>JAMJFZ010004031.1:267500-1652500 GCA_026225945.1 Cricetomys ansorgei
TGGACTGGAGGGGTTGTATTGTAAATGGGGGATTTGGATAATTTAAAATATTTTACAAAGTGAATTTGACAGGTTTGCAAGCAACTAAAGAAAAACAGGAGGGGATCATTCTACTACGTTCTGAATTGTGTTCCTAGATGGATGATGGTGTCATTCACTGACAAAGTGAATACTGGAAAAGGGCTAAGTCTGTAGGAGAAGTTATCGATCCAATCATGTTTAATCCTAGAAGGCTGTGAAACATTGAAGTAGAGATGCTTATCAGCTAAAACTCAGGCTCTGACACTATAATGATGCCTTGTTTACCAGTATGTCTGAGATTGTGCTGAGTGACAACAGCTCTGATGGCTTCAGGATTAATATCTACCCTCACTCTCAAAGCATTTTAGTGTAAGAAACAGCCTATACTGCTACTCTGGCAATATATGAATAATTCATATACTTGAAACTTCCCAAATTTTTTGAGATATGTTTTTGTTCATTTCTTATGCCCTTTCCCATCCTTCTCATTAATAATGTCTTAAATTTCCTTTAAAGAGTTCACGTTACTTTCGTTTTATTTATGTGGGTTGCTTTTCGGGGTGGATCTCTGTTGACATTACCTTATCACGAAATGATATTCAGTTAGGGATACTGAGAAACACATTTCGGTAGTGAATTCCAAGACAATATGTGAGAAGAAGTGAATCCATTTCCCTATGTGATGAAGATGAGATGTTGGTAGACGAGGGCTGGAATTATGGCAGCCATTACTGACTATAATGACCTCTCTCTCTCTCCCTCTCCCTCTCTCTCTCTCTCTCTCTCTCTCTCTCTATTTGTATGGGTAGGCAGTGCGTTTCTGAAGGTTGTGCTGCTACAAGATTGGAGGAAATGTATGATTTGAGGTTTAAAGAGACTAGTGAATGCACAGTAGAAAACCAGAGAGAAATTGAATCTAATGGTGTTGGTTTAGCCACTGGGTTATAACTTGTTTTAAGTTATAAGGTCTGGACCTCGTGCTCAAATTTTATTTATATGGATTAAAATTTGTCCTTATTATCTAGACTAACTTGATTTGAGTTTGACTAAATACAATATTCTAAGTTATAACTGGTCTGTTGAATTTATATTCTCTCTTCAAGGTAGTGGTAAGGTTAAATAAGGAGTTTGCTATTGATTGAATGTTGACAAAAGATCATATATTACTCCTCCTGTAGTTCTTCTATATAGTTGCAGATTGAAGGTGAAGCCCTGTGATTTAAGGGCTCTTTGAGTTAACAGAAATTGAAAAGACAAATATAGAATCTTCCGGCAAATATGCAGAATGATGTCTTCAGAGACTGTAGCAGTTATTAATATATTCTTGATAGGGTGCCCATCCCTTGCCATCAGGAGTCTGGATCACCAGTAAATCATGACTTATTTTGTTGTTTATCCATTTTTAAAGGATATGCATTCTCCTCTAGTATTTTGTTAAGTAGTCTGACCTATTTTGAGACAAAAGTAGAAACTCTATGTCCATTTAGAGCATTAATTGAAAATCATATTACATGTCATTGAACAGGGATGATTTTTTATTTTTATTATTTTCCCTTTTATTGTACATAGATTTTTTTCAGTACAATATATCCTGATTATATTGTATATATATGAATATATGTTATATTATATCCCTACCTATATATATATATTATATTATAATATAATATAATATAATATATTATATTATATCCACGTTCCTCCCCGTTTCCCTCCCTTCTAGATCCACATACTTTCTGTCTCTCATTAGAAAAGAACTGGCTTCTAAAAGATAACAACCAAACATGACAAAATAAAATGTGAGATGAAGTAATTCTATCATATTGAAGTTGGACATGCCAACCCAACAGTAGGGAAAGAGTCCCAAGAGCAGGTAAAAGATTCAGAGACGAACTTGTTCTAACAGTCAAGAGTCCCATAAAAATACTAAGTTAAAAGCTATGATATATATACAGAGGACTTGGTACAGGTCAGTGTAGTCATACATGCCTTACTTAGTTAATTCAGAGGCCCTTGATCTTCTGATGTCCTCAATACTCTCTTGCTCTTACAATCTTTCTGCCTCCTCTTCCCTGGGATTCCCTCTGCTCTAAGGGGAAGGATTTAGTGGAAACTTCCCACTTGGACTCTCTCTTTACTTTATATCTGGCTGTGGGTCTCTGCATCTGTTCCAATCTGTTGCTAGAGGAAGCCTTTCTAATGATGACTGGCTATGACACTGATCTATGAATATATCAGAATATCATTATGAGTCAATTTATTGATAATTTTGTTTTTAGACCAGTAATGTTTGGTTTTACCCTAGGTCCCTGGGCTACCTAGTCTCTGGTTCTTGGTCCCTATACCGATACCAGTGTTGGGTATAGGTGCCTTCTCATGGAGTGGGTCTTAAGTCAAATCACACATTGGTTAGCTACTCCTACAACTTCTGTGCCACCATTGCCCTAGCATATTTTGCAGGCAGGAAAGATTGTAGGACAGGGGTTTTGTGGCTGGGTTGGTGTCCATGTTTCCTTTTCAGTGGCTTGCAGCCTACCTTCCCACACCAAAGAGACTAGAACATAGGGATGAAGGTTCCATGTAGGCATCAGCTCAACATCTCAATGTTCAATGCATTGTGTGAGTGTTGTTTTCAGTAATGGAGCACTACTGTCAGTTTGTAGAGGGCACCTATCTGTCTTAGCAATAGCCTATTTTGTTTGGGGATTTCCATGGGACCCCCTTGGCCTACACCTCAATTGAATGCAACCCTGCCCTGCCACTAGACTCCTTACCTGGTGAGAAGAGATGGCCAGATGAGACTCAATATCCTCCATTATTAGGAGACCTCATAGGATCACCTTCATATATTTTAGGAAGTTTCCTCTGCACTAGGTTTTCCTACCGCCCTTCAAATGTCCCTCAATTCTAGTTCTACCCATTTGCCTGCAAATTTCATGAGATCATTTTTTTTAACAGCTGAGTAATACTCCATTGTGTAAATGTACCACATTTTTTTAATGCATTCTTTGGTTGGGGGATATCTAGGTTATTTCCAGTTTCTGACTATTATGAATAAAGTCACAATGAACACAGCTGAACAAGTGTCCTTGTTGTAGGATAGAGTGTCCTTTGGGTATATTCCCAAGAGTGGTATAGCTGGATCTTGAGGTAGATCAATTCCCAACTTTCTGAGAAACTGTCATATTGATTTTCATAGTGTCTGTACATGTTTGCACTCCCACCAGCAATAGTGAAGTATTCCTTTGCTCCAGAAAATTTGCATCAAAATTCCAACACAATTCTTTACAGACTTTGAAAGGACAATTCTCAATTTCATGTGGAAAAACAAAACCCAGGATAAATTAAAAACTCCTGAACAATAAAAGAACTTCTCCAGGTTTCATGATTCCTGGTTTCAAATTGTACTATAGAGCTATAGTAATTAAAACCACATGGTATTGACATAAAAACAGGCCTGTTGATCAATGGAATTGAAGATCCAGACATAAATTCAGGCACATGCAGACAGCTGAATTTTGATAAAGAAGCCAGAAACACACTGGAAAAAAGACAGCATCCAGTTGGCTTACCTGTTTCCCTCTTCCGCTTAGCTGATGTGTTCACAGGCATGTCTGTTGGTATTGAAGACTGGAATAATGGGATAAGTTGAGGGAAGAAAGGTTGGGGGAGAAGATCTTTGTGATACATTGTGGATAGGGTCAGAGGGGAAAGGGAGACAGCAGCAGAGTTTCTTGTAACAGAGCTGGGGATGAGACTGGGTGTGTGTGTAGGGAGATTGGATCTTAGGAGCAGTCTGAGAGGTGAGTCTGCCTTCAGGTTTATTGATGCCTTGGGAGGAACAACCCTAGGATTAGTTAACAGGGTATGCCTGCTGGGGTTGGGGTTAGGGACAAATCAATGGATGCAGAGAGGAAGGTGAAAAGGGGAAAATCTGTATAATCCACAGGAGATGAGAGCAGGAGGGCAGGCGGGGAAAGCTGCCATGAGTATACTGCAGAACTGGGAATGAGATGGGAAGATTGAATCTGGGGGGAGCTGAGAGAGCATATTTTTTTTTTATAATGGATTTGATTCTGGAAATTCGATTGCATGTGTATCATCATCATTCAACATATATGTGTGTGTGTGTATATATATATACACATGTAAAAAGTTTATTATATTTTAGAAAACTAATTCCATAATAAATATAATAATAAAAACAGAAAGATACCCCAACAAGGTGATTGAAGGAAATGGAATAAACTATTTACATAATTTTTGATAAAGTTATTAGAAAGCATTAATGACCAGTACCCTGAAACTGGTCATGTCAGTGTGCCTTTACTAACATTAGGCTTACATGTTCCAGAGGAGAGAATAATTAACAAAACATGCAGAAAATTTCCTGAGAATGATTACCTGATGGAGGAGAGAGGAAAATAAACACCTCCTGGGGCACTGATCTGGCAAGAAAAGACAGGATAAATGTGGATGCAGAAGATGTTAGTACACAGTATATGAAGTCCTGGAGTAGATGAAGTCAGAAGGGAGTGGATGTACAGAGGAAAAAAGCAAAAGACTGATCATTGAGGTCATCTAACATGAATACAGAAAGAAAAATCAAACAGTACAATGGATTCCAAAGAGAGGTGTCAAGTGAGGAACAAGGAACATGGCCAGGAGAAAAAATTGACATCAACTCCATCAGATGTGTCCATAGGTGAAATAAGAAGGGACTTACGAACTGAAAATGGAATTAGCCATATCTGAAATGTGACTGTTTGGAGAGAGACTGACTAGTCTGAGTAATTTTAAAGATGGGAAGAGGGCTAAGAATTTACTGATCTCCAGCAGTGGGACTTCCAGCAGTGGGAGTGGGGAGTGTCTCTGACTCTTGCCTAATATTAGAACCCTTTTCCTCCTGGTGCATTTGCCTTGTCCAGCCTTGCTGTGAGGGTTTTATTGTATTGTAGAGGAACATTAAATTCTTTAATCCAGCAGTCTGGCTGCTCTAGCAAAGGATCACATTCAAGGCCCATGTGATCCTGATGGAATGAGAAAGAATGTTAGTCAGACTAACCCTGTCCTGTTTGTTCTAATGCTAGGTGAAAGGGATTTCTGTGGTTAAGGCAATACAGTACACATCTTTAATCCCAACCCAGAAGGCAGAGGTCACCTTTAATGCCCCAAACAAAAGCAAGTAGAAGCAATGTGTGGAAGCAAAGCTCAGACAGAATCAAGATGGAAGCAGACCAGAAGCACAAGACGTAGAGTTTAGAGAGAAGCGGAGAGTTAGTTCAATCAGGCAGTTTGAGTGCAGTAAACTCACAGACAGTTCAGTTCAGTTCAGAAGGAGAAGCTGAGAAAAACAGAGCCAGTCCAGAATAAGCAGAAAGAGAAAGCAGAGAGTCAGAAACATAGGTTATTGTATGGAGTTCAGAAGACAGCTAGTCAGAGTGAACTCAATCATCAGTAAGTCTCATAGCCTGAAACATTCTAGGTTTTGGCTTGAATATTAGATTATATGGAGGCTGAAGCCTTCTAGGTCCTTTGTATCTTTAAGATTAGATTGTAGGAAGGCTGAAACCCTCTCAGACAGGGGATTGAATTAGCAAAGAATAAACTGCCATGAACCTACTTAATTAAATCATCTACATTGTATCTTGTTGCCCTGTAGGCCTGCTCTTTTCTGAGGGGAGACTGAGGGCAAGTGGATCTAGGGGAGACAAGAGGGAGGGCTGGGAAAAGTGGAGGGAGGGGAAACTGCAGTGGGGCTATATGGTATAAAAAGTAAGAAAATCTTAGCTAAATTAAAAAAACATATAAAAACAAAGTAACACTCTGTTTAGCTTACCTCCTTTGTATGGGGCATGAGCTATTTGTAGTATTTCATATTGTTAAGAAACATTTAAGCAAAGAATCTTATATACATGTGTTTTTGCCCTGTATCATTGTGCAGTCTTGAAGATATCCAAACTTTAATCTGAATTAGCTTTCAGTGATTATCTATCTATCTATCTATCTATCTATCTATCTAACCATCTATATTTACATTTACCATGCATCTATTACCAATCTCTACTTTGCAAAGTAGAATCTCTGCCTTAAACCACTTGCATTGCAATCTTGCCTTAGATCAGAGTTTGATGATAGATCTCACAAAACTGAAAATTATTAGAAAGAATTTCCTCTTTGACAATTATTACACCATATGATACAAAATAAGAATCTAGTTGTATTCTGCTCCTTGATCAATTTTCGTGGTAACTGGAGCATTGTGGGTACTTCTCTTATTTGGAGAGGAAGACTTAGTATCATAATGCTTTATTATTTTCATAAACTGTCCAGATACTAGTGGTTTATACTAGAGTTTGGGTTCTTCTATATAATCTTCCAAAGCAATAGTGAAGTCTATTGGGGAAGTTCCACACTTTGAATGAAAATTTGTGCTAAAAGCAACAATTCATAGACTTCTCAGAGGACAGGTCTCCCAGGTAACATGAAAACAGAAATATTGAGATATACAACTATCTTCTCATTTACTCCATCATTCTTAGTGTTGTATAATCAGTAAGTGGGCATAAGAGAATATCTCTAATTATAGATGCATCTATGCTTTTGGAAAATTCTCCAAGGTTTATTAGGAGTTGGTTATGAATTGGACATATCAATCTGCCAACTTGAAGTAGTTAGTGAAAAATCTTTCATCCAGGTTTCAAGTGATAAATGAATGGAGACAGTGGCAATTCACACATTTCCCACAAACTTTACATAAGAAAATAAACCTCATTCAAGAATGTGTAGCCAGAAAACAGACTCTACATTCACAGAAATGTCTTAGAACTGTGTATAAAACTCTCTCAACACTTAATAGGACAATTTTATTATTTCTTGTAACAAAAAATTAACTAGATTAAGATCCATGGTCCTGACATCATGCAAAGGCTTTACTGGACTTTAGCACCAACATAGCTCAGATTCACGTTGATTTCTTTCACACTGTGTATTACTTGTTTTGGTGGCTCAATGCCAGCCTTAGCTTTATTATTGATCCTATTTTCTTGACCGATGGTTGATTCAAATTAGTTAGTTCATGGCTTTTCTCATTGGTCTTGATAGAATGAAAGAGAGGTTAATAGAATAACTTTAGACTCTTTTGTTTGATAATGGTATGAAACAATATTTAAATTTCCCTGGAGAGGTGAGGCCATGTTTTTTATCATAAGCACCCTACATTAATGAGGACAGCTAGAAGGAACTAAAAAGAGACAAGAGCTGGAGCCCAGCACAAATGGTATCTGAATGTTCTTACCCCCATACTCTATGGACTGAACTATAGCATTTATTAATTAATTTCACAGGGGTTAATTAAACCATCTTGCTGATACTTGGGAGAGGAAGCATTCTAACTGATAGACAGTGTAAGTACATGGCCCCAAAAGGAGATAAACATGATGCTTGTTGATTAAGAGAAAAAATGTAGAAAAAAAGTTCAGCAATTTAAATCAACAATACCTTGAGAAAAGAATAAGAAAGGGATATGATAAAAGCAGAAGCATTTGATTCTTGGGAAAAGGTGATGGTGATATTAGGAATAACACTGATAGGAAGAACAGCTTTAAATCTTACCATGCTCCAGATTTCATTGAACTCATTTAGATTTCATTAAAACATTATAGAGTAGCACTGCTTTAATGTTGGTTAATATTTTCATGAGTGTTGTGAGGGAGAAAAACATCTTAGTAATTTAGCTGTTTTTAGTAGTCCTAGTAGTAGAGCTCACAGTGCACTGTGTAATTTAATGAAGATTTGGAATTCTTGATGAATGGAAAATGTTTTCAGATTCATTTTTGTCAAAATAGATTAAAGAAGTAGGGAAATGTATGGACAGACTGATGATGTGCAAGAAATTTGAAATTACTAAAGTCTTGCTTCAAAAAAGGCTGAGGGACTAGATAATTTTAAAGATGAGTTGTAAGAAACATATTCTATTAGAAAGCCATCAAAATTTTGTTATGTTCTTATCCTGTTGTCAAAGCTGATATCATAAGATAGACTATTTCTTGAATGTTGTGACAAATATATCAAATGAGATAATTTCAAATTACACTCAGCTTTAGATTTATATGCAGTATTTGTCAGTATAAAAAGACAAACTTTTTGTCTTCTAGCAGGGTATCAATACAATCTTACAATCATTTTATATAAAAATAACTTCCCTTGTTTAAGACCCTCTGCATGCATTTCTGAAATGTAGTCTACCTTGATATCAAATGATGACCCCAGTGCAGAAGTTCAATCAGTTAACTGTAAAGGCATGACACTTGAATACATGACACAAAAGAACATGTGACTACAAAGGGACAATGCTCTCTCCTGCCAAGCAATTCCACATCTACTCACAGGCCTAAGAGCAATGCCCTCATCTTGGATTTCAGCAGATATTATAATTTCAATAGAGATGGACTGAGTAAAGGGAAAACCTATTCCTTCTATGTATATCATTATATTCGGTATGAATTCTTCAGAAACAGGAAGGGAAAAGCCTTTTCATTATTCCAAAAGTGAACATTTAAATTCAATTTCTTTCCTTAGATATGCAGCTTTTTAAATGATCAACATTTATGAAAGTGCCATCATTTTAATTTTGTATTTATTAACTCTACAGGAATAGACCTGTGTGCAAGTTAGGAAGGGTCTATAATCCAGGGGTCTATGTAAAAGAATCACATTCAGAGACCTGTGTGATCCAGATGGAGTGGGATTGTAGAAAGAATATTAAGAATGTTGGTACACACCTTTAATCTTAATATTCAGAAAACAGTGGTAGCAAACATCTTTAATCCCAGTATTCAGAAGGCAGTGTTGGTTCATGCCTTTAATCCCTAAAACAGAAACACAGTGTGAAAGTAGACACAGGAAGCAGAAACTCAGAAAGAGTCAGTGCCACACAGGAAGTGAAGTCTGAGATGAGTCAGAGTGAAGGGCAGGCAAAGTGTTGAATTGGAGAAAGAGTTGGCAGAGTGAGTCAGAGTGAGGACACTCCCAACTCTCCTGATATAAAAGCTGACTTTCAGCTCCGAGGCAGAGAGACAATGAGAAAGTCTAGAATCAAAGTAAATAGTATGAGGCAAACAGTCTAAAGCAGGCAGATGGGGGACAAGATGCAGAGACAATGAAGTGGTCTGACTGGGGAGCAGAGAGGTTGACTGAGGCAGTATGGAGCAATGAAAGTTCAGGAAGAGACACACAGAGGCAGTTTGGCAGAAGAAGTCAGTAACAGATTGTAGTAGTACGCTGCTGTGGGAACTCAGCAAGGATGACAAGGAGACACCCTCATAGGTAGAATCCCTGCCAGACCTCTGCAGAGGAAACCACAGTCATGGCAAGGCCATACTTGACAGTGGAATCCTGAGCATCTGAGCTCAGGTGTTTTATTGATACAGCACTCCTCAGGTACAGATCATAGGCAATCAAATATTCCCCACAGAAATCCAACACCTGCGAACAATACAAAACACCAAGATTTAGGCTAGCTCTTCACCCAACAGGGCATAAAGCATTTTATACATAACTAAAAATAAACTTCCACAATGTCAAATGGGAAGAATGAGTTAGTTTGAAGCCAAGCAGAGCATTTCAGTCTAAGACAGTCAGATAGTCTGCCAGAGTTAGAAGAATTTGGTCAGAAACAGTTAACTGGCTTAGAAGGTCAGTTTGAGCCACTGGCTTGGAGGAGAGTTTGAGCCAGAACAATGAGTAAGTTGTGTCAGTTGAATAGAAGAGTCAGTTGAATACTGAATTCAGAAAGAGCCAGTCAGAGTGGCTGTAGTTTAAGCCTCTAGTTAAGCATTGGCTTAAATATAGCAGGCCACGGCTGAAGCCTTCCAGTTCTAGGCTTAAGAATAGAGAGAAACAGAGAGGCTAAAACACTCCAGGGGACCAGGACTATGACTAGGGATTGAATTAGGAAGAAAACAAACGACCCTTGAACCTGAATCAATGTCTAATCTATTATCTGTGTCTACAATTAACAAAAGAATTTCTTCAAGAAAATAGCTAGGGTATTTCTTAGGTATACATTACTTTGAAGCAAATTTTGCTTAATGAATGATCATCAACAGTTACTCTTCTGAGATTGTGATCTACACCAATTTTTTATCCTTATCTTTTTATCTATTTTATGAGAACCACAGTCAAAAGCCTGAGGTAGTCAAGATATATCACTTCATTTGTCTCTCCACATTTATAAACTTGTCACTGGATAAAAAGGGGATTTAATTGGACTGATGTGATTTCTTGTTCACCAAGAGTTGTCAGTTACAAACCTGGGTCCTGGACTTTCTAGGGCTTTGTAAATTGCCAGCAGGGGATTTGTTCCAATACCAGGAAATCTATCGATCTTAAAGTAAATGGATCTCTGACTTTTAAATCATGTCATATCCTGTATCCTCATTTTTAACTACTCTCTTTCCAATCCCTTCAAACTCTTACAGAAGAAGAGATGCATTTAGCTTGTCGCAGTTTCAAATTATGTGACTTCAAAAGACTAAGTCACACATCAGCATTCCTTTTGATTACATACCAAATTTTGGCAATGTAATTTCTTAAAGGTCAGTTATGATGTGGATGAAAACCGTATTAATAACTTTTACTTTGTTTCATTAAAATTATGGTTCTCTCTTACAGTTTGAATTGAGCTTTTACTCATGTATGGTTTTGTACTATAATTTATTGATTTTTATCTTTATACCTTTTATATTTTGCCTTTCCTTTGTGTGACATTTATTTCAGTCTATGATGAGAGAAAGGGATCAATTTTATATTTTAGAAAACATTTTAAAAATAAATCAATATGTATTTCAGTGATTTCTAGTTAGGATATATATATATATATATATATATATATATATATATATATATATATATATATTAAGGACAACACACACACACACACACACACATTTTGTTTAGATATATTTAGAAACACAAACACTATTATATTACAGTTTTTTACAGCATTCACTCTAGCATCCTATTTATTGTTTTGCAGTACAGGAGCAATAGATTCTAGTAGATAACCTTGGTGCCTGACAGGGAGCTGCTTTCTATAAGCTTTCATGATGCTTACCCAATGATAACTACTGATGAATGTTCCAGAATGCACTCTTCTATTTAACTGACATGTTATTCTGCACACACATTTGGTTTTCTGATACACACACACACACACACACACATATATACATACACACATACATATATATATATATAATATATGCATATATAAAATATATGTGTATATATAATATATATTCTGTTTTATGTATATATATAACATATATACACACTATATATATATATATATGTATATATATATATATATATAAAATATAAACTATTACCTCTTGATTTCATTCAGCTTTATACATAAACTAAAATTTGGTACAACATGATTCTTCTTTTCCAAAATTATCATCATTTTGATGGGTCATTTTTCTTTTGGATAAAATAAGGTAATTAATTTCCTCCTTCAGTTCTCTTGATATACATATAAGAATTTAATTGATTTTATAAATTAATGTGGGGAAATTAAATATATACATTTTAAATGTCTTTTTTCAATGTTTTCTTTCATATGATTGAATAGACTTTTAAATCTAATTCATTATCCTTAATGCTTTATATTTTGTGGATTATTCCTTGGCTGCTTTAGAATTCTGTTGCTGCTATAAATATAGGAATATAATGTTAATAAAGAATCCTGATAAATGAAAATAGAGATGGGTCAGGCCAGTGAATAAAATACCACTGAGATAAGTTTTTCAAATAGAAAATAATTATTTCCTTAAAAAAATCTGTCATATTGTTTCTAAGGGAAAAATAATCTGTTACAGAAGAATAAAGTAGGTGGCAGTAAATCTAGATTTCCTTTCACATTTTAGATTAGCTGTCTAAAAACCTTGTGATTTCTGTGTTACAGAAGACATATATAGGAGTTATTGAGCAAAACACATTAAACATACATTCTATTGTTTTAGTACATAGAATAGAAAAAGTTAAGAAAGTTTAACTATGCAATAGTAAAGTAGAAAATAAACAGATAAAAGTTGCTTATTAACTTGTACTTACACAAACACACATACACACACACACATTTTGTTAATTTGGATATTCTCTTGGATAAAGGTTTGTCTACATTGCTAATTTTATCAAATATCTTATATTTGTTTTATTTAATCTTTGTATTGTTCTTTGTGTTTCTATTTTATTGATTTTAGCCCTGAGTTTGATTATTTCTTGCCATCTATTCCTCTTGGGTTTGATTTCTTCATTTTGTTCTAGAGCTTTCAGGTGTTCTGCTAAGTTGCTAATGTGAGACCTTTCCAGTTTATTTATTTTATTTTATTTTTTTATATGTAGGCACTAATTGCTATGAACTTGCCTTTTAGTATCACTTTTATTCAAATGTAAGTTTGGATTGTTGTATATTTATTTTTACTCAATTCTTGAAAGTCTTTAATTTCTTATTTCTGTCTTGATCTATTTTTTTCATTCGATAGGGAGTTGTTCAGTTTCCATGAGTTTGCAATCTTTCTGTTGTTTCTGTTGTTGATCATATTTAGATTTAATCCATGGTGGTCTGCTAGGATGCAGGGAGTTATTTCAGTTTTCTTGTATCTGTTTAGACTTACTATGTGTCTGAATATGTGGTCAGTTTTGGAGAATGACCCATGAGGTACTGTGATGGTATATACGTTTGTGTTCGGGTAAAATGTTCTACAAATATTTACTAGGTCCATTTGATTTATAATGTTTGTTAGATCTAGCACTACTCTGTTTAATTTTTGTCTGGATGACCTGTATGACCTGTATATTGGCAAGATGAGATATTGATGTCTTCCACTATCAGTACATGAGGGTCAATATGTTATTTAAGCTATAATAGTGTTTCTTTTATAAACTTGGGTGCCACTGTGTTTGGGGCATAGATGTTAAGAATTGAAAAGTCATCTTGATGGTTTTTTACCTTTGATGAGTATGCAGTATATATTTCTCTTCTGCTTAGTTTTGGTTTGACGTTTATTTGGTCAGATTTTAAAATGCCTATCCTAGCTTGTTTCCTAGGTCTATTTGCTTGGAATACCTTTTTCCAACCCTTGATATTGAGGCATCTTTTTTGGATGCAGCAGAAGGATGAGACCTATTTTCACATCCATTCTGTTAGTCTGTGTCTTATTATTGGGAAATTGAAACCATTAATATTGAGAGATATCAGTGACCAATGATTGTTGATTCTTGTTATCTTTGTTGTTGTTTTTTTGGTAGTGGTATGTATTTGTGTGTGTGTGTATGTGTGTGTGTATTTTGCTTCCTTTGACTTTGGTTGTGTGAAGTTATTCCCTGTGTTTCCATGGTTGTAGCTAACTTCCTTATGTTGGAGAAATTATATACTTTAAAATTTTTCTTTCTGAGAATCAAATGAGCCATGTGGCTATTGTTATAGTCCTTTTTCTTGTTTACTGTGACTACATACTCAAAAAAAAAAAAGCAACTTAAGGAAAAGGATTTATTTTGGCTCATAGTTCCAGAACACAGTTCATCATGACAGAGAAAGCATGGCACCAGTTTAAGGCACATGGTCACTCTTGTCTACGATCAGGAAGCAGATATAGATTGAAATACTGGTTGCTCAGCTCATTTTCTTTCTTTCTATCTTTTTATTCAGTTGAGGACCCCAACTTGTCCTTGCCCCACCTCAGTTAACCTAATCTAGAAACTCTGTCATAGGTAATACTGAGAGATTCATTTTCTGGGTAATTATAGATCTTGTCAAGTTGACAATCAATAGTAACCACCACACCTGCTTTCTTCAACTATTTTGTACAAAACCTCCTTTGTAAACTATGAATTATTTTTAAAATGGTGACAAGTTTCTATTTCTGGTATCAGGCCAGGAAACACTTGGCTAGGAGTTACACACAAGGTAACCAAGGAAAACTGTAGATGTGTATTAGTAGCCATGTCTCCTGATTTTCAGAGTGCCCTTTGTGGTTAAAAGTCCTTGAAGCAGTAATTAGGTTCTTTCTACAGTGTCAGATAATAATATTCCATGTACTTTCTTAGCTCCTGCACTGTAGCTGTTGATTCAATGCAGACAACAATTTAGTCTTTTCCTAACTTAATCACTGGCCCTTACTCCTAGAGCCCTTGAGTGTTATTTTTCTATCATTAGAATTGGGTGTGTCTTTACTCTGACTCACTCTGCCAACTCTTTCTCCAGTATTTGTACTTTGCCTGCCCTTCACTCTGACTCATCTCAGATGGCACTTCCTCTCTGAAACTGACTCCTGGGCTCTGCTTTCTATATACCAAGTGCTGGGATTAAATTTGTGTACCACCACTGCCTTCTGAATATTGGAATTAAAGATGTGTACTAACATTCCTTCTATCGAGTACAGCCATACTGCTGAATTAAGAGATTAAATATTCCTATACATCGCTCATGTGTATTAATGAAGGCTCCGAAGCACTTTTACTATACTTTGCAGGTTTTTCATGAAGATCATGGAAAAAAAATCCTGAAAAGGAGATTTGACCCACCATGATTTAGGAGTGGCAAAGGGATCATTTTACCACATGAATATGCCACCTGTCTCACATATATTCATCAACCCTTAAAGACTCACAGTGTGGAACCTACTGAGTAGCTATGTTCAATTTATGGCACCCCATATTTCTTTGGAATTTTCACTTTGCTTTGTCTTTCCAAATAAACTTCTAGTTAAACTGTCTGTGTCTCAAAGCTGAATTCTTTCTTTTGCAAAGAAAGGGACCCAGAGAACTTGATAACAGCATTAATTACAGTCTAGGTCCATACCTTACTCATTAAACATGATGCCTACTTTTCTGATTACCTCTCCTATCTTGCCATTCTCATCTCTATATTATATCCACAATGACCTTCTTTCCATCCCTCAGATATGGCATCCACAGAGATTGCTGTCATCTAGAAGGTTTAAAGCCACATCTTTGATTGACTGTGCCTGCCTTTCAGGTAGAAGCTCAGATAGCTATTTTTATGGCTATTTTTGAAGGATATTTATATGCTGTTTACTTCACAGGCAAAGAACCAATTTATTTTAGATATTGAGTACAAGATATAGGTATAGCCAAAGGCTTTCTAAACAGGATTCCAGTTTCTCCAGAAATAAGAGCCACAGTTGACAAATGTGGATATGATGAAGGGGTAGCCTACCAAATTAGAGAAAATTCTGTGAGGTGTAGATCTGACTGAGAATTAACATCTCAAATACATAAAGAAGTAAAAAAAAAAATCAAGAAAACAACCCAATTAAAAATGGACTATAGATTTTAACAGAGAATTTTCAAAAGAAGAAACACAAATTGTGAAAGTATTTTTATTTGTGGGGGTTCAAGGAAGAAGATGCAATCTTCAAGATGCAAGCCTGGACCTCTACGGGTTCAGCATCCAAGACTGCACTGAACCCTAACTAGCTACCTTCTCTATAGCCTCTTCTCCACATGTCTGCTTCATCAATCTCCTGCTTCTGATTCTCTTGCTTCTTCTCTCTGCTTCTACCTCTGTCTCTTCTCTCAGCTCCTACCCTCCACTTCTGACTGTTTCCATTTATATCCTGAGAGTTGGGATTCAAGGCATGTGCCTCCATTGTCTTCTGAGTTGTTTTACTTAAAGGCATGTGCTAAATTGCCTTCTAATACAAAGTCTTGTTTTATATTAATGAAGAGAATCCTATAATTCACTTACCAAATGCCAGACCAGTCAACCTTGCTGCCACTAGGCAAAGGTCAAACTGAGAGTCAAAAGTTGTTTCTTATATCTTTGTGTTAGTCTTTGGGGAGGAACCATGGAATTTCCTTTCATTTAGCATTAGCATAAACAAAGGACAGGATTAGCTTGACTAACATTCTTTCTACCCTAGAGCAGCAATGCTGCCAAGTCAGAGAACATATGTTCTTCCACAACAAATGGCCAATAAACATTTTTAAAGTGTTCATCATTATTAATCACCAGCAAAATGAAAATTAAAACTAATTTAATGTAACTTTAGAATGGCTGTAACCAAGGAAATCAAGTAATAAAAAATGCTACTGAGAATATGGGGAAGGAGGAAACCTTACTCATTATTGGGATACGTAGGAATCTAAACTTATGCAACTCCAACTCCATATGGAAATCAGTGTCATGATTTCTCAAAAAGCTAAAAACTGAACACCATATTACTCAATATACCACTTCTAAACATGTACCTGGAAGATTCTATACTATCTTATAGAGATACTTGCTCATCCATGTTCATTATTGCTATATTCATATAGCCAGGGTATGATATGAAATCAGCCTAGATGCCTATCAACCGGTGAATAGATAATGAAAATATGTAAATAAAGCTTTTAAAGAAAATAAAATTTCAGGTAACTGAATAGAACTGTAAAAAATTATATTGAGTGAGGTAATACAGGCACAGAATAAAGAAAAGCCATGATTTTTTTTTCCTATGTGGATCCTAGCTTTGAATCTTTAGATAAGTGTGTTTAATTTTGGAATATCTCTAGAAGCCAAGAAATTAGGAAGGGTAGGATTGCCTTAAGGAGGGAGTAGTAGAACATACATGATGTGAAAGTAGAGAATACTTGGGTAAAAATATTTAATCAAGGATAAGGTGAAAAGATGGGGGGAGGAGGAGATAGGAAGATTATACACACAAGAAAAAAACACTGTATAAAAAACTATATGTCGTCTTAGTACTATGCATCGTTATAAAAAATATAAATTAAAAAAAGAGTTAGCAAGGAGATGTCCTGCAGGTCTACATAACTCTTCTCCTAACAGCCATGGCTTACTAAACAATTCCAGTGTCTGGTAGGAGATGCTCCCTCATGAGTTGTTGGTTAAGGAAGTCCTAGAAGTTCCCCCACATAACAAAGGATCTTACTATTTTTTTTGGTTGCTTACCAGAACTAGATGATAATCACTATTGCTGAGGATAGTACATATTTTGATTGCAAGATATAGAGAAATCAAGCTTGAACTAGGTTAGAATTTTCCTTTCTGATAGGTTTCATCATTCCATGGTCACTATGTAGGCTGCTGAGGAAGAAAAGATATAAATATGCTTTACCAGATAGAAACTTATAAATTACATTGTCAACCTGTAAAGCCACATGTACCAATTGGTGCAATAGTGGCATTACTATTATGGGGGTAACAAACTACCCTTTACTAGAGCCTGTTCCACAGAAGACTGTTCATGCTTGATACTGTAAACCGTGTCAAAAATCCACAGCTTAGGATGTTGTAGGTCTTATGAGAAACTCATAAGTGTTGTATAGCTCAATAGAAATGATCCCCAGTCTTCTATTTGCTGATAACTAAATCAGCAAACCAAATACTCTTAATTATTTTTAATCAGAGATGATTCTCTTTACAATGAGCAGCCATGAATTCAGAGACTCACGGCTGCTTAAGGTGTCGAAAATAAGTAATGACTGAGTACTGAGCAGCACTAAATAAGACATTTATACTACCCTGTCTAAGGGTTGGGGGCCATTGAAGAAGAGAAATAGAAAAACAAACAAGCAAATAAGCAACAAAACAACAACAACAAATAAAAGATGAGATGGGAGAAGGCTTGGAAATGCTATCTTCTGGGCATGACACAACCATCACAGTCATGATCTGATCAAAGGTACTGTTGCAACCAGGGTGCTTATACAAGACTGAGTTTCTCATCAGTCAAATATAGATGGGGGAGCGGCTCAGTGGCTTTACCTCTCCCTGATAACTATTGGCTAATTATGAATTTATGAGAGGGACAGTTATTGACATGAATGTGAGAAAGGGATTTGTAGGGAAGAATGTATTGACATGGGTAAGAGGGAAGAGAGATAGGAGAAACTGGAGGATGGATGTAAGTAAAATGAATTATACACATGTAGGACCATAAAGAAGAAATAAAAATTTTGAAAGTATGCATATTTATTCAGAGAGATTGAAATTATCATACATGAAATCATAAGTCATCAAATTTGATCAAATACATGTTTATATTGTATAATTAAATTTTTGTTAGGCACAATGCATTTATATACACATATAATACATAAGATTTTATCTACATTTTCAGAATTACATATAATTAAGTATAATTTCTAAATGAAATTGAAGATATTGTCTATAGCAGTGGTTCTCAACTTCTGGTCATGACCCTTTTGGGGGTCAAATGAGCCTTTCATAGGGGTTGCCTAAGATGATATGCATATCAGCTATTTACATCACAATTCATAAATGTGGCAAAATTACAGTTATGTAGCAATGAAAATAATTTATGATTGGGGGGTCACTGCAACATGAGGAATTGTATTGAAGGGTCATAGCATTAGTAAGGCTGAGAACCACTGCTCTATAGTAAAATAAATTTGCATCATGTTTCCTTAGAATTAATTTATACATGAGGACAAAGACGAGATCAGAATTTCATATCACAAAAGTATCTTTAAAAAAAAAGTGTGATTTTAATAATTCTGAAACACTGGCAGCGGCTTTTTCTTTACACCCCTATATTGTTTTCAGGTGGCATTGTTTCACTAATAGTCTCATCTTCTTGGACAGTATTTGTAGAGAGTAACTGCCATAGATCCCTTTTAGACTATTTGTTGCTTTGGAAAGTATCCACAGCTTTATGAGCACCTGCCTTCTGTAGTTGCAAAGAAACTGAGAGATGATTTGCTTAGTGCTTTTGTTCAAATCACAAATATTTTCTAAAGCATTAATTTACTCATCAATTCAACAGGGTGTCAGAAAGGGTCTATCTTATGTTACACCATGTATTAGGCCCCAGCAATAATACATAAAAGACATGTAGAACGGAAGAACTCTTTCCTTAAAACAACAGTTTATGCAGTCCATCATAAGGATTATGCTTATACCATGATGTGAAAAAAATAATCCAGAGACTGCAGAGAAGATGAATATCTGTTCTGATTAGAGGGTCAAAAAAGATTTGGAGAGAAAATGGGTGGTTTTCATCAGAGATGGTTTTATCTATTATTTGAAAGCATTGGTTAATATTAAGTTAGTTTTAAATGCTGATACATGGCAGGCTTAAAATTGTACTTACTGGCCAGAGCTTTGTTGTGGGAGGATCTGTTTTTCTGCTCCATCCCAACAATTCTCTTTCCCACGACAGACCTAATCAATAATGAACCACTCCCTTATATTTGACTTTCTCTTATTTATATAACTATTCAGAATTCTTTGTTTTCTTGCTTTCCCCAACAACACTCAAATCTTTGCTCACAGCAAACATTTACTGCTATGGTTTGTCTTACTTTTATATATTTTGGATTGACCTTCTAATAAATACTTTTTTATGTGCTTTTCCCCCAGAGCCACAGTTTTAAAATACTTCAAGTTCTGCAGGCAGTGAAGAGTAGTGCACTTTAAAAGGAATGTAAACAAAATAAATGGCTATCAGGTAACAACCAATGTACAACAGATGGAGAATGGGCCCTTCTCCTGAGAAATAAATGGAGAAACTAGAGGTATCTACCCAGGAGTAGCTAAGACTGAGAAAACTTACAGAAAAGGACTGCCATGTAGACAAAACTTACTAATGTGTTTTCCCAGGTGCCATCAAAATTCGGTCACTCTCTCAAAGAGTAAACCAGAGCCATTGCAGTAGGGAAATGAAGATACTCATTAATTCATGCGTGTATGTTTGTGAATGTGCACATGCAGGTGAGTATGCCCACAAATGTGAAGACCACAAATTGACATTGGGTATCTTTCCTAGCCACTCTCCTCATTTTTTGAGACAGGGTTTCTCATTCAGTTGACTGATGATTGTGGACAGGCTGGCCAGAAAGCCAAGGGATTCTCTGACTGCTTCCCTAGCACAGAGATTATAGGCACATGGTATCAACACAATTTTTTTTTTAAATGTAGATGCTGGGAGTTGAACTCAATTCCTCCTGTTTATGTGGCAGGCACCTCAACATCTTCCACAGAGCCATCTCCCTAGGTGTGAAGACATTTTATTTATTTAATGTCAGAAAGCCATGTACTTACATGTACTTATGTAGTATGCTTTTGAGGCTGTATCTCAAATGTTATGCTCGCCCTGGACTTTCACAAGTATATGACACAAATCTTTGTTTTTGTGTTTCTTACAAGAAATATAATACTGGCTAAACACATAAATGTCTGTTAAATTTACTCTTTAACTTAATCCAGAAGTTTTTTTTTTTCTTTTCTCTTTCCTTTTTTTTTCTGTTTTTGTTTTGTTTTGTTTTGTTTGGGACATTGTTTCTCTGTGTAGCCCTGACAGTCCTGTAACTCACTCGGTAGGCCAGAGGACTAAGGATTTTTTTCATGTTAAATTGTTTATTTTGGGAAGAATGGAGAACTCAGGCCATTTGTAACTCTTGTTCATTCAAGTTAATACATTATTATTTTTACAAAATTATTTTGGAATATATGCATGTATATATATGTATGTATATATGTATGTATGTATATATATATATTTGTATGTGGGTATGTGCTTGTGAATGCAGGTACCTGTGAATTTCAGAGAGAAGTGTCAGATCCCTGGATCTGTAGACACAAGCAGTTGTAAGCCACCTTGGTGCTTATGTGGGTGTTGGGAATGGGACTACAGTACTTTTCATTCTATTTTAGTTTAGAATTGTGTTTTTTATTGCTAACGCATATTATCAATGCCCCAAATTCATCATATATAATCTTATATGTAATCTCATTGATAGCATCATTTTATTATTATTCTTTTTAAAAATAAGTTTTGTAGGTTTTTTTTCTTTTTTAAGCTATGTCAATCCTTTGTCTCAAAGTAGAGGCACAAACAATGCTAAACCACTTAGGGGAACTCTAGGCCAAACCCTCAGACCCAACCAACCCCCGCTCAGACAATGTCAGAGTCTAACAGTAGCAAGTCCCAAAAGAGAACAATCAGGGGATAGTGTAATCTGAGGGCAAAATAGGCAATGAATACATTTCAGGTCAAGGATTAGATATACAATTGTGAGCAAGTCAACCTCATTGAATTTGATTCCTTCATTTGTACATTAATTTTCTTACAGAAAGCCTCAGTAATGCTGATAGATCTTTCCAATTTCCAGCTCTTTCAGATCCATGGCGCATGGTACCCCTGGCCGTTTAGTCAGTCTTAGTGACTAATGGTGGATAGTAGGTTGAAGAAATGTCAATCTACATCACTGACAACTGTGAGCCTGTTCCAATTTAAATTGAAATATTGAGACTGTTAGCAACAGAAGATTTTCTAGCCTTTCTCTGACTGGCAACAATGTCTAAAATTCCATTATGTAAGGTGGAAATGTAATCCAAGGTCTGGGGTTGGAACTATGTGTAAAGTGTAAACAACTCAAATAAATTCTACTCATTTCAGAATTCTGGTCATGATCAGTGACTTGTGGATAAAGTTGAGAAGCAGTATTTAAATACATCAAAAAACCTTTTGAATACTTTTTAGAGGGAGGTACAATGTAAGTATTTAAAATAAAATAGCAAACTAGTAAGATTGAACTAAAATTTTTGTATTTTAAAGCTCTTTAAAAACACCTTTTTATAAAGCAGAATACAAATGTGATTTAAATCCATTGCTCCTTTAAAGAACCATAGCAATTAAATGTGGCTATTTGCTCACTTGAAAATTGTATAGACTGAGTCAATACAAAATGCCTTGTCAGGATGGATAAACAACTCAGTGGTTAAGAGTGCTTGCTGCTTATTCAGAAGATGTGTGTCCTCTTTTGTCTTTCTTTTCTACATGTACCATGCACCATCGCACATCACACATCACCCACACACACAGGCACAGACACACATACAGGCACACACACAAACATCCCCCCCCCCGCACACACACCCCAGACATTTATTTAATACAAATTAAAGTTTTTAGAAGTGTGCCTATATATTGTGTGTGCATGAGTGTGGAGGTCAGAGGTGAATGTCAAGCATTTTTCACTGTCACTCTCTACCTTATTTATATATTTATCTATCATCAACTTATCTATTTATTTATACTGTTCTAACTGAGCTTGGAGGTTCTTGACTCGGGTATAATGGCTGCTCTGCAAGCCCTCTGGACCCTTCTGTCTCTGCATCACTACTGCTGATGTTTTAGGGACATAATGCTGCACCCAACATTTTGTGTAGGTGCTAGGTATCTGAACTCAAGTTATTCATGCTTTAGCAATAAGCTCTTTACCAATTGAGCCATCTTCCTGGCTTCCCAAAGTAGTACTTTCTTGGTTGGAAATAATGACCATATTTAATTGCATATGGCTCTATCTATATTCTATATAACATATATGTAGTGTATGTATGTTTTGTTGTGTGTAGTGTAGCAACAATACTTGTTGCCTATTGATACTGCAGAGATGATTTTCCCATGTGAAGAGGAAGCATTGTAAGATATCGGCATTTCATCTACTTATTTATGTTGTTTTCTGTCTTAGGAAGATTAAGGTATAGCTCAAGGCTCTTCTACCTGGCAACTAGTTCCACTTAGCTCTGTTGTATGGCTCCTTTATTTCAACAGATAGGCTCATAGTTCACTCCATGAAGGTACAGGGATATTGAAAGCTACACAAGGACTGTTTTCTGCTCTAAATGTGGGGATTATTAAAAAGAAATATATTGGCAGCAATAAGAGGTTGAAGGTGTCATGACCAAAAATCAATTTGAAACGACATATAATGATTCGGAGCTGTTTCTGGCAGTGCTGTTCCATGTTGTACCACACGGTTTTACTGAAACCATGGGTCTGAACACAGAGAAGATAACATTTTGCACTGTGCACATCATGACACACCACACCAATACACACTGTGTGAGACAATCTGGCTCCTGTTGGCAATACTTTCTGCCATGAACTGTGGTGCTTTTCTCAATACATATGATTTTTTCTGCTCTTACAGAAAATAATACCAATTATGAGAACAAAGTCTTAATATCTTTCCTATTTTAATTCCTCAGTATGCATCAAATTAGTATATTTTTATTTTATTGTTTTAGAGTGCTTGATTTTAAAAGTTACTGTTTGGGTTACTGACTTGAATTTCCTTGAAAAAAATCATTAAACTGAATTTTGTCTTGGGATTAGAATAGAATTCCCAACAATTTCTGAAATGACTCTAAACATACTTCTGTCATTTTGCACTGAATATGTACATTTTGCACAGTGGCACCCTGTGCATTAATTATAATATCAAAATATTGATTCAGTTTAAAAAGTTTTGAAGATGCTTTTTCAACATCAAATATTCTGCCAAAATGTCAGTCTTTGTGCATAGTTGCACATCTATCTTACTAATATGCAACTTAGCTTCCATCTTTAGTAAATGGCAAGAATATATTGTCTTCCACTTTAGCAAAACAAACATATAACTTATATCCAGCAAATATTTGATCTGTATGCCTATTTTATATACCAATATACTTAGGACTAAAAAGATTCAAAAGCAGAAAAAAAATAAGAAGTCTTGCTCTAAAATTGAAATATACACACAACTACCATCTTAGTTAATTAGCTAGAACTTGTCACATATTCTCACTCAAATGTTGGTGTAGGGTATCCTGATGTTGGTGCGAAAATTAATCTGTGTGTCTGGAAGGTAAAGGGTAATAAGGACATACCAATGAAGTTTATTACGATAATGGGGCATTAACAAGCATTTACTATTGAGCTACAGGACTCGACAAATTAGAGATTAGGGAAAGAAAATGATGCAGTGCAGCCAAATTTTAATATTTATTCAGTGTTTATATTGTGTTAGTGTGCATTGTATTGGAGCAAAACTGCTGGCCCACTTGTTTAAGGCTGCTTGGTGACTAGAGTTGTGGCATTAGTCAACAAAAACTCAGTTGGATCATATTCAAAGAATCCAGGCAGCCAGGCTAAGCAGTGTGCCCAAGGTTAAGAAATTGGTATTGCAGGTCCTCTGCATGTATGTTAGGGCTGTTAGCTTGGTGTTCGTGTAGTACTCCTACAAATGAAAGTGCGGGTGTCTCTGACTCTTTCCCCTGTTCTTGGGACCCTTTTCTTTCCACTGGGTTGCCTCATCCAGCCTTGATATTAGGGTTTGTGCCTCATCTTATTGGACCTTGTTGTGTCATTCTTGGTTGATATCTCTTGGAGTCCTGCTCTTTGCTGAAGGAAGATGGAGGGGGAGTGGATCTAGGGGAGAGGAAAAGTGGGGCAGGGGTATCTGGGAGGAATGGAGGGAGGGGAAACTGTGGTCAGGATGTATCATATGAGAGAGGAATATATTTTCATTAACAAAAACAAATTGGTATAGAAATGAGTTTTTGGGAACAATTTTTACCTCCTCCTGCTTGTAACGTGCGTGTGTGCGTTACATGAAAAGTTCAGAGGACAACTTTTGGGAGTTCATTCTGATCAAACTTAGGCCATCACCTTTATTCTCTGAGCCATCTCTCTGGACCTCTTTGTGCTTTTAAATTTTAACAAAAAAACAAGGCCTTTAAAGAAGTCTTTCATAAGTAAAAATCCTTGCGAGCTTAGAACAGTGTATTAAGAGAGCCATTTTTTTTTCAGAATGAGGGCAACAGAAAGCATTTTATGAAACAACAACAGCAACAACCCCACCCAAACAAAAAAAATTTGTTATGACAAGATTCTTACTAGTGCAAGTTCTAAAGTGTGGATGTTTATACATCATCAGACAACTTGAGTCATACCTGACAGAAAATCTGAGCTACCAGAAAGAGCGAACAGCAAATGGGATGATCTGTGGATAAATATAAAGAAAAATGCACTCTGCAAAGCAGCATAACTACATCTGAGATTCAAATAGGGAAAAACTGCCATGCAGTATGTGTAAAGATTCCTAAAATTGGATTTAAAAAATCATGGTTTAACAGAAAAATGTGTGGAGGACTTGAAACTTACTGCATCGGAGAGGAAAATCAGATAGAAAATACATGAAGTGTTACTAAACCTTGGTCTTGAGCAAGGTTTTTGGTAAAGAAGTTACCCCCATCCCAAATATGGTCTGACTTTGTCTTCAGTTCCTGGGAGGTAATCTAAACTCGAGATATCATGCAAGAGAATGTGTCTTGCATCATACTGGATGCTATTGAAAGAGGTAGCCATACTAATGCTTTATAAGTAATGCTGTCGGAACACTATAGGAAGAAGGCAGCACAGCTGGGTATTCGGTACCTTTTTGTAGATTCTCATCTACACATTTCGTTACTCCTCAGTTTTAATTTTTACCCCATCCTCATACTGAGCCACGTGTATGAGGGTATCACCTTTCAGTGAGGTCTGTAGGTCCTAAAATTTTGTTGAAACAGAAACCAAAGGTCATTTTGAGGATCCTTCAAACTTACTATCAGAGTTTGGGGCAGTCGTCTATGCTCACGGATTCTTGGTCTCCTTTCCATTCACCATGCTGGCTTTTGCACTTAACCAGCAAGCACTTCACTTTTGAACCATTTTCCCAGATACTTTAAGGCCTCCCTAAATCCCCAAGCTTTAGTTTTCCAGATAAAAGTTGTCACTGCTTTGGGGAATAGTTAGATACCCTGTATCTGCTTCTGAAGTGTTGTGTAGCTTGACTTTTCTTGTCCCCCATCAAGTTATCAATCTTCCATTGATTAAATTATAGCTGTGTTTCAAATCTGAATAGCCATAACGAGATGTCAGATTGGGTCTTCTGCATTGTCATAGGCAGCATCTTTCCCTTTGGGAGGCTCCCGAAGATGGGTAATCTTATCCATTAGGTACTAGTTTCAGAAGGTTCATCCTCAAATTCAGATCTCTGGTCTTTTCCCCTTTGGCACATTTTGTCTCTTTCTTTCCTCACTATATGTGATGTTCAAAAATTCTTCTTTAACAAGTTGGTATAAGGCATTTCCTTGTTAAAATACCTTCTCCCTAATGCCATTTATTTCTGAATGGAAAATGGATCTCTTATTATTTCTGCTCTGTGTTCTTGTAAAGAATTTTTCCCCTTTGTGCTAGCAGAGAAATAAAATGTATAACTTGGTTTCCTTGCAACTTTTTTTGCTGCTGAAATATTTCCCAGACTACACTAATATGAAGATTTTTCAGAAATTTAAAGCCATGGTGCTTATGAACATATGTTTTCTCTTCCACTACTCAAAGGAAACCATGGGAACACAGCATCCAATCTTGCTTGACAGGAACCTGGTTAGCTGATCACATGTGGTGTGTTTTGTTTTGTTCTATAGCTGTTTCCCCTGTGCTGTGTAATTTATCACAAGGATTTTGAGAATGGAAAATGTCACAAAGCAAATGTACAAAATTAATGCTTAGTTTACTTCATTGCAAAGGGCAGGTAGTGAACAGTGAGGCAGAACACTGGCAGCAAGAATCCCTAGGTGCAAGGTGTTTAGAGCTTCAAGTGCAATATGAAGTTTCAAAGTCACTGAAAACTGTCTTGTTTAATATTTGAATCTGCTGAATGTCACAAATGATGTACTTTATGTAATCTATCAATTAAAGATGAACTCATTTTTAAATTAACCAGAAAAAGCTGTAACAAATACATCAGCATTTTCACAGCAATTTGGAACAAAGTCTTTGAGAACATCAGATTCATTTCCATTTGATATTTGTTTCTGGGGAAACACACAGAACAAGGCACCCACGTTCATTCTTACTTGCTTTGTAGTCAATAGTGTTAGTATTCATTTGTTTTTTTTCAATAGACTGAGGGGTTTCAGTGGAATTCTCTTATACAGTTCATTTTTTCAAAAGCATTCACTCACAAGGAGAGAAATAGCCAGAGATGCTTCACTCTTAATTCCTCATTCACCAGTCTTCCATTCATTCCCAAGGCAGAAATGAGTCTTTCCAACATAAAATCAGTGTACCTCTCACTAGGGCATTTCAAATAATCAGAGACTTTTGCTTTCTTCCAACTTGAAACTTCTACCAATAAACAAAGAAAATTATGCTTCAACTGTTTTCTAGAGCTCCAAAGACATCTCTTGAACTTTCCTTCATATCCACCATCAGTGGATTACAGTAGTTCCTGATTTTTAAAATTCTACATATAAATTCTGAAATATTTTATTCCAGAGATGAACATTGGACCTAGGGCCTTGCCTAACCTAGGTCAAGTACTTTACCACTTGGCTATATACCTAACTCAAAAAGACTTACTAAATTTTGTTTTTTTTTTCATTTTTTGTTATATATTTTTCTCCTCTCTCTCTCTCTCTCTCTCTCTCTCTCTCTCTCTCTCTCTCTCTGCGTGTATATTTGTGTTCATATAGGTGTGGGCATGCATTTGAACAAGCATATGGTAGTCTAAGGTTGAATGATATCAGGAATCTTCCTGGCTGGTTCTTCTACTATGTTCATTAAATCAAGACCTCAAAATCAAACTCAGAACTCATGGATTGGGCTATTTTTACCAGTAGGCTAGTGTCACTAGCCAACTTCATTCAGAATGCCCTGTTTTCAGAACTTCCCACGTTGGGATTACTGGTGGGTGGCAATGCTTACATAACTCCAGTCCTCTTGTTTTTGCAGCATGTCCTTTGACTGCAGAGTCATCTTCCCAGCCCTGTTTGTTGTTTCAACACTGGGATTTGCTATGTAGCAAAAGCTAGCTTGGAAGTAATGATCTTCTTGCTTTAAACCTTGGAGTGCTAGGATTAGGTGTGCCCACTATGTCCCACAATATCTTAACATTCTAATATAAGAAGTGTTCAGGTCATGAAATGTGTTGAAAAGCAAAGGAAATACATTATAGTTGAGCTAAACATCATATCCTTAGCTATTCTTAATCCTGCTTTTCCTTGGGAAGCTGACTCTGTCCCTGAGTTTCCCTGTTATCCAGCTTCTAGCTAGGTTTTGTGTTGACAAAAGTTCTACTAGGGAATAGAATTTGAAGTGGGAGGGTTGGTTAGTCTGCCCGAGTCTTTTATTAGGGCTGCTTGTATTCCTTATGAAAAGATGACTGTTTTGGAATGGACTGTTCTGCATTGGTCTCACATTCTCCTGGTCTTGATAAGCAGTTCTACCCTCCATCTCTGAAGTGATTTGAATGAGAATAGCCCTGTAGGCTCATATATTTGAATACTAGTTCTGTTGGTGGAACTGTTTGGGAAGGATTATGAGGCATGGCCTTTTTAGAGGAGGTGTGTCACTCAGAACAGGCTTCGAAGTTTCAAAAACTCTCACCATTCCTAGTTAGATTTTCTCTGCCTCCTACTTATAGAATGTAAGCTCTCAGATATTTCTCTAGTACAATGGCTGCCTGGTGTTTTCCACCATGATAGTCATGAAGACTCATCTTCTAGAACTGTAAGTTCCCATTAAACTCTATGTTCCATAAGTTTCTGTGGTCATGGTTTTTCCTAATAGCAATAGAAAAGTGACTCTGTGGCTCTATATTCCTCATCCCACCTTTATAATTAGTTCCTATTTTTAATACATTCTTCCCAAGGGAAATACTGATATTGTTAAGACTCTTGACAGAAACACTGTAAATAGTAAGAAAGAATAACTTTATATAACAAAGTAACAGGAATCATAACAGTTCAAAGCTCAAATCTTAGCCAGACATGGTGTAATTCTCTAATCCTATCACTTGGGAATGGGAAGCAATAGGATCAAGATGATCAGCAGTTCAAGGTCACTCTTGGCCACAGTTAGAGTCCAACATTATATATATATATATATATATATATATATATATATATATATATATATATATATCTCCAAACTAAGCCAAAATATAAGTTCTTGTTCTTTTGTAGGATGAAAAAAAAAACAAAAACAAACCTCTTCTAATTTCACCTACACTTACACTTGGTATGACAACTAACACAAGCAATTATGAAAAAAGGAAGGTTGAGAAAGTACCCTGAGGTAACACACACAGTTCCTTTCTCTGGACTTTCCCCAGGAAAAAGTGGACCTGAAGTCCTCTGAGGTGGACCCAGCGCCTCCTCAGCCCTCTGTACAAGATCTCTCCAGGACTTCACAGTTTTTCTTGATCAGCCCATTGCTTTGATATTTTATGGTTTCTTTTGTTTCACTTTGATTGGCCATGGCAGTGAGGAGAAAGGTTTCTGGAAACTGGAGCATTATAAGCAGGAACATTTTTCTGAGACACCTGCATACTGGCTTTATGGAAAACGTGTATTGCTAGAACAAAGTTTGGTTCAAAATTCATGAAAGCTCATATTTTTTAAAGATTTTTTTTGAGCAGAAGTCTGTGGAAATGAAAATGAGATCATAGTGTAAAAGAACCATGTTGTAAAAGGAATTTTCGATTTCCTCAGTGGCTGCAACCCCATGGGGATAAAGGTTCCAGAAAACACCTGCACAAGTTGTGTTTTTACTGTGTGGGCACTTCTTTCTAAATTCTGCCTCCTTTGCCGTAGAAATGAGGAATGTGCCAGAGGACACGGTTCATCTTTGTTTCTGTTGATCCTTAAACCATCCATCCTCTGAACAGGTATAAAGTCCATACTTGCTACGGGCTGCAGAGAAGAGGCATTTGGGAAATTAACTTTTTGAGCTTTTGCAACCTAAAAATGCCTTTACTCTTGATTGATACTTTAGTTAATATTAAACTTTGAGTCTCCTTATATTTTAAAGCTGGTTTCTGTGTTTTTAAAGTATAGTATTTTTTGAAACGATATTGGACACCAGTCCTATTCCAATTTCTTGGAAGTCATTATTAAAAACACACTCTTCATTCTTAATATTACCTGAAATTTTATGAGGCAGTGTCAAGGTTTGTTCTTTTTCTGTAGCCCCTTTTCTTCTGATGCCTTGTCTTTAGTTACTGCTGGGAAATAATCCTTTATTCTAAGAAAATTTGTTGTATCTGTTTTCTTGCTATAGAATTCCTTTAAGATAAATGCTGAATTCCCTGGATTAATCCTATGCACTTTTCTCATGTTGTCTCTCTCTGTCTTTTTGATCTATGTTCTAGGAAAACTCTTGCCATATTGAACATTTTAAATTTTAGGTGTTATTCTTTCATTCTCAGATTCTTTTTTATAACATGTTTCTCACCGTCTCCCTAGTATCCTCTTTTTGATTCATGAAAGTAATATTTTCTCAAATTTCTCTGAAGCATATTAATGTTCCCCAATTTTTTCTGTTTCCAATGTAGTTGGTTTTCTGCTGTAGCCGCTTACTCATGTCATATTCATATTTTAAATAAAGGTAAGTTAGGATTCACTCCCTCTCTCTCTCTCTCTGTCTCTTCCCTCCCTTTCTCCCCATCCTCCCTGCATACCCATACTCACTTGCATGCACACTCTGTTTATTGATTTCTTATTAGTGTTATTAGTTAAACTGCCATTTTTCTCTGAATTGGGTGTGCATGATATGATTCTTGGGATGGTTTAGTTCTGCTTTTGGGTGGCCAGATGTGGGCTTCTACATGCGAAGATGAACAGAAAACTTTTTTACACTACCAGTATTTACACTGGAAGCATTAGAATTTTTCAGATGATTTTCATTGTTTTTATTAAAACATTAGCTGTCTATGCTTATCTGTCAACAGATGATGGATGCTGGGAATCCTGGGAGGCGGGAGAGCCTTTCCTGTCAAGTCTTTTCTGTTCTTGCTTCTACACTAGACTTTGTTGAGGTGATTCCTCATCACAAGTATTTCCAGATGAGCAGGAGGCATTTTATTGCCGTAATCTGTTAGCATGTCTTTCTCCTGCCCTAGCCTATGAACTCTTGGTCATGGCAATGGCAATCTGTTATTACTCTTTCTGTCATCTGTTTTTCTTTCCCTGTGATCTTACAAAGAATAGACTTCTGTGACACGGAAAGCATTTGTTGCTGTTAGTATAGATATTTCACTTTGGTAATATTTAGTAAAATACCTGGAATTATGTTTTGTTCCTTTAATGATTTTCTTTGCAATATATTTTCAGGAGTTTGCATCTCAGATAAAAACTAGTGCTTCTTGGTATTTATAGCTATTTTCTGTATACGATTTCATTTGTCAAATGGTTCATCTTCATAAGGCTCATTTGGTTCAATTCATTTGTCATCAGTTTGGAAAGAAAAATTACATGAAATATTTTTTTTTATTTCAAGAATGAAAGAAAATAAGATTCAATTATCTTCACACTCACAAGATTTGTATATTTGAAGATAAAAAATCCCTTTAGAGATATGATTTCTAGCTCTTGTGGGCCTCAGGATGAAGTGGTCAGGTGCTTTGTCAAAATGAAACTTGCTGCTCTAGTGCAGGATGTGTAGCCAAGAAATGCTTCTGGCTGTCAGTACATACTTTCTGGACAACTTGTCTTCCATGACAAAGACAGAGTATAAAACTCAGCCATTTCTGCCTGTTAGATGATTCTTTGACAGCTGTATTTGCTCTGGAACTGGCCTGGATTTTTCAAGGCTTTGTGGAACATAGATTATATTTTAATTTCTCCTAGAGTTAGTGTTCCTTTTATATATGCTGATGCCTAATAAATGGTCTTTTACTTCACATTTCATTTAAGTACCCGCTTTGGGAAACCCTCTTCTGTGCCACATTTTTCTCCAGATTACAAAGCCTTCTGTTTAGGATGATGCACTTAGACTTCTTCATTCTTATGTTACTATACTAATCTGAAAGGCTTTCACGTGTTTTAGATAAGAATAACTAAGATATAGTGCTTTGTATTTGTAGACATGATTGATCATTTTGCCCCTTACTCCCTAAAGTTTGAAATCCTCATCTGGAGATTCTAGCTATGTTTAGATCAAACAGACAAATTCTGTTCATGATCAAGAGAATATGCTTTTATTCATTGAACTGCATAACTCTAAGTTGCATTTGTGTTATAGTAATTATTGAATACATTTCTCTACAGCCTTTTCTTCCCCAGACATTACTGGAAGACTGCCAGATCTGTTGTTGTTGTTGTTTTTAGTCTCCCACTTTGAATGTAGATTCAAATGTTTTGTTATCATTAAATCATGATTCTGCAAATATTATTGAAGCTAAAAGATCCCCCCTAAATGAAATTATTTCTTTTTATGATGCTGATTCACACTGGATTTGTCATTTTTTTATTGGGAGAATGATTCTTCTTACACTTTGTGAAACACACACACACACACACACACACACACACACACACACACACACACACACTCTCATGTGACCTGCTTTTGAAAAAAATTATGCTTAAAAAGCTTATAAAAACCTGACTGAAAGTCTGTGCATCTCAAAAGAACTAACAAATTGCTAAGTGCCTGTAAAGAACAACTCCCCTCCACTCTCAATTCCCTGAGCACTATTGTGATAGGGATTTCAATTCTCTGTAATCCATCCTTGTCCTTATACTTGAGTTCCCAAGACTTATCTAGAATTCAGGAGATAAAGGAAAATCGTCTTTGTGGGTTTTTTTTTTCCCTTTTCTCTATTGTAGTTTTGTTTCTGGGTCTTGATTTATTTTGTGAGGATTGTAAAACAAAAACAGAACAAAACTCACAAATACTATTTGAACACAAGCCAAGTCCCAGAAAGAGTATTGGTTGCTAAATTCAACATTTTATGTTATGATACACAGTATGTATAATAGAGAAATTAGGCATTACAATATGGCTATACAAATGTAAATTTATTTTCTGCTTTAGTTATTGAAATAAAAGGACTCAAATGCCCTTTTCCATTTACTTGTAGTTTATAACCAGCTAACATCTGACTCAAAAAGGTAATGAGTTATTAAATATCTCAGTTTTATATAAGATGGAATTGTTTAAAGAATACTATAGGCACTAACTAAAACATAGATGTAAAATTCTTTTTGATTGTAAAGTTTTACTTGTAAGTGAAATGAGTGTTGTATCTATCACATATATATGCCTTCATGTACTCCTGATATGAAAAGTTACCCTTTCTCCTAAGTAACAATGCCTACAGGTTCCTAATGGTGAGAAAAGTGCTAAGGTGTTTACCCTGGGACAAGTATATTCAGCAGTACCACCTTTTTATTATGATAATATCTGTATATATCATGTCATGGAGAAGTCATAAAAAACTTAACATTGTTATAGAAGTATATAAATGTATTAAACCATCTAAGTTGACAGCAAAAACAGAAATCTGAAAGGATCTTCTTGCAATTATATAACTTTTTATAGAAATTTGATTTTGAAGTTTTATTTTAAGAAAATCAAATCATGGTATGGTGGTTAGAATGCAAATGGCCCTCATAGGCTCATATGTCTGAATGCTTAGTATGCAATTAGTAGAACTCTTTGAGAAGTATTAGGAGGTGTTCCTTGTCAGAATATGTGTGTCACTGGGGGTGGGCTTTAAGGTTTTGAATGCCCCCATCATTCCCTCTCTCTTTCTCTCTCACTCTCTCTCACTCTCTCTCTCTTTCTCTCATGTGTACATGCATGCTTGCATGCGTGTGCGAGTGTGTGTGTCCGTGTGTGTGTCCGTGTGTGTGTGTGTGTGTGTGTGTGTTTTGCTTGTGAATCAGATGTAAGCCCTAGGCTATTGCTCTAGCACTATGCCTACCTACCATGATTGTCATGGACTCATCCTCTGAAATTGGAAGCCTCCACTAAATATTTTTTTTTCTATAAATTTCCTTGATCTTAGTGTTCACAGCAATATAAAACTAAATAAAATACACATCATCCCTCAGTTTTCTATAGATACTGAGAAATGAAATTTTATAGTTCCATAAAGTGATGACGTCCGCAAAAGTATGAATGTTAATGAACTTTGGCACACTTAGCACACTTTTATTTGCACACTTAGAAAACTGGCCAGTTACTCCAGCTGGACAGGAGTGTGGTAGATTTGAGAGAAAAATGATATTTTTTAAAATGTCTCCTACCAGAGAATTCAAAGCAATGAGAAGAAGTAGAAATGTCCTAGAGAACTCCTTATGTCTTTATTAAGAGAAAGGTAATTTAATTCATTAGTCATATACTTCAAAAGATGAGTAAATTTATTTCATTACATTCTCAATAATATTTCCAATAAAATAGTCATGACAAATTATAGGGCAGAGACCAGAGTTTAAAATGTTCTTCACTTATTTTCATTGTATAAAAATTAATGTAAATATTGTCTGTATAGATATATAATTCTAACTTAGCATAAAAACTACTTTGGAACAAACCTAACTAAGGAAATAAAATGCTTCTTAATACTTTGGCCTTCAACCCATCAATGAAGGACCAGAAAGCAGACATAGATAAAAGAAAAGACATTCTAAGTTCATGGACTGGATGATTTAACATTATTAAGATGATGTTCATTCTACAAAATATGATCTACAAATTCAATACAATTCCTAGCAAATGTCAATGGCATTACTTAGAGAAATAGAAAAAAATTATTGAAATCATGAAAGACCATGAATAGCCAGGAACTATTGTACAATAACAGCAAAGTGGAGAGAATCACACTTTCTAATTAGAAAACATATCACAAAGCTATCATAACCACTAAAGTATGCTAGTAGAATTAAAAAAAGACATATGGACTGAAGGAAAGTAGAAAACTAAAACAAGAAACAAAGACAGACATATGGATAGAAACAACAAAGGACAGACAGAAAGAGAAAGAAGGATAGAATAATCAAGAAAGAAAAGGTTTATTTTGCCATAAGTTTCCAGAATGAAATTCCACAATGGTGGGGGAGGCATGGCAGCAAGTGGCCAGAGTAGGATGTTGGTAGAACACACTTCCATCCATATACAGGATTAGAGAGCAAACTAGAAGTAGTGTAAGGCTATAAACTGCCATAGCCTGCTCCCAATGATACACTTCCTCTAGCAAATACTCAGGTTCCAAAGGCTCAGTAACCTCTCCAAAGAGCATCACCAACTGGAAACTATTTAAATATGTAAGCTGATAGGGAACATTTCTCATTCAAAACCTAGAAATGTGATGACTCTGTGATGCAGAGAGGGAAGATGGTAAAGTATTAAAGAACCTGACAAAGAAAGTCAATTCAGAATGGGAGACACTGAGGATGAGTTCAGATAGAGTAAAATTATAACTACAAGAAAGGAACTTAAATGCACAAGTGAGACTCAGGGAGGTAATTTTTAAAGGGTAATGCTTTTCAGAGAGAGCAAGGCAAAATAATTAACATGATTCATCCAGGCAAAGTAGAAGTCAAGGAGAAAAATTTAAGATCTCATAAGGCAAAAAGAAAAAAGGAATTCAAAGAACATACAATCATACCTCTCCAAAAGCCTGGCTAATAAAAAAAATGCTATCTGCTACTCTAATGGAAAAGAGTTTTCTTGTATTAAAAGCCTGTCAGCCATTCTGAGAATCTATCAAATGCAGAGTCAGAAGTCATCTTTACATAGCTTCAAATAAAGGAAAAAATTTGGGTATGAGCATGAAAATATTTCAGCTGAAAAAAAAAACCTTCTGTCCCTCAACTATTATAAAGCAGAACAATTTTTATGTTCCTGAACTATTATAAAGCAGAGCATTTTTATGACCACAGCAACATCAAGCTGAATTAAACATCCTAAACAAACATGTGGGAATTGCAAACAGTAAGAAGCTAACCTTGAATCAGAAAGTCAAAAACGAAAACCACAAATGAGAAGTAGGAAGAAAACAGATTTATGTGCTGTGGAAGGAATTAGGTGGAGAATTTTTTTATAGTAGTAAAGAAGAAACTAGACCCTTTAAAGGGAAAAAATATAAAAATAAAATGTTACCGATAAATTAAAGAAAAACAAAACACCTATGGTGAGCATATTAACCCCTGCTTCATAGAATATTCAAGTAAAGACTTACGCTGTGAAAGATGCAGCCTCACTCATAACAGGGTTGGAGGTGGCTTGGCTACATGTTCTGGCTTCACTTGGGTCTTCAGCCATCTGCCCTGATAACTGAAATGTTCGCATCAGATTCTTGCTCAACTCTGTACACAGACAGGCTCTTCATTTAAGTAGCTTCTGTCTAAAAATATTAGTCGGTAGTAGTTGCCTAACCACTCTCATCTGCCTTCAAGGTTGAATATACATGATAAGAGATACATGATAAGAATATACATTGTCAAGATCCCAGGAAGTGTGAGCCACCCTGAAATTAGAACTGAGGCTGCCTACCCAACAGGTGCAATGACTCCATAATGGGAATACAGAGTGATATCATAAATGTGAGCAGCTCTCTCCAATAAGGAATGAATTGAACTTGATGGGAAAATAACTTCCCCAGATCCAGCAGGACCACCCAAACACAGGTAAAGTGTCCATTAGCCAGTTTATAATATGACGAAGACTGCTTGATTATTCACACTTTCCCCTCATCACTGAAAGAAGCCATGCTTTTATTCTTTTTGTTCCCGAAGGTCCTAAAAGCGTCTCAAAGACAAGATTGAACTTGCTGGACCCCTGTTCTTTCCTGGGTGGCTATACTAAATAAATTCTTTTTATTGCCTTTCCAGTAATTCATTTTTCTCTGTATGTACTCTCAAGATAATGCAGGATTGAATCTGGTCTGTTGGGGCCCCCAGCATCAGGCTTCTGGCCCAGGACTCCATTGATGGCCTTTTGCACAAATGAAAGAAGCATAGTCATAATAACAGAAAAATCCTAGGATGCTTTAAATTCAATGTCATGCATCAGAGAATGGAGGGTAAAAAGGAAAAAGGTGATCCAAGTAGCAGCTGTCATGAAACCAAAGGATGGGTCTATATTCCTAAATGTAACTTTGACTTAAATTCTAATATTTGGAGCTACCATGTTGTTTGTGTGTTCAGTCTTCAGACTATTAATAACATTTCAGAACCATTATCAAGTACTTCTTTATGGCTCATGTTCCTATGTGCATTCTCTGCTTGATGCTATTTCATCTTTATTATATTGCCAGTGAAGGCTCAATGACAGTAACTTTGACCATCTCTCCTAAAATTATAATAAAAATCCTCTTAGCTCTTGGCCTTGTAAACGTTTCTGCTGCTGAGTAGATTTGTGGGCAAAAGTTGTAGAAACTTGTCCTAGAACCTGGGCTTTCTTTTACTAGCTAGCATCTGTAATAACTCAAGAAGCCATTTAACTTAAGTAATCCCTAGGCCTCAAACAATTTGGTGTAACTATCTAGTGCTATATTGAGGTCCACACTCTCTTCAAGATGTAATAGGATGATGGATAAAGGGGGAGACTTTGTGCTGAGTGAAATAAATCAGTCACAGTGAAACAAATTCTATGACTTCATTTATATGAGGTATCTCAAATAGTCATTCACAGAAACAAAATAGATTGGTGCTTTCAAGGGTTGAAGGGGATCTGGTTAATTGATGATATTCAGCAAATGAAAAGTTCCATAGATCATTATATTTTATTCTACTCAAAATAGCAATATAGTATATAAATGGAATACATTGAGAACATAGCTCGTGCTACATTCTTAATAATTTCTAAGGTGTCTATTAATAGAAAGGGAATATATCATTGAAAAAATGAAAAAATACCCTAGTCCCAAACAAGAATCATATCTCCAAGGTTATGAGGTCAAATCATCTAAGACACTCTTGTGGCATAGACAGGAAATAATGCCACTTAAACTTGGGTCTCATCAACTTGATGAGAATAGGAATAATAGGAGCTCACAACCATTAGGAAGGTCAGGAATCCCAAAGCAGGAGTTCTGACAATGTTCTTGCAGGCAGCCAGGAATATATGAGGATGTGACTGAAATTAATAAGAGGCATCTGGACACCTCATAGTTGAGCCAACTTGACTGATCAGCTTCTCTCTCTCTCTTTCCATTCCCTTCCCAATTTCCACTGTAAGTTATTTAAAAAGCTCAAGACTGACTCCTCTCTCTCTCTCCCTCTCTCTCTCCCTCTCTCTCTCTCTCTCTCTCTCTCTCTCTCTCTCCCTCTCCCTCTCCTTCTCCCTCTCCCTCCCTCTCCCTCCCTCTCCCTCCCTCTCCCACCCTCTCTTTCTCCCTCCCCCCCCTCTCTCATTCTCACCTATGAATTCATCATACTCTAAAAATTCATCCTTTTTGGTCTATGAATTTCAATTCAATTTGTGATCAAGAACTCAAAAACCATTGACGGGGTAGTTTTAGTGGCCATTGAGTTTTCCAGGATCCTATTCTCCCAAGCCAAGCTTGCCAATAATTGAGAAAGGCTCCATTGCTCTCAAAGATACTTCAGTATTTCTGAATCAAATGGAGAGTAAATCAGTGATTACCACAGAAAAACCTTTAAATCTGACTGTATCTATCTGAGACACTGGTGAAAGAATTTTTTAAATGTTTATAGGTTAGGAAGGACAGCTTTCTATAGAATATCTATGAACTACTATGAAATAAAAGGGAGGGAGGGAAGAAGAAATAAGGGAGGGAGACAGAAATAAAATTGGCATAAAAGAAACTAAAACAAAAGAAACTTTCTACTGCTAGAAAGACATAAAACTGAAACAAAATTTCATAATTGGATTTAACTGGAAACTAAAATTATCAAAGCAACATATACAATAAAATATAATGAGGGCGCTGATGATCGTTAACTAGTATGAGAACAGACCTAAAATATGATGAAATTCATTAGTTATTAAGAGGAGGTGGGGATTGAAATCTGTATGTAAAATCCCTAACCTCTGTTTACCATTGAGTTTCCTGGTCACTTCCCATCACTTGTTTCCCCCAACACCCTTCTTCCTTACCTCAGAAGATGATTTGTAAACTAATTTTAAACTACCTCTTTGAGATTTACTCATTTCTCTAAGTAAGTACCATGTATATGTGGGAGATTCTCCCTTCCATCTAAACACACACACACACACACACACACACACACACACATACACACATTCACACACAAGTGTGCGATATACACACTTCTGTGTATCTTTCATTAATCTGTTCTTCTTTGGTCCCAATTAAGAACTAAAAAGGATAGCAACTAATATCTTCTAATGAATCAGATTGGAACAGGACCCATCCTATTGATCTCATTAACATAATCACTTCTTTAAAAGTCCTGTCTCCAAATATAATCATACTCTGAGATCTTGGGCATTGGGACTTCAGCATATGAATTTTGAGGGAATATAATTAAGTTCACATAATACTTCTTTTTAATGAAGGGCTTCTCCTTACTCTCAGTACTCTCTTCAGAGTCCTTCCTTCACTCCCTTACTTTATTTCTTTCCTTTTCCCTATTTGACTATAAGACCACAACACATTTCTAACTTAATCTTCTGGGAAGAAGTAGATAACAAGACTTTCGTGATTGTACAAAATCTACAGTGAATGTGGGTGTCAACATAGTATCAATGCTACAGGCACACAATATTGATAGACTTATTATTATTTCTTTTTTTGTGAACATAAAGGCTCTTTTATTTGAAGCAGCCCAAAGACATAAAGATACCGAAACAAAATGTAAATCATCCAGCTAGCTTAGTACACAGCTCTAAACAGTGAGTGACAGTGCTATGAAGCAATCCAAGTCACAATGAGAGAATAATAATGCTTAATTATGCATGTCTGGAAATTTCTTGATTTGTTTTCTGGGGAGAGTAGAAATTCTCTATTCCAGTTATAAACACATAATTGCCAATCTTAATTTTACCTCTGACTGGGACACATCTGCAGAAGATTTTGACTATTAGAATCTGGGATTTAAAGGAGCTCTGATGTCATTAACCGTTCTCCTTCTCCAGTCACTAAATAAATTCTGCTCAAATACTGCTCACAGTTCCAATTTTTTGCTGTGCAAATGGCATGGTCATCTGCTTTACACTTAAAAAAAATCCAAAAGAACATTGACCTGTGTGGCTCTCTGAATTTGGTCAGGGTCCATATGGCATGAATTGTGAATGGATAGATTTCCACATATTGGCTATAATACTCACAAAGCCAACCTGTAGGTGATTTTACTATCTGCAGATGGGAAATTTGACTATTGCCACCTGTTCTTATCTACAGCACAATTCTTATGAAATATTTCTTGAATACTTGAGACTTAAAAATTTACTCTTGTTTTCTTTAATCTATGAATACCTTTATTATAATAGAAATAGTTCATTCATGATATACAAATAGGTATTTCCCAATTTATGCCTTTAGTTAGACACAATTTAAATATTTATCTTAAAATAGTTATAGGAAAATAACACCAGTGAGGTGATGATGTGGGAGGTTTTTAGCTTCTCTCTATCCCACAGTAAATTAGCTACAAATTTCCCCAGGGTAGAATAACATCCTAATTACCCAAGAATTTGGGAGTGAGACTGAGTCATTCCCTTAGACTGCAGAGTTGAGACAAGTCATCATCTACAAGAAGATCAGTTCTATTTCCCTGCCTTCTTCAGGCTGGCTTTGTACCATACAGAATTGTAGATCTGCACATTCTACAATGGGATACTGAATTAGAAGTATGCATTCATCTTCCCTGACATCTTGGGACTTCTTGCAAAAATATTTCTGTCTAATCCCATGGGAACTTTTGAGAGTAACAGAAGTTCTAGATTGTGTGGAGTCAGCAACAAAGACTGACAGCAGGAGTCACAGTGGCATTGGATCTGGGTACTTGCTTTGGAGTCAAGTTAATAGAGGCAATTCATCATAAAGACTCAACAATAACATTCCACTGGAGGATACATAGTCCACGAGCCTTCTGGGCTCTAATTTTCCTCATCAGACAGTCCACTGCCCTTTAAATCCCCTAGGGGGGAAGCTATTGAAAGCCAGTGATTACCTCTGCATAGAATCTTTGCTCAGTGGAAACTATAGTGCAAAGCACCTAGTATATATATGCCAAGAGGCAAGTCCAATCCTGCACTTATCTGTAGAGTTCCTCCAGATTTGTCTGCCTTATGTAATCAAGGAACAATCACAGAGATCTCCCATAATCTTGAAGCCTAGTGCCCAGCCCTACCGAACTAGGGATTATATGCTATACTACGGTTCATCCAGGAAAGACACCTACAGACTACCGATTACAGATGATTTCAGAGCCTAGCAAGTAGATCCACCTGATAGAAGAGGGGGCCCAATGGTCCTATTTTAACTCACAGTATAACTAGCTAATGCAAAATCTCTCCTTAAAAGAAGGTGAGAACTCAAGTGATTTTAAATATAGTAGCTAAAGTTTATGAAAATGAAAAACTAGACATTTGTAATTATTTGTCAGATTTATCAGCTCAGAATAGAAAACAATTTCAAATACTTTCCAAACTGTAGCATGATCATATCTGAAGATATGAAATGGAAATCATCTGACTCTTTAGAAGTTAGTCCAAAAAATAAAATTTCAATGTATCCATTTATTTTGCTAGGTATAACATCCTCCCCCCCCCAGCAAATATCTCAATTTAATTATTTTGTATTGGGATTTAAAATATATTTTCTTTGTTTCTAACAAAATAGCTATGTTGTAATTTATAATTAAAATTCTCTGATTTGAAACAAATCATTTTGACCCCAAAGCAACTGAAAAGATACTAAATTTGACTTTTCTAAAATTTCACCATAAATTATGGAATGAAAGATGGTTGAATACAGGTATGCTGGTTCATTAGTTTGAGTTTTCATTCTTTTAGTGCCTTTCCTTGAATGAGGAGCGAGTAGATCAAGGTCAAACTCTAAGAAGTCTGAGTGAGTGCTATTCTAAGGATTACTAGTGTTCAACTACAAGAACAAAAGGCAAATCTAATTATCATGCAGACCAAAAGTGTCCAGCTTACATCTTATATCAATTCCCTGAGTTACTACACTGCTTCAATAACAGGGATGCTTGTACAAGGCTTTCATTGGGGCTCCAGTGGGTATTGAAATATAAAATGACCTTTTATCATTTTCCGTTATTTGTTGAAGTATTAATATAAATAATTGTAACTATATATTAACACTTACATGTAAGGTAGAGCTATAAAACTACACAATTACTAGGATAAAATTAAGATAGATCTTATAATGTAAGATACATTGTCTTAGATAACAAAATCTTAAATAATTCTTGAAGGCTTGCACATGATAATTATTGGTTTTATGGTAATACTTTCAGACATGATATTGAAATTGATTTTCACAGCAATGTCTTAGACTTGTATGTACCATTAATGTTCTGTGGTGCAAGTCACTTAACTATGCTACAAATAAAAAAACAATTTGAAATAATTCCATAAATCTTGAACAATATCCACTATGTCACACAGATGAGCAAGTGTCAGTTACACAGAATGCTCATTTTCTATGCTTATGTTCTCGATAAATTGTAAACAAAGGTGACTACTCAGGTGTAAATCCTCCCACAGCTGTGAGCTCTGTCGTTTTTTTGTTCAGAAACTACAGCAACTAGAACAATTATTTGACTCATTCTCTGTACAAGCTTGAAAAGTGTCAAAAATCATAGTGATCCAGTCTGTACAGTGTTTGCTTCAAGCTCGATAATCAGAGTTCATGCTTAAAGCCTCTGTGGAATGGCCTGTCATGCCTATAGCAAGGTCACAGCCTGGCCTGGTAGAGGACATCTAATCCCAATACTGGCCAGCCAATCTAGCACAAAGGGCAAGCTCCAGCCAGGTTCAATAAGAAATCCCATGCCTAAAACAAGGGGGACAGTGACTGAGAAAGCTGCTTGACATTGATTTCTGTCCTGTGTGTGTCCACTCTGCCTCAAAGCCAGGAGAAAGTATTTTGAAAATAATTTGGGCTTTTCCAGCATGTATTTGTTTATGCCTGAGGGATAGATGAATAGAAGAAAGAGAAGAAAAGAAGGAATAAGAAAACTATCTATACCCAATGTTCCTAAGACAGAATTGTCCCTCACTCCTATAAGACACAAGGTTGTTTGGCTAATGTGCCTCTGTTTCACACTTAAGCCACTCACCCACATGTCTTCTGTCAGCAGTGTAGGAGGAGAGAAAGAAAATGTAAGATTGCTCAAGATGTCATTAATCTCTGTTGCTTGGAGTGCTGTGCTTCACTTCTGTCATCCCAGTGACCAGAACTCAATCCTTAGCTCCATATTCCTGTAATGGATGGAGAAATTTGTTCTTTGTCCAGGAAGAGACAGCAAGAGAATACACATCTGTTACTGAATCTACTGAAGTCTCACACAGACAAATTCTTCCTCGACTTTTCCTTCCTTCCTTCCTTCCTTCCTTCCTTCCTTCCTTCCTTCCTTCCTTCCTTCCTTCCTTCCTTCTTTCTCTCTCCTCACTCTCTCCATCCTGTTCCCTGCCTGCCTCCTTTTCCCACTTTCTCTTTCTTCCTTCCTTTTTTCTTTTCTTTTTCAGATAGTTTTTCACCATGTAGTTCTGGTTTACCTTGAACTCTAAATCTTCTTCCTTAGTCTCTTGAGTGCTGGGATTACAGATACATGCCATTCTTCCCTAACTTTGCCTAGAAAATTGCCACATACACACACACACACACACACACACACACACACACACACACACACACGGAGGCACACTACTCAGTGCAGTTTTGTAACAGTGTTCCACACCATGATACTGAATATAATTATTTATAGTATTTTCAATAGCACTAACAACACATTCTAGCTACTTGTACAACAATTTGATGTTTTCCACCATTCCAACTGATTAATTAAATTACTCTTTCTATTAAGTATTTGTTTTTTTGAAATTAGGTATGGCAAATATTGAACTGCATCTAATGCACAGTTGAACTTAACTTGAACTTATCCTGGGTTATGACCTAATGATAAACTAATATCAGTGTACCACATGTGCAGCTAGTAAGAGTGACATACTTTCATGCTGATTTGCTGGCTCTAACAGTGGTCTCTCTTCTGTGTCTAGAGTAGGACTATACCTTCCCTATTAGGATATCTTCCAGTCATAGTCTCAGAGCAAGTAGTTTCTAATAATTTAATTTTTTCAGGCATGTTAAATACAGTGCTATCAATGAATATGATGACAATAATCTTAAAAAAATGTAAGCTGTTTTATATGGCATTCTTTATTAGCAAGTATATTTTAGTTTCAGCTGTCAAATCTAGAGTCATTTGCAGAAGGAAACGTAATTGAATTGCCACTTTCAGGCATATCTCTGGGGGCACTTTTGAAATTGCTAATTGATGTAGAAGACCAAACCCACTGTGGGCAGCTCCATCATTAGGCAGTTAGGCCTGTGCTGTAAAGAAAGGTAGCTGAGCAAGCCAGAGAGATCAAGCCAGTTTAGAAGCATTTTTTCTATGGTTCCTTCCTTAAGTGCCTGCCTGGAGTTCCTGTCTTGTCTTCCCTCAATCTTCATTGTAACCTATAATATGAAATAAACTTTTGCCCCAAGTTGCTTTTGGTTATGGTGTTTGTCAAAACAAGTGAAAAGCAAGCCAAAATATCAAGTAATACATTTAGAGGCATTTGTAAATAATTTATGTTCTTCCTTCCTACCTAGCTTCAGAAATAACTTACTGCATAGCCAACACGGATAGTACAAGTCTGAAATCTCTTATTCAGTACCTCCGGGAAGAGAGGTGATTGGGAATTCAGAATTTTTATTATTTAGGTGGTGGCTAGGAATTTCCCAATTTTATAGGTATATTCTATATGAATCTGTCATATCTACTTGCCTTTTGCTCACATATCAAATTCCAGGAGTTGAGAGCATTGCTAAACAAAAGTATTTCTATGAATAGTAAGCAAGGTGATACTGTGTGCTGTTTGAGGAATAAATTTGTAGATGGTATGAACCCATCATGCTGTGAATATTTGATAAAAAAGCACAAGTCGCCTTTGATACACTGCTCCTGTGTTGGTGCCATTCTGCCTCATAGTGCAGTACAAATGCAGCATGAGGCTATATTCAGTTATCTCCATAGCCCAAGCTGAAAGAAATGCACAATGATATTGTAATAGTGAAAATTCTCAGTGGCATTTTTCTTTTGAAGTTTGGTATAGCAGGTAGACCCAAAACACACCACATGGGCCTCATTATTAATTTGAGTGATGTCCAAAGTAGATGATGTGGTTTCCCAGAATCCTGTTCCAATGGCTATGAGCGCCTCTCTCTTTATTCTCTGCTTCTTCATGCATGCACGCATGCTTTGACAGGCATCCTGGGGATCACCTAGGCAGCAGATGGTCTGTGCTCAGTTCCCTCAAGCATAAAACAGAATTTTTATACTTGTTGTCAGGACCTTAAACTGAACAGTGCTCCAATTATTTTCATCCTTCTAGATTTACTGCAGGAACTCAAATGAAAACTATTTGTATAAAAGAATTTAGAGATGAAACAAAGGTCAATTAAAAGGGCAGGTTTTCAAGTGAAACTAAGTCTTATGTACAAGTCCTTGTTTCCTTTGCTGTCAGTGATGTTATTTTTGTCCTCACCATTGATAACATTAGTTAGTGCTTAGGTTGAATATTTTTATTCATACGATTAAATAAATATACTAAAGAGTTTTTAAAAACAAATAATATATTTGGCATGATTAGCTTTAATTGTCACCTTGTCATAATCTAGAAAGACTTGGAAAAAGAGTTCCTCAATGAGGAACTCAAATCTGAATTAAGATGTTTGATGTGGGAAGACCTAGCCCAGTGTGGGTGGAACCATTCCTTAGGCAGGGGATTCTGAATTGCATTCGATGCAACATGAGCAAGTAAGAAAGTAAATGTACATGGATATAATCATTCCTCTGTGCTCTTAACTATGAGCAGAATGTGACCTGCTGTATCAAGCTCTTGGCAGTCTGACTTTCTTGCTGTGGTGGATTGTAACCTGGAATTCTAAGCCAAATAAACACTCTTTCCTCTTAAGTTGTCATGGCATTTTATTATGGTGACAGAAATGAAACTAGGACAATATCAAATTAGAAATATTTACATTTTAATGGGAAATCTCATATGACTTATAGTGATAACTATGGGATTTAAACTGAGCTGAATCCACAGAATATCAAGTTACCATTGCATCTGCTTTCACAATAGTAGAGTTACCAGTATTACACATAAATTTGTAGTGAGAGTTTCTTCTACCAGATATGGAATGTGGAATGTGGAATATTGTAGTTGTAGATGCTTGAGAAATTTTACGTTCAAAGGAAACAGCCCATAAATCTTTGAAAGAGAGATAAGTAAATGTCTTTGGATTAAATGGATCCCTTAATTTGAATTTTGTATTTTGTTTTTAGTTTTAACTTTAACTTACTCTTTCATGGTAAGGCATTAAAATAGTTGCCCCAGAGTTATGAATTTGACTCCAGCAAAATAGTTGTTTCCAGGGGGATATGGAGCGGTGAAGAAATGAGTGAGGGAAAGTGAGTGAGGTGCAGAGGGCTAGTGAATGTGAGCCTTGTTTCCTGAATCTTAATCCTGACCAAGAAGCACCCATCTCAGGACTCCAGCAAAGGATTTGCCTCACAGGTTTTTCACTTTTACACATGCAAATTTCCACAGGAGAATGCACATTCTTAATCAGTCTTCTCTAGGAACTTTGATTACCAGGAATACTTTTAAACTTTCAAAGGGATATGATGGAAGAAAAGGTTTTGGTCTAAATAAGCCTTTAAATCACACAGATACAGATTTGACTATTAATAAGGATAGTTCATACAAAATTTGGGGAATGGTCATTAGGTCACTGTAAATAAGAGGGGTCAAGAGTACATGGAAGTATAATTGTCTTCCCAATGCCTAATGATTAACTTCTAATGACTACATTTTCCATTTTTCTCTTGTCTTTGTTCATTTCTGACTAGATTTAGTGGATGGTGAATCGGATATTATCTACATCCATACTGTATGATGCTAGCCTAAATATAACTTAAATTTATAATTATTCAAAACTACATTTTAGATTTTCAGTGATACTAGACAGTGCACTAACCACAGCTACCAATGAGCAATTAAGACAAGCATTTCCTCTAGCTCAGAAGGTTCTAAAGGCAACATGGGTCTGGATGAAGGGTTACGTCTCTTCCTTCACAGCAGAATAAGTGCTATTCCATAGTGTTTCACAGCTAGGTAAGTCTTCTGCCACTGAACTATATATCTCCAGTCCTTACTATACTCTATATTTTGAGACAGTTTCACTGAGTTACCCAAACTGCTTTGAATTTACTCTGTAGTCCAGACCAAACTTGACTTATGGTCCTGTTGCCTCAGCCTTCTGAGAAGCTGGGGTTTTGTGTTACTAGACTCAGCTCCAACGCAAATCTTAAAGCATCTATCTTCCAAGAATGTACATGGACATTTCTGCTTTTACAATGTTGGTCCTGTCTAGATACCTGCCCCAGCACCTTCCCTTTAACTCTTCTTGCAAAGTCTTCTGGGAAGTAGCTGACACCTTAGGGAGCTCTTGTTTTTTCTGTCTACCTGTGAGTTTCTCTAACTCTCCCTTGATTGCTTTGTTTTATGATGCAGAGTGAATGCCTTAAAGCATGAGCTCACCACTGTCTTGACTGGAATTTGACTGTCTCTCATTTCTTTTTTTCTTTCTCACTTTTATTCTTAAAATTAAACTGACAAGCCTCAATTCCTTGCTTCCTTCTGTGATGAAACCTTGTCTCCTGTACTTGAGAATATTGAGCATGCATGGGTACAATGCATGTGTTATGTCTGTCCATTTCACTGATAGTGTCATAGAAAGTGTCAGCTGTCTTTGGCTTGATAAAGATACTTTCTCTCACTTCAGGTGAGTTTTAGCTCAGGAATTAGGGTCCTGAGTTCTCATAGTCACACAAAATTTCCACTTAGTTGGTAGCCTATGGCATATTTTGGCACCTGCATACATATGTGCAATACACATAAACACAGAAAGAAAAAATAATAAAAGTGTTATAAATAGATGTAAATGAAACTAATCTTACAAGGAAATATTTTTACTATGAAGATTAATTCATGCTTGGGTATATCTTAGTGGTAGAATGCTTTCCTTACATACACATGTCTATGAATTTGTTTCCCAGCACTGAAAAAAAAAGGGTTATGTCAAAAATAACCATATTGTAGAAGTTAGATCAAACTATATTGTCTGACATCTATCTCTCTCATTAAGATATATTTTAATTAAAGCTATAAGGCAGTTAGCCTTGGTTTGAAGTATAAGATGCATGACAAACCATAAATAAAAACTTCAATATCCATTTGAGAAATGGAAGCCTCCTATTTCTTGTGTTTAGGCGCATGTGTTAGTCTACTTCTCAAGTTTATTTAGCCCCCAATGTTGGAATTTCAAGGTTGTAGCATCTACATTGGCTTAGTTCTGATGACAGCAGTCTCAACTCTGTCACATGATGGCCAGTAACAACTGCAAGGTGGGGGCAGGAGCAACAGTCTGCATCATGATGCTGCAAGAAGCCAGAGAGACTTGGGTGGAGCTGGACTCAGATTTTTATAACCAATCTCTCAGAAGAACTAGCAAATGATTTCAAGAGAACTAAGTTCCCTACACTGGTCTAAAATACCTCTCATTAGGCACTATCTCTTAAACAATCCTCACCACCATCTCTCAGTACTGCCACTCTGGGCCCCAGGTTCCAAAAGATGAACCTTTGGAAAAATACAATCAAATCATATCCAAACATGGTACACAGCTTGAAACAGATGAAATTTATATTGATAAAACAAGGCTCAATCAGGGACTAAGTTTGAATAAGTTTCATAGATAGCGATACTGTTTTCATTATTATAAAAATTATGTTCAAGCTACTTCTATGCATTCTTTGACATTTAATACTTATAGAACATGTGAAAAGGTGCAATATTCTTTACATTTTTTTCTTTAGCTTTAAAAAATTTTAAAGAAATTATTTTGGAAAAAAATATTAGTACCTTAAAGGAGATTTATGTGATGATAGCTGGATATATACAATTGGGCAGAATTTCTTGTTATGAAAGGAGAGATGTTCTGGAATGATCTAAAGCAGTAGAGGAAATAAAGACATCCATTTGACAATGATGTATGTAATCTACTGAACACAACCACAAGTATGTATGCCAAATGTCATAAACCAGACTCATTGGGTACTTGGCTTAAGTGAGAAAGAAGTATTAACTAAGGGTATTGGGGAAACAGAATGTTAGCCATTTGATAATATAGATATGAGTAGTGGTGACTTTGATTTTGATTTGGATAATGAGTCAGAAGTGTAAGTCTTATTTGGAACGGAGAAATACTTGAGAAAAGAATAAATACCAATTGAGTTATGAAGATAGTAACAATGAAACTGGTTTAAAACTAACTTGACAGTGGTTCACGAAGAAAATATTCATTCATTTTATTCAAGAATAAAATATTCATTTTATTCAAGAATAAAAATATCTTTGTGATAGCTTAAAAATATATTTGATGCCTAGGCATTTCTCATTTAGTGCGTGTCTACCTGAGCAGCAAAAATCTGTGCTAATCTTACATTTTTATCAGCTCATAGGGTTTTATATTAAACGATTTAGTATTCTTCTTTCTCCTCCCTAGAGTAAAAGGAAAGCTGAAGGCATAATATGAACTCTACCATTTTATCTTATACTGGGGGAACTTAACTCCAAATTAATTAAAATGGCACATCAAATCAAAAAGTAATTATATGGCATGTCATAGCTATGTTCTTAGTGGTTCTTCAGCAAAGCAAAATTAAATAAAGATATTGGAATTCTAATTACATAGACCTCTAAAAGAAAGGGCAGAGTTTCAAAACCATAAAGTGACATAAATATTTCATTCTAACAATGCTTATTCTTCTTCCTTAACATGTTCTCAGTGAATTAAGAAATCATTTTCAGTCCTGTTTTTCCCACATTTATCCATTTCTTCATTCTTTTATATAAGATCCAAGAAAGACAGAAAAAATTATAAAAGATACATTATTGATGTGATTTAAAATTTTTCTTCTTTACTGGCTAGTATCCTTCTCAAAGGATATTTTATTCATTCTGTTGTGAAAGACTTATTTATTTATATAATAATGGATATCAGAATAATTTAGTAAGATGAGGAAGACAGCTGATTAGCTGGAGGTAAAACTCCAGGTGTTTTAAGGAGAGAGAAATGGAAAAGTTTCTTGAGCAATTGCGTTGTTGAAAGTGTATTTGGAGGGATAGTTGCAATATATTTCTAAAATGAGTTTTTCTGGGTGTTATTAATGCTTTGGGGTCGGACTTTTCATTTAGTTGAATCACCATACGGTGATATACCTTGAAGCAGAAAAACAGTGCATTGAATTACAATTTCCATTGATATATCCAAATAAAACTTAGTGCATGATATTATAGTAGAATAACTATATAAGCTATAAAAGAATCTTTGAGAAAACAAAATTTGTGGCCCTCTGAAAGATGAGTAGTAATTATTTAGGTGAAAGAGTTAGCATAGGTAGAGCATACTGCTGATACCTTAGTACCAGAGTTTTAATGTAACAGCCAGATGAGGAATGAGTGCACATTCAGTGTGGGCTTAACTGATAAAAGAGTATGTGAAAAGTTCTCAAAACTTAACTTGAAAAGTATGAGAGAATATAATAGATTATATTTAGGAATATGTGGTGGTATTAAAGGAGAAATTTACTCTTCTTTAATATGAAAAACATCCAATGATGTTTGAATAGTCATAGGAATGAATTTATACAAAGCAAATATAAGTGACCTTAAGTCTGTAAGAAGAGTAATAGTGGGGTGTAAAATTCTATGGCCATGTCACCTTTTAGGAGAAATTCCAACCTTAACATCTGTGAAGAGAGAATGGAGGTGGGTTCAGGGCAAATTTTATTTGGTGATGAGATAAGATGTGTTATTGTCTAATCGCTCAAGATCCATTATACTGTAAAGCTGTAGCTGAGGTGATAATCTGACAAGGAAGAAAACAGAAAGGGGAGTTTTAGTTACTGTGGTGAATGCATCAATAAAGACATTGATATCAGTGTTTTGTCAACTGTGTTGACAACTGAAAGAGAGTACTAGATCTACTGACTATGGGTTAATACCGATAACCCTGAACTTATGCTAAGGAAGCCAATGTATGAGATTTTTATCCAGAGATTTTCAATTACGAGGATGAAAGTACCAAGTAGTATTTTAAACACCATGTGAGGAAGATGGTGAGAACATGATGGAAATGGAAACCTTTGGGGACAAAATAATTTTGATGATTGTCACTGAAATTTAAACAGGGAAAACAAGAAGTGAATATACATTGACGTTCATGATACAGAAATCAGAGAATAGGAATTCTCAATGGTAAGAGAGGCAATTGGGAAATTGGGTTCAGTTGGCTGGCACTATAGAAAAATTTAGCCATACTGGGCAGTGATGATAATCAGTGGTTTGTGTTGCACAGACATGGGACACCTTATAACATGCAAATTACATAAATGAAGAAATAAACATTAAATTTAAGTTCTTGCCACTAAAACCAAAAATTAAATAGGAGTTTTGGTGGAAAGGATTCTAGGTTCTTGGTTCATTCGCTCAGACTTTTAAAATTCACATCTCATTTTGTTGTTATATAAGAGTGATAACTACAAAGTTACGCATTTCAAGCATCTGATAATATACAGCCATAGGAAAGCAATTTATAACACTCAGATGTTGTACGTGGTGGCTGGTCCTCACTAGAAAACTAAAAGAATTTTCTACATTTAAAGTAGATATTCATTCTTCTGTTACTTTGTGCTTATTTAATTTAAAACACTTTATTTCTTGCCATATTTTGGCTCTTGTAGTCTTTATGTTGTTGAAAACTATAATTAATATCTGAGCTATGACTCAAGGAAAACAAGTCTCCAGTCTGATAGAAACACGAAGCTGAAGATGCCTTCTTTGCTTTTTGGAACATCACTATTTTGATGATAGTTATTATTGTAACTTCTGCATCAGGAAATGAACAAGATTAGAACAGTATAAAAGCATAGTATTTTATACTTTGAGTATACGTATATGTCTTGTGTTCTGTTTTACAGACAAGGGTACAGTATTAAATACTTAGCATTTATAATTCTAAAATACACTTCAACTGCTGCTATGCCATGGCTTACTGTTCTTCTGTTAAGCAATGTTGCATGAATGTTGTATGAAGATTATAATGCACAGTGCTTTTAGATTTTTTTTTAATTTTTAAATAATTGGGACACTGAAAAATTGCATAGTTCTGGAAACCCTGGTCAATCTGAAAACAAGACTTAAGGAAGACTCTGTCATCCTAGTTTTCACAGCTATTTAAATATCAGAAGCAAGTGCTTTTTCTTACCATAGATTTTTGCTGAAATATATCAAACATCCCTGATGCACCAAAATGGGAAAAAATATGCTGTACTCAAATGACTGCAAATACCTGAAGAGAAAGAAAATCACTATTATTCTTCAGATACTTTATATTCTAAGAGTTATTCTAAACATACTTATTTTCATTGTACTAAATAATTTGCATGACAGTTTCTTTTACAATAGTCAAGTATCATGGAGATATAGTGTCATTTATCCAAGTTCACCAAGAACTGAATTTTTAGCACATGTTTTGAGATTATAAATTAAATATACTTTATACAATTTCATGTGCTCAAGTTGCATTTCTGCTGCTATGATAAAAATACCCTGACCAAAATCAATATAGGGAGCAATATAGGATGTATTTGACTTAGATTCCAAGCTATAGTCTATCATTTAATGAAGTCAAAGCAGGACTATAGCAGTTATCTAGTCACATCAGCCGCAGTCAAGAGCATAGAGAAACAAATATCATGCTGCATGCTTGCTTTTGCTCTGCTAGCATTCTTCATTCTTATATAGTCCAAGGCCAAACGTCAAATGATGCTGCCCATAATTAGGCTGAATTTTCCCACATCAATTAACAATCTTGGCGAATCCCAACAGACATGGAAGCAGGCTAACCGCATCCTCATCATTTCTCATTAAGAAATTTATTCAACCTATCTGTGATGCCTATAAACCACAGCAATGACCACCATGGTAGTATATCCTGAAGATAGAATCGGGGCACTTATATTCTTGCCATAACCAAACCTTTTTAATTGGCTTCAAAGACTAATTGGATTCAATAAGAGGGAAACCATTCCTTGTACTTTAAATGAAGTCAACTACATATGACTAAAGAGATCATGGATAATAGAGGAGAAATTACTATAACTCAACCTTCCAAAACAGGATAATTTCTAACTACTTTTTAAATACTTATCCTTATACATACAGAGAAGTCTATATCTCACTCTTCATTAAAGAAACTTCTTTTGGCAGTAGCACCAGACAATTACAGAAAGCTACAATTAATCAAAATTCAGAGAATTGACTATGGGTTCCTAGCCTTAATAAATACACCTACAGCTCGTTTCCTTCACCTAAGCTCAAGGGAATATTGCAGAAGAGAGGCAGAAAGAATCTAAGAATGAGAGGTTCAGAAAGTCTACTGTGACACTGTGCCTTTAACTATGATAGGAAAGCTATACCCATAAATTATCAACAACATGGCTGCCTAAAAAAGACCTGAATAATTCCAACAGCAATTGACATCCTAATGTAGATTGGGGAAACGGCATGGGGTCCCAACCCTGGCTGAAGAATTACAAACAATTACTTACTGAGAGAGGGGAAATTATATAAGTATATTTTAATGATATATAAATATTCTCTTCTAAATGATTCTAGATTAGAGACACATTGACATTTAAACCTCATCACTATCTTCACCATCACCACCACCTTCTCACACACACATCCATTCAAGAGTTCATATTTGAAATTATATTGTATGATTGGTGCTATCTCTAATGAATACAGTGTCCTATGAATTTTGTCAAGTTATTGAGAGGATGAACTCTAATAGGAAAACATCATTGTCTCAGAAAGACAATAGCACATGTTTTCTCATATAAACATCATAATATACATATATATATGCATATATATATATACACACACACACGTATGTATACACACACATATATACATATACATACACACATATATATTTGTATTTATGTGGGGGTAAATATGAGTATAGGTCATAAAAGGTAAAAGAAGCTTTAAGGAAGTATAATGAGGAGGGAAATAGAACACATGTGACATGAAAGTGGGAATGGGAAACTTGGGATAGAAGAATATAACTGGGACCACAGAATAGTAGGCTAAGGAGAGAAGCAGGTGAGGGAAAATCAATCCAAATCTAATTGTGTATGACAAGGCCATGAGAAAACTTATTACTTTGTATGCTATTTAAAAAAAATTACAAATAAAATTAAAAACCTGTAGAATCCACTTAGGTAGCTATTACTTGATGAATGGTTAAAGAAAAATGTGGTACATACTTTCCTAGTGGCGTTTTATTCAGCTTATAAAGAAGAACAAATTTATGTTGTTTAGGAAAATGGATGAGACTTCAGAGCATTATGATTAAAAAAACAAACCAGACTCACAAACACAAATAATTGCACAAATGAGTTTCTCATTGAGGCAGTAATACATTGAATACAACATTTTGACCATAAACTTGGAACATTACATTTGTGGACATCTGTGTCCCACATTTCATTTCAAAACTGGTGACAATGTCTCTGATAATGATGTTTGACAATGTAACCTCTCCATGTGACATCAGCAAGGTTTTTGAAAAGCACCTGCATGGGAATTCTTATCTGAGCAAATAGATAATGTCAGAGTTTCAGATTGGAAGCTGAATAGCAAAAGGAAGGATAGCATTTTTTTTTTAAAGCAAGGAAGCATACTTTCAGGACTGAACTGACTTTGTGAGGAATACCAACACAGGAGTGATGCTGGTTTTTGGAAACATACCATCTAGCATCATAAGTAGCTTGGGCTATCACAAACTAACATGGATGTACAGATCCAATATCAGTATAATGAATACAAACTTCCAAATCAATATCCCTTCCATAATGCTTTATCATTGATTGAATGAAACACATTCTTTTCTAAAATCTTCCATAATGCTCAATTCTATCTCTGACTTTCTAAACTTTGTAACATCTATCTTATTAATTTTTTAATATATCAAACATATTTTGTGCATTGATTTTTACATATTTTTGAACCAAATTACCTCTTCAGGTTTTCATTTTCTTTGCGGTCATTGAGAGTCCACTCCCCATTCTATATTTACCGCCTCCATACTGATAGAAGATATTCTTTCTCCTCTCAATGTCACTAGGACGTTGTATCTCTTAAAGGGCATCCAGGGAACAGTTAGGATACTTAGTGAGAAACTTCATGCAAGAATTATAAGTCAATTCACCCTTTGAAAAAAATTAAGGTTTAAAGTCAAGCTGGGCTGCTGTGGTGCACACCTTTAATCCCAGCACTTGGGAAACAGAGACAGGCAGATCTCTATGAGTTTGAGGTCAGCCTGGTCTACAGCATGAGTTACAGGACAGCCAGGGTTACAACGGAGAAACCCCTGTCTCGAAAAACAAAAACAAAAAAACAAAAAAAAATTTCAGTAGTAAGACACTAGTGCAGTATTAATATACTAAAAGAGTGAATGAGATAATCCTATTAAATTAGAGTTAAATACAAAAATAAAGAAAAGTAAGTCTCAGGCATGCTGAAGCAGTATTTCAAATATAAGTTTAAAAGAAACGATTTTTTAAAAATATACAATGAAACATTCATCCATAAAATGTACAAAATTCTGTTATTAGCAGTAATATAGGCAGAGCTGGGTCGTTATGTTAAGTGAAGTAAGCTAGGCTTTGGGAACAAAGAGCACATGTTTTCACTGATTTGTTGGAATGAAGATGTCATTTTCTCAGCAAACACAGTGGAATAGTGGTCACTATAGACTGGAGTCAGGAAACATGAAAAGAGCAAAAGGGGAGAAGAGATCTATAGATGACATCAAACTACAGACAGGAAGACTTGGTTCTGGCTTCCTACCACATAGTAGGATAACTATTGCGTTATAAATCTATCCGCTATGTATTTTACAATAACTAGCAGACTACAAAAGTCTCAAGAAGAAAATTAACATTTGAGAAGATGGAAGCAATTATCCTTACCTGATGCATTTACATATGTATCAGGTTATCATGATATAAAAATATATGTCCCAATTAAAGTAATTAAAAAACAAACAAACAAGCAAACAAACAAAAAAAAAAAAACACAGAGAATAAGCCCTGGGAGAAGTACTTGTAAGGTTTGGCAAGCAAGCAGATCTCTATGATACTAAAGCATTCTATAAAACTTTAATACTTTGCTATGTCCTAAAATGTCCCCCATAGACTTAAGAGTTTGAAAACATGACCCCTAGGTAGGATATTGTTTTAGGAGACTGTGGAGCCTTTAGGGGATGGAGTAGAGCTGGAGGAAGTAGATTGCTAAGGATGTGTCTTATGGGTCATCTCTTGGTTCATTCTGGATGAACCCTTCTCTGATTCTTAATTGCAAATGATGCAACCAACTAACTCTTTCTTAAGTCACCATAGCCAAGAGCTGCTCATGACACCATGCTTTTCCCAAAAGGATGGACTGTGTCTCCTCAAACTGAGTCAAAATAAAATCATTCTTTCCTTAAGTTATTTCTGTCAGATATTACCTCAGCAACAAGAAAGTAACTAATATTGACAATGAAGTTCTTGCTATTAACCCCTAACATGGGCCTCCTTTTGATCCATATTCTCCATTCTCTTGTTATCCTGCTGAAGAGTGGTGCATTATCTTATCTAAATTCAGTCTTGGCATCCATGATAGGGGTCTCATGCCCTTTCCATGTTCTCATACATTCTACCTTAGGACTCCCCCAGTTCCTATATGTTTAAGTGCCCAATTGAAAATGTAAGAGAATAAATATTGTCAGATTCTAATTTACCAGCATTTAGTAGCTAACTGTGAAATAAGGTCTCAGAATAAAAAAGTTTATATGAGTCTTAATGAACATCAATATGGGAAGAAAAAAGTGATATAAAGTGAAGAAAAGAGCCAATAACAGGTGACAACATTTATTTATTTATATCTTTGTGTGTGTGTGTGTGTGTTTAGTGCATCTGTGCATTTATGTATGTGAGTGTGAGTGTATATATGTCATAGTGTATGTGTGAAGATCAGAGGACAAACTCAGGTGTTGATCTTTGCCTCCCACTCTTTCATTTGCGACTGCCTGCGTCAGTATCACTGGCCTATGAGATTTCAGAGAGACTCTGTTTCCTCCTCCTCCCTTTCCACTGGATGCTGAGATTACAGTGTTCAGCTTTTGTTGGGTTCTTAAACTCTGAACTCAGATTTCATACTTGCTTGAGAAATGTTTTTGCCCACTTGTTGCTGAAATTCCTCCCAGGGGAAGTTATAAATGTCAGTTCCTCCTTCCAGGGTCCCAAGAACAAACTGAGGTGCTATTCACTAAACTTCACTCTGGAACCCAATGATTTTATTTGGTTTCCTTACAGAGCACACTTGGTTACCTACAGGGGTCTGGATGCTTCTCCTCTGAAAGGCTGCTCCAGAGAGATTTTATACAACATGGATTATGACCTTCCCATAGTTAAATAGATGGATCCCCAGTCCCTCCAGTCTCCCCCAGATTGAACACTCTAGCCCCCCACCCTCACCCACAGGCAATATATACAAAACAGGGTAAAGAGTTCCTGGACACTCAGGTGAAAGAGTCTTGCAATGCTTTCTATATACTTATGAGGGGATGTAAGTCAACAAGCTCAGATAACCTTTTTACAAATGGACACAGTCGAATTTCTTAATATGTCAATTGCTTGGCTCAGAAAGTAGTTGCACACAATGCCACTGAACCTCTCCCTAAACCCAATGATTATATTCAAAGTCTGTCTTAAGAAAATAGCCCAACCCAGGACTTCACCTGTTTTCTCCTGTCACTGTTGTCATCTCATGGCCTCTGAAACAGAGAGGAAAAGCTTGTGCACAAAGAGGGTTTGAGGGCTGCTGGTGCGGAGCTAGAATCATTTGTTGCTTGTAGCTCTTTTTCTAGGGGTAGAACCCCTTGAAAATTTCTACCTTTCATGTTAATGTGTCCACTGATCTAGCCATTGTTCCAGTCTTGTTTATGAAGCCATTTCTAGGAGAGCCTGTTTCACAGCAGTCACTGGTATTCTGGCTTACAGTCTTTCCTTTCCCTCTTCTATAATGCTCCTTGACCCATATATGCAGGAACTTAGATGTAGATGTATCTCTTGGGGCTAAGCTCCCCATTCTGTTGATCTCTGTATTGTGTCCACTTGTGGTTTTCTGCAATGGTTTCCACTTGTTGTAAAGAGAGATTTCTTTGATAAGGGGTGGTAGTGACATTTATCCAGGAAAAGTACATGCACATGCATACTACATATATTACAATATATACATGTATATGTAACTGTAATAACAAAAGAAAAAGAGACTATCAAATTGATAAGGGCTGGAGGAAGGAAAATGGAAGATAATTTTATTTGAATTGAATTTTTTTTTTTAATGAAGATTTCTACAGCCTAATCTCAGAGCAGCAGCCAATCCTTCAACTTTTGAAATATTCTTTGTTGGAAGATCGACTACCTTGTAAGCACTATGCTTTCTCATCAACTCTTCTGGCTTGACTTGTCCTGTGTTCTCTTGTCCTTATAGTTTCCTCTCCTGGTGACTACTGGTACCTGGAGCTCTACCCTTCGGTGCATCAGGCTTGTACTCTCTGTCTACTTGCCAAGTCAAATATTTGCTAAACCTCATAGCATGAATGTGAATTTTTTCCCTACAATTCAGATTGTTTTCTTCTTTCTGCATGTTGTTTAATCTTGCATTACTCCAAGCATGCTGCATTGTCTGGTAAGACAGAGTATATGAGAAATGCTATTATTTTCTCTAGATACCAAATTCACACTATTGTAGTTAAATTACCATTTTGAATAGATTGCATTCTTATTTACACTTACCTAAATTCATGGTAGTAAATTATATACTTGGGATTAATTTTCAATTACCCCTGCACAGGATTTTATATGCAAGTTGGCAGCCTCCTGCCAAGGAACAGGTGGTGTCTGGAGCACCTTCCCCTCTGTCAGCTGATGTAGTTTGAAAAGCAGCATTCTTGCACTGCTCACACAGTGCACAGTGAATGTCCATTTACCGCATACAGATATAAATTTGGGAACTTCAGAGTTAAGCATGATTAGTATGTAAATGATCTGTGAATCTGAAACACCTGCACGAGAATTTCCTCCTCCCTTTATTGGAATATGAAAATAAGTCAGCTATTGCATTTACAACATATTATTTCTTCAGTGCTTACATTGTCATTTGTGTGTATCTTGTTTGTAGAGGTTATACCTTCAACCATGATAAGAATGCACTTAGATCCAGCAACCAGACTCTCAGATGTGTTGCTTGTCAATCAGAGTCCTTAGCATCTCTAGACCAGTTGGCTCATAACATGTAGCTAACTTACAGATCAGCAGTGGGGTACAGTGTCACTCCATTGTGCTACATTGTGCTAAGATTCTTTTTTTTTTTTCTAGAAAGAAGTAATTTGCCTGTGTTCCTCTAAAGTCTGAGCTATATTATTTTCAGCATTTTTGCTTTGTGGGTGGCTGGATAACAACCTGGGCAGGTCACAGAATTGAATGCTGAATAGTTAAAGATACTATTATATCATAAAAAACAATAAAAAGGATAAAAAATCAATTTCTGCTCCATTGGATGTGGATAGCTATTTTAGAGTATATGACAGCTCTATTTCATGTGATCTGTTATCAAAATAGATTTTTTTTCTAAAGTTAAGAATAAAACCTCACAGTAAAAGTAATACAGATTTAAAAGACAGAGGCAAGTTCAGATTTCAAAAGTGTGATCCCATGTGAGGAATTTGCAATAAAGAATGGTATCAACCTTTAACATCTCTATAAAATGACCAAATGTCATTGTCATATATTTAACACATGGTTTCTTAAAGGAGATTGTTAGTGCTTTGTTTTTTCCTTATCAGTATCTGGAACTGAAGTTTGGATCTCACCTAAGCTGGAAAAGTGCTCTTTCTTCATCCACAGCATAACAGTGTTAATTTTCTAACCTAAAGTGAAACATTCAAAGCCTAAAACTACAAATACAATCGTATCTATCGTATTACTTACTGCCTTAATAAACACAATAAGAGAAGATAGAAACTGTTCCTATAGGTTAAAATATTAATGCTTACCATCACTATTTTATTTATTATATGGGGATAAAATTGAAACAGAGCATTTAAGTTTCAATAAAATACAACTATATTTAAAGTACACTGATATGCTGACATTTATGATGAGGGTCCGGCACTTTTGCAAGTGCATGAGAATTTTGCAGGAGCTGAATGTTCTGGTTAATTGCCTTAGTGAGCTGTTCAAATTTGCTCTGTTCTTGACTGGTTTTAAATAAGCTTCCCATGAAATGAAAAATCATGCATAAGAAAACCAAAGATTTCATCAAATTTATTCGCACACCAACTTTCATCTTTACCCTTAATGTTAGCAACCAGCAGAGAAGAACAGAAAACGAAATTAATTTACACAACCCCATCATCAACTGTCTTTGAAAAGGTTAATATATTTAGTTCACAGAGGAAAATTAAAAGCGATCTCTGACTAGCTTGATTTAAATCAAATTTGCCAGGAAAAAATAATTCTCTAATTTAAAGGTAGATATGACCCTACAATACCTCGTATCAAGTGTATAAGGTTACCTTTTACAATATGATCAATATAATAATATCAGAGAATTTCTTAGAATTATAAAACAAATCAAATTAAATCAGCAATTATCATTTTCTCTTCTAATCCTGTTTACAGAAATGGATTTCATACACTCAGATTTCAAACAATCATTTCACTGACACTTTTTATTTTATTTTATTTTTATTTTTTATTTTATTTTTTGTTTTTTTTGTGATAGAGTTTCTCTGTTGTTAACTATGGCTGTCCTGGAACTCATTCTGTAGACCAGGCTGCTCTCGAACTCCCAGAGATACTCCTGCCTCTGCCTCCTGAGTGCTGGGATTAAATCACTGAGATTCTTTAAGTAGTATTTTCTATTGCTCCACAGACATAATTTTGATTATTAAAGACGGTGTGGTGATTATAAAGTGATAGTTTAATAATTAGTATAACAACTGTCTTACTATTGCATTTTGTTTTTATCCTATAAATGATTGACATAAATATAAGTAATATAATTCTAGCAAATAGTCCAGTAGTTCTTTCAAGTTCAGTCTTTCTTTGTACTTGTATCTCACAGACTGTAAATTCAGCCTATGAATTACATGACAAATGGAATTCCAAGTCTTTGATAGAACCAGAGACCTGAAAAATGCATGCATGTCAGTCTTGAGTTCTTGGTAAGCTGCTACTCTATGGAGATGTTTAGATCAGAGTACTAGAGACACATGGTTTTCCAACAGCTAATGACAATCTCCAGGCACCGTGGGTAAGAGTATCTCAGATACCGATGCTCACTTAACTCATCGTAGTGTAGCCACTGTAGTGACACCAGAACAGATTGCAGAAGAACCAGTGAAACATCAAACAAATTGCTGGCCATGGTTACAGATTTACAAATGTCTGGTGGACATCATTTTATTTGGGAAATGAGAAGGGCAAATAGTGAAAACAACTGCCTGACTTCCTCTTGTACACCAAAGTTAATGGAAAAGAGAAATCTCAGGAGAATTATTTTATACACTGTGCATGGCACATTATCAAACACCAGATTTTCTAGAGTCAGCGAGCCTTAGCTATGTCTCAGAAATCAGGGAGTAAAGAATTTTTGCAGGGAAAAATTAGAGCTGTCACTTGATGTAAGTTGTAAAGTGAAACAGTTGCCTTTTCCAGCTTTATGTTGTGAAAACTTGAAGTATTAAATGATTGTGGCTTGCTGCTTTATATGGCAATCATCTAGAAACATTTACTTTTTTGATAGGAGATTTGCAATGCTCATTTATTTGTATTTTTAATTTATCTTTCAAACATACACAGTTGAAAAATAAGCACCAAAAAAGCTTTTGTGTAAGTATTTTGCTATTTTCATACTAGTCTTTTTTTTTGAAATAATAAATTATGTTACCCATCCATAATAACCCTTTATGGTGCTCCTTTTGCTTTTTATTGGTCACGTGAATTACAAGCAAGGGCAGGACTCACAATAAATTAGCATGAGTTTGGTAAAGGTGACTGGAGGTCTTCTGCCCACATCATGATTAGTGTGGGGCTTTGGAAAGTGTTCAAAGGGCCATGGGCAAGGCACAGAGCCACTGTCATTAATTACAACTGGTATGGGCTGTTTTGAAGGTGACCATGACCTTCCTTGTGTGCTGTTTGAAGATTAGCCTTAATTTTAAGTATTCTTTTTCAGGCAACTGTTGCTGATTTTGTTTGTTAAATAATATCTTTTGTATGCTGAAACAATTTGGAGAGTATGTGCTTTTGTTTATGATATAGGACTAGTCTTTTTTTTTATGATTAGTAATTTATCTTAACTCAAAAGTCTTTTGTTAACGGCATATTTTCTTTAAAAATAAGCTTATTTTATTTTATTTTATTTTTATTTTGTAGGCTTTTTCCTTTCAAATTTTTCTTTCTTCTTTTTCCCTGTCTTGGAGAAAGTCTCATATGTTTCAGATTGGTCTCGAACTTAGCCTTTCCTGGCAAGAACTCTGCTGCTGGCTGAGGCATGCCCTAGCCCCTTAGGCTTTCTACCTCTGTTATTTTTAAAACTCTCGCTGTCTGTCTCTCTCTCTTTCCTCTGTGTGCGTGTGTGTGTGTGTGTGTGTGTGTGTGTGTGTGTACGCGCACATGCATGAGTGCACATATGTAGGTGAGCCACAGTGCATTTGTGGACTGTGGAGGTCAGGAGACAACAGGAAGAATTGTTTCTCTATGTTTGCTATGTATATCTGGGTCATCAGCCTCAGGTTGTGGATTTGTTGATAAGTACTTTCACCCTTTGAGTCATCTCACTGACCACATAATGTTTTTAACTTTTAAATGTGAAATTTTTCCTTATGGCATGATGTTGGGATTTAATCTCTTTTCATATATACGTGGTAACCTAGCCACCTTTTAGAAGTTTATCGTATCACAGTTACTTACCCTTCCCATAGCATAGATTTTCCATTAATCAAATGGGTTATTACACTTCCTAAGTCATTGTAAAAACTAAATGAAAGGAATAAAATCTATAACAATGTGTGACACAGTGGCCTTTCTGTTAACTACTAGCTAAAAGGCTGAGGTAACTTTATTTCTGTCTGTTGACCAGACCTTGATTCACCTGCTCAGATAATTTTATCTCATGGGCAGTAGGAGCATAGGATGTACAGGCTCACTTCTTATCTCTGTTTTGTTGCTTAACACATTTGTTTTTCTTGGCACCAATACTAACATTTCGACTCCTGATAGCTATAGAGTGACCCTTAGGTATTTTTTAAAAATTGTGACTTCCCTCTTATGTATCCATTTTATGTAAAAGTTAATCATTCTCACAAAATTCATTGTTGATCTGAGACACACCGAGTTTATAATTTAACTTGGGTAAAACTTATCTTTATGAATTTACTCCTCTAATGACTAAGAACATTGATTTATTGTATTTTCTATTTCTTATTTTAAAACCTTTTGGAAAAGATACATGTACCAGAAGGATATTAATTTTCAGAATCCTAGTCTAGGCCTTCATTCTTCATACTACAGAAAATTGGGAGCCAAGAGATATATTCAGTAAGAAATGTTAGCACTTTTCTTCTATGTCATAATTCTTCCATAGTAGTCCATAATCCTTGAGATAAAATTTTCAAACTCTTTGCTTTAAAACAACATTTTTGATATATATGCATGTATGTGTATGTGTATTTTGTAGAGTAGATTATATATGTATATGGGGAGTGTGTGATTTTATAGTCACTGAGGATAAAGAGGTGCTGGTGGTAGAGTAATATATTCTAAGCCTCTAAGCATATAATGTGTGTGTGTGTGTGTGTGTGTGTGTGTGTGTGTGTGTGTGTATGTAAAATATTATATATTATATAATTTCTAAGCCTATAATATATGTATTATATATATTATATCTCCCTATAAAATAGCTTAAAATAAAGGCAATTGTAATTACAACTTCTCAGCTCTAGCTGGCTTATTTTATATATACTAATATATATATAACATGTATATACATATAATATATATGGTAATATTTATATAAAGTTTTACCCCCAAAAATATATATGTAATGGAGGCTTAGAAAAAATATCAAATATATATATATTACATTAGTATATATAGAATAAGCCAGCTAGAGCTGAGAAGTTATGATTAAAATTGCCTTTATTTTAAGCTATTGTATAGGGAAATATTTAATAAATTGTATTTTGGACTAGCTGATATTAATGTATACAAATATATTATACTTTTCCATATGCTTAGAATTGAGATGCTGTCACTTTCTGACACCTGCGTTATGGTAATGTTTTCAGTGAATGAAAGAACCAGCACCATTCATCAAGAATATTCCATGCAAAACCTGACACTTGTTTCAATTTGTAACATATATCAACTCTTGATACTTACCAACAGAACTTTGAAAGAACTAAATTTTCTCTTGCTTTTTATTGTTTATTCAGAATTTACTTTTTATTGATTTTGATTTTGTCAGTCATTCATTCTCATGCCCAAAAGATTCAGATCTGCTAACCAAAATTCACAAAATTCTCAATGCTTAATCATGTTTTTGTTAACCTGAATAATGATTGGGTCCTCTTGATTTATTGAAAGCAAAAACAAAACAAACAAACAAACAAACAAAAACAAACCCGACAAAACCAAGAGGAATGAAAGTTAGCAAGCATTGCTTTTAATCCAACCTAAGAATTGCATAGCTAGTGTAGTTAGATGCATGGACTACCAAGTCTATTGATTATAGCACTTACATGGGGAAAGGTAAATGAAAAACTATAGTCTCCAAAATATATTGAATTCATTGAGTTTATAGTCCTATTTGGCCTTACTATTGAACTGTTGTCTTCTTATTTCATAGAGAAGAGAAATCATTGTTTTCAGTTTTGTATATATGCTGAGTCAACCAGGCTCCAACAGAGTGCTCCAAGCCCATGCTCACACTATTGACTATGGTTAAACTCAATGTCACAAAACAACACGAGTAACCATGGACACATGCATGAAAGAAGAGACTTTTAGGGAAAACAGTGGGTAAACACTGGTAGAGGGGAGATGGTTGAAGGTGAGGGTGAAAGTGGTCACTGTGTGTTCTGCACATATGTGAAGTTGTCAAAAACAAATTTAAATTCTTTTTTTTTAAGGTTGTGCTAACAAGATAACCTGTTAACACCATCCCTTTCCTGGTCTACTTTCTTATCCTTCTTTTCTTGGAATTTTGGTCTCAGAGAAAAAAAAGTTGTAAGAGAATGAAAATAACTACAAAGGAGGCAGATGACAAATTCCCAAGTTACTTGAAAGAAATGAAAGAGATGGCCATTTTATTATTTAGAGAGTTTTTTATTTATCTGCCCAGAAAAACTAGAGAACCAAAGACAAATATTCCTAGTGTTAAATCTTTGCTAAAATCTTTACTCAAAGTGATTCCTAGTATATTTAACATACATTAGTGCACATTCCTCCAGATTATTGCTGTAATTTGACTGTTAGTCCTGGTATTTAGGTGTTTCTCGGAGAACCACCCAAAATCACTGCTGCTTGTTTTTTTGAAAAGTCTTGCATTTCATGTTGGGTATTCAAAGATTTTGCATCAGGTATAGTTTTTGGAGAGTTAATATTTTAAAAATGAAAGTAGGTCCCATTAATTTCCAGAGTATTTTTTAAACAGATTTTTCTTTATACCTCCTCGGCTTTATATTTCTTTCTTATGTTTCCCCAAGGGCTTAATTATAAAACCCTCCTAGACCTCTTCTGAATGCTATTAAAGTTTAAATTTCTAGGAGTTCTTTGTTAATATTTCCCCAAGCTTGCTGGAAAGAAGCTGTTTATTTTCTCATAGTGTTCTACTTTACTTGTGTGGAATAAAGCATGTTTTTATTGTATTCTTTTTCTAATGAAGAATATAATAAAGCTGCTCACATAGATAAAGTGTGTGTGTGTGTGTGTGTGTGTGTGTGTGTGTGGTTCTGTGTGTTTCTGAGTGTGATGTTTGTGTGTATGTGTGAGTTATATGTTTATATGTGAAGTGATTTTGTGTGTGTTTGTGATATGTATGCATATGTGTGTGTGTGTTATATGTCTGTCTATATGTGAAGTGATTATGTGTGTGTGTGTGATGTGTGTGTGTCAGTGTGTGCCATGACATCTATGTGGAGGGCACAGGATACTTTTGTAGACAACATTCTTTTCTTCAACCTTGGGTTTGGGGATTGTTTAAAGTCATCAGGTTTATGGAGTAAGTGCTTTAACCTGATGTGCCACCATGTCAGCCCTCAATCAATTTTTTAGTGATTTTTATTTAAAGTATATTCTTTATGTTTTCTGATACTGTCCATCTAAAATCTGTAAAGACAGATATAGAGATATATTTCTGATAGATAGCTACCAGTTAGAAGGTAAGTTGTGTTTTGCAAAGATAAAGCATTCAAATAACAGAAATTGAAAATAGACTTATTTCCCCTCTATTTTCGTTGTGTCAGCTTCACCACATTCTAGCAAAACAAAAGAACTAACACCAGGATCTCCCACTGTGGTTTTGGTATTCAGTAAGCAAGAAAAGTGTTGGAGATGGAACAGTTTTGAAATACTAGAGTTCTATATTGTTGGAGTGCTCATGTTTTCTTGTGGGAATGTGCACAGGAGGAGAAAGAAATAATTCTACACAATAGGCCAATTCTGCTGAGCTCAGGCTTCGTGCTCAAGGAGCATTAAGAATAGCAACAAGAAATCGGGAAGGCCTCCCCTGCCTCACACAGTCCTTCCCACAGAGAACCTCTTTCATCCCACCCCTTTCCACAGAGGCCCCCACCCAGGCTGCTACACAGCATAGCTTGCTCAGAAGTGTAGTAACTGTGTTATCCTATTATATTTTTCACTTCCTTGACCTGCCTGTCAGACTGCTGTGGGCATGAGAACTATTCTGTGCACATCAGCCTCCCATCACAGACACAGGGTGAGGGGCCTCATTCCGAGGAAATCATGGCTAATATGGACCATCTTAGAGATAAAAGACCAAGATCTCCCCTCCCTGCTGAACTTCTGGCATGCACAAACAAACTGAAGAAATAGTGGAACCTCTTATTTTAAAATTTAATACCTTTTATGGCTTGCTGTGTAAGGCAGGCCCTCTATGAATTTGCTGACATTTAAAATTCTACTGTGAAAACTGCCTCTCTATTTCAAATATCCACTCAACTCAGAATTGTGTATAAAGTTATCCCCTCCTCACGCTATCAATATGAAAGTTCTTCTTTCTTTCCTGGGGCATTCTAAGTCACTTCTGTAGCCAGCTCCCTTAAGAGAAAACCACTAAATCTCACTGCTTACACAGCAGCTCCAAATCTTACCAGAATGCCTGTCAAAGAAAGAAATATTTTCAGCGTAAGCCCTGCAAGGTTCACAGGCTCTGTAGATTGTGCTTACTAGCTAATAGGAGAGAAAGGCAAACTTCAGAAACCCCAAGAGAACCTTCTGGCAGAAAGCAGATAACACAAAATAAAATCACTGCTTTATTTTATTAAGGACCTTTGCAAAGGTTCATTTGAAACAATTTAGTTTGTCTAACATAATTAAGTCACCAAACAGCAGCAGACAGTAGCCAGTTGAAGTCTTGGATTAACAACATTTAATTCATCTGTAATCAGTCTAATGTATGTCGAGGAAGCATACACAGAATTTTCTAAAATGCAAAATGATGAGTAAGGACAATTGATAGATGAATCATAAAAGAGATTATGAACTGATATTTGCAATTTATGACTACCAGCTGTCAAACAGAGGATTTTTAAAAAAATATGAATTAAATAAGTTCAATACAGTTATTCAGATAGGAAATGTGCAGCTAGACTATAAGAAGTATTTCTCTCTTGCTCTCACTTGAAATGAGTTTCCTGATTCGAGCACACCACAGAGTGGTTAGATAGGGTCACCATAGAAGCAACATTGTATCCAGGAAGATGCACTCTAGTGAGTGTGCTCCCATCAGCACTTAATAATTGATATGCTTCAGTTGTATTGAACTGAATTTGATCAATTGGAGCCAGAGAAAAAGGAGACAGAAGTCAGGTTTAGACAGACGATTTTTGACGCAGTATAGATAAAGAGCGATTAGGGTCTGAAATAGGGTTGTTACAGGCACTTAAAAGCACTATAGATGAACATGTGGCACAGACCTTAATCATAGCCCGCTTTCTATATTGACAGTTGAAATTCAAAAAGCATTTTTTTCTCTGGTATTTGCTTAGGAGAGTCCTGCTGGGATAAAGCACAGCTTTACAGAGTTTGTAAGGGAAGGAAAAGCAATTAGGTCACTCAGCTTTTAATTAACTGGGTTCAGAGCTTAATCTCAAGGTAATTTCTGCATCTGGAAATTTGTAATCCTGAAATTTCAGATGTTACATACACATACATGGAGCAACTTGAGTTGTGGAGCTCCTAAATATCAGTAAGACTAGCACTTGATGTATTTCATCTACTTGTTGATGCATGAAGTTTATTTATTGGTTTTAAATCAGTTAAATGTCTTTTGATATAAATTGTTACAAACATAATAATAGAGCCTACATATGCTGTTCAGGTAACATAGATTTAAATTTGATTTGTTGACCTTTATTTTGTCCTTGAGACCCAAAATTCTAACAAAACAAGGACCCCACTATCACAACATGTTGAAAGCTCAGGAATTACAGAGCAAAGCAAAATACTGGCAATAATTTTCTGAGTTCAAGTAATTGAATCTGAAGGCTCCTGTGATCAATTTCTGGTTATGTGAATATTGAAAATATTAAAGAGCATCTGGGAGAAAATATTCTTGGGATTTATATGGATTTGGATAAGGAAACACATAGATATTGACTTGTATAAGGATATAGGATGGCAGTGGGGGACAGCAAGATATGAAGCCTTGCTTTCCCATCACACGGGTCATGGCCCAAAGAAAGACATGAATAATATATTTTATCCACATTTTACATGACATGGGAACATTCAGAAGTAAGAATTTGAAGACACAGGAAAGAGATATCTATTGTTATGTTTATCTTTGATGAACAATAGATGCCATTTTTTAAAATGTGACTAGACAGAGGGCATGACTCAATGACAAGAGACTGAAAGAGAAACCCAACATGGCTCTTCATTCACATTCTTCTTGAGGTCTTTGTGTAGAATCTTCTTTCTTCCTAAATATGAGAGAAGAGATTTTCTGCAATAGGTTCCTTTGACAAGATAGATTTTAGAAAAAATTTACGGCCAGGTCATACCCAGAAAATGTTTGGAAAGGATAGAAAGTACTTCTAGTTACTTCATTTTATTTTTGTATTAAAATATAATTACAAAATTTCTCCTTTCCCTTTCCTCCCTACAAACCCTCTTACACATCCCTCCCTGCTGTCCTCCAAATTCATAGCCTCTTATTTCACTAATTTTTATTAAATTCATGTGTGTGTGTGTGTGTGTGTGTAAAGCAAGGTATACTTAGGAATATATATGTGTGTGTATATATCTATATCTATCTATATATCTATATACATATGTGTGTACATGTATGTATGTGTATATATATATATATATATATATATATATATATATATATATATATATTCCTAAGTATAACTTGTTCAATCTGTATGATGTTACTTGTATAATATTTGGCATTGGTATTTGTATGTACCATCTGACACAGGACAACCAGTTGGTATGTTCTTTCTTGGGGGAAGATCACTTCTGTCCCCAGTTTTTCTCAGTTGCCTGTAGTTCTTTGTATAGGATTGAGAAATCGTACTTTTCCCCGACCACTTTGGCCTATCCATTAGTGTCATTACACAGACTGGAGAAGAGGAATCCTGGTGTCTGTGAATTGCTCTGGGAAGAGAAATAGAGGCACAAGACAAGAAAAAGTAGGCCCTATGGAAAGTCATCGGAGGTTCCTCTAATGTCCTTTAGCTCAAAGCACTCAGCATGTCAAGGCACCATGCATTAGGGTATTATTTGCTGGGACTCAAGGGCTCAAAGTTACCGATTTTATTTGTTTATTCAACAATGTTAATGTGATATGTACTGGGTATTTATCAGGTTTTGAAGATATGACAGTAAAAAAATTCTTTTTATAAATACGGTTTGCCAGGCTGGAGAGATGGCTCAATAGTTAAGAGCACTGGCTGCTCTTCCAGAGGACCCAGGTTTAAATCCAAGCTACCACATAGCAGCCCACAACTGTAACTCCAGTTCCGGAGGATCTGACAACCTCACACATGCATACATGAAAGCAAAAGACCAATGTTCATAAACAAACAAACAAAAAACCTCGTTTAGCTAGGTGGTAGGTAGTGGTGGTACACACATTTAATCCCAACACTTGTGAGGCAGAGACAGTCAGATTGCTGTGAGTTCAAAGCCAGCCTGGTCTACAGAGTGAGTTCCAGGACAGCCAGAGTTAGAACAAAGAAACCCTGTCTCAAAAAAAAAATTAACAAAAAATGCTTTGCCATCTTATAAGCAGATTTATATAGATACCGAATGAATGATGAATTTATTCTGACAAAGGATCATTTTTACCAATAAATATGAAAACTTTTCAAGGTGTAGTAGCACATTAACCTTCTCAATGAAGAATAAAATGAAGAATAAAATGTAGCCTTCCTCTGTAGAGATGTTTCCATAATGTTGTGTTGTTTTTTTTAAAGCCTTACTACTGGTCTCCTGTTTCCAGAAGAATGTTGTTCCTATCATTAAAGAAAAATTTCTTAAAGCCTACTTCTGTTGTTCTAGATAAATGATGGAAAAACCCATGAGAGATGTGAAAAATGACCCTAAAAGATATCTTGAAAGATGGTATAAACTGAAGCAGTTGGGAGAACCAGGATGCAGAAGAGAAAAAAAAAAGCTAGCCAATTTCCATTCCAGGCTCTTTACTAAACAAATCTTTACAGATACTCACTGGTGCCACAAAGACATATGGATAGGAGCTGTCTTGATTTCTTTAACTATTGCTGTGATAAGAATAAAAAAGTAACTGAAGGAAGAAAGGGTTTATTCTGGCTCACAGTTTAAGGTGCAGCCCATAATGACAAGGGGTCAAGGCTTGCTTTTTTTTTTTTTTTTAATACAGACCAAGGTCCCTACTGAAGGACTGTATTTGTCTACAGTCAAGATGGATCTTCCCACATTGATTAACACAGTAAAGAAGAGACCTTCTTCCAAGTGATTTTAGATTCCAGCAAATTGACAACACCAACCATAACAGGATTCATCCCAATTACAGAATTATTTAGATGAAGCCAACAAATGGGAATTGATAATATGAACACAATCTATGATTGATGTAGGTACCATTTGCAGTGATAAGCAATAGTAGCTGGAGCTCAAAGTAGCAATTGATTCAGAATTAAAAACCAAAGGTAGAATTTAAAAAATATGTTTCATGTATATGCTTAAGAGATTCAGCTATAGTAAACAGAGTAAAAAAAGAATATTTCTTTTAGAAGTTTTATACTTGAGTCCAATGTCAACATAGAAAGAAGAAAAGGGAAATTTTCTCTATTGTACTTAATATATCCATTATTTTTATCTCATTTTAAAAATAAAATAATATCTGTTGTAAATGAAATCCTCATCCACGTGACATGTGTTCCTAGCCACAGCTCTCCTGCATGGAAGAGGTGTGGAGTTCCCTACAGCCCACCATCTTCAGGCAGAAACATCACATGTGAGCATGAGATAGATGGACTGTGGTTCTTACGGTTTTTACTTCTTTCCCATCCTGTCTTGGGCAGAGCCCTGCTGAGTTGATGGAGAAGCATACATTGTCAGGCTGTCTCATTTAATGCAGGTTTTGGGGTACCTTTTAAGGGTTTACCGCCAGGGGAGTAGTCATTGACCCCCGAGATTGCCCATTGGTTAAAACAAGGATACTGGGAGTAGCCTCATCTGCATGTGGAGCTCAAGCCTCCTTATGCTTCCAGCTACAGGGCAGACAAAGCATCAACCACATTTCTTTGCTTCTGTGAAGCTGCCAGTCTAAGGCAAGGAGTAGCCAAATGCCTTCAGTTGTCATCTCTAGGGATGATATGGGGTTCAAAGCCAGCTTTGACTTGCTCTTAGCTCTTAGGACAGTCCCACAAATATCCTATATAATTTCCCCTATTCTCTATCATTTAAAATATTTTAATGATAATTTTCCCAATGACTAGTGATATGCCCACTCTGCTGAAATTTCCTCTTGTTCAGTTTGAGCATCTGTCCTATGCACAGGAAATCTGTTAGTGAGTGACGACTGTAGTTGTGGGGGACTGCATAGTTTCCTGGGAAACTGACAGAAGCAGCAGCTGGAAGCTGAGGTGGAAACTGCATTGCTACCTCTTTCCTGTGTCATCAGCTGTAGTGGAAAGCAGAGGCCAAAAGAGCGATTGTGTATGTTTTGGCAGTTTGCCAGCATTATGTAAGTAAACTCTTGGCCAACACTTCTCTGCTTGCTGCCAGCTAACATAAGATTTAGGGAGAGTGTAATTTTCAGCTTTTGTAAAGACCATCCAATGATAAATAGAGTAATCAGATCTTTGCCTGAATTGCTTACTGCAGTGAAACTTGGATCAAATATGTAGTAAAAATATCTGTTAATCTGCCCAAGAAGCTGAATATATTCATTTATATTCTTTGATCCAGTTTCATTCTGTCATTTTCGAAGAAGGAGAAAGAGGGACGATGTCCAAATTATGTATGTGTTTACAAGATTTTTATTTCTGTTTTGCTTAGTCTGTGGTTAAGTTGGCTTGTTTCATGTACTCTGTGACACAGCAATTTACTATTTCATTAAAAAATCATTAATGGTGCCGCTCATGAATTTTTCTTACTCCGGCTGCACAATGATAGGAATTCAAGCAAATGTTGACCTCTGAGTGTTGCACTTAGACATGAAGCCGAATGAACGGGAACTTAGAGTGCTGCTCATACTCCGTATACCTTGAAGTCAAGTTGAAGAGCTAGGTGCTGAGAGTGGCACCCAGTAATTTATCTGGATCAGAAAAGAGAGTCCTGCTTATACCCAACTAGTGAGTAGCCTTAATGAATGTGTCACAGTTAAACTAATCTACTAGTACTAGATTAAGCCATTGCAACAGTAGTGGTTCTTCTGCAGAGGTCTTCAATGGCCACCACATCTCTGCTTTTGCTTTTAATTTTGAAGAAAAGTAAAAAAAATTATTCTACAAGAAAATAGCCACGAACTATTTCATTGTTGGCCTAATAGAGCCATAAGTATCTATTTGAGGCTTATTTTGCAATTCTAAGCTATTGTGATCTCTATAAAGGAAAAAGGTCTTGTTTTTAAGAATATGCTTTTCTTTCTTGAGGGAAAAAAAACTCAGAAATTTCAGTAGAAAACATTGATGAAGGAAAATTCATTTGTTCTAATAAGGAGCAAGATTTTGTACGAAATTTAATTAGTTATTGTTCATATAGTCAAGAAGTTTATACAAAATTGTAATTTAGATTTAAAGTAATACAGGGCTATAATTTTAATAGTGTAAAATTAGAGACAATGTAGAAAAAGTAGAAATTTTAACTAATAGGACAGTGGAGTAAGTAGTCATAAAATGTTAAGTTCATGGTATAGAGGTCATTTTAATTATAATTAATTTTATCATGCTAATTACAAATGGAATTTATTAAATTGTTAACTATTAAATCTTTGTGAAATAATGTAAGATATAAAAATAAATACAGAAAAACCTTCTTGCTCTCAAGAAAACGAACTGTTTTCATCTTTCTATTTTCTCTCCTATTAAAAAGTTTTGAACAGAGAGATAGCATGACAGGAAGTGTGGTGTAGGACTTTTAGGAAGATTAATCTATCAATAGTGAGCAAGATCAAGAATAAAGAGAAATGTTGGAAACCTAGAGACCAATTATTATTCCGCTGAAGGGATCTGATTTAGAGGCGATAAGAGCCTGGTTGGAAATGGGAAGAAATGGGAAGTGGTGAGAAGTGCTGACATGGAAAAAACCACTGATTGGAAACAGCACATTAGAGGAAGCCATCCTCAGAGATGGATGGAGCCCAATTAGCAGTAGCCATTCCAGAGACAGGAAATACATTTAGGGAAGAGTAGGTATCAAGATGAAATTACATGTATTTTTGTCCTCTGTTTTATTTGAAAATACATACTTATATAAAACAGTAGTAATGTAATTACAAAAGGGAAAATGGTGGTGTACATTAAACACACTCATAAAATCCTTCTAAACTTTAAGATCTCTTTAGCTTTACAGTAGTGGGTAGTTCAACTTATGGCATTTAAGTAAGTTGATGTGTTAAGAAAGCAGAAGAGATTTTATTAAGAAGAAAAGCATTCAGGGAGGAGTGGCTGGTGGGTGAAGTAAAGAGAACATGGTACTTCTCAAAGTTGAAGAAAAGAGCAGAAAAAGACACGTTAGAGTAGAGATAAGGGTAAGGGTCAGGTTAGAAGTTAATATGCATACCGAGAGCAGAGGCAAAAGGAGGACAGGGAGAATGAAAATGAAGGAAAGGACATTATTATTTTACAAACCTAAAAGATCATGGACACTATCAGAACAGCCATTTTTTAACTGAGTTTTTTATTTTTAATGAAAAAAGGGGATTGGGAAATATACTTGGTAGGTAATGAGGTTACAAGACACTTGTTTCTGGTGCTGAAATAATGGCTCAGAGAAATAATGGCTCAGAGATTAAGAGCACTAGCTGCTCTTTCAGAAGACCTGGGTTCTGTTGCCAACACACATATGATGTCTCACAACTGTGACTCCAGTTCCAGGGGATCTGAAACTTTCTTCTGGCTTCTTTCAGGCATGAAGGTGACAGGCATAGAAGGCATAAAAATAAGAAATTTGTTTCTCTTCTCTCAAGGCACACTCTGGAGAAAAAATATCAATAGTTTGTTCATGTGTGAAAGTTAAATATATGGAGCAACAAAGAACTGAAGACAACAGATGTGAGCATAGTAAGAGCATACAGATACAGATGGAAATGGGTGGAGAGTAACTGGATTCTGTCATTTTAGTCATTCTCAATGGAGATGCAACTGGCATAAGCTTGGGTAGTAGTTGTGGAGCACTAGTTTGATTCAGTCTATATGTTGAAAGTACGTCTGGCTTCATTTGAGAACAAATTAGATACAAGGTGTAAACATAAAAAAGAATTTTTATAAAATGTTTATTACTGGCTTAAGTAATAGTTTTCCATTTGCTCAAACAAGTGGTAACCTGGAAGATGTTGAACTCTTTCTACAAATTAATAAAAAGTTTTCTTACATAATTAGTTGATTAGATATTTAATCATGTTGCCAGAAAAGAGGATAGATGAGGTCTGATCCAAGGATAAAGTTTGAAAATATAATATTCACCTGTACATCCTTGGTATTGAGATTGAGCAAAATCAACTATGGAACCCAAATAAAGAAAGCAAAGTCTCAAGCTTTAAAGGTGAACCATTTCAGTTCTAAAGAACCAGACAGGAAGAGGCACCAAGCTGTGAAGAGGAAGTATAGAGAGTGGCCTGTGAGGATCTGGGAGGATGATGTGTGTGAAGAGTAAAAAGATGCTTCAGGAGGGCATGGTTAACTGTGACACAGCCTGGTACAGTGATTGCCACAGAATGAGATGGGGAAAACTTGTGCTTCTGCCATTATCAAAAATAAACAAGATCAGGATTAGTCTTGCAGCTCTTTGGGGAGTTGTGGTTAATAAACCATAACTAAATATTTTTGTTGGACTTAGTCTTTTAGCAGCTATCAGAGTGAGGCTGATGGTGTTTGATGTGGGAGAGTGCTGGTCTTATTTGGGGTGCATCCTGCTGTTGTGTTGTGGGTAGAGTCACAATGATGGAGGGAGGCATTACATTATGCAGTTCTGGACGGTCTAGCTTTAAGTATAGGTCTCTGTAGGACTTCTAGATAGACATTAAAGAGAGCATGACTTCATACAGCTGCTGAGTGATGGGCTGAGCAGCAACAGCAGCAAGGGGTATTCTGGAGCCTGTCGGAAGTCTTGCCTGAGGGGTGGGGTGTGAAAGCCTATATAGTGGAATTTGTTTAATAAAGAACACTCAGAGATAGGGAGGATATGTTTAAGTAGAGGACATAACTTTCCACATTGTCTTCAGTAGAATTTAATGACACAAAGTGCAATATATTAGCTTTGTGTACAAGGACATTAGAATGAATACACAGAGCAAGGGCACTTGGAATTCTCATGAGGGTAGAACTGACCTCATCTTACAAGTCAGGAATAAGATGTGAAAAGAAGAAAAATTTCATAAAATTCAGTGATAACTTTTCTTTGTGTCTCTTCAGGCTTAGTTCATAATTGACAGTATGGGTCCTTTTTTGGAGCAAAATATAAATTCATACTTGCTTATTCAGATTTTTTTATATTTCTTTCATCTGTGGCCATATAAATACCCTGTTTTAATAATAAAACCTTCAAAGAGTCAGAGAGCAAATAAAATGGTTATCAATAACTGTTGTGTAAAAAAACCTAAAGATGTATTAGTTTGACCTTTTTCATGGCTGTACATTATTGCCAGGGAAAACTGCTGTTTTATCTGCAGCACACAGAAGGAAGGAGGAAATTCTTTAAAACTTAAAATTTATATTATTCAGTGTTTCTCATTAAATTTTATATTTATCTTCTTTTTTCTTTCATGTAAAATATTACCTGCTTTTTAATTATCTCTGTAGATGGCAGAACTCAACAAGACTAGGAAAATTATCTGCAGAGGTTTTGTTTCTTGATTCTTATAATTTGTCTTTGTCTTTTAATCTTACTGTTTATCTTGACAAATATAATCACATGCAAACACAATGAATTCTGCTTTAAAAACTTTCCCTTACTGTATAATTATATTGTGATAATCATTGTTTTTATTTTGCTGCAAAGAAGAAAAAACAAAGAGGATAATGAATATTTTTGCCTGAGAATGAGTAAATACATATTGTTATTTAAAAATGTTCTCTTGATGGCATCTCCTAATGTTATCTTCGTGCTCATTTGCTATGATCACTGTTATAATTTGTGCATGGCCACTAGCCTGGGTTCTTCCTGATTGCACAACATACTTTTCCTACACACTTGTATTCATGCCATTGCATCTTGTAGAGGTTCCTCCCTCAGTTTACTGTAGACGAGTTCAGGTCTGCTTCAAAGATGCCCTTCCTAATCTAGGTTATTGATGGTAGTAAACAAGTTACCTCATCAAAATTCATGCTTCATAAACTTCCTCTGGTAATCAAGCCACATGCCTTTGACTCCATGCAAGTGCTTTACTCTTTACATACTTGAGTAAACACACACACACACACACACACACACACACACACACACACACACACACACACATGTCTTACTTTATACTCTTTCTGATCTTTGACTACATAGCCGCGGGTCAGTGAAAAATTAACTAGAATCTTTGGCCCCGTCCTTTTACTGTGCTAAGGTGGTTGTTATTACTTCCTCTTGTTCCTCACTGCCTGCCTATGCTTGTGAAATTGTCTTGTAAAAATTAATGGATACTAAAGGGTTTACTATGTACTGGATATTACCAATTAGCACATTACACTATTAATTCATGTAATTAAGCTTCTAGTTGCTACGCTGGTGAGTACTGTTACTCAAACAAACAGAACAAAACAAAACAAAAACTTAAAATTTTTAAATAAAAAAGAAATAACATTACTGCTGTGTATTTCAACCCGTTGTAGGTTTTTGTCACTGGCTTCTAGCTTACATATCATGACTGAGGTTAACCTTTGAGACTACTTTTTAAATATGAAAATTAAGCCAAATGGTGGTGGTGTACACCTTTAATCCCAGCACTCGGGAAGCAGAGGCAGGTGGAGCTCTGTGAGTTGGGGCCAGCCTGATCTACAGAGTGAGTTCCAAGACATCCATAGTAACAACAGAGAAACCCTGCCTCAAAAAAAATATGAAAATTAACTATTTTCCTATGGCCGTGACCTTCAGGCTGTGTCAGGTTTGTTTTGTGTTAGCATCCTCTACAATAGGATTGTGATCATAGAATCTAGCTGGAATAAATTATAACTATGATATCTAAAGATTTCATTCATATCAAAGGCCTAAAAAGTTGTAACTTTCTTAAAAACCACCAAATTGGATAGAGATTATCACCATTTTTGTGTATTTCTAGTATAGGTTCACCTAATTTAGTGAGTTGGGTAGTGTAGTTTTCAAAGGAATAATGTTTGATTAAAGTTCAAAATTAGCTTTTCATTCAGGATGGTGATGACCTTTTGTATAAGAGTTTTGTTAGGTTTTGGAGAGGTGCAGTTCAGGAGTAGCATGGAATCAAATAATCCTCTGGCCAAAAGGTTTTAGAAGATTAAAAAAGTTCATATAGTTTTGTTTACAAAATTTTATTTTCATTAATATTTTTCATCATATTTTAAAAGAAAATAGCAAATATTACAGGGGCAGGGTGATTATTTATTTAGTCCTTGCCTTCCTAAAGAGTGTGTATATATACGTCCTAAATCCTAAAACTGATGAATGCTATTTAATAATATCATGTCTTCTGTATAGAGTAATGTAAAAATCATACAAAATCACTTACTTCCTGATAGAAGGCATTTACTAGTAAGAATGAACTTTTGGGGGTAGTGGAGACTTTTAATTCCCATACTTCAGAGGCAGAGCAGGTGGATCTCTGAGTTTGAGGCCAGCCAGATCTACAGAGCAAATTCCATGACAGCCAGGGCTACACAGAGAAACCCTGACTTGAAAAACAAAAACAAATAAGTAAAGAAACACAAAAAACAACAACAAAAAAGACAAACAAAAATAGATTTTTTTTTACTTGAAGTTGAGGGAAAATAAAGGCTTTGACAAGCCTTTTGACAAGTTCTCATTTTGGGGTTAAAAATGTACATTTAATTCTAAGGGCCAATCATGTCCAGAAATGTCAGAAGTGGGGAGTTGGCTGTGAGAACCTTGCCAGGTCTGTGGAAGCCAGGCCATACCTTAATGTGAGTTCTCAGCCAGCTCCCACATGTAGTACTTTGAGGCTGTGGATGCTCTTATTAATTTTATGCTATTAACTGTTCCAGTTTAGAATTGGCCTTAAGGGGAAGTATCTCCTGAGGGGAAGAGTTTTATTGAGCTGCTTTTGAACACTAAAGCTTAAAAGGGAAAAAAAAATAGTCGTACCCTTAGTTCCTTTATGTTCAAACTTTTCTTTTTTTCCTTCTACTTTACAAGTTAGGAAAAACACATACAAGTGAGAATCCTACTCTGTGGTATCTTTCCCTTCTACTGCGGTGCTTTGGTGTCAGGCAGAGCTGTCTCCTCTCGTCTTGATGAAAACATTTGTTAAGTCCTTCATTCTTTCATCATTTAGTTCATCTCCCAGAAGTCTTGGTTCTTCAGCTGGAAGTAATGTTTCTCTTTGTTGTATTAACGTGGGCACGATTCCTCAAATACAATTTTTATGTTCTCTCTTCCTGCCCTGAAAAAAGTACTCCTCCCAATTTGATCTCACCTCTTGGTGAAGAGCAAACACACTTCCCTCATGTTAAAATCTTCATTGTCTTCCAGAGTGCTCTGTACTAGTGAGCAGCTCAAGGGTTGTCTTTCCCACTATTTTTTTAATTAAAAAATATTTATTAATGCCACACCTAGAAAAAGAGCTCCTCTCAATCTTTCCAAATCAAAGTTTTTTTTTGTTTTTGTTTTTGTTTTTAAATCTCAGAATTTTATATACTCTTCTTAGGAGTTTCTTGCCAATTTTCTAAAATAATTGTTGTCTGTATATATCTTATTATTATTTACTAATAATAAATATTATAAAATAAATATTGAAATAAAAAAATCATCAACATCTTATCAAAATCACTTTGCATTTTAGTTGAAGTATATTAATTTATATATATATATATATATATATATATCTAATATGTTATTTTTCATTTCAGAGCCTTGGACAACAGAAACATTCCTCTTTATTGATGTAGGAAAGATTTATTTATTGAATGCAGTTGGGTATCTGCATGAATACCAACAGCACAGTTGTGGATAACATGGTCCTAGTATCGTTGAGGAAGTTGTACAGTGACTCAGTGTTCGTTCTTGTGCCCCGCCATATGTTGAAATCCTAACCCTTTACATAATGGTATTTGAAAGGGGTTGGGGTTCTTTTGGAACTAATTTAGACACTGTGGAAAACCTTCTTGAGTAGCATTAGATCCCTTATAAAAGAATAAAAGAGATTCCATGATATATGGAGCCCCTTACATTTTTTTTCTTTTTGTAACTTTATTGACAGGGTCTCACTATGGTACCCAAATAAGCCTGGAACCCTCCATCCCCTTACTCAGCTTTCAAGGTTCTAGGATTACAAGTTATTGCCACCATTCCTGGCCACAGGGGGAAAAAAAAGAATATACCTTGAGATTTTTGAGACCTGTCTTAACCTGGAGAGTATGCATTACCATGGTCATCATTTGTCCTGGAGGAATTCACTTGCAGTGTATCCTTTGATGGTTTACCATTGTGTAGTCCACCTACTTAAATTCTGTGCAATTCATATAGTAAGACAATTCCAAAAATTATACTGTGAATAGAAAATCCTGTTATGACACAGAAAATCACTTGTTTAGATTTAAATGAGTCCCTCAACTGTGCTGTATCCACACATAGCCATTACCCAAGGAGAAATGGAGTAAGCAGTGACATTCAATGTACCATACGATTCCTTGATGATAAACTTCATGTTCTGTCCAAACTCCAGCCACAACTGTGTGGATTTCATTGTGTTTGTTGCCATTTGTTATGCTCGATAAGTTAGAAACTTTATTATCTATTGATTTCCTGCTGTGAATGCCTGAAAACCTTTGTGCTCTCAACACTGCCATTGATCAGATATCAATTATTTTTTACTCTCTGAGCACAGAACATATTAAACTGATTCTAGATTTATCTGCTACATGCTAAAGGGCCTGACCCCAATTTTTCAGCTAACAGCCTTTTAACTTCAGTTTTAAGAACAATTTTGTTTCTGACAGCGTTGTTGTGTTCATGTCTGAGAATCCCATATTGTCATTTATTTCGCTAGAAAACAGGAATGAAACAGTGATGGGGATCATTTCTAGGGATTTTGCAGCTGTTGTTCTTGGTTTTATCAACATCAATAAATATGTATTATATGTGAAATGGACCATTGTAATGACAGTCATAAATTAAATTTAAAAGTGGTAGTGATTTAAAAACAAAACAAAACAAAAAATAAACAAAAAAAAGATACATTTCTGTCTCAGAATCACTGCATTTAATCGCTTCTGTACTATGCAACAAACATTGCCCAAGAATGCTATCTGGAGTTTAAAAATAATTTCCTGATTCTTTTCCAATTTTAATATTTGTTCAAAGATGTTTATTCCTTAAGACATATAATAAACAGTATGTATTATTCTCTACTGAGAAAATTAGTGTATGAATGCTTGTAATTGAAGTATTATGAGATATAGGACATGAAATTAACTAAATATCATTTTAGTTTTCTTCTTAAACATGCGTTTGGTGAACCCTTGACTCAGGATGTTGTTAAGTACCATGTTCTGGTAACCAGGCAATTCTGGTCTACATGATGAGGAGTTATACAGAAACAACACATGTTTGTGTCAAGGAACTGGGTTTTACAAACACCAAATGAAGATGAAGATCTTGAAAGTTTTAAGGCAAAGTCTAAACTGAAGTCAGGCAAAACTGATTTTGAGCATGGTTTTAAATGAGTTAAATTTGGTTCTGACTGAAAATAAAGGAATTCTGGTACATAGTATACAATGAAGTGGAAACAGCTCTCAATGATTCTGTTAGATTAATGTGCATTGTGTTTATCTCATTGCATACCTACCTTCTCAGATTAGCCTGCTGGTGGAATAAAAATGACATTGCAAGAAATGAGTTTTGCTATTTGAAAATGATAAACCAGAAACTGCTAGATGTTATTTTGATGCTAATAAATATTTTTCCTTTTAGTTCCTTCTTGAGGGTTGCAGTTGTTTTAGGGCAATGCACTGCAAGTTTCAATACACTCCTGAACAATTTGGAAATCTTACAGAAGCTTATATGTGGAATCACAGACATAGGGTAGTACCTGAGTTTCTGAATTTTAATAGAATTGGTGATAATACTGTTGCTTCATAGGAACAGAGGTCAGTATGTGAACAGGAAGGCCACACGCACAGATTTTGCAGTTAAATTTTCTGTTCTCTTCCATCATTTGCTAACACAGCAACAAGAAAACACCTTTGATGTGATTTGTTTTCCACTACATATGAAAGCATATTGTCCCAGTTAGAGTTTGTATTGGTGTGATAAAGCATTATAACCAAAAGCAACCTTGGAAGAAAAGGGTTTATTTCATCTTACATTTCCAGACATTAGTCCAAAACTGATGCACAGGCCATGGAAGAATATTGCTTACTGGCTTCCTCCTTACAACTCATTTAACTTGTTTGCTTATAGCAGCCAAGACCACTAGCCCAGTTACAGAACTATCTATAGTGAGTGGGCTACATCAATCATGAATCAAGGAAATGTCCTACAAATTTACCTATAGGTCAATCCCATAAGGCATTTTTCTTGGTTAAGATTTTTTTTTTTCAAATCACCCAAGCTTGTGTCAAGTTGACATAAAAGCTACCCAGAACTATTGGCCCCTTGTTAACCTAACACATAAGCACATCATTTATTAATCAATAACCTTTGCTTTATTGTTGTTCTCAAGTGTCATATTAATATAATAATCTAAAATATCCCAACTTTTAAAAATCCTACAGCCTTTAAAACTTTCAACACATTAAACCATCTATCATCCCTCTAAAACTCTTAAGTTGTTGTAAAATCTAAGGTCTCTCTAAAAGTTCAAAGTCTCTAATCTCTGGGCCCCTTTAAAAAAATATTAACTACTTTCTTACTCAAAAAAAGAATAACCAAGGCACAGTCACAATCTGAAGAAGGCAATCAAGCTCCAACACTGACTAACTTAGTCTCCAGTATCTGGGATTCATTCTTGATTTTCTGAACTCCTCCAAGTGTCTTGGGTCACTTCTGCAGCCCCATCTGCAGCATATACAGTTTGTCTCCTAGGCTCAGGACAGCCCCCCACTCCATTGATGCTGCTGTTCTTGGTAGTCATTCCATGGTACTGGCATCTCCCAAATATTGAGATCTCTGCAACTGGGCTGCATCTTAAACAGTAGTCTCTTTGGAGACTCTCTTCAGGGACTTTGACCCTGTCAAATGGTGTCAAGTCTCAATTTCTCTCCGTGACTCCTTCATGTCTTCAGAACCAGTACTACCTGGATGACTCTTACACATCCATCAAGATCAGTTGCCAGTATGAGATGCAGCCTTGTCCTCTTCTGGACCATAGCTTTTGTGTGCTGTCCTAAGGAAACACTTTCCAGAAGATTTTGCCTCAATGATGCTGATCTCTTTTTAATTACAGCTGATTCTCTAGCACCAGCTGACCAGCATCAATTGTCCCAGCAAAGTAACATTTCACTTTAGTGGTTCTTAATTCAAAATACCACATGAACAACCTTGATATAGTATTATTTCTAGCCCAAAGTTCAAATGCCATCACAATTCTCTCAAAAACATGTGGTCTGTCATGGCAGTAACCCATGGCCTGGTACCAATTTCTGTCTTAGTTATTATATTGTTGTGATAAAAACATCATGACCAAAGGCAACCTGGAAGGAAAAGAGTTTCTTCCAGTTTATAAATATCAGGTCTTGGTCCATCATCAAAGGAAGTTAAGGAAGGAAATGAGGGCAATAACCTGGAGGCAGAAAATGAAGTAGAGGCCATGGAAGAACATGCTTACTGGCTTGATCCCCATGGCTCACTCAGCTTGCTTTTTTTTATAGTACCTAGGACAAACACCTACAGTGAGCTAGACCCTCCCACATCAATCATCAATTTAAAAAAAAAGCCCTACAGATTTGCCTACAGGCCAATCCCAGGGAGGCATTTTCTTGACTATAACTTCTTTTTCCAAGATGATTCAAGCTTCTGTCAAGTTGATATAAAGACTAGCCATCTCATGTCTTCTCTTATTCTCTGCTCCAATCTTGTTGCACACAAAGCCTGAAACTTAACAATGAATGTTCATTGACAGAGTATTAATGAGCTTTATGTTAGTCAGTAGAGAATTCCATGGCTGAAGAAAAAAGAAATTCAGGATTGAAATTTTCCACATGAATGCATTATCAGTATAGCTGGGTAAAGATTAATTCATAAGACCAGAAGATGGCTTAGTGGATAAAGACATTTGCCACCAAGCCTGACAACCTGAACTCAATCACTGGGATGCACACACGTATAGGGGGGAGAAAAAGAAATTCTTGAAGTTGTTCTCCATAAAAGCTATAGCACTTAGTAACTGAACACACACACACACACACACACACACACACACACACACACACTGATCAAACAAACAATAAATACAGGTTAATTATTAGGGTCCTGTATAGGTGTCTGAATGGGCACAAGTTTACCGCTCATTTGGGTTAATAACCAAACAGTGGGTTAAATGATGAGATTAGCTTAGCTTTGAAAGAAAGGGTAAAGCTTTCTTGCAAAGTGCCTGTAACTATTTCTCATCACCAAGGAATGAGAGAGCCTGGTGTTTCTCATTCTTACTTCTGCACAATACTATTGCTATGTGATTAATCTTCTTGCTATGCACCATAGCAAAGAAAAATCCTTGGAAATTGATCAGAATGCTACTGGTTAAATGCCTTACTTTGTTAATATCAGTTTATACATAAGATTTGGATTTTTAAATAAAGGTTAATACAAAAGTAAAACTCAATATAGATAAATAATCAAAATTTTAAGGGGAATGCAACTTTAATAAAATTCCTTGGGAAAGTAGGGAACCAGAACTGGATTAAAGAAGCTATTTGAAAATATATTGGGAATAAAATATTGATATGGTTTTTCAGTACAGATATACCAGGAAAAGCCACCATGTAAATATATTGGCAGTCCTGTTTTCACAGAGTAAAGCCAGTGAGGAGAATTGTGCAGTGGTTAGAACTGGGCCAGCAGAACAGTCTTTTCCAGGTAATTTATACCCCCATAATAACCATTTTTTTATAATAAAAATGAGCTTTCAATCTCAAAGAATACACTTAAATGAAAAGAAAAAATTATAGGGAAATTAGCAAGCATCTAGTTTGTCATTCTAGCAAGTGTGTATATTTTTAGAATAAACACATGTTCAAGATTTTTTAAATCTAAAAGATGATATGTAGCATAATTTTGTAGTTTTTGTTTTTTTACCTACTTTCATGTAAGAGGAAAGAATATGTTCCATAAGACATTAAGAACAATTACAGCAGGAAGTTTTGAGAGTTTTCATTATGCCTGAAGGGTTGATATTCAAAGGAAAGCTATGGTTCTCAAGGACAAACATGAATACTTTGATATAGTCTCTGCTTTAGAATTTAATGGTCTTATAAAATTTTAATATTTTATATGTAAAGATTTTAACAAATATGTGCATTGAATATTACATAAATGAAATTCAAATAAAATATAAGAATTTATTTAATACACTTTTAATTTATTCACTTTGGTTTAATTGATTATATTATTTTCTATTATGTGGAGGTTGGAATATGTAGCTCAGTAGAAGAGTGTTGATTGGCATGTACAATGCCTTTGGTTCAATGGAAACACCAAAATATATTATATATAAAGAGTAAATAATGGTTTGCCACTTAGGCAATATAAAGGACTAATAAAGGTTCTTTTGATTTTTGATTCAATAGCTTTATTTAGGAATCATCAATAGACAAAATACTATTCACATATGAAGCATGCAGTTCAGAAAGCTTTCTAGCATTCCTTTGTAATCAGCTGCACACACTCTCCTAGTTTTCCTGTCTCATGTGCTTGCCAAAATAACATTTTATATAAATGGAATTATACTGCCTCTGTGCCTTTTGCCTGACATTTTTCACTCAGCAAAATTACTACTGATTCTTCAGTGTTATGAGACATTCATGGTTTGTTCCTTCTCAATTGGATCAGAACTCCATTTAATGAATGGGAAGTTTTCACTTTTGAAGTGAAAGTTTTCCAGGCATTCGTGTCTCTGCAGAATGTCTAAAAAAATAAAATTAAGACATATAAGTTCTTATGTTGGGTTCAGAAGTTGGTGATATATAAAACGGTGCCATTTTAGAGTTCTATTAGCTAACGTTTAAAAATATTTAATTTATTTTATGTGTGTGAATGCATTTCTGAATGTGTGTGTATGTACATTGATATGTGCAGGAGCTTATAGAGGTCAGAAAAAGGATATCAGATTCTATTGGAACTAAAGTTGTACTGCCATGTGGATGTTGGGACTCAAACCCAGTACTCTGTGACAGAACATGCTTTTAACAGCTTGAGCCATCTCTCCAGACTCTTTTTGTGCTAACTATGAATCATAATTTTGAATACAGCTAAAAAGGTGTTTGCATCTTACTGTAAAACAGTTTATGTAGTATTCACATAAAGTGACATTTACCTATCATATCTGATGTTCATGTCTCAGCTGCTGCTTTTTAACAGTAGGCAGTTAGCAGGAATGATAACTGGAAATATTAGTGCTGATGGCTTGTGCCAACTGGAATTTTCTTCTTTTAACAATTCACAAAAGGTAAACTTTTACATTATGTATAGAAATATTCATGATAGTACACAAAAATTTTGAATTACTTTCATCTACTATATTCCAGTTTTAAATATCTTTGTTTTAAATACTATTTATTTCTGGGTAGGAGATTGCTTTTTTTTTCTTTAGTATGAGCAATACTACAGAAACTGCATGTGTGACTCTGATAAACTGTAGGCAAACGTCTACATTTAATGCAAGGATGTCTGCACTCAGTGCTTTTTATCCCTTGCCACTTAGGACCTAAATTTTGAACCAGTTAGTATACCTAGATCCAGAATACACATAATGACTCTGCTCTTAGTGAAATATTCAATATCATTAACACTAACACAGAGTTAATGTGATGCTTAATCTTAACTGGACTTGGAGACACCTAGGAGATTTCTAATGCACATTTCTGGTTATGTCTCTCAGGGTGTTTTTCAGAGATGATCAGCATGTAGAACATCCAACTACAAGAGCAAGACACTTCCTGAATGTGGGTTGCATCATCCAATAGATTGGGGGCTTCAATGCAAGATAAGCAGAGACAGATAAAGGGCCATACTGTGAAAGTTGTATCTGCTTATTTAAAGAGCTCTTATATAAATAGTAACAGGGAAATATAACCTTAGTAAATGTTTATTGAAACCAGTGTCATGGAAATTGTGAAGTGTGTTGCAGTGATTTGTGCATACGCATGTATGTACAATGAATATATAGAATAGAAATGAATATTCTTAAATTTCTAGATGTCAAAATTTATCTTTGATATAACTGATAATTACATAGTATTTATCCAAAATATGTATGTGTATAAACATATATGTGCATTTTAATGTATCAAAACATTTTAAAGGTAATTTTATGCTTAAGAACTGAAACATGCTATGAATTTAGGAAGTCAGACATTAGTTGCAGGAAATTTTTCTTTTTAATTTGCCTTTTACTTCAGATGTTGCTGTAGTTTAAACCTTGATTATGGTCCTTTAACTTGAAGCTTGGTTTGCAGGTAGATTCTATTGAGAAGTAGCAGACATTTCAGAGATAGGAACTAGAGAAAAGCCCTTGAAGAAGATTGTGAGCCATTGGACCCCTCCTTACTCTCTTCTGCTCCATGGCCACCTGCTTTTGATTTGCTACATACTCTAACACTGATGTGTTTTCTTACTATAGCCCTGGACAACAACCATTGAAACTATGAGCAAAAATAAAACATTTTGCTTTACAATTGATCATCTAAAGTATTATTTTTGTTAGTTTTTAATAGTCATGGAAAGGCTGACAAATATACATGTCTTAGTGTAATCCCAGATTTGGCTAATTAATTAGATTTAACATATTAAAGATGAATAAATTTGAGAAACACAGACTTTACTATTGCTTTTCAGACAGAAGGGGGGAGGGAGAGAGAGGGAAGGGGAGGAAGTATTAAAGGTTAGGCATCGTTAGTTAATCTTAGGAAATTTAATTTATCTGAGTAAAACCAATTGGGAGAGCTTTTTTTTCTCAGGCTATGGGCCTTTGTTCAGCAATAACTGCAGCCATTTAAAGTAAATTGTCCGTTAAAGTACCACTCCAGCTTTTGACAAATTGCATCAAACTGTTTTCTTCCTCTGGGGAAGCACAAACTAGAGTATCATGGTTTTATTTATTTATTTATTTATTTTTGACATACAGGCTCCCTGAGCCAGAGGGATAGAATACTTTTAGGTGCTGTATAAGACATCCTGAAGAGGTTATATGTGGTCCAGCAGAGTCCAAGTGAAGATGTTGAATTTGGGCAGCTCATCTCATGCAGTGACAAATCATTAATCATGCTCTCATATCATTGATGACTCTGAAAACAGTTCTCACTTTTAAATCATGCTACTTGATAACAGATATGGAGACAGCAAAAGCTCACAATCCTTAGTTGTTGCTGTTGTTAAAAAGTCAGTGAGCCATATGGAAATAATTCAAGTGCCTAGCATTACACAGTTTAAATCACTGTTATTCTCATCTTTAGCAGCTGCCATCTCACATTTTAGCTTGAAAAGTTCATGTTTCTGAGGATGGATCAGCAAATTAAACCAGCTTTTGACAAAAACACTCTGTCAAAAATAAAGTTAGCTGTAATGAACGAATCAAACCTAACTATATAGCTGAAGTTTAGGTATGAATGGAAGGAAATATTTTATTTTTCTGAATTATTTGCAGTAATAGTAAAAGTACTTATATTTCTTTATAATAAATAACCATAAAAATATTTGCTTCTTACAAATTTTTACTTTAGTTATTGTGGTTGATATATTGTGGTCATATACACTTTAGGTAATAAAAACTTTAACTAAAGGCTGCCAACCAAAGATTTTTACTTGAAAATGTGAGATGAGAGTCACTTGCAAATAACTAAAACTCTACTTAAACATTTTTACCTTAGGAATTATTTTATGGTCTGTTACATCTTGTAAAATATAACGTTCATTTTCTTATCTGGAACATTATGTAAGTCCCACTTTCCTGATGTTCATAACTGTGAAAAATTTGAAGATAATAGGCTTATTTCTTAGATTTCTCTTCATTTAAGCTTTTCCAATGTTTCCTGTGAATGGATTTAGTTATGCACACTTGCAAAAGTAAGTCTATGTTCCTGTGCAAAAATCAGGCAACTTTGGCAACTTCATGGCAAAATAATATACATTACATTTGTGATAAGAATTTTGTGAGAAGATGCTTCTCAACTGCGTAAATATCTGGTTCTTTAGTAAAATTTTGATTTTTCACTTATTTCTTCAAGTTGTTAAAGTTATTTATTTTGATGCCTAAATAATCTTACATTTGATCAAAAGGAAACTCTTGCTGCTCAATGCACTGGCTTTCCGTCATGCCCTCAGTTTCCTCCAGCCCCTCCCGCCTTTTCACTGACTCCTTAAGATTGTCCAGGTCCACTTTCTGCTTTCATTGCTTCAGTCAGCTCCTTTCCCAAGGAGATGCGATTTATTTATTTATTTTGTAAAGAATGATTGTATTTACTGGGATAAGGGAGTAATTATAGCACAGGGAAGCCCCAAATGTAAATCATAATTGTACAGTTAACAATATAAGTATATTTGTATGCATGACTTTACATGCTTGTAGCTCAGTACTGGTGAAAGACGTGTAGATTAAATAACTGTTTTTGACTTTAGCTCTGTGTTTTGAGCACCCGAGGGAGTTTTATAAGTGCTAGTGTCTGCATCAATACCCAGAGTTCCTGATTGAATTGTTTTTATATATTGCGTGGGCATCAAGACATGTGAATTCTTCCTAGATGCTTCTAATATACAGCTGATGTTGAGAGTTTGGAAACTACTCTTTTAGATTAAAGCAGTTTCTTTCTGTGTGTGACTTTAGTCAACACCACCATTTCGGGTAATGAGTCTCCTGATATGAATGACAATCCACCAGGACCCCTCTTCCCTGTCTTAATTAGCTTCTCATTCAAAAAGCTTCCAAGGGATATAAAAGTCATTTCTATAAAATGAATTATTTTACATTACTTATTTGTATTACAAAATCACCAGCTAACAGCCTTTCCTTTCTTCGTGGACTGAAGTGTATCTGGAAGCAGGTTATGTCTGCTGTCATCTCCTTTCCCATAGACTCATGCTGCCACTTTGGGTGTGGGACATGTGTGTTCACCAGGACAGTAGGCATAGGCAAATCAACCTCGCAGGTTATCTTTTTTCTTGAGAGATTTATAGCAGAACCGATCTTTACTACATTATTTGTCCCTTTCTCCTAGGTCCTGTCACACACATTCTTGTAATAATGAGTTCAAAGTCTCCCAATTTCTTAGCAATCAGAATCACGCTCTACTCTCTTAATGCAAAGTAGCAGTGCTGTCGCTCAGCAAGACAGGTGCCTCAGCCAAACTCTGTGCAGTCTGGGAAACACTCCTCAGCACTGGCTCAATGGAGCTCAGAAGTACACCTGGTGGAACTGCCCACCACAGCCTGGAAAGGTGCCGTGGTGCCCTCAGCAGTGACATCTGCTTCTGAAGCTTTGAATTTATTGAATCCAATGAACTTTTGTCAGCTCTGCTAACAGCGTCTTGCTTTTGGTCCTTTCGCAGTTACTAATAAGGGAAACATTGAAATCAGCAAGTTCCCGACTGGGACTAAGCTAAAAGTGGCTTTTGAATATTTTTTTCCGCCTACTTAGCAAATTTCTCTTGTGACAACTGGTTGTTATTTGGGGTTTCATATGGGGAGGAGGAAGCACAAGCAACATCCAATAATTTCGGGCATAAATATTCTCTCTATATATTTGAAACTGTTATTTTGGTTCTATTTGAGTTTTATGATTGATCCTTGGCATATGTCCCCTGGATATTGCTATGAGAAAAGAAAAATCATGTAAAAGAATTTTCCAAGACTTCTGCAGAACTTCTCTTTTGTTGAAATTCTACTTTTCTTCGGTTCTTGATTGTTGGTCTTCAGAGAACTAGCCTAACAAAGGAATGGATAAAAATACATACAAACAGGTCTGTGCAGAAGACCACTGCATTAAATTTGGGAAAGCTTGTTTAAAGTGATTTTTCTACTGAAAAAAGTTTAATCAAAAATTTTAATCATATCTCTCTGTTTACTGATGTTAAATGAGGATTTGAAAGGTAGCAATCAATAAACAGAGATAAAAGCTTCTCCAGAATAAATGAAAGGAAGTAATAAAAAGACTCACGAAGCTCAAGTGCCTCCTATCAACCAACAGCCACTGATAAAATATTAAAAGATTTTTTTTTTCTGTGTGTGTGTAATGTCTCTGGAGAGCCGTCTTGCTGATATACTAGACTGTGATTGACAACTTTGAGACCTTGCTGGAAGCCACAAAAGTGTATCTGTAATATTATGCTCAATTGCTCAAGTTTTTCTTTCTAAATGGGGCTAGAAATAACATACCACAGAGTGGTGGTCTTTTAAGAAACAGGATAGTCTTTCCAGTCTAAAAATGAAGTTTAATTGGCTTGTTCTTAGACACTGTGGTCATCAGAAATGTAGAAAGCAAAACAAAACTGAAAAAAACTTAAAACAATAACATAAAGATTGCATTGTACTTAATGATATATTCAGTAGTTCTGAAGTGGTTAAGAACTCACTGGCAGAATTATAAGTAGGAAGGTGTTAAGCTTAGAATACACAGTGTCCCTCCAACAACTCATGTGTTGAAGATTTGTTCCCTGACTCTTGGTACTCTTTGGAGAGGTTCTTAAAGTTTTACGATTGTGGGACTAGCTAGAAGTAGGTCACTGGGTAGCTTCCTTTAGAGTAGTTTCCCCCTGGGCTTTTCTTGTTTTCCTATACACTGTGAAGTGAGCAATCTCCTGCCTCACAGGCTCCTACCTCCCTGACATACAGTCTCTTCTAAGGCCTAATGTAATGGGGCCATTCAGCTATTATCCAAGTTAAATATTTTTTTCCTTTAAGTTGGTCTGTTAGGTATTTTTGTCACAGTCATGGGCCAAAAAAGGAAACATTTTCTATGTCACTAATGTATTTTGTAAGTATAGCAGTGGAACTAATTGATTTATGTGCACAATCTTTATTGATCTTATGAAAACCCAATGGCATCAGTAATCACATTTCCATTTTTCCTGGAATTAAGGACTTAAAATTCAGAAAACATTAAAGAACTGCTTTCCAAGTTCTTAATCAATGAGTGGCTTAACTTTAGTTGGAGCCATGATCAACTTAACTGCGAGTAGCACCATGAAATGAGTTGACTGTAAGGACCAGGATACTTTACCATGGTACAAAGGGACTCTGAGGAAATGATGAAAGTGTAGGATAGAGGGGGTTCCTAGGAGAGGTATATGAAGGAAAAAACACAGAGCGTTATTATTTATTTCCTTGTCTAGCTCCAGTCAATGGTTAATGGAAAGGACAAAAGAAAACAAGTTCAATGATACTATAGGGCTTATTTTTGACTTCAGTGAGAAAATCATACAGATTTTGGGAATGGAGGATTTTCCTTGTTTATTCTTACATCATATCATGTTACATTGCATCAGGATTTGAGAGTGCCCTGGAAATTATGGTATGATACTGAGGCCACTAGTTTTTTTTTGTTGTTGTTGTTGTTTTTTTTTGTTGTTTGTTTTTGTACTTGGAAAAACACCTCCTTTGTAGGGGTAGAAGAAGTGATGACAGAAAGAATATTTCACCATGGCTTTCAGGAAACATATGTGTAGTATCTGAATAATGGAAATTGAAACAAAAGCAGAGCATTAGACCTTAAGCCCATGTGAGTTATAAGAAAATAAAGAAACTCTTAGAAGAAATGGTATGCATGGGGATCTGGTTTCTAATTTAGAAGGCATTGATTATAAACTATCAAACTTTGAGTATAAGAATGAATATAACTTTGTGCCATAAGTTTGTATACTATAGCAGCTGCTTTGTCATAAGTTTCTGGTATGACCTGCTTTTGTAAACTTGTCCTGTCACTTTTGGCCTCACTGAAATTTCCTTTCTCTTCATGGTCATTATGATATAGCTTTGTTGTTCTTCATCTCACTGACCCAAAACCCACTGTGTTCAATGGCCAGTTGTCATGATGAAAGTCTCTGTGAGCTCCTATGAGCACTGCTTTGTTGATTCTGTGGACCATGTTCTCCTGGTATCCTTGACCCCTTTGGTTCCTACAATCCTTCCTCCCACTCTTCTGAGGAGTTTCCCCAAAGTTTGGTTGGGTGTCTCTGCATCTGCTTCTTTTGGCCAGTCATGTTTGATTCTACCCTAGGTCTCTGGGTTACCCAGCCTTTGGGTCCTGACCATCCAAGCAGTGTTAGGCATGAGCTCCTTCTAGTGGCATGGGCCTTAAGTTAGAGCAGTTACTGGTTGGCCACTTCACAGTTCTGTTCCTCCATTGCCACAGCACATCTTGCAGGCAGTACAGATTGTATGTTGAAGGTTTTGTGGCTGGGTTGGTGTCACAGTCCCACAACTTGAAGCAGTAACTCAATTAGGTATAACCCAATCCAGATATTGGAATGTAGCTAGCTTATCATCGACTTAACAGCTTATATTCATATACAAGTGAATACATATCATATTTTTCTTTCTGGGTCTGGGGTTTGCTTACTCAGGATGATATTTTCTAGTTCCATCCTGTGAATTTTATGGCTTCCTTTTTTTAAAACATATGAGTAATGCTCCATTGTGTAAATACATCACACATTTCTTTATTCATTCATTTTTGAGGGACATCTAGGTTGTTTCCAATTTCTGCTATAATGAATAAAGCAACAATGAAGATGGTTGAATAAGTGTCCCTGTGGTATGATAAAGTGTCCCCTGAGTATATGCCCAAGAATAGTAGGTATAGCTGAATTTTGAGGAAGTTCACTTCCCATCTTTCTGGGGAACTTCACATGGATTTCCATAGTGACTGTGTAAATTTGCACTCCCACAAGTAATAGATGAATTATTATTCATCTTATTCCACGCCCTTGCCAGCATGAGCTTTCATTTGTTTTTATTAATCTTAGCCATTCTGACAGTTGTAAGATGAAATCTCAAAGCAGTTTTGCTTCCCATCTCTCTAATGACTAACGATGTTGAACACTTCTTAAATGTTTTTCAGGCGTTTGTATTTCCTCTTTTGAGAATTATCTGTATATACTTGTACTCCATTTTTTAGTGTAGTAGTGTTTCTTTAAACTTGGGTGTCCTTTTGTTTGGTACATAGATGTTAAGAATTGCAATGTCCTCTTGGGGACTTTTTTTTATGAGTTTACAGTGCCCTTACCTATCTCTTCTGATTAATTTCAGTTTGAAATCTATTTTTGTCAGATATTAAAATGGCTATATAAGCTTGGTCCTTAGGTCCATGTGCCTGGAATATCTTTTTCCATCCTTTTATCATGATGTGATCTGTATCCTTGATGCTAAAGTGTGTTTCTTGGGTAGAACAGAAGGATTGATGCTGTTTCTCATTCAGTCTGTTAGTCTATGTCTTTTTATTGGGAAACTGAGGCTGTTAATTGCAAACATTCAAGGAAAAAGACCACCAGCCAAATTAATTAAAGCAAACAATTAATTACAGCAAGCCTTTTAATTTGTGTACACAGGCTGCCTCTCTCTAAAGGTAGGGTTCAAAAAGTCAACCCTGGATGTGAGGAAGGCAAGGCTTTTATTGCTCAGGGGTAGGGGTTTCCAAATGAGGTATTTGCCAGGCAAAATAGGCCCAACAAGAGCAGAACATAACAAGCTGGTCAACAACGACAGGTAGTGATTACATTTTGAAACAAAGGTAGGGTTGCAAGATGGTTATAGCAATTTTCTGAAACAAAGACATATTTGCCATTTCCTGGAATGGGCAGTACAGAATCATTTGTAGTTAATGCTATAGATGCTGCATAGCCCAATCCTTGAGAAATCGGTTTTATCATAAACAGGAATGAACCTAATTTATCTTTACTATAAGATGGCTTTTAAGCCAAGATGGAGGCAGGCTTGTTCCTCAGGACCTTGAAGTTGAGCAATATCAATGAGCAGTGTTTGATTCCTATTATTTTGTTGTGGAGTGTGTTTGTGTGTGTATGTGTTTGTGTGTGTGTGTGTGTGTGTGTGTGTGTGTGTGTGTGTGTGTGTTCCCTCTTTTGATTTGCTTGCTTGTCTGGGATTATTTATTTCTTTTAAATGCTTCCTGGAGTTAGTGGCTGGGATAAAGCAATGAGTGGGGGAAGGAAGTTTGGAGGGAATGATCTGTGTGATCCCCAGGAGATGGGGACATGGGAGGAAGGGAGGCTGCAGGAGGTGGTCTGCTACAATGCTTGGAAGAAGACTAAAGGATTGAATTTGGAGGAGAGGAGAGAGAGGTGAAGATCTGCAGTGAGGCTCCCTGCTTCCCTGGCTAGAGTGACTACAAACATTTTCAACATTTTAGTTTATTTCATTTTATTGTAGTACTGGAGAGCATATTCAGGGACTTGCTTTTGGTGGGCAAATATTCTATTATATTACCACTCCCATCCATTTTCAACATTTTTCACATATGTGAAATTTGTATTTAAAAAAGTTAAAAAGAAAAATAACTACTTGTTATATTTATATATTCATTGTGTCCTTTCATCTCCTTGTATTCACCTGAGTTCCTATTTTAAACGATACTCCTCTTGAAGAATTTCTATTAACATTTCTTGTGATTTGATTTTGTTATCAAATAATCCTTTCATTTGTCAGATTTTTTAAATGAAATTTATTATGTTTTGTTGTTTTTAAACATTTTTGTTTTTCACCTGGAGAGTCAATTGCCATTTGGTTGCTTTTTTTTCTTTCAGTATTAGAATTATGTCACTTCATGATATTATGATTTATATAATATATAACTAGAATTCTTTATTAATTGTTACCTTTGTCACTTTCAGTGATCTTTGTTTCTCAGCCCCTCTCTGCTTTATCTCACCCAGGAACATTCTTAATTTCAGATGTTGCATTCTCATCTTTAGGACTTATATTTGGCTAGTTTTCATTGTTTTAATCTCTCTTTGTGTTCATCTATATTCTCCTCTCTTGAGCACAAGAGAGGTTCTTTTGAGTGCTCTGTCCTGTCTATGTGTCACATCAGTCATTTTCCTTTCTTCTTCTTCCTCCTCCTCCTCCTCCTCCTCTTCCTCCTCCTTCTTCTTCTTCTGTTTTTCAAGATAGGGTTTCTCTGTTGTAACTCTGGCTGTCCTAGAACTCACAGAGATCTGCCTGCCTCTGCCTCCCAAGATTAAAGGCATGTGCCACCACCACCAGGACATATCAGTCATTTTCTGTATCTGCATCCATTAACTGATTTTTATCCAGATAATAGACTATGTCTTTCTGGTTTTGAACACTTATTATTCTATGTTATGTTAGAGATTATGAGAATCTATATTGGGATGTGTTCCATTGGAGAATGTTGCTGTTTGTTGAAGAGAAATTTCATTTATGGTTGACTGTTTAGATCCCTATGGGCTAACTTTTAGCTCTGACAGGATAGATGGAGAGTACTTTATTTTGGTGATGACTGAACTGAAGATGTTACAAGCAGCACATGCAGATCATGAGCCATTAAACATTTTTTACATAAAGCCAACACTTGCAGACCATACAAATGACAAAGCTTAGGCAGCCCTTTTCCCAACAATACACAAAAAACCGTTTTAAACATAACTAAAAATAAACTTTTGCATCACTTTCCTTTATCTTCAAGTCAACTAGGCTACAAGACTGTGTGTCTCCATCTCATATTTTTATAGTTTGGAATTGGTTTCAAAGTAAGAAGTCATGGTATTATTGTGACTAACTTTGTTTATATCCTGTGTTTCAGTCATTACACAGAGGGAGCCAGAATAAAAGGGAAGCTCTATAAGAGAGAGCTATGTACAGATAAAAGATACCGAAAACAAATTGAGAAGTCCCTCTAGTAAAGTCTGAGAACCTTGGTGGAGGTCTATCAAAGCACTAGATATGGTTCCAACCACTTTTCCTGATCATGTTGCTGATGTGCTCTTCCACTGCTGGCAGTAGCTGAGGCTCAGGAAATGGTAACCAGAGCATACTGTTCTATAAACTGAGTTTGCTAATAGTGTGTGTGTGTGTGTGTGTGTGTGTGTGTGTGTGTGTGTGTGTGTGTGTGTGTGAAGCTCAATATGTTGTGTTTGAAGTCTATAAAGAAGGTTAGATGTTTCCCTGTAGTGGTGGTGAACTAGAACAGCAAACCACCAGGTTCTTCCCACTGGCCCAGGACTCCCTGCTATGGAAGCTGGGGCTTGGAGCCAAGAAGAGGCTGATGTAAACAGACCCATTATTTTTCCTGCAAGCCAAACTCTATCTTAAAATCTAGGAAGTGTTTTCTCAGGGTCAGCACACAGAAACTGTCTTCCAGAATTGGCTGAGGTTGTATTTTGTGCTGGCAGCTGAACTTGGTACTGTAAGAGAAACCCAGGTGATACTGGTTTTAAAGGCATGAAAGGGTTATGGAGAGCAGCTGAGGCTTGGCACTGTGAGAGGCCATTAGTAAAAGTGCAGGCTGAGTGGCAATTGAAAGCCCAGATTGAAGGGGTTATGTAAAGAAGTTGAGGCTTGGCAATCATGATAAAAGCCTAGGAGAGGCTATTGGTCAAAGTGCAGCCCAGTTCAAGCAAAGGACCCCAGCAGTTATGAAGATGGCAGTACCATAGGATGACCACCAAGAACATCAGCAGTAATGGATGGGAACAAGCCAGAACCTGGAGGACAAGCTGTGCTTGCTGCAGAGGGTAGAGCCATAGAAGTGACCCAAGCCCCTTGGAGGATCCCAGAAGATCGTGAAAGAATTTCACATAATTGGACATTGATAATGTTTTTCTGCTGTCCGAAGACATTGTGAAAAGCTTGGTAGATGTTTGGTTTCATTTGGTCCTGTGCACCTTAGTAAGTCTCATGATTGTTCTTCTTGTAAATTGTTTTACTGGTGTAGAGTTAAATTGTGTTGTGGAACTAAAGCAATTTTTTTCTTCTTATTGTCTTAAACAGAAAGGGAGAAATGATGAAGAAGTTTAATTTTAGTTATGTTTAAAATAGTGGTTTTGTGCACTGTTGGTAAAAGGACTGCCTAGGCTTTGGTACTTGTAAGGTCTGCAGGTGTTGGCTTTATGTAAAGCATGTTTGATTGCTCATGATCTGCACATGTTACCAATAGAATACCTAACAAGCTTAGGTCTCAATAAAAACTCCTGAGATGAGAGTTTTAGGGTGCCACTATCAAGTATGTGACTGACCATGATAGTGGTTCCTGTTGTAGAAGTTTATTTTTAATTGTGGTTAAAATACTGTTTTGTGCACTGTTGGTGAGGGTCTGCCTATGTCTTGTCATTTTGTATTGTATGCAGGAGGGTAGAGTGAAGCTTTGTCAGGGAAAAGTCCCTCCCCTGTGTGGTTGTATGCCCCTTGGACTTCTGGGAACAGTTAGAGGGGATAAAAGAGGGCGGTGGAAGTCAGTTACTGACAGTTAGACAGACTGGGTACAAAGAATCAGAGCTTCCAGAGATATTGGAAGCTTAGAATCAGAGCTGAGAATTCCTGCATAGAGAAGCAGGCAGAATAAGGACAGATAAAATGAACTAACTGGGTTTTTTTTTTTTTAAAGTTACAATTTAGATCTCAGTAACTGCCATGCTGGGAGAAGCTAAACCAGAGTGAGAGTTTGTTCAGAGCTAGTTCAGTTCCCCAGATATAGGGAGATTCAGACAGCCAGGAGAAAAGGGCTGTTAAGGTTTCTCATTTCTTCCTGTTCTTTCCTTTCCTCTGTAACCCTATGAGCTAACTGAAGTTTTAAAGGTTACAAGTTAGAAATCTAGCAGCAGGGAACAGAGGGGCAGAGTCAAGTAACAGAGAGGAAAACTGCTACATTTTAGGTACATTTTAAATACGTTTTGAGCCCAGATCCAAACTGCAAACAGCCAAGGAACCCACACCATCGTGTTTTAAAAAATACCCTTTACATTTTGAAAGGCATCTATAAAACCCATAAGCAACAAAATCAAATATTTAATATAAATATTTAATATATTATCATTTTTTTAGTTACACAGGAGTTGGATTTATGTGGGAGATGTTGATTGCTAATGATCTGCATATGCTACCAATAGAACCACTTGAAGAGTTCTGTATCAATAAAAATACCTGAGCTCAGATACTTGGGGTTCTATTGTCCAGTATGGCACTTGCCATGATGGTGGGTCCCTTTGCTGAGGTCTGGCAGAATTTGCACCTATAAAAATGCCTCCTTGTCTTCTTTGCTGAATCTACACAGCAGCCTGACTGCTACAAAGGACGCACTATGTGGGACAGGACATTATGCCAGCCACATCCAACATGGAGACAAGGAAGAAAGAAAAACTCCAGACCTCGAAGAGTTAATTTTGTTTTGTTTTCTTTTCAGCAACACTGTAGAGAGACTGGTAAGGTGAGGTTATCCTGGGAAGACACACTTGCTATGGTGATGGGAAGTCTACCCCATGAGGGAATTCTTCCTGAAGACAAGATTACCAGTTATTTTTCCTGTAAACCAGACTCTATTTGAAAATATGGATAGTGTTTTCTCAGGTCAGAACACAGAGACTGTCTTCCAGAACTATCCGAGGTTGTATCTCATGCTGGCAGTTGAATTTGGTACTTTAAGACTCACCCAGGTTGGTGCTGGTTTTAAAGGCATGAAGAGGTCTTTGGAGAGCCAACTGATGCTTAGCACTGTGAGAAGCCAGGAGAGGGCATTGGCAAAAGTGTAGTTTCAGTGGTAGTTGAAGGCCCAGACTGAAGAGGTCATGTAAAGGAGTTGAGGCCTGGCACCATGAAGAAAGCCCAGAAAGTCCATTGGTTAAAGTGCAGCCCAGTTGCAGCAAGGGACCTTAGTGTTTTGGAGATGCCATGGGATGACCACCAAGAACAGCAGCAGCAGTGGAGTGGAGCCAGCCAGAACCTGGAGGACAAACTGTATGTGTTGCATGAGGCAGAGTGAGAGAATTTATCAAAGCTCTTTGGATGAGCCCAGAAGATTGTAAGTGGATTCCAGATAACTGGACATTGATAATGTTTTCCTGCTGTCCAAAGACATTGTGAAAAGCCTGATAGATGTTTGGTTTCATTTGGTCCTGTCCTCATGATTGTTCCCCTTGTAAACAGTTTCGCTGGTGTATTGTTAAATTGTGTTGTAGAGATAAAGTATTTTTTAAAATTTGCTTATACAGAAAAGGGGAATTGTAGAAGTTTATTTTTAATTGTGTTTAAAATATTGTTTTGTGCACGGTTAGGTGAAGGGTTGCATAGCTCTTGGCATTTTTATTGTCTGCAGGTGTTGGATTTATGTGGGGGATGTTTGGTCATGATCTGGATATGCTATCAGTAGAACACCTGGGGAGTTCTGGATCAATAAAAACACCTGAGCTCAGATGTTTGGGGTTCCATGGTCCAGTGTGGTGCTTGCCATGATGGTGGTTCCCTCTGATGAGGTCTGGCAGAGTTTTCATCTATGAAAAATGCCTCCTGTTTTCCTTGATGAACTGCCATAGTGACGTACTGATACTGGTTTCCTCTGCCAAGGTCTGGCAGGGTTTGTACCTATGAATATGACTCCGTATCTTCTTTGAGAAATCACATAGTAGATCACACAACTTCAGGAAAGTAAATGTACAAAGTTCCAATTTTTCTAAAAGGCCAGTTTGTGATTACAAGGCATGGCTATGAAATACTAAACACCGAGGATCACCGAAATTGCCAATGAGATGTACACATTACTATAAATAATCTTCATTTTTTCTCCTGTAATTTCATGGGAAGAAAAACTGTAACCAACAGTAGGATTTGCTGTGATGATTAATCTTGATGCACAGTTATACCCAAACAACTTTCATCACGTACTTATAGTTATGCGCAGCATATCTCTGCGTGTGTCAAAGTTGTGTAAGGATTTACTTATTCTGTCCTTTATAATCTTTTTGAAATAATTCCTTTCTTCCATTTTGCTCTTTTGATTACATACCTGCAGATGAAAAATCAGTTGTAGCTGTGGTCAAAAACCAACTAGAAAAATGCTAAGCCCTTTTCTATTTCTTTTTCACACCAGTAGTGACTAAAGCATAGACATAATGTTTAGTACCTTTTCTAAATGTACATCTTATATGTACTACTTCCTGCCACATGTCTTTTTATCTTATTTTGTCAAAATGCTTCTAGTACAGTGTCCTTCCCCTCAAGATGTCAGATAAATGCCTCATTTATTGAATATAGTATCTGTATTCAACTTTCTGGAATTAAGTTCTTGGTCATTTTTTTATCCACTTTTAAATCTGGAGTTATTAGATACAATCATATATTATTATTAATTAAATTGTCTCTTTATGTTATGAGAGCAATCTGATATGTTGAAATAATTAACTACTTATTGTTATTCATCATTGCAAGGAAAAGGGTACTCTGTTCAAAACTCTGTGTAGGTTTCAATAATTGGTTCATTGAGTCAATAAAAAAGAAATTAGCTTCCTTAATTCTGCAAAAACAATTTGTATAAAGATTCTGGAGCTCTTATTAATAAGAAAGAAAAAATGATCAAATTTTCTGGAAGAAATAGATTTGATGAACTTGTAATACTGGTATTTTTAAAAAGCAGAATATGTGCATTCCATTTGAGAAGTTTTAAACAACATTTTATGTTTCCATTCATATTTATAATTTAGAATTATTCTCTGCCTATAAAATCTAATTTTTTAGAAAACTCTGTGCAACTTTCCTTAAATGCACTTTATATTTTAGGTTAATTTTACACTTACAGAATAATGGAAAGTAGGAATAACTCCCATGATTCCCCCTCCAGATCTAGCTGTACATAGTCTTCTAAACCCATCAGCATGGTATTTATTATTATCAGTGGCCCAAAGACTTGGCAAATATGAATAATTTTTTTTACTTATATATGTGTGTAAATTTCAGAAGGACTCAAGTTTTCAATTTATTTGAGCAAAACAAGAGATCATTGGTTTTGTGGAAAGATTATAATATAGCTTTGTAAAGAAATGGCCAACTTATATCTCAATGAGGTTACACTTTGTGTTCTCACCATACAATATTATTTAAAAAAATAAAAGCAAGAGAGAGAAAGTGACAGAGGAGATGGCTCAGTGAGTATGATAATTGCCCTTCAAGCAGGATGGCCTGTGTTCTAGTTCCTGGCACTCTTGTCAAAAGCCAAGAATGGATGCATAGGCTGTCAAGTCAAGCATTGTTATGGGGTGAGTGACAAGCAGGTCTCGTGAACTCCTGGGAAAGCCAGAATAGCTCAAACTTTGAAGTTTTGCTTTATGGAGAGAGATCTTGTCTCATGGCAATAAGGCAGAAAGCAATAAAGGAAGATAACTGATGATGTGTCCTGCCCACTGTACGTGCAGGCAGATATACCTACACATTCACGTGCACACACTACACACACAAGAAAACACATCTAGAGACCAAGGGTGATTTGATAGAATATTCTACTTAGAGGTACTGGGTCATGTAGCCAGTATTTCACGCTGCTGTCACATGTCCACCTGAATAAGGCGTGCTTCCAATAAAACATGCGGTTGTTTCTCCCTTATAACTGGTTAATCATACATTTTCTACATCAGATTTTTTTCTTAATTTTTATTCAATTAAATTTTTAACCTGCTTATGATGTGCTATATTCTCCAGTTTTCTTTAATAGTATTAACTACATTCCATTTTATTATTCATTATGTTAATTTTCTTCAATTCTTTCAGCGATGTGCAGATATCATGAGTTAAACGCTTCATTTTTATGGTTCATTTGATTTCTGGCAGTTCTGACCTCATAATTTTTGGAATGTTATCCACATTCATTAAATATTTGTTTAATAAATAAAGAACATGATCAATGTAGTGTACGCTGTTGAATGCTGACATAACAATCAGCGAAGTCTTCTCATACCTTATATTTTTCCTTATATAGAACTCAGTTTTTCAGAACCCACTGGTTCATTGAGGCTTCATGTTTCACTTACCCATCAAAACTTCATTACTGATGACAATATTTCAATTTTAATAGGTGTGTGGCACTTTCTGGAAAATAACATATAAAGTGACACATGTTTTAGCCTCTAAGTTTTTTTTTTAGTCTTAGTAAATTATTATTCTATTATTATTATTATTATTATTATTATTATTATTATTATTATTATTATTATATGCCATTCTATTTTTATGTGATTCTTGGAGCCATAGAAGCTAGTGAGTGGGCTGAATGAAGCTGGCAAGAAAATGTTCTCAGAGTGACTGATGGAGACAACAGAAAAGCAATGCTGCTTCAAGTCTTTAAGCAAAGCAATCTCAAGTAGCTCCTATGGATATATTATGTTTTGCAGAGTGTTATGTCTCCTTCATCATTACCTGTTGTGTTAGGATTCTGGCTACTTGCTGCCCAAACTGTCAGATATATTGACCTTAAGAGATATTAAAGACCAGGTAATGGTGTTACATGCCTTTAATCTCAGTACTTGGGAGGCAGAGCAGGCAGATCTCTGTGAGTTTGGGGCCAGCCTGGTCTACAAGGTGAGTTCCTGGACAGAAAAAGTTACAACAACAGAGAAACCATGTCTCAAAAAACCAGAGAGAGAGGGGGGCGGTGGAGGGAGTGATATTAAAGTGTGGGACTGGGCAGATGGCTCAGTGGCTCAGTTGATAAGGAGCATGTTGTAAGAGCAGGAGGGCACAAATTTAGATCTGCAAGACCCACAGGAAAAGCTAGGAGTAGTAACATATTTCTATAAAGCTAGTCCTGGAGAGACAGAGATCGAAGTATCCCTTTGGCTTTCTGGCCATCAGTGTAGCCAAACTGGTGAGCTTCAGTCCCAGTTAGACTCCTTCTCAAAAACTAAGGCAGAGAATGATTGTAGGGTTCAGTTCTTGTGGTCTAATTCTTTTACCTTATGAAATAGCCATGATGAAAATCACCTTATCACTTTCAGATTTAATTCAATGTTTTGTAATACTTTTACCAATAAATGATAATTCTTAATTAGAAAAAGTCAAGCTGTCATTAATACTATTATTTGGACTATAGTGATTTATTTTATATAAGCATTAATATCATTACCACTGCAGAAGCTTCAGCACAGGTAACCCATTTAATTTTCACTATTGAATGTCAGCATAGACATAGAAACACAATTTTTTTTCATTAAGAAGAAGTGGCCCAAAGAGTCCAGTGTCAGTTGTAATAATATTCTCATATTCTGAGGTATTGGCTTATGCATACTATTTAATAGGTTGTCAAAAGTTATTAAAATTTATTTAAAAACACATTCAGTACAGATTATTCATGTGGGAACCAACATTTAATTAATAGTAATAAGCATTTAATTTATTACATATAGTGAATATGAATACATCTATATAGTTTCTAGTCCCTTGTTTTATTGAAAGTATTCAGTTCAATTGTGAAATGTTTAGACTAAATGTCTGAAGTTATGAAACAGACATAAAAACTGTCTTGAGGATTTTGTTTTTGTTTTTGTTTTTTGAGACAAGATTTCTCTGCTGTAACTCTAACTGTCCTGGAGCTCACTCTGCAGACAGTCTGGCCTTGAACTCACAGAGATCTGCCTGCCTTTGCCTCCCGAGTGCAGGGATTAAAGGCATATGCTAATACCACCCTGCTGAAGATTTTAATTATATGGTTCCACATGACTATCATATAGGCTGTGGCAATCAGAAAATATTTATTTTGCTTCTAAGTTGTAGAGTAGAAGAAAGAATGTAAAATTCTTTTCCCATAAACATTACAGAGATATTTTTAAACTAAATATTTTCTAAAATACATTTAGGAATCATATCATGCATATGATACAAAATAAGAATCAAGGTCTCTCTCTCTGCACTTAGGAAGCAGAGACAGGCAAATCCCTGGAGATCAGGAGCCAGCTAGCCTGCCCTACTTGGCAAGTTAAAAGCCAGTGGATCCCTTATCTTAAAAAAAAAAAAAAAAATTGACACAGTCTGAAGAATGATTGACACTGAGGTTGTCTTCTGTTCTCCACATGCAAATGTAAATTTGTACCTGCAATTATACATGCACATGCATACATAACACACACAAAAAATCAGAATTTAAACATTATTTAGACTCTATTTGTAAAAGAAATTTAGTAGGAGAGCAGCTTTGGTCATGAGATGAAATGGTCACTAAGATGGCATAACAACAGGAAGCAGGAGGACTATAACTCTACAGGAACTTGAAGCACACAAGGCAGGCTTGTCTGTAAGAATAGAGGAAAGCAACTAAACTGGGCAGGAGTTAGCATAATCAGCAGTTATTTCCTGATGATCCCCATGTCTGGAATTCCAAAAGTATGTTTCAAAAATATCAATGTAAGAGAAGAGGTCACAGACTGAGAGCGAGAGCACTAGAAAACAAGGGACAAAATCCAGTCTTGCTACTTGCTTTCTTATATCCTAAAGTTAAAACTTATTATTGCATTTTTAAATGTTGCACAGTTCACCTTGAGGACTAAGATTCCAACACATTAGTTCATGGAGGACACACTGAAACTATCTAAAACAAAGTGCCCCTGATTTCATCTAATTGGTCCAACCGGAGCTAATCAGAAATGAGAGATACAGACAAATGGATGAATCAAAGAGACATAATTGTATCTCTGTTTAGTAATACATTAGATGTACAGAAAAAGGAAGAACAATATCAAAAGTGGTTTCATCAACTTCTAAATTGATTTTATGTGTTGACATTGCTCATTGTGTTAATTAATACTTGATGGGGACCGTGTCGGAGAGTCAGTATGGATTTCCATTTTGTACAAGTTGAGCCTGAAGTCCTTTTAAGATTTACAAATATATATCAAATAAGAAAGTATATGTAATGTCAGAGAAGTCCAAAATGTGAGTGAACGTATGGCCATTCGCAGCTGTTAAAAATCACTAAGATGGATGAGGTGCACAAGGGTAAGGTACAAATAATAGCAGAATTCTTATCCTAATTTTAAGGAATTTAAGTATTTGTTGCTTAAATGAAGTATGATGGGCCTGTGAGGAAGACAGAAAGAGAGAGTAGAGAAGAGAGTAAAACTGGTAAATTATTGGAATCAAAGATAAATTTTAATAAAATGTATATTCAGACATGTAGATGCTGAGATGAACTATGAAAAACATCTGAATAAGGGTATGTGGAGACATGGCTCACTGGTTAAGGGCACTGATCACTCTTACAGAGAACACAGGTTCAGTTTTCAGCTCTGATGCTCTCTTCTGACCTCCTACAAGTGCCAAACACAGCAAACATGTGGTGCACATACATACATAGAAATAAAACACTAATACACATAAAAATAAATCTCTTAAAATGTATAAATAGGCACCAAGGAAACCATCCAGAAGAATGGGTAAGTCTGTTGGCTCAGCTCAACCCTCCCACTAGACCAGCCCAGTTGTCTAAAACAGAATCCACCACCATATTCCCACATTAACCCCATCTCTTTTCACCACTGCCATCTACCTAAGTCCCAGATGCCAACTCAGTTAGACATCTCCTGCACCAGAATGTGCCAAGGCAGCCAGCTGGAAGCCTGCTTATTCTGTGTCCCAGTCCCCAGCCCAGTTGGAGACTCCCTGCTGGACAAGGGGCCAAGAAAACACTCATCCAAACAAACAAACAAACAAACAAAAAACCCAAACTTAGGAATTGGTCACCTAAACCTTTTATCACCCAAGCCCAGATGCCTAAATGCCAGCATGAAATAAAAACACAATAAACAACAACCAGCACAGTATGTTACCACTAGAGCCCAACTGTCCTAAAACAAGCCTTGAACACTCGGACATAGCTGAAGCAGAAGAAAAGGACATTAAAACCAACTTTATGAAGAAAATAGAGACTCTTAGAGAGGAAATGAATAAATCCCTCAAACAAATTGATGAAAGACAATGTGAGGAATTGAATAAATTCATCAAAGAAACACAAGAAAACACAAACAAACAAAAAATTGAAGAAATGAATAAATCCCTTAAAGAAGCTAAGAAAAAAAAAAAGCAAACAATAGAAGGAAATGTCCAAGATCTGAAAATGGAAATAGAAGCCATAAAGAAAACACAAACTGAAGTATTCTTGAAAATTAAAAACCTAGAAAAGTGATCAGGAACTACAGAGGTAAGCTACAGCAACAGAATATAAGACACAGAAGAAAGAATCTCAGGAATTGAATATACTATAGATGGAATAGATATATCAGTAAAAGAAAATATCAAATCCAAAAAATTCCTGACACAAAACATCCAGGAAATCTTGGACACCATGGAAAGACCAAATCTAAGAATAATAGGAATAGAGGAAGAAAAATATTCCCAGCTCAAAGGTCCAGAAAATATTTTTCAACAGAATCATAGAAGAAAAATTTCCAAACCTAACTAAGGAGATGCCTATAAAGGTACAAGAAGAATAAAAAACAGCCAATAAACTAGATCAGAAATGAAAGTCCTTTTGCCGTATAATAATCAAAACACTAAACATACAGAATAAAGAATTAATACTAAAATACTGAGAGAGAAAAAGAGCAAGTAATATATAAAGGAAAACATATTAAAATTATACCAGACTTCTCAATGGAGACTCTAAAAGATAGAAGGGCCTGAACAGATGTGGTAACGACTCTAAGGGACCACAGATGCCAGCCCAGACTACTATACTCAACAAAACTTTCTCCTTTTTCCCTTCCCTTCCCTTTCCTCCCCTCCCCTCCCTCCCTCCTTCCCTTCCTCCCTCCCTCCCTCCCTCCCTCCCTTCATCCTTCCTTCCTTCCTCCCTTCCTTCCTCCCTTCCTTCCTCCCTTCCTTCCTTCCTTCCTTCCTTCCTTCCTTCCTTCCTTCCTTCCTTCCTTCCTTTCTGTCATTTTTTTCTGAGACAGGGTTTCTCTTTTATAACTCTGGCTGTCCTAGAACTCATTCTGTAGACTAGGCTGACCTTGAACTCACAGGAATTGGTCTCTGTCTCCCCAGAACTGGAGTTAAAAGCATACATCATCACCTGGCAAGCAAAACTTTCAATTCCATAGATGGAAAAACCAAAATATTCCATGATAAATCCAAATTCAAACAATATCTATCTACAAACCCAGCCCCACATAAGGTGCGAAAAGGAAAACACCAACCCAAGGAAGTTAACTACACTCATGAAAACACAGGAAATAAATAATCTCACACAATCAAAATACATCAAAAGGACCCCCCCACACACACAACTAACAATAACTGCAAAATAACGTGACCTAACAATTATAGGTCATTGATATTTCTCAACATTAATGGATCCAATTCCCCAACAAAAAGACAAAGTATAACAATGGATGTGAAAACAGAATTCATCCTTCTGCTGTATACATGAAACATTCTTCAACCTCGAAGATAAACATTACCAGAATAAAGTGATGGGAAAAGAGTTTCAAGCAAATGGATCTAAGAAGCAGGCAGGTGTAGCCATTCTTATATCTAGTAAAATAGACTTCAAACATAATCAGAAATCATGGGGAAGAACACTTCAGACTCATCAAAGGAAAAACCTACTAAGACAACATTTTAATTCTTAACATGTGCCCAACACAAGGGCTCTCATGTATGTAAAATAAGCATTACTAAAGCTAAAAACACACATTGACCGTCACACACTGATAGTGGAAGATTTCAATTCCATTCTCTCACCAACTGACAGATCATTCAGAAAAAAAAACTAAACAGAGAAATGCTAGACTAACAGATGTTATAAACCAAATAGACCTAACAGATATGGGCAGAACATTTCACCATCAAACAAACAAAATAACATACCTTTTACTCACCACTTCACGGAATCTTTTCCAAAACTGACCACATACATGACCACAAAACAAATCTCAATAGATACAGGAAAATTGAAAGAATTCTCTGCATCCTATCAGATCACCATGGATTAAAGCTGGATTTCACCAACAGCAACAACAACAACAACAACAAAAGGCATACAAATTCACGAAACTGAACTACTATCCACCGAATGACTACTGGGTCAAGACAGAAATAAAGAAATTAAAGACTTTCTAGAATTTAATGAAAATGAATCTACTACTTACGGGACATAGTGAAAGTGGTGCTAAGAGGAAAATTTATAGCACAAAGTGCTTACTAAAAAAGAGTGGAGAGATCACATACTAGCAAATCAATAACACATCTGAAAGCCCTAGAATGAAGAGAAGTAAGCACATCCAAGAGCAGTAGATGGCAAGAAATAATTATCTAAGGTCTGAAAGCAATAAATAGAAATAAAGAGCAATTCAAAGAATTAATGTAACAAAGAGTTGGTTCTTTGAGAAAATCAAAAAGGTAGACAAACCCTTATTCAAACTAATTAGAAGAAAAAAAGAGAATATCCAAATCAACAAAATCAGAAACTAAAATGGGGGATAGACTACAGACACTGAGGAAATCCAAAGAATCATTAGGTCATACTTTAAAAACCTGTACTTCACAAAATTGGAGGATCAACATTAAATCAAGATGAAATAAACAATTTAAACAGACCTATAACCCCTAAGGAAATAGAAGAGGTCATTAAAAGCCTTCTAATCAGGACCAGATTGTTTTAGCACAAAATCCTATTAGACATTCAAAGAAGTGTTAACACCAATATTCCTCAAATTATTCCACAAAATAGAAACAGAAAGAACTCTGCCAAACTCATTCTATGAGGCCATAATCACCCTGCTACTCAAATCACACAAAGTTTCAACAAAGAGAATTACAGACCAACTTCCCTCATGAACATTAATGCAAAAGTACTCAATAAAATACTCACAAACTGAATCCAAGAATACATCAAAAAGATGAACCACCGTATCAAGTAGGCTTCATCCCAGACATGCAGGGATGGTTCAGCATACAAAAATCAGCCAATGTAATCCATCATATAAGCAAACTGAAAAAAAAAAAAAAAACATGATCATCTCACTAGATGCTGAGAAAACTTTGACAAAATCCAACACCTATTCATGATAAAAGTACTGGAGAAATTGGGTATACAAGGGCCATACCTAAACAAAATAAAGGCAATTTACAGAAAGACTGCATGCAACATCCGCTTAAATGGAGAGAAACTCAAAATAATTCCACTAAAATCAGGAAGGGCGTCCCCTTTCTCCATACCCATTCAAGATAGTACTTCAAGTAACTTCAAGTTCTAGCAAAAGCAATAAGAAAACAGAAGGTGATCACAGGGATATGAATTGGTTAGGAAGAAGTCAAAGTATCCTTATTTCTAGATGATATGATAGTATATATAAGTGAGCCCAAAGACTCGACAAGGGACCTCCTACAGCTGGTAAACAATTTCAGTGAAGTGGTTGGCTACAAGATCAACTAAAAAAAATCTGTAGCCCTCCTTTATACAAACGTCAAAGTGGACAGAGAAAGAATATGTGAAATCAACACCCTTCACAATAGCAGTATCTATTGAAGATACAGGATACAATATTCTTAAAAATCGGTATGAAAATGTTGATTACTGAAATTGAAAAAAAATTGACAAAATTAATAGCAAGTTTAGGAAAAAAAAACTTACATATTACCAGTAAACTTGAAAATAAATATTTAGCAAGCCATCTTGCAGGTCCTGAAATGATCTGACTGTTTATTGAGAAGATATACTTCTTCTACCTTCTGGTTCAAACCAACAGTGGGTTGATAACTTTTACGTTCAGTTTCTACAGAGGATTGAAACGTGCAAGCATTGAGGTGTTTCTGAAGGATAAGTTTTTTTGTGTCATTGTAGCTTATTTAAAAATACTAAGTCACCAAGTATGATAAATGCCACTGAAATGTAAGGCTATACAGATTTAAGGAAAGCAAGAATGTTTCTTTTCCTAACTATCTGGGAGGGATACCTTGATTTTACTGCACACGAACACAGAAGCATGCTTGTGCGCAGATATAAGTGGAAATGAACAATCTGTAAATTGAGACCTCTGTGTTGCTCTAGGATGGAAATAGCATTTCATGTATGTTTGCTCATTTAAAACAAATTTTATGAGGAATAAAAATGTAGTTTGCCTAGAAACATCACACATCTATGTTTTAACTCTGAGACCAAAGTGTATGTTGACCAATGTGTTGTTCACATATTCAGAAATTTTAGGACTATTTCAGTGTGCATGGAAATACCAACAGAACTGTCAGCAATGATATTTAAAATGCATTATCTATATCAATAGCAGTTTCTACGGCTTTGATAATGTCAGGATGATGAATAACACACACTCAGAACACTGCCCGGAGCAAGCATGCACAAGTTACACAGGATGGAGTCATCTTGCAATAAATCAAACACATTCTCACCTTATGATCTTATCATTCCAAGAAGCTGGGCTTAATTTAAGATTTATTTGCATGATTGGAACTCCTGAACCTTTAATTTAATAGCACATTATGCCGTTTTGCCTAAATGACCATGATTTTTATTCTTAAGGAGATGAAGTGTTTCAATGTATAGCATTGACAGGGTCCTTGAAACTTTATATAAATATTTAAAGAGGCAGACTATTATAATTACAATTTTGCATTTATATCCATGCTATCTATTCAACATTATTGAAACATTTTGTTCACTCATTACACTCCTGTGAAATCATGCTTAAGGTTTTTTGTTTTGTTTTTTTTTTTAATAAATGCATGCTCCTGTGATTCATGAAACCTCAAATTTCTGAGCAAATGGTATCTTTTTTCTTTTGAATTTTTCTACTTGCACTGTGGTTTTTCAAACCTGACTGTGCACTAAAATTTTCCATGAGGATCTAAAAACCATAGTGAAAGAGGTCAGTGCCTTTAGCCATTCCTGTAGAGACTCCAGTTAATCTATGACTCTTGGGAAGGTCCCGCGATTTTTATTGTGATACATTTTCACAGATGAGAGTAGGGCTGAAATAACTTAAACTTTTTGCGTTATAAAAGTTTTAAAACCCTTTGTGTGCACTTTATATCAAAAAGTATTAGTTTTTAAATTTTTTGAAATTATAACTACATAATTTCTGTCTCACCTTTTCTCCCTCCAACTCCCGCCTCCTGTTTTCTCTCAAATTCATGACATCTTTTTCTTTTTTTTTACATATATACCTAAATACAAAAGTGCAATCTGATCAATCCATATATTGTTACTTGTATGTATATGGTTTTAGGACTGACTACTAGCTCACAGGGCCTCAAACTTAAACAATTAACTATGATATTGTGAGAGTAGCTAGAGATTCTATCATAATAGTTCCTCAAGAACTCTATTAATTTTGCTCATTTCTTATGGAAAGTAGTAGCAGCAGCATTGAAGGTAGCTAAGAGGAAATTACACAGGCTCGTGGTATTCATAGACATTATGAAGAACATGCTCAGTTAAATAAGATTCAAGGCCTTAGACATAATATGTGGTACTGTAAAAAGGTGATAAATTTTAAAATAGGAATTTCAAAATTAGTAATGCACATGCTAATGCTATTTTACATCAAATCATATGAATTTGAATACACACTATTCATTTACTCGTATTCATTGACTTAATATTACAGAAAAGATCAAAAGATTGCCAATATAATGAAAATGCCACAATGAGACCTGTTTCCCTACTGCCGGCAGTACATCTTCATATATGCACCTGCAGCTTCTGCTTGTTAAGGACAAGCAAGGACAGGTGCATGCATACATTTGAGACACTGAGGCAAATTAGAAAGGAGCACAGTGTATGAGTGGGTGAGGCTTGTATTGTTTGGGCTAGTGGTTGCTGATTTGAGTGGAAGTTCAAAGGTACTCAGGTGTTCTAGATTTTGGTATTGTTAAATACAAATGATGATGATGATGATGACAATTGATGATTATATCTAAGGAAATTAGAAGAAAGGAAGTGTAGCCAGTACATTCATTAGGTAACTACTAGTTGCTCAAATTTGTCATGATGTGAAGTGGCTGGTTATCCATGGTTATACATAGTATTCATTGGTTTTCTGTGTTAATGGTTACACATTACAATCAATTTGTTGGCACAGCATAATAGTAACTATGCATTCACAGTTTAGTAGCCTTGGTGCAACTCAGGGTTACTGACTTGCAAACAAATTATGGAAGAACTGAGTAGAGTGCTGTCTGTTGCAGCTTCTGTATACTGGACTCCTCGGATCACAGCTTCTTCACTTAGACATCTGCTCTGACTCCACAGAGGTATTTTTCCATGTTCCTTTGCCAAATTTCTTTCTGGTATCTCTTACAAGAACTTAAGGTTGGAGTCTAGAGTTCATCTGCATAGTCTGGAACATTTTTCTCCAGAAACTTACCTCAATGTGATGATTTCTTCCAAATAAAGTAGCACTTACATCATGATTAGGTCATGGGGGCACTATTCTGACAATTACAGTGTACTTATTTATTCATTCTTGTCTTCTTATAGTTACAGAGTAGTCTTGTTTTATGCCCTCGTCTACAGTCAGGGTTATATTTATATTAATAGCTAATTTGTTCTTGTTTTACATCAGGAGTCAAAACTTTTAAAACTTGGTGACAGAAATTGATCTATATTTATATTATAACAATTATGAAAGAAATAAAGTAAGGATGGGTGATAGAAAACTAGAGAAAATATAAGAGAAAATGGAAATACAGGGTTTCATCTTTGCTATTAGTGAACTGATGCCTGCTAGACTTACCATCTTAGAACTGACCTTGTCTCACATGGCATACATTTTATTCATTTATCATGCTAGTTTTTGTTGCTTTATAATGTCTATTTCAAGATAGAATGTTGTATGGCTTTTGTTTTGTACTACTTCATTGTATTTAGATAATATTGTGCAAATTTCACTGTGACATGAATTAATAAACTGTTAAGTGTTAGCAATAGACACTATTGAAATCAGAACAAAAGTATTCAATGGGATAGAGAAATGTCCCATTTCGCTGTATATCATGGATGTGACTTTCTCATTATGAAAACCTATAAAGCATCTCTGCATCAAACAATACAGCCACATTCTAAAAGGAAAAAAAATAACTACAAAAAATGTGTTGTGAAATAGATCAAAGTTCTTACAGAGGAGATTAAATTTTCCTTTCACACTTAACGAAATACAAAGTAGACACAATGTTGATAAAACTAGAGAAGATAACCATGAATAACACATGAGACAGAACAAAATGGATACATTGAAAATTACATCCTGAAAATAGCACATGTAGTTTTCCTTTGAAGGCCAGTGAGATACTTATGCAAATTAATAATATATCAGGACACAAAAACTGAACTTCTAACCTAGTGAGAATACATAGTAGCGAAAAATAAAATCATAGCAATGTATAATATAAATATAAGTCAATTTTCTAGGGAAAAATTCCACCAACTAAAAGCAAACTTCATTAAAAAGTGCAAAAAAACTTATCAATCCTTTCAGATCACACCAAAACTCCATATTATTGCTTAAAATACTAGATAACAAAACATATGTATTGTAAATTCATACATAATAAAATGCTTGAATGAAAATATGTAGAATTAAAAGCTTTTAATAATGAAGAACACATTTTTTCATAAATTATAAAAACTAACTTTTCAAATTATTGGAATGCAGATTTAGGATACTATAAAATGTTTACTATGAAATAAATGCTAGCAAACCATCTTCTACACAAAAAAAGAAAAATGAAAAAAAAACTTAAAATCACCAGCTAGATATCTTACGAGATCACTCAAATAGATATTAAAGAAATACATGTTCCTTAGTTAAATTTTTGAAATTGTTTTAGAAATGCACACTCACACACACACACACACACACACACACGGGAGACAAGGGGGGGTGGGAGGGAGGAAGAGAGAGATTGAGAAGGAGAGGGATAGAGAAAGAGAGACAGAGAGAGAAACTAAAAAAGAAAAGAAGGAAAGAATATAAAAATTTCCAAATTACTTTTCTGAATATTAAGGTCTATACACAAAATTTCTGCTAGTTAAAAAATCTTAAATCACATTCTCTTAGACTGTTGTAAAAATGTTAAAAACAAAACTAGTAATAAAAATAATCATGTAACATTTATTAAAAGTGAATCCAGCATAGAAAATCATTTAACCATGTGTTTGGTTGCCATTGATAAACTATATACTCATTCAATTATGATAATATATATATATATATATATATATATATATACCATATACTCCTAGGCAAAAATATAATTACATTTAATATGAAATAATAGATATACTAGGACCATTAAATTTTATTTTAATTTTTAAAATCTGAGAAAATAAGGGAACTTATCAGTATGCTGACTTAAAATGTTAACATTAAGAAAATAATTTATTCCATATAATTGGTAGGTAATGAAAAGATGTACTTGAAAATAGAGTCCCAATAATAAATCTCAATATATGATGGATATTAATAACAAACTTTTTCAATTGTATAATGGCAGGTATATGATATATATATATATACACACACACACACAAAATTGTATAAGGAACCTAAACTTCTCTTTTATCCAAATTTAACAATTACTTTTGTTCACTATTCCTTCATTAAAATGCCAAATAATTAATTACCAGTGCATTGGATTTCTTTCTAACCGAAACTCAGAAATAATATAACTTCATATGTACATATTTCAGCCTATATTATTTAAAGGTACAGAAATTTTTATTCAAGCTAATTATACTTTTATCAGGAGATATGTATATAGTTCTTTTGTCTCTTTTTGTAGTGTTTCCACCATTATTGTAAATCTATGTAAATAGTTCATTATTTAGATGTAAGTTTTTCAATTGCCCAGTGTAGGTACAGTGGTTTCCCATTACTTGTTGGTTGCACTGTCCACCATTTCCATTTACTTGGTCACCTGAAGTCTCCAAATAGGAATATTTGTCTTAGCTTTCAGGAGGGAGACTATATTGGTATAACTTTTACATTACTGCATTGTTGTAAATATTCTCTGTTAGAGTGGTGATTGCTGTCCATCTCTCATGTTGCCCTGTTTATAAATAGAACTTTATCAAAGATGTGTGTAGATAGACATAACAGGGTATGAATAGGGCTTACTACTTTTCAATGTTAGACATCTACTAGGGATTGTGGAATATATTCCAGGCTGACAAAGAAGGGCTGGTAAAATCTGATTTGATTAATACATCTCCCAATTAGATATGATAAATGATGTTTACTTAATAACAGAAATACTTTGGGTATTGTCAATTACTTTAATGTTTCAGTGTTTATTTTTGTAATTGTTCACTTTTAACTTTTTATGTCTTAAGAATGTCGATTTGTTTTTCTTCTCTTGATCTTTTCTTTATTTATTAGTGATTATTTTCATTTTTTGAGATTACGATATCATTTTATGTAATTTTCTTCTTCCTTTTCCTCCCTCCAAACCTTCCCATGTAGCCCTCCTTGCTCTCCTCAAACTCATGACCTCTTTTTCATTAGTCATTGATACATACATGTATATGTTTATAAAGGCATGTTTCTAAATGCGTAAATAAAATGTCTTCTGTCTGTATAATGTTACTGTTATATAAAAAAATCTATTTATATCTAGCTCTGTCATTCTCTTCCAAACCATGATAATTGTTATGACAATTATAACACAGTGAGAAATATTCAACCTAACTGCAATTATATTAGCATCTTACACTCAATTATACTAATTTGTGGCTGAAATTGCAAGAATTATCCTCTGAAAAAACAATTGTGTAGAAGCATGAGAAATAGAACTGAATAGGACAAGTAGCTAAAATTGTTAGGCAATTGTATGTATTTGTAAGTTAGTGTGTGAGTGAGTGAGTGTGTGTCTGTGAGTGTATGTGTGTTAGCATATATGTGTGTGTATCAGTGTGTGAGAGTATATGTGGGAGTATATATATATGTGTGTTGTGTGTGTAAGTGTATGCATCTCTCTCTGTGTATATATATGCTGTGTTTGTGTAAACGTTTGTGTCTTTGTGTGTGTGTCTGTGTTTATGTGTCTGTATATGAGTATGGGTGGAGTTTATGTGTATGTGAGTGTATGTGTGTCTGTGTCTGAGTGTGTATGTGGGTGAGTTGTGTGTGTTTCTGTGCCTGTGTGTGTCCTGTAGACATAGACTGAGGTTCAAAGGCTGTTTATTCTTTTGTCTAATTAAATCCTAGTCCTAGTCTTGGAGCCCTGGAACATTTCAGTCTCTGTACAGTCTAATCAACCTCTAAGACCCACTGCTGACTGAGCCACTCTGACTAGCTCCTTCTGAACTCAGAGCTTGCTGAACTCAACTGACTCTTCTGGTTCAACTCAGTCACTGTAGATGTTGATGTAGACGTGGTGTTGATTCACCAGATGTAGATTTTGACTCAGAACAGAGGATAGTTTATTCTTTTCCTTATTAATTCACTGGTTCTAACCTAGAACCCTAGAGACCTAGAGAGTTTTGTCCTCTTTAAACTCTATTCTTAAAATCTTGAACTGAAAGGCTCCAGCCTTTGTGAAATCCAGAATACTTAACCTACTAGCCCAGACCTGGAAGGCTTCAGCCTTAGCTTCCTGAGACCTACTGCTGACTGAGCCACTCTGACTAGCTCCTCATATTACTATTCTTGTTCAACTCACTCTGTTCTGGGCTGCTTCTGCTGTCACTCTTGAATGAAATTTTATGAACATAGATTTATATTGTGAATTTTTCTTCCCAATTATCTTAACTCCATTTTCTTCTTGATTGAATGATTGATTTCTTTTTGAAAGGAAAATAGGACTGAGTAAAAGATAAATTTTTAAATTTAAAACAGAACAGTGTTTTAATAATAATAATAATCATAGTTTATTAAGAAATTGATTTCTTGAATGAGTTACAAATATGAGATTTGATCACCTAACTTTGCTAGATCCTTCCCTCAGTTTCTCCAGGCCTCCAGTTAGGTGCCATATCTGTAGTTCAGCAATGCACTCTTCTAACCTATATTAGCATCACATTACATACTCAAAATGACATTAAAACATTAGATTCAAAGATATATATTTTTATTTCTTGAAATCAGGCATTGTCAGCTTTTCAGAAAGAACATTTCTCAGAGTAAGGATAAAAATTATCCCTCCCCCTTTCTTAAATATCAGAGAACAGTTCAATCTGTTTGTCTTCCTCATGTTCTCTCAATGTCCTGGCTGTTGACAGAATCTGATTCTCACTGCATGCTTAGAAGTGCTTGTAAGGCTACAGTGAAGGCCCTGATTTTTTTTTTTATAACTCTGATCTGTATCTTAAGTTCCTTTCAAAACAAATAAAAATCTTCTTGAAAAATCAAAAGATCCTAATATGATTGCTTAAAATTATAGGAATTTTAATTTAAGACAAATAATTTTTTTCAAAACCTTCCGCAATATTTCATTTTTTCTAGGTTCTCTGTATTAAAATATGATGAAGAGCTTGGAATTTATATGTATATATTTAAAATTATCCTACATTGAACCTTTATGCAAAAAGCATTATTTTTCAGAGGTATTTTTACCTTTTTAACTAAAAAAAAAAATACAAAGTGCTACTACTTCTTCAGTTTCTGTAGAACAAATAAATGCCTTTTGGTCTTCATATACACAGACTTGAACTGCAAGATTCTGGCAATGTCTAATTGACTTTTTTTTTGTAGCTTGCTATCTTCCTGTCATATCCATAGAATGGCATTTTATTCATAAATTAAAAGTCATTCCAGTTTTCTCTTCTGCTTTATTTATGAGTTATGTCATTTTACCACTTAATGTTCAGTCTCAGGTCCATTTGGGGTTAATTTTGGATGCTTTTGGACTAGGGTGCCACTCTCATTTCATTGAACATACAGGTGTTGTAGGATCACTTCTTGAAAAGTTTTCTCTCTCTCCTGAAAGGTGTGGCATCCTTGTTGAAATAAACTGACTAGAAATAAGCATTTCTAGTTCATTTATAATTGATTTATAAAGTAGAAATGTTTATTTCTGTAGATATAAATAAATTTCTGTATATATAGATAAATTCTGTATGTGTGTGTGTGTGTGTGTGTGTGTGTGTGTGTGTGTGTGTGTGTGTATAAATAGATCAGTATATAAGTAAATCGGAAATAAACTACAAATGTTTCTTTCTAGTCTCTAAATTCTGTTCCACTGACCTGTATGAACTGTTTTTATCTCTGTGACAAATACCTGACTGAAACTATTTTGAGGAGGAAGAATTTTGGTTCTTGACTAGAAGAAATGGTGGAGAAGGCAAAGTTGTCAGGGAGCAGCTCAGGGAGGTGGGAGCAGGAACTCATGGTGGCTGATTATACTCATCACAGACAGGAAGCAGGGAGCTCAGTGTGGTCCGTAGCCTATAAGGCCAGGCTGGCAACTCCCTTCCTCCCACCAGGCCCACATAACAAAGGTGCTTCTCCAGTTGGCACCATGAGCTGGGAAACAAATGTTCAAAAGCACAGGTGGGTAGGGGCACATGTCACACTTAAACCATAATGTGCCTAACATGATGCCAATACCATATAATGATAACCCAAACTTTGCAATACGCCTCAAAATAAACCTGCACTGTGTTTGTACTTGTCGAAATTGTTCTCGTTCCATTGTGTGTCACACCGTGCTGTTTTATTTGTGCAATACTCTGCTTGTTCAGAAGTGGACTCTGGATTACTTACTGTAGCAGCTCTGGGTACTGATTCACTTCACCAGTCCTTCGAAGTTATTTTTCTTTGTTTAAGTACTGTATGGTTAGTTTTGCTATCATCTATCTTACCTGCAGCGTGAAGCTTTTTCTGTTGTTCAGGAGGTACAGTCTTGGGGATAGGTAACCTCTCTCTGGGATAATGATGTTTGTTTAGGAGAGTTGTAGTTGTTTTTAGGAGGGCCTGTTGTTTCTACAATGCTCTGACTAAAATTGCTTCATAGTCTGATGCAGCTAAAATCAGACCAGTTGTTGATGTTAATCTGATCTCTGCAAAACTTTTGTGTGTACATGTGCATGCTTCTGTACTTGTGCCTTTTTGTTTGTTTCTAGGGACAAGGTCTTACTGTGTAGTCAAGGCTGTCCTGGAAACTCACTATGGAGTAATGATGGCCTTAAATTCACAAGAATCCTCCTGGTTCAACATCTTGAGTACTGAGATTACAAGTGTGAGATATCTAGTCTGGGTCTGAGAAAGTACTTGTTAGTTGTCTATATAGCTGATTTCTCATAATGAACCAAGATTGTTATCTGGAGAGCTAATTGTCCATTTACTTACCCCTAGAACTTTTAACAGTTTTCAGAGTATCGTCGTCTTTAAAGTCCCCACAAGCTACTTCTACTAAAGTCAGTTTCCCTGGCTGAATGTCACAGCAATCTGTTTTGGGGACAGAATCTTTTGTGGTCAAAAATAAACTTTGGCTTGTTGTTTCAGATTTAGAGACTGGTTTATTTTTCAGTGACAGTCCTTCTTTAAGGACATTGGGCAAGTGTGGTAGCATATGGTCTTATCATCTTGTGTGGCCTGGCATGGAATTTCCAACATCAAGGTGAACTAGGGTAAAAGTAGACTGAGGGTCCTTGTTTTGTTATGAGATTGAACCTCTGACTTATGTATGAGGACTAAGTCAAAGAAGACAGCTTCTAATGTCTTAGCCTTACTCATCTGAGGCTTAGTTTCTGCCTCTGGTTAAGACGAAAACAAACAAACAAACAAACAATAACATAAAACCAACATGGCCTGTCTATCCAGGAATATACTGGAATTAACTGGAAACTGTCTTCCTGGGACCCTAGGGAGATTGTTTCTCTCCTGGGAACCAAACTGTCTGGACTTTGTAACTCTACTGCCAACTGCAATTTTTTTCTATGAATATTTTTGGCTCATTTCCAATGATGCCTACATTAATAGATATGTGATAATAAAGAATATACAAAATGGCAGACATTTCCTGAGGACTAAAGAACAGTAGGTATTAAATTAACCACCATATATCTTAGAATCTATTCTATAACCTATACCTACCTACTTCTGTTTCTAAAATAGAACTCCTTTTAGTAAAGAATGCTCTGTTGAGCCCTTAGTACTACAGGACCCTGAAATTTGTTTTTTTATGGAAGCGTTGATCACTCTTGGTCTGATGAGGCACCATGCTTTATGCTCACCCCATAGAGAAGATCCAGGAAACTGATTTCCTTGGTGTTATAATCAGCACAGAAGGAAGCGTCATGGCCTCTTAGACAGGAGTTATAAGATTTGCGATGAATGAATGAGTGAGAGCAGACCTACTGAGAAATACAAAGGAAAAAAAACTATAGGTACAATTCTCAGAGAGGCAGGGAAATTCTGGGAAGAAGTGGGGATAAAAGAAAAAAGCTACCCATGACTTCTATAATGCGGATTCTAACGGAGCCTGTGTATCAGTTTCTGAAGATTATTATGTTCTGATTAATATCTTCATTTTCTTAGTTTTCTTTAATAGAGTTTCCTTTCTCACAACATAGCACCTTCTCTGGCACTGTGACAATGGTGAATCGGCTTATATGTTCTCACAAATGATGAGTTTGTAAGCCTTGTTCTGTCACCGGTGGAATATATTTTATAGCTGTGTACATTTTTCTGTTACAAAAATCACTTCAGTGGCTACAAATTCTTATGAGTTCTGTTCAATTTTAATTTGTTTCTTTTATTACGCGAGTATATTAAAGATGACAAGGAAATACTACCTTTTTATTTCTTATCTTTTTTATTTTAAATATCTTAAAATTCCAAATACAATATGAATAAAACTCATATATAAGTGAGTTATATGCTATTTGGAAATGACTTTAAGATTTATATCACCTTGTGTAAAATACAACCCTTTATACACTGCATATAGGTAGGATTATTTTTGTTATGAAAAATATAAAATCAGTAAATCAAATATGTAGATAAGTAGAAAATAGATAGAAGTAGATTCAAATATGTTTATTTTATTTCTTTTTATTGTAATTGCTTTCATAGGGAACAGTTAAAAAAATTTTGAGTTAATTACAGATTTCTAAATAATCTTTGGAATCAACATATTAATAACAAGTTTCAAATTTATCATTTTGACTGTAAGATAATCTCAAGATTATAAATAGAGGCAATGAAATATCTTATCTCACTCAATTTACAAGACAGATTGTGAACTTTTATGAATTCAGAAATAGTTTCTAACATTTAAAGAACAAATTATTTAACCCTGTATTTCATTTGCCATTTTGCACACATTTTAATCTATTAATATATTTAATTATATTACTATATTAATTATATGTAAGTTATATTGTTATTGTTATTATATATTGCATATATATTGCTATTATATTGCATATATTAGTATAGTTAATAAACTAGAAAAATAATAATTCTCTGTATTATAATATTAGAAGAAAAACCAAATGATTGTATATTGCATTATATATTCACAAATATAGTCTTTGCTTGGAGTCATGAGAAGCAGACTCTAAAATGGAAATCTGTGTGCAGCACTCTCTTGGTAGTTTCCTGTGGACTGATGTGGTTAGGGAATAAGAAAGTCAAGTCTGTGAGGAAAAGCACATCACTGATTGATTGGCCACTGAGTACTGAGGCCTTGGTGGGTCCCACAAACGTCCTTGAGCTGAGGCTGCAGTCTGTTCTCCCTTACCACCAAGTACCTCACATGCAATGTTCCTGGGAATGGGTATCACATCCACAAGGCAGTGATCTTTGGCCAAGGGCAGTTTCTAGGGAGGCACTCAGATGTTAGCCAGCAGAAGGCAATCTTCTCAGAACTTGGGGGTGGGGGAGTTTATTCTTTGATGTTAAGGCAGAGATGATCAGGACACCTCCGCATTAGCCTCTTCTGACACTCCTTTGCCCCTCAGATCAATATGTTAGCTTCAATCTATTTGGGAACAGCTCCTGCATTATTTGGATTCTTGTGGTATTTTATAAACTGAGGATGGATGAAAATAATGGCAGCCCCAACAGTGTTGCACCATTTCTGGTCTATGGCAGTCTCAATTAACATTTTCCTACTGTCTTCTTTAAGCTGAGATCCCTGCTGGCCTATATGTCTGACCTATTGTGGTTGACAGGAACCTTTATTCTTTTAAATTTCTTAACCACCACAGACTTGTGTTGTATTTATATCCTCTAGCCAAAATGAAGTCTGGAGATCTCTGAATGAGAATGTCTTGCATAGGTTTCAGGAGTCCATTTTTCTACTTCAGGATCAAGTTTTCTGTGGAAGCAGGTACATAATCAAATGACTAGAAAACTGAAACCCACGTATTTATTTTTGCCAAAGGAGTAATGTTAAACACAGAGATTATACAAACTTTCATAGGAGAGTAATTTCAAAAATTTGTCATCTGAAGCACAGCAGACTGTGCCTCACAAGCTACCTGCCAGAGTGGGCACTCTGCCAAGTGCTGAGTTATCACTTCCTAGGACACTTCAGATATATATCGAATGTCTACCAGATAATTCAGTGGCCATACTATGCACAGATGCTGGGTCAGGTTTTCACTTTTCTTCCTGTCATATATCCCTATTGTAACTAAAATTTTGAATCCATGGATGTTAATGCCAGCTTGTATCTCATGTTCCACAGTACTCAAAATCTTTATGTTTTTTCATCTCTTTAGCAAACTCCTTTTATGGAAGACCAGAGGAGGGATTATTAATGGCATTTTAAAATACTTTTGTTGGATTCTTCCTACTGAGTGCCTTAAATAAAGCTTAAATACAGAGATCATAGAAAGTATCATGAATTTATCATATAGCATAATTATAATCAAATATATCATCAAATCGTATATATTTATATATAAGATTATAATCATACAAAATTATAATCAAATAGTATATATTTATATATATGATTATAATCATAAAAATTATAATCAAATAGTTTATATTTGTACTTCAGGCTTCATCTTCACCTATTCTGCATTTCTTTTGGTTTCAGAGTGAAAAGTATATTTATTGATCACCATTCACATTGCATCTTGATGTGTTGTATTCTATTAACTGACACTACAGCTCTATACTAGTTGGACGTTCTGCCATTCAAGATGAGCTATGACTACTGTAATCACAACCACATTGTTTCAAGTACCACTTGCCACCTGACTTCTTTAATTTCAGATGTCTATTCTCCCTGTGCTTTTGGGTAGGGTAGGTTCGATGTAGTCATTCTATGTCCCAAAGAGCATCACAGGGTTCTCCTCCCACTGGCACATTTCCTCCTTGTGTTGATAAGTGGGATTTTCTCTTGACTGTTGTTGCGATGTTCTCATGAAGAATACAACCACTGGTAGGCTTCCTAGCTGCATGCAGTCTATTGACTCCCCTATTTTTGAACCTTTTATTTCTTTTCTACAATCTCTCCAATTCTACTGCCACTTCTATGGTCTATGCTACTGCAGACCATAAGATTCTTCAAGTTTCTAAGATCTAGTCAATTACCAAGGCTCTGTTCAGGGTGCCACCTCTCTTATCAGAGGTACAGGATAGATTTTGTGTCTCCTCCCTTTGGCTTGGCACTTTTAGGAGACAAAGCAACATCCTTCAGTTTCTTCAATGAGGAATCCCTTTCCTCCTTTGGGAGACATGACACTTCCGGGCTTCATTAATTTGTGACTACTCTTTAATTTCTGCTATGCTAAAACAAAGAGTGGTTGAGAAAAATTGTATGAAATGTAACTGTTAGAGAGATTTTTTTCTACCCTATCAAAGATACCTGCCAGCTTCCACACCCATTCTTGCATTCATGATTACTCACCAGAGCCGTTAATGGACTTTCTTTTGTTCCCCCATGACATTTAGCAATTAACAGAGTTTGACTACACTAAAGAATTTACAGAAGAAAATGAATACTTTAAATATGTAGACTTTCACTCATCACTCATACAACTGAGACATAGGCAGATAGCAAGAGCTAAAAGGCTGTTGCAGTTGGTAATCAAATCTAAAACTTGATTACCACTTGTAGAATTGAAATGTCAGTTTAAATCATGTTAATTAGAAAGGAGTGGTTATTTGTTTCAGTGAAATAGCACTTAGCCTACATAAGGTATTACCTCTTTGGGGTATAATGTTTCTGGCAGTTGTACTATTCAATACATATGAAATGCTATTCACTACCAAATTGCCTCACAGAGTCTTGCATCTCATCATGGTTACCACATTATAGCAAGATCCATCCCTAAATGAGTGTATGATAATGGTGTTCACCAGTCCTGCTGCAGATGCTGTCACCTAAAAGCATGAAGTAATACAAGAACAGTCAATTGAAGATGTTTACCCCACCATACAGAGACTGCAAAATTTGGATCCTCTCCTAGAAGTTTCAGCATTTGTACTTGTTCCAAATTAAAGTGCAGACTTAATTTTGCTTAATCAGTATACAGGTCAACAATCAACTTGTGGAAATTTGAATCACTTCTTCTATTATTTTACTTAGTAAACCACCTAATTTCTTTTTAACCACTTCAGCCAAAGCTTGTTTAGAAGTAGTGATTTGCAAAGGAGGGATTTGTTTTGTCAAGGGGCATATTAAAGGTTGGAATGGACTGGAAGCTAAGCATCCGCCTAACTATGTGGGGCTCAACAGGCAGAGTAAGAAGTGGTTGAATAAACTGGAGTGACTTGATACAAAACCACACGGTGAAGTTAGCTCCAGTACATCATACAGCATGGAAGGACTTCACTGGAAACCTGGTCATTCTCATGTTGCATCCCCTTAATGTTCCTACACTCAAATATGAAGTGTGGTGGAGGACTAAATGACTTGACAGGACCTATCAAAATGAAGCCAAGTATTTCTTAGCATCAGGAACTTGATTCCTTACACATATTCAACTGAAATGCATACATGTATGTATCAAAAGCATCATATTTGAATAGGTATATATGTTCACACGTTTCAGAGTGAAAGACTAGAAACTATCCACATTTCTATCACAATGGAATGACAAAATCTGAAACAATATTACTAATGTGGATGAATCTCAAAAATATTTGAGAAAAGATTCCAGACCTAAAATAATATATATGGAATTGATGTTTGTATTTATGTTATACATTTATAGATCAATATGAATACATACACGCACATATGAAGATAAAAGTAAGCTATAGTCCTTAAACTCAAGGCAACAGCTCAGTGGAGAGAATCAATGGAACGGGGATGAGTAAAGATTCTAGACGTCTGTATAAATTATTTTAGGTGAGTTATATAAAAATTTTAGAAAACAATTCCACATATAAGTTTATTATATATTGGTTTATTTACATATATATTGCTTCAACAAAAATTAAAACTAGCTATTAATATGTCATTAAATTAAGACAACATAATAAGATAGGACTACTAAGGGCATAAGGAGAATTGGGGCACTATATATTCGTAAGTAAAGAAGGCGCTCTGACTGTATGAGGTGAAAGCAGAAATGAGAGGAAAACAGACAAGCAGAGAGGAAAATGACAGAGGTCTTATGCCAATCATAAGTATTAAACACAATGTCACAAAAAGCATAAAATCTAGGACTCAGCAGCTACCTATGTCTGTTCATTATTTTCTATATAGTTGGACATGTCAAAGATTCCTAATTTTATATAATTAGTGCTGTTTAAGACACAATCTAAATTAAGTCACATCCAAGAAAACTGGTAACTGGTAAAGGATCAGTGTCATCAGGAGACAATGTTTTGACCAACTGGAGGATAAACATACTTTCATTCATGTGATCTACTGTTACATATCAACAGACAGGAAAAACAAGCCTTCATTGTTGTTGGATAAACACATGCATGTGATTTGAAAACAGTACAGTTGCTGAGTTGTGATAAGTGTGGACCTGAATATCTGGTTTGTGATGCTCTCCCTCCTTTATTGGCACATCTGCAGTCTGTTCTTGATGTGACTGAAAACTGAAAATTACCTTGCCAGAATTTTGTTTTTTTTTTTAATTATTTCCTTTATTTTTGAGGTAATAATACAATTACATCATTTGTCATTTCCTTTTCCTCCATCCAAACCCTCCCATATACTCCTTATCGCTCACTTTGAAATTCATGACCTCTTTGTTCATTAACTGTTGCTACATGTATATATATGTATGTATGTGTGTGTGTGATATATATATATATATATATATATATATATATATATATATATTTGTGTGCTTTTAGGGATGACCATTTGGTTTTGGATAACCAATTGTTGTGCTCATTTTGGGAGAAGAGTATTTCTCTCATTCTCAGCATCCCTTCCTTGCCTGTACTTGAAGAAGCCTTATGGTCTTTCACCATCTGCTTTGGCATGTCTATTGTTGACATTGTTCAGCTCATGTTTAGGTAGCCATGAGGTCAGCCTTTATAGGTGTAGCTTCTGACATTCCCAGGAGACAGTCTCACAGGTGACTCCCTGATCCTTTGGTTCTTACAATCCTTCCATCGTTCTTTGGCAGTGATCCTCAAGGCTTATGTGTGAAAGTTGCTCTGTAGACATTCCTTACTACATGTTTTTCTGACAGTGAGACAATTGGTTAACAATCCTAAAGGCAGAAGGAAGGCGAGATATATTCTCTTCCTTTATTAGCAATTGTCAACAACCATGGAAACAGAAAAGGCATTCATGTTCCCTTGTGGTCAGGAGCAATTCTAACAGTAACAACAGTGATAAGGACTTCTTTATTAGCACTGTTTTGGCTGTTACAGAGGAAAGGGTAACATCTCTCACTATCAATGCGCACAGACAAACCTTTTCCCATATGTGTCTCAAGTCGTCTGTACAGCATTGTAAAAAACTTTGTATTTCAAATATCCTTTCCTTAAAACTCTACAGAACTTCTGTTTTCTCGATAGGACACTAAACAATACATTTAGGTAACCAAAGACTCACACTAGATATATAAAGAACATACATGCCTTGCAATAAGACAATCAATCTTGATGGCTGAGTTGCAAAAACAGCTTTTGGACAGAATTACAAGGTGGTATTCACCCCCTTCTCCCCACCCCCAAATAAGTTTTTGCAGAGAACTCTGTTGGATACTTAAAATGCTTTTGCAATCAGGAAAATCAGTTGAAAATGGGACATTAGGTTCACGAAACTATCTTAACAATTGCTAAATGGATTATAAAACAAACTACTAAGAGATGCTGAGCGTGGGAGAAATAGTCTTTCCCAGGGGGGTGTAGATTTTAGAATTGATGTTATTATTGTTCTCATGGGTTCAGGGCAGAGGGCGGTTTATTCTTTTCTAATTCAATCCCTGGTCCTGGAGGGTTTCAGGCTCCATACAATCTAATCTTAAACCTAGACTTGAAAGGCATCAGGCTTCATACAATCTAATCTTCAAATCTAAACCTAACTGTAAATCATAAACTGTCTGCTTCTGACTCTCTGTTCTTGTCTGCTTCCTGCTTCCATGTCGCTTCCCTCTGAACTCTCTGATTTCACACTATGCTCCTCCTCTTTGAGCTCTGCCTCGTGGTGTCTGCTTCTACCTCCCTTCTACACTTTACTTCTACTCTCAGAGCTCTCACTGCTTTTTGTCTGCTCTAGCAAATCCTACCAACACAAGTCATGACAAACTGGCTTTTCGCATTTGCCTCAAAGCCTCCTCGCAAGGGTATAGGTTTGTGTTTCAGCATAGGTTGAACACGGTTCTTGCAATGTTCCATAGAAATGTGATTAGTATGTTAGTTGAAATAAGGGCAAGTAGGCATGGGATGACATTGTTGGGGATGATATTGTCTCTAATTCTGGGTTATATATTACCAAGGGCCTACACTGCCTGCTCATATACAGTCAGATGTGTAGAAGACAGTTCAATCAAGGGCTGGATGGTACCCCTTTTCACAACAGCTGGGTTCTGCTTGGAAGTTCCTGAAGCAAATGTTTCTGAGATCCCACATTTCCTTGAACTGCAAGGTAGGGAGAGGTGCCTCTTTCAGGAACTTCCAGCTTGGGACTGAACTCTGCTTCAGTGCAGTTTTAGAGGAAATGCTGAGATAGCTATCCTGAGATAGCATTTTCCTGACAGACTGCATGGTCACAAGATACAGGCTTGAATCTGAGCTAGTCACACTTTTGATTACGTCTTCCACATTGAGGCTGGTCACTTTAGTACTTGAGGAACCAAGTCATTGGAGAATTGGCTGATATTCTTCTCTTTAAGGCATGCTCATCTTTCTTGGCCTTCCAGAGATCCAGGCTGGCAGCCACCCTCTGTTGTCGCTTCATAAATACATCTTTGCCTCTATACTTAAATTTTCTCAATCTCGCTTTGGTAACTTCTAAAGTAGTCATGTTAACTTGAAAAAAAGAAACCACCTCGCCAAAGTATTTTTCAATGGTGTTCAGAGCAATTCGGCTAATCTGACTGTTCTAGTGGAGGTGTGAGGCTTCAGTTCTTTCAGTATCACCAAATTCTTCTATCAGGAGACGGAAACTCTCATTTATTTGAAGCTGATTTGCCTCCTGGAGGAAATAAGAAATAATGTCAAGAATGATGCTCACAGTATTCATGTCTGGAGCAGTGAACAGATTCAGCAGTGGCCCCAAGACACACAAGCATGGTCAACTGGCCCTGAGAGGCCCCTGTTGTGCAGTTAGCCATTATCTACATAGCTTCTTTCTGGCCTCTGAATTTTGCATTCTTTAGTAGGGCGGCCACCAACAGAGGAAGCAGGTTACACACGCCAGCTGATTAATGTGATATTTGGGCCTAGGAGCCACATTGCTCATGGCCCAGGCAGACTCCTTCTGGATAGAGGAACTTGGGAGCTTCTTAAGCTGGCCCAATATCTTCAGCATGCCAGCATCCATGGCCACCTGGATCTGTTGGTCTGTCCCTGTGACAATGTGGCCAATGGTGTGGAAAGAAGGAGTCAAGACATTGAGTTCTGAGATGTTCATGAGTTCTACCAGCCTGGGCAGGATACCTGTAGCCAGCATTTGATGGATATGCTCATTGCAGCCCTTGGTGAGGTAGGATAGAGCTATTTTCATAGCACAATTTATATCCTAAACAGAAATGGGGAACATGTAAAGGAATATTTAATCATTTAAAACAATAATATGGCTACTCTGGGAAAGGATCACATTGAAAGTCCTGTGTGATAGCTAGGAAGGGATCAAATGCAAGGGTCTATAAGAAAGGATCACATCCAGGGGTCTATATGAAGGGATCACATTCAGAGGCCTGTGTAGTCCAGACGGGATGTAGAAGGAATATAAGTTCAAAACCTTAATCTCAGTATTCAGAAGGCAGTGATAACATATACCTTTGTTCTATAAGACAGAAGCAAAGACAGGAAGCAGAGTTTGTAGACAGGAAGCAAAGCTCAGAAGGAGTCAGTGTCCGACAGGAAGTGATGTCTGAGATAAGTCAGAGTGAAGGGCAGGCAAAGTAACAAATCAGAGGAAGAGTTGGCACAGTGAGTCAGAGTGAGGACATGTCCAACTCTCGTGATAGAAAAGCAGGATCTCAGCTCATAGAGACACAGAGGATAAGACACAGCAGCTGAGAGCAGTCAGAAGCAGTCAGTTACAGAGGCAGTCTGAGAAAGAGACACAGAGACAGTTCAGCAAAAGAAGTCAGTATCAGATGAGAAGAGTGCGTCATTTGGAAGCTGAGCAGAGCAGTTCAGTTAGAGAAGTTTCAGGAGTCAACTAGAATCTGCCAGAGTCAGAAGAGTTCAATCAGAAGAAGTCAGCTGGCTCACAGTGTCAGTTTGAACCAGTCAGCTTGGAGAAGAGTTTGAGTTAGAACAGTGAGTGAGATGAACGAGAAAAATTGGGTTCAGAAGGAAATAATCAGAGTGGCTCAGTCAACAGTTAAGTGTCTAAGGCTTAAAAGTTCTAGATTGTACAGAGACTGAAACCTTCCAGATCTAGATTTAAACTTAGATTGTATGGAGACTGAAACATTCCAGGGCCCCAGGACTAGGACTGGGGATTGAATTAGGCAAAGAATAAACAACTTTTGCCCTATATCTAAGACTATACCTCCTAATAAGTAATCTAATAGAGGATTACCTCAAGCTTATTTATAAGTAGATCTATTTAGGGATCTGAGATTCAGTATGATTTTTTTTTTTTTATCAAAACATACTAGCTGAGCTCTTCATATAAGCTCAGGAAAACAAAACAAAAACTGTTTCACTTTACATATTACATTGGTAGTTTTCTCACAAAAGCATGCAAAAATAGGAATAAACAGTGATCTAACCAGAAGCCTCCATCCAATTATAACACTTTAAAACTAATTTTTTTTTGCAGAGTTCATTCAATTAAAAAATCTAAATTAGTTATTGTCTCTTTGCCATTACTTTAAATAGAAAAAAGTATATAAAATCAAAATAAATAGTTATTTTCCTATAATAACCTTCCTCTTTGTTTACTTATATGATTATTTTGAAATTTAAGAACATGTTATTCTTTTAGGAGAAGAAAGAGAAGGACCTAGAATTCAGAATTCAGCCAATTCTTCTGAAGATCTAAAGTGCTATTTTTTTCCTTGTTGAAAAATCTAACAAATGGAAGATGAAATTTTGCTATTATCATCTGAACCAAGTGCAAGAAATTATTTTCATTATAAGAAATGCATGATTAAACTTTTTCTACTTATCACTTTAAAAATTTAAGTATTTGTTAAAAATAATTATCCTATGTTGAAGCCCATTCAACAAGAATAATTTCCATTATATTAGGAAAGTTATAAAGTCTCTTTTTCATTAAGACATGAAATATGAAAATCTACTTTTCTCTTGCCCATTATTGAGGTTGACTAGCTACTTAATTTACTAAGTAATAGAAATATTCTGTTATTATATCACAGTTTAAACAATAAGCACATTAGTTATTTTTTTCATTGCTGTGAACAAATACTTAAAAAGCAACGACTTCAAGAAGGAAGGCTTTATTTTGTTCAGAGTTCCAGGGGTACTGTCCAATCCTGACAAGGAGGATGTGGTTATGGAAGCCAAAGGACTTGTTGGTCTCTTCATAACCCAACCAGAAAATCAGGGAATGAGAAAGAATTAGCTATGAAACCTCAAGGCCTGTTCCCAATGACCTGTTTTTCTTCAGCAAACTCCACTTCCTAAAGATTCCACAACCTGTCACAAGAGTATCACCAGCTTGGACCAAGTGTTCACACATATGGCCTGTGGAAGTCAGTTTACACTCAAACAACATCAGTGAAGCAAAATTTTTCACCCCACTTGACATATATTTGACAGTATGAAAGAGAGAAGAAATTAAATTCCTGTACAGTTGATGAATTGGGAATTATGATACTTATATTGTTTCTAATCTATTTGTTCCATGACAAGTAGATAATAAAGTCTATTTGATGTCAGTAGCATATGTAATGTAAAAACACATCAGATCAGTTATCTGTGAAAATTGAGACAAGGATTTTGTATTTAGTTTGAAAACAAAATCATAAACTTTTAAAGGATAGATTCTAAATATTTTTATGGACAACTAGATGGCTCGAATTCTTGGTTTGAGAGTATTTCTTGCCACAATGTGTGCAGAAACCCACCCACCAACCACAGACAACACCACTAGTTTCCCTCAGAAACTAGCAGGCGGCTGGGTTGCAGGACATGTCCAATTAAGTCAATATTTTCTATGAAACTAAGAGACTTTCTCTTTCTAAGGCAACTTAACACATCAAAGGGCGTCCGATCTATACACAGTGTGAAGAGCCTGGCGTTGCCCCATGATCAATTCCATGTTTGTTTTTAATTTCTTTTGGTTGAATCCCACAACTCCTGTACATTTTGGGATGTGAATACAGTGACATTAGCAGTTTGTAGCCCCCATCTTTTCTCTGTGGTCTCAACTTTATGCTTTGGCCTTAGAGCTGAAAATACAGCCACAGTGCTGAGCATGTAGGGCATAAGACAGAACTAAAGGCAACACACATTTTCTCAGTTGATGTTGCAGAGTTAGAGAATGTCACCATCTATAGCAGCATTCAGGTCACGATTTCCTTTTTTACCTTCACCACTGTTGTCTCATATTCACCCCAAGTGACTGTTGGGAGATGTAAGATAGAGTCTTTATGGATTTCAGTGTTTCTCCTTTGTGTTTGTGTTGGTGCTTTTGGCCTTTCTCTTAATAAGATGAACTAATGGCTTATCTATTTTACAGTAGGCTTTGGCAGCAAACAATCGACATTTGGCTTTTGTACTGGTTGTAAACGTTTTATGTATATCATTTGCATTTTATTTCTTTCTTCAAATTTTCATGGGCTCATCCATTGTTTTATTTATGTTTTATTTTTGTGTGTGCATGTGTGTGTGTTTGTGTGTGAGTGTGTGAACTCACAGATGTGTAACTGTTCAACTTTATCTCTTCTTCTTCCTTGAATTGAATGTTTAATCATTTTATGCTCATTTTTCTTTTTAGAAATACAAATGCTTTAGAAATACAAATCTGAGACTTTTTCTTTGTGCTGCTTTTTGCTTAAATCCCCAAGTGTCTCTATAATACTGTCTATAATGTCTGTCTTTATCGCTTCTTTGAAGTTATATAAGAATTTTAAAATGATTTTATCTTAGACAGACTCTGAAATGCTCATAAATCATAAGCACTGTGGGCTGTATTCTACGATTGTAAAATAATAAAGCTGCAAAGGAAAAGAATAGGCAGAGACACAGACAAACCTTTCCTTTTGTCTCTTACTTGTTTATGAACACAGCCCATCTTCACTGAAGAAAAGAACTTAAAGCAATGAACAAATACTTTGCATATATTGATGGCTTGATTATAAACAAATTTAGCTTTTTGTGAAATGCAGGAAACCTGCTGTACTTTAGCATAAAAGAAAATAGAAATTGTCATTATGTGCTTTAGCACTCACCATATGACTTGTTCTTATTTCATATTTAGTGAATGTTGAAAAAGTTTCAGTTTTATATAGAAAAATACCAATGCTCTTTCTTTTAATTGATAATGAGTAAGGGGCATGGATACTAGTATGTGAAGGAAAAGAATTCTTCTTGACATTTTCTTTAATAAATAGAAAAATCCAAAGGAAACGGAGTAAAGAAAAATACAACTTGCATTCAGCCCTTTTAGTATAACTATTCTAGGACAAATTTGATTAAAATTGAACAAAGTGCTATCATGTTAAGAAACAAATATAAATAAATCATAAGGGTGTTTAGAAACCAATTAAGAACAACATTTACAATTAATATAGAAGCTTTTCATTTTTTTCCCCAGTAGACGAGGTAGAAATGTTTATTAAAAAATATAAAAATACAGAGGAGAATGACCATAGAAAGTCAAGCAAAGGACCATCGTCTTAACGTCTTAAGAGGCATTGGAGGCAATAGGCTATATGAACCAATAAACAACCAAGTGTTGGTAGAAATTGCTCTATTATCTCAGAAAAACTCAGGTACATTCAGATGTTTGTTTACTGAATGACATTTGAAAAGCCACATAATGAAGGCAGTTTCAGGCATCATAAAGTGAAAGAAAGAAATGTGACTCTGAGAACAAAATGGACTTGTGTTTAGAAAAATCAGGTTGAACTTACAAATAAAAATTGGTACAGTTTATCTCTACAAAGTAGAGAACATTGTATAATACTTATAATGACCAACAGAGATCTAGGTAGCTAAGTACTTAAAATTCCTGTTTTATTTTGAATGTTACAAAAATTAAGGGCCACAAAACAACACCATCTCACTTGAGGTAAATCTGTTTCCTTTGTGTATAGTCAGTATCCTGTAAATCACGTAATTATAAGAATTAAATGTGGCAACATTGAAATCAAGGTGCATATATGATTTCGTTATCATCTACTTGTTATCTTTTCTACGACAACTGTGAACTACTATATAATACAATTAAATAAAAAGATTACTAATTACTGGCAGAGGAAATGACATTTTCTATTTATAGATCAGTAGAAGATAAGCTTAAAATACATTTCTACATACCAAGAAATTTTACTCATTCTAAATTCACTGTTATAGGACAAGTGGTGATATATTTTATTATCGCACTCTGTCTGGTGCCTGGCCTTTGCTCTTCCCACTTTTCTGTGACTTTCCCCATGGTGGTCTAGGGACTTGTCTTCTGCCCAGGTAGGGTATTGACCCTCCCTTGGAATTTGACTTGTTTGTTAGCCTCCAGACCAGGCTGGCAGAAAGGGAATGCTTGGGATGAATGTGTAGGATTGTACAGGCAAGTTTCATGGATAAATCCTGAAAATATTTCACATCTTACTACTTGTAGTCATGATTTTTGTCAGAACTTAATTCCATAAGTACACATGGTAATTTCAAAGTAGAGGGTATACACACACACACACACACACACACACACACACACACATACATATATATACATACTCATGTAGGTGCATGTAATTGGCAAGCAGGATTTTCAGTGTATTCAGAAGGAAAGTACAAATTGTCATCATAGTAAATAGGGCCATATCTTGTAGAAAAGGACTTCAAATTATACATATCAATTATTTTATGGTTGAAAATTTTACTAGAATTAGATAATGTCATAGAAGAATAAAATTAGCTAAAGCTACAAAATGAAATTAAACTTAAAATTGAAGGTACAAATTATGCTTAATGGGAAATATTCCATTTTGCATAAAAATTAAAGAATTTTAAGATATCCTGGAAAATTGCACTCATTTTATCATCGTAGAATGATTCAACGTCACAAAGCACTATGTATGCCAACTTTTATTTATAATTTGATAGATTTTTCATGATATGGCAGTATAAGTTTATAACTAGAAAACTGATTCTAAATTAGCAATAACATAGAGAAAGATTTAAATGAAATTATATTAAATGAAATAGGAATTATTATTTCTACTAAGCATTGAAACTAATTTATAGTTTTCTGTAGTAAGAATAGATTTAAGCAGTAATTTCACTCTTAGAAATTTATCATATAGATAAGTACAACACATAAAAATGTTTGTAGCTAGTACTGTAATGGAACTGATCGATCAAATTGAGTGCCCAGTCCTATAGAATAGATGAGCTCTGGAGCTAGCCATTGTGAATGGACTGTGATAAGCTCCAACCAATATCAGTTCTGTAAACTAAATTAATATGTACTATACCCCACATCTGAAATAAAACCAAAATAACACAGTGCTAAGCTAAATAAACTTGATGTAATATACAACGAAGAAAAGAATTAGGTGATCCTTGTCTCATGTCATAATAAATATTAACTAAAAATGGACTAGAGACTCAAACATATAGTCTAACACTATAAAACTCCTATAACAAAATTATAGGGGCAAACCAACATAGCAGTGATGTAGTTACTAATTTTTTACAGAGTTCCAAATAGCCATCACTTGTCACCAAATCAAACTTCTAGTACAGGGTTTAGGTTACATCTAATTGAGTCCTTGGCCAAATTGGCCCCACAGGAATCCTCAAACAACCCAGGCTATTGCTAAGATTATAGGTTGTTCTCCATAAACTGATAGCAAAGCCCCATTGCTGAAGACAACACCTACAGAACTCATCGAACATGGAGATGTCAAGCTGTTGTCTACATAGTACATTAGCCCTATACTCAAGTGTCTTTGGTACAAGAAGTTATTCTGTATACTATCAAATTGAAATGTGAACACCAAGTCATAAACCCTTTATCTACAGTGCTGTACTACTTGCAAGGTATGATAGGGCAGTGGTGGCACAAAGCTTGTGAGAGTAACCAACCAACCAATTACTGATCTGACTTAAGGCTTACTCCATGAGATGGAACCCATATCCAACACTGCTGGTGTGATGAAGAACCTGAGGCTAGGTAGTCCAGGGACTTAGGACAAAACCAAATAAAACTGGTCTAAAAAAGAAAAAGAGAAAAATGCAGTGATAAAATGACTCTTAATGATATTCTACTATACTAATAGATCAGTGCCTTGTTCAACCATCATCAGAGAATCTTCCTCCTGCAGCAGATTGAAACAAATATAGAGACCCACAGCCAGACATTATGCAGACCTTGGAACAGTCATTCCTAAATGAGATGTCTTCATCAAATCCATCCCCTCAGAGCTCAGGGAATGCAAAGGAAGAGGAAACAAATGGAAAGAATGTAAGAGACAGAGGGGAAGGAGGATACCAAGGATTCAAGCCCTCTAAATCAACATGAGGAGAGCTCATATGAACTCACAGAGAATGAAGCAGCACACACACACAGGTCTGCACCAGGTCCTCTGCATTTATATCATGACTTTTAGTTTAATGTTTTTATGAGATTCCTGAGAGCAGGAATGAGTGAGTGTCTGACTCTAGTGTTTTCTCTTGAGCTCTTTTCCCTCTGTTGTTTTTTTCTTGTGTAACCTTGATGTGATGGTTTTTGTTAAGTCTTATTATAGTATATTTTGTAACATTTGAAATGAATGAATGATGGCCTCTTAGGGTGAGCGTGAAGAGCCTAACTGTTGTTTATGCCTGTTGGGAGAGGGAGCATTGATTTTCTCTAATGGAATGACATTACTGGGTATATCAGCCACCTGTTCAGGAGTGGTTGTCCAACAGATAATGAACTTCACAGTGCTTTTGTGTGCTTTTATTTGGTTACAGATTGTTTTTGTTTTTCTCTTTGGATGCTCTTGTGTTTTGTTTTCTGGGTTTGGGGGGCTTTGTTATAGTATTGTGTTTTTGTTTTTGTTTTTGAGAAAGAACTTCAAGCTGAGTTGATGGAAAGGATGAAGAATATGATTAAAATATGTTTAAATTTGAGAATTGTTTTAAATAATAAAAAATATAGTAATAAAACAAGGAACTTTTAGTCACCCTCAAAGCTCATGAAGCTAAAGTAAAAATAAATAGAATTGCATAAACATGAATATAAAAATTAGATTTTCTCACCAAGTAAACAACAGAGCAACAGGTAAACTATGAACAATGGAAAAATATTTCTAAGCTATGTCTAAAACCAGGTTCATACCCCTGAATATTGGAGCAAGAAGGGCAGAACATCGTAGTTTGATTCTGCCTGTCCTAAATCATGATCCTAATCTGGTAATATTTACAAATAAATATTTTTGAAGTAACTATGTATAATAAGCGCTATATATTGAATGGGACTGAGTCATTTCTAAGAAAAATGTGCCACATAGAATTTAATCTGTTGTCCTGTTTTTCACCATGTTAAGATGGAGTAAAAAGGCCTTACCATAAAACCAGGTCAAGGGGTGCCTTATTCTAGAACTTTCCTGCTTCTAAAGTTAGAAGAAGTAAACTTTATCCTTTAAGAAGTCCCCTAGAGTTTGAGTTTTTGTTATAGCAGCACAAATCACACCAGTTCACCAAATATCACACCATCTATCTATAGAACATGTCCATGAGGACTAACCCCTCTAGAATCATTCTCAATGGCAAGCTCTGTTCCTCATTACAGTTTACTCAAAAAGTGGAGCCTAAAGCATGCATCAGTAACCCTTCCCTAGGCCACTGTAGTTTTCTAACTTCCACCTCTAAATTCCACTTACTACCTTTCCCAAGTAATAAGCTTCAGTAAGAAATTTATGATAGTTTGCCTGGACCAGATCATGGTTGTGCCTCTTGATTGAGAAGACCCAGATCCTTATGATAAATATCCAGAATCTTAAACTTGAACTGGAGGCACCAAAAGACCTCTGGTGTTCTTACACCTAGAATGGTACAATATGGTGTTTATTTTTTGTAGGTATTGATTCTTAAGTGTCTGTACTGTTAATAAACCATATCTATTTCATCAAACTTGATATAGTATTATTTTATATTATTTAATAATATAATATTATTTTATATAACACAATAATATAGTATTATTTCAGATAATATAGAGGTACATGAATCCTTTGTAGCACTAATAATTTAATTAAATGAAAGTCAAATATAGAATCAAGCTAGAAGAAGACTGTCTCAATATGGTGTTCTGAAAAATCTACAAAATCTACTTAGGATTGAACTTGGTAATAATACATATCATTTATTATTAACTAGTAAATTTAGATAGCTAGCTTGTTTATATACATATAACATATACACTCATATAAAATGTGAGTGCATGTAAGCATGAGCATATGTGTGTGTGTGTGTGTGTGTGTGTCTACACTTCCTCAGAAAAGATACTTCACACTATTATCACATTTTCAAAGCATCTGTGAACTCCAACATAATTAAAAATAATGATTTATAGAAACTATCTTTGTTAAGACATAGTCTCTACAGCCAGACTATGTACAGTTCTGGATCCCGCAGATTATATCAACACTTATCTGTAAGTAGGTAGTCCAACACGTTAGAGTATCAAAAGGAAGCGGTCTGAAATTGTAGGGTCACATACATAAAGGACACATTGGAGAGACAGGACCAAACAATCTTCGATCTGGTGCACTTTCCTCTGGAAAAGAAGCAAGAGGTTCCCTGTTCAGATTTGAATTTATTCTATCTGACTCTCTTAAATGTGAATATGGTCTAAAGTTTAGAAACAATACAAACAGAAAGATGTAGGATGCAGAGGAATGATTGATGTACGAACATATTTTTTAAATCACTGAATAAAATGATAAGAAGAAGTGTAGGAGTCTTAGAGGACTTGGACATTATCTGCCTAGTAATTTTTATGTCACCATGAGTGAAACAAGTTTAAACAGATGATGGATTGACTTGAGCTTCAATTTAGCCTTTAGTTATAGTTATGGGCAAATTTCACTCTCCAATGGTAGATGCGTAGATGCAGGCCATTGAGCTGCATGATTAGATCTTGATACATATGGCAGCTGCTTGTCTGTTGCAAGATGAATCTGAACTCATCAAGAAAATGCTGTGCACTGATATTTTGCTTTCTTTTTGTTTCTATGAGACTGTAGCAAGCCTATTCAGCCCAGGGAAAGGGGTGTCCCATCTTCATATTGCTAACATGTTTTGCCACCTACAAATTAGAATTGTGGATAGGCTCTTCTCCTTGCTCTTCTTAATTCTAAATTTGTCTTCAGAAAACACGTATTTCACATTAAAATATAGGTTGGTGCACATGATAGCTGTGTGTTTGAACTAGAAAAAGTTTGTGTTTTAATGTTTTTATTGTTTCTGTTTAGTAATCACTTGATATAAAGCTTGAAAATATATTTAACAAATAAAACATATACATAGGGAAGTAATCAGAAAGAAGTTATAGAATCTCATGTTCTGTTTTATTAGTGAACCCCAAGTAACATGAGAGAAAATTCTAAATTTTGATTATATAAGTTTAGCCATATCCCATAATTTTAGAAATTTATGTCTTTCTCCTCTCTAGTAAGTTCTCTTAACACTATTAAAAAGCAGTCACTGCTCAGACTTCAGCAACTTAGCTTGCCTTTGCTCATTGAGGAAATTCATATAAATGCTGTGATACAATACCTAACCATTGTATGCAATCTAACTCGAGGGTATTAAAACTTAGCAATGTTTCATAAATCAGTAGTCAATATATCCTTATATCTGAGAATTACCCCATCATACAAATAAACTTCATTTTGATTAAAATATATTTAACTGAGTTAATAGTTTATGTAGATTAAGATGAACATATGTAAATAAACAATTTGGTAAGTGTTGATAAATTTATACAGGCTAAGAATGTCTCTTTCTCTCTGCTTTGCTTTGTAGCACAGAATTATTTCCAGCTCAAAATACTCTCTTCTCAGCTTCCCAAAATCTATTTCTTGGCTTAGCTTCCCAAGTACTGGTTTACAGTTGTGTACCTCCATGCCATGCTGAAAGTTGGTACTATAATCTCAATCAATTTCAAAATATTTCCACAATCACTGAAAGTTTATCTTGATCCAGCTGTAAGGTGGTAGTTCCAACATGTTGGAATATTGAAAAGTGGCTAAGAAACCAACCTTAGGCCAAAGCCTCCAGCCAACCACTGATCTGATTTTTCATTACCATTGTGTTGTTTTTCCTATTATTACATTGTATATAGATTGAGTCATAAGATATTTTCTATCTGACTTTTTTCTTTAATATCTTTTGATATTTAGACAATTTATCTGTTAAATTATTTTTTTCTTGTTGCCAGAATCAGGAATTTTTACCACTTAGTACTAACAATGTGACAAGACCATAGCAAACAACATTTATTCTCCTGTGAATCAGCACTTACATAGTTTTCACTATTAAATCACTATGATCATTAATCTGCTATAAATTATTTTGCAAGTTTTTTTGTAAAGATACAGTTTTATTGCTGTTGGGTTTGCTATGATTTGAATTTTACTACTAAATGTTAGGTTGGATTTTACTTGCTATTGTAACATTTTATTAAAAGGTAGGATTTTTAAGAAATGATTATCCCATAAGGGACTTGGTTTTGTGTGAAATTATCAATATTGTTCAGGTTTGAATTCAGTATCCTTATGTTTTTGCCTTCTCCCGGGTGATGATAGAACAAGAAGATTCTCAGCAGGTAATGGTGGTTTGGGGAGTTTAATAGCTGAGCTAAGTTACTTAGATATATATGCCATAATTTTTTAAGACAGCAGCATCACCAGGCATGATGGCACATAACTTTAATTTCAGAATGCATTTCATCCTAGAGTCAGGCAAATCTCTGAGTTCGAGGCTAGTCTGGTCTACAGTGTGAGTTCCAGGAAGGCAAGAGTTACAACAGAGAAACCTATTCTCAAGATAGCAAAACAAAGCAACAAAAGATTTCTTCTCGTCACAAAACTGTCGATTTTCCATCCCATTCAGACAACAATGTGTTCCTTATTTTCAGGGTAGGATATAAACACTGTAGTTCTGCTTTAAAGAGTGTTGCTACCACTGAGTATCTCTAACTGTGTACCACCCAACAGCTTGTCTGTCACATAGTCTCAGCTCTCTTTTGTATTTTAAGTATCTCCGGTAAGATCCATCAAGCTAGAAGTATCGTGGAGGCAGGAGAAAAAAAAAACTTAACCATCAATATATTTATCCCTGGCTCAGTGGCTGTGGATGCTCAAACTGAAACAGGAGTTTCATTTATTAAAATAGGGAGTATAATATCGCATAAGGGAGAAAAAACCTTTCTCAAAAGTAGGAGAACTGAAGTTCCAACCCTCACTTGTTTTGTGTCTATTTAACCTGTCATCTTTCACTTAACACTGGATTTCTGTTCCTTCATCTCTAAAATTAAGAGCTTAGCTCATAAATTTTCAAACAGTGATTACAAAATCTTCTACTTTTCATGTTTGAATCATTTGGTATTGTTTAAATCCTTTAGGAGCGACAGTAAAATGATTCAGACACACACCATTTAAATTTGTTTTATTCCCCAAGTAACGTGTTCTTGACGAATCAGCGGACAAAGGCAAATGTTGCACATGTACCATCGCTCTGGCTGCCTTTCTCATTGCTGGCATTTTTCCTTAGCTGCCATTGCGGGTCACTGGCCTTGCCCCCTTTCTGTGACCTCTGCTGCTTTGTCTGCACTTCCATAGCCCCACATTCATTGCCCTGGCGGGGGGGATGTGTGCACAAGCTCCAAGATGGCCCCTCGAAATCTCACATAAAATTTCCATGAAGTCACAGCAGTTCGTTCTACATGTTTGGAAGGTCGGCATCAATTGGGCACTGCTGAGGTCAGCTGTTGGTATCTTTACCAAACTTTACTCACACTATAGTTTCAGGACTCCCGAGCTCCTGGTTGGCTCGAGCATTTCTTCTCGGCAATCAAGGAAGTTTGGTGGACTTGTATCAGGAAATTTGCTTGTGATGTCTTTGAAACAAACTGTCGTTTGCATGGTTCTTCAGCTGTCTTCCCGGTGTCTCTTACCGCCCTGGTGCAAACACGTGGCTTTGTTTTTTTAACGAGCCTGAATCACTCACACCTTCCTTGGTCACATCTTCATATATGCTCTTTCTTTTAGATAAGTCCCCAAATTGTAAAACTTAGCCCCATTGTCCTCTATAAGTTCAGTTTGTCTTAAGTGCAACCGTTGGTATGTGATGCACTGAATACTGAGCTTCTTTGAAGTTCCCTCTGCTAAGTAAACGGGTCTGCCACTTTTAAGCTCAGTTTTCCATAAAGGCTCAAGGAAAAGAGAAACTGTAGCTGCAACATTACACAGACAGCCCCTAGCTCAGTTTCTAGAGGAACCCTCATTTCGGTCTTAAACTTCATCGGGATGATATTTCCGTCCAGGATCCTGCACCATTCCGAGTCTCCAACTGATTTGCTGGCTAAGGCCTGTTAGAGCATGCTAGGATTTTGTTACCTCTTCTAAACATTTCCAAGTTTCTCTCATAAGCCAGTATCATGAAAGACAAAAACAGACAAACAAAAATACCAAAAACTGATACTTCTTGGTACCAGTTTTCCATTTTTTCTTTTATTACACAAACACTGGAGATATTCAAAAGAGAAAAGGGTTATTTTGCCTTACAATTTTAGTGATTTAAGTCCATAATTATTTGTCTTCTGGTTTTGAGGAGGCCATACATCAGGAACATGCAATGGACAGAACTGCTCATACCATGCTGCAGAAGAGAAGTGTGAAAGGAGCCAGGCTGCCATAATTCCCTTTGAGGGCATACCTCCAGTGAGCCAATGACTTCTCTCCAGGGTCATCCCTGAATGCTTTATTCTCCAATGACCCACAGCCTAGAATCAAGCAATTAACACACAAGCCTTTGGGGAATATTTACCCAAGCAATAGCAGTGATGTAAGCATATGCCCCCTCTTTTGAAACAAATGAAGAATTTGAAACTTTCTAGAGGCTGCTCATTGTTTCCTCTGAGCATGTAAACTTTATCTATTATTTGTCTAAAACTGTAGTTTTTCTGACTTGAGGCCTCTTGTCTATATTGCCCCCTCTCCAATACCTTGAATATGTTTTTATTTATTTTAGCATAACGTAATTTGTTTTTTTAAGCATGTGTAGTCGTCTCTGTGTGTGTGCATACACATACACACATAGTGATTTCTGAGGCAATGGACGGATTAGAGGCAGCAATGCCTCTTTGCATACCCGTGGACTCTTTTCTTGCCTCCAGTAGGAAACATAGCCAATATGATCTCCTAACCCTTTAAATGTAATTAACTCATTTATTCTCTTCAGCCTCTCCTTTTCTGCAGTGATGGAAACATGAAGCATCAAAGACTTAATCCGTAATTGCTGACTTAAATCTTGTTGTACCCTATGATGTTTTGAGAGCATGGCCTGAAGCTTGTATCTAGTAGGCAAAAGGTCCAAGAAAAAGTGGCATCAGTCCCAACATATGCTGTCCTTAATTTTTCTTCAATGTTTTTTAATCTTGAGCTATGGCAACTAAATAATTGACACATACATAATCTCCCCATTAACTTAAGCTATTACCCATTGAAAGCAAAGTAGTCTCCATGGAGCCTTTTGGATATTCAGGTACAAATTTGTAAACAAAAAGGTACTTTCTAGAGCCTGTTTTCTTCGTTGTAATAATACGTCTTGTCTTCCTGGACTAGTCAGTATGATAAATTTATTTCCTGCCTGTTGCCTTCTTTTTCATATGACTCCATTTTAGATTGAAATTGAATCTATGGTTCCTATAGTCCATTATTTTCATCACTATGACAAATACCTGAGAGAAACTATTTAAAGGGAATAAAGATTTATTTTGGATCATGATTTTCATGGCTTTCACCCATGGTCTATGGTAAGCTGGCTCCATTGTTTCTTGGCCCTGGTGAGGGAGATCATTCTCATGGAGGGAAAGGAGAGAAACAGGAAAGGACCAGTATGTCTTTACAGGAAAAGTAACCTGAGACATATTTCCTCTAGTAAAGCCTACTTCTTAATTTCTACCACCGACCAATAAAACCATCAAATTATCAATCCATCAATCAACCATCCTTGAAGTTAGTGCCTTCAAAATCCAACCACTCTCCCCAAAGCTCCACTCTGAACAAGCTGCATTGCTATCTAAGCCTCCCAACTCTTATCAAAGCATAGCCACTAACTCATGCCTGCAATTGTGCAGTAAGTGCCTATGGCATGTGAGAGAGTCTTGTGTTTTCTTTCATCATGTTTAAAAATCTATTAAGTCAGTCAAGGCATAGTGGAACATACCTGTAATAATAGTACTCAGGGTCAAGGCAAGAGGATCATACAAGTTCAAGGACAGTCTGGGCTCCAAGTGAGGCTTTATCACATACACGAAAAAAAAAATTAACAAAAAAGTCAGTAAGATATTTAAAATAAATATGCCAGAAGACAGAAAATAAGTTCCAATTTTACATTTTTCTTTAAATGTTAAAAGAAGATGAATTTCAGGAATAGTATGTCATTTACTTCCTTGACTCCAAGTTTTATGTCTCTCTGCATCACTTCACATCGTCATTGGACAGATTTAAAGTTTTTTGTTTACCTTCAAGTATTTAATTGCAACATTTATCCCTTCCTTCTCTTTCCATCAAACCTTCCCTTATAGCCCTCCCTGCTCACCTTCAAATTCATGGCCTCCTTTTCCACCAATTTGTTATGCATGCACTTACATATATTTGTGTATGTATGTATGTATGTATATGTATATATATATATTCCTTAATATAACCTGTTTAGTCTGTGTAATGTTACTTATATGCATGTTTTCTCAGCTGAATGTTTGGCAGTGGATACACAATTGAATTCTTACTCTCAGAGATATCAGTCTTTATTCCTAATTTTCAACCTGGGAGCACAGATTACAAAAATCAGTGATTCACATTACAAAAATCAGTGATTCACAGTCCTTACTTTGGCTTTCCTACAGATATTTAGAAGTTGCTGTAGACTTAGAAAATCTTTGTCAACTGGAAGGATATTTGACATTTTCTAGATGTATCCCTTGTACATTCATGGCATGCAATGTTTCAGGGATTTTATATTTTATGTCTGAAGTGTTTTTCTGTAATGGTTCAATTCATGCATGCTTGAATGTGATCTGTACTCTTCCTTAAAAATAGGGTTGGTGTTGTGCTTGTTAATATATAGCCAACACAGATGGTTTGTCTAAAGTGCTTCCGGATTGCTTTTGCTGTCATAGTTTGCACCCCACCAAGACCACCAGCTTTACCAATCTTATTATTATGTGTATATGTAATTATCAGAGACTTCAATTTAAAAAAATTCTCACTATTAGGTTAACACAGCAATTTAAATCTGTCACCTACTGGTAGCTTTTAATTTTATACTAATGCTTTCCTAAAAAAGCTTTCTAACATCTGCAGTCTCTGGCACTTAGTGTTAAACAAAAGCTGCCCAAGAGTTCCGTGGAAAAGGACCATGCCAGATACTTAGAGGTTCCAGCTTCTCTTCTGGCATCACTGAATCAAATTTGAAACTACACCAGTACCCCAAGTCATAAATTCCAGAATTCTAGTTAAGAAGCAGATGGGCTTCCACTGCAGCCAAACCCAAGACAGCCAAACAAGAACTGATTACGAAGAAGCATTGGACAAGCTCATGTGGATGGATGGTTTTTATTCTGAGTATGGCTGATGCTTTAAAACTCTGTTCGACTGCAGTTTCAGAGAAACACTAGTTTAACTGTAACATAAAAGTTTGAGAGACTATGCTTTGTAAGCAACAATGAAACACTTGAATTTATCTTATTTCTCTGCTTTATGTTTCAGAGGTTGAAAAGTCTTTTCTGTGATTTGGATGCATGTCTTCCAACTTGTGTTAAAAATCCTCTCTCTCTCTCTTTCTCTCCCTCTCTCCCCCCTCCCTCTCTGCCTATGGATCGGCAGCTACTGTTCCTGTGCCAAGAGTGCTACCATGTTCCCACCATGCCTTGCCATAATATAATGAACTAAGTCTCTGAAACTGTAAGCAAGCCCCAAGTAAATACTTTCTCATATAAGGAAAAAAAAGAAGGAAGGAAGGGAGGGAGGGAGGGAGGGAGGGAGGAAGGAAAGAAAGAAAGAAAGAAAGAAAGAAAGAAAGAAAGAAAGAAAGAAAGAAAGAAAGAAAGAAAGAAAGAAAGAAAGAGAAAGAAAGAAAGAAAGAAAGAAAGAAAGAAAGAAAGAAAGAAAGAAAGAAAGAAAGAAAGAAAGAAAGAAAGAAAGAAAGAAAGAAAGAAAAGAAAGAAAGAAAGAAAGAAAAAGAAAGAAAGAAATGGGGCCCATTTGGAAGTTCCAGACTTTTTAGATCTGCTGCTAAGGGAGATACAAAGAAGGCTTAAGTTCACAAGACTACTCAGCAAAGATTCGTGATTTGGAAAAAATGAAGAGAATGAGGAAGGAAGGCATATTCAAGGAGTGTGATGTGGTCCTTTGTGTATACTTTCTTTAGGTACTTTTGTGGATATTCTTTTAATTTCTTTAGTTCATCAGAACATCTAACTCTTCACGAAGCTGACTTGTTCAAACTGAACTTCTCATCTAGCTGACTATTTTGGTGTAATCTGTGTGTAGCTTTAAGTCATGTTATTCCTGCATAGAAGCTGCAGTTTTCCTAGGGCTTCTCACTGATGTGTTATCTATAGTATTTCTTGAGTATAAAACTTCAGTTACGACCCTGCTGTTAATCTATTCTATAAGACTATTTTCATCATCTTTAGGATAGAAATACATCTATAAATAAAGATGTAGACCTGGCCTGATGATAACTATTACTAAGTTCAAAATTTTATCATCATAGTTTAGGCACATTGTGTAACAGCAAAGCAAATAAACAAAACAAAATAAAACCAAAAGCAAAGCAAAACAAAACAAAACAAAAAAACAAAAAACAAAAAACAAAAACAAAAAAATCCAACAACTAACCAACTAACCAACCAACTAAACCCAGGAATCTCCTATCAGCCACACATCTCCTTAGCTTGAAGAAGTTCTTTAGAGAACAGTGTTTTTATTTATTTATTTATTTTTATTTTATTAGATATTGCAGCACCTGGAGAAGTTACTCTGAAAATCCAGTCCACCAGGCTTAGGATATAACCTTCACCTATATCAAATAAATTGTGCTTGTTCTCTCTCTCTTCCTCTCCCTCATTCCCCCCCCCCGTGTGTGTGTATACACACACACACACATACATATGGAAAATTGATCAAAAAATCCCCACAATATGATAAGATATTTTTGTATAACTTACTTTAAAAATCCTCAGAGTAGCTTGGAGAATATACCTCTATGATAGTGGTAAACTATGGGGATATATGTTTTATTTTCTCAGTTGTTTGAGTAGTGGAAGAATATGGGTGGAACTTAGGAAAGGAGACCCACACATTAAGGAGAAAACTTATCATTAAAAAAGAAAATCTTGGTTCTCATCCATTATTTGATAGCCATTATTTTCTTTATTGGAGTAGTTTGAGATGCATTGACCTTGTTTGCCCTCAATAGTATCCTATAATCTATTCTGATGCTTGGAATTAGGGCCTTACACACCTGATATGCCTTAATGTACTAAAAGCCATTAGGGTCCTGGAAATCCTATTTGGTAATAAAGCAATTGGCTACTTTTTAAATACCTTGTTTGGTGAGGGTAAATATTTGATGGTTATAGTATGAGAAGTTTCAGGAGCTAAATAAGGAAATGCTGAACATCTAAGTTGTGTTGTCTTATTCTTGTGGCTTTAAGTATGACCTTAAAGGAACCTTTTTTAAAAGAACAGAAAATATAATGATAGACACAACTTTACAAAGAATCATAGATTTTGGAGGGTCTTTTTAAGCCATGGGAAGAACTTGGTCTTCTGCCAAAAAAGATACAGCAGTTTTGAGTTGAAAATCTGTTACAGAGGGTTATTTCCAGTTATGTTTAAAATGGTTGTTTTGTGCATTGATGGGTGAAGTACTGCCTAGGTCTTGATATTTTATATTGTCTACAGATGTTGGCTTTATGTGGGGGATGTTTGATTGCTTATGATCTGCATGTGCTATCAATAGAACACAGGAGGAGCTTAGGTATCAAACCCCTGAGATGAGATGCTCAGTGTTCGACTGTCCAGGATGGTGCTTACCATGATAGTGATTCCCTTTGCTGAGGTCTTGCAGAGTTTGCATCTATGAGAATGCCTTTTTTGTCACAGATAGTGAGCCACCACAGCAGTACTGCTACAAAAATGGACCACATAAATGCAAGAAGAAGCTGGATATAAATCTGCTATAATGATCTATCTGAGAAATGATACTGATAAAGATCAGTTGCAGTAGATACAGTAAGAAGAGTTTGGACTTTCAGAAAGATGGAGCAGTCCAGACTCACCACAACCATAAGAGGTGACTAGCCAACTGGCAAGTTTGATCATCTAGAGAGACTCACTGGTAAGCTTCTTCACCTGTAAATACCCCCTTTACTCATTTCATTCAGCAGGAACAGTGCCAGTCTGATGTATTTCATAGTCTTCTGGTCCCAAGGCATGACATACTTACACATTTCTTCAAATGTTCATGTGACACAATTTCCTGATGTCAGTTCCATTAACAAAGGTGTTAACATGCTAGGGGTAATTACACAACATAAAATAGATATCTTGTCAAACAGACTGGAAGAGATGAGAGACATACTATGTCTTTTTATAATTTCTTGCTGTTTTAAATTTTAATTTTAAACGGTATGCTATAATTGAAACAGAGTTTAAATGTGCTACTGAGAGCCAGATACACTTTTGAGTCATCACTGAAGCAAAGTGTTAGAGGAAACTTTCTTTTCAGTCATACAGTTATATCTGCATTGTTCTCTCCAGAGACTGCATGATCAAACTCATTAAGTGGTGCATGTGAGACAAATGAGTGCTAATTGTGTTTATAATGAAGGATTATATGTAAATAAAATGTATTACTGTCACATTAAAGGATATTAAGAACTTTAAGAAGAGTCTATGCTATGCGTAGTATAGCAAGTCGTGTTAATTCGCACCAGACCTTTAATTTTCACCTATATTCTATTGAAGAAGATATTTTTAATGTTATCAGTTCAGATAATTATAGAAAGTGAATTACAAACTGAAACAGAGTTAGGAAAATATTATTATATTTACTAATATTTTTGCTGGATTTATGTTTGCATGAAGAAAATTATTTTAAGGATTCATTTTATTTTTAATTATGCATGTGTGTGTATGTTTGTGTAGATGCATGCCACATAATGTCAGATCCTCTAGAGCTAGAATTAGAGGCATTTGTGGGCTTCCTGAGGTGGGTGCTGGGAACGGAAAGCAAGAGCTTTTAACCACTGCGTCATTTCCCCAGCCCCAAGAAGATTATTAATTGATAAAAAAACTACTGGTGAAGATATTTCTCTATATTAGTATATAGTAAATTAGGTTTTCCTGGTCAGCAATTTTAAGGAAAATTTTTTTCTTCTATGTTCTAATAACATTTTAGAAATAACAATACACAAAAATAACAAACAATAAGACCTCAGTATGAATTTTCTCAAGATCAAAAAGTTGGTTTGGACATTGATAATGAGATACAATAGACCTAGAATTGCTAAACTGAACTGCAGAAACTATAACATTTGATGTCATGATTTATCAACACAATGTCATATTACTTAAATTCAGACTTTTGTAGATAGATGACAGAAAATTAAGACTTGAGAACGAAACTATTGTTATAATTACAGAGCTGATGATGATGTCAAAGAAATTCTGGGGTAAAATGACAGTATTTTAATGAAAATGTTACGGGAAAGTTATACATCCATATGAGATAAACACTGAATATAAAAATCTTAATTTGTACCATTTATTAAACTTCATTCAGTATTGAATGTTAATTCTAAAAAATAAGGCTAAGAACATAGCAGAAGAAAATACTGAAAAAGTCTTGTATCTTGGGTTAGGTAAAGATTTCTTAGATTGTACTTAAAAGTCAGAAGACATAAAACATGAAAAATGATAAATAGGACCATCATGATTCAAATATGTAGAGGCATAGGCCTGTGTGACAGCTAGGAAGGTCTATAATCCACAGGTCTGTATGAAGGGCTCAAATTCAGAGGCCTGTGTGATCTGGATGGAATGTAGAAAGAATGTTCATAATGTTGGTACATAACTATAGATGTTGATTCAGGACAAAAGGCTTTTTATTCTGTGCCTTATTGAATCACTGGTCCTAGTCTTCAAGCACTGGAACATTTCAGCCTCCAAACAATCTAGCCTTTATACATTCTAGTGTTGGACTTCAGGGATCCAAACTGGGACCCCCAGGGTCCAAACCGGAATGCCACATCCCCACAGACACTCACAGACGGGATATCGATGCAAATAGCAAGAGGATTTATTCCAGTGCACTGGGACCGTTCTAACACGCAGGATAGAATCGGCCCCAAGGAGCAAATGGTGAAGCTTTTTGAGGCATTACCAGTACGCGTCCGGGTCCCGCCTATCCCATGCAGGAGATGAGCATGGCGGGCCCCGATCCCGTCCCTCCCAGCCCTTTTATCGGGTTAGGGCAAAGGGGTCTGGGGATCGGGGCTCGTGCAGCTGATTCGCGCGCGCGCGGGATGGGGGGGGCGTGGTAACCTGTGCCCTTGGACTAGCCCCTTGGGACAGGGTGGCTCCTGGTATGCTGGGGAAGGAAGAATCCTGCTGATAAGCTTAATGGTAATTTCCCTGTGGGTGGGGAGGAGACTGAAGAGTACTGTTAATGGCCATACTTGGGAAGGCATTTCCCCCTATATGTGATTGCATTTCTATGTTTCATATTTCTTAAACCCTTTCACTAGAACATTTAAGCCTCCAAGATTTACTGCTGTCCTAGCTACTCTGACTAGCTTCTTCTGAACTCAGGACTGTAATGAATTCAACTAACTCTTCTGATTCAACTCACTCACTGTTATGACTCAAACTTCTCCAAGCTGACTGGTTCAAATTGACCTTCTGACTCTTTCTGACAGAACTCTTCTGACTTGTAGAAGGAACAAGGCCTGCCACTGGAACAAGGCCTGGGACCTGCCCTGATATGCCCAGAGACGAGAAGAGCCACAGCAGCAGCCTGCTGTCCGGGAGCCGATGGGACTCTTAAAAGGGCTTCCCCTTCCTGAAATGAACCAGTCTGCTTTTGCCACTTACCATACTCCCAGAGCCTGTGTTGTTGGTTCTGCGCCAGCTCTCCCCCGACCCCAAGGGTACCATGAATGGGACCTAGCAACACTGACTCTGGCAGACTGGCTGATTCCCACAACTTCTTTGACTGAACTGCTCTGCTCCGCTTCAGACTGGCTCACTCTTCCCATCTGATATTTGACTTCTGCTGAACTGCCTCTGTATATGGTTTCTTTTCTTTGCTAGGTAGATTATTAGATAGTTTTATGATGCATGGTATCTCTTTAAAAATTGTATTTGCCCTTAGTGGCACACCATAATAATATTTCAAGTAATGTTTGGCAAATCAGTTACATAGAGAAATACAGTTTTACTAAGCATTTAACTTTTATGAACCATCTCCCATTTAAAAATGTGCTATTAGTTTATTTAGTATGTTACTATTGTGATTGCATTTTTAGTCATCTGATGACATAGCCCTTAGATATATGAATGACAATTGACACAATTACATAAAGAATGAAAAATCAACATGAATAGTTGTGCATTTTGACCCACTGCTTTTATCAATTGAGAGACCCATCAGACAAAATTTAGCTATAAGAAAAATAAAAATATAAGAAAAATAAAAATAACATTCATTTTGCAACATGCCAGATTCTAAGTACTTAAGTATAATATGTACTTAATAATATTACTTCATTTCAAATATAAGAAAAATACACACGTAATATAACATTTTAAACCATTCTCAAATCAGTAATAAATATTGGAACTAGAATTCAAACCCAGAGAAATTAGCTCCAGAATCCATATTTCTCAGTGTTTATTTTTCTTATCATTTTTAATGACAAAATCAGGAAGCTTAAACTAAAATCTACATTTGACAAGTAAAGTGAAATGGATTATAATACAATATTCCCAAAATCAATGATTCTATCAAAGAAGCTTCAATGTACGCTAAGAAATAAAAATTAAACTATTTTCTGTGACCATAGGATTACAAAGAGAAGTTTCTAACAAAAGAAAGAAAAAAACCTTCTCATAAAAACAAAAATAAATAAATTAAATATTTAAAAGTCCCAAGTTTTATTATCCCAACACACAATGGTATAAAGTAAACATCCCAATTTCATAAGAGAAGCACAAACACATAGCAAACAAAGATTAGATCAAAGCAAGACTGAAACTCAATGAGGCAAACACCAAATACCACAGTTCTATGTCCACCATCTGTATCTCATAATGGAATCATCTGGGCTCCAAAGACCCTGAGTATACCCACTTCTTCAGCTTTGTAGTCTATAACACAGAGCCTCTTTCTTGGATCAATTGGACTTTAGGGCTGCAGCTTTTTCTTGGCAAGAGTTCCATGATTCTGACCTGTAGCAATACAATCTAGTCTGTAAACCTAAACCTCATGCGTTGGGCACCAGATACAGATGCTGGTTCAGGGCAAAAGGCTGTTTCCTCTTTGTCTAATCAATCTCCTGTCTTTAGTTTTAGTCTCCATACATTTAAACTTCCAAGGCTTACTGTTGACTGAGCCACTCTGACTAGCTCCTTCTGAGCTCTGCTTTCTGTCTTTGCTTCTACTTGCTTCTTTCTGTCTTTGGGATTAAAGATGTGTGCTACCACTGCTACCTTCTGAACACTGAGATTAAAGGTGTGTTCTAACATCCTTTCTACCTAGAGCAGCCATGCTGATGGATTAAAGAATTAAATGCTCCTCTACACTGGCCTCTTCACATACTGGTGTCTTAAGCCTAACCTTCATAGCTTCATGAAGTGGCCTCCTATGGCTTCCCTGAAGAGATTTTTCCCAGAGAAAAATTGTCTAACCTCAGTAGATCTCTAAGCTTGTGACAAGACTCCATGTCCCCTTCTTTCTTGTATATTTCATGACATCAACACCAGCACTTGTAGCCAAAGATTAAAGGCTTTTTATTCCTTGGTTCTCTGAAGAATCTAGAACATTTAAGCCGTTGTACAATCTAATCAACCTCTGTGACTTATGACTGACTGAGCCACTCTAGCTCCTTCTGAACTCACAGTTTTACTGAACTTAAACTCTTCTCCAAGCTGGTGGATTAAAATGATCTTCTGAGCCAGCTTGCAGTTTCTGACTCTGCTCACTCTGACTCCTGCAACTTTCCCTGACTGAACTTCTCTGCTTGCTTCAAACTGACTCAATTCCTATTGGATACTGACTTCTGCAGAGCTGCCTCTGAGTCTCCTCAGACTGCATACCGTATACTGCCTTAGACTGCTTCAGCCAGCCTCTCTGATTTTCTACCTTATCCTCAGTCAGATCACTTCATTGTCTCAGTGTCTTGTCCTCTGCCTGCCTGCTTCAGACTGTCTGACTCTGAACTGAGAGCCCATCTTCCCATCATGAGCATTGAGCATGTCCTCACTCTGACTCACTCTGCCAACTCTTCCTCTGGTTTGTCACTTTGTCTGGCCTTCACTTTAACTCATTCCTTCTGAGCTCTGCTTCTTGTCTAACCAGCTCTGGGATTAGAGGCTTGCAATGACAATGCCTTCTGAATATTGGGACTAAAGGTGTGTACCAGTATTCTTTCTACCCTAAAGCAGCCATGCTGCTAGTTTACAAGATTAAATATTCTTCTACAGGTACATGAGTTATACTGCCAAGTTGTCCTGCCACATCTGCATGGAGCCTAGCCCCTTTGGAACTCAGTAGCCTCAGCCTTTGCATACCTCCCAAGGGTGACCTAGAGAAGCACTTCCCACAGTACTTGCTCTCAAGCAGGGAATGGCTTCAGTAGCATTCTCAGCTTAAGCACTCTCCTTTTAATTTTATGTGTATTTTTATAGGTTGAACTTTTCAAATGTATTTATGTGTATTTGCACATGTGTATTTGCATACCTAGGCAAACTAGAGAAACATGTAGGATCCTCTTGATCTGGAGGTACAGGTGGTAGTTAGTTGCCCAGTGTAGGTTCTAGTAACTGGACTCCAGCCATCTGCAAAAACAGCAAGAGTTCTTAGCTGTTGAGCAATCTCTCAGCCTAATGAGTTGCCGTCTTCAATGTGGAGGGTTTTTCCTTGAGGGTAGCCTTCTTATTGTCCTAGTGCAGAGCAAAACATTTTTTTAGCTTTTAAAGTTTCATTTTTAGAACACACATCTTAGTTGTAACTTTAAACTTTTATTTTACTAGCTTTTTTCCTCACCAAACTGCACATTTTTAAAATCTTTCTGCTGCATCTATTTTTTCATTGTAGATCCAAGTAAGTGCAGGAAATTGTAGCCACGCCATATCTTAAATGCTCTCCTGTCTTGAAATCTTATCCTACAAACCAGTTTGTCCATTATCAACCTCATTCAAGTTCTCGGGACTTGAGTCAGAATGCAGCCAGATTTTTTGCCCAAATAGCACATGAAAGTCTCTTGACTCAGTTCCTGATAGAATCCTTGTTCCTTCTGAAACCTCATGAGCTCAGTCTTACCACTCATGTTTTCCCAGCATCCTTATCTTCCAACTTGTCGCCAGAAGGATCCATTAAGCTCTGCTGAGAGTATGCAAGGATTTTCCTAGCTAGAATTTTCAAGTTCTTTGACATTTTCCCCTGTGAACAAATTCCAAGGACTTATGAACTGCATGATCAAGTCTATTAACAGCAATGGACCCACTTCTGATATCAATTTTTAATTTGTGATATGTTCTTTGTTACTATAACAAGGTTGTAGCAGGATACTTGGAAGGAGTTTTGATATTTTTTAAAAACATAAAATGGCATTTGTACTCTGTTTGCGTTCCTATCCCAGATGTGATGGATGATTATGAGTTTGATCAGAATTGTTCATTGCAGGTGGCTTTAATTTGGTTTCTTGCAGCAGCTTTGTAACTTGTAGCTTGTCCTTAGGATTGCATGCTGCTTGGACTTCTGGGAACTTTTGCTTAGATTATATAAGGGTTAAAGCTCCCAGAGCCAGGCTGTTTGTTTGTTTGGTTGTTGGTGGGTTGGTTTGTTGGTTATTGCTTAGAGAAACATCTGTTGGAGAAATTGGGTTCAAGGATAGTGAACTCAGATGCTAGACTGGCTATCAACTCCTGTTCTCCAAGGTCTGGACAGCCTAAAAGAGCTGTAAAGATTTCTTCCTTTCTCTCTTTCTCTTAATGAAAGTCTTCCTAGACAAGTAATGAAGATTTTTTTCTTTCTATCCTTCCTCTCTCTTTCCCTAAATCGAGGGTAAAAGCATGATAGCTAACTGCTGCACAAAGTACCCTGACAAAAGTAACTTAAGGAAGGGGGGGGTGGCGGTTATGTCAAAGTGTTACATTCCCTCATGGCAAATAAGTCATTGCAGCAAAAGCATAAAGTAGCTGGTCATGGTTTATTGTATCCACCACAGGAAGCAGAGGGCAATGAATGGTATACTCAGATCACTCTTTTCTTTTTTTAGTCAATTATTCAGTCCATGGAATGTTACCATCCATAATTAAGGTGGGTTTTGCACCTCAATTAACCCAATCTAGATAATCCCTCATTAGCATGTCCAGAAACTAATTTGTCTAGATATTCCTTCACAGGTGTGCCTAGAGATTTATCTTTTCAGTGATTCTAGATATTCTTAAGTTGAAAGTCACCATTAACTATCAGACATGACATGCTACCTAGCTTTCTCTGGTCAATTTAAGACAGAGTGCCAAAGACAAAGAATCCAGTCTTTTTATAACCTAAAATCACAGGTCACATTGCTGTTTTGCTTAGTAGATATACTTCCAGCCTGTATTTAAGTTTAGAGTCTTAAACAAAGCCTTAAAACTAGCAGGCAGAAGTCACTGGGGATAGAAACAGTGTGTAGAAGGGATAAGAAACATAGTCAGGGCTGTATACTTTAGAGAACATACGCACATATACAAATAATGATTTAAAGGTCCCCAAAACATTGAGTTAAGTATTGTTCACAACCCTAAGGTTTGAGAAAAACATATATTTACTTCGTTTTTTAGAGGAGAAACTATAAATCCTTAATGGATCAATTATGCCCAATTTTAGAGGAGAGATCCAAGAAACCTGGTGCTTCTGAAATTCCAAATCCCAGACATGTCTGTGGATTCATATCTCAGAGAAAATAACATACTATTTCTAGTCTAGGTTTTGGAAAGAAATTAGATGTCACATGTGGCTCTCCTAACCACAGAAAGGTCACAGACCACCGAAGTGGAAGCTACTATATACTCTATAAGCTATTCTTCTTCCACAGTGACTATCTGAGGAGCAATTAGTCTCAATTGACAGTAAATTGGCTAAGAGCTGAGAGGTGATGAAGCATTCCTCACAGAAGCATATTTTAATGCTTGTTAGTTACCAAAACTTGACTGCACAGAAAGTCATTGGGCTCCTAGAATGTAACACAATTATTTTAGGTTGATGTTTAACAGACTTGGTTTGGACTGGTACAAAAAAGTCCTTATACTTTGGTTATCTCAGTAGGGGTGCTGAAGACTAAGCCTGTACTAACTGCTTACCATCTATAATGAGAAGGCAGTGAGAGAAGAATCCAGTGGAGTCAATGGTGCTTCTCAAACTTGAGCATCTATCAGCATCTAGGTGTGCTTAAGCAGAAACTTCTGAATGTCTGGTCTAATTGCAACAAGCTTAAGAATTTATGTATTTTCAAAGATCTTAGTGTATATGCTGGGATTAGATTTGTGTAGTGGAAGACTCAAACTGTAATGCCAACTCAATAAAACATTGGAAGGGAGATATTGGGAGACCACAGACTGCCAAATGGTATTCTGGTGGACCACAGCAATATGATCAATTCCATTCCCATAGTCCTTAGCTTTCTCAGTAACATTAGGTGTGTTACTTTGAGAAGATTATGAATTTGGTAAAAACTGATCTCTGAAGTTGAGACAGGCTCTGAAGAATTCACAATCTACTGATACCCTTACCCATTCTTGTACAGCAAAGCCTTTCCTGATGTGGGGGAATATGGCAGTATGTCTCCACAAACACCAGAAAAGTTTTATTAAAGATTCCTGACTATAGAGTTCTGTGAGGACTGGGTTTTATTTTTCATTTTTACAGTTTCAGTTAAATTAATGTACTATCCAATATTCAAGTAAAACATGAAATATAGAATAACCGTTCCCTATTCAACCATAAAACAAAATGGGAAAAAAATGTACATATGAAGTGAATGTGATATCTCTATGTGCTCATACTGTTCTGAAATAATTGTGTAATAAATCTACAAAACAAGGCATTTTATAAAAAGCAACACAGAATGCAATTAAGGATGTTAGAACTATTATGCAGCAGAATAAAGATGTAAAGTCCAGGTATAATAGGTAAAATTTATGATTCAATTACATGAAATACTTACTTCTCAATACTGACATAAACTATAACTGTAGTTGGCCTAATGATGAATTTGTAATAGAAACAAAATATAAATCCACTAGTAAATTATAACATATTTCATTGTTAAAATTAAATGGTACTTAAATATGATATTCTAATATTAACTTCTGAAATATATTTGTACTTTAAAACATTAAATTTTATATTTACATATTTTAGAAATATGAATAATAGACTTTTTTTCAGAAAGTAGGTAGCTGCAGGCTTTCTTTCTGAGAGATGAACTCATTATTTACCTCATTTAAATTTCTCTTCTATTTTAAAATTTAATTCTATTAACAGAAAGAGTTAGAGTTTTGCTTTATTTTGAAAATTGCATTATTGCTGATTACTAACCCAAGCTGCTTGGCAGTAGTTACTCTCAGCTATTTTTTTTCAAGTCAACTGAAGCAACCTGTTTATTCAAAGATTACAATTTAAGTTCTGACATCCTTATTGAATATGTAAATGTAAGAATATCATGAAAAACATTCCATTCTTCTTTGTGCAAAGTTTGAGTATTGTATTTTAGATTTAATTTTTTAAAGATTTTGTTCCCTAACTTATTTTAGACAAAAGAGGATAAGCTACATTACTATCTATGTCACAAAAAAATCTTAATGTGAATATTTTACATTGTAGTACCAAACAAAGCAGTTTAGCTGTTACTGTGATCTATATAGCTTTATATGTATTTATGAGAGATTTTTCTATGTGAATTTTTAATCAAAATACCAAGGAATACTTGCTTAAATTATATCTGTGTACATATTGGCTTTATAAATGTTGTGTTTATGTCATTTAAAACATTTCTTTTTTTTTTTAACTTAACCTGACTAATAATAGAGTTTTAAGCCAGGTGATGGTGGCACAAGCCTTTAATCCCAGCACTTGGGAGACAGAGGCAGACAGATTGCTGATTTCAAGGCCAGCCTGGTCTACAGAGTGAGTTCCGGGACAGCCAGAGTTACAGCAGAGAAGTCCTGTCTCCGTAAAAACCAAAAAACTAAAAACACCAAAAAAAGCAAAATAAATAAATAAAAGTAAATAAAAAAGAGTTTTATAAACATTGAGAAGCTAGCTACATTAGGAAGTAAATACTTCCAGTGTTGAGAAATAGTAAAAAGAATTCAAATGCAGCCACAAAAGAGAGATGGCATGAGTAGTGGTCTTGCTTTATACAGCCTGGTGTCAGGAGAGTCTTGGGAGAGCAGGAACTCATTCATATGAGAAAGACATTACACTGTTCATAAGGGCTCTGTCCTCATGACACAGACTCCCCTCATTACGTGCCATTTCTCAACACAATGGGGACCAAGCTTCAACATGAATTTGAGTGACAGCAAATCATACTCACTTTATAGGGCTATCTGCCTCTCCATGGGATTTTCCCCTCACTTGTTTCAGGTCTTGGCTCTAGGTTATTTATTGAATAGTTTTTCCTGGATCTTCTATTTATAACAAACCACGCCATTATCAGTCTGTAGGCCTTTCCTTGTCTTAATTCTCTTTATAGCATTTTATTGCTCTACAATGCAATCTTTATAAAACTGGACACTATCTATTTAGTTTAGTATTCCATCATGAGTGTTATAAATAGTAGCTGTAAAATAGTAGGTATTAATACACATTCCTTATGTACACATTTGTAGCAAACTTTGAAGAAACACTAATAATTCTAGGTGCTCAGCTTTATATTAAGTATTTTAAATGTGTGATATATAATCCTGAGAGGAACCCATGTTATGGAGGGAAACTGTCAGCCTAGAAGGAATAGAGGTAGGATTTGATTTAGGAGACTACATGATTACATACCATGGCAAACGATAGCATGAAAAATGACTTATAGTGTTAAAAATAAAACACTGGTCCAGTGAGATGGCTAAGCAAGGAAAGGCATTTTACATGAACCCTGACCACCTGACTTCAGTCCCTAGGAAACACATGGTGGAAGGAAAGAATCAACTCGTCCAGGTTGCCCTTTGACTTACTTACATGTGTTTGCTGTGATGTGAACATACACAATCCCTCACCCCCAACACACAAAAGATACATATGTTAGCAAATTCAAACATTACTTTCTTTTCTCTGAGGTTTCCTACTCCATTACTTCAGACGAAGATAGCAATGTAATAGACTTGAATTTTGACTTCATTTTGTTGTTTTCCTCAGGCATTATTTTGTATCAGTACCTTACACTAGATATCTTCTCTAGCATGCTATTACTGTTTTACATTTTACATTTTCTTTTTTGGTGTTGAAAATATGATGAATTAAGACTTTATAATCTGTTGTTTGGAGTTCTAATCTTTTTCTCTTTTATTATAGTTATTTTTATTTACCATTATTATAATACACAGCCTCTGGACTATTCCAGACATTGAGATTTCTCCTCAAATTTTAGGTTACATTCATGTTCTTGAAAATAATTTGGTGTTTTGAACACTTCTACTTAGGAATATAACTTTAATTTTAATAGCATATGACTCATATCTTTTTTTCACATATAACCTGCAGTTTCAAGAAAAATATAAACAGTATTACTGTCTTTACACAGTGATTGATGGTATAATTTGATTATAAGATTATGAGCTAATACTTATCATTTTATTTGAGAGAGACTTAGAGTAAAGTCAGATGATAGCTAGAACACCTTCAAAACAGAACTCTTAATTCTTTCCCACAGCAACTCAGCAGCTACTGGGCATAGACACTAGAATCTGGCCAATGACTGATCGTATTTAGGAGCAATAAAAGAAAGTCAAGTATAGTTTCATAGATAGTCATCCAGAAGTTTTTATTTCATGTTAGCTTAATACCAGTGAAGAGACAGGAAGCCTTCCAATTCTTCTGTACAAAATTACCTTACTCATCATTTGCCTTCAGATCTCTGCCAAAAGAACAGGATGTGGCTGTCTACATGGCTACATGGGAAATGGAATAAATGGTCATTGTTTGTTCTCATTTAGGTGAGTTTTGTTTGTCTCACAAGTCCTTTATTAATGGACTGGTGACTTTGATTTAGTTGGTTTTTCTAATATGCATACTTAATATGATATAATTATGTTATATTTACATTTATCAATATCTATTTTTGGTTGTCACTGTTTATAAGTAATCTATTATTTGATAATTCCATACATGTACATAATGGATTTTCTTCACACTTGCCTCCTTACCCTCCCTTTCCTTCTCTCACCTCATTTCGAAGCCCCCTCTCCTCCTCTCCAGTTTCCATACTTCTTATCTTTTTGTTTTGTTTATGACCTATGGCATTTAACTAAGACCATCAGCAGGGACAAAAGTATGGAGCTATCTACTGGAGCATGAGTAACAATGGTTACAAAAAAAGACAATGCCTTCCTCTTTCACAGCAGACCATCAGTCAGTGTGAAAAACTCCATTGGGTAGGGCACAGAGAGGGATGCCAAGAAAAGAAAACTGCCATCCCTGAATTCCTGGGTAAGCCATGTTTATCTGCTTATTAAAGCCCAGAGTCTCCATTCAAGTCTCAGTGTTACCACCTTTAAAATGTATCCACTAAACCTTTTTTTATCAGGGATCCTTGATTAAGATTTTTTTCTTCATACCGACACAGTATACACCCGGTTTATATAAAATAGCAAGACTGTTTTTCAAGATCCTCAGTTAAGTGACCATTTTGTCTATATGCATTACATGTCATTTATCTGCCTCTTGCCCAGTGCCAGCCATATTCTCTGTCTTCTGTTCTCTCACTGACTCATTCACTCTTGGTCTGGAGTACAAACCAATCCAATCTCAGTTTCAAGAAGTTAGAAGAGTCTAAATCAAACAGAAGAAAGGAAATGCGAAGACTGGAAATCAATAAAATTGAAAACCACTAACATCAAAAGTGAACACAAAGCTTACTCACACCAGGATTTGAGAATATCAATCAGAACAAAACCTGAAGGCCTTATTCTGAGAGCTAGTTTGTACCTTCCCCTTTTCATGTTCAGTGAGAACAAATTGAAGGAAATTAGAAATATAGCTTTAGGTCACAATTTACTCTTCTAAAATTATTGGTATCTCAAATAGGACAATAATTTAATCTCCTATCTTGCATGATAATTAAAACGTGTTGTTATAAAATAACGTGTACGGTGGTATGCAATCAGAAACTACAATTATCTTGGAGAAATATAAAAATGATACTAATTTTTAGAGAAGACAGTATGTGAGTTGCAGGCATATTTATGGATCTATAGATAAATGGTGACTTGAGCTGTAATGTCCTAATTTTCTCATGTTAACCCAATTCTAGGTTGGGATTTGATACATGCCTTTTGGGTCATAGTATGGCTTTTCTACTGTAGGAGGAATTATGTTTAATTGCAGATTCTAATAGTGATAGCTAGAAATAAGTCTTCCAGGCATGTTTGGAAGTTTAAAATTGTTATAGAACTGCAACTTGTGATAGTTGACAAACAGAAGTGTGTGTAGGAAAGGAATTACATGCAAACTTTGTATCAGAATATACTCCATTTCCATGACTATTAGAGACAGAAGCCTCTAGAGATGCGAGATCATCTCAACTTTCTGTACCACTCTCCCGGATTCACTACATTTCTTCCTATCTATTATTAAAGGCTGTGTTGGAGTCTTTGCCTACAAAGGCGAGTAGAAGTTGATTACTCATAGCAGAAATGGACACATTCTGTCGCTGAATGGTATCAGCTACCCAAATAAAATAATTTTTTTTTACTAGTGAATTAAAAAGGAAGGCTTTTAAATGCTTCCACAATATTATGAGTGCTCTCTTCTCCACATATTATCACTAATACAGTGGCAGTGTAAATATGTCTACATAAATATTCAGTTTAGCCACAGCTGCTGCTGGCTTTACCAGTGGCTACAGTTTTGTTTTAAAATAAAGATAGCTATTTTGAGGAGCAAATGAGTTGCTTTATTTAATACTAGTGTGTAGAGGTACATTTAATCTTTTAATACATCAGCATGGCCGCTCTGGAGTAGCATTAATATTAGCACACACCTTTATTCCAAGTATTAAGGCAACAGTAACACAAGCCTTTAATCCTCAAGACAGAAGCAGAGACAGGAAGCAGAGCTCAGAGGTAGTCAATATCAGACAAGAAGTGATGTCTGAGATGAGTCAGGGAGAAAGGCAGGCAAAGTGATGAATCAGAGGAAAAGTTAACAGAGTGAGGACACACTCAACTCTGACTATAGAAAATCAGGCTCTCAGTTTAATCTGAGACAGTCTGAGGTAGAGACACAAAGGTAGTTCGGTAGAAGAAGTCAGTATCAGATGGGAAGAGTTTTGAACCTGAGCAGAGCTGTTCAGTCTGAGGCAGACAGAGAATCAGCCAGAGTCAGAAGAGTTCAATCAGAAACAATCAGCTGGCTCAGAAAGTCAGTTTGAACCAGTCAGTTTGGAGAAGAGTTTGGGCCAGAACAGTGAGTGAGTTGAATCAGTCAATCAGAAGAGTCAGTTAAGTTCTGTACAGCTCTGAGTTCAGAAGGAGTCTGTCAGCAGTAAGTCACAAGGCTGAAACCTTCTAGGTCCAAGGTAGCAGCTTGAAGACTAGATTATACAGAGGCTGAAACCCTCTAAGGACTGGGGATTGAATTAGCCAAAGAATAAACTCTTTTGCCCTGAATCAGCAGCTACATCTGGTGCCTAATATGATTGGTAAAAGGCAAAGAAGAATAAAAAGGAGCCGACTACACTGATGTTGCTTGTCTCATTTATTGAAGCACTTTGCTACAGCTGGAAAATACAGCTGCTTTTTTGTTCGCTAACTGCAAATAAGATAAATTGTAAGAAAAGTGCATTAGAAAATAAAAATAATTTTATTCAGTATTTAGATTCGGATTTCTGCAAGTTAGAAATGTGTGATTCTCATAAAATGAAAATAAAATTTGAACTAAGATATATTAATAATGATCAAATATTCTAATCATGTTGTAGTAAAATTTGAAATTTTCAGTAAAAGACAAACAATACATATTTTGTTTCATTTAAGTTTTTAAGAAAACTGAATTTGTACACTTTGTAATCCTTATGTAGTCATCCATAAGAGATCATATATGAAACTTATTTAAAGTATACAATTTTATCAAATCCTCATGGTTAGGGGTATAATAAAATTACTTATCTAAATCATTATTCTCATCAGTAAAATATAAACTCATATACTGTGCCTTTCTTTGTGTGTGTACTTGAATGTCGTTTTGGCTATTTTCAGTGGTCTAGTATATTTTATATTTGGTATGTTCAAGCTCAAATGGAGTTCATGGGAACAATAAGGAATGTATCTAATATATTTCTTCCCCATATATGACAGAATATATTCCCAGAATGGGTTGGGTATGTCCTGTCCCCACATGTGACAGCCAGAAGACAGACAAATTTATGTGAAATCATTCTCAGACATTGAGCAAAAACAGTTTAAGCTTATTATTCTTTGAGAAAATAAAATTAAGGTAAGTCCTATTAGCACCATATTCTTCTTTCCCTCCTTCCTTTTTATCTCTTTTTTTTAGAGAAAGTATCTAATTAAGCAGTCCTGGGTATTATGTAATTCTCTATGTAAATAAAAATGCAAAATGGCCTCAAACTCACAGATATCTTCTTGCGTCTGCTTCTCAAGAGCTAGGATTAAAGTTGTGGACCAACATCCACAGAGTGAAACAAATTTCTTACTGATGCACAAGAAACAGAACAAACAGGACTGCCACAACCCATGACTGAGCTGAGAAAACAGAAGCTCACATCAGATAAGGAAGGTCAGGACACTGGTATTGGATAGAGATAAAGATAGAGATAGATAGAAATAGCGATAAGAGAGGAAAGAGAAGAGAGAGACACAGAGAGAAAAATCAGACACAGACAGACAGAGACAGACACTCATACAGAGGGAGAGGGAGATGGAAAAAGGGAGGCAGGGAGAGTCAGAGTCAGAGACAGAGAGCAGACTTGGGAAATCCCTTGTATCCTAGAACCTTTAACTATGTTCTGATTTATACAAGTCTGTGGATGCATAAAAGGAAAGCATTGAAGATCAAGAAAAGAGCTACCAGAAAACACTAAGATAATTTACAAACTTCATACAAAAAGAAAGTTTCTGATGTGCCATCTAGCTTAAGAATTTTATAGTGTACAAAATAATTTACAGACTCCTCAGAAAGTTATTGCTTTGTAAAGGGCTTTTTGTTTTGTACAATAATTGCAATAAAATTTATTATTAATATTCAACAATAAGCCTAAACAGAGAAAGCTGACTATAAATAACTACCAAATTACAGTCACATACTACTTAAAGTAGAATAACAAAATCTTGATATTGTTGACCTACAGCTCATAATATCCACTGGTTAATCAACTGTCAGACAAGTAAAGAAAAAGGAAAATATGGCATGTGATCGAAAGAAAAAGAAATGGGCAGAATAAAACCAGAAGTGCAGTGGACAAAGACACTTGCTTCCAAGCCTGAGGACTTGAGTTTGATCCTCAGGCCCCAAATAATAGAGAGGAGATATCTGAATTCTGTGAGTTGTCCTCTGACCACCATACTTGTGTCATGTGTTATGTCACACAAATACACACACACACATACACACACTAAGTAAATGTTTTTAAAATATCCTTGGTAGGTTTAAGGCACTAGGGGAAAAAAAAACACATTAATTATTGTCATTAGAGAAAGCCAGGTGCTATTGTAGAGATAAAAATGCATTGTTGAGAGGAATTTTATTGAATCCTACATTATAGCAATAAAAACCTTTTGACTAAAGCCCCAAAAGACATTCTTAAATATCTGTAGTGAGTCAGTAACCTGAGCTGATAAACTATATCAAATAGTTTATCAAAATATAAATGGATCCCCTATATAGAGGAAAGAGTGTAGAAAAAAAGTAAGGATCATTTCCCACAGGTTTTGAAAGTAATAACCCCTCATAGAGGTAACATGCTCAGTCAGTCAGAAAGTCAAATTCTAAATCCAATTCTTAAGCCGTTGGTATAATGAAAGCCTGGGGGGTAAAAAAAAAAACGAAAGAAAACAAACCTAGAGTAACTGGGCATGCTGGTGCACGTTTGTGACTCCAGTGCCTGGCAGTGTGTAGCCAGAGGAACCTGAGTTGAAGGCCAATGCTGCATAGGAAGTTCAAAGCCTTTACATATTGAGTTCATGTCTTTGATATGAGAAGCAAAAGTAAAACAAAAATGACTCAGAGTAAAATCACATAAAGAAGGACAAGGTAAAAGAAAACACTGTTTTTAAACAATTCTGATAACATTAAAGGATAACTGACAGGTCAAAGACAAAATGTTAATCGTGTGTTTTGTGATTTGATATATGCAAAATTGAATTTTATGAAATTGTAAAGTAACAGAGAAAATAAAATTTCAAATTACTTAAGAAACATATGTAAAGAATATACAATTATTATGACAATTTTTGCCAAAACAGGCAAAAGCCAAAGATATGTAACTAATAACCAATACTTTTTTTTTTAATATTGTGTACAAAATCTGAGATTTAAAAGGTCTGGTAAGCAACAGATATTGTCAGACTGTCAGACTAAATAGCCTTTTGTCATTAGTTGCTTGAAATGAAAGAAACATCTTTTTTTCTTGCTTAAATTTACTTGTACGTACAAATAACACTATACATTATTATTACAATAATTATTTTAAAAACTGCTTAGAAAGAAGAAAAAACATATATATCTCATTTACTGAAACATATGTTAGACCTAGAACCCTTCATTTATTTCTGTTTCAATAGTTTCCAAATCTGGTATCATTTTCTCCAGTTCTGATAGTTTGATTGGACATTTCTTATAGTGTGTGTCTGATGGAAGTAAAATCAGACTTTGAATAAATTTCTTGTATCTTCATTTGAAATATCTCTTTAGCAGATATAGAATTAGACATTCGTGGATTGTAAATTTTCTTTGAGAACTGTAAAAGTATTAGTCATTTTATTTTGTGTTTGTTCAAAATGTGGGAATATTCTTTTACATATAATGAAGATGTTTTTATGAGTGCACTGCCAAGACAGCATTAGTAAAGCTAGGATGATTGCAGTGATTTTAGTATTATGAACACTGGATCCAAATAATATTTTCACACTTGAAGCCATTCTACAAGCGGTGGTTTCATAGTATTTCTAGAGAATTTATTCATGATTCATTGTTTTTAGCGTTTATTTCCTTTTAGGATTGATATTTAGCAGGTCTTAAAGTCAGTTTATATATTGACAATGTCCAATGCAGAGTGGTCAGCCCTGAAACCAAACAAGCAATTAAGGAAGTTGAATTTGTTAGGTAAATATATGTAATAATAATAATCAGAGAAAAAGAGGATATCAAGTTGAGAGTAGGAGGTCATAAAAAGGGTTTGAGGGAGGAAAGAGAAAGGGGAAAGTGATATAATTCTATTTCAATTAAAATACATTAAAAATAAAGCTTCTTTGCAAAAATAAAATGAAAAAATAAATTGAAGTGAATATCATTTATGAATAAAAGCGTACAGAATACAAAATATACATAGAAGTTAACCACCTTAAATAAATGCTTCTTGATCATCACTGCTAATAAAACATTTAAAATTAAAATATAATCATCAGTAAGACTACTTGTAAATATATTTTATATTGTGATCAATATCCTCTTAGATATTTTGTATATATGCACGTCTTGCTTTGGCCAAGATAATGTGAGCAAAAATTCCTTTTAGAATTTGTAACATATTATTTTAGAAGCTATAATAATACAATTTATCATGTCTCATTTCCCTTACCATAATAGTTCTGAAAACCAAGTGTTAAGAATGAGCTTCCTTTAAACAAATATCTCAATGACAAGTAAAAGGCTAGCTCTAACTCCTGACATTCTTTGTGTGTGTGTGTGTGTGTGTGTGTGTGTGTCTATTTGTGTATTTGTGTGTATGTGTTTGTGTCAGATAATTAAACTAAGAAAAGCCTTGGAAATTGTTGAATAGTTTTTATTAGAATATACCCCAACAATTTTGACCAATACTTGGTTTCTTTTCTGAATGTACAGCTGTGTTGTGTCCAACTCAGTGGGATTCCATTGTTTAACACTGTGTTAAATCATTATCCCTTTATAATCTTTATTCTGTATTTGAGTTATTGAGAGCTGACAGAAGTTTAATAGGAGTGGACACAAGCATAACTGATTACTTTGTAACACAGAGGTAAGAACATTGATGGAGACATGGTCTTGGCTGGAAAGACAAACTGTCCTGCTTGTCCTGAAAGTGAACATGAAGGTGCCTAACAGCTCATTGATAACACTGTCTCTACCACTACTATGATAATCTAAAGATTCTGTATATTCTAAAATTTCACTGATATCAAAGTCTATTTGGATTTATATAACAAAATACTGTATCAACCCACTTTTCTCTGTGTCTGTTGGGTCTTACAGTTGTGGTAAGAGTGCTACCTGGACTCTAGAATCTAGACAAAGGATTTTGATGTAGGCTGCTCTTTGATCTCAAGTTTGTATATTCTTTGGAGTAAAATAAAATATATGTAGAGCAAGCAACATTTAATGTTTTAATCCATCAGCATTGCTGCTATAGAGTAGAAAGAATGTTGGTACACACCTATAATCCAATATTCAGAAAGCAGTGGTGGTACATGCCTTTAATCCCCTCACTTGGGAGACAGGAAGCAGAGCTTAAAAGGAGTCAGGGCAAGACAGGGAAGGACATTTGAGATGAGTCATCATGAAGGGCAGGCAAAGTATCAAATCAGGGGAAGAGCTGGCAGAATGAGTCAGAGTGAGGACATGCCCAACTCATAGGATATAAAAGAAGGCTCTCAGCTCAGAGACAGACAGTATGAAGCAGGTAGACTGGCTGAGAAGAGACACAGAGGCAGTCTAAGGCAGTAGGAGCAGTCTGAGGAGTCTGAAACAGAAACTCAGGGGAAGCCCAGGAGAAGTCAGTATCAGATTGGAAGATCGAGTCAGTTTGAAGCCAAGCAGAGTAGTTCAGTCTAAGGCAGTCAGAGAATCAGCCAGAGTCTTCAGAGTAAGAAAAATTCTGTCAGAAACAGTAAGCTAGGCTCAGAAGGTCAGTCAGAATACCTGTTAGTTGGAGAAGAGTTTGAGTCAGACTAGCAAGTGAGTTGAGTTGAATCAGAAAAGGGTGTTGACCAGTATAGCTCTGAGTTCAGAGGAAACTAGTCAGAGTGGCTCAATCAGAAGTATGTCTCAGAGGCTGATAAGATTATATGGAAGTTTAAATGTTCTAGACTGTACAGAGGCTGACTGAAGCCTTCCAGTTCTAGGCTTAAAAGTAGGTTTGTATGCTCCAGGGCTCTGGGACTAAGAACTTGAATAAGACAAAAGAATAAACAGCCCTTTGAACCGGAACCTATGACTACAATATCCAATGTCATCTTCCCGCTTTGGCACTGTCTTAATGATTTGTTAAGCATTATATGTTAAAACATTGGGTTACATGAGATACATACATGTTCTTCCATATTACAATTTGGGGCAATTAAATTATTAGTCACATTAAGTATCTGCTTCCAAGAGTTTTGGACAATCTTGACAGATAGGGTTCAGTTAACAATACATATGGGATTTGGATCAAAGTTTCAGGGGATCTCTGCTGTTATTCTCTACCTATATAATTTGTAGCTGCCATTTAGCCTTTCAGTACCTCACTTTCCTTCCTTTAAAAGAACAGTGGGGACAATATAGTATTTCTAAAGCATAGTGAGAAGTCAGAAAGCCAAATTGCTTCTACCTAGCTGTGTGATCTAAGATCATGTTATTTCTACATGATTTATCTTTGTCTACCAAAAGAGTAGCTGTGAAACCTTTTTTTACATCCATGTGCATGTGTGTGTGTTGGTGAGGAGGAGAGTGGTAATTTAAACAGTGGTAAAAATAATAACACCTCCAGGTAAGATTTCTCCTAGTTGACCTGGACTCTCTACAATTCTTACTGGATGTGTGACACACCTATGTTTGTAAACAGTCCGAATGGAACCCTTGCTCTATTATGCACATTTTTTCAGAGATAAAACCTGAGAGAAATTGCATCTGTGGTGCTGTTTACACTTTGACCTCTCAGTAGAGAGAATTGGAAAGAGTAAGAACTGTGAAAAATTTGCAAAGTGACATTGCAAAAATTTAATAACTAGTATAGGCTAACATTGACGAGTTTTATCTTTCAGTCATTCAATGTTTATCTCATGGGATTTTCGTTCACCTACTGAATAAGGACATGTTGCTGATAACATCTCACATTGGACGAGATTTAAATTTATAAAGTTTGTTTTTAATTATTATTTTACTTATTCACCAAAAAAATCATTAGAAGAGTCTTCTGAATCATGGCTGAACTTGCAAAACTGTTTGAGGTTGAGACTAAATAAATTACTGACAATATTCTTTTGTTTTTATGTAAAAATTTCATTTTGTTTAAATATTAATAATCTTACTTTCAGTGAAATGTAATGAAAATTTAATTATCTTCATTTACGGAAGTTAACCATATTGACTATTGTGCTATAATAAGCATCAAGACAGTATACTTATCACTTATTATACTTTATTAAAAATTAAACATGGAACCCCAGGTTATTTGAAACATAACCTAGAAGCATAATGTTTAGAAGTGTACACTCCAATCTGAAATGATTTGATGAATCATTATAGACAATGTAATAAGTGTTAGTGAGAGAGTTAGAAATTATTTTCTTTTTTTCCTGATCTTTATTTTTCCAGGAAATGTATGTTTAAAATCATGACTTTAAATGTGAAGATTGAGAAATATTCTCATGCCCATATAATTGTACGGCACTCTTTGAAAGGAAATGATACACTTCTATGAAGCTAGAAAATTCTAAATGGAATTACTATTTCACATTCATCTAAACAAATGCATTTTGATGTGCTAAAGCAAATGCAGTTGGTGGGATTGTATTATTAAGTTTTTCTATTATCATTAAATTTATACACTTTTCCTATATATCTATGACTAATAATGATGGAGATTTTGATGTTGTACTATAAAAACGTGATTATTTGATGTTCAAAGCTTGCATGATAATAGGAGGAAACCATGGCTGGAGAGATGAGTTCTTGGTTAAGGGCACTTGCTGTTTTCCCAGCGGACCCAGTTTGATTCCAGCACTTAACAAAGCAGTTCAAATATTCCATAACAAAAGTTTCAGGGGATTCAGTGTCCTTTTTTGGCCTACTTGGACACTGCATACAATGGTACACAGATATACATGTAGACAAAACATCTGTACACATGAAAACCAACACTAATGATACAATATTTTAAAAGAAACACATGAATTGTATGAGGCTTTAAATTTTCTAAATTTTAAAATAAAAATGTTTTTAAAAGTATATCTTAAAATGATACAATTGATTTCTCCTATTAGGTCTAGACTTCTATTTAAAAAGACAATATTGAATATTTTGTAATGACTTCCAGATTTTAATCTGTATAGTCATATATGTTATGACTTAGATTCAGATTTTATTATAAAATATATATGTGTTTCTATTTTGATTTTCTAAGAATTAATTATTAGAATTCCTAAAGAACTGAAATTTAGACTCTCAAGATTTTGTGATTTGGCAAATTTAGATTTTTTAAAATCTCTCCTTTATTTTTTAACCTAGTCAGACTATTTATCACAATTTAATCATCCATTAGTGAATACATAATGCATAGTCCTTCATATACTGAGCTAAAGACTACAAACATTCCTTTTTGTTAATTGAAAATATATTTTTTCATATACTATGTTCTGATTATGGGAACCTCTGATATCTTTCCCATTTCCCTCCCATCAGAATCTATACCTCTTCTGTCTCTTTGTAGAAAACAAACAGGCATCTAAGGAATAATAATGAAATAAAATAAGATAAAGCAAAAGAAAAAAAACTAATTTTTCATTTGTGAGTAGTTATCATTTGAAGATAGCTTCTGGGTTAGTGATGGAGGTTTGTGTCTTCTTACCCTCTCAGCACTGGGACAAAATCTAGCCCAGACCTCTGCAGTCCCTGTGTATGTGCTACAGGCTCTGTGAATTCATATGTGTGATTGTCCTATTGTGTTTATAGGGCCTTGTTTCTTTGATAGCTTCTACTCCCTCTAGCTCCTTTCACTTTTCCTGCTTCTTCTTTCACAGAGTTTCCCAAGCCCTAAGAGGAGGTATTTGATGAAGACATACCATTTAGGACAGAGTGTTCCAAGGTGTCTCATTCTCTGCACATTGTCCAGCTATGGCTCCCTGTATTTGTTGCCATCTGCTGCAAGAGGAAGCTTCTCTGATTGTGGGTAAGAGAGACACTAACTGATGAGCATAACAGAATGTCTTTAGTAGTCATGACTATGTTCTGTTTACAGAATGGTAGTATGTGGTTTTATCCTAGGTCCATGGCCTATTCTTGGGCACCCAAATAGTGTCAGGTATGAGTTCCATCTTATGGAGTGGGGCTTAAATCCAATCAGATATTGGTTGGTTACGCTCAACATGAGCTTTGTGCCACTATTAGACTAATAAATCTTATAGGCAGGTCATCATTGTAGATCAAAGATTTTGTGGCTGGGTTAGTGTTTACTTTTTTTCATTCAGTAGCATGCAGAGTATGTTCCAGTATTATGAACACTAGAACCTAGGGGTAAAGGTTGTAGGTAGGCACTAGCTTTACTTCTCTGTGTTCAATTAGTTGTGTAGGAGTTGTCTTCATCAACGGGGCCTTATTGTCAATTGGTGGAGAGTAACCAATACCCTTGGCAATAGCCAGAGTTCTTTGGGGTTCCTATGGGGTCCTTTCAGTCAAGAACTAGATTAGATATAACCCATTTCTGATACTAGAAGCCACATTTGGCAACGAGATGTCCAGTTGGGGCTCAATATCTTCTGTTATTTGGTAATTTCATTTAGATTGCCTTCATTTATGTGTGTGTGTGCGTGTGTGTGTGTGTGTGTGTGTGTATATATATATATATATATAATATATTTTAGGAATCTTTTACTGTATTGGGTTTCCATATGACTCTTCGAATGGCCCTTAAGTTTCAGTTGTCTGTCTGGACATTTTCTTCCTTGATCTCTTCTTCCCCATTCCCAATTTTATAAGTCAATCATATTAGACAGTTTCATTTATGACAACAAATATTTTAAGCTTAATATCCTATGGGCATCTACATGTAGCTTGTGAGAGCACAGGCACACACATGTAGGTTTTTCCATACAGAGGTGAAAAGTCATTAACACTGTCTTGATTCTTTCACATCTTTCTAGATGCAAGTGAAAATGTTGTTTTAAGAACTGTGCCACAGAAGTAATTTATCCCACCAGTATAACACTCCTTTATGCTTTCTTCCAATAAAAAAATGAAGTAAATGACATAAATAAATAATGACTTGGAAAATCCCTAAATATATTTGCTATCACCAAACTTTTACAAATCTTAGGAGTTGGCTTAGTAGAAGACTAAATCTCAGATACTGGTCTAGGTTCATTTGCCAACAAACACACACAGAATGAATTATAATGCTGTCTATGTTCCCATCAGTGTCATTAAGCTCTTCTGAAAATAAAATTGTATAGGTTTTAGGTCCTCCATTTATCAAAAATTAACTACAAGTGTTAGGCAAACCTTCATCTCTCAGTGAGCTATTATGGGCTATTTTAAATCTGTAGAGAAAGTAGAAATGAGAAGCTGCATGGGAATGCATGTGAAGATTGTATTTACATACTCTTAGAAGTTACTCTGCATTTTGATTGTCCTAATTTCTATACCTATTATAATCATTTATTTGGTGAATTTCTTTCATTTTTCTAAATTATTTGCCAGTTAACATTTTCCTAAAATTCTACAAAAGTTTTGAAATGAAATTTCTCTCAAAAATTCCAAATGTATTCTGGGTGGGGTAGTTGTCTCTAATCCCAGATGTTTTGAGGCTTAAAAGAGTGAGGGGATTCTGATTTCTAGGCCAATGTGTGCTACATAGTGATTCTGAGGTTAGCCTGAGTTAGGCCATGACTAAACATAAAAATTCCATATGGTTAAGTATAGTTAGTGATTTTTATCCCTTCAAAGATTACAGATTATATACTAACATTAAACCATGTACCTGACGTAAAATGTGCTTTACACTTTGAAAGCTTCAGTTAACTAGCATTTTTGTAAGCCCTGACACATAGCAGTGGGCAGTGACGACCAGAGCTTTCCTTTACGATATCGGGAAATGTATAATTTGGTAACTTATGCTCAAACTTTATATGGTCAATTTAAAATAAAACATGGTAATAATTGTAACACTTGGCTGACAATAAAGACCCTGAAATTATTAGAAGCATAAAAATATTTCATAAAGTTAACTCACTATAGTTAATGCTGTGACACTTCACTGCAAGTATTTCATCCAGAAAAATGATGACTCGTGTTAGGCTCCAGTTACCAGGGTGACAATAGTCTCAGAAAGTGAGTTTAGAGGTATTTATATTTTTACATTTTAGAAATGTTTATGGACAATTGTTACTAATTATTCTTTGAAAACCCACAGGCTATATCTATGAGAGCATAGATTCCTAGGGTTTTCTATGGGATAATTTTTAATTGAACTTAATTTGTTAATTGTCTACATTTTCAACTTCATCTTGAATCATATTTGGCAACATTACATTTCTTGAAGAACAATCTCTTTTCTTCCATGTATGCAATCTGCATAGCATTGCTCCTAATAGCTCAGTATGATTATCTTTCGCTTCTGAGGTATCTGTTCTAATTCTCTGACTTCATTAGAATCTTCTATCCTTTCTTAGGCTAGGTAGGAGTTTAGTGACTTTTTTTTCAAAGAAACCTTATTTTCTGACTTCTGTTTTCTATATGACTTATTTCTGTTCTATTATCTCCTTTCTTCTTATGATAATTTTGGTCTTAGTTTGTTCTCATTTTTCTAAATCATTGAGTGATAAATTGATTTTTTGGTTTTTTTTTTCATTTTTAATGGTCACATTTATGTGTGTAAAATTCCCTGTTAGTGCTAATTTTGACTCCTATCAGATCTAATTTATTATGTTTTCATTTTCATTTTTCTCAAGACATCTTTAAAATCCATTTTTGATTTCCTCTTGGACTCAATCATTTTTTAAGAGAATTTTCATTAGTTTCTATGGATCTATGGATTTACCAGAATGCTTCTTGCTACTGGTTACTTCTCATTTCATTATATCATGTTCATCAAAGATACTTCAAAACATCAATCCATACCCTGAAGAACACTGGTAAAAATATCCTCAAAACATGATCAGAATATTCCAAGAGAAGCCCTGGTCTTCAGTCCACCCTGGAAGCCTGAAGCTGTGTCATATCAATGAACAAATGCAGCAGTGGCAGGAATGGACAGATGAACTTGCCAGCAAGAGTAAGTAGTGTCAAGCAACAAAAGCAAAACTTTCTGCTGTCCTTTACCTGGCCTGCCTGTATTTTAGAGTCACTCTTCCCATTCAAATAATCTGATTAAAAAAAAAAACAAAAAAACAAAAAACAAAAAAACAAAAACAAAACCTGCACAGGAATGCCCAGCCATTTGCCTTTAATTGATTCCAGTACTCCTACAATTCTCTCATATGCTTTTCTCATTATACTATCTTTCTCCAAGTTTCTTCTCTTACTCATTATTAATATATTTAGAATCAATATTTTTAAAATCCTGGTTAATTATTTTAATATCTGTACTAGTAAGTTTTTGTCAACAATACAAACCTAGACATATCTGGGAAGAGGGAATGTTAGTTGAGAAAATGTTACTGTTAGTAGGTAAGTCTGATTGATGACAGGCATGGATGGACCCAGATTATTGTGGGCAATGCCATTTCTAGGGAGGGGGGTCCTGGGTTTTATGGAAAGTAGGTTAAGCCAGCCATGAGAAACAAGCCAGTAAGAGGTATTCCTCCATGGATTCTGTTGCTGTTCCTGCCTCCAGGTTCCTGCCTTGAGTTCTTGCTTCTGACTTCCTCCTATGAAGGACTGTGACTTGACAGTTATATACTATAATAAACACTTTCCTTGCCAAGTTGTTATTGCTCGTGGTGTTTATTACAGCAACAGAAACTGAACAAGGGCAGTATCTGTAAGCACTTTTCTTTACTTATGGAACCAAGGTTACCTGATATGGTTGATGGAGGAATGCACAACACAAGCTGGGATTGGAGGGTCCATAGCAATAAGTGCTGTGACAATTTATTGCAAACATTCAGACTTTTTATACCCTTATCAGAAACATAATATAATGGCAATTGTCAGGATCAATACAGTGATGGTTGCCAGGACACAATGATGTCTGTAAGCTTTACAGAGTATACAAGATTAATATTCAAATATCCTGTCAAGCTTTCATGATTACAAAGGGAATGCACAGAGAAACATAAAATGACCTGAAACATTCCACTATCTGAGGGAAATTTACACCAGTCCGTTCAGGAACTGTAAGCACACAGTGCCCACAGGAGTCATGGGCTCTTTCCTAAGAAACCAAAGATCTCAAGGCAGCTGGATCAGGTCATCTCCGTGGTTCCCTGCAAGTATCCTAGTCTCTGTTTCCCTAACTTTACAAGTTATAAAGATAGACGTTTGAAAATAAAACACCGTAGGTGAAGAAACTATATGAACTTCTGAGATATAAACTATTTTGAATGTGCCTTAAGACAGTGAGCAGCCTGTTTAATAATTCTGTTGTATAACTCAAACTGGCTTTGCCATCTGCTTGTTAACAGTCATAATGCATCCTCTAAAAATTTAATAGAATGAATCTATATTATAGCAGGTAGTTTTGTTTGGTTGGTTTATTAACTATAATTTTAGTCATTTGCTGTCAGCACACAGATAATTACTAATTTTAAAATTTTACTGAAATTCCTATCAAAAGTTTAATCATTGATATGTATGATATATATACTACTATATGGCTATATATATATACTATATATATATATATACTATATGGCTATATATATTACTATATGGCTATAAAGCTAGCTCTAATTAATTTTGAAGTTTACAATTAAGAAATGATAACTTCTTTAAGAGAAAAATAGTTTAACCCAATTTAAATGTGTATGTATTGACCAATCTGTTCCTACATTATATACATTTTTATATAATTTAATGTTTATATATACTAAATTAAAATTAGTTCCAATGGAACATCTTCAAAACAACTCAAACACCTAAGGTTCAAGAACACCGTTGAAGAGAGGGCAAAATGATTTAGAAACAGGAGGTATAGAGAATTTGCTGTAAGATTGTTTCCTGGTAATTTCAAAAGTTATATCCACAAAGTTTCACCAACATGACTGCCTAAACATGAGCTGAACAAGGACAACAATAGACATTGTATACATGCTAACATGGAAAGAATGAAAGACTACAAGTCTCCAACCCTTCATGAAGAACTACAGGCAACTAAGGACTACTGAGAGCAGGAGAGATAGACTTACTTAAGAAATAGCACACCAATTGGCTCTACCAAGAAATCAGCCCTGAAACTATACATAAAAGTGTCATTATACAAACTGGGCAGGTTCTTTGTATGAATATATATGTTTATATACACCCATACACATTATATATATATATACACACACACACACATGTAATAACTATTTTAAAAAGGGCTATGAGTTTGAAAGCAAGGAGTAGTATATGGAAGGGTTTGGAGGGAGAAAAGGGAAGAGGGAAATGATGTAATTATAAACTAAAAAATGAAAGAAATAATGAAAAATAAATGTATTTAAAATGTAAGCCTTTACTGTAACTTAAGTATTTTTTAAGTTGAAGTATTATAATAATTGGACAGTCTATTCTACTTTAAATATCATTTTATTTTATAGGGAATCACAGTTTATCAAGTGGAGAAGTTTAGCCCCGATCCTGGTGAGGTGGCGAGGATGATTTAGGAACACTGCCACTAGATCGGGAGAATACCTTTGACAGAGTTGAAGACACTTTCGCCAGCACTTTAGAGCCTTGCTTGGAAATAGTGTTCTTGGATGTTTCTGTGGACAAAAGAGACAATGTTAATGAACTGAATGATAACTGAAGTAGTTACATTACAGCAATGGTGTAGAATTCAGAAATTAGCATTTGTAATGCAAGATTGCAGTGTTTTCTCCAAAGTAATTCCTTTCAAAGGAATCGTGTCTTCATTTAGAGACAGCGAACTTAGGTGTGGTCAAAGACTTTACCAAAGATCATACAGGTAAAATGAACCTAAATTGAGAATATTGTCCAATAATTTTGTCTCTTATTGTATAGTATCCACTTGACCTTGAGGCATCTCCAGGTATGTATGCAAAGTCCAACTCTTGTCCTTCTTAAGAACTGTTTGAAAATGCCTAATGAGCTAAGCAAGGAGATACATTTCAACGCTCTGTGTGTGGGTTCTGTTTCATAGTGCTCAAATGAAAGCAGAAATATATTAAAATGTTGCAATTTCTCACCTATATTGTGTAAATTTCCTTTTGAAAGTCCTTAGGTATATTTCTTTGTCATGTAAGATATGAGTGTATAGACAATGAAAGTTTCAGCATTTAGATCTAGTTTTCTGTATCAGCTATTCATAAATCTAAGCCCTAAACCAATTATCTCCATTTATGATAACTTGTGATAGGACTTGAATACACATAAAACCCAGCCAGGCAGTGGTGGTACATGCCTTTAATCCCAGCATTTGGAAGGCAGATGCAGGTGGATCTCTGTGAGTTCAAGGCCAGCCTGTTCTACAGAGTGAATTCCAGGACAGCCAGAATTACAACAGAGAAACCCTGTCCTAGAATAAATAAAACAAAACACAAACAAAAAAATCCCCAACATTTTTCTAATTGCAATATATAAATTTCAAAAGTCAGAAATCTTTATCTAGTGTGGGACCCCCGGGGCTGGAGAGTAGTAGAATTTGAGGCTGGAAAGTACCCCTGCTCCCTGGAAAGATGAAGCAAGGTGAGACTCTTGGCAACCTTCTCCTCTCCTAGTCTAGGAAGGTCCTTAGCCAAAAATATTAGATTATAACTTGCTTGCTTCACAGAAGCTAAAGGGACATGTTTGCCTGTATTGTAGCAGTATCCATTCATTGGGTAGATGCTTCCCTCTCCTGCCTCTGGTGTTCCCGTCCTGCCTATGCTAATTAGGCTCCCACCACCACCTGGAATACCAGGACCCTGCCTTCTCTGGGAACGTTATTTAATCAGGGAAAAGACTGATAATAAATGAGTTTTCATGTTCATCAAACGCGGCTTCCGAGGCATTCTTTGCACCCCGTCATTTCTCAGGCCCGCGAGTAGACAGTTTTGCGAGAAGTCACCAAACCCCCACTTCAGGCCTGTGCCATCCTGCCACTTAGGTCTGAACCCCCTTCCCCTGGCCAGGAAACGGGGTCACACTGCCGGGGGCGGGACATCCTTCAGCCGTCGTCCTGTGGGTACACACGGGAACCCAGAGACAGAGACCAACAATCTAGATAGCCATATTTAGTTGTTTTTATTTTTTCTTAAAGAAAGCAAGCTCTGAAGAGGCTGCCAAGAATCTAGCAGTCCAGTGACCAAGGGTATCGACAGCTCCACTGAGTATAACATTATCCACCTTATACAAAGGAACCCATACTTCCATGTGAACAATGCTACTGCTGAAAGACTGTAGGCCACCCAAATAATGGGGTTCTATGTAGCTCAGCAGCTATGGAGCTTTTGAGAACTCACTGTAGATTTCTCCCTCATTTCTTCCCATTTCATTATTTAGTAAAATATAGATAGCTGTGTCCCTAACACGTTTAGATATACCATCTGATGCCCCTTGGTGTCCAAAATTAAAGACAATTTATGTAACAGACTGTAGATTTTCATGAAAATGGCATGAATATTTCAATCCCATATCAATAATGTATAAGAAAAGGGCCACTCATCCTGGAAAAATCAATGATAAAAGTCTTTACATTTATAATATTAGTGAGAGCTGCATTTCATTGGTGGTTAAGTTTAGCATATTTTGTACCTGAAACATGTTCCTTTGAAGGACGCACACTGCTGGCCACATTTTTTGATCCTTCAAAGAGGGTGACAAACTGCCAAGACAAATAGGCATACTTAGTCTTTGGACGGTAAAGATTACATATACCAAAAAATACTCAAAGGATAGATCAAGCCTTATACAATTTCACACAAGTGAAATCTGTGCTCTTCTGCCTCAAATAATCCCTCTCTGAGACTTGGGCATGCAAATTTTGCCAGTTATAGTTCTTCTGATTTGTCCTTGTGATGAATGATGTCCTGGGCTATAACCAAATGACAGCCAAAGGCTGAGCTCTATTGACTCCTGGAAAATGTCAGCTGTTTGCCCACCTCCTCCTTTGCATTCATTGCAGTAAACTGCAAACATGTTTCTGAGAGAACATAAAATGATAAGGGAGAAGCCAAAAAATGTTTCACTTTGCATCTTTCAAATTCCTCTGTGGGAAATCTAGCAATTTACTGGTTCAGAAGCAACTGAGTCACTGTGTTGTTTTAGTATTACCAGGAACACTCCAGATTCTGGTTTTATACTGCAGACTTGTGTCATTTCTTAAAAGGCAAGATATGGCCACTACCAAGACTATTAAGTTCTCAACATCATTTGTCAAGATAACTTCAAGAGAAACTTCAGATAGTCCTTCTCTCTATAATTTCCCTCAACCTTTGACTCTTACAGACCCCGTCTTTAATCATTTGGTTAAAAGGGCCTGCAGCTCTAGTTTCCTTGCATGTTATTTTTTGTACTCCTTATGACTGTATCCATCTCCACTCATTGTTCCATGACAATAAAGAAAGCGCAGAAACAAAATGAAACCAGCAGGTCTGCCCCATAGTTCTGATCAGCTTGGATGCCTTACATTCTCTGGTGAGACAAAATAATTTCCCTTCAAATTTTTAGGTAGCATCTTATCTAAAGGGCTGATGCTTGTCAAAGCAAAGAGATGTAAAGGGCAGTGGGAAAAAAGGCTGGGATTTCCCTCTCATTCTCTGCCACCCATGAACCCAATCATCAAGGCCTTCTTAGCAAACTTCATTCTATCCTTCCTTTCTATGAAATTTCCAAGTTGTGCCAGGAAATAGTGAGAGAAAATATGTATTAACTGCTCTTTGAGTTTTGATTTCCCAGTCTAACCTTCAATCATTTACTTTCTGGTTTTCAGTTGTAATTAACTAGTGTGTGTGTGTGTGTGTGTGTGTGTGTGTGTGTGTGTATGTGTGTGTGTGTGAAGGGACTTAAAGCAACTTGATTTAGAAATGCACTGTGTAACAATTTTAATGGTAGTTTGGTCATGGAAGATAGCAAACAAGGAAAGTACAAGAGTAGAAGGGTATAGATTAGCTAGGAACTCAGCATCATTCAAAGAATGTTAATGACTTCTAGACTAGAACTTCTGAAACCCTCTTCTGTTGACATATGATTTAATTTTTTACAATGTAAGGATTAAGTGAGATTGGAGATTTTTAAATAGATACTTATTTTCATAAATAAGGATTGGGTTGAGTGTGGAAATAAATGGTTTCTTTGGAAAAACTGGCACAGGATTTTTATGAATTGGGTCTGAAAGTTGTACTATATTGCAATACTGGAAAGTTGCTGAGTTGCTGGTGAATTAGTAATTGTGTATTCATGGAGGTAGGGAAAGTTATGAAACTGAATTAATATAAATTAAGATGACACTGTGAAAAAGGAAAAAATGAATAAAAAAAAACAGTAGGTTCTATTAAATTAAGTATTGAGGAAGAGGAATGTTCTTCAGCCCACACCATGTCGTAGCTAGCAGCTTGTGAAGAGTTGGTCTGTAGGAATGTGGAAACACGGGTGAAGCCAGGCATCCATCACCCTATCTTTGAAGTTACCCTCTATGAACCATCTACATCTACTGCATCATCACTGAACTGTTAGCCCTAGGCAGAATCAAGTAACTCACTCTTTTGATGTTGGGTGCTGAGAATCTTTGGCTACTCTGCTCCCTCATACAAGAAATGGTTATTCAACTCTAAGGGACAAAACTTTCATAAAGGGATTTTCAAATATTAAGGACAGGTCTCATTCCAAATGGGGAGATCTTAGTGTGAAGAAATTGTGAATAGGGCAGAGTTTCCTGATGTTCCTCAATAGTGCTACAGAGTCTCTAATGGAATTTGAGAATTGGGCTATTTTACAACTGGACCACAGTACACAGAAATTAGAGGATATTGAAAAATATTTACCTGAACACTGCTTGTGTTCCCTCCTTGTGGTTCCCGAGAACTTTCTATAAAAGGCAGTAAAACAATAGACTTTCTTTTTAGCATACATAAATAAATGCATACACATATATTTGTTGATATAAATCCAGTATTTTCACCTCAAATCATATAACTTAGGCATCTAGAGTTAGTACTTTTAACTTATAGACAATTAGAACAAACTTGAAATAAATGACCATCCTAGAAATTTAGGACATGTATTTATTTGCCTTCCACTTGGAATACAAGATGTATGTGTTGTATCAGGAGAGGCTAGCTCTCTGTTTCAGTAGCTACATATCTATGCAAAGCTGCTCCATCCTAGTGCCTGCTTCTTTTTTTTTTAACATATAGATCAAAGATTACAGTAACAATAATTCCTAAGGGTCCTTCCAACTTTAACATGCTTTATATTTATCTAACTACAAAAACACTAAGTGATTCAGGTGTGGTGGAACACAGTTTTAATCTCAGAAGAGGCAGTCTGATCTCTGTGAGTTCGAGGCCAGCTTGGTCTTCATAGCAAGCTCTACTTCAGACAGAACTGCATAGTAAGACCCTGACACAAAAAGCAGTATGTTGAAATTAAATAAATAAAAAAGTGATGATATTTTGAAATGGGGGATCCTTGAGTCAACACTCAGAGAAAATCCAATGAAGTCACTTTAGGCCAAGTTTCCTGAGGTTCCAAGTCAGATAAAAATATTGAAACAATGTTTTCATTGTTCAATGTTTCATTGAAACAAGAAAGAAGAAATAACTTTTTAGGCAAAGTTTCCTGAAGATCCATGTCAGGGAGGCAACTAATCTAGCAGACGAGCTTTACTGAGTTTTAGCTTCATTGCTTAAAACTGTGCGACAAATTAAATCTAACTTTCCTGACACAGTTTCCTCATACGTAAGATAGAAATGAGACTATCGACTTTAACTATACTATAATAAAATAGAAGGAAGTACAGCACATTCAAGTACTATGTACTCTAGACATATGAAGCCATCAAAAGCCATCACAAGTAAATATGGTAAGTTATCCTTTGGGAGCTACATAGATTCTAGAAAATGAGGAAAAGTAAAAACCTCAAGTAAATAAGAATGATTGAGATATCTGACAAAATTAGTAACTTCATGATTGATTAACTATATTCCCAAAGGATCTGATTCTATTTTATGTCACACACAAATGAACTGATTTTTTTTTTTAAATCATTGAAAATATTTCTTTTTTGTTTTGTTTTGTTTTGTTTTTTCGAGACAGGGTGACTCTGTTGTAACTCTGGCTATCCTGGAACTCACTCTGTAGACCAGCCTGGCCTCAAACTCACATAGAATCACCTGCCTCTGCCTCCAGAATGCTGGGATTAAAGGCACGTGCCACCAGTGCTAGGTTGAAAATATTTGGGTTTGATGTGAGGGCCATAATTATAAACATTGGTTGTTTTATATTTCTACAATATACTGGCATTTGACTTCTAGAACTTCTAGGAAGGTGTTTTGATTAAGAGGTATAGAAAAGTTCCAGCTATTTATGAGGCTCATATATTTACACTTATTTGAGATTTTGTTTTATATTGTATGAAATTAGGAATAAGTACATTCAGCCTGACCTCGCCACTGAAATCTGTACTGAAATATTCAATTGTTCACATGTTATCTTATCACAGCTCAACTGTCTAATGGATAGTTTAATCTCACAACCCAAACTATATTCACATGTTTCCTCCTTCCTCCTTTAGCTTCCATACCCTGTATCACACAATGACTTTAACATCTATATGCCAATATGCTGTTTTAGTCTTCAGTGGACATCAATTCAGCAAGCTTGCATTCAATAAAGAGCAGTCAAGACCAAATATTTAAAATACACTTTCTTCTAGATAACTGCAGGGGGAAAAATGAAAACAAACATGTGGCATAGGTAAGGCCACAGAAGGCAATAAATTTCAATTTTGGGGAGTGTGATCCGAAAAGACCTCTCTGGGAAAGTGGAGTGGAAAAAGTATACAAGTGAGGAAAGAATAAAGCAGACCAAGGGGAAAGAACACGCTAGGTTCTCAGCAAGTGAAAGGTTCTGGGAGGATTGAGGGGCTGCAAGATTAGGATGTAGAGTTCGCTTGAGTAGTGGAAGCCACCATGGAAATGGAGGAAAAGGTAAGAAAGACAACTGGGGTAGTATGAGCTAAAGAAGGAGGGTCTTGTAGCCATGGCAGTGTCTTGAAATTCTGTCAGTAAGATTGGAAGGACCTATCAATCTCTGGATTTATCTTATGTTCTTGTCATTTCATTCTTCTCGTCAAATTGACATGTAAATTCCGTAAGAACAAAGATGATGTCAGTGTTGCTCACACATGGAATATTATGACAACAAAGAACTGCTTGGTGAATCTTCGAGCAAATGAATGAATAAATGACTTGGTCACTGGAGAACTTGATCAATATGCATAATCCAAACATTGAACTTAGACAAAACAAAATAATACACAAAATCTAACCACACGAATGAGCCCTAGTCTGATTCTTAGACAAATGTTGGACACTAATGGCCTCACATCCTTCTTAGCTGTCTTGATCAATGAAATCAAAGAATTGAACTAAGCATTTTCTGGCTGGATTGTATAACCTATGATTCATAACTCAGGAATCTCACTGTTGATTACCATTATACCTACAAATTATGATATGTTAATAGTGTTCAGACAGAACAATTGTTAACAGCAGTGAAAATGATTTCTACATACAAATTGAGAGGAGGTGTTCTTCGAGTGGGTTACAAAGCAATAGTTGGGATCAAATTGTGGCTTGGATTTCAAGAGCATGCTGTAGTAAAAATGAGCCCTATTCTTCTTCTATATATTGTTATTGTTTAATCAGATTTACCTCCAGAGGAATGGACAAATATTAGAGTAGAATACCTTAACAAATGTACTAAACAAGTCGATATGATCTGGTATTTAATAAAACAAAAATAGTTCATGCTAGTGACAATTTAATGTGAACAACTCAATTTAGTCTTTAAAGGGCCTTTTGCTTTTTAGTAGGGACAAGCTTTAATACAAATAAGGTGTAATTTCTTAATGAGATAATTAACCTCAGTTCTAGTCCAGATAGAAATTAGTACAATACATGCTTTTTTTCTCACAGGAGGATGGTCAATGTAAATGTACATCATCAGTCTACATACTTCATACTAAGTACATACAAGATATGATATTTGACTTGTTTTAACAGCTGGGTGAAATGATAATGGATCACTTTCTAAAAATTGACTTAACTAATGGAAAAGTAAACCAGTATCACTTTCAAATAGTCAACCAAGTTTCTTTTCCATCATTTCTTCAAAGTAAAGAAAAATATCTAACCTTCTAATGCATTAGCCTTTGGATCTGGTTTATATTCTTCTGCTTCACTAAAATAAAAAAAGAACAATTTTTAATGTGTATATTTAACAAATGAAGAAGCTACTGGTTAACAATAATCTATCATTATTCATATGGAAGCAAGCCAGAGAGAGCATGTTGCTAAACTTCAAAGGTGAATGACAATGATTTCTAAATAGATTTTTTCCCACTTTCAAACTGATTAACCCTACATAGAATTTATTACCTTAGAAAGTTGAAGCCTGCAGTTTTGAGTTATTAAGAACATTTACTGTGCAATCATCACTATCTTCAACCTCTAGACCATGTTTTCTGCTTAGACACCAATACCAACTTTCCTTCTGCAGGAAATCACTATTTTACTTTGTGTCTTTAGGATTTTGAATACTCCAGATAAGTAGAGTCATAGTTATCTTTGTCATTTTGTGATTTATTCTAACTAGTCTAATGTCACCCATATTCATACATGTGGGGATTTTCTATAATAGTAAGATAATATTTTAGAGAATATCTCTGACATGTTTTGCTCAAGGCCCATCCACTGATGAACAATGTAGGTTGTATTCTTCGTTGATCTATTGTGAATACTGCTGTTATTGATACAGGTTCATAAATATCTGTTGCAGTACCTGCTTTCATTTTCTGATGTATATACTCATAAGAATTGCAGGGTCACGTGCTACTTCTATTCAGTTGTTAAGGAAAGCTCCACTGCATTTCAGAGTGATATAGTTTTACCATCAGTAGATAGGTTTATTTTCTCTACTTCCTTAATACTTATTTTCTTTCTTTCCTTTCCTTGCTTTCTTACCTCTCCCTTCAGCTATTCTAATGGTTTCAAAATGGCATCATTGGTAATTTTGATTTGCATTTCCTTTGTGACTTAATTAGTGATGTGGAGCAACCTTTTCATATGTGTTTAGAGCATTTTTCTAGTTAAGTATTTTTAAACAGTTTTTGTTGTTTTATTTTGAGATATGGGGAGTGGTTTAGATATTGATTTCTTATACATGTATATGTAAATACATAATTTTCAATATTTTCCATTCCTTGTTTGAAATTTTATTCTGATTTTGAATTGACTACTTTGTCATGACACAGTATACTTATTACTCTGTTTAATAGTTTATAATTTAACTTTTATTTTTTTTATATTATCATAGCTAGTTTGTGTTTTTAAAATTAACATTTTTCCATGTCTTCTTCTGATTCTTCTTGTAAGTCAGAGATATGCATTATAACCTTTAGCTCCCTTAACAGAATCGAGTAGGGATCTTTCTGATGCTGACCCTATGACTATACTTTGGGATTAAAATAGTAACAATCAACAGCAGTAGTGCCCTGTAACATTGACAAATATCTGATCCAAGACAATTACACAGGTGTCAAAACAAATATATGAGATCAGGTAACCAGAAATACAGCATCATATGGTAAGAGAAGACATAGGACTTAGAGTGGGGATGGAGATGGGGAAGTGAGAAGGATCTGATGTTGAATATTTGTTCAGCAACAAATTTACTAGCAGCCCGTTCTTTCCATAAACCCTAGTTTCAGCACAGATTTCTAGATTTATACTGCATTCAATTTTATGTACCTAGAAAGAAGGTCTTCTTGGTTGTATGATGATGTACTCATAATTCTGTGTATGAAGTAGTGTGTTGGTTCAGTAACAAGGGATTCTTCTTTCTGTAAAATTACAAGTCAGTCATTACACACAACAGAACTCAAAATGTACTTTCTTTCCCTGTTGGCATTTTTGCATTCCAATTAATACTTTAATGAAAATGAAATGAAAGTTTTAAATTACTTAAAATATTATTTAAAAAGTTAAAAATACAGATGGTCCCTCTAGTTCTAATTAAAATGTCTCTTTTAGTGTATGTTTTTTGTAATGGCTCAGTGAAGATACTCTAAATTATGGTACTAGGTTTTGAATACATTTAAAACATAAACCTGGTACAGATGCTGAAGAATTAACATCCTACATTAGATTTTAAAATATTTTAATTACAGTTTATTGCATTAAATAAAAGAGCAGAGATACAACTCTAAACACCTCGTAAGCTTGTCTGATCAGACACTTTAACACATACTCTGATCTAATTGTTGGGAAGTCCTGTGTTTCTGATTTGACTGAAATTATATGTGTTTGTTTTCTGAGCTTACTGCAGCTTTTGTTTTAGCCTGAACACAAAAATACAAAAACTATGTTAGTATGTTTAATTAAGGCAATTGTCTCACCAAAAATCTTACATCATCTGATTCCCAAAAATATGACTAATATAGACTTTTGGACAGGATAAAATCAAAAGGATCATTGAGTCTCTTATCATTTGAATGTTTGGAGGCAAATAACTGTACACCATCATGATTAAGAGTTAATGGATGAACACAAGTGTAATGTTTAAAATACTTTGAATAATTGGTTGCATTTAGGTAAGGTGGCTAAAGCTCTGAAAGAAAGGCATTCACCATGCAATTTTTAGAAAGCCCTGTTTTTTCATTTTGTTGCTATTTTTTTTCAGACCTGTGGGTTGAACCTAGGTCTTAACACATGCTATGCGACAGCCTGATTTCCACAGATCATTTCTAACTTTATTATGGCTCACCCAGCCCATCTGGTTTCATCCTATCAACATGAAGTTCTCTAAGGATGTTCTAAAGATGTCCAACAAATATTTACTAACCCAAATACAAAATTGAATCTATTGTTTAACTAAGAAAGTTGAATTTCTTTAAGCCGTTTCTAGTTTCCATTTTCCTACAGCTAGTTTCCTTCAGATCTAGGTTTCTTTATAATAAATATTTCAGCTTCATGGTTTGTTAATAATTTAACCTATGCTGTGGTTATTTACAGATTTATGTAGACAATGACTCTACACTGCTGGATAATCAATGCTCATCCTAGAACAGAATATATGAGGTTGTCTACCCTTTCAGCAGCTGGGAGTTATATTGGTCACCTACCTTATATTGTAACTTGTCCCTAGAAGAGGGTGTTTCTGCCAAGCTTCTGGAAGAAGGCATGTCAAGCTCAGCAACGGCTCTTTTAATGTTTGCCTTGCTAGGTTCCATTTTCTGAATTCCAGTTGCTTCAATACTTTCAATATTTTCATTAGGTGTGGGCTGACAGCATTTGCTTAGTGCTAAGAATTTTCTCAGGCTGCTTGTGCTCGTTGTTGTTGTAGGAGAAACAACTTGGTTTTCTAAGGGTTTCACAGCTTCTTCAACTCGAGCTTCCGTTACTTCTCCTAAGTACCGGTGTCCAAGAATTTCCCCTAACACAACTTCCTCATCTTCAGAAACCATGTCCTCTCTCAAGCTACTTTCTGAATCTTTTTGACAAATATCATGAGCTACTAACCGAACAATCAGCTCTTTTTTGCTATGAATGTCTTTCAAAAGCTCTACTCTGGTGATATCAGGTCTTCTTACATTTTGAAATGAATTTCTACCAACAGCCTGGAATTGAAAGTACAATAAATATTAAAAATAAGTATCTCAATCACCGTCTTGATATTACTTTGTGTCATAGCTATATTTTGATGATATCTAATTTCAATCTAGGAAATATCTTCAAATACTACTTACTGGAATATTATCATTATTTTAAATGAAAGAAATTGAAAAAAAACATATGGGATACTTGCTTGTATCTAGCATTATTTTTATATTGAAGTGATATTAATCTGTCAGAATTTGTATCTAACATTATTTTTATATTGAGGTGATACTAATCCGTCAGAATTTATTTAATAAATCCAGTCTAACAAAATTGTTTAAGCTTTGTACTTTATTATAAAAAAACCTTAGTTTTAATTTTTGTCATTTAAAAAAATTTTTAATGAACCACATAGCTAATTTGTATTTTTATATCCTCAATAAGGAATCCTATAGGAATCTAGACATTCATTTTTAAATAAAAGGCAAGACTTTAACTAGTTCCACTTGTAAAAGCAACAAACTGTTGGAATTGTGATCTTTAGATCATTTATTTACTCAATAATCTCATCCTTCGTCCTTTGCAAAAAATATGTAAATCTTCATTTCTTTCTCATCTTCCACTCAAATCCTGATTTCTATTTTTAATATTATAAATAAATCCAAGAAAAGTTAATTATAACTCAATATGTAAATCAGCCCATTTCTGTAGCCTTTGGATATAGTGCAGAAATTATGAATCAATTTATGATTAATCTTTTACTCAACCTTAATTTGCGAGCTTCCGAGCCATATTTTCAAGTGATAATGTCTTTAAAAGTTATCTTCTGTGGAAATAAACTATTTAGAAGCAAGTTATCTATTACTTGTAAAAATTTATTAAGGTTAGAAAATACACGTACTTGGGGATTTGTTACTGTAGGTGGTTTAAATATGTCTCATTAGCTAAAAGTTTTGTTAAACCATGAAGTAAAACCAAGTTCCTAAAGTACCTAACATCATTGCAGTTTTTTTTCCTGTCTCTTTGTTGACAAAAGACATTCTCATGCTCAGATTGACACATAAGCGATGAGAACTCAGAAGGAAAGGGATCATCATATGTTCTTTAAAACAAAGAATAAATGAGCTTAGAGGAGTATAAGTACAGAATAAATTTAGTATTTCAGTTTGCAAACATAAAGCACACATACCTACAATTCTAGCACCAAGAGGCAGAGGCATGATAGTCAGAGGGAGCTAGAGGGAGCATGGGAAATGTGTGAAAAAATGTCTGTTTATCTAAAGACAGAGGAAAAGAATAGACTAAAAAATAAAAAATACAAAAAAACAACCCAAACAAACAAAAAACTAAAACAAATTCCACCTAACTCTAGCTTCCATTTCACTGAAGCCAGTAAGTTTATTGGGGTTACTTATAGGAATATGGGTGAGAGATTACTTGTAGAAGGCTAGATGACTCAAAGGCAGCTTTTTTCAGTAATATCTCAACCTAGCACTGATGATGGCCCACTAAAAGTACATCTCTTGAGCTCCCTGTAAAATTTCAAGGCAACTTTTCATTTTCCAATATTTGTTACTGCTGAAGTAACCTTGAGGAGAGTTTTGTGACTGTTAGAAGCTTCAGGGTGGGGAGGTCCTAAGATTTGTAAATGTTATTTATTTTTTGAGTCTTAATGAGTCTTTGTCTAAAAGAGAATGTTATATTTTGGAAGCATCACCAGCATTCATAGTGAGTTCCAGGCTGACCAGTGCTACATAGTGATCTTGTTTTAAACTCAATCAATAACTAATTTATTATCAATCTTAAGACTTAATTTAGTGATCTTTAGAATCTTACTGGAAAAAATTGAGGTGCTTATTCTCCAGAGAATATAGTTTTATATTTGAGTAAGTGCCATGGTGCAGATTACATCCATAAAAATAACAGAGCTATCATAAATGCACACATTTAATGTGAGGAGTTTTAGTTGGACTCTATGTCAAAAATGGGTTCCATTTTACTTAGTTGTTGGCCAAAAGGGTCCCAGAGAGCACCCTAAACATTACAGGTTATTGATAAGGCTATTGATTACCTTCTACAATATGAGAGTAAAATGTTATTGGTGCAGTGAGAGGAGGAAGTGGACACATAGTCCCACCCTAATCAAGAAGCTTTTTGCAATTGATAACATGCTGGGAAAGGAAAAATCAGTTTTCTCTAAAGGAGTGTCACAAGATATGTCAACCATACTCCAGGAAGGCCTAATGCCCAGGAGCAATTGGCCTATAATAACTGAACTCCATGTATTTTTGTGTGCTCATTGTTTTAGTATTTTTTGTCTTATTTTTTTCTTTTTTGTTTGTTTTGATATCTTTTCTTTCTTTCCTTTTAAAGAAAGATAAAGAATATAAAATTGGGTGGGTGGGTAATGGAGGGTCTAAGAGGAGTTAGGGGGTAAGGATATGATTAAAATATACTATGTGAAAATAAAATAAATACAAAATATTTTGAATAAACATTTTGATAATTTAATAAACATGTTAACAATTAATATAAATATTAATATTTATAAATATTGATATTTAATATCAAAATTTATAAAAGCTAAAATTATAAGTATTTCAAATAAAATTAAAAAATAAAAATAATACTGTGGTGCCTTGAATAGATGGTTCCATATACATGCTTTTATTTTAATTTTATTTTCAAATAATTATTTTAATTTCAATAATTATTTTAATTTTATTCCCCAAATAAAATTATATTCCATTCAGTCTTGTGTTACATACTTATGTTCCCATGGTTCAAGAATAGATTTAGTGGATTATCTTATACAAACTAGCCTTAGGCCCTTAGTGTGAAATATGGAACTGATACGATAAGTCTTCAAACATCACGACTGTAGAGATGAGCTAGTGGAAGCAATTCCCTCTTCAGCTGGCAAAATAACATGCATTCTCTCCATATACCTATGAAAGAAAGGAAATCCCAGAACTGGCTCATTGTCCATTTTCTACATTGCTGTGACACTTACCTCTAAGGGTTTTACATCGAGTCGTCCTGTCCTGTCCAGTGAGATGCGTCTTTCTTTTTGTCTCGTTTCCATTTCAGACACATCTGTGCTAGAGTGACCTTTCCCACTTATGGAAGCTCTTCTCAGCTCTGCTATGCTACATCCAGTTCTCTTTATGCAGTCCATCTTAAGTGTCTCCAGAGGCTGAGTCTTCATAGAAATAACTGCTAAGTGTTCTGAGATGATATTTGGATCTATTTTCATTGGTTTATTGCCGACATGTGGAATTATTCTCACTGGAAGTTCATCTTCCGTTATATCTTCGGACTCTCGGTCAGAATCAGAGGACATTTGTGCAGCATGCTTTTGTGCCTTTTCAATAATTCTATCTGTGTCTAGATCTCCTAAAACAGTAGCATAAGAGCTTTTTGTGCTAACTCTACATGATGGAACACTTGTAACTCCATCAACAATTAAGCTAGCCACTTTCTTAGGGAAGGCCTTCTTTGTACCTTTTATATCATAGAGTTCTTTCTGGCTTCCAGGTTGTTTTATTATGTTGTCGTAAACAGACTCAATAACCTGAGAAATCATTTCAACATTTTCTGGATCCAAAGATTCTTCTGCAGGATTAGAATCAACAAGACTAATGTTACTTCTGGAAATTTCAGCTGTTACAGATTTTGTTAGCTCAGATGCAATATTATTTAACTCAGGCTTTGTTAAGTTGTCCTTGTCTTTGCTCACAGCATCAGGCTTCTTTAGTAGTTTAGCCAAGAACAAGGCCATAGCTTCTTCTAAAGCTTTGGAGTCTAACATTAAATTCTTTATGGATGAAGATTTTTCCTGGGACTTAAGTTCATCAATAATTTTCACCACCTTTTCCATAATTTTGACAGCTTCTAGAACTAATTCTGAACTTGAAAGTTCTTCCTCATCTTGAGGTTGAAATTCAGAATTAGAAATTTCTTTCACCATTAAAGAACCTATTATGTCAGAAAGGACATTGCTCTTACCCATTAGGTCTTCAAATACAGAAGTAGGAGAACCAGAGTGTTTTAGAAGATTGTAATAAACGGAATCCACTACTTTGTCAATCTTTGCGTTGTCTGCTGAAGGCACAGTATCCAATTCTTTGGCAGGCTGTACCACTTTAATCTTACTTTTGGAGATAAACTCTTGGATTGAATTTATTATTTTTGAGGTTATTGCTTGCATTTCAGTTTCTTGAGGTTTACTACCTTCTGTATGCACTTTCGGAAACACAGATAAAAGCTTTGTCAAGAATTTCACTGCAATTGCTTCTACTATGTTGTAAGAGAGTTTACGAGAGCGTGGCGGCTGTGATGGAGTAGTCAAGACGACATTGGTGAGGATGTTTTCAACCACATTGTCAACTTCTGCACATTGATAGGGAGTCAGCTCACCACCAAAGTAGTTCTGCAACTGATTTCCAGCCACTTCTCGTAGAACTAAGTCAACTATGGATTTTGAAAGGAGTTTGCATTCACTAGTTATACAATTCTGTAAGATTTCCTGTGTTCCAAACTGTGGCAAAAGATTATTATAAATTGTCTGAACCACCAATTGAATAATTTCATCATCATTTGGATGCAAGGATTCTACATATTGTATAACCAAATCTTTAGTTTTGGAAATCTCTGATGCAACTGTACTTACTAATCTCATTTGAAGGAAGTCAAGTTCTGCCGGCAAATTGTTTTGAGATGCTTTTATTTTGACATCGGATAGTGTTGAAAAGACTTTTTCTAAAAGAGCTGAAATCACATCGTCTAAAAATTTGTAAGGCAACTTTATGGTGTACGGCGATGATGTCTGACATTCTTTACTGACTGTTTCCACTGCCTTTTGGACCTTCTTCTCAACATCTTTTGATTCCAGAGGCACACATGCTGAAGCTGGTATCTCATCAGAAAATATCAAGTTAAGTTGATGCTGAAAAATTTCACTTATCACCGTGCTGGTAAGCCTTTTTGCTAGGTTTTCCCCATTACTGTTGATGTTGTTGCAAATAGACTCTTGAGATTTACATTCTTTTAGAACATTGCAAACACAAGAGTGAACAATTTTATTGATTACTGATTTTTCGATTGATGGCATTTTCTCTAAGGATGGCGTTTTCTTTATGGATGGCGTTTTTTCTATGGATGGCATTTTCTCTAACGATGGTGTTTTCTCTATGGATGGCGTTTTCTCTATGGATGGCATTTTCTCTAAGGATGGCATTTTCTTTATGGACGGCATTTTCTTTATGGGTGGCATTTTCTCTATGGATGGCATTTTCTCTATGAATGACATTTTCTCTATGGATGGCATTTTCTCTATGAATGACATTTTCTCTATGGATGGCATTTTCTCTATGGATGGCATTTTCTCTACGGATGGCATTTTCTTCATCTTTTCAGAAGGAGAGTGTTCAGCTATTTTATTCATGCGTGGCTTACTGACTCGGGATGACGGTTCATCTGCAGTTGCTTCTTTCAATCCAGAAGATATGGTATGAGCCGATGGTTCTTTGACTGATTTTGTGATAATCTCTTTTTGCTTTTCTGGCCTAAATACCTTAATTTCTGCGTCTGAAAACTCCTTCAACATTGAATCGATGAGTCTCATAGCTGTGTTATAGAGTTCACTTGGATTCCGATCAACACTTGCACCTGGAGTTCTCTCAACCTTCTCAGTTTCTGGTGAAGATGTAAATATTAGATTGTTCACCATTTCAATGATCACATCTTCTAGGAACTTAGCAGGAATAATGCTAGGTTTACTTTCTGATGAGGACTGAAGATGGTCTGGCTTACTAGGCTTCTTTTTAATCTCTTTCTCTCTTTTGATCTCACTCTCCTTTTCCTTTCTTTTAGTTTTTGTTTCCTCACTTGTTTTCTCTTTAGTGGTGCTATCTTTGCTAACTGGTGCGGACAAATCCTTTGATGGGGGTAAATCCTTTGATGGGGACAAATCCTTTGATGGGGACAAATCCTTTGATGAGGGTAAATCCTTTGATGGGGATAAATCCTTTGATGGGGGTAAATCCTTTGATGGGGACAAATCCTTTGATGGGGACAAATCCTTTGATGGGGGTAAATCCTTTGATGGGGGTAAATCCTTTGATGGGGGTAAATCCTTTGATGGGGGTAAATCCTTTGATGGGGGTAAATCCTTTGATGGGGACAAATCCTTTGATGGGGGTAAATCCTTTGATGGGAGTAAATCCTTTGATGGGGGCAAATCCTTTGATGGGGGTAAATCCTTTGATGTAAGAAGTTGTGCAGAATCTTGAAGTATAACAACTGCTTTATCACATAGGAGGCCTTTGCTGTATATTGGTCTGGAAAAATCCAATGGTTCTTGAGAAGATATTATTAAAACATTGTCATAAATATTTTCAATGACATTTTCAACACGTTCAGTTTCTGAGTAGTGTTCTTCTACATGTGTTTCAGTTAAACTCTGTGTCTTTTCTTCTTTGATAGGCTCTTGGGCTGTTTTTATAGTTTTTTCTATTATGGTATCTTTACTGATACTCTTGGACTTGTCATCGCTTTTAGTTAAACTTTTACTGGTACTGTCAATCTTTTTTTCATGGAGTTCAAACTCTGATCCAACTACTTCCTTCTCAGTACTATTATCAACAGTAGCAACTGCGAAATGAGTGTATATTTCAATTATCTGCCCTTGCTCATTGACTAGAACTAAGCTCTCATTCCCAGTTTCACTAATTTTACATTTGTCACTTGAAGGTTGCACCTCAGCATCTTTAATCTTCACATTGGTTGTCGGAGACACAGCTTTTGAGGCATTCTCATCTTTTGGAGTGGCAGATTTTGGTTTATCTTCATCATCTTTCTTTGTATCTGTGACACCTGCTGTTGACCCTGAAATCAGGTTGATGATATTACTTCTCATAATGGTAGCTATAGAGTTAATTATTGGGTCTTCTATATCATCTTTTTTCATTGGTGCGTCTTTAGATAGAGCAAGTTGGTTCTGTTTTAAGCATTTACTAATCTGCGTGGAGGTTTTCTGTGGTAGGAGCTGAACCCTTTGAGCAATATTTTCTGTATTTAGAAATGAAAAGAAAGTTGAACGCCAGTCTCCTGAAAATAGTGGCTGAATCTTGAATGCAGAAATTGCCTTCTGGGCCAAAGAAGAAACCATTTCTATAACAATGTTACCCATGCCTTCTTTCTGAATACTGTCAGATCCAAACTTCCTTATGAACTGATCATATACAAAATTAGATATCTCATCAATTGTCTCCTTCCCAATTGGTGGGAATGAAAATATTTCTTCAGCATGTGGTAAAACTTTAATTTCACTTTTCCTAAATTCCCGTATGAGAGAGTTTGCAAAGTTGAGAGCTACTCTTACAATTTCTGGCTCTGGCATATCTTTTTTCCTAGAATCTTCAGTAAGAGTTGCAAAAGAACAAAATTTGTGAGCGAGGTCAACAATTACATCTTCTAAAAATGCAGCTGAAAACAGAGAAGGCTGTGCCTTTTCTTTCCCAGACTTAGCAACAACAGAAGCACGGCCATAATCAGTTAAGTTACCAGAAGGTGCGTCTTCACCATATAAAAACGGTCGTAAATGATGATCCATGATTTCTTTCATAATGAAACCAGCTATTTTACTGAGAAATGAACCTCCTTTTTTGTGAGCATCTTTCTGTACTTCTGCTTGGAATTCAGATTTTTTCAAAATATTATTACATACAGAGTCAATGAAATTCTCACTTGCTCCCAATTGCATATCACCTACATTCTCCTCTGCTGTGGCAAATCTGACCTCATGTTCAGAAATTTCTTTTATAATTTCATCAGCCAGTTTTGAAGCTGCATCCATGAACTCATCTTTATCATCTGGCCTAGCCTCATCCTCATTTAGTTTATTTTCAGTGTCATCTGAAGGGAAGATATTTCCTAAAAGCTTGTAAATCATATTTTCTAACAGAGAACAAGGGAGCACTGTCATGCATGACGGCAAGGCACTGGTATCCTTCAAAATGACGTCAAGCACATTTTTGATGATATGTTCAGCTTGAGGGGAAGAATAGGAAGAAGGCATCAATTCTCCCGAAATTAATGACTGCACCTGATAATCATAAATTTCTTCCAAAAGAAAATGGTATATTTTTCTTCCAAAATTAGTCGTATCATTTTGTACTGCCTCTTTTAGTTGAATAAAAGAGTTATATGTCTCTACTATATTTTCATAAACTGAGTTAACTGTTTTATGAACCATTTCTTTATAAATCTCTGATAACCATAGACTCTCGTCCAAATTTTCTGCAACTAAAATCTCAGATGTAGTAAACTCTGAAACAATTGATTTTACTAATGTTGTAACAATGTCCATTATTTTGGCTATTGCTCTTTCTGGGGTTTCATCAGCCAAAGAATTATGCATGAATGTCTGAAGAATTTTGCATAAAAGCTCAGAAATTACTTCCTCCACAAAGACAGCTGAGTTTACAATGAAAGACAATTCTCTCTGCTTAGGGCTTGTTGTTTTTTCCTTACAAGTCTGAGCAACTGAAGTTGAGAGAATACTTTTATCTCCTGATAAGAATGACTCTAGGTGATGATTGAAGATCTCCTTTATTATAAAACTTGCTATTTTTGAAACAGGTATGCTACTTATACCTTTTTTATCTTTTGTAAGAGACTGGTATAGATTTGAATGAGAAAGATCAGCATAAATCGAGTCAACCATTGACTGTATGTCCTTTTCTGAAATCATACTTTGTTTTTCATCCCCATGTTTTACAATGCATATTGCATGTTTTGAAATTATTGACATGATTTCATTTATCAATTTTATGACTGTGTTACTCAAGTCTGATTGACAAGTATCAGAATGTTCCACATTGGAATATGATGGAGTTATCTGAGACATAAGTTGAGTGACTATTTTCTCTAAATGAATATGTGAGAGCATAGTAGTATATATTGTTGAGGCCTGTCTTCGGAATCTTGACTTACTAATGTCATAATGGACTCTGTTTACCAACACATTTTGACTAAGTTTGGAAAGTGAACTTAAAGGCAGACTTGCTACAAGATCTGGTGGAATTTGGAAATCACTAATTTCAGTCAGAATAATTTTGGTTATCTTAACAGCCAATGTCTTTGTGTTGTTAAGAAAACCATTATCAGGCATGATTTCCTTTTCATATTCTTCTAAAACTTTGCTGTACACAGTGTCAATAATGCTTTGGAGTATATCTCTGTCTATTGGGGACAAACACAACTGTTCCTCAATATTCTCTACAGTGGTAATCTGGGCTTTTGAAAATTCCTCTGTTATCCAATATATGAGGTTTTCAGCTTTATCAAACAAAAAATTCTCTGAATTTCTTGTTGATTTCACTTGTACAATGCCAACCACTCTGTGAAATATTTTGCTCACTACTCCAGAGACCACATCTTCCAAAAGAGTTGAGGAAAAGATACTACCATAAAATAACTGCTGTTTTTTATCATCAAAATATTTGTATGATGAAGAAGACAATTGCCTTTTTTCCACGAATGGTTGAAGATGCTGTTCACAGACATGTTTAATAATAAAGCCTGCTATTTGATCAATGAAAACCTCGTTACTTACTGTGATATTTTGTTCCACTGATTCTTGAGAACCAGAGTTTTCTAAAATATTCATGAAAACAGAGTCAACGAGATGCTGAACATCATCTTCTGAGTAGAAAGGCTTGGTTTTCTCTTCATCTTTTGAAAATCGAATTTCATGTTGGGAAATTTTTCTCCTAATATCGCTGATCAAGTTGGAGGCAATTTCATTAAAATTTACTCCTTCTTTCTCTTTTGAAGCTGGTATATTTAAAACCATTTTACGTGAAGGAGGAAAAAACTTAGATAACAGTTCTCTGATCATATCTTCTAAAAATGTATATGGTAGCAATGTGTTATATGGAGTTAAACTCTGGTTTTGTTTATAAGGTTTATTGATGTCACCAAGAACATCATAAACAATATCATCAGCTAATGAACTAAAACAGGAAGCATCTGACAAATCACCAGAAAACAGCGGGTGAAGAATGTAGTCTGAAATAGCTGCTACGATTAATTTGGTAATATTTTCCACAAAAACTTCACCATTTTCAGTCTCATCAATGTCAGGGTCTAACCCATGCTGCTTCAAAACATTCTTATATACTGAGGTGACAAGCTCATCTACAATATCTACATCACCAATGGGAAAGGATGATTGCTTATCAGATAGAATAGGAATTTTTGCTTTGTCTAAATGGTTATTCACTGAGTTTACTATTTTTTCAGTCATAGTTTCCAGCTCAACATTATCATTATATTTAGGATGAAAAATCTTTGATAAAACTCTGGTAACAACTTCCCCTACAAACTTATCAGGGTAAATGCTGAAAGGTGATGGCTTTTGGGATTTGTGGGACTCTACAACTTCACTGAGAACTTGTTTGACCATGTGGGATACCTCATCCAGTGGCGTTTTGGGGCGAGGCAAAGTCTCTCCACACAAAAATGGTTGAAGATGGTTTTCAATAATCTCTTGGATAATGAAACTGGCTATTTGGTCAATTATAATTGGATTTCGGCTGATTATACTTTTCTGTATTAAATCAAGAGAATCAGACATTTGTAAAATATTGCTGTAAATAGAATCTACCATCTTTTGGAGGTTTTTATCTGTGTGTAGATACTGACTATCACAGATGGTGAACCAGATTTTATGTTTTGAAATGGCTGACATGACCTTATTTGTTATACAGTTGGACATTTCATTAAAATCTGAACTTATTAAATGGTCTTTTTCTAAAGTTGATGGCTTACTAGGTAGGGGAATGAGCTGAGCTAAAACTCTTCTGATGACATATTCTAAAAATGAGTGTGGTAACATGGTGCTGTAATCTTTTGGAGACATGGGTTCAGAGAAAAATTTTCTTAGATTGTTTTTAAGTTTATAGAGTATGATTTCAGCATTGAGAGTGTGATATGAATTTGATCTGAGATTTCCCTTGAAGCAAGATGGAAGCTGATAATCTACAATCTCTAACAATATGTTATTGGATATTTGTTCAGCTACTAAAACATTATCATATGACAGATTATTACCACAGGTTAACTTAAATTCATATTGCTGTGCAACATCATAATAAATGGAATCAACGATCTTAGTGATGCATCCTTTGTGAGCTGGTGGAAAATATAGTGTTTCTTCTGGATGCCTTAGGACAGTAATTTGAGCATTATTTAACTCATCCACTACATTGTTGATAATTAATGTATTCATCTTGATGAGCCAGGCTTCAGTGATGTTTACATTTTTCCTACACAATGATGTAGACAGATTAAAAAATAATTCTGAGATTATTGTCTCCAAAAATGTGGCTGAATAAACACCAGCATTTACATCTCTTTGCCATAGATTACGAAAGGCTACTGGGTTCATTTCCCTTGTTCCTTGCCTATTAGGTAGTGACAAAGAGAAAGATTTTACTGAAGGCTGTTTGTTAAATGGTGTTTGCATCTTGAAGCTATTATTCAAAGACTTGTTCAAAAAATTATTGGGGTAGTCCATGAATTCTACACAGGTTTTTGATTGTCCTGGCTCTATTCTTTCTTGCCTTTTTGACTTTGGGAAAAAAGACTGTTCTTCTTTTGTTTTGTAATTCAAGTATTTGTTTTCGAAAGGAGCTTGTTGAAAACCATGAGATAGCTTATCCATCAAAGATTTAACCAAGCTGTGGGAAATAACATTAAGTGCACTGTCTGATGATAATAAATCTTTATCCACATCTCCCAGATTTTCCAAAAGGTCTGACATGTAATCTTCTTGAAATTGTTCGCCGTCCATTGGTGCCTTATAAGAATCAAAATCTCCACCTTGCGCACTTCGAAGTACTTTTAAATGTTGACATTCTTCTGCTACATCATGAAAAAGAGAACTGTCCTCAAGAAAGGCAGTGCCTGTGCATTTTTCTAGAAGTGTTCTAATAAGTTTCTCACACACAATATTGAGAAGACAAACTGATTTAGGGGAAAGCCCAATATTATTTGTAACTATTGTATTACTTGGTTGAGTATCTGAGGAGAAAAATGTTCTTGCTAGTTTACCTGAACTCATATCCACATCTTGAAATTCATCTGGTAGAAATAAATCTAAAACAATATTAAAGACTTCATTGACAACTTCTTTGGATTCATGAGATTTAAGGTTTCCAACCAGACGGCTTAACCTACATGCCAGGTAATTTAATTTATTGCTTTGAGCAAGGTGATCAATTTGGTGAGTAGATGATTCCCAGGCCCTGGGACCTGTCTGACTTTCCATGGTATTGACTTTGTTGCAAATGGGCACACTATTTCTAAATGTGGAATATGATTTGGTTCTTGCATTATTTTCAAAATGATGATTTATTCCTAGAACTTTGGACAATACTAAAACCACTCCTTTTAAGACATCTTGAAAGATATCATTTAAGTCAGAAGTAGTCACTCCTGGACTGAACTTGTACTTTGTTTTTATGGAAGCCTCCTCTGCCTTGTCAGCCTTTATAATGTTACTACTAGAAACAATTTCAATAATAACTTCAAAAACTCTTAAAGCAAGTTCTCTAATGGAAATAGACCTACTCTTATACACTTGAGAATGAATTGAGATATTTTTGTTAGATATTACATTTTGGATTTCCCATACTTGGTCTTTTTCTCTACCATCTTTGGTGCCATCAGAAATATTTGAAATTAAGTAACAGATAACTGATTCAGAGAGATGTTCACAAAACTGATAAATTGAAGAATTACTGTATATGCTTTGTAGAGCCTGTTGTAGGTAATAATTTTTCTTTGAAGAAACATGAGACAACTTCTCCTCAGTTGATACTAGAAAAAAAAGGAACAAAGAGAAGCATAAGAATTCTTTAGCATGAATTATATGAAATATGAAAAGTTCAATATATTGGCAATGTATTTTGTCTTTGGAGCACCTTACTAAAGTAAAAGATAAAACCTAATGGGGGAAAAAAAGAAATTGGATTTTCTTAAATACTTCTCAATTGTGAAATCTTAATCTCAGCCAGTATGTTGATAAAACAGGTCCTCCATATTGAAAACTCTGAGCCATGGGTTGATGTCACCTTTGACTATATAGTTATGTACACTAAGAGACCAGATTTTCAGGTGTAGTGAAACATTCTGTCATTGTCCCAGTGATAGGATTATTTAAAAGTATATTAACTCAAACTATTTGGTGCCGTGCTGCATTGTATTTAGAAGATGTAAAGATCTGTGCTACACTGTCATCTTGAATAAAGTATAAGGGCATAACCTCCAGAAAGGTTAATGACAGACAGCAGCAGTGGAGACACGCAGAAGTACTTTGCAAACATTTTAATTCATGGTGCCTGCTCAACCAAAGTTCCCTACTTAAAATTTTCTCATTTTTTTCTGATCTGAAGGCACAGACTTTGGGGGGGGCCCACAACTTTTAGATTCAATACATAAACAGTTAACTTAGCAACATTTTTATGCACCATGGAAGGTTAAATATAATCAAATAGTTATACCACTTTTCTGAAGCTATTCTCAGAAAAACAAAATGTAAACTCTTGGACCCAAGATCGTTTAAATATGTCTTTTACTCTTTCCTCTAAATTATTCCAACTTAAAAACTAAGTTATCTCTTGCTTACCTGCAGTTTTGGCGTTCTTCAGATGTGTGATCACAGATGTAGTAACATGCCTTGCCACTAAATGCATTTCATTTGGACCCAGTTCATGATCAAAAAAAGCAATGGTGTCAGTTTCTTCCAAAGTCTCCATTGTCATCTTTGGGCTTTTATTTTTCCATTTGTTTAATAAAGAAAAATCCCCTTGGCAGGCTTCAAGACCATCACTTTCTTCCTCATGTATAGAGGTCATTCGTTTACACCACATTCTGAGCAAATTTTTCTCATTATCCTTTTGACCTTCATATACTGCAGACAGAGGATCTTGCCTTAACATAAAAAATGGTTGCATGGTCTCCATGCTTTCATTAGCCTGTGGTTGTTGGGGAAAGCCATAGCTCGACAATACTGTGTTTACTATATTTTCTGCAGCTAAACATATTTTCAGTGGGGAAGCATTTGTCTTAATATTATTTGGCTCAATTGGTTTGATGGTCTCATAATGAAAAACCCTGGGATTTTCACCCTTTCCCATTTCTATAAATGACATGACTTGTTTGAGTGATTCTTCTGTGGATTCATTTGCTTTCTTAAACAGTTTTTGTAACACACTGCCTTCAGGGAGAGAGTTGTTACCATTTATGGCTTCCTCAAAAGGCCCAAAGTTTGGTTTCCTTTGGCTGTGGTCTTGTTCTTTGTATCTAGAACATGATGGCATAGCTTTTGAATTGGGCCTTCTCATTGACTCTGAGCTTGTCATTGTGTTTTCTACAGAAGAACTGATGTGTGAATTAGATGTGGTTCCGTACTTTTCACTCATATCACTCTCTGAAGCAAACCCCAAGTCAGATACACTTCTTTGTGGAGTATTATTCCTCACACCAGCGTCTCTCGTCTTCGATGTAGGCATTTTCACATGAGATGCAAATTCAACCTGATTAACAATGTAAACATTCTCAGTTCCATTGAACCAATTTTTGTTTGGAAGGTTTGTGATCAAAGATTCATTGAAATGAGTACATTGGTCTATCAGTGTACTGATGATCTCACTTGCAGCAATATTCTCTTTCAATATGCTAACTGGAGATGGTTCCATTTGGCTTATTTCTTTGTCTAGCTTATTCTTGATTACACTAAGCATGTCACTGACAGTAGTGACAGAATATGTAAGTAATTCTGAATGGAATGAATGAACCTGTAGGAGTGTATTCTGTATGTTTTCCTTGGATATAATAGTATTTGACTTGTGTTCATCACCAAACTTTCTAAATGGTTGTAACTTTGGCAACATCTTTTTGCTTAATTGTCTTTGTTGCACTTGGAAGAGATTGTCTATAGGCATTTTCACTATTTCAGAAAACTCATATTTGGAAATATGCTTAAATTTCAAATCTACAAATGATTCTAACATGTTTAAAACCCTTTCTACAATCTCTTGCACAATTTGGTTGCTTGGGCTCATAGACACTTGATCTTTTGTCTTCATGGTACAGGTCTGTACACCACTAACAATGTTCTTGGTTGGAATACCATGCTTACTTTTAGCCGCAATGTGTTCTTTCCTACTTGTTAGAATTCCACTACTATCTTGAATGGGCATCTGAGACAAGAAGCACAGTTGCAATTTTTCAAACAGCATTTCGACAATTTCCCGTCCAAACATGTTGATTTGTGCCTTTGTATCCTCAGCTCTACTAGAACCACCTTTAAAGCACTCATAGAATCTGTTTTCACAGTCTTCAAGAGGGGGCAAATTTAAAAGTGAAAGTGAATACTCTAAATCTTTTGCTTTAATTGAAATTTCAGTCAAACTGTTTTCAGCTATGGTTAAGAGTTTAGACTTTTCATTTTCTGTATCATTTGTTTCTGTTTGCCATTTGTCAAACATTTTTTTAAGTATTCCTTCTTTAGGAAAAATCTGCTCCAGCTGTGAGGAGACATTCTCTAAGTAAAAACATGCCTGCTGCTCAATTGGAGAACCTGCACCCAGATTCTGCTTTGTTAGGCGAAGATCACCCAGATTTGAGACATTCATTGAAGAAGCTAAATTATGGTTATTTGTGACATACAATTCTTGCAACACTGCATTAACAATTTTACTTGCTTCAAGGATTTGACTAGATGGCAAAGCTTTTGCACTTAACATGCCTCTACTTTGTGCTACTCTTTCAAGTTCTTTCATAATTATTTCTAAAATATTAGTTATTATGTCTTTGGCACAAATTCTTAATTCGGAAGCTGGCAGTTTTGTCTTCAGTATGATTTTGGTATCCTCTGTCGTCGGAGTTTGTGGCAACCCAATGGCTGTTTTGGATCTGTTCTCTCGTAGAGTCTTCTCTGGCACTCCTATCTTGGTCTTGCTTTTGGACTTGGCACCACTAATGCCTAGAGGTGGTTTTGTTTTAAATTTAGAGAGAGAGGTAATTTTGGATCTTGCTTTTAAACTTGATTTACATCCTGGCCTAGGGCTGTTCTTCGGGCTAAGTTTAGAATTATGTAGTCTAAGAAGGTACAAATCATCGTAACTACCTCCAGGGGGAAGTCTTTCTTCTAGATGTAGGGAGACAAAATTTGATAACTTATCAAGAACTATTTCAACTAAGTATTTTCCAATTTGTAATGGTGAATATGGCAAAAAAGTGTTTTCAAACACGAGAGCATTTAAATTGTCAGCATAAGGATGCATTTGTGATCCCCCAAATCTAGGGGTATTACTTCTTTTTCTTGAAGGCTTAGTTTCTCTAAAGCACGATGATTTTACTGATGAGGTATCACTGCTGTCATATGTTTCTAGCTCTCTCCTGCTTTTACTTTTTTTGTACAATGATGTCACAACAACAGAGTGCATTTCTCCCAGAATATTTTCAAGTATATCATTTGATACATTACTAATATAGGACTGAAAGAATTTCTTCTGTGTTAAAACTGATGTTTTATTTTTAGATTTAGATACAATGTAGGGGATTTCATTAAATGGAGGCAAGTGGCCAATGATTTCCATTATTTTTTGACTCAACTTCTTCAGAACCTCTTCTACTCCACTGAGTATTTCGGTTTTTTCTCTTGGTTTTGATTCCCCTTTTCTCATAAATATTTCCTCCAAAATAACTCTCTGACTTTCTTTTTCTAATGCTATTTGTTTTTCTACTAAGGGATCATTTGTAAAGTGTGATGATGTGGTGGCTTTTTCCTTCTCTGTGTGTCCCAGCAAAACTTCATTTGCTATGGTTAACTGTGAACAGCTAGGATTCTCTTGTGAGGACAAAAAAAAATCCTTTACAGATCCTTTATGGTGTAAAATCTTTAAGATACTATTAACAATTTCACTCACCATGATATTTTTTTGAAATGAAATGTTGTTTGAATATGCTTGCATACTTTTTATTTCTAAGTCTAAATCATTTTTAATAAGCTTCAAAATAGCAGTGGCTATGAAGTCAGCATATTCCTTAAGGCTAGTTTGAGATAAATGGATTGTCGTTCCAAGATTTTCTCTGCAGCTGGCAAAAGTAGATTCTGCAAGCTCTTGGCTAGGGACTGTTTTGGTTGTTGTTAATTTTAGGACATTCACAGCAGATTCAGCCTGGCTTGGTTCATGAAAAATGCTGTCATCTTGTTTGCCATTTTCCAATTCTGGGCTAACAAATGCATTGTCTCTAGACTGAATGGCAACAGGCATTAATGAATTTATTCTTTCTGTTGCAAAAGAATGTAATCGATTGAAGATTGTTTCAGTAATGAAGTTGGCATTTTCCTCACATGGATCAGGAGCAGGTTCCTTGGTGTCTCCTTTTTCCTTTACAGACATCTGATAGTCATCAGCATAACCTAAATTCTTATTTTGTGAATGTGAAAAACACCCTGTCTTTCCTTCATTTTTTTGTGTTATAAAAAGAGCCTGTTGACACTGAGATTTTGGAAACATATCATAGAAGGCCAGTCTTACAGAAGCAGGATCCTTCGCATTCATAGCAAGCATGACCAAAGCAGTAAGGTTATGAAGCACAATATCCACTATATCTTTGGACACCAAAATGACATCTGCTTTAGGAACTTTAGGGGTAATATCTGTACCTGTAACAACAGGTTCAAAATTTGCCTCTGAGTGTTTCCCAGGTATACTATATTTCAGAGTGGGAGTGGCAAGGGAGAGATTATTCTGATATATAATGTTTTCATAAATATCACATAAGATCCCTTCAATGGTATCTTGAATTTGAAACTCAAGTATTTTTCGATATTCTGTCTTATTGACTAGTCTTTCAATGATTCCATCTTGCTGATAGGAATGGCTCTCCTTGTCAGAGCTGTTTTTGTCACACCTGCCTTTGCATGACACAATATCAAGCACTGTGTTAACAATATGACTTGCAATATTCTCGGAAACCACAACATTACTTGCCAAGAGAGGACTTTCTTGCTCTTTATCTAACTCATTTTTGATACCTTGTAAAATTTTCCTAGCCACTTCTTTTGCATAAATATTTAATTTGGACAAAGACTGTTGGCACCTGGAGTCCATCTTTCCTGGGTCACTATGGTCCACTGAACAACAGGGAAATTGATTATCAGAATATGAGTCTTTGCTTGATAACACTTTGCTAATTGTTCCCTGTTCCTGCTGAACTGGCAAAGTCACTGGAACTCTAAAGTCGACTGAGGGACAAAACAGAGATTCTACTTTGGAAGCGGCAAAAGTTTCTAAATTTTCTAATATTGCCTGCACGATATCTTCAACTACATTTATTTTGGTTTGTTTGTCAACATTCCAACCGGACTGAAGATCACATGGATTTCCACTTAACACACTGATGGGGGCGTTTCCTCTGTAGGTATGCTCATGAAAAGAAACATTGGCTGAGAAGATGATGGTTTCACATCTGTTCTCACTTAAATGCCTTTCTGTTACAGCAGCTGAAAAAAGTTTGTGAAATACTGTCCTAACAACGTCATTTACCACTACAGTTACATCTGTGTCAGACACTAAAGGGCCCATCAATGGATCCATAATTTGAGCAGACGTTTGAATAGTTGACACAGGAACATTGTTAGGCATGCCACTAAGATGAGAGTGGGAGAGAGAAATCACATTTAATTGATTGATTAGAGCACTCTGAAAAATTTCATTCAAAATATTTCTTATAATGGGGACAATTGGAGATTTCTGTGGTTCTTTGAGTTTCACTTCAATTTTGTTTAAGGTTCTTTCTAAAACCCACTGCTCAGTAGAAAAGGTTCTAGTTTCCTCTATGAGTGATGTTCTATCTCTAATGAATTCCTTATTTTGTGTGTCATCATCTTCAAATGATTCTGATTCAGCTCCTCCAGGGAGAAAATTTCCATAAGTTGGTCGGTATCCAAAATTGTCCATGTCTTTGTTCTCAGATTCAGGTTCAGTAAACATATCTGAAGTTACTACATCTAAAACTAAATCAATTATGTTTGTAAGCATTTGCTTCTCCTGTGGTGGGCTTTCTGTATTTGTCTTACAATCTGATGGGTTCAAATTTAGTTCTGTTTGAATGATTTTCAAAATAGCACCTGATGCCTTCTTCGCTTGAGTGTATAAAGTAGACTGCAGTGATTTATCTTGAGAATCTGTGTGTGAATTATTGCTTCCAATTCTCCAATCCATCAAATTCTCTCTTTTTTTTTCATCATTAGGAACATCAACATTTTCTACATTTCCATTGGCAAATCCTTCCAGTTTAGCAAAAACTGTGTTAAGGATATCTGAAGCAAGAGATTTCAGTTTCTTTGGGCACATTTCGTTTGAGTTCTCTGTTTTGGAAGACATTGGAAGATCACTTTTTGCTTTGACTTTGGTTGTCTCTTTATCATCTCCCATCATTTTGGAAATTATGTTAGAGATTATGCTGATGCATTTGGCCATTTCCTCCATAGTAGAAGCAAATGATAGGTTGTCAATGTCAAGTGATTCTGAGCCAGCTTTCAATCCAGAATTTACAGTGCTGGTATCTATGTCAACATCACATAATTTTGCAAGGACGTATTCCAGAATTGCTTTGGAAATGAACTGAACATTAGATAGTATTGGAGGATCCTTATGTAATTTCTCTGTATTTTGCTGACTGCAAGATGGCTGAGAATCAGGGTGGACTCCTGTGAGTTTGTTCAACATTTCATGCATTGTTTCCCCAATTTGATCTAACACTTGCAATTTGGAACTATCTTTCAAATCCTTTTCATTAGTGATACTGTGACGAATACAAGGGGTAGCCAAATATTGGCGGAAAGAAGTTTTATCCTGTTTACTTGGCAAAATGTTTTGTTTATTACCCTTGTCCAAACCAAATAAAGTTGTAGATACTTCCTTATCTGTAGAGGTTGAAGTGTTTGTACTTGATAGCATCTCACAAATACATTTCAGTAATGGACTTTCCGTAACTACATCACTGGCACTGGGGAAATGGGAATCTATTGTTTCATCAGATTTAGGAAGCAACTTTTTTTTTATATGACACTTGCTATGGTCTGTCTCCCTAAGATTTAGGTTTATCTTGTTGAGTCCTAATTCATTCTGAATAGCATGCAAAACAATGTTGACTATTTTCATTGTGTAAGTACTAAGTTGAGAATGTAATGATTTCTCTACCAGTAAAGATTTGTTTCCTGTCTGCAATTTTGGACAAACAAATAACTTCAGACTCTTAAAAATTGTATTAATGATCTTATCAGTAATATCATTTACACGCTTAGGTTCACATTCTCCAGATCTAAACTGAGAAGTCTTTTCAAGCTCTACGTTGAGTGAAGATAAATATTTCATCTTCTTTTCACTGTCAAACCACACTTTGCATGGCGTTTTGCTTGGTATTTCTTTGCCTGTGTGGGGAGTTTCAGCATGATCTAGACAAGTTTGATGAACTGATGAAATAGCACTTTTAATGGTATTAGGAATGTACTCTGAAGCCTTATGAAGTATATTTATCACAGAATCAGTTATTTCATGCGCAAATGCACAAATTTCTGACCCAGAGAACATCTGTTCCATGCATTCTTGATCTGATAGGTCTTTAAATTTTTCTGAGACAAAAACAGAATCTCCTTCAATTTTGTCTCCCAGGTGACGAGATGAAACAGAAGACATATCCTTGAGCATTTCTGTTAAAATACATTTAACAATATTTTCTGAAGCCTTTTGGATTTGATGCTTTTGATCTTGGCTGAAAATTGAAGCTTCACTACTAAAGCAGTGCTTTGTCTTCGAAATGTCTTCACCACTAAGAGATAACTCCAACTTTAATCCCCAGTCGTGAGATTCAACTTTGCTTCCAGAAGTACATTTTGGTGATACCTTATTACTTCTTTTGGATTTGAAACAGGTATCTCTCTTTGTAGGCCAATGGTTAGGAAACTGTTCTTCTGATTTTATTTCTTCATCATTGAAGGATGAATCAAGCACACTTTTCACAAGATTATCTATCTCCTCATCCTCATCCTCATCATCTTCAGAATAAAGAACCATGCCTGGGACATTGATAGGTGGAAATGGTCTTTTAGTCCTAGAACCATTAAATGGTTGAGTGCCGGAAAGCCTATACTTTTCCTCAGCATCAGAAAGACTTCTTACTCTAGGTTGTCTATATTTTTTAACACCTGCATGTACTGGATCCTGGTGAAGCTGAGTTAAGACATCATCCAGTAGCTGAAGAAGTACTACAGTTTCTTCAGATGCAATAAGTCTCTCATTATTGAGTTCAGTTTGTACATAGCCTAGTATAGTGCTGATTGCTTCTTCTACATAACCAACTAGAGAGGACTGTGAAAATATATTTGATATTAAGTTTTGTATTTCTTTTTTCACAATTAGATTAGCAGCATCAGATTCGGGATTAGATATTTTTTGGTCAGTTTTTTGATCAACTTTATATGCTGGCTCTGTCTTAGTTTGTTGGTGGGAATGATTTATTGTGTCTTCAAGAAGAAGCTCATTTTTCTTATAAGATGCAAGAGTTATCAACTTTTCTAAAATGGCATGTACCATATCATCTGCAATATCACACATTGGTTCCAAAGTGTAAGCCAATGTTTCTTCTGAAGGTTTTGTATCTAGGGATGAATAATATTCACCACTCATTGATAAACTTGGTTTGATGTCAACTGAAAAATCTTCTTGTGAAAATATCTGCACACATTTTTTCTCAACTGCAGACTCTAGCTTCTCAAGCATATTTTCCACAATTTCTGAAGCTACTGAGCATATGTCAACATTGGAGAGCAAATCTTCTCTTTCAGCTTCATACTGGTCAACAAAAACTTCAGCAGTAACAGAAGAAAGAGAAGGAATGGCCTGGGTTAAGTCAGACATTATTTCTTGAAAAATACTTTCTAAAATTAGCTGTGTTTCTCCTTTCAAGTGACATTTAAAGTTTACAAAAACATTCTTCAAGTTTTTCATCTGATCAATGGCCTGTGATTTTTTATCATAAAGAGGTGGAATCTCTAAACTATCTGTTTCTGTGGTAGCATCTTTAGATTTTTTAGTGCTAGTTTCCACTGATGTTAAAAGGTGACTATCAGATTTACTGCTTCCTATCTTAGGAACTGGGTATTCCATGCTGGTCTTGTTGTAGTTGATTTGTGAAGACTTAGGTTGTCCTTTCCTTTGACATGATTTGTCGATAACTGTTCTTTCCACATGTGCAGGAGGAGGTTTCAAAGGTGTGGGTGGTTTCTTCACTGGCATGTCACTGGCAAGTGTACTTGGATCTGCTTGAAATGTTTTAGCTGTGAAGCTTCTGTATGTAAAGCCTTCACTGCATGTACTACAGAAACTTGAACTATCTGAAGAAAGGTCTGAGTCATCAGACACTGGATAGGTATTACACTGCACTCTTTCTTCATATTTTGTGATGGCTGGATATAATATACTGGTTACTGTAGCTACAACCCAGGTCATTATGTTTTGAATTATGCTATTTAGTTCTTCAGAAGTTACCTAGAAATAAGATAAACAGGTAAAAAGGAAGTCGTATGATATTTACTTTGTATTTGGGAGATATGGGAGTAGCATTCAATTATTATGTTAATCAATTCATAAGTAGCACACCAGTATGATTTATTAGAAAATGACAGGAACTATTAAGTATTTCAGACTATTTTAAGCTGGTTTATTTCATACTAGAGAGAAATATTTTGAGCATAAATTTTCATTTTATTCATATACCTAAAGAAGCTATATTAGTTGTTCCCCAACATTCATTGCTTAGTTAAATAATCTCGATTTAAAGTTATCAAATTGCTATCTAGTCACATCTCATGTAAATGTTTTGGAGAAAAAAAATTGTGCTATTCATAACTCTGTTACATGTTTTGAAAATAGATAAAATAATTTCAAAGTACTTTTCCAAATAAACATAGTAAAAGTATTTTTGGAGTCTTCAGAAGCAATTGTCCAAATTCTACATGGGAATGAAAATAATCAATCATCCCCATACTCATTCCATAACAATAAATACAATCTTTTTTGTGGAATACAAAAATCAGTATGTTTTAGAGGATGACTGGCTAACACAACTTATCAGTATAAACTATCTAGGAAAGCAGAAATTAGACGACATTGAAGCATAAGAAACAGCAGTATGGCTGTTCCCACTCAAAATATATCTAAGGTAAATGAAATTATTCGTGTTTAAGTCAATATTACAAGGAAGCAAAATCTATGTGGATCTCTCCTGATCCATTTTTGGGGCTCTGGGGAAGCACCTCAAGAATTAGAGCCACTCAGCTCTAATTCCTCAATTTCTTAAAATAATTTTTCATTATAGATAATAGAAAATTATTATAGATAATAATATTATAGAAAATGGCTAGCCTGTATTTACTACAGATAAATATTGCATGTTATTTGATATGCACAGACTGAGTTGACAGTAAATATAAAGTCATTGTTTACATAAATATACCCTTAATTGATATTTCTCATAATAAATCATAAATTTTAACATAGGAAATAATTACTCTAAATGAGCAATTCTGACTGTGTATATTAAAATATCTAATATTTTTCTTATCACAAGATAAATGAACAAACAGAACCCTTATTGTTGCTCTTAAACTAGGCATTTTCAACTGTAATATACAAAAGAAGGCAACTCCTAAAATTTTGCATGCAGTAAAATGAGGCTAAAGGAATCTTAGTTTTTTAGTTTCTTGCCATCATAATCTAAAACAGAGAAACAGTCCTTAAATTGAAGTTTTGTGTGTGCTTCATGCCCTATGAAATGAGCAGAAATCCATGGGGAAATGCCCACTACTGTGTATTCCTCAATGTAACAGACCTGACTAGACCTAGAGTTGTGTCTTATTAAAATATACAATCTTTTCTTTTCCTGTTTCAGTCTCAGCTTATCAGTGACCAAGTACCTTTGCCTTTGCCTTTGCCTTTAGGAAGCAGGTTCTTCCCCATGAGAATTGATAGAGACAGATACAGATATCCCAAACTCATTCTCTACAGAGTTAACCTTCAATATCTGCAAAGCTATACTGATCAATAATATCCCATGAGAGATGGGACTCTGTTATACTATGCTGCTCATGAAGGGAGGTTCCTGAATTATCTTCCACTCTACATCCAAGAGGCCTTCCTAAAGTTCCAAGGGTATCTTTTGATAACAACTTTTGACTAAAAAAGGAAATTATCAAAATTATTTAAAAGTAAACTTCCATTACAATGAAAGGCAAAGGATAAATATGACAAAAATCAGCAGATGATTATTAGTATTTGATTTACGGCTTTTTTCTAGAATTAATATACTTTCTTATCCGTTAATTTTATGATACTTACTTTATCTTGCAAACAGTTTTGTAGATTCTGTTGCCTATAAAGTCAAGAAATAGTCATAATTTAGCTAAGTTGGGACAATTTATGAAAATATTTACAAAATTCCTATTATTTATTCAGTTTCTTTTTATGAGAATTCTACATAAGTAAAAAAAAAAAAAAAAAAAAAAACAAAACCCTGAACACTTTATTTTGTTTCTTCAATGCTATCATTTAATGCTCTACTAAAATGTGGGCCTGTAGACTCAAAAAATGTGCTTTATTTACTCAGGAGATTAGAATCACAGCACGCAATGTATCACAAAAGCAATGCAAATATCAGGTAGTTGGGTTGGCACTCTGATATATCTGAACATTGTCCATTTTATGGTCCTCTAGGGAGTGACACAGGATTAGAACAGAAGGGACAGATGATTATTCTCTTCTATCTGCTAATAGAGGTGATGCAATACCAAATTTTCTGATCATAGCTAGCTGGTAATCCTTTAGCTGCTTTTAAGATCCTGTAGTCCCATCATCTTTTTCATATATCTCACAGTAGAAAGAGAATAAGTACTATTCAATAACTACAGATTAGAATCATGGTTTTCTGGCTACTATCAATGCTAACTTCAATGTATCACCTTCATGTAATGATGAGGTGAACACATCATTTCGTGTGTTATAATTAGATGTACTATTATTACATACTACTTAAAGTCAAGTTGCCACTCTTTTAATTTTTTTAGTTTTAAAAATTTTTTAAATTAATTAGTTTTAAATTTATTAATATATATTTTTATTTTTCTTTAGTTTGTAAATTCTAAAATTATTTTTCTCAAAATCTAAGACTAAATTTTGGGCAAAAGAATCCATCTAAATATTGCAACTTTCTTGCATGTGATAAAAAAAATTAAACTTTAATCATTGCAGTTCAGAAATGGGTTTGGGAACCTGGCACAGTGGCTGTTCTTTCAGCTAGGTATGAGGCCTAGGTAGGAAGACTGAGTCCATGAATACCAGCAAATGTGAGACTATGGCAGAAGAGGAAAGAGGAGGAAAAGGAGATAGAAGAAAGATGAGAGAGAAAAAAAAGGTAGGGAGGGAAAGAGAGAGAGAAGAAGGGAGAGAGAGGGAGGGAATGAAAAAAGAGAGACGAGAGAGGGAAGGAGAGAGAGAGAGAGAGAAACAATAGTTTATAGATTAGAATTCGTCTCAGACTCGAATATGGTTTGTTAAATCAACTCAAAGTTTCACACTCTTTTTATTTATTATTTTAGATTTTCTAAACTTAACTCTTAGACATTTTTTTCTTTCTTAAAGTATAGACTAGAGTCCTATAGGTCTCTGCACTGAAAGTGTACTATAGGTTCTAAGAGGGAGCAAAGACCTATGAAAAAGTAAACAAGTAACCGACAAAACAATATTAAGTATCCACTACATGGAGCTGCCAGTATAGCTCAGTGAGTAGTACAATTTTTGCCTACCATGAATGAGGCACTTCACTAAATCCCTAGCACCCTCCACAAAGGCAATAGTTTTTAAGGCAAGCCATAGAATCAACTATAATGGGAAGAGTAAAGACCTCCAAAAATCTTTCTTTTAATGGACACTGGCAAAAAAAACAGAACTGTAATTCTACAATTCTGGAAAATAACTGAAGGCTTGCAGTCTTACAAACATATTTACTTTAGAAAGATGTGAATGTAACATAGGGAGTTTTAAATTGGTTTTATATTGGTTTCTTAAAAATAGTTCATCATAATCACAATGCAGTAATTGTATAAATCTTAATATTTGCCTAACATCTGGCATTGTTCTTTAAACACAGTGTGTTCTCAATATATGCTTAATAAATAAGTTTAAAATATATGCCTACTTATATCTAATCTCAAATGAAGACCATTATTGAATGGTTTCTTGCCTTTGGTTTTACCTGTGTATTGCTGACAAAGTAATTAATTATATGCTAATTTGATCATAATATCCTTATTCCAAACTATTAGACTTTTATTTAATAATTAGTATAAGTTCTAATCATAGTCTGTACAGTAGAAGATTTCAAACGTACTCATATACTGCTTAGTTATTACAACTCTACTCCCACTGCCAACAAAATTTATCTTTATTCTCTGACATGAGTTTTAATTTCTATATTATCAATCTTTTGCATTTACACTTTTAAATAGGATAGATAAGTGAAGTATTTGAGGGAGATGAAAGGTAGCTGATGATGACAAACCTGGGATCTGAAACATAGAGATAAATCGGTACATGTGATGAGCAGAGTCTGACCAGACAGTAAAAGGCTTTATAATGCTCTTCCTTTAGTTTTTATTTATACCATAAATTCAAGTGATCATTATGTGCATGTGGTAGATATCTTTACTCATCATTTCACCTCATTAGGATGAGAGTCATTCCTTCTGGCTCTAATGCAGTGCTAAGGATTCTATAAACATTCACTACATTATACATGTTGACACCCATCAACTTCAAGTTAAAAGTCTTCATCTATAAAGCTTAGCCTGGATATGAAAATCATTTGTCATCAGAGATCTATCTTTTATATATCAGTTTATATAAGAATCTAGGTTTGTAAAGTATTTAGTTTAGTTTGCATTTCATTTGATTTGTTGATTTCTTTTTAAGATGTTAGCATTGGGTTGCTGGGGAGATAGTCCTGTATATTAATAGTTTGCTGTACACGAGAACTAGATTCAGATCCCAAGCACATACATAAAAGCTGGGTCGGATTCAGAGAGAGAGAGAACGCCTCATAAAAATAAAATATCAAAGGAAAGAAGAAGACAACTAATGATGTTGTCTTCTGTCTTTTGTCTGTGCACACATTCACAAACACATAACCCCCAACATAAATAATTTTTTAGAAGATTACTTTAAAAAGAAAAGATGACTTTTTTTTTTAGGAGTATCCTCTTCTTCTCAAATTGAGAAAAATGCTAAAATAGCTCTTCCCCAATATTTGTTTAAGAGTGAAAAGCTTTGGTCCTAAACATCTCTAAAAGTCTCAAATTAACAACACAAGTACTATTCTGGGTAACGCTGAAAATGTTTTTAAGAAGGAGTAAGAATGGTATGATAAACTATTTTATCAGCCTTTAGAAGCCCAGAGTCTCAAAAGTCATACGTAAATATTTCAAAGAGAAATTCTAAGGCGTTCTGTTTATGTGAAGCCACTTGGAGAAAAGGGACAAAGACCTTGGGGCAGAGAGCAAAGGACTGCATAGACACAAGGAGGACAGCATTCACTTTGTCAACAATTTAAACTCAGTTCTGAAAGTCCTCTGAAAGTTTCACTAAATCTGAGTAGAACTATCGAGAGAGGGAGGATCTCATGTAGTCATGTACTTGATCAATTGTAAAAAATATAAATTCATGTTTTCACATTAAATAATTTAGATACTTACATATTTGAGTAAACAGGAGAAGAAAAAATCCTCCCTGGAGGTGGAGCACCACCCTGCGGCCCTAAGCATAAGGAAAAGGAAACTATAATTTACAGCCATCATCAGTAATCTTTTAATGGTAATACAATTTTCAAATATCTGTTCTCTGTTGTAACTGAATAGCTTACAATATTTTAGGCACATTTCACAGCAATTTCCAAAGGTCTTAATGTAGAGTTTAATATACAGTAAATTCTGTGCTCCTCGCTATGCCTAGACTTCTATATGTACTCTATGGCTATATACACAGAATAAGCTTTAATCGAACTGTGTTGTGCTCTCTAGGCCTCTGGACTGTCCCCCCTTCCTTTCAAGTATCTTGTATTTACACTTAGTTTTTAAGTTCTTGCTGAATCTGTGCTAAGTCTTTTGAAGTCTTTTCTTGAAACTTACCTAAACAAGTAGATATTCTCCCTTAGCATTTCCAAAACACTCTCCAATGCTCACACTAAAAACTTCATAGAGGTTGGAAAGAGGGATCAGCAGGTAAGAGCTCATATTCCACTTACAGAGTGTTTTATTCTTTCTCTTTCGCTTCCCTCCCAAGCACATGGCTGAGTTATCAGCTGCCAGTTCAGCTACCCACCTCCCCAGAAGAAAAGCGCAGGGCACGGGTCAAGGCATCCTGGCAGGTCCCAGATCGTAGGACTAAGAGTTTTTTGGAATCCAGGGGTGGGATCCATTGGCTAAGACAATGATATTGGAGTAGCCCCATTTGTATGTGGAGTTCAAGTCTAAGCATCAAGGTCTTGCAAGGTTACCTTCTGCATAAGGTCCCACAGGGGAAAAAGAGGAAGGTACCTTAACAGTAAATGGACTCATCCCTATGCTTCCAGCTACAGTGCCATAAGCACCATCCAAGCCACATTCCTTTGCTAATGATCTCTGTGAAGCAGGCATTATTTAATAATCTAGCTGGGTTCTGACCAGGAGTAAGGTGAGGAGCAGCTGAGCTCCTTCTGTTTTCAAACCCTAGGGTCATGTGAGATTCAAAAGCCAGCTTGGACAGATACACTCTTAGTCCTTGGACAGCCTAACAATCAGGAACCCAAGTTCAGTTGCCAGAGCCATGTTAAGCAGCTTACAAAGGCTGTAACTCCCGCTGTAGAAAATCTAATACCATCCTCTAGTTTCTTCAGGTACCTGCACTGCATATGTACACAAAGAAACATACACAAATAATTTTTAAAGTAAAATATATTTCTTAAAAATAAAAATTCAAACTCATTATATTACTATAATTGCAAGTTTACTGTCTTTAAAATGCTATAGTTTCAACCACAGTAGCTTTGGCAACAGCTGTTTGTGGAGTATAACATTTGGTTCGTGTTTCCTTAGCAGTTGTTCATCAATTTGTTATTTATCTTCTCCTATTGAAATGTATGACTTATTTTGTATATAACATAGTGAGATTCTGCTCCTGACTATGGTTAATAAAGACGTAGATAAGGGCTTTCTGCAGAGTATCTCTACTGCTTTACTGGATATGTAGATTTGTGTATGTCAGTTATGCAGATTAACAGGAAACGAAAGTCTTAGGATGGACTGTCAAAAGAAAAGTTGTGTTTCTATTTAGATGTATTTCAAATTCAGTTTAATTAAGAATTCCTAACTTATTTCAAGGAATGAGTGACAAACATATATCCCCCCACACACACTCAAATATATATATATATTCATTCTATGAATTCTTCCAGTTTTTGTGGACACATTTGTATGTATTTGGTTTTAGGGAAGAAACTGAGATTAAGAATGCACAGAAAAAAGTTACTCATGGTGTCATGTGCTTATAAATCCTGTGCTGGAGTGGCTATGGACCTGAGATGGACTCAGTTGGATCCCTGGAACTTTTTGGAAAGCCTGCTTAGCTAATTTCTCAAATTCCAGGCTAGTGAGAACCCTTAATCACAAGAAATAAAATAAAATAAAATAAAATAAAATAAAATAAAATAAAATAAAATAAAGTATGTTGCCCAAGGTATGATATGCAAGAGTTGTTCCTTTGGCTTCCATAGGATACCTACACACATATGGGCAAATACTCATATATACATGATATACATGTGTGCCTGCATATATGTGAATATGCACACCCACAAACACACACACACACACACACACACACACACACATAACACAAGAACTTTGCAGCACAGGAGCGAGTAGTAACTGACTGATTCAATTCCTCAAGCCCAAGAAGTGGAATTTTTAAGACATTGGGTCCTGTTTCATGTTGGGTATTTTGTTATAGGAAGAAAAATGTACTAAAACAATATATATCAATGACTGAGTGGATAAAGAACATTGGCACATAGAATTATTCCTTGATATCTTTGGGAGATTGGTTTGGGGATCTCTGAGGATCAAGTCTGTGGATTTCAAAGTCCTTCATATAAAAATAGCATAGAATTTGCACATAGACTGGCCATGTCTCCTTCATACTTTATTATGCAGATAACTTCTAATAGTTAATACAAAATAAATAGTACACAGCATAGTGTATATATAGCTATTATTTTGTCTAGTTTACAGAATAACAACAGCATTGATGTTGGAACATCATGGAACATGATGGAACATGCCCTTTGCAACTATACACACTAATCTATAGAGCATTAAGTTAAGTGAAATTAGTAAAAAACACAGAAAATAACTATCACGTGCTCTCTCCCATGTGAAATATGGATTTTTAAACTCATGACAACAGAATATAATGGACCAGAAGGAAAAGGAAACAGAGATATTGGTCACAGTTTTGTATTATGCAAAATTAATACACATTACAGATCCAATAAATAGTGTGATTATATTGTTAACAGTATTGTATTGTGTACTTAAAATTGTTAGGAGGAATGTTCTTCAGTGTTTTAAACATGCACTCATGCAAATGTGCACACACACAGGTGTAACTGTGAGTTTAAGGATATGTCAACTAGCGTGTTTTATAGTATGTGTATATATATTCTCCAATAATTTGATGTATATCATACACTTTTAATTGTAACCCATGCCTCAGAGTTTGGGAGAAGTGAAAAGTCAAGCTGCTATACTAGCAAAAACAATATAAAAATATAAGCATAAAATGTTAGGAAATTATTTCAATTTTGATTGTGATCATTAGAACTAGATCGTTAAAATCAACATAAGATTAAAATGTATAAAACTCTAGAAGGCTTAGAGGACATTGAGGAAGAGGGGGCAGCAGGGTTGTAGTAGCATGAGGAACAGAGAGTGTGCTGTGCCATTGTGTCTTTTAGGAATGTCAGAAGCTGCACCCTTAAACTCTCACCAACACGACTGCCCAAACATGAGCTGAACAAGAGTAAAGGATAGGGGACATGCTGGAGTGGAAGAGGAAAGCCCACATGGCCTCAGCCTTACACCAAGAACTACACACAACCAACAAATGCTGACAGCAGGAGACATGGTCTTCCCCAAGGACGAGCACTTCAGTTGGCAACCTTGAAAACATATATACGAGTAACATAATCCAGACTGAGAAGGTTCTACTTAAGTATTTAGAAATACCTATGTGTATATTTTAAGGAGAAAGGGGGATATATGGCAGGTTTTGGAGGGAGTAAAAGGAAAGATGAATGATTTAATTATAATCTCAAAAATAAAAGAAGAATAATTAAAAGGAATCAGAAAACTCTCTTCTTTCATGTCCCAAATATAATAGACTGAGGCATTCTCTCCATAAAGACTATGGCTCTTACAAACACACACTTTATGGTACTTATAATCTTGGTTTGGGGTTTTGTCAAGACTATTTCCTCCATCAGATGGTAAAAGCTCTGGGTAACAGTGATGGATACTTTTTTCTTCTATGTTCAGTACTTTGCACAAGACCTAGCAGAAATCACTGCATTAATACATTAGTTGATGAAGATTTAGAATGATGAAGATTTAGAAGATTTACTAGCTGCTGGATTTACTGCTGATGTTTACCTGGTTCACCAATATAGCTCGATCTCTTGCTTGGTCTTCCATTCCAGTCGCCTTGCATCTCCTTCAACATAAGTGACAAAAAGAGAGATTTATCCAAATTTTTATTATCAACTACTATTTGTATGTTTAAATTTTAAAAATGTAATAAAGTTAAATTTCTCAAAAATCTTCATTTATAAGAAATATTTATGTTTTGTGCTTATGTTATACTTATTGTTTATATACTTAAAATTAGTATATTTATCAAAAAATGTCCACAATATCACTCATGCACCTGACGATTTTCCAACTTTGATAGTCAGCAAATAGTTGTATTCATATCAAATACTGTATCCTCATACAATTTTAATGAACTTATGTAGAGTTAAAACTGGCATTAGGAATGAAAACTGAAGGCTTATATGGTTAAGGGGAAGGTCCTATGACCCTGCAATGGTACCTCTTTCCTACAAATGCAGAATTCTCTGGTAACCCACAGTTAACTACATGAAGAGTGCACAGAAGTCAATCAACTTAATTAGAAGTGCAGGATATTTTTGTAAAAAACAATTGAGTAGTACCAAAAAAGAGAAAGCTAGTACCCGTCATGAGTGATTGTAATCTTCTATACATTTCCCAGGTACTCAACTTGGTTGGAAAAAAAAAATCATGACAATATGTATCTTCCTTTTTTGATATCTGAAACCTGAAAGCAGGTGATGAGAAAAAAAATGCCTGACAGGAGACAGATAGGAGAACAATTAAACTACTTGTCATAAATTTGCTGTCTGTGAATATCTGCTACCCATTTGGGATTAATAAGAAAAGTGAGTGGAGCATGCAATACTCAGAGAGGTAACTCATAAAGTTTACACATACTATTTTCTGTGTACCGTGGCAAACTGTTTCTTTGTACTACAATGAACAGTTATCTGGATGTAAGACAGTGATGTTCTCATTGTACAGTGTGAAGTATTGCAACAATCAACCTACAAAGTATATTATCATGATAATTTTTACTCCTAATCCCATGAACAAAATTAACACATGGTTTTCTGCCTCTTGTTGCTCATAATGTTTTGAGAATGTACACAATCAAGATGTGTGCTGCGAGATTTACATCATAGTTTTAAAAGGCCTTCTTCATTTCTTAAATGTTAGAGGCTTTAAATAATGGTAAAAGGCATGACTATTCCAACAGTTAAAATTTGTCCTGATTGTTAGCATATTTAGCAGGGCTAGTGATATAGCAGAATAGTGAACTCTCCAAAGGTACAGTTAATAAATATTTGTTTATAATAAAATGTATCACAGAGACATACCATCATGATAAGCATAATATATTTTAGATATTCTGCATTATTTGATGTCAATGGTTATATGCATTCATAAGTCATATTCAATGATATAATTTTCTACTTTAATATGAAGAAGTCACTTGGAGAGAATCTATTGAATCTCTACTTTATTGAAAATTGTTGAAAATCATGCAAACTTCTTAGCACAGTGAATCAGTTAACACTATGCTAATACTGCAATCAAGAGTATTGATCGTATTCCTAAGATAACAGGTTATAATTTATAGATAATATATATTTCATATATGATGGCTATATGCTGGATCTCCACTGATAACTTTCCATGAGTAGACACCTAATTACTAGTGAAAAAATGCTGAATCAGCTCACCAAAAAAGATCGATTAATTTCTTTGTGTGCTCCATGTACACAGTTAATGTACTTTGTGACACAAATATATTTAGGAACAATTGACCTTGAGTTGTTACAGTTTAGTATGGTAATATATATTTCATGGAATGAAATTATATTGTAATGTTAAAGAATGGCATTTTCACACATTAAAATGATCATAAAATATCTCTTATTTCAATTGAATTTAGAGTAAATGAAATGTTACATACCTTTTCTTTCTGAAGACTCAAAGATGCTTGTGAAAGTCTAATATTTTTTGTGGGTGAATTTTGAGTTGAAATAATTGACTCTCTAGCTGATGTGTTTCCGGGAACTAGAGAGGTAAGAAGTAGCTTTAAATATGAAAGTATTGTAGGGTCAAGAGTGAAACATAACTTGCAGGCTTGCTCTGGCATGCTCCCCACTAAGCTGCTATACTGACTAGAAGAGTCACAATCAGGAATCTTAATTTAAATTAATGAAGCTTCTCCAAGAATAACAGGTCTCTTTGGATGTTTACTGCCTAAACATGTCACTGCTTCACAATTGCTTCCCAAGAAAAACCTGAAATCCTTATGTTTTAATGACCGCAACGTCTTGGTCTCATGAAACTAATAGGGTCTATTGACAAAATGAACTGTTTTAACTGTATTCAGTCTGCAGTGACAACTTACAGCTTGTACAAAGATATAAACAAAGCTGTATTTTTAAATGATTTTAGGCAAAAGGCATAGAAGTGATAAAAAAGCTGTTTTAGAATTTTTTTTTTTTTACAGCAAGATATATAGTGAGTTAGAAAGAGGAAGACTGATTAGAGGAAAGGTACTGCAATGATGAAAAAAGTTACACTAAGCATTCCTTTTAAAATGAGGTGAAACATCCCTGAAAACTATACAGTGGAGTGCACTTATTTACTAATATCAGTATCATAGTTCTGTTTATAATCTTACCTTTGTCTTCACTTAGTTTTTTCGTTATTCCGTTTCTCTATATGGCAAAAATATTAAAGAGGAAAATATACATAAGTAAACAATCCTTTTGGAAAACATTTTGCCTTCTGTCAGATAACCAAATGAACCCAGATGTTTTTCTACCCTTCATGTCCTAAGTTTGCCATAAGAAATGTATGGTGCTTATCATTAACTTCCCTGCCTACCTTTCACTGTCTCAAATTTACTTCAATACTGAGATCAATTTACAACAATATAGAACTTACTCTTCTTCCAGCTTGTACTTTACTTAAAGGCACAGTGATCTGCTGAATGGATAGTTCTAAACTTTAAAGTCGTTCAATTGGATGAATAGAAATACAATTCTACCAATTCAAAACCTAAGCAACATTATATAATGCTTATTTAAAATACTCCTAAGAGCCAGAGACCAAGTGAAAATTAGTCACTACAGAGTAGTGCAACATTTTCTATGTCTACACCTCTCTAGACAATATGTCCTTGACATAAGCAATTGTCTTACTTGCCTTGCATTCTATTGACCCAATATTCTTATTTTCTCATGTTTTGGTCTATCCCAGTGCTTGGTCAACAACATGTACACAGATTTCTTATACTACCAGTAACTAGCAACATTATTATCACAATTGATAATGAGCTTTGGATTTGTTTCTGCTAAATTTTACAGTACATCAATCATAAAGCTAAACTGACTCTTGCTCCAGGAAGGGATCAGTTTTCCTTGAAACAACTTGTTAATCAAGGCCAGGTTAGTAAAAGAGATAACACTTGTAAATAAAACTTAAGCAGACGAACTAATATAAAATCTGCACATAATTTTGAAAAACGTTTTTACCTTTTGTTCAGAATTAAGGTTCAGTATATCTTCCTGATAAGTAACTGTGGATCCTGATATTTTTGTAACATTCTTTGAATTACTCTGAGACTGATTAACAGCAGCTGACACTTGTCCTAGGAATCAATGAGAAAGAAGTTCTTTGGTTCTGGACATTTTGTTAAGCGAAACAAGTTGTATTTCCTTAAATTATTAAAATATGAAAGATTCATGAATAACAATATTTCTGAAAGGGATACAGTTGGAAGCATCATTCAATCAGTGACATATTGGGACAATTCAAATAAGTGCTCCCTGAGCGTTTGTCATCAATCCATCTTTCTACTCCTAACTGTACTGATCTAACAAACTGATCTTAAGATCAGTTTTCATTTTGTAAAATTGTACATGAACGCAATTATACAATGTGTACACTTTTATGTCTTTATTTGGGGGGAAGTAAAATGATTTATTCTATGCAACATAATGTTGTGACATGTTTCAAGTTTGTCCCTTTTTATTTGGATATACCACTCTTTGCACTCTACCATCAGTTCATGGACATCTTGGTTGTTTTCAACTTCTGCCACTTCTGAAATGAACTTCTACACATTTTCATGCAACATGCAAATGGGCATATTGGTATGATCTCTTATGCTTGTAATCCCAGCACATAAGAAGCTGAGGCAAAAGGACTGCTAGAAGTTTGAGACCAACTTGGGCTACAAATTGAGACTCTGAAAAATAACAACAACAAAATACTTGTACAATAGTATTAAAAGTTGATGAAGAAGTAGTTATTAGCTGTAATAGCTGTTGAGAAAGGGAGGGCACGATTTCCTTAAGGATGTGGCCTATGGTATATTGACCAAACTCTAGTAGGGACAGAGACAGACAAAAAGACAGACAAACTCTAATAGGGACAGACAAAAGCTAACTGCGAATGGGGTAGACTTTTGAGACCTAGAAACATCCCCACAACCCAGTGACAAACCTCCTTCAAAAAGACCACACCTACAAATCTTTCCCAAAGACTTCCACCAACTAAGAACCAAACATTCAAATACATGAGCTTATGGGGGCATTTTCATTCAAGTATCACAGATATGAACAAGCTCAAACTCTGATCTCCTAGTCTAGTAGACTAGACAGATGAAGATTACACAACATTCTCTTTTTGCCAGGTTTCTGTATCTTGATATAAAAAAAAGTTTATATAAACAGAAAGAAAAAACTCAGACTGTGTTTTCTTTAGGTTTTAATCAGTAAGTTCCATAGTTATTCTAAGTTTACAGATTAACTGCAACTTTGAGAGTTATTAGTGAAAAAGAGTGCCATATTGTTCAATTTTATTTTTTTCAGTTTTACCATTTACCATTAGAGAACTTTTGTTTACACAGCAAGCATAAAGTGACACAGAATAACAAAGTTGTAATTCAACAAATGTTTGCAGTAGCTTGGAATCAATGTATTTAGCTTCTGAACTATTTCTGAGTTTTCTAAGATCATTCTGAGAATTTAAAATATTTTATAACCAGGCAATCTGCATTCTACAAAATAGTATTAATAAATATTATCTTTAACTGCTCTTAAGTGATAGTCTGATGACAAGTTGAAAAGTCTAATCAATTGTCTAGAAATTAAATTCTGAAATCAATACATAGCAGGCAGCCTCAAAAATCAGTCACTCACCAGAATAGAACAAAAGCTTCATCTGCATTCAAGTGAAGATCTTCCCCCATGTTACTACTCTAAATATTTAGTATGTATTAAAATATTAAATTACCTGGTGCTCCTTTAGAAGATTTCTGGTCACCCTCAGGATAAACTATTTTTATTTCATCGAATTGCTTTTTCTTCTTTGTAGAAGCTTTAAAATGTAATTAAACATACTATTAATAGAGATGATAATAGAATTATGCAAGATCTACTATCGTTTTATGTTCAAGAGGAAGTAAGTCCTTTTAGTCTGTATGTAAGTTTTGGAGGGCAGATGGGAAAAGATGGAGAAATGTCAAATGGGAGGAGATAGTAATTTCTCAAATATGATGTCATTAACTTAGAAGTCACACTCCAAAAGACAGTTTTTTAATTTTGGAAAAAGGGAAACCTGTACCATAATCAACTAGAGCATGTAGTTTCTGTTCTGTAGGAATGAAAACCAGCATAAAGACATGGGTGAAGGTCCACCCACCAATAATGACTATGAAATTCTTGGATTTGCCTTAGAGATGAGCAAAAGCAAATGCATATATGTATACAGAAATTTCTCTAGAAGTTTTGTACTTGGTAGAAGCCGTTACTATAGTGCTATACAATTGTGAAATAGACACCATTGTTCATTTCCACTTCAATATTATCAATATATTAATATACTGCTTCCTAAAGAAGATTTGATGTAGCAATATTTAAGATTGCTACTTAATGGAGCTGAACAGAAGTTAGATCACTTGTTGTTTTTGTAGAAGACCTGGGTTTGGCTCCCAGGGCCTACATGATGGTTTATAATGATCCAGTTCCAGGGATCCATTATCTCTTCTAACCTCCACAGATACCAAGTATGTGCATGGTGTACATACATACATATATAAAATGTCATACACATAAAGTAAAATACATTTTAAAAAAATTTGAAAAAATTGATAATTCACACTCATTCTTTATTGCATGAGAAAGATGGGATATTCAAAGCTATTAAAGTTATTTGCAATCTGAAGCACAAGGCTGCATTAATCCTTAAAAGAAGGAAATAGATTGAATTAATTCATCTTGAAAAAAATATTTAGTAGATTTATTTTCTTTAAAATTTTATGACACACAAAAATAGAAGTTTAGTATTATAGTGATTAAAGTTGTTAGAAATCTGTAGCTATACAGAATATTGCAAACTTCCAATGACTAAAAGAAGAAGGATCATGCAATTAAGGTTATCAAGAAATACTTGATTGAATGCAATTTGAGTGGGAAGGATTAGAAAGAAACAGTGAGCAGATGATTGTAGGCTAGGAAAATGCACACAGAGAGGCATAAAAATGAGAAATTTAATCTGTTTAATAATGGCCAGTACTCCTATTTCACAGAATTATAAAATAAATGAAGCCATACTATGTGCTAGGATTGTGAAAGTCGTCATAGAATTTAATGTATTATGTTCCATTTTAGATGGTGAAGTGTCTGTGGAAGGCTAAGTGACTTGCCAAGAGCATTTACAGGTCTTGAAAATTGTAAAGGAGGAGTTAGACACTAGTAGTCTTGCTCCAGAGCCTGTACACGGCACCAGTAGTGGATGTTATCTTCAAGCATATAGTGCAAAATAAAATTTAGAAGTTTAAATTAGGACTGGACTCCATGTGGTAATGAATGCTCGCCTACATAGTTTAAACAGTATTTAACAGGTAACAGTTTGGGGTCAGCAGAAGAAATTACTAAAATTAAATAGATAAGCAAAATGGGTTGGAGGAAGGTAAAAACAGAAGCCAAGACCAGTTAAGAAAGTAATGGAGTAACATAGGAAGGATCCAACCTAAAAGTGGGACTGATAAAGAACAAGACTAATGGCCATGCTCTTTCCCAAGAGTATGCATTTTAGACCTTTTTTTCTGAATTCTACTATGCTAACCAATAAATAATGTAGAGAGTTTCACTGTAATTTCTTGATGTTACAGATAAAATGCAGCTGGTATTGACTGGGCACAGTCATATTATGCTCTGTTACTTTTAGACTGTCTTCCACTCTTTTCCATTCCTTTCTTCCTTCTTTTCGCTACAACTTTTTCTCCATCTTTATTTCCTTATTATGCAGGTTCTTTCTATTCTTACTTATTGACAACATACCAAAAAACATGTTTATGTATTAAAAACAGTTATTTTACACATTAGTTTAAATGTGTTAGCAGTTAAGTATGGACTATCTTAAGCATAGGGAAACTGATGAGAAACTGTAGGACAATCAAATTGTCTTTTGAACTGGACTGTGTTGGTTCAGGGGTGTGTGTGTGTTTTCATGTATATACATGTGTGATCTTTTCAATTTGAACAAGTAATGTGGAAATGGCTAGTTTAGGTCCATCATATAAAATAGGTAGCAAGTACAAGTATGTAAAATATTACATGTTACAAAGATCAATGCTTCCTACTTAGTGGCAAAATATTCTCACAATCATAAGGAGCTCCATTTTGTCCTTTGTAGTCAAATGTATTTCTTCCCATATCATCTTTCAATCCAGCATCTTGCATTTTTTGTATATGGTAGGCCATTTTTTTCTCTAGCATTGCTTGTTTCTAAAATATTAAAGAAAACACAATGATTACTGTTAATTTGGCATTCATAAATCAAAAATGTATAAACCATGTAGAAAAAGAAAATTATTCTTGTCTTGTAACTTGTAAGTTTACAGAGTATCAACTTAGAACAGTAAGGAGTCCATTTCTTTTTCTGATAAAATAGGTGCAATTTACCTCACTGAATATTTTGATAGGATTATTACAGTTTTTTTAAAAAATGTAACTTTTCTTTGTTAATCTCTAGGAACTACATGACCATAGACATGACAGAAGAGAGGTAAATGTACAGAGGGAGAGCCCTAGATATTTTACTGAGCATTCTGTAAGAAAATGGATCAGTAAACATAAAGAAATACTCAATGTAGCTTAAAGGACCATCCTACGGGGTAAGACAGAAGAGAGTTTGCACAAAGATGGAAATTATATGTATTTTCACAAGCCACAACATAAAGGCTTCATGAGTCACATTGGCTAGAATACTACAATGGTTCTTGCTTCAATAATAGGGAATAACTAGTTCTGATAAAAATTAACTCATGCCTCTGCTTATAAAACATGAAAAAACTGACTAATTAAGCTGTTTCTAAAGATATAAAAAGATTGAATATGCAAAGTCAATATATGGTATCATGTCAAAGAATGCTAGGCTTGTAAAAAAAAACCAAAATGAACAAACAAACAAACAAACAAAAAACAGGGCCATGAGACTTATAAAAATAAGTCACTCAATTACAATTAATCTAGCAAAGACAAAGTCAGAATACAAGCCAAGAATATCAATGCACTCAGTATAGTTGCATTTTGTATGCTTGCAAAATCAAATAATGTCTTGACAGACACAAAAGTATTTACATAATTTAGCATGTGAGATGAGGAAGAAAAATGATGGATCAATAACAGATCTGACATTATAGAAGATATCTGTGTGAATTCAGTGATTAAAAATATCCAAAAGGAAACACTGAAAGGGCGAAGACTTGGATTTTCAGAGATACATGAGACAGTTGAATGTAGTTAACATCCTGGAAACAGGAAAGCATGCATACATATATATATGTATATGTAAATGTAAATATATATGTATACGTGTGTGCGCACATGTGCGCACATGTGAAGTTAATCTTCATTGTAAACTTGTCAGGATTTAGAATCACCATGGAAATATACCGCATGGTGTAGCTATGAGTTTGTTTACAGAAAGGCTTAACTGAAAACTAAATATGGGCAGTACTATCCCAGGGGCTGATAACTCAGACTGAACAAAAAAGGAGAAAGATGAGCTGAAAACAAACATTCATTTCTTTGTGCTTTCCAAGTGTGGATGCAATGTGACCAGCTGTCATGATCCATCAATCTTGTTTCCCTAAGATTATAGACTGTATCCTCTCAAACTGAGAGCCACAATAAATTCTCCCTTAAGTCACTTGTTGTCAGATATTTGACCACAGGGAGAAAAGTAACTAATGTGAGATATAAAAGAAAACTGACAACTGCTACCTAAAAACTTCCAAAGTTGCTGCAAATGGTGAACTCAGAGGTTCAACCAGAGTAGAGTTATAAGCCATCTGAATGACATGGTGCTACACTGATACCAGATCTAGACAAAGATAGATAGGAGATACAAACCATATTTCACTTGAGTTCCAGAAGGATCTGAGTCCTCCTGTGGCTTCTGAACATTCATGCACACATGCAGTGCACATACATACATGCTGGTAAGCACTTATACACATAAATTAAAAGTAAATAAATTCTTTTTTTTAAAGTTGGCAGTGGTGGCACACACCTTTAATCCCACCACTCGGGAGCCAGAGGCAGGCAGATCTCAGTGAGTTTGTGTTAAAATAAAGTCATGGGTGCTTAACAGAGTCCAGATGTTGTAATTTCCAATGCTCTTTATTAATCACAAACCATGTCAAATCTCAGGGAATTCTAATACCCGGGCAGCTAGGCAGAGAGCTCACTCCAATGGCTTCCTCACCCCATGTTCTCCTCTTCATTCTCCTCCTGCTTGCTAGCTTCTTCCTCCTTGTTCCCTGCTGTCTGTCTCCTCTCTCCGCTCCTTCCCTACTCTCCTCCACCTCCTACCCCTCCTCCCTCCTTGCTCCACCCCTCAGTCCCCAGGTGTTTTCTTCCTGTTTTCACACAGACCCTCAATAACAAATAACAGGAACCTCCTGTGGAGAGTGGAAGCTGGGGATGGCACAGAGGTGTAAACAAGTAAGAGACAATCTTAACTAAGATATTATCCACAACTAAACATACCACAACAAGTTTGAGGCCAGCCTGATCTACACAGTGAGTTCTAGGACAGTCAGAGTTATAACAGAGAAACCCTGTCTGGAAAAAAAATAAAAAAAAAATTCTTTTTAAAATGATGTCAAAGAATGTGTTTATTTTTAGAATAAATAAATACTCATAAAAACATTATATATCGTGTCTGTGTGTACTTAACAGTTAGTAAGCTGGTAAAAGGATTCCAGATGCTGTTTTTCCTTATTCTGCTTTACATTCTTAATCACAAAGTACAGCAAACCATTAAATTTAAAAGAATAAACTTTTTAAAAATGAATGAAAAACAAAATTTTTACTAAAACTTTCTAGTTCTCTAAAAGAGCACTCTTTTAAGAGTAAGATTTGTATAAAAACTGTAGTTACTGTTTATACTGTGAATATAAATCCAAAAGTTATTACATCAAATAACGGAGCAGTGCTTTTTACATTATAAAAATGAATTAGACAGTGCAAGTAGAATTGTTCATGTCTTGGTATAGCTATGGCAGCCGGTACAAGGTTTCTCAGGATGCTGAGGTCAGCAGGTCTCTTAGAGCCAGGAGTTCATGAACAAACTGGGACACATAGCAAGACATAGGATTTTGATTTTTAAGTTTCTAACATTTAGTTTTGTAGAAAAAATATTTTGAATAATTGGTCACATAAATATTTACTCTGAAAAACCAAGCTTCTCTTCAAATTGACCAGGAAAGAATTTAAAGCTCACACTACCTTTCTGTCACTCTCTTCTCGGCTTTTGCGCCTTTGTTCCTCTACCCTCTGTTCTCTCTTGACATCTTCTCCAATCTTTGTGAGAAGCAGCATCTCCTTTGTCTTCCATTCCTAGGAACCACAGTAATACCATGGGTGGTGTGTGCGCTCTGTTTTCAAGACAGGTTTATTTTGTCCACCACCAAGAGAAAAACTGAGAAGTCAAGGGCCCAGCAGATATCAGTCTGGATAAGTGAAAGCCATTCAGTGCTTGTGAAATGACTTTCCTACTGCACTTTTATGAAGAAAGCAGATATGGGGCTGGGGAGGTGCTTCAGGTGGTGAGGTGCCTGCCCCCAAGCCTATCGGCCTGAGTTCAATTCCCAGAACCCTCATGGTGGGAGGAAAGAACTGACTCCCAAAAGCTGTCTGGACCTCTCCACTCAGTAGGTGTTGTGCACATTTACATACTTTTTAATTAAACATAAAAATTAGGTATGGTCAATTTTTACTAAAGAATTTAAAAACAAAACAAAACAACAACGAAAAACAACAACAAAACCTGTGCACATTTAAGTTCAACAGGAAGTGAAGCTATGCTTAAGTAACTTTTTTTATAGTTCTCTTTAAAAAAGAAACATGGTTCACTACCCAGTGTAGTGTATCTGCCTCCACATTTTATAGAGGTACTTGTGCCCTGTAGGGGTATGAAAGTTTAAAACTGGAATGTTTTCAAACAGTACAGTTAAAATTACTTACAAATGGAAAAACTGTACACATTCTTTCCCTCATAACATTTAACTTCACCTCTTACCTCTTCAATTTTTCTACGAAGGTTAAGTTTTTTTCTGGTATATTCCCGCTGTCGTCTCTCTTCTCTGTCCATGCGGAGTAGGCGTTGCTCTTCTGCTGTGCGCTCAAGTTGTTCTAATTCTTTACTTATCATATCCAAATATCTGAGTTAGAGTGAACACAGGATTGCAGGTGAATAGAGAAAGCTTTATCATCGTACTCCAAGTCAAGCCCTGCCTTGCTTGTCACGGTTTGAACTACTGAAATTTCATGGGGTTTTTGTATTTTTGTTGTTGCTGTTTTGATCAGTTACATTCATTGTTGCTCAGATCAAATGTACTCATAATGTTTGGATCATTTTAAATTCTCCTCTTTAATTCTGACATTTGTTATTATGGCCAAAGAAGTGGTGGGATGGGGATCGAGCTAACTCAGTGTTTTACACAGTGAGCAGTAGTACCTCAGTGGATTTAGGGAATCTGGACTTGCAAACACGAGAGAAAAAGCAAGCAAGGCTTCAAATTGCATTCACTGGAAGAACCTTTACAGAACAAAATGGGCACTAGGTTTTAGTAGGAACACAAAACTCCAGCCGATGGCCTGGGACAGCAGCATGCCTTAGGGCACTGCCACAAAACAAAACTACGCAATATAAAAGTCACATGACACAAAAACTGCGGACTTCAGAAAGATGAATTTTGTAGTAGAATGCAAATTAGTGATTGCGAATGAGAAATAGCTGAATAAATTATCATTTCTTTAGAATGATATACTAAACTCAGGTATACTGAAACTCCTGTTTTTGACTTGGACCAATTTCTTCAGACTTAATGTTGTCAGGCTTTAAAGGGTGATTATAAAACACTGCTTTTTTTTTTTTTTAAAGCTGCAACTAGACTAAATTCTTCTATAGAAAGGTTCTGGGATCTGTGGCTTCCTCCATCTATCACTTTGGATTATCAATTGGGTTCCTAGAACACTCAACTACCCTGGAAGAAGTTTCCACTCATAGCCCTAGGACCAACATTCCTAATCCATGTACATCTCTGATTTCCCTTATTTTTCTCTCTCCATTGACTAACAAAGGAGAACTAAACACTATCTACTATTAGACAATAAAAGTCCTACTTACAATACTTTTCAATATAATCCACTTCAGTCTCACACACGCACACACACACAGAGATCTCACCTGTGCCTTAATAAACGTTCTTGGTCCTTAATAGACTGGGTGTTGTCTTGTAACAACCAGTTCTGGAACCGTGTGACATCAGAACAGTGAGGAATTTGGCTGGTTTCTTGCAGTTTATGTAGTTGTTTTGAAATCAATTGCTATTATTTTTTTAAATAAAGAGTGTCAGAAATATATACTGTATTTACATTTCTCAGAAATAAAATTATAAGATTTCCTCTATTTTGTAAATAATAATCTGTTTAACTATATTTAATTCTATGTTGAATTCATGACAAATATGGACAGCTGAACTAAAATAAGAATTTGTTTCTCTGAAAATAAAAGTCAAATATTTTTATTAGTTTACCAATACTACAATTTCTGTCTCTATTTTTCTATTTATCCATCTATTTATCTATCTATCACTTATCTATCTATCTATCTATCTATCTATCATATATCTACCTATTTATCTTTTTATGTATTAATTTATCTATTTTTATGACACAAGGCCTCACAATATATACCCCAGGCTGGTCTTGAACTCAGTTCTCCTACTCCAGCTTGCAGAGTGCTGGGATATCAAACGCATATCCATCTTAGTTTTTCTTATTTTTCTCTAACATTCTTATTTTGTAATGTAAAACTGTGAGAGCACACTTTCCTCATTTTTGAGCTCTGTTGACTCTCATGAAAAACTTGAATCCATTTATACATAACATACAGAGAGAGAGAAAGAGAAGGCGGGAGGGAGAGGAAGCTAAGAGAGGTACATGCTATATACAACTTTGATTCAAGACGAAGAGGAACTCACTATAATTTAAGTATTTGTCTCACTTTTATGAATTTTATGAATGAATACAGGTGTATATAGGGATACACAGTCTACCTGGTTTTTAATATTATGTAGGATATTATAGATGTAAGAAACGAAATCACCTGTTTCTAAAACTGCTTTGGTTTAGCTTTAGAATCTATCTAGGGAAGTAGACAGCTTCTAATGCAAGCTAAAGTCTAAGTAGCATATTTTACTTACTGAATTTTCATTTTACAGAATTGCTTACTAAATTAACAGCTAGATATAAATAGCAATACTAAGTATTACTATAGTGATGATACAGTCTAATCTTTTTTCCCTTCCTGGGCAAGTGTTCAACCTCCAAATATTTTTCATTTCTGCTTCCACATTTCACACAGACTAATACTTAATCAGCAATTAAACTTCAAAACATAAGAAAATATTACGCATATAAACACTCCTTTCAACCTCTATTTATACAAACTAAATTTAAATGTGCAACTTACCTGCTCTCTTAAATAGTTTCTTTCAAAGTCTAATTTTAAGCTGGTAAGATATTGTCGGTATTTATTCAGTTCCCTCAAGCTACATACAATCTACAAACCAAACCAAAAATGTATAATTATTTTAAGTACATAAGGATTGAAAAGTCCTACCTAATAATTGCTTACTAAAGAGAAAAAGAACAGCAGCATGCAACTTAATGAAACTTTAGTGTGAAGAGTAAGAAATTATGGACAGTTTAATAGGTGGTACCTCCACATTTGTAAGCAAGAGATTTCTATCTAAAAATAAAACTTTATTATTGCTATATTATAATAAGATATTTATTTTTCACAACATGTAGTTATTAAAATAATGATCCCAATTAATTATAATTGGATTATGATTGTAAATATAATGTCCAAATGCAATAATAATAATCTCTCTGGGTGCTAATAGACTACATTTTCTACATTCCTGATTCAAGTTTGTATAAGTATAACTCATTCATGAAAACAGAACCATTACAGATAGCAGAAAAGAACTATGATTTGGCTGGGGAAATTAATATACCTTTGCCTCTTCAAAATACTTGTCAATAGTTTTTTGATATTAAAAAAGATGGTGAAGGAAATAATTGGATGCAGAAGCACTTACTGTCTGATCTTTGAGTAGTCTATAAAACTGATCAAGAAGTGTCCTGTTATAACAAAGTTAATGGTAATACTTCTGAAAGACAATCTTTAGAAAGAAGCTCTGTCTGCAAAGACTGGTCTATCGACTAGAATTTCAATGATGTGGAGAGTTAGAATGCTGCAGATTTAGACCCTAATTATAATTTATCTTATGTTGTAGCTTTACATAGTCCTTGCCCACCTGTATTGTAACTAATATGCTGTAACTTACAGATAAAAAACCTTTTTGAATGTATTAACAAAACCTTATTTTCCATTCATCAGAGGGCTAAGAATGCTATTCATACAGCATCCAAGGTCTGTATCTAAGATTTCTCTGCCTGGCTACAAGCACTTCTCTGTATTTCCACCAATGTATTATAAAAATCTCTTAATTTATAATTTTCTTTACTGGTAATTGTAAAAACTTCATTTAATTACTTCCACATTAGATCATGGAATCTGGGGTAACCTAAATCTCTGTGTCTGGGGCACGGATACTCATTCTGGGCTCCAGAAGTTATTTCTTATTCCAATGAGGTGAGTGTTGTGTTTATCAACAGACTGGCTCTCCACTAGGGTAGAGAAATAAACACAAAACAGTAAAAGTGTTCACTGGCTAAAAACACAAAACAATAACAACAACAAAAAACCCCTGTAATCTTCAACTCACTTTATTATTGCTGGTGATGTAGCCACCTTTCTTTAGTCTCCTCAGAATATCTTTGCGCTTATAATACGTTCTTAGGTGTGGATCATGGAGACTTTTATATTGGGTTTCCAAAAGTCGACAATAAGGATCACTCAGGTTAAAACCATAGGACGGTCGAAAAAGCTGCAAACACAGATATTAAAATATTACAAATATAAATTAATGTATTTTCACTTTTAATTAACCTGTTGACATGACCAGAAAATCAAATATGCAGTTTAAATTTGAACTGGGAATAAGCAAGGACCAGGAGGATTTACTCAGGCCAGCTTCCCTCATTCCCTCAGCCACGTGAATAGTCAGGCTCACTACATCAATTCTGGTGTGAGGCATCACCCTCTGGCCAGGAGACAAAAACAGAGAGGAGTAAAGAAAAGGAATTGTGTAAAATTTATTTTTTGTTTCTGTTTTTTTAAATAATACTTTTATTAATGATTTGAGTTTCATACAATGTATCTTGATAACATCCTCTTCTCATTGTGGCCCCTGTGCCCTCAGGGAAAAAAAAAAAAAAAGGAAAATTAAATCCAGCTAGTGTGGCAAAAGCATGGATCATGGGCATCAACAGAGATCTTCGAGGCAGCAGGGTACCCCAACGATGAACATTTGCTGGGTTCATACCAGCTCAACACCAAGCACTACGAAGTTTGACCTGAAATAAAGCCAATAGGATTCTGCCTTCTCTCCCCCTAACCACTCCCTGTCCCTGCCAGACTGAAAAACTATACTCAAAAGATAATAGTGATTATTAGGTTTTAATCATCTGAGAGTGAAGAAAAATAATGGAAAAATCTATCACTATGATTAAACTGAAATAACTCATATAAGCAGTAGAAGTAGAACTTAGATGCTAAAAACTAGAGATAAGAATCAGTGTCTCTGGAACTTTAACAAACTCAATGTACTTTGACTGCTGGAGTGATAAGGAAACTCAATGTCTCTATCACATCATTCTACACACTAAAGTACTAGTTTTAAGGTATATTTACAGAAAATGAGTTGTTGGCCTATGTGTTAATACCAAACACAACCTCAAACAATAAATATTACCATATAAACACAGAAATAAACATTACATATAAAAGAATGGAAAGACAGTCAACTAATGTCAGGATTCCCTATTTTTACTATTGAGGAAACATCTATGTTATTTAATCTCACTTATCAACTAAAACACTATCAGAGTAAGGTTTTGGTGTCAGTTCTCAGCTAATCATTTAAAATGAGAATGATGATAATGGCTTGTACGAGGATCTGAAGAAGAAAAGGCAAATGACCGAAGTGTGTGTGGAAATGTGCTAACGCTGTCTTTGCATTTTTTCTTTTTCTTTCTTTCTTTTTTATTTTTTCAGTTTTAATGCTTACTAATGCAATGCCAAATCAGAAAACAGGTGATGACAATTGGAGTGTGTCTGGAAGCTGGAAAAGCAGAGAGCCTGTGCCCTGTCTGTATGCATCAAAGTTAATTTGCAGTACCACATAATATGCACAATCCAGAGGGTCCTGAAGGTACCAGTTTGTGACCCCTGTATTCAGTTTACCTACAGCTAGGAGCTCAGTTCACTTGAATACTGAAGAATCTAGTGAAGTAGGGCTCTAGAAAGAACTCCTGGAAGACAGAATAGTCATCAAAAGAACAGCCAAAGGGAGCAAGATAACAGAGGAGCTCTTTCTTTGCATGAAAAAAGCCCCTTTATTTAGTCATTGAAGTTTTAATGCCACACTTAAGTAGCTTCTATCAGAAAAGTGGATTGAATGATTACCAAAGCTTCCCAAAGAGCATCCCTCTCCCAATTCTACAGCTTAAAGTCCCACTCAGTGAGAATTGGACCAGATAGAAGTACATAGTTTATCCTGAAGGGAAACAAAAACTTCAGAAGAATTGGTTGTCTCTTTTAGGTGGTAACATTTGGCTGTCAACTCCTTCTGGATGTTGACTTTTAGCAGGAATACACATAATTCCTAAGATGGAAACCGATCCACTGACTTATCTGTGAACAGCAAACATGAGAGCCAAGGTAATTCATGTTTTCTAAATTGGTTTCCCTCAAAGAATATAAGGAATAATAAAATATTACTTTAGCAAAGAGATCACACTGAGAAAAAGAATAATCTCACAAAACCCATCTTTGGGGAACCACTCTGGTGCCTAATTATAATTTGATGGATATATTTTGAAAGAATTGGTATAATAAAGCCAGGAGAGAATTTTTTTTAAATAGACAAATGAGTCAAGGATTGATGGAAGAGAATGACAATGCAATAAACATATTTCGGGAAGCAGACAAAAGACCTAAATTTCTACAACAAAAAGATACTGTATCATCACATCACCAACAGTTCCGTGAACGTTTTAACAGAATTTGTGTAAATGTGACTCAAATTTTGTGATGACTGCTTATTTTTTTAATGGGGTATTGTGTGCTTTATTATTATTTTATTTGATATAGTCTCATTATGCTGACCAAGGCTGGAGTACAGAGAGTTATGAGCTACCTGATGGACGCTGGGAAACAAACTTGGGTCCTGTAGAAGAGCAGCAAATGATTTTAACCATTGAACCATCTCTCCAGCCTCTCCCCCGACTAACTTGGTGTCCTCATGAATAAGACTTGCCTCTCTTTCCTTCCCTTGTTCCCTCCTTTCCTTCTCTTTGTCCCCCCTTCCCTCAACTCTTTCTTTCTTAAATAAAAGATACCAGGCAGTGCTCATTACTCCTCTCTTTGTCTTGAAAGCATACACTGAGTAGATGGCAGAACGCAATCACGCCCGTGCCCTGGTCTTAGGCTTTTGGATCCACACTATATAAATGAATTTCTGCTGATCTTTAAGACACACAAATAACTAGTACTTTTTTATAAAAACCCATACTGACCATTAGTCAAGTAGAAGACATTCAGTGGAGGTTATTCAGGATTATTTTTTTGTAGAACATTTTCTACTATTAATTAAACCCTCAACAAAAAAAAAATATTAAGCCTTTTTCAGAATATTTTAGTCAAGAATTGGAGGATGTTAGAGATGAGACAAAAAAGTAAGAGTTTTAAGTGACATAAGAAGTATTATACAAGCTAGTATCAGTGTTGAACACAGTCATTCAATCCAAAAGAAATGTGAATTCTAAGGGAAAACAATATGGTGACTGTGATATAATTCACAAGTGATCCTCTAGAATGATTCACTAACAAATTTGGAAGAAGAAATAAGAGTGCTCTAAGTTTGGGAACAGATTAGACAAAATAGTGTAGTGGTTGTTTGGATAGATGGGCATAAGACACGTCCACTGGAAAAACTCACTCTGAAGCTATGAACGGGGCAAAATGGTTGAAGTGACCCAGGGTTTCATCCTTACAAAGGCAGGATTCCTTTCCATTCACAAGCATTAGACTACTAAGCATGAAACATCATCTCGAATCTACTTTTATTTAACTTACTGAATGCGATAGCATTTGGCTCAAAAGTAAAAAGATAAAAACTTCTTCGACAAAGTTTAGTTCAGGTTAGTATTGGTTAAAACTCTAATACATAATTGATAGCCAGTATTGATAATTTTTTAATCAAATGTGTCTCTAAGAAAAAACTTAATATACAGGAATATAAAGGGATTATAATTAAAAAGTTAGTATGTTGCTAAGTAAAATAAATTAAAATAGTACTAAGGATTGCATATTGGATGAACTTTTTTTTTTTTTATAAACAGTCTAAATACCTATGGTAAGATGTCTGTTAGTACAAATTCTTCCAGTGTACTATGCTGTAGTCTCTAAGGCAAGGAGAAAATTCAAATGGAAATTTAAAACAATTAAATGTAATTTTTAAGAGTTGCCTTACCTTTTCACTGATATTCGTAGTAAAATAAACAGTGTCAGTTCCTGGGATCATAGGCAGCTTGACCCCAAGAGGAAGATCCAGGAGCTGAGCGGCTCCAACTCCTGGATGTGGGCTTTTGTGTGTCCCCTGTCAATATAATAACATAATTTGTCTTTTCTTTTGACCTGTTGCTTTGGTCCACCTCCTCCCGTACAACGAGGATAGAAGCCAATAATCAAAGGGTAAGTTCTGAATGGCACAGCCTCCAGGCAGCCTAGGGCACCCTGCTATAGCCAGACAGATGCTGGGGTAGCGATTCCTGCTCCCAGGCCTGAGGCCCAGACATCCCCACCAGCCTGGCCTGAGGCCCAGACATCCACAGAGGCCTGAGGCCATTCCACTCACGTCTCTGCATTGCTGACTCTCCTCAGCCACACTACTAGAAGCTGCCTTGTTGGCGGCCACATTGGCTGTCTTGGAGCAGGCGCTGAGGTACAACTCCATGGCTGCCTGGGCCTCACGTCCTCCCCTGATGCTTCTTGGCTTCCTTCGCCTTGGTCCCTCAGTTCGGAATGACCGGTGCCAGCCCCCTGCGGCCCCGCGAGCTTACGTTCCACATGGAACAGTGAAGGCCACGCAAGAGATCCAGTGCCTCAAACTGGGAAATTCGGCCGTAGAAACCCGTACTGTGACGACCTTGATTGGAAATCTGGTTCTCTTGGAAACCTTCGGCCCTCAGACAATCCGAACGAGAAGTGTAAAGTTGTGCTGGGTAAGATGCTGCGATTAGAGAGCCATGGTAGCTATTGTCTCCTTCCCCAAAAATCTACAAATGCTTCCATGTGCTCCAACGACCAGAGGCTTGGCTTCATCCAGCTTCTCCAATGAAGACATTGTACTACCCCAGACCCAAGCTCTCATAACTTTCCATACCAGGCCTATATCCCACATAAGATCCTGCTCCCTTCTGCCTCCTCTCTCCTCAACTCTTCCTCCTTCCTTTAGTATTTCTCCTGCCCTTTCTGTGTCCTCTTCTTCCTACTTCCTCTTTTCCTCAACCTTCCAACCCAATTTTTAAAGTTCTCAGGTTCTTTGAGGCAGTTGTGACTAGACAGATTAGAACAAAGCTCTTTGTGCAGCTGCACGGACACAGTAGGTCCTAGGCAGTGGTCTGATTGGTCAAGAACTAGGATTTTTGTTTAAAAATTTTCTTGATCCATTGCCGCTTTTTCTGGGCCATTTAAAACTATTAACTATATAGGCTGAACACCTTCTTAATTTATAACCATCTTGTCAACAGCTACCTTTTTATCTTCCGAGATTAAGAAAGGACATGATAATCTCAAAAGTGCCATCCTTCCAAATGTGGCAATAGAAATTACTATTGGGATTCATTAAATTTAAGTATACAGAGATTGAGAGCAATGGGCTCACTTCCAAATTTAAGAATTTGAATAATTGGGGAAACAATGCTCTAACTTGATATCTTATGCCAATAAGAAAAGTCGCCAGTGTCAGGAATAGGTTATATTTGTGCAGTATCTAACTAACAGAGTCCCATGGAAAATCCCAAATATCACAGGCTATTATCAAGATCATTGGTTTCCTTCCACAACTTGGTGGTAAGACCCTACTGCTGATGAAAATACTTTTGCCACACAACATGGAGAAAGAGAGCTGGTGTCTGAAAACTTCATTCCTATTGACTACCTTTCATGATGCTGGAAGGCACTTTGCCCACTACAAGGGAAAGATAATCATCAATACTACTTAGCTACAAACTCTATTACTTAGAATAGCAATCTGTCTACAAGATATACTGATGCAACAGTGGAACAAAAGTTACGGGAGTAACTAACTACATTTTTGTTGGATTTAAGGCCATTCTACATGATGCAATCTATACTTGACAGTGCTAACGTGGCCAAAAAGCTGAGACTAAATAGAAGATGGGTTCTAGCGGACAACTTACTATTATTACTCTTCTAAAGGAGCATAGCAGTACAGTGACTCCTAACGATATTTTGCTAAATCCATAGATCAATGCCTTGTTCAACTTTCATTAGAGAAGCTTCATCTTGCTGTAAATGATAGTTAATACAGAAACCAAAACTGGACAATGTACAGAGAGAGTGAGAGACTATGAATCACTCAATCCTAAATGGGGCATCTTCATTGAACTCCTCCCCTAAGGGTTTAGGAATCTATTAGGAAGAAGGGGTGGAAAGATTGTAAAAGCCAGAGGAGGTGGTTGACTCCAGGAAACAGTCTCTTCCAGATTTAACAACCGATGGACATACAAACTCAAAAAGACTGTGCCAAACATGCACAAGACCTGCACATGTTTAAGCTAGATGGGATCTCAGCATTGAGGGAACAAAATGAACCCAAAGTCTTATCTCTAACCAGGGTGTATCAACCACACTCCAGGAGGCTTCATGCCCAGTAGTAGTTGGCAAACTCAAAATGAATTCCATTTAACCTGCCCCCCCTCCAACACCTGGATGTTTGGTTTGTTGCTTGTTCTGATATTTGGTTTTGTGTATTTATTTTTTTAGAGGGAGAGAGAACATAAAGTAGGGTGGGTAGGAAGATGGAGAGATCTGAGAGGAGTTGGAGGATAACACACAATCAGACTGTATTGTATGAAAACAACAATAACAACAAGTTAGAATAGTAATTGTTTAAAGTTATAACTCATCTCTTCCAATTTTCATAGAGCATAGGACAAGATCATGCTAAATTTCCAATAACTTAAGTCGATTCTTATTGGACTTAAATGAGTGTTGAGTGAAGAAGCTTTTTGTTGTTGCACTTATTTTTCAAAACCACATCACATTACATACAACCACCACAGAAATAAGGTGGTGTTTTTCAATATTTTCAATCATAAACATTAATTTTAACACATTTAAGTAAAGTGCCTCTAATTATGGTTTTGTAATTTCCTTACTTTTTAATCTTTGTAATACTGAATTAAAAGGAAATTTGTTTTTTTGTTAACATGGAATAATTGTCACCGATTCATGTAGTTAGTATTGTAACCATTCTAATGCATGTGCTCAGAACAAGTGCCAATTAAAATATTACCACATTCTTATCATCTCCTGCCAGCTGGCTGTTTATATTAACATTTCAGGGGATATCACGGTGCAATTTAAGGCAGCTGCTTATCAGTTATGGCTTGATTTTATGTTGTTGCTAATATTTTTACCTAATTAGTGAACAGTCTAAGAAAAGCTTTATCTTTAGTATGGCTTCACAAGTAATGAAGTTGAGAATAAAGTGAATGTCTAGGGATAGTCTATAAGAAACCAAACACCCAAAATCCTCTTCATCCTCTTCTTGCAAAGACTTTGTAAATGTACAGCATCTGTTGTTAGCTGTTCACATGTGTAAGTACTTACTATACATGTTTGTCATACCCTTTTCTAGATCTTTCTTGAAAATTCTTCTCAACCATGCTGTTTTAAATATAGTACTTATTGCTGGCTAGTCTTATGTCAACTTGGCACAAGCTAGAGTCATTTAGGAAAAGGAAACCTTCAAATGAGAAATTATCCTCATCAGATTGGCCTGTGGGCAACCCTGTGGTGGATTTTTAAAAATTAGTAATTGATGTGGGAGGATCCAATAGATAGTGCCACCCTTTCACAAGGGTGGTCCAGGGATGTGTAGGAAAATGGACAGAGCAAGCCTTGGAGAGCAGCCAGTGACTAGCATTTCCCGGCCTTTGCATCAGCTTCTGTCTCCAGGTTCCTGCCCTGTTGGCAATCCTGGCTTGGCTTTCCTCATTGAACTGTGACTTTGAGTACATAAGACAAATAATTCCTTTCATCCTTATGGTCATGATGTTTTATCACAGTGATGGAAACTCTAAGACACTCTACTAGCAGAAAACTGCTGGGGTTTGCTAATCTTTCTAAACGTTATAAATTCACTCATTTTCACTTATTAACATAAATACTATATACATCTTCAAGTTGTTTCATTCTGTATTTACTATATATTTGGTAATTTCTCTCTTTTCTATCACTTTCCTCGTAAAGAGTCTTAGTTGAACTATAAACACTGCCTTTATTTTTTAAAGTTTTACACAAAAATGTCACAATAATTCCTATGGTATTGACTCACAAAAATATGTTCTTTTGTTTTTTATCTGTCTTTGCATTTGAGGAAGTGTCTGACTATGTAGCACAGGCTGGTCTTTAATTCACAATCCTTCTGCATCAGCTTCCGGACTGCTGGGATCATAGGAATGTGATAACCTACCATGCATAACATAGTCTTCTTTATGGCCTTAATGATTTATTTATTTTTTCCTTCCTGGCCCAGGAAAGAAATATTATAAAGATAAGAGTCATTCAAATACTTCCATTAGAAGACCATCAGTTTTTTTTTTCTGTGATTTGAAGATCCAAAATAAAATGCTTCCTTTAAACAAAAAGAAAAAGACACCTCAGAGAAAATGTGTCATTTAAAGGCTTAATATCCCCTAAAAGTCCATATCCCACAGGTGTTTTAATTCAAATATGGTCTACACCTGTCTTAGATTTGTTTTTATTTAAATTAAATCTGTTAAGCTTTAGATGACTTTCAAATCCCGAAACTAATGTTTGCATGTGAACTTAATTATGGAACAATTATCTCTTATGAAGCAGTGGAAGATACTACTGGATAACAGTCTGTTTAACTTATTGTCCTAAATGGTTTTCCTTTCTTTTATAACAACAGAAATAATAAAGCAACTGATTTCTGTAAGTTTGATTTTAAGATTCAGATACTTTAAACTTTCTTTAAAAATTTAAAAATAGTTCAATGATTGTACTCACTTTATCTCAAGCTTCATGTTATGGTGGTCTATATCATAAAACCAGTAATGATCTGTAGAGGAATAGGCCTGCGTGAAAGCTAGGAAAAGTCTATGTATTCCAGGAATCACTTTCAGAGGTCCCGATGGGATGTACAGAGAATGTTAAGAATATTAGTACATACTTCTTATCCCAGTAAAGCAGTGGTAGCAAATATCTTTAATCCTATTATTTAGAAGGGAGTGGTGATTCATACCTTTAATCCTTAAAACAGAAACAGAGTATGGAAGTAGATAGGAAGCAGAGATCAGAAACAGGCAGTGTCACGTAAGAAGTGAAGTCTGTGATTAGTCAGTGAAAGACAGGCAAAGTGACTAATCAGAGGAAGAGTTAGTCAGAGTGAGGACATGCAACACTCATAATTTAAAAGCATGCTCTCAGCTCAAAGCAAAGAGAGTTACAAGAAGAGTCAGTTACAGAGGCAGTATGAGGCAAATAGTCTGATATGAGCAGTCTGGAGCAGGCAGACAGGGGACAAGACACAGAGACAATGAAGTGGCCTGACTGAGGATAAGGGAGAGAGGCTGACTGAGGTAGTATGGCAATGTGAGCTAAGGGAGAGACACAGAGACACAAAGGCAGCTTGGCAGAAGAAGTCAGAATCAGACCAGATGAATGAGTCAGTTTGCAGCTGAGCAGAGTCAGTCAGAGAGTTTACCAGAGTCCAAAGAGTTGGGTCAGAAACAGCTGGTTCAGAAAGTCAGTTTGAGCCAGCAGATTGGAGAAGAATTTGGGCCAGAACAATGAGTGAGTTGAACTGGAAGAGTTAGAGTTCAGAAGGAGCTAGTCAGAGTGGCTCAGTCAGCATTAAGTCTTGGAGGTTGATTAAATTGTACTGAGGTTTCAATGTTCTAGATTATATGGAGGCTGAAGCCTTTTAGTTTGCAGATTAAGATTAGATTAAAGAAGCTAAAGTGCTCAAGGGCTCCAGGACTGAGAACTGGGGTGATTTGAGTAGACAAAGAGTAAACTCCCCCTTGCCCTGATTCTATGGCTACAATGACTATTGGTATAATTTTCCAAAATTCCAAATTAATATTAAGTAATATAAATGTTACTCTAATGTTTTCACTTTTCGTTTTTTGGGAACAGGAACAATTTACTTTAAAAAAAAAGAAATGTGCTTTCCTAGAAGATATTTTCTGTCTAGTGATTAAACTAAAAATGAATAAAAGATGGTAGCAACAATTTTATAGTTGCCACAAATGAAATATGATTGAGTTCCATCTATATTATGGCCAATAATTTGTAAAACCTGAATGAGAACAGGGAGGCTGCTAATGGTTATAATTATTGTTACCTGCAGTTTTTATTTTGACCAGTTACACACTTTCTCTGAACTCACTAACTCCAGCCCAAGCAAGCCTCATATTTGTAGCTCTCTAGCCTCTATGGGCACTAACCTGTATGGTACACAGACACATATGCAGGTAAAACATATAAAAATAAAAATTAATGTTAAAAAATAAACTAAACAAAACAAAAATTCAACCTAGTATTTTTTTCCTAGGACCTTTGTGCTTTCTTTGACAATGTGTCACAATTTTCTGGGCAAAAAATATTTTCATACCGTAAATACTCCTTAATTTCTATGAAAACTTGAATACTTTTTTAGTGACTGAGCTATAAAGGAAGGTATTATATAACACAGAACTAGACACACAGAAGTCCTAAACCTGATGTACCTGTGTTATTGTGTATGTATTTGAAATAACTAGTAAAGCTTTATAGTAAATAAGGTTCATGAATCACGTATGTCTTATTTGATAATGGAATCCTTCGAGTTATCTCAAGACAATATTATTGGGCAATGTTACAGATTCAAAAGTAATATTTGTCATACTTTAGAGGTCTTGTATGCTAATCCAGTAAAACAAGTTTTCTTTGTTATACTAAAATTAAGCAATAAAACAAAGCAAAAACTAGCAATTATTTGTATAAGATAGCAGTAAGTTTACATTGTGTATTAGTTACTTTTGTATTGCTGTAATAAAACACCATGACCAAGCCAACTTGTATAAGGAAGGGTATACTGATTTGGTCTTACAGTTCTGAGAGATAAGAGACCATCACCATCACAGGGAAGCCTCAAGTGTGGTAGCAAGCATGGCAGCTGGAGCAGCAAGCTTAGAGGCCACATCTTGAACTGTAAGTACAAAGCAGAGAAAATAAATTAGAACTGGCTGTAGGCTTTAAACTCTAAAAATCCTCCCCCTCTGACAAGGTCACCTACCAAATAGGGTCAACAATTGAGAACCAAGTATACAAATATCAGAGCCCATAACTCTGTTAATTCTTAACTGAATAGACAATAAACATCCAAATCTTAATTTATGAAAGGTAATAATTATATCATATATTTAAAATCATTTTAGCATTTAAAAATGAAATAATATATGAGAGGATTCTGTGCAATTGTTAGAAGGTGTGCTTTAGTACATATAATTTCTTGCTCTTATTTTATTGGCATTTTATCTTCTATCTATGGAAGCAAGAATTATAGTTTGAATATATTAGACTTTCTGTGACCAAAAGTTTCAAATGAATATTCAGTTTCTTGAATGCTCTTAACGTTTTGTATTTAGTCTCTACTCAAATAAAGCAGACTTCCTGTGAGGTTTCTCTAACTTTATCAAAATAACTTGAGAATGTTTCTATTTCTATTAGGAATGCCATGTACCTGTTATGAAGAAACCTTTGAAAATTAATATCATAGATTATACCAAGATATTCAGACACCAGACACTTGTATAAATTCATACTTTATATGAAATTGATGATTAATAAGAACACATTGTTAATTGATAACACTCTGACATAAAACATGCTACTATTACAAAATATATTGATCCTACTTCATAAAATATGTAAGGGTAGAAAGTATGATTTTAACAACTTTGTCAGGTCTTAATTGACTACGGATGCATGGATTCTTTTGTGTTCTATTTATCATGTTCTTATGCCTGTACCATACGGTTTGGGTGTCCATAGTTTTGTGTACGTTTTGAGGTCATGTGTTATATTTCCAACTGTGTTCTCTCTTGCTCAAGATTACCTTGGGCTATTTCAACTTTTTAAGGAACTAAAATTTATAATAAATATGAAACAAAAGCAACAAAGTTGAATAGAAGGACTATTATCACAGAAACAATGATAATACACATTACTATTTAGATGAAATTAAATTACTCTTATGTGTTCAAGACAATAAGAAATACAACAAAATTGTATGTATTTATTTCATCTATTATTATTAAGTACCAAGTAATATAAATTTATTAAACAGTTATATTTAATAGACTAATTAGATAAGCATTGAACATCTACATTGTGTTAATGACATTTAACATCAATGGCATTGGTAGCAGAGAGCATATTATCATGACAAAGAATGACAGAGTGTTTCAGTGGGAAAGAAAAAACAGGAATTATAAAGCTCAAGCTGTCATTTCACAGCCCTGATTCAAATTTATAATGTTCCTTGGAAAACTATTTTCTTTTGTGAGTTTTTCTCTCTATAAATCATTTCCAGTAGACTTCACTTTCCTTTCCTTCACTGAATTCACATTAGTATTTGCATCAATTACTTGTAGCATCTAACAATACACTAGGTTTGCTTACTAACACAATGAAGGTATGCTTTTTCTTTCTGTAACTGTTCTCTGACTTTTTGCTTCATTTTTATTTTATTTTCTAGCTCCATTTAATTCTCTGGTACAGCCTCTCTGGTTTACACTCTCTCAGTTCAAAATATTTCTGGATACCATACTACATTTTCCCTGTACATAGCCAACTCTCTGCATCTGTACATCCCACAGGGGTGGAAGATAGAAAAAAAAAATGTTTGGAGGGCCAGACTATAGCCTTGGGACACTTAGGCTAGCAAGATTCCATACAGTTTTGTTTGCTTACCGTCCTAATCAGTGTTCCATTGTTGTGAAGAGACACTATGGCCATGACAAGTAATAAAAGACAGTATTATATTGGGGCTTACAGGTTTCAGAGACTATCATCATAGTGGGGAACACGGCAGCATAAGGACAGACATGATGCTGGAGACCCACAGACACAAGTAGAGTTTTTGGATTATTCAATCACTTGACTACAGTTCTACTTGGCATCTGCAGGCAGCAGGACAGACTATCTGAGCAAAACCTAATCCTGATACCAACTTCTGCCTTAGTCATTGTGCTATTGCTATGAAGGAAATCATGATGAAAGCAACTTTTAAAAGAAAAATCATTTAATTGGGGCTTGCTTTTAGTTTCAGAAGTTTAGTCCATTATCATCATGGTGGGGAGAAATGAGGCACACTGGCAGGTGCTGAAGCAGTAGCTGAGAAGAAGGGAGACAGAGAGAGAGAGAGAGAGAGAGAGAGAGTCTCGACCTTGAGAGGGCTTTTGAAACCTCGTAGGCAGAGAGAGAAGAGAGAGGAGAGAGGAGAGAGAGGAGAGAAAGAGAGAGAGAGAGAGAGAGAGAGAGAGAGAGAAAGAGGGAGAGAGAGAGGCTCAACCTTGAGGGGGCTTTTGAAACCCCAAAGCCCACTCCAGTGACACACCTCCTCCAACAAGATCATGCCTCTTAATCCTTTGCAAATAGTGCCATTCATTGATGATTAAACATTCAATTATATGACCGTATGAGGATCATTCTTATTCAAACCACCACACTTACTAAGTGATGTATAGACACCTTATAACAACAGGTCAAACATACTTCTATACTCCGTGGTGTTCAGTACTCATACTTACAGACACATATACACATGCTTCATTGTGTCCTTTTGTAGTTTTCCTAATAATTTTTCTCTTTACTGGTCCTATGTATTCAAAGCACTTATGACCAAATTCAGATTATCTTCAGAAGATAAATAATCTTGCATTTTCTAAGATAATCCATTGTTCAACAGATATTTCCTATTTAATATAGGAGAGTGCAAAGGGGATGAATCTTCTTCCCACAAATTCTGGTTTCAATTAAATCTCATAATCTCATGCTAGCAGGTAAACACAATGAGACCCACAGACACTTGACTACAGTGATTAATGAGTAATTAATATAAATTAAAACTCCATTAAAATATCAAACACACATAATGAATCTAAATAACAACCTCAGCTGATTTACCATTCAAGTACTTTATAATCACACCTATTTTTAATACAATAGTATTTTTGGCTTGATAAATAGCTCCTAGAAAAAAAGCATTCATGGAAAAATTAAAAACTATGTTTTTTTTTTAATTTAATTCTTTTTTTTTTTACAGAAGAGGAAGAAAACTCATTAGATCCAGAGGTCAGGAAGAGTGCAGGCTATGAAATAGTGTCTTCTGGACATGGCATGGCCCTTGCGTTAAAAAACTCACAACCATATATACCAGACCAGTATAAATCCAAACCAGTCAACATTCCAGCATGGATGTTGGGGAGGGGCTCATATGATCCCACTCCTAGCTGATGAGCTACTGGCAGTTGTTGGTGCTAGGACAGAGAGAGTCAGTTTCTTCAGAGGTTTGTCTCCTGGTAGTTGACTATGCCCTAGTGGATGGCCATATTCATGTGTGTATTGGCTGCACAAATCAGACCCAGTGAGTTAAAAAAATGAAGATTGAACAGGGATATGGGAGGGCCATCTGGAAAGAATTAAGGAGAGAAGATGTAAACAATGAAAGTATATTATGTACATATATCAAGTTCCCAAACAATCAATAAACACTACTTTGAAAAACCCAAGATATTGTCTATTGTCTACATATGTAACAAAGAAAACACTTTACTGTGAAATATACTTTACTTCACTTTTTAATCCGTAGAAACCATGTTGTATGTCTAAAACATGGCCCCAACTTAGCGATTGTGCCACAAAAAGAAGTAAAATTGTCAAATAGGTTTATTGGAACTTACTAACTATTCACATAAGAGAAATGTATTTTTCTAATCACCAATTATAATTTCTTTTCCTAATAATTCCCTATCCCTGTTCTTTCTCAGTCTCTGATGACCACTATTCTTTTAACTTCTATGAGTTCAGCTGTTTAAATTTCACATGTACATGATATCATGTAATCTTAATTATTTCTGGTATTCTGTTGCACAATGGGATGTTTAACAGTAATGTGGTATTCACTTCACAACATAGAGGACTTGGAATGTTTTCACTGTGAATCACTGACAAATTTTTAAAGTAGTAGATATATTAATCACATGACTTAAACATTCCAGGACTTATACATGTTTGCAAACACAATGTTGGATCTCATAACTTGTGAACTCGTTAAGTGTAAAAGACAAAATAAAAGAAAAACAATGTTTTACCTTCAGATAGACAGAAGATACCATGTAATGTTATTTCATAATTAAATATTAAATACCTGAGAATGGTGGCGAATCAAATGGAATCACCTCCCTTTAGAGTCAGTTTGAGGTCATCTCTCTATAGTAAAATCATTTTTAATTCTTTCAAGCACCCAATTCCCAAATTAGTGTTACTTCGTTGTGACTGAGGTTCATTCAGAACTACACTTAACTGTTTCACTCTCATAGATTCATCTGGGTCTTTAATGTCACCTTTGATGCACTGAGCTATTAGTTTTTTGGGATGGATGAATTGTATTTCTCTTGAAACCTCTCCTTCAGTATAATCTATTTATAAGGAAAAAAAGTCACTCTTCTTTAAATTGTTCCTTAAAATATACAAGAATATCCCATTCTTTCCTATGTTATTTTTCTATGAAATTTGGATTAAACACTATTTAAATGCTCCAAATCCAATCATCAAATAAAAATATAATGCAGAGTGATATAACTAAATTAAGAAAAAAATAAATAAATTGAGAAAAATATCTTTCAAAAAACTAGGAGAGAATTTCTATTAAATTAAGTGATGCATCAAATACACGAAGGAAGATGCATTCCAAGGAATGAAAAGTCATATGAAATAGCTGTATCTTCCCAACACACACATGGGTATAAGAGGATAGTGTAACAGTGGTGATTCTCTCTTCCCACTTTGTGTGTCTTGGGGATAGAACTCAAGAATTCAGTTTGTCATGCTTGAAAGCAAGTGTCTTTACCAGTTCAGCGCCTTCTCACCAGCTTTAAATGCTGAGTTTTATTAAATCCTTTCTGTGTCTATGGTGATAAGCACTTGTTTTTGTTCTCCATTGAGTTGATGTGCTATCTTTACTGATTTGCAAACAAAGAGTCATTCTTCTGTCCTTAGGTGAATCCGAACTGCTCATAGTAAATGATACATTCATTGTAATATTGGATTCAATTTGCTAGAACTTCATTAAATATTTTTCATGTGTGTTCATGAAGAACATGATCTTGCAGCTTTCTTCAAGTTGTATATTTACCTGATTTCATCTCAAGGTAAAGTTGGCCTTATAGAATTATATTTAGTTGGACTCATTCCGCTTCATAAACAAAATAATTTAAGAATTAGTATTTGTTCACTTTAAACATTTACTGAAACTAACAGGAAAGTTATCTCACCCTAGGCTTTTATTTGATAGAGACTCTTTATTAGTCAGTGATTACTAGACTTTTCAAGGTTTTTCTGATTTAGTCTTGGTAACTTTTTCCTTATCAAGTGTCTTGGCATATAGTAGTTTATAATAACCTCTAATGATTATTTGCTGGTTTTGTGCTCTTAGTTATACTATTTTATCTTTAAACTCTGATTTTGAATATTTCCTTCTTAGTTCAGTTATAGCTTTGTAAATTGTGCTTACATTTAATTTTTAAAAAGTTGTATGTAATTTGTGTATCTGTATGTGTGTATGTTTGAATGAATACAGTGCCTACAGAGACCAGAAAAGATTTTGGATTCCCTGGAGCTGGAGTCACAGGTGGTTGTGAATCAACTCATATGGGTATTGGGAACTAAACTCAGGAACTCTGAAAGAGCAATATAGATACTTAACATTGAGCCTTATCTCCAGCCCATTTTTTAAGGCTTTTAAAAGAACTAGTTCTTCATATAAACACATTAATTCACACTGTGTTATTTTTTTTTAATTGAAAGTAGATTTTTCTATACAATATATTCTGATTATGATTTCACCTCTCAATTCTTCCTAGAACTTCCCCACCTCCCACACACCCAAATCCACATCCTTTCTTGCTCTCTCTCATTAGAAAACGAACAGACATCTAAAAAAAATTATAACAAAATAAGTTAAAGTAAAAATGAAGAGCCAAAGAAGAACAGAAAGAAACACATATAGACACAGAGACACATACACTGGACAACACAGAAATCCCATAAAACACAAAATTGGAGACAATAACGCATAAACAAAAGATCTATCGGGAGGGCAGGGACAAAAAACAAACAAACAACTTACCAGAAAAAGCATTATGAGATTAAAAAAATAAAAAACAACTCCAAAATTACTAGTGACTTCATTTTGTGTTGGATATGGGGACTGGCCTTAAGAGTGGTTTGCATACCCAGTGAAATTTTGATAGAGAAACTCATTCTTCATTTGTGAGTGGTTATAACTTATGGGTTCAGGATGTGAGCTGTGTCTATTTCCACAATCAGCAATGGGGCCCTTCTGGCCCCATTGAGACATATGCAGGCACTGTGATTGCTGTAAAACTCTCCATGAGTTTGTATATGTATTGGTCCTGCTTTGTTTAGAAGGCCTTGTTTTCTTGATGTTCTCCATCTGCTCTTGCTCTTACAATCTTTCTGCCTCCTCTTCTCCAGAGTGCCTTGAGACCCAAGAGGAGGGAATTGTTGGAGAGATCTTTGAGACTGAGTGTTTCAAGGTCTCTCATTCTCTTCACATTGTTCAGCTATAGGTCTCTGTGTTTATTACTGTCTACTGCAGGAGGAAGGTTCTCTGAAGATGACTGAGTAAAATGCTGATCTATGAGATTAACAAAATATCTTTATTGGTCATTTTGTGCTACATTTGTTTAGTAAAAGAGTAGTATTTGGTTTCTATCTAGTTTCATGTTCTTGGCCACCCAAGTAGTACTGGAGATAAGTTCCTTCTTATGGAGTAGGCTTCAAGTTCAATCAAATATTGTTAGATTACACCCACATGCTGTGTGCCACTATTGCTCTAGTGCATTTTGCATACGGGTATCCACTGTAGATCAAAAGTTTTATAGCTGGGTTGACCTTTAACTTTATCTTTTGGTAGCACATACAGTACCTTCTAATACCATGAACACTAGTCAGTAGGGGTGAAGGCTGTAGATAGGCACCGGCTCTCCTTCTCTATGTTCAATGAGTTATATAGGTTTTTTCTTCAGCAATAGGGCCTTATAGAGGAATATATGTATAGCCCTGTTTGAAGACTAATGTCTATATTCCAGGAGCTACATTAAGAGGCCTGTGTTGTCTAGATGGAATGTAGACACAACTTTAATTACAGTATTCAGAAAACAGTGGTAGTCCATGTCTTTAATCCCTAGGGAAAAAAAAACAGTGGAAGCAGACACAGGAAGCAGAACTCAGAAGGAGTCAATGTCACACTGGAAGTGACATCTGAGATGAGTCAGAGTGAATAGCAGACAAAGTGACTAATCAGAGGAAGAGTTAGCAGAATAAGGACATGTCCAACTCTCACAAGAAAAGGTAGGCTATCAGCTCAGTTAAAGAGAGTTACATAAGGAGTTACATAGAGTCAGTCGGTTGAAAGAGTCAGTAAGAAGAATCAGTTTAGAGTTACAGAGCTAGTTGTAGAGCAAGTAGAGTGAGTTATAGAGGAGTTACAGAAGCTGAAGCTGAAATGAATTACAGAGCTGGAAGTTGAAGTAATCAGCTACAGAGGCAGGATGGAGCAATGAGAGCTCAGGGAGAGATACAAAGCCACAGAAGAGCTCTGCAGAAGAAGCCCAGAACAGAAAGTGAGTCAAACCAGGAGAGTCAGAGATCAGAAGGAGCTAGTCAGAGTGGCTCAGTCAGCAGTAGGTCTCAGAAGGTTAAGGCCGAAGCCTTCTAGGTCCAGGCTAGTAGTTTAGAAGTTCTAGGTTGTATGAGGGCTGAAGCCTTCTAGTTCTAGGGTTAAGACTAGATTGTAAAGAGACCAAAATGTTCTAGGGCTCCAGGGTTTTGGCCTAAAACCAGTTAATTAATTAGATAAAAGAATAAACTGTCCTCTTCTATGCACCAACATCTACAGCTGGTGAATATATATCCATATCAACATTCACCCCTATATCTTCAACTACAAGACTATTATCAGTTTGTGGAGAACAATAGCTTGGCAATAGCTGAGTTATTTGGGAGTTCTCCTGGGGCCTGTTAGCCAACAACACAATCAGTTGTAACTCATTCTCATACTGGAGTTGGTGGTAGAAGAAAAGGCGTGAGTTATTCTGGTATCAAGGGGGTCTGCTACCAAGTTGGGGAACTGGAATTGAAGGATAAGAAGGAAAGTGAAAATCACCTGCCTGTTTCCATGGTTGGTGTAGCCAGTGGGTTTCCAGAAGAGATTGAATTGAGTGTTCACCTTGAGTTCTTTTAATTATTAATTAAAATTAAATTAATTAAATTAATTAATTTAACCAATGCTTCATGAATTTCTGTAGTTATCTTTATTCTTTCTTTTCTTTTGCTAATTTAGACCATTTGTTCCTAGTTTTCATTGCCTCATTAGGGAAACCAGTAGTTTTTTATTTGAGATATTTCTACTTTGTTTTTATTTGTTGTTATGAACTTCCTTTCTACTACTATGTGTTTTTATTTATAATTTTAAATATTCATCTGGACTTGCTTGTCCCACTGGCTGTGTATGAATAACTTTGCTACATTCTGAGTATTAGCTTAATTTCAAGTAGCAAATGATCTAGTTGTACTGCACTGTCTCCAGAAATTTATCTAATTTGCGTACCATTTTTTTTTCTAAATTTTTGAGGCTCCTTTTAGGACTGTAATATAATATGTATTTTATAATTTTCCTTGTTAAGTTTGGAAGATTGCATATTTCATATAGTAAAATTTATACTATAGTTTGAAATATAAGACTAAGCGTCAGTGAGGTAACATTCTGTTTGTTAAATTAATTTTGATTTACTATATCTGCCTCATTTTTGTAGTACGACACATGAATTCATCTTAACAATAGGGTAGGACATTGTTGGTAGGATAAGCAGATCCTTTAGTGACAGTGTTGCTATTTATGAGACATTGTATGACATGTGAGCTCCGTAACAGGTATGGACAGAGTGTGGTAGTGGAATGTTATTGGGAATACACAGTGGTGTGATGTGGTAGGTCAGATAACACTCAGCTCACAATGTGCAGTTCAGGTAGTTAGATAATTGTGTGGCCTATTGTCAAGCCTCCAGTTTCTACTATAACTCAGTAGCAGCCAAAACTGACCCCCCCAATCCTGAAGGACACTTAAATTTACTTTTAAGGGCTTGTCAAAGACTACTAGCAACATCCCTGCCTTCTATTAATAGATGCACTACATCATATATTCTAGACTGTATGTGCTAGATTATATGACGTGTGTTGGGTTATTCATGCTTGACTATGCACAGAGTGGCCCTAGATACTTCACAGAACCTTCTCTTGTTCTTTGTTTCTCATAACACTAGTGACATTTTAGATAACCCTGCAAATGAGCCAAAGTCACCCCCCACCCCGAATGTCTCACCAGTTACCAGGGTATCTCTTAGCTCAGTCAAGTTGACATACAAAATTAACCATCTCTGTCTTTCAAGGTGGCTTAGTATAAATCATAGATAAAAGTGGAGTTGTAATAAAACTGCCAGCATCTCTGTGTATAATACATGTAAAACTGTGAGAAGCCTTACATAAATGTCTCTCAACAATATACAGCTTTCATTTCTCAGTTTTAGCCTTTCATAAAATCTTCTCATATGACTGATTCATTCATCTGACTGCCAAGGCTGGCATCCTATCTATTCATCTTGCTTCAAATCACATGCATTTGAGCCACCACAAAAGGACTAGACCATCATAGTGGACTGTTAATCTGCATTATTTATCCAGGTCTACTCCCAAAGTCCCAACCTCAATTTGCTGAACAAATCTTACAAGCTAATGAACTCTACTTAATAAGCACTTAAATATATTTTTAAAACATTTTTTGACCTTTCCATCTGACTTAAGGCAATAATGCAGATTGAGTAGGATGTATTAGTCACTCTACAGCCTTCATTTTCATTCACAAAGAAATCTAGTGAAGCAGCACAACATGTAGCTACCCTCTCTAGAGAGTTGAATTAATTTTTTTGCTCACATGGCATTAGTGACTTCAACTAAAATTAGGGACAAATTAGGTACCAACTTTCTTAATGGAATGACTACTATTATTGGGAAATTTGCTTGTAGCATGCACATAAAACTAAATTTCTTGTTTTACACAAACTCTTCAATCAAATGAAAGCTGCATAATTCACTTGCAAGCTACTTATTAATACTCCAAAGGCAAAAGTCATTGTGTAAAAAACAAGTACATTTATGCTCAGCTACCACACAAGATGTAAAATTCTGGGAATATGAACCCACAAAGAAAGCAGTGCTGCTAATTAATGATCACATCCCTTTTCTCAATGGGATCAATACTGGACTTAGGTAGAAAATGCCCTTAATGTGATAAACAATAAGGTCATAAGCTCAGTCTAAATAATTGAGTTTAACGTTTGGTTTTAGTTGACTATATGAGTGCGGTTAACCTTATCTGTTCTGTCTGTCTATGCTGTCAAATAGGTGGCTTCCATCACACCTGCCCAGAATGCCTGAGAATGGAGGTATAGAAGATATGTGGGTTTCTTTGTTGAAGAAATACAGAGAACAGATGTATCCTTGTATTTTAGATGGGTCTCTGAGAGAGATTCAAAGCAATGGCAAACAATTCATAGCTAGAGTTATTTGCAAAGGAATTGAAGAGCCAATAGCCAGTTAAATTTATGATATTCATCATAGTTTTAGAGAACATACCAGAGAACTTTCCTTCATGAGGAAGATGATAGGAACAATTCTAGGACACAAGGATTCAATACTTCTTCCTCCCAGGTCATCCAGAGAGTGCAAAATCGTCCTTCCTGAGCACCAGATTATTTCAATCTTTATACTTACAGAATCTGCATATTGTATTGTAATAATTAAATCTTTAGCTTTAATCCACTTATCTCCTTCTGACAGAGCAAGTTTTTATTCAATAGTTAAGTGTAGTAGAATGAGTAATTTATATAAAACTTTAGCAAGTTTTCTGAGTTTGGAGGAGATATAAATAAACCCCCTTTGGGATTTTTCAATGGTTCATCAATCCCGGAAGAAAACTGCCTCTATTCTAATCCTAGTGTTTGTGGTTATGAGCATAAATTTCCTGCTCATCAACTAACATATATAGTTCAATACAGGGCATGCATGACATAGTTTATTAAAATGTTATCTGTAGTGAAAATGTGATGAAGACAATATTAATTGTTATTTTTCTGTAAAAGAATTTGCTAGCATAGTCTAACTACAAAACAGCATTCTGTGCAGCAGAGAGAAATTACAAAGTAGATAGACACAAAGGTAGAGATGGAACTTCAAAACAAAGTATCTAAAATGCAAAAATAATTTTATATTCCAAATATTATAATTTGAAACACTATTAAGATGAGATATACTGAGGAATATTAATTTATACTGAGTCTGAGTTTCAAAGGAATTAAATTGTTTTCTCAACCTTATTAATTCATATTCCAGCTAATTGCTAATAAGCTCAAAGACTGTATGAAAGATGACTTCTATAGATTGATCAAATGTGCCATAAAAGTAGAAATTGATTTCTTTTCTGTCTTTTTGCTGATCCTAAAATGATTTGTAATTATAATGAGTAATCTACTCATGGCATTGTACTTATGGACAAAACAGTCAATGCAGATGACCGCAGTAGACATTGAAGGAGAAAATGGCTGTTAAGTAAACCCATGATTTACATATGATTTTTTAACTTCCCATGCATGGTGAATGTGGCCTATTTATTATTGTTTTACTTGCTCAAATTTACCTATGGCTATCTGGTAGTCAGTAACAACCAAGCAAGGGATATATGTTAATGAAATGGGATACTAGGCTGAAAATTTGAACCCAAAGGGCAATAAAGGTACTTAGATAATCTCAGAGTACCATTAAAACAAATCTTTAAAAAGGTAGAAAAAAATGGAAAGAAATAATTTAACTGCATTTTGTTTACTGCAATCAGTTAAATATTAGAAACCTAGAAAGATGCCCCAGTAATTAAATTCTGAGGAGATCAAGAGTTTAATTAGAGATTTTGATTTTTCTTGAGGAAATACATTGATTAAATTAATCCATAGACTTAAGCATGCAGCTTCTAATTTCTAAACATTTTTAAAATAATTTATTTAATTTTATTTTATGTGCATTGTGTGAGGGCATCAGATGCCTTGAACTGGAGTTATAGACGGTTGTGAGCTGCCATGTGGGTGTTGGAAATTGAACCTAGGTCCCCTGAAAGAGCAGTTAGTGCTCTTAACTGCTGAGACATTTCTCCAACCCCTCCTAAAATTTTTAACACACAGTTAAATTTCAACACAGTAATTACATGTATTTTTGATGTAAAATGGGATAATTTAATATTTATACAATGTATGATGATCTAATCAGGGTAACTTCTACAAGCTAGTTATTTCCATATGTTCCAAACTTAGACTGTTTCTCATCTTATTCTTTCTATAGAATTCTAGAACATATCCCTCTTGTTTGCCTGTAAAAGGAAAAAGATCATACTTCTTTCAGATGATCAATATCAGAAATTATACCAAATAAATATTTATATCAAAAATATTAATGTTTAATGATTAACAATTTGAAATAATTTTTGAAATTAAAATTGCAAAGATTCTTTAGATATTCTACAATGACTTTTGAAAAATAATGAAGTAATTAAATTGGCATCAGATTGCTCAACAAAATTAGTGATTTTGTAATAACTTTGTCAAAAAAATTTTTTGATAAAACTTACTGTATTAGTTTCTGCTAAAAGAAGGTGCCACAAACCCCAGGGCTTAAAATAGCAATAAAAGATTTTTTTGTTCATGTGTCATCTCAGGGTTGGCAAGGTCATCTTTCTGAGATTTGGAAGAATCTCTCTTGCTTCTTGCTGACCTTTTGTGATTTGCTGGTGGTCCCTGGGGTTCTCCGCTTACAGCTACAGCACTTTGCTCTCTGCTTCATCATCACTTCAAGTTCTATCTGTATCTGCTTCTTCAAGTAATGGACTCCTCTGTGGATATGCCTGTACTCCAATTTCCCTTCTATAAAAACATCAGTGATATTTGGTTAGGTTTAATCCTAATAATCTTACCTTAATTTAGTTTCCTTTGCAATGACCCTGTTTCCAATAAGATCACATTCCCAGGTATCAGGCACCAGAGACTGGGACTTCAATGTGATCTTTATTTTGGTGGGGATGATTTTTCTTTACAAACAACCATGCATTTCTTAATTATTAAAACAAGTATTTATTTAACATAAAAATATGTTAAATGTATCAGAGACTGTTTTGATTAACTGTGGTATGCTCATTAATTCATTAATGTGTGGAGTAAGATGTTGGAAAGCAGTGTTAAGTATGGTGGTAACAACAGTACTTTGTAATAACGTGAGAGTAGCAGAGGACTTACATGCAGATATCTGATTTTGTCATTTTGTAAGTCAAGAGAACCATGTAAACCATGTAAACCTAAGATATACATGCTTCTTGTATGGCCGGAAGAGAGAATTCAGAGTGATAAGGGAACTGCAAGGGGTGATATCAACCAGAAGGAGACAGATGTTTGGCTTTATTTCTGCGAGAAAGGAATCAAAATGGTATATTGTAAAATAATTTTCTCTGAGATAGAATGGCTAGGGTAAGCACTGCACAGGAAGAAGGGATGACATATTTCAAATGAGAAGAGATGGTGGAGATGGCAATAGCTGTGGAGGAGGGAAGTAGGAGCATTCTGGATGTATGTTTAGTTAGGGTTGAAATGTCTGATTAATTTGCTAGAAAGTGTAAAGAAGATAAAGAATTTAAGAATAAACTCAAGGTTACTGACTAAAGCTATGAGAGAAAAGTGACATGCTGTTGCTGAGATGGCAAGTGATGAGGAGCCTTCACTTTAAGATGTACCAAGTTGGATGAATCTAACAAATGCTGATGTAGAGAGGCAAATTGCCAAGAAGAAATGGGGATCTGAGCTAAAGCATATGGTTTATATTTTAAAGCCACAGTGCTACTTACTTTTCTCCTTTCATTTTACTGAAAGGACAGTAATAATATTGTTCCTATTTGGAACAGCTTGAATATTAACATCATTAAGAGTTGCAACCTAGCTGTAGAGTGCGGGTCACTGGGAGCTACATGTCTTGTGGGTTATAGCCCTGCTCTGACACTAGTAGACTTCTCTGGTTCCCATTCTGTCTCCTAGATGTGAGCAAGCTGCCTTATACTACCACTGCCATCACTGGAGTCATCAGCTGTCATGCTTTCCCTACCATGATAGACTGTGTCTTCTCAGAAGTTGAAATGAAATAAATCATTACTTCCTTGTTTTATTTTACTGGGTAGTGAGTTCATAGGAATGAGAAAAGTAGCAAGGTTCCTTTTGTCAAGAGGAACCTAGCTATGGCCGTTATTAAATTCTTAGCATAATTGAAGCTGAACCCAATATCAGTCTTTCAACTAGCCAGCCATTGGTGGAACTTTGATTATAGTTGATTTTCTTTCACTATGTAAGGGCCTTCAGTTAATATGTATTACAACTGACACTTATTACAGATAAAGTCTTTTATTTCCTGTCTTGAGTGCCTCTTTGTTATGACTTCTCAAAGTTTGTAGATGACATGATGAATAAGAAAGGTTTTCTTCAGTAAGACGTCTGATACCATTTCAAAGATGATAGGATTATAGGAACACTGATAACAAACCACTGTTCATTTATTCAGGTATGGCCGACCTAATAGTAAAACAATAAGCAGCCTTTTCAGGAATGACAACCTGTGGATGACATTTAAAATAAACTTTTGTATGTAGTACTGAGTACCACAGTTTTGTGGTCAAGGTTAGAAATGAAACTAGTGCATCAGTTACTTCTCTGTTGCTGTGATAAAATACCATGACACAGCAGCTTATAGAAGAGGTAATTTAGACGTAAGGTTCCAAATGGTTAAGAGTCCACTACATCATGGCAGAGAGGAAAGGTGGCAAGCAGCAAGCAGCAGGCACCAGGCACCAGGCACCAGGCAGCAGGCAAGGTGGCAGGAACAGGAAGCTGTGATCTCACATCTTAAATCACAAATGTGGAGCAGAGAGAGTCAACTAGAAATGCCATGGAAACTTGAAACTGAAACTGTCAAAGCCTTCCTCCTATAACATATTTTCTCCAACAAGGCCATCCCTTCTAAAACTCTCCAACCAGTGCCCCCTACTGGTGACCGGGTGTTCAAATACCTATGACTACCTGGAACATCCCTCACCAGGGTAAGGAACTTTTTATCTGCAAATTTACACTACATCAGATTAGAAGTTCCAATTCAGTACGGGAAACACGCTTTGGTTCAGAGACCTCATGGACACTGCCCCACATCATCATGGAAATGAACTAAAACCTAGATTCTTCTTTCTCTAACCTATCAAGAGTTTTCTAGCACAAAGCCACATCCCATAAGATCAGCTCAATATTTTACACATTACAGCTCTAAAATTAAGTATCTTCTTTTCCTCCAACAAGCTAACTGTAACTTGGATTTTATGTGGGTTGCTAAAGGTCGTCATCTCCAGAGATAACTAATACACTTGAGAACCTGAAAAACTGAAGAACTGGTATGAAGTAGGATGGAATTGTCTCCCCACTCTCCTGCAAATCACAAGATTTGTCTGAATTCCATTTTGCCATAATAAACCTTATTATACCCAAGGGCATTCTAAACCTGTAAACTGTGCCCTTGATCAAGTGCTTATTCTTACTCCTCTTACTATACAAATTTTAAAGGCTTTTGCAAGTAAAGAACTTACTTTTATTAAGATGTAGTAAGTATACATAATAATTTGCTTTACTGTGGCAATTTCATTCATGTACATAAGACACTTTGATCATATTCAACTCTATCACTGAGTTGTACCTATGACTGCTGATATCCTTCTTCTGAACCAGTCTACCTCCTAGTTTCATGTAGTTTTACTAAACATAACATAAAAACAACTAATTGTATACTTAAACCGAATAATTATCATGCTTTTATTGTACCCATTTTTTGTTGGCCCCTGCTTACTTGTGAATGGCTATGTGATTGATACACTGCCATATAAGAAGTTCATCTAACAGAAACCAGAAAAGAGCAGTGATAGTAGCAGAAACATCGGGGAAAATTCCAGCTGTTTTTGATATTTATTTCACATTCTCGTCTGTAGCCTAAACAACTGAAAAGCTATGTTTTCAGAGGTGACCAGATTTCTCACAGTCCAGCTGAGAATTCTAAGAGACTGCATGACTTTATAATGTCTTGAAAGTGTTTTATAATACTATGTCAGAAGCACTCATTTATGATGATAGGCAAAAACAATCCAAGTTTTAGGAAGATTTATAATAAAAAAGTTTAATATATTTTGTTTGGAGAGTGTCAAAATTTATAATTCAGGATTTCTGAGATTGTAAATCAAATAATCACCTTTCAGATTTTACACTAGAATATGGAAATCAACATATTCATAACAGAGTTTCTGTTTTTAAAGCCTAAATTATCTGTGCATTGCTGTGCATGCCTATATTCTTAGAAGGGCCATTCCACCATCCACTCCTAGATTTGACTTGAGGCCACTCTGGGCTATAGAACAAATGTTCATATTGTTCTACAGACATGTTGACTCATAAGTTCATATTGATTGATGAACAATTGAAATCAAAACATAAACATACCTTTTTCTATTTTACAGTGCCATTATTGGCAGTTAGAAAGTCCCATCAACTCTGTAAGATAAATATAATATTAAAAAATGTTGCTATTTGAATTGAATATCTATTGTCTCTTTCCATAACGTTACTATAAGGCATTTCAAATATTGCAACAGATAATATTAAATTTTAATGAAATTTTCCAAAGGCTCATTTAGAATCTTCTTTAGTCTCTGTAACATATATCATAATCAAAATGAAATTGAGTTCATTCCTGTAGTCCCTTTTGTTAGAAAATTACTTTGTATATCTTAATATGTCAGATAAAATCCCCACGGGGAATTTAATTTTGATCTTTTATAGCAACAGTAAAAACAATATATTCTTAGAAAGTTAAATTGTCTGTGACTGCTCAGATAACACATTGATTTCATACCAAATGTCATCTCTCCAGGAGTCAAGTGTCATGTTACAGACCTGACATCTGAACAATGGAGTAAATGTAATAGAATAATAAATGTTGAATTTAAAATTTTTTATATTCTTATTTTTATAATATTAGGATATTACATACAAATTAAAAGCTGAATTACTCTTACCAACTACATCATAGATGTACAATCCATGCTAAAACATATTCTGATTATAAAAGTCATTTTACTAGTGATAGGGACCTATTTTACATTTTTGAATAAAAACTATATGTGTTTCAAATAAAAAGAGACATTATATAAATAAATTAATTCAGTTTTTCTTATAGAAGCTTATCTTGGAACTTTGTTTTATTAAATGATCCTGAGAATGGTCTCAGGCTGAAGTTAATGAAATGGGAATTTCATGTAGGTTTATTTTCACAGATTCATATGCATATGTATACTTCAATATATCTTCATTATGATTCACAATCAATGTTCATGAATTTAAATTACATGAATAAAAATTTCAGTGTTCTAGGATTCTATGTATTCTGTGCTAAAATAAATAATAATATTATTAGATCAAGTAATCTGAAAATATTGACATGCTATATTAAATAGTCTACAATGAGAAACACACACATATGTATATGATGCATATATATATATATATTCATATATATAGTGTTAAAATAAATCCATTGATTACTGAATTTCTGAAATTTACATGTATTTAGATAACAGAATATTATACTGGTTTGAATTTGAGTCATATTAATTTAGCCAAAGATCAGCTCAGTTTTTTTAATTCAAGACTATTAAAATGTATATGTGTGAGTTCAAGAGTTCAAAAGCTTTCCTCCATAACTCTCTGCCTTATTCTTCCAGGTAGAGTCTCTCTCTGACCCCAGAGCTTGTGATCTCAGCTAACAGCCAGTGAATTCCAGCAGTCCTCTCATATCTGTGCTGATCTGCTCAGTATTGAGGTGAGAGGCAGGCAGGGACCATGCCAGGCTTGTTACATGAGTGCTGGAATCTGAACTCATGTTCTCATGCTTGTGCAACAAGAATGATTACCGGTGAGTCATTTCCCCATCCACTCCATTTCTTTTAGGTTATTAAAATAGTATATTTGAACTGGGCATTGTGGCTCAGGCCTTTAATCTCAGAGCTTAGGATGCTGAGACAGGATTGTCTAAATTTGAAGCCAGACTGGGGTACATAGCAAGATTGTGTCTCAAAACAAGACAAAACAAAACAAAAACAAAACAAAGTCCAAGGTATTAATCATTTTTCTGTTGTGATGAAATATTTTAATCAGAAACAACTTACGGAAGAAAGTTTATTTTCGACTGCATATTCATGGGGAGAATCCATAAATGTTTGGTAGCAGTTATAACACATTGCTGGAAGAGGAAATAGAAAGATCACATTTTTAATTTCAATCACAAAAATCAAAGCGGAGAGCAAACTGGAGGTAGGACAAGGCTATCAACTCTCAAAGTCTACCCACCTGTGACAAGTTTCCTCCAGCAAGGCTGCACCCACAAAGGTTCTGGGAACTAAATATTCAAATACCTGAACCTATGTAGACATTTCACACTCAACCATGTCCAATAACAAAATATTTTTCCTCAGATTTCTTGAGTGTCATTTAGTGTTTTAGTTTGTGCCAGTTTTTAAATGGAACATTATTTCATACTTAATAATTATTGGCCAATAAATTTAATTGTGGGGTGTGTGTGTGTGTCTATTATCATTACTTTGGGAGCATCTCTGAAGTGATATCAGTTGAGAGACATTTTGACTGAACTGTCATTCCCATGACAAGAGATGGAAAACTAGAACCAAGAGTGCAGCTAAGTGATTGTGTCTTAAGTTCATCAGTCCTCGCAGACGTTAGTGTGATTAATCAATCTGGAGAGTGAATTTCCTCAGAGCTAGTTTATTTCATCTGATCCTTGATAAAACTAATGTCTTCATTCATTCACATTGTAGTTCTACCCAACTCAAAGGCACCCTAAAATTTCCTCAATAATATTATAGTTAGAAAACTCCTTAGGTTCATCTAAGTTTGCAGGTTTTACATGTATCTTTGAGTTATTTTAACATGATACTGAGATTATCCAAAGAAATACAATCCTGTCTCCAAAACAACCTAGTTAATCTGATCCATATATATTTTTATTATAATTTTTATTCTTTGACAATTTCACATATGTATATAATGACTTTTCATTCTCATTACAGTTCCTTATCTCCCCATTGCTCTCACTGAAATCCTTCTTCCAAGCAAGTTCTTCTTTACTTTGGAGTCTTTTATAAATTCTTTTAATGATTCACTAAAATTATTTATGGACAACTTAGCAGTGGCTATACCTCTGAAGAAAGTTATAACCACTTCTTCCAACATTCACTAACCACACATAGTCTCTCAGTGAGTAGTAGTGGATCTTCCTGAACTTCTCATCTACACATAATATAATCTTGTACAGGCCTTTGGCAGGTAACCACAGTTGCAATGAGTTAATGATTGCAATGGCCTTGTCATATCTTAAAGACACTGTTTTGAAGCACTCCTCTTGACCAAATTCTTCTACATAACTTCTGTGCTTCTTCTGAGTTATGCCCTGAGCCTTGAAAGATGTGATATAAAAGCCTGCTAATGGCCAAGTACTTAAAAAAATTATTAGTTGCAACATTAACTTCTGCCATTGCAGAAAGGAGTTTCTCAGATGAAGACTGAGATCAACTCTCATCTAAAAACATTAGTATTTAGACAGCATTTTAACACCAATGCCCATATAAGAAAACAACAATAGTAGGTTCTGCCTTGTAGCCTATGAATTCCTAAGCTAAGAGTTCTTGGCCAGGGTTACAGTGCTGGGTATGAGTTGCTTCCAGTAGAGTAGACCTCAAATCCAAGTAGAAAATGGTTGTTTACACTCCCATTCCCTGCTAATAGCCAGGCCACCATTGCACCAATGGTCTTAACTTACCAGTATGATCATTGTCATCGCTCATGGTATTTAGAACTGAGTAAGACCATTGGTAAATTTCTTTCCAGACACCTTTTGTAGCATCTTCTATTCCTATGAGTGCTATTCAACATGGAGGAAACTTTTAGCTTGGGTTACAAATAAAGGATGCTGAGTCTTCAGCAATAGAATCTTATGATATAGTTCTGGTGGGCAACCAAGTACATTAACATAACTTCCGAATCTCCCATACCTAGTGCTGAGTTTTTATTTAATAATTTTTATATATTTATAAATGTATATATAATTTATATATGAACATATGAATATATAAATATGTATATTTATTTATATTCATAAATAAATATATACTATAAATTATATATACGTATATAAGATTTATAACAGTAGCAAAATTACAGTTATGAAGCAGCAACAAATTTTTTTTTTATGGTTGAGGGGTCACCATAACATGAGGAACTGTATTAAAGAATCAGAATTTGGACAGTTGAGAGCCACTCATCTAAACCTATGTTTCTGCTTGTATTCAACTGGATTCTCTGCTTTGTTTCATTTCATATCATACTGTGTAGCACCCTTAAAAAGCTCTTGGCATCATCCTTAGTATTCCAAGTCACTTGTATTTTCCATTCATCTGCTTTGCCCCACCACCACACATCAATAATTTTTAAGGTCACTTGCAGTTAATGACATGTATTTGTTCATATTTTAAAAGTAGTTTATGTTAACTTCATAAGCATTTACATCCTTCAAATAAACATACAATTAGCCAAAAAGTATATGAAAAAATGCTCAAAATTAAGCTGGAGATTTGGGTCAGCATTTAATACCTACTATAGTTCTTGCAGAGGACCCAAGTTCTCTCAGCACCCATGTCAGTCAGCTTGCAGTTGCCTATAAATTCAACTCCTGGAATATCTGATGCCTCTGACTTCTGTAAGCAACTGTACCCTAGTACACACACACACACATTTTAAATGATATATCTTTAAAATGAACAATATAACAATGTTCTCAATGACGCATTAAAATACTCAATCTTATTAAATATTTTAAATCTTATTAAATCTTTACTTAATATTTTATATTTTCTATGAAAAAAAGGAAACTATAAATCCAACAATCTTCTTTTATGGAAAGATACTATTTCCAGAACATGTTTGAGTCATGATGAGAACTACTTTCTTTCAGCAGCATCCTATATTTCTAGACAAACTATGGTTGATTCAATTCTAAAATAAAGCCTTTGCTAGCAATAAAATAAAAATATGAACTGGAGATTATACTTGTTACTAAGGATTTGTCAATTCCCAATACATAATGAGAGTTTTCCAATGACAAGAGTCTTAATATTAATATTTTTAATGCTGTAAGATAAAACATTCTGACAATTGAAAGGTCTTTAAAACTTAGTGAATAAGTATGTCCATACAATGAATGCTTGAGGTAACAAGATCATGAATGAGTGAATGAGTTCCATTCAAATTATGAGACATATCAATGGATTTTAATGTACCATTGTTATGGTTACACCCATGATGTATATCTTTCTAGAAATCATCCCTTGCTGAGAAAGTGGCATATTAATATGCACAGGAAATATTAAAAAATAAAAAAATATTTTAAAAATATTTAAGATTTAAAAATGTTAAAATAGTTATTTTATACCTTTTTACCTATATGTTTGGGATAGATTTTTGGGGAGTGGGGAGTTTTTGAGACAGGATCTCACTATATAACTCTGACTGTTCTGGAACTAACTATGTAGATCAGGCTGACCTAAAACTAACAGTGATTCCACTGCCTCTGCCTCTCAAGCACTGGGATTAAAGACCTGCAACATTATGCCTGGAATAGGATAGATTATTAAAATGACCTAATAAAACTATTTTATTTAAAATTGAATGCAGATTAGATAGAAAATCTGTCTTTCATGAACCAAAAAATAATTAGAAAAAAATTTCCAAAACTATAAGGATTTCTGCTTTGTTCAATATTTCTTATTTTCATGTAATTATTTATTTTAATGTGTTTTATGTATATTTTTATGTTTATAGATATTTTAAAATTCTATGAACATATAAATGGTCAATAATAACAACTTTTAAATGAATTAGTATATATTTTAAGAATATTCAATTTGAGTTTCAAGAAATGAAATTTTAATATATATTGTACTCTCTTTTCATGGTTTTCAATATTATGAAAATAAAGAAAAGTATAAAAATTATATAAGTTATAAAATATGTAAAAATCAAATGAAGTCATTAAGAATATTTCAGAGATTAAAAAATGAGTTTAGAAATTACTAAAGTACAAAAATTGTCAAAACAGAACATATGTGAATATTTGTAATAAAAAGTTGCTGGAAATTATTATTTCATATATTTGCCTAATATATACTGTAACTGTGAATTGTTTACATTATATAACACAGGAAAAATTGTATATGGAATAGTCAAGTATGTCTCTGAGATCAGTATTTTCACATTCTTTGAAGTGTTAATAGAAATTTTCAAAGTTCTTATGACTTGTGAAATTTCACACCATAATTAAGTGATATATTAGATGTTTACTTCATTATTCTTTTACAAAGGCCTATTAATTAGCCAATTACTTTAACACTGCAAAATATGAAATGTGTGATAAATTGCCCGTTCAAAAAAAAAACAAACCAAAAACCTCTTTCCAATTATTTCTAAACCTAGTCTAACTGTATAGAAGTTCACTGAGAAGCATAAGAGTTTGGGTCTAGTTAATTTCACTGTGTGATGTTTTATATTTGCAAATTTTTTATAATAAATTTTATTTTAAAAAACATTTTATGAAAATGTTTAGATAGTCAAGAAAGGTATAATATTTGTTTCCTTCATGTAACTGTGAGGGTGGAATAAGGGGAGATTTCAAAAATATTTTACAAAGGTATGTTAAGAAAGGGAAGATTAGAGACACAAGAAAATAAGACCATAAAGAAGCTGAAGAACTTTAAACAAAAAGGAATACAGAAGCAGAGAGAGCAAAGGTGGATTGACCTATGATGAAGTAGAGGAATTAATTATTGTCCAGACCTTAACTTTTATCAAAGTCACATCCCAGTGGCAGTAAGAATCCTCTGATAGTCTTAAAGGTAGAATTTGAATGGAAATTCACTGCATTAGTCAGTCAAGGTGTATATGAAGGGAAAGCAAGGGAAAAGAAAAAGGGGGGGGGGAGATATGAGAGGCGGAGAGTCAGGGAGAGTTGGCTAGAAGAAAGAAGATAGCAAGAGAGGGAAAGGGGGAAGGGTTTGAAGAATTTGCCCTATCTTTAATGTTGTTCTTTTTGGGTTCAGAATAAATTGGAGGATGTTCTTATACATGGGAAGAAGAGATGTTCATTCTGTCTGTTCATATGAGTTTAATCTCTCAACACTTTCCCAGAATAACTTTTAACCATGCACCTGGACATTCCACAGTCTAGTCAAGTAGATATGCAAAATTAACTGTTATATCCATCACTATATTTTAGTGGGATCAAACCTTGAAGTTTAGGAGGAAACTGGGAAATAGTAAATTAGAAGCAATAACTTAGAAAGTTAATGGAGACAGAGTAAACAGAATGATTAAATGGAAATGTAAAAATTTGAAATATGTGAAAATTTTAAGAATTTTAACACCTGGATATTGACTGGTTTTAGTAGAAGGGTAAGGAATGAAGGATTATTTATATCTCATGTACCATGAGTGTTCAAGTGACCAATCATATACACAAGGACAAATGTGTATGAAGGAACATCTATGTAGGGAAGAATTAGGACATGTGAGATGATATAGGAACAGCTCGAGGATTCAACACTGTCATAAACTGGAAGCGGTTCAGTGTGACTCTCCTAATAATTTAAACCTAGTACACTAGATTAGCCACTAGAAGCTAAAGTTGCCAATGGTTAAAATGCTTATCATTCATTTAACCTAGAGAGGGAAATGTCTAGGTCACAGAGGTAGCATCTGTTATACAATAATCAGGCATGATGACACCACCAGAATCACATGACCTTGTCTAATTTAACCTCTGTTCAGCATGCAAAACTGTGGTGTAGTAAAATTAACAATGACTCTCAAGCTAATTTATTTTATTCACTGTCTTTTTCCCCCCCTTTTCAATCTCACTTGTATTTAACAAATGCTAGAATATTAGTTAGTTTTATGTCAACTTAACATAAGCTAGAAGCAGAATTGGAAAAAGGGACTCTTAACTGAGAGAATGTCCCCATCAGATTGGCCTATAGGCAATTCTGTCTAGCAATTTTTTTTTTTTTTTATTAATGATTGATCAGACCACTGGGAGTGATGTCACCCTAGTTAGGTGATCCAGGATGTTATAAGAAAGCAACCTGATCAAGTCAGGAGGAATAACTGAGAAAGCAGTGTTCATCCATGGCTTCTGCTTCAGTTCCTGCTTTGAGTTCCTGTCCTGACTTTCTTGTATGATGGACTATGGTGTGGAAGTAGGTGCCAAGTAAGCCCTTACCTTCTCATAGTTTTTGATGATGGCATTTTGTCACAGCAATAGAACTCTAACCAAGACAGTTGGGTATGTCAGTTCAGTGGTCCAGACTTCTCTTGATCAGAAGGTTATCTGGACTATATTAATTGTGATTAGATTTTAGTTGTTCTTTATTTCTCTTCTGTTATTGTGTGGTCTGTTGCCCCATAGTTTAATATGACTGTGAAGAATGTCTATTACTCCCACAGAAATTATTACCAAACTGTAATTTAAGCTATTATCAGTAATAAAATGTTAACTATTTCTGTAGTAAGATTTCAGTCTCGAGCTAACTAAAGCAAGTCATAAAAGTGGTACCAAAATCTTCCGAAGTCTGTTCTAAAACGTCATGTTTCTTTTCCTTTTAACAGAAAAAAACTGTGGAAGTATTGGATATAACTGAGGAACTTAGTACAATTCATTGTATTTAAACAGAAAGGATGCTAAAAAAGTCAGACACTTGTGTCTGTGATCATCTCTTATAATAAAATATGTATGTTTGTCCATAAGTAACAGGAAACTGGATACTTTTCTCTGGGACCATGAGATTATCAACTTAAAATTCTAGGACAGAGAGGGCAAAACCAATCTGTCAAGAGTGGATTATAGGTGAGTTGGAAAATTAGAATTGATGAAGATCTGTATTTTAAAACCATGTGGGAAATGTATGTATATAGAAATGCAGAAGGATTATTTTACATTAAGCCAAACATAGCATATGAAAGTCCTTGTTAATAAAAGGAATGTTGGAGAAAGGTGTCTATGTAGTATGACTCCCAGATGTTTGTCACAGTGTGTTCTGACAAGGTGTGTAAAAACAAAAAAGGAAACAAATTTGAGAGAGAATTTGATGAAGATGACAGAAGTAATAATGGTTATGCTTCATTTCTGTATAAATTTGATTAAGGTGATTCTTTTAAACATTTCTGGGTATGATAATAAAGTTGTTCCAAAAGGAAATACCATTTTAAGAAGCAGAATAAATTAGGATATGTTCCACCCATATGGACTACCATTATCTAGTCCATTCAGTACTCAAAGAGAATTAAAAAAAAAAAAGAGAGAATAAAAATGGCAAATCTTGTGTCTCTTTCTAAGAGCTAGAATATCCTTCTTTTACTTTCTGACATCGTACATTTGTGGCTTTTGAATTATGAGACTCTTCTGTTGCAACCCCTTCCATGACTATTGGGCTGTATACTGAATTAGGATTAAACTAGGTATTAAAGTATAGTCTGACCTTGGACAAAGGATTGAAACTCATAATGATTTAGGCGATGTGCTTTATTGGTGTATACGTGGCTGATATTATATGAGTATATTGTTGGACTTCTATGTGTCCTTAATTATGTGACAGCTCTTGAATCTATCAATATAGATAGATGATAGATCGATACATAGATGGATGGATGGATGGATGGATATATATATATATATATATATCCATAGATGATAGGTAGATAGATGATCAACAGATATCATATTCCTTACATATTTTATAGATAGATATCCATAGAGAGATAATATATATCCATAAATAATAAATAGATAATAGTCCTTATAGATAATAGATAAGTAGATAGATAATATATGTATAAATAAGATATATATGTATATATATATATATATATATATATATATATATGATAGATAAGGATATATCTGTATGTTGATGATAATTTATAGATAGATAGATGATGGTAGATAGATTCTGTTTCTCTGAGGATCATTAAGTTATAAGGTAGTAGGCTTGAGAAGCTATAAGGATTGTTTCACTTCAGGAAATAAAAATTATAAATTTACAAGAACAATGTTTTACTGAATCACAAGCTTCTACAACCTAACCTAAATACATGCTGCTTTTTTCTGTTGTTTATTTTTTATATTTTACTATAATTGCTTAATCTTCTCCTTCCCTTTCCTCCCTCCAAACCCTTCTCTATACCCCTCTTTGGTCTCTTTCATATTCATGGTCTCTTTTTCATTAATTGTTGAGGCATGATTTTCAGATTCTGTATGATTACTTTCCATTATAAAATATAAGGGACTGAAGAGGGAGCTCATTACCTAATAGTAATGGCTGCTCTTCCAGAAAACCTGAGTTTAGTTCCTAGCAGCCATATTAGATGACTTACTACTATCTATAACTCCAACAAGGAAATCAGGTGTCCTCTTTTTGCCACCATAGGCATCTGTACTCATGTGCATATAAACGTAAGTGTCACATGCACATGCATACAAATGAGTACGTACACACACACATACACACACACACACACACACACACACACAGAAGCAGGGGAAAGAGACAGAGAAAAACAGAGAAAGAAAGACAGAGAGTCAAAGAGACAAAGAGAGAAAGAATGAATCAAAACCAAAATAAGTTATGAGAAAATGCTGCTATCAGGAGCTGGAGAGAAAGTTCAGTTGTTGTTCCTTCAGAAGACATGGGTTTGGTTCTTAGTACTTACATGACAGCTTATAACTGCCTGTAACCCCAGTTTCATGGAAATGATGACTGCTTCTGGACATGACCTCTTCTGGCCTTTCCAGGTACCAAGTACACATGTGGTACACATCTGTACATGCAGGTAAAACACTCACAGCCATAAAAAAAAAACCTTTAAAATGTTATTTTTACTGATAATTTCTTCCATTTGCTGTAATCAGAAAATTAATAATAAATAGACTAAAGGAGAAATTGCATAATCATATAAATAGACTGAGGAGTAATTGGTAAAATTCAACATTTACTTAAAGTAAAACATTTTGCAAACTAGGAATAAAAGAGAATAATTTATCGATGAAATTTACACTTGAAATACTATGACATGTGTCATATCATATCATTATTAAAATATTGAAGCTTTCCTCTTAAGATTGGAAATAAGAGGCTGCTGTCATCACCAATAGTTAATGTGGCATTTGAAGTATATGATAGTATAAAAAGTCAAATTAAAGACAATGATGAGCATATGAAGATCAGAAAAGAAAGAAAACCTTTTATTTTATAGATAGCTATGCAAGAACATTCAACAGGATAATAGAGAGTTTATTCTGGGCCAAATATGAGTGTCCATGTCCCAGGAATACAGATATGGGTTACCTCAAATTCCGTGGTCCAACATGACAACAGTTTCATGAAGTTTGATTAATAGAACAAAGAAAATCATAAATCAAGTCATTTTCCTAATAATGGTGCAAATATAAGATACATGGTGAGACCAATTCAGGGACATCTCAGCTAGGCCTCAGGTGTTACCTAATGGCATTCATAACCATTTGGTTGGTGGAGGCTAGGAGTATGTTTCAGCATTCTGAAGTCAAGGGTGTTAGACCACATCCAGAAGTGGGTAGATAAGTGGCTATTAAGGAGAGAAAGATGGTCCTAGATAATTTAGCTCTGAACTTACAGCCTTCTATCCTCTTCACATCATTGATATTCTGATCGGTCAATCAGTGTTCACAATTACAGATTCTTTCCAGGAACTCTTATCCACAGTAGCAGCTAATTGTTCATTATTCAGTCTCTGTTAGATAAGGTTAAATTCCTTAAAGGTTAAGTTCCTCAAAGAAACTCCAAACATAGATGTACTTGTACTTCCTAACTGTGGAGGCTTCCAGATTGAGGGCAAAAATTAGTGCTTCGTTAAACACTTTGATAATTTCGACATCTTTTCATTAGTCTATATATCTGTTTTCATTAAATTACAGCAGCATTTTGTTTTCCAACACACTGACACAAATATCATGAGATTTAATGAAAAGAATACTTTAAAATTATTTTAATAAAAAAGTGTGGCAAGAATAGGATAATAGTGTTGTTTCATAAGTTTGGAACCTAGACTTGAAATGTTCCCAAAATTAAGACTGAAGAAGTTAAAACAAAACAAAACAAAACACAATTTTAATTCTTGGCAAAAGTTTCATCGTCGTAAAACTTTTTAAGTGCTTTTCATTAGCTATTTCTGACATATTTCCAATAAACTTTGGAGCATTGTGGCTGACTACAGTGTAGAAAATCTCCTGCTTCATTTGTAACATGTAACAACAGCCATGTCTTACATGTTATCATCTGAATTCTGAACAGAAAAGTGTTGTATGAGTTGCAAGTCTACCCAAAGAACAAGAACATCCATAGGTGTATGTTGCCAACTGCCCAAGCAGAACTTGCACTGTCATGCACTGATTTTTCTTTAGAGGAACTGATCCAAAGATATTCTGATCTTAAATAACTGAAACATAATTGTCAGGAACACAGTGCTGAACTGAAATAAGGTGACTATAGGTCTATGTAGAGCCACTGTCTTAAGTATCAGCTTCTTTTTCTCCATTTTCTCAACCACTAGAGCTACAGGTATACACACCCTACACAGGTATTAGTGAATTCTCCGTAGAAACTGGGCTAATGGAAAGGATCACTTGTTGTATCCATTGTGGTCCTCCATAAAAATATGTACAGCTACACTTAAGCTTGGTGCAATATCTGAACCTTCTACCTACCCTTTCATTCTAAAATACAAACTGGCAATCATATACTGCACAACTAACAAGGCCTTAACCTTGTGATGGTTACAAGGTAAGAAAGGGTCAAAAGTACATGAAAATCAAAATCAATTTCAGTTATGAATGTCAGACCTAACAGCAAATAATGAATCTTTGAAATGTAAAATGCCATGGTAAAAGAGAAGTGATATAGCTTTAAAAATTATAGTCACATAAATTTTAAGAAAGTCATTTAAGTAAAAAAATTAAATATCAAAGTAAAACAGAACAAAAATGAAAATAAAAATTAGTAAAATTCATATTAAATCTATAAATTTCAGTAAGATATATAAAGATAATGTGATTATCAAATTTATCCAATGTAAAACATTAAGTTTATCCTAACATATGAACTCACTATCAAATTATTTTATTAAAATACTAATGATAATTGCTTATTTTTAGCTACAGAATTTTTCAAGTGCTAAATGCTTTCTGGACACTTCAAGATAATATTAATGTAAAGGATTTGCCTTTGTGTGGTTCTCATTAGAATAGAGTTAAGACCAACCAACTAACAGAAGAACTTTTGAGACTGAGAAGTCTCAGTGAGTAAAGTTGTAACTTTGCAATCATGATGACCTCTGTTCTGAATCCACATACAAGCCAGACAGAGGCAGGAGTGAAGGGGCCTGCAATACCAGTGTATTCCAACCAAAGATGGGAGACAAGAACAGGAAAATAATCAGAAGCTCACTGGCCAGCTAGCCTAGGGTAACCAATTGCAAACAATGAGGGAGATACTGTCTCAAACAAGGCATATGAAGACCGACACGGGAGATAATCCTCTGAGATCCACATGCATGTACAGCATGTACATGTCATCCACATACATGTACATGTCATCCACATACATGTACATACAGAAAGAGGGTCATGGAGAGTAAATTTAAGCAGACTTTACTTAAGGAACCCTCAGAAGCAAAAGTGTAGAGAGCTCCACTCATTAATGTGACTAGTTACTTATAAACAGAAGGAAGTACAGAACAGAAACACTTTGATCTGTTTTAAATCAATAACCCATTTAATTCATTTAACTCAAATACCCATTATCAATATGGTATGAGCAGCTGTCAGTGTGTCACTGGACGAGTCTAGCCACTGAGGAAGCTCAAAATCAATTACTTCTTCCATGAATACGTTCTTTCTTGGGTTGCAGTTTGTTTGTGTAATGAACTAAGCTGCATTTCATAAATGTGGTCTCAAAATATGAACGCAATTCCAGGTTAATTTTAATTTAACATTTCCAGTAGTAATAAACTGTAAGTGTGAGAAGACCCTTACTTCTACCAAGACATTTGGGTGGAGATAAAGGTCATTTCTCCCTAGCTTTAGTAAATTTTTACTGGATTTCTGTTATATCAGGCACACTGGACAATCAGCATATCATTTTCTCAAGCAAGGTAATATTGTTTGTTACTCCAATATACCTTAAAATTACAAACCTGTTTGGGAGTCAAGGGAGTAGCACCTGAGCTATGCTACATCATAAACACTTTTATTTTATAAGCCTGACAAATTATATGAATTAAATATGTATAGATTTTGCATATCAGTCATATCTCTACACAGCTGTTAAAATTACATGATACAAGTGCTTCATGAAGATTTTAAAACTTACCCTTACAGAATATCAGTATACCAACTGGTGTCAAATACTAGTAACTAGAAATACATTACTTTTCTCCTTTCCTTTTTACCTTTCATGTATTTTTACTTGTTCCATCTTTTAAATAGCCATTAAAGAAGATTCACAGATACATTCAAAGTATATTTTCTTTCAGTTTAATGGAGCAATAAAGTGCAGACGATTTGTAGTTGCTTCCACATTAAGCAGACAGACCTATTACTCAGTGTCATTGTGTGCTGACAAGCATAAGGTGATGTGTTATGACATGCCAGCACAAGATACAATACAATTTGTGTTCTTTATTTTTCCTCAGATATTGAATCATGTTCAAGTTAGGGATTTGTCTAAACACTCTAACTTTGTGTCACTATGTAATTATAATCTAAAAATGGTTAAAGAAATTAATATGGTGCACAAACCAACTGATGTAGAACTGGAAGTACAGAAAACACTTTTTTAAACTGCCTAAATGTCACAAAACTTACAAAGGGTAGAATTCATTGTCAAGCTCTCTAGCATCCAAGTTTCGTTAATCAAGTGACTGATCTGTATTTTGTTCAGTTCATGCCATTATTCAAATAAATGCATTATACTGATCCTTGCATAAAAAAAAATTCAGATTAGGATGCCTACCTTTAAAAAACGTGTAATATTTTTTTTATTTTATGGTATATTTGTTTTTCATAAATTCATTACACTCTAGAACTCACAAACAGATTGCTTTTAGTACAATAGATTAAAAAAAAGTGGTTTATATTACCTACCAAAATAGATTTTTTTCAGGGACACTACTTGTCCTTTTTGATTATTGGGTACAATGTTAAGAAATGAACCAAATAATGGCTCTCAGGTAAAGTGAAATAAGTAAAACTTGCTGTAAATGTTAGAAGTCTAATATAAGTCATTACATTTATATACTACATTTCCATGACTTCAAATGAGAAGATGTCAACAGCTTTGCCTTCAAGTAGATTTTTATATGTACATACTCCTGCTGCATTTAATAATATTCCTTTACAATAATGAATTGGTGATAGCCTGGCTTTGCAGTAGTATCATGACTACCTTACCCTGGACATTGACTTCTAACAGGTAAAGAACAATATAATGTGAAGAGTCTATGAACTCAACAAAGAAATACATTTTCTAAGGGGAAATAGTAATGGAAGCATCTACAAGAAAAAAATATAGTGTACCTTGTAAAAGATATATGTATATATGTATATCACCAAGAATGAGATCATGAACCTTTCTCTTATTTGAATTAATTTATAAGCTTAGATCAGGCTAACATTTTCATCCTTTTGAAAAATGGCTATTTTTAAAAATAAAATTGTGTTATTTTAAATTTTATTATCATGAACAAGATTTGGCATATAACCATGTAACTAATGCCTGCATCTTCATCATCCTATGAATCTTAGTTATGCTACATGCTCCACATTTAATGAAATGGACACTGTCGATTTGGACACTGTAATGATTAGTGACTAACTCAGTGTTTTATTTTATAACATGTATTTGACATTGTTAACACTATCTACTTGTCTGCTAGCACCATTGTCAGTGGGGAGGAGACAAGGACTCAGTTTCACACGGACATCCTCATCAGTGTAAGGAGTTCCCCTAAGCTTTTAGTGATACTGGCTCAATCAAATCTGGAGTTCCTGACTTTATAGCTGAAAAGAATTTACACCTAGAGGGTTTAGTGAAACAAAGATGGAAATTTTCTTAAGGATTTTCTAATATAGGCTTCAGCATGAAGATTAAGAGAAAGAGAGGTACTCAGATAAACATAAGATACATCCAAGGGAAGGCATGATTTCCAAGGAAAAGTAGAGAAAAGTGAGACATACCCTTGAGGTATAGGCTCCTCAGGAGATCAGGCAACTGTCTTAGCTTTAGCTATATGGATCACACTGGATGATCTCAAGCTACATCTCAAAGGGCTGATAAGAAACCTTTATTTTTTTCCTTTTTTCTCTTTCAATGAAGCAGCTTTGAGGTTGCTTTGGACAGAATTACAATCTGATAATGTAAAACCAGAAGCTATGAAGGTTGTGCAAGGAAGTTAGTACATGTCTTTTGCTGATAAATGAGATTTCTGGTAAGATATTTAGAAAATTTCAGGTTTCAAGTGGGAAAAGAGAAGTGCTTTGAGCAGAAAATGTTCTAGAAGTTTTTGCTCTGCTGCAGATGAGAAGTGTCAATCAGATTCCTGGGTACAGGCTTTCTTTACCATTCTTGTTCCCAAGATTCCTACTCTTTAGGTAGGGGGAAATCATTTATTATTTCAATAAGGGATGGAAAGGAAACTGAGGCCTGGCACCAATCTTTAGAATAGAAGCCTTTATATAAGACAAAGACAAGCAGTGACCCTGACTCTATGACCTGTAGCCATTTTGAAATGTGAGTTCAATATCTTAAAAAAAAAATTTATTTTTTATATAATAAAATATAAGTGCCTCTCTTGCCCCTCCTACTCTCCAGAAGAGGCCAGAAGAGCGTGTCTGTTTCTATTTCTGTATATTGTAGTTATTCCCTGTCTGGAGAACTTAGGGCTTTCCTTATATGATCATTAGGAAGGCATGAGAAGTCTGTTTTTCCCATGTTTATATTACAATAGAAATATTTAACATCTGTAAAGCCACAAAAGCATTTGTATTCAGATTTCCTATGTCTCATTTGACACAACAGTGATATGCCATTTTATTTTTTCTTTCGTTTCTTCTTAAGTAGTATTATCCAATATTTCATTTAGTCAGAGAGGTATTTATACCTATTGGTAATTATGTACATTATAAAACTATTGGGGGGCTGATATAAATAAGATTATCATCTGATAATGGAGAAGCACTATATTTGAAATCGTATCAATATTTTTTCTTAATTTTTGTTCTTTTGTCATGTATTTGTGAGTATATATATATGCTTAAAACCCATGCTTTGTATCTCTGCTGAATTTGTTTAGTTAATTTATCTTTGTGATACTTACTTTATTAGATGCATCTGTTCAGTCCCAAATTGCAAACACACACACACACACACACACACACACACACACACACACACACACGTTCCAGGTATCATCTACTTTTTGTTAAGCTCCAGGGGAAAGTAAAATGATTTGGTTTACTGTTATACTATAGACTATTTAACGTGAAAAATAACTTGCAAATGTTTATGCAAAGATCTTTTGATTTATCTTAAACGTACCAACTTCAGGATTATTTTGGCTCAAATAATTATTTTAAGTACCCTGGAATTCTTTTTTTTTTTTTTTTAACTTTTTCTGGAAGTTTCTACCACTTTCCAAAGTCTTCATTTGAGATATCTGTATAGAAAGTATAAAGATTGTTGTAAGTTCTTTCACTGCTTTCATATCAAGACATCTTCCAACATGTTTAACCCACTACAGTCCTGAAACTTAGTTAGCATATACTGATTTCCACTCCATTTATGAATTGAGATGTTACTAATTGTTTGACTCATATGATAAAATATTAAATAAGATTAATTTTTATGTTTTTACAAAAATATTTCCTGGACATGAAAATTTTTGTACTTATTTGTAATTTCATATTCAACCAGTCTAAAATTTTGAAAGTTAGTATTTTGGTTATTGTTTGCTCTTTATCAGACATACCCTCTTTCTGTTGTTCACAGTATAAGGTAAGCATTAGATTGAAAATGCGAATAATGAGCTTTTAACAAGCTACATATAGACATACTGATAGGCTTTTCTACTTTATAAGGTTATGTAAATGCTTCTGTTTTTTTCCTTATTGCTGTACAATATGCTATGTTGTATACCTTTCCATCTTCTCAAAGCCACTGAGTACTTGAATCTGTCTCACTAAAACATTCTTCTATATTGCATTTTCAGAAAGAGAAAAGGTAAAAAGAATAAACATTTAAATCACTACATGTCTAATACCAAGGCTTATATGCATTGTATAATTCACATTAATTTCAAAGAAATTAATCACATGATCAAATACATTTGCAAAAGGATCCCAGAAATATGATCTTTACATTGTTAGGCATTGGCTAGTTTAACATGTGAGGAGTTCTCTTCCAAAATAATGAAGGGAAATACTTTAATTTAGGAGGCTATTTATGTTTCTGGCCCTGGATCGATGAAGAACCCACAATTTTCTTTACTGTCTAATTTTTGGCAGAGCACAGGTTTTAGGGAGCTGTTGGGATTTCTGCTGGATCTCTGCAGAAATCAAGACTTCTCTTATGCTCTTTTCATTTAGAAAATGTTGACAGTTTAGTGTTTAAGTTCCTAGTCATTATATATTTTTTACTTAGAAGAAATCTATTATAGTAGGAATCTTGGTTTTATATTAATATTACATGCTTTCTCATATAGGGGGTCTACTTGTAAAATTGATCAGAACTTTACTTGACATATTTTCTTAAAACAATACAAAATTAAAAGTTTTTTTAATGCAAAAATGTGATACTATGTATCCTCAAAGATTATATGAACACATCAGTCATTAATTTATGTGCTATAAAATATATTGTTATAGGTTCCTGGTGATCCAATTACTACACAATACACAACTCATTGATAAAGGATATTTTACTTGATTTAAAATTGAGGAAAGGGAAAGAAATGGCCAGAGAGAGAAATTGCCAGGGACACAGTCTCTGAACTAAGTTCAGGACTGTGGCATTTGGTAGGAATTTTAGGTTTTTTTTTTTTTTTTTTTTTTTTTTTTTAAGCTAAAACTTATCAGAGAAGAACACACAGTAAAGGAGGGGTGGGAGTTCCAGTTAGCTAGATCCTGGGGTCTGAGCTCTCACAAACGCCTGTGAGAATCTGGCCTTAGCTTAGCCCTAGATTGTCTTTTGGGTCCATTTCAATCTAATAATTTAGGCAGACAATAAAAAATGAAATAATAGAACATGAGCCTAGAGTCGGCTGTACATATTCATTGATATTGCCATTGACAAAAGTAGAGTTCTTTTGATTCAATTTCATTTTTACCCTGTTTTCACTACTCTTGCTTTATTTATCCAATAATTTCCTTAATAGCAAAAAAAATGCCATTTTTTAAATTTACAGTTATATTTTATTGTATGGAACCACTGTGATCCTCCTTTAAAAGAAGTTCTTATAAAGAAGACTCTAAATTTGTCTTAGGATGAAACATCCTTTAATTTAGATCTGCCCTTGAGGTCCTCAGGCTTAGATTCAGCAAGCCTCTTGATGAAGTAGAATATATGCACTAGATATTTTATAGTTATATACTCTGTCTTTGTGGAATGATGCTCATGTGAACGTGCTTTCTGTGCTGTATGGGGAAAGGATGTTTCCTAACACTTTGTAGCTTGCTTCACTCTGTAAAGACTTGCTTCCTGCACCTATTCACACCTCTGTGCTAAGAACAAAGGATGTAGATCCCTAAAATCTCCTTGTAAACAGGACATTTGTTTATGCTCATGTAGATGAAGGATCCTTATAGTCCTTACAGATTATCCAGCCAGAAAAACAGAGAAGAATCTGGTTTCCTTAGCTTGGACATCCGACAGGATAGGTAGCAATTTTGCTGGCAGACCCTGAAGGGTGTGAGGTTTGTGTAAATAAAGCCTTCCTGGGGGCAGGAGGGAGTTTTTAAATGGATAAATGACCCAGAGGGAGAAGCAGAGGGGAATCATGTGAGGTGAGATCTTTCCCTAAGCGGGTCCAGGTATTGCATCTAGAGAGCTGGCCTCTTTCTTTCTCGAAACTGTCACAGATTTTAATATTTTCTTTCCATCTAAACCTTCTGCCATCTGTTTACTCTTGTCCTTGACTTTGTCTTGTCACTGGTATGATTAAGACCCAAGGATCTAATTCAGACTGCTCCACCTACTTCAGCACTCATTATTCTTTCCGTCATTCACTCAGCTCTTCTAGCCTTTGTCAGCCTGGTCCATGTTCCCTGATTAACCCAAGGACATGCGCATCTCAGGGTCTTCAGACTCTTTCATTGACCATTTTCTTCGTAACTGCCTTTCATAACACAAGTCTCTCTTTTCTCACTGCCACCAACCATGATGTCTCTGTCATTTGTGTATTTTTCAACATAGTGCTCATTATGATTTGATAGTACATTATATTCCACCACTGGGTTGTGTTTGTTTTCTTTGTTAGATTATGTCTCTAAGGTAATGGAAGCTACTTAGGAACCTTTGGGTCACTTTTCTCTCTGTGATTGGGTCATCAGTGGATGGAGACTTCTCACCCCATAGTGAATACTTAGTAACATTTTAGTGCAATGAATAAATGAATAATTGAGTTTCAGTAGTTCCATGACGTAAAAAAATAACCAAGGAGTTGGAAGGGCGCTTTCCTAACATGACTGAAAGAAAACGCTGAGCTGATAAAAACGCTAGTAAGATGCAAAGAAATGATAAATAAGTAGAATGTTAAAAACAGAGAGAAGTAACCCTCAAAAGTGAGAATATTATATTTATAGATATCACAGAATGATGTTACTATACTGTGTGGCAAATAAAATACATGACTCTCCACACTCAAAACTTTCCAAATCATGTTTCCTCCAGACATGACTTAGGTAACTAAAAACAAGCTCTAAAAGAATGTGTTCACCACTAAAAATAAAACAAAAATGAATGAATAAACAAAAAAGAGAATTTTGTGACTCTGGACGTGAAAATGCACTTGGTACAGTGTTCAGGTCAATATTATAATGAACAGGTTAACTCTGTCTCACAGAATGGTGCATACGACCTCCTGTTACCTTGAAATATAAGGCTTTTGTCTTGTCAGTGGAAAGTAGGACTTTCATAACTTTCTAGTTTCCCAAAACTTATTTCTTCTTTTATTGGGTAGAGAAACCTTACAAACATGGATGGAACAACAAAAAATAGACATGAGAGTTCCTTTATATTCTTTCTTTCTGGACAAATTATTCTAAGAAATAAAGAAATGTAACTCAAACTTTCTTTCAAATTACTTTGAAATGTCTCATATATTCTTTTATTTTTTTTTTTGTAAATACTGACAAGATATAAAGCTCATTCTTCCCAAGTAAAGAAGAATAATTACATGGCATTTATCCAATACTTCCAAACTTAGATTAAGATTCCCAGTTCTCTTAAATACAGCAGCATATAAAAAAGTTGCTAAATATCTGTAAGTGAGCTCATTTTTAAATATGTGGAAATATGTTTTTGTGTGTTTATTTGTTCATTTAATGACATACATTCTCTAAGTCTGTGGCTCCAAGATGACCTTGGAAGTATTTATTTTTTCCATGTTATACCAAGTAGAACTTTTCTACCTTTCAGAAGCAAAAATAGGAGGCATATTTTCTGTTGCTGCTGTTGTGTTTAAACATTTGCTTTGGTGCTGTGAGAGTTGCATTCAAATAACAACTGTCTCTGTTACTGCTAGCTTTGTGACCTTAGTCAAATCACATCATCCCGTGTCTTTGAATATATTTTCTTCTTTTAGGAAATGGCTAAGTCTTTACACAGTTAAAGAAAACATGATGGCGGTAAAATATTTGAAAACATAAAGTAAACCTTTATCTCTGTGGAGAAAACAGTAGATAATGATGAATTATTTTCTTATTTTTGCCAACATTGAAACTCTACCATCTGAAGTCTTAACCTTTTAAAATTAAATATTTCCCTATAGTCAAAAATGTATTTCATTCAGTGATGTCCTCATAAATTCTTCACCTAACCTAACCAAAGTCAATGAAACAAACATGCAGATTAGTTTAACATGTCAAATGAAAAGAGAATGGAGTAAAATAGGTATACTATAAAATAATGGTTGAAGATGCTGCAAAGGCATTTGTAGAAATCTATTAACACTCACAGTGTTTTGAGTTAATTCTCTCTTTTGCTCATTTTACTGAATTAAAATATTTTATTGTTAAGCTAGGCCAATTAGGGATACTGATGATACTACCCAGAAATTTTCCAACTATCTGTTGACCCACTGGATACCAAACTACTTGAGAACAGACTGATACCCTTTAATTCTAGAGCAATATTCTACTTTAAAATAAGCAACTATGTATAGAAGTGAAAAAATCTTTTCACTTTTGAGGCAGGGTATTTCCATTTTGCCAGGAAGATCTCTGACCTACAATTCTTTCTTGTCTCTGCCTCCCAAGAAACTCAGGTCGTATATATACACAATCACTCCAACTAGCAATGAAAGCTTTTACATTGGCTGTCAGGTATTCTTTTTGTAAAGAGGAAGAGATATTAGGAGGTGCTGTTTGAAAAACTGGACTCCAGGAGGTAATTTGTGTTTCCAATTAGCATGCTCGAGAAACTGAAAAACACAACGTTCTGGCTGCCCATGACAAGAGTGACCAGCATTTTGGCATTGTGATATGAGCCTACACATGTGAAGGAACACTCCATAGCTACCCTGGGCTGGACTGTCCTGTAGGTACACCCAGGGTAACAGCTAAGGACTCCTTTATGAAGTTCTGTAGATTTGAACATAAGTAATGGCTCTACCGCTCACGTCTGTGCGATTTGTTGCCACATACTGAGTTTGTCTGGATTAAAGTTTCTGAGTTAGCCAACCTTATTTAGTGAAGTCATGGAATGAGCAAGATGAATGAAAGTTCAGCTAAAGCGAATTTAATGCTTGGGATGCTTCTGCAGAAGAACAATAAGCACTACAGCTTTGGAGGGATTTTGCTTACTTTTCAGTTTCACCTGGAGCCGGTTTTGCCAACGGGCATTCAGGCTTTATTTATGTCTGCAAGGAGCTTTGCTGAAGAAGTGGAAACAAATTTTATTCTTCCTTGATACGCACAACTTTTGTTGCTGTGGGCATCCAGCCAAATGGTGCAGGCAAGCCGGAAGAAGGTAGTTGTGCTTACTTCTCTGCGAGTAAAGAGCATTGTACATTCCACGGGAGTACAGTGACCTTGGATTCAGCTGAGCTTCTCTGGTGTGCCACATCCCTAAGACTTCATAAAATCAAGTATTCATGAGGGAACCATAGAAAAGGGAAACAGCTAGATTTCTTTTCTTAAAACAAAACAAAACATTTATTTGTATTATTTCCTCTTCTAATATAAGAAAACAGAAGCAGTCTAAAATTAGCCTGAATGCCTGCCTTTGATCATTGCTGGTAAGAAAAGAATTATTCTGTAATTTGCTTTGTAAAGCCCATTTCCTCTAACTTGCTACAGAGATAGCTGCCACATCTAATTGTGTTTGTGTAGTTTCTTAATTTGCATGAAAGAAGATAACAGAAACGAAAACTCAGGAGAAAGACTAATGCAGATTACTAGCCCAGGCAGGCAGAATTTGTTATTCATTAAATGCTAATGAACCCAGCACCCCAGTTCTATTTGTCTCACTCTATTTGAGATTTGAAAAGTCTTGTAACACAGTTAAAGTCTATAATAAACAGATATGTAAAATTAAAATCCTGGCTTCCCTTGTGCTCCTATCTGGTGAATATACAATTACTCCTGGAATACACAAATTAAGTAAATCAGCGTGGAAAAATATATTTTCTTTCTCTCTCTCTTCTTTTAAGCTACCAAAAAAGAGAAGAAAAGAAAAAAGAAAAGAGAGAGAGAAAAATGAATAATTTTTGTTGTAATTGCTTTGACAAAATACCTTACATAAAGTGATTTAGGAAAAACAGGCTTTATCTTGGCTCATTGTGTACCATAGCAGGAGATGAGGCTAAAGCTTGAAGGAGCTGTTACATCACATCCACATTTAAGAGCAAAGAGAGAATGAATGTATAAAACTGGCTACTCAGCTCCCTTTCTCTTCTTTATTTAATACTGTCCCAAACCCAAACCCAAACACCCAGTGAATAGTATCATGCACTTCAAGGATGATCTCCCACATCAATTAATATCGTCAAGGTGACGGGATGGCAGCACAGGACAACACAATCTAGACACTTCCTCATTGAGACCATCTTGTCAGGTGGTTCTAGGTTGTGCGACATTGAAAATTAAAATCAACCATTTCACTTTTGCATTTGACTGCTGTCTTTAACTCTTACATAACCTAGACTTGCCTTTTGCCTGTTTTGCCTACTGCAAAAAAGAAGACAGGAGAAAGAGATGAAATATGGATGAATCTATGCATAGCTTTATCATTTAAACAGTATTTATTTTAGAACACTGAATTACATTTTTCTAGGACTGCTTTCTAGAAAATGTACCAGGTGTAAAGTGATAGCATATGTAATTAAGGTAACAATATTTTAATTTATTTGTTTAACCTAGTTGCTTTTAATGAGTTATTAGATTAATTCTAGGTGAAATTAGAACATAATTCTATTATATAGAATAGATGTTGTTTATCACAAAGTCTTCTAGATTCTGTATTGTTCATACATTGCAGTATTTTAAACAACAACTATAGAATCAAAAGTCTGCTTTTGAATCACTGCTTATCTTCTGTGGAAGGCCCTGGTATTCACACATTTGCTAGCAACACTTTTTAGTCTTGTTTATTTGGTAAACTCTGACTTCCGAGATTTAATTTAAGAAACGAACAATTAGACTTGCCATGTGTGAACAGTGCACATCGGAACCAGATCATATAGTGTAGATGTATTGTTTGCCTATTTCATTGTTGTGTCAAACAAACACCTAATGAGAAACTTAAAGAAAGAGAGATTACTTTTATCTCAGATTCAGGGGATGCCATGGCAGGGAAATCATTCCCATCAGTGGTATGTCTAGCTGGTCATATCTGCTAGCCGATCTCACTGATTGTGTTTTTAGACCACACATAACTGTAAAAATCAAAAATAAAGCTTGATATTATTGGGAACAAATTACTAGTTAAGAAAATGCTAATTTTGGCAGGGAGATGCAGGAAGAACAAGAAAGCACAAGAGCTTCAGAAAAACAAAGTTCAAAGCTTGATGCTACTGCATAGAAGCTTTATTTGTAATCAGTCTATACCTTGAATTTATTAGTATCAAACAAGACTAATCTACTTCATGTCATCATTGGATAGAGTTGAACTCCATAACTCTAACATGAATTCCCTAAGTTGTTGATTCACTTTAGTTGTATTCCAATTATTTAGAATATTCTATGTTGAACTTACATAATTATCTATATACTTTTTATTACTTTTCATAAAGAAATGACAGCATAGCTCTATGTATTATGCTTGATGTTATATTTTACCATCAGGAAATAGACCCCAGCATAGGACTTAATTTAGTACTTGTTGGTTAAAACAACAAATATCTTGTTGGCTAATTCTTAGTTTTCATATTATTGATTTGGTAAAAATTTTGAAAGAGTTTGTAAAGAACTATGTTTCTAAAATTTCCCATGTTATGTATTCTGACATAAAAATATCACTGAATTTTAAAAATGTATTTAAAACCTCATTCTTCCCATGTACTTCCCATAATATTAAACATTACTTTGGCCATATTAGTATTATATAAGGCAATTTTGAAAGTGATTAGTAGTTAGTATACTTTGAAGATATTTTCTCAAAACTATATTTTACTGCTACAAACTAAAATAAATCTACTTTGTCTGATTAGAGGCAGTTTTCTGGTGTCTGGTATCAACTGCACTTTGGTCTATTGCTATTATTTCACAGAAAATGTGCATTAAAAGATGAGCTCTATTTAAAATTCTCAACTGCTAATTTATCTGTGTTCTACAGAAAAATACAAACATATGTGCCTACACACCACACACACACATACACACACACACACACACACACACACACACTAGCTGACTTCTTCTACCTCATGTTCAAAGTCCAAATATTTTTGAAAACCTCAAAAAAAATCACTAGTATGAAAGAAAAATTGAGAAATAAAACACTGTCTCCCATTGAGAATATACTATGGTCTTTGTGACCTATTTAAATATTTGTGACTAGTTTAGTCACCCAGTGACATTAATCATTCAGAGACATTCATGACAGACACTTATTTCATTGACTTACTGAACAGTTCACCATTACTTCGGTATATCAGCTTAGAGTTAGTATTTTGTTTTGCAAAAAAGGATGGAAAGGCTAACAGACCTTTGTTGTTGGTTAAGATCACTGTACTGATGAAAAGTACCACAGGCCACAGGTCATCATGTCACAAGGTTTTGAAGTTGAAATTGGAATTAAATATGATTGAGAAATTGTGAGTCCCCAGTAGTGAGCTCTATACAACTTTTAAATATCTTTGCCAATTTATAATTTCTTCTCTGGCCATTCTTATAAAAACGAAAAGTCTCCTTTCAGAAACCTCTAATCTCAGCCCTCCTAGACCAAAATCCGAGAAGTGACCAGTTAAAGTCCTTATAGTTTTTAACATATAAAAAAAGAAATAAAAGTGGTTGTATGAATAATTAGGCAAAAATAAAGGTCTTGACTTGGTTCTGAATTTCTTTGGCCTAGAGAGCACATAAAGCAATAGTAATGGCTTCATGCAAACTGGCAGGCTGGCAGACAGAAGAATGAAGAGCATGCTGTTTAAATAAGTTAAACCAGGAAAGTATCTGGGGAGTTTAACCCATGTGCAGAGTTGCTAAGCATAATGTTCAGTCATTAGATGTCCTAACACATCTGGGACATCTGGATCACATCCTGAAACCGAGGGCTTCACAGGGCAACCTGCTCCTAAGGTCTTACTCTTTTTTTTTCTTTGTATTACATCTATGTCCAGAATATTGCTCTGTCTTCATCTCCTGTCTCCTAATTCTAATTCTCAAATTCTTTCTTTAAAACCTCAGGGTCTCCAGGCAGGGCTGTGGTGGTACGCGCCTATAATCCCAGTACTCTGGAGTCAGAGGCAGATGGATCTCGGTGAATTCAAGGCCAGCCTGATCTACAGAGTGAGTTCCAGGACAGCTAAAGTTACAACAGAGAAACCCTGTCACTAAGAAACCAAACCAAACAAATAAACAAACAAACAAAACCCAAAAAACAAAAACAAACAAACAAAAAAACCTCTTCAGGATCTCCATACACCGTTAGTTGCACATTTTTAAGTACTTTAACACTTCTACTTGGGTGGAAGTTAAAATATTTTGACTCTTAACATTTTTTTTGTAAGTTCTGTACATATACTATTCTGTCATATATTAGTGTTGTAAAGATAATTTGTGATTATTTTTATGGACATAATTTACAGCATTTCCCTGTCGTACACAAGAATTGCAAGAGTCTAACATATCTTGGGTATGTCCTGTGTTGAGCTCCAGCTTGACAATCTCTCATCAGAATATTACTTTTCCTTATTAATTATTTTCTAGAAATACTGGTCTTGTTGGATTTTTTTCAGATACTATTGTGAATGAAAATACTGGTGAATATATTTTTATACTATGTTGCATTTTAAGTTAATTCTTTATTCTATCCTCTACTAGATTACTCAATTTTAGTGACTGGGCCCCAGTCAAGTCTAATTGTATCTATATTTGTTTCTGTCTCAGCCTGACACACATACACCTTGCCTAGTGAGAATCAAATGGACCTTCTCATTGTCCATGTTCATCAAGAAAATATCCTAGCACATATATAGTCCACATACATGTTCAGTCACCTTTTATTAAGGCTGAAAAGTCTTATTTTATCATGACAAGGACAGTGTTCTTCCTGTATCCAAACAAGAGAAAACAGCTCTATAGAGCTCTAAATGAAGTCTTGTTTTTGTCAAGAAGCAATGAACAACTAAGCAACAAGTAAAATAATTATGCCGATAAGGAGACAGTATGAAGAAATTTTAGAAAAAGATGGAATTTTTGTAACATTAGTATATATAATTACACATATTCTGTGATCATCTCCATTATAAAATTAATTCTGTATTTGTTGCTTTTTACTTTTGATTTCTCTAATGAAATGATATTTTTCCAGCCTGCTTTACTAACTAATAAAGAGGCTTATCATGATAAAAAATTAAAATTGCTTCTTTTTCCCAGTGTTGAGTGGGTTTCAATTCATGCTTTAGACAATTGGAAACTTCATTTTATTTGTTTTTTGTAAAACTGATTTTTAAAAAATTAATATTAAAATAATTTAAATTTAAATTTAATGAAATTTAAAATTAATTTAAACTATATTTGTTACATTTTAATGTAGGATTTTGAGAGTTTGGCAAAAGAAAGTAGATTTCCTTAACCCATTTTCTTAAAACTGCAATCTATTATAAAACTCAATTCCTTGAAGTGATTCAGTACAGTTTTCTACTCAGTTCACATAAAGGCATTTCACAGTGTAAATTACGACAAAGGAATGAATGGCTGCATTAAGTTACAGTCTCTATGAGGCCATGAGTTGTGGCATGCTGACTGTGTCTTGAGTCCTGACTATACTGCAGGCTGCAGTGGATGTGTACCCGAGTCCGGGAATTCTAGACCTAGCCGGGAAACAAACAGAACAGAACCTTCCTTCAAACAGCAACAAAAACTGAAGGCTTTGAAAAGTGTTCCAGGTTCCAGTAGTTAATAAACTACTTCACATAAACGCCTAGCTCAGTCCTTGGCAATGACATATTAAAATATCAGTTTCATAATTAGCAAATATTGAATGGAGAGGATATTATTAATAGAATCATTCTGACTTCATAGTGCCAAAAACGTTATGTGCATACTATATGCTAACATAAAAATTATCTATGTTACTCAACTTTTATTACACAGTTTTCCCCATCTCCCTATACCATATTTTGTGAGCAGGTGAGGGTAATCAATGAGTTGTAGGTTTGAGTCCACAGAGCCATAGACTGCTGCCACACTTTCACCAAGGAGCTTCCAGGAAGAGCCTGTGAGCTACAGCCTGTATAATCAGCTTCTATCCTCTTATGCATTCCCCTTAAGCATGAACTAATGCCATGACTGCTCAGTTCTGCTGAACTGCAGACAAGTTAGGAGGAGGCTAAGACAGAAAAGAAGTCAGATCACTATGATAATAGAGGGCTGTTGTTTAATTATAACCCTAATACTAAATGAAAAGATGTGGATATTTAAGAGGGGAGCATCAATTCAGATCATCAAATTATTATTCTAAACTGAGATATTTTGGCTTTTTTAAAAAATAGTGCACTTGACATCAATCATTTTGGGTATAGATAGCTCTTCATCTACATTTCTGAATCTTCCATAAAGTGAGTAAATTTAGAAAAACTATTCTGTTTATATGGAAAAGCTGAACATAACTTTTAACATGATGGAAACATATTTTCTCCTTAAAAACTTAAGAAAAATACCTAAGAAATATTACAAAGGTAATGGAGCACATTAACTCACATCGTTCACTCTGTAATTTGAAGGATTCTGAATGGATCATTAACTATAATTTGACAATGCTGTTCAGAGTGGGAAAGAACAGAAATGTTATTACGAAGCTTGATACCGTATTCCATTTGAAAATATATAGTTACAACACTAATAAAAGCATTTAAAAGGTTTTTTTCCCTTTGACTGTGAAATTTAATTATATACAGTATCCTTCATAAGAAAGTTTTAGTGAGAACTGTTGACACTATTAGTTCTGCACAATCCATTTGTAACACCACTTTTCTATTATTTAAAATTATGTGAATAATTGGAAGCTACAGATATTCAGTGCCAACTGCTCTGGGAGAAAAGAAATTCATGTTTGTAAAGTCTACTAATTGGTTGCACTTGAAAAAATTAACAATTTGATTTAATTTTTTTTATCAGAAACCATCCAAATAATAACCACGCTGTTCAGAACTCACCTGTTAGGGAAAAGAAAATATGGAGCTTTATAAAAACAATCTCCTTCAATTTAGATAGAAATACTTTCTGTAAAAGTAAGTTAAACCCAAAATTAAACCTTACTTTGTACTTATAAATAACGACTAGAGATTGCTCTAAAAGATAACTTTTTATTATTGAGATCCAAAGATTAATCCAATAAACTTTTTTTAACCTGATGACTGTTAATCGTTCTGATGGATATATAGCATAGTATACCCTTGAACTTCATTTTCTATTCCTGTAACTATTACATAATTAATTAACTTATGTAATATATATGTATGTAATAATTAGCCCAATTTATACACTCTTTTGTGGTGATCCTGTTCAAACTTTACTTGAGTTTTTATAAGGTTTTCCTTTGTTAACAAAGGATCAGTGTACCTATGGGTATATTGTTTTGAGTCCATTTACATACTATATGATTTGTATGTATCTGTTCAAAATTTATTCCTTGATTTTCTTTTCACTTTTAATACTTTATTTTTCATTATTTGAAATGTTATTGTTCCTTTAGGACTATTCCTATTATGGTTCTATTTGACAATCAATCTTGCCTGCTCTATGTGTAGGGAGATACTCTTCTGTATTAGCATAGCATGTAGCAGTGTTGATGGTGCTGTAGGTGTCACAATCTATAATCCTCTAATGGAACATACAGAAGGAAATACTTTGTTACCACATTCTCATCAAGTTCAGAGGTTTTTAGGCCCACTTCTGTTCTCTCCAGTCATCACAGTCTGTGATAATTTATTGATCATGACCAAATTGTTTTTTATATATAGAGGAGAACTAGGAGAGAGGATGTATCTTTGTAGAACCAGAAATCCTGCAGCATTCTTTAAGTTCATTTTTTTTTCTGTTTTGTTATCATTTATACCACTAAAATATTCAGAGTTATATTTTGTCTTGTCTCAGGGTTTGTCTTGCCCATATTTCCTCATAAAATAATATCTACCATGAAATATGCATAGTGTTTTCATACATTAAGTTGACTTATTTAATAATATAATTAGTATACCCTCTTTCTTGGACTCTTCTGTGGTACCTATGTGCTGCAGCTTACACCTTAGATGTGCCTTATACAGATTGTATGTATAAGGGCTCCATCCTCAGCTTGGTACTATCATTACAGAAAGTAAGTAAGAAATGGTGCATACTGGGAGCTCTGATGTCATGGGGGCATAACTTTCAAGGAACTGCAGGATACTAGTTTCCTCTCTACCCTTTTACTTTCTGGCTGTGATTGGGGTGAATAGCTAGCTCTTCCATGGTTCTCTGCCCTGATGCATTGCCTAGTGACAGTACTAAAAGCAATGAGGCCAGCTGAGTGTGAACTGACACTTCCAGGCTGGAAAGCTCTAGAAATATTTTCTCTTTATTTGCTGATTTTCACATATTGTAACAGAAAACTCACTCATACAACATGTATATTAGCTCTATAACAATTTGCTTGAAATGAATGAAATACATGGCTTTGCTTTGAATAGTATTGCTTTCTATTATAATTAAAAAGACCTAATGTAGTTTTATATAAAATTACAAAATTCAATGAGCATCTAAAATGTCGTATAAAAATTTTGTGAAGTAAATCTGTGTACTTTGCACATGAATGCCATGGAAATCTCTACTTAATTACACTACAGATAAGAAAGCTTTACCTACTAATAAGCAAGATTATTAAGAGCAGAATAAAACTAAGAACAGGTGTCTTAGTACTCTTTCAAAAAACCTGAACAATTAATTTCCATCTGGCCAAAAACAATACATGGAAGACTTGACTGCTGCCCTCCTCCAGAGAAAGTAACCCTTAAAAGCAGGCATAGTGGTCAATGATAAATTATTTAATCTTAGTAAATGATAAAGCGGTTAACTACATAATATAGTTGGGGTAAATATTACACAGGGTTTATTTTATGGGGTGACATCCTATATTAATAAATTGGCTTCATGTTAATGTTCAATTCTAGAGAATTCTGCCCGAGTGCCAGGCCATCTGTTTTGAGATCAATGTGCTGTAATTGACTGATGGGAATTTTAAAACAGAAAATCCAGCTGTTTTACATTTGTCCTCTTTGACCAAAAGTTAAATTACCATATTATACATCTGCATAATTGCATTCATTTTTACTGGAGTGTGACCTTGTAGATAGTAGTGTTTTCAGTAATAAAATGATAGATTATATTTACAGAAATTTTACATTAATAACAAGACATGTAAAATTGTGCTTCAGATTTAAATCTCAAACTAGCCCATTTTATATGCCAAGGCTCTTGAGCCATGAACAATGTCCAGTTCCTGCAACCAATCCAAGAGTAGTACTGTCATAACAGCAGTATATCCACATAGCTATGCTACAGGAGAGGTCATAAGCACTATGTATTTGTATTTGTAGTTGTATTTGTAGTTACCACATGAATTATATAAAAATAACCATGAGTATGGTATGTGACACTCTCTTTAAAAGAAATCTCCATGTGACCCATTTAATAAAATTTAACCCATTTGATTAACATACCTATCAAGTCAGCACAGAAACAGTGATCATAGTCCCTAGGACAGTGTAAGTAAACACTGTGAGGCACTATTGCCCATCCACAGTTTGGCTATAATCAAAGCATAAAATCGTAAGTGTTGACAAGGTAAAGCAGGAATAGAAGCCTTTGTACACTGTGTAGCTGTTTCCAAAAGCGATCGTCAAGTTAACATCAGCAAAACCCCCCTCCTACTTTTTCATGCGTACCCATTATTGTGTAAGGCAACATCATTCATGGGAAAATATAGAAAAAATATCCAAATGTTCATTAATTGCTAAAGGAACAAATGCCATGCCCAGATTTTTGGAATAACATCTTACAATAGAAAGAAAGGAACGGTAGTTAGGGTGTAATAGTGGCAAATCTGGAAACATTGTGATAAGAGAAGGAGGCAGGTCTCAAAAGGCCAGTGTTGAGAGTAAGTTTGTGGGAAAGGAAAGCAAATTATGAGTTTCCTAATGCCTAATTTTTGAGAAAACAGAAATGTAGCAAAGTTACTAATTTGATGGAAGGGCTCTGAAATAAGCATGAATGCATGTGTCAGAATATGCTAAAATGGGGCTGGAAACATGGCTCAGTGGTTGACAGCGCACGCTTCTCTGTTCTTCCAGAGAAGCAAGCACATTTTCCAGGAACGACATGAAAGGCTAAGACTACCAGAAGCTGCAGCTTTCAGGGGATCCGAGTCCTTTCTTCTGGACTCTATAGTCACCCGCACTTGTACATATATCCATACGCATACACACTCAATTAAAAACGAAAATAAAACATCTTTTTTTGAAAAAGAATATACTAAAATGATAACATTCTGTACCTCAAACAGGTGCATTTTATGTAGTACCCATTATTTCTTAATAGAACTGCTAGCACTGAATCATTGAAACTTCAATCATGGAAATGAACTTGACTTAATATAAATTATTTTTCTGTTGGAGTCCAAACAGAAATTCTCTCTTTTAAATGCTGAATAGATGAGTTTGCCAAAAGACCAGGGATTAGAAATTCGGTTTGGCTCAATGTCTTTAGTTTTGAGTGATTTCATGGATAATTCCTCCAAGCTGTGAGAGCCTCACATATCTTCATTAACATTTCTTATGTGAGGTGGCATCTAAAAATTAGTGTCTAACAAATAAAAGAAGCAAGCAACATAGTCTCAAGTAAAATTTACTTTAATTTTCTGTTAAAGCAGAGCCCATATGGACTTAAAAATTCAAACCAAAGTTTAGCTGTGGACTCATAAAATATCATCTCTTTATTATTGGTGTCTTTAAGATTTATTTTTATTCATTCATATTTGATATTCAAAAAAACCATTAAATTTTGTCTGTTCATTACATACAAAATGATATATACTGATGTGTCTGTAAACTGTAAGATGGTTAAATGGAATTAACTCACATACTACCTCACAGTTATCCCATTTTTGGTGTGAAATATGCATTAATTTTAATGTTTTATCAACAATACAGTGTATTGCTAAAGAATAGACACTGTGCTGTATAATAAAATTATTCTTCTCATTTGAGTTTTTGTGTCCTTCATCTAACATATCTTTAATTTATCATGTCCACAACTGCTCTAGTACCCGTGCCTCTGTCCTACTTTCTGTAATATCAACATTTTAAAGTTCTATATATCTGTACTAGGTGTCCTTTTGTGCTTGGCTTATCTCATTTAGCAGAATATACCTCAGTTTCATTCTTGTCATGAATTTACATGATATGGCTGAATACAATTTCTAGTATTCTACTATTCCTCTAAAGCATATTTTAAATTGTTTGAGAATTTCATACATGCATATATTGTGTTTTGATTAAATTCTCTCCCTTTCCCCTCACATCCAAATCTTCCTCTGCCCCTACCCCACTTTTCCAAATGTATGTGCTTTTCTAAAGCATATTTTCTTTGCTAGTTAACTAATGGATATGTAACTTGAGTCTACATCTGGCCTATTGTGTATAGCCCTGCAGTAAATACAGCTACACAGATTTCTAGTCAACTTCAAGATAAACTAATTTACATGCCTAACAAAAGTGTGCAAGGCTTTCATTTTTTATTTCCTTGTCAGTACTTATTATCACTAATCATTTTGATAATAACCTTTTTTGTTGGAGTGAAGTGGTACCTCCTTTGTGCTCTGGCTCTTCATCTCTGGTGCCTGGTAATTTTGAGCATTTCCTCAAATATTTCTTACATATTGTCTTTTAGAAATGCCTACTCAGATCTTTTTGATATTTGATAATCTGCATTCTTGTTAGTGAGTTACTTGAGTTCCTTATTTTTTGTAGTTGTTTGTTGATTGCATGTTAGTGTTTGTAGATCCATTCCTTAATTCTGACTTTGTTCCATGTGAAATGCTCAGCTCAGGGTTTTTCCTTTTCTGTGCATTTTCTTGTTTTCTTTGTTCTTACTAACTCACATTTAGTGATCTATATTTTCTAATTTATTAAGTAAACGTTTCTTTCACTCCTTAATCTTACACATACACAAATGTTATTTAATTCTTCCTAATTCAATCCTCCATCTGATTACGATGAATTAAAACTTAAAATATTTGTTTCATTTTAATTTATTATTATAGCTATGTAAGGATTTTTTTTAAAGAAATGGCTTTTTATGATGATTTAATAGATTTATTTACTATTTACAGGCCTAGTTACTTTAATAAGATGTTAGACTTTGAGTGTTATATTTTTCAATTGCAATTCTGAAAAGTTGGTGGACTTTGCTCTGAGAGGTGACTGGATTGGTAGCTCATGGTCTTCATTCCTTGAGATTAGCTTTCACAGAGGTGATGAAGGTCCTTTGATTCCAGTGATAGTTTGATCCTATATTTAAGATGTGACCCTTCTGAAATTGCTGTTGAGTGCTCTGGATGTTCAAAAGAGATCCTTAGATCTGGTAATTGCAATTTCAACTTCTTCCAGTTTCAGAAAACTCTTAGGATTAAACACTTTTCAGTGTTTCCCAGTCTTTCCTGAATACCATGAAATTTCATTCTACACAGCGAAACTTATATCTGCTAACGATTCAAAGCAGCCTCTTAGAAAACTCACGTCGTCCTTTCTGGGGACCTTTTTTTCTCTTTCATGTGGTTTCTGGAGTTCCAGATGTTTTAGATTCTCAGAACTCCCAATTTTATTTCTTCAGCTCAGCATGATAAACTCTTGACACCTGACTACTAAAGGGCTGTGGTCCTCATTGTCTTTCATTTCAGTGCAAAATAAAGAATTGAACTTCTGTATAACCTGCTTCATGACTGAGAATCAGAGATGTGAGGCACCACACACAGGAGCCCATGGACTTGTGTCCAGTGGTTTGTGGTTCATCCTGGGTTGATTACATGGATGCAGGCTGTGTGGACATGGAGGACTGATGGTAATCATTTACTCTCCTTTCAAGATCTTCACTCTTGCAGTTTCCTCTGGTCTAGTTTTTGTTCTCTTGTAATAATTCTATTAAAAAACTCTTTCTCTGAATCATCATTTTCAACCTGACAAAATGCACTATTTATCCAAATTAATTTCTACCTCTTCTTATGCAAGGGAGGAAGTCACAAATTCACCATCTGTTACAGTTATTCAACAAATTTTGAAGAATAACAACCACCAAACTAAAAATGTTCCATCTTAAGTAATACTAATATTATAATTAGAAACTCAAAAGATACAGAGCTAAAACTGAGCATCCTGTCCAGGTGGTATTGGTGATCTTATTATGCAGCCTTGACTTAGCTATGGATGCTTGACATAAATTGTAAGTTAAATTCTCCCTATGTACTTCATTGATGTGCCTTCAAATTTCATTCTATTACAACTCATTTCTCCTTCAACCATATTTTCACTCTTTATACTGCAAGTCCCTTGCAGAGGATACATTTACCATGTAAAATTCCTCAAAACAATATTTTTCCTAGTTATATCATTGAAGCAACTAGCCCATTATCACAGATATTATACACAGATAGCCCAATATCACAATATTTCTATTCTTTTTGATGATTACTAATAAGGGAGTCCCAAACTTGTGCTGGTTCAGAATATGAAGGTTTTCATAAAACATCTTAGGGACAAATAAAAGAAAGTTCGTTCATATGTTATTTTCCTTTCATAAAACTGGTGAGTTCAAAGACTCATTTAGACTCTCTGATGGAGACATGAATAATTTTCATAATTTATATTTTATTCTAAAATATAGAAGTGACTGAGTGCATCCTATAGAGAAAGATCATGAGTGACAGAAGCAGGCGCCAGGACAGTTCTTAGGCTACTCTTACTCTCTTTGCTAGCTTAAAGATTCTTGGGGAAATATAATGATTTCCATGAATAACAATATTCTCTTAAAATTTTAGGAACACAAGAAAATCATATATGTGAAACCTAAACATTTTTTAGTTATATTCGCCAGAAAGTACAATTACGTAGAAAATAAATGTGTGTGTAGAATTTGATCATATCTTTAAAGTCACGTTTGGGTGTGGTTTTTATATAAGTACCAGAAAGGAAGGATGTCAGAGGGCACAGCTGTGAACTGTGCATGAATTAAACTTAGGCTTTTTTCTTTCTTAATTTGGGTCAAACCAATAAGTCTATTTATTAACTTGAAATACCTTCTGTACATATGTACCTTTGAGGCAGCGTGGAAAATACACAAACATTGAAACATCTGCATTGTGAATACAACATGTAGATTTCAAACACAAAATGAAAATGACAGGTAGCATTGTCATTAAATGAACAACAATGATTATAAAGTTATTAAAAAAAGATGATGCAGTGGAAAGAAATGCCACAAATGTGGGGAAAAAAGAAACTGGATATCAAGATTTCTATAGGCTATCAATGAAAAACTAAATCAAAATAATTTTTGAAGCATATTGGCTGATTTACCTAACCTGAGAACAAAATTGAAGTCAAAATTATTTCTTAGTTTTTAAAGATCGCAGTTATTCATATCATGGTTTTAAACAAATCTTAAAGGAGAGTTTAGGATTCCCGTATCTAAAACTGGGAAACAATATAACATGAAGTATGTACTTTATACTTCTCTTTTATTTGTGAATCTTAAATATATTTATTTGTAAGGTATAATTATGGTATAATACCAATATTTGATGTTTGCAGGACTTTGTAAATCAAAAGAGTTTGAAGTAATAAAATACAGTGATTCAATTTTATGAAAGTATCTCTTGCATTCAAAGGAACTGAATTTTTGCTGTACCTAATAGTATACCTTGAGATAATTTTAGATTTAGATTTTAGATTTAGCCTACTATACTATTTTGTACTCAGGATAAACTGTTTAAGTTTAACCCGCTTTTAAGAGAACAATATACAAACAGCCTTACTATGCTTTGGGTTTCACATGAAATCATCAAAGTATATCTTCAGTCTTAAGTATATACTCTTCCATGTCTCTGATACAGACTAGTGCATTTTTATATGTGTGCTGTAAACATTTGCTGAAGTTGGACACAACTTTAACCAACAAAAATCTTCCATAAATGTTGGAAATAATGTACGGAGATAGCTTGATAGAGGCTGTTTGCTTTTCTGAGAGCTTATGGATCAATTAAAGTCAATAAAATTACTTCTCCCATAACGCTCTATTTAAATTATCCCTTCTTCCTTTCTATGCTATTCAATAAACACTGAGGAAGCCCTTTCTTGGACACAGATTCAGACACATGGATAGCCAGACATCAGACAGCATTCAGGAAGGCACCAACATAAACAATAGACAGAATACAGACAGGGCAGTAACCACAGACTACAGATTGATGGAAGGAGGATACAGGGAGAGAATTGGAATATTTAAATTTGGGCTCACTTTTGTTCAAATTAATACAAGAGGAAGTGCTCTTCTTTCATTCTTTAATGTGACTTCAAAGTACTTTGTTGTTTTTGAGGTTGTCTTTAATACATTACTCAACCTAATAACACACAATAGATTCTACTAAACAGAGTCAGTGTTTAGAGGACTGTAGTTCAGGAGACACACATTTAGCACAGGTCAACACTAGCATTAAAATTAATTTTACAAAGAACTAAAAGTCTCTGTTAATTTTCCATGGGTTTAGATGATTAATAATTAGCTCATTTGAGAATAAGTTTATATAAACAATATTTATTTTGGCTCTGGTTTAAAATGTCAGTATTTGGTCCGCTTTGTAATCTAGTTCTTCCTTCACAACAGATTTCAAGGCAACCACTAACCGTTTTCTATGAATGGCATTTACTTTGAAAATTAAAAGATTTTTTAAAAAATTTTTTCATATTTATACATGTGTTCCTTTACGTATGTGCATATGTTTTCAGGTGTGCATGGGGTCAAGAAGAGAGTGTCAGATTCCTTGGAATTGGAGTTGCAGGCAATTGTGACCTGTCCCTCTTGTGTAGTGGGACTGAACTCAGGTCCTCTGCAAGAACAGCAAGAGATCCTAGCTGCTGAGCCATTGCTCCAGACCCACATTGCCTAGTCTGGAATTCAGAAGACAAATTATGAACTCATAAACTGTCATGTCTGGTTACTTTCATTAAAAGTGGTTTTTTTTTTTGAGATTCATCTTTGTAGTTGTATATTTTAGTAGTCCCCCTGTCCAATATTGAATATCATTTCACTATAATAATATGCCATGGTTTGTTTATCCATTCACCAGTTGATATACATTTGGATTGTTTACTGTTTGAACTATTATAGAGAAAGCAGCTGGGAACGTTTTTTACATGAATCTGGGTGGACTGGACATTACTTAATTTTCTTTGAATAAATATCAATCAGTAGCTCATCTGTGCAGAAATCAAGTTGAACTTCCATGTGTCCATAGTGAATTACAGCAAAATGCTAAACATTAGATTTAAATCTTTGATTACTTATTGTGATAGTATAATCAAAACCCCAACACTGGGAAAAGGACCAACCCTCCTTGGTATATTTTGGTGTTTGAAAAGGTGCAATAGTGGAGAGACAGCTTGGTCAACACCTGTGATGTCATCTCTCTGCTATGGACCTTCCCAAGAAAACGTTCCTGGGATTTGCTGCACCTTGAAGTGGGCAGAAAGGGAAGATCATAGGGTTTAAAGTAGAATATAATTGAGTAGTGAGTCAAAGTGGAAAGAGATGGCTTTACATTTTCTTCATCATCCCACTGATAAGGAAATCTAAGTGGTACAGGCTTTGCAGCTTCCACCATAAGGACTTTGTAACTGTCTTAAATCAAGCTTGATAAATCCCAGTAGGTTTTAATGAAGAATTAGACTTTTCGACTAGGAGTAGATTACTTAGTTGTATTGCTAAGAAGGCATATAATATTTTCCCATATGTTAGTTGTAAGTTTTTATAGATCTTCCTTTTAAATTGGGAAAGTTCACTTACATTCTTAGTTTATTAATGGTGTTGGATGCTGAATGGATATACTTTGTCAATTCATTTCTCTTTACCAATTGCAATTATCAAAAGAATTTTCTCGTTGTTTTGTTAATATGGTTAATTCCATTCATTGATAGCCAGATGTGGAAATAGTGCTACGTTCTTAGTTAAACCCCAAAGCTTATAAAGTATTTGTCCTCCGTATTTTGGTGTTATATTTGATAATATTAATGGATGATTTTCAAAGCTCTGCTCATATAAAATATTAATTTATAATTTCATTTTCTGAATCACAGATTTCATAGTAGAATGGTACTGTTCTAACAAACACATATTTTGTTACTTTTTTGGTAAAGAATTTGTACAAATTTGTTGGTTTTATTTATTTATTTTTCACTGTTACATCTCATATGTAAACTTGTTGAGACGTACTTTGCTGTTTGGGAAACTTTTTTCTTAAACTTTAGCTTTCTCAGTTAGGTATAAATAATTAAGATTCTATTTTTTGTGTCTTATTTGATAACATTTTTCTTTCAAGTCACTTGTTGAGTAATTTTTAGGTAATTTATCAAGTATGTTGGAATAAATCTTAATGTATAAAATATTTCTCCTTCTCATTTGTAAGATGATGGTTCTAGCTGAAGTTGCCATGTACTTCCGTCAATGGCTGGCTCTATCTAGTCTGACATACAAAATGCTTTCAATTTCTAGCCAGGGAATTTGTACTTTCAATTACTCCCTCATTTCTCTTTCTCTCAATTGTCTACCTTAAAGGTTTGTCAATTCTGCTGGTTTTTGTAAAGTACCTAATTTTCATTTCATTGTTTATTTTAGTCTATTTTTTTCATGCAATGTATTACCACTGCTATCTTCGCTCTTCTTACTTTCCATCTTTCCTTCCTCTTCTTTGTCTTTTATTCTTCTATCTTTCTTTCTCTTTCTTTCTTTCTTTCTTTCTTTCTTTCTTTCTTTCTTTCTTTCTATATAATTTTCTTTTTCTATATAATTGGTTACATTTACTTCTTTTCTGGCTTCACAGAAACTCACAGAAATGCTGGAACTCACATCTATTTTATATTTTTATCTCTTAATCACAACTTTTCTATTTTAAAAATATTTATTTTTTTTGTGTGTATGTGTGTGTGCATATGTGGATACCTATGTGAGATTTTTGTGTACCATATGTATGTACCCATGGAAGCCAAAAGAGGGTGTCAGATTTCTGGAAGTGGAGTTACAGATGTTTGTGAGCTGCTATGCTGGTGCTGGGAACTGAACCCAAGTTTGCTGTAAAAGACAACTGAGAACATGTATCATTCAATAAGTCTTCAAGCCTATCATTAAAAAATAGAGTTTACATTTTATTTGTCAAACTAATTCTCACCAAATTTGCCCAACAAGCATGTATCATGCCTCTTCATTGTTTTCCAAGGCTCCAGTAACTCAAGTTCACTTTTTTTCCTATACTAAGAAGATTTTCAGAACTATTAGATACTAAAAACACGGTATTGCAGGTTTGTTCATAAATGATGTTGGCAAGAACTGATGGAGATGAATTTCTCATCTTCCATGTCTTAATCTCTAATTAGGAAGAAGCAAAAAAAAAAAAAAATACAAGTAACAATAAGAAATATATCCCTTACAGAGACAATCTATATAAACTATATCCATATATTTCACATAAAATAACTCTAGAAAGGAGTTATTTAAACTTAGCACATGATCAATTCCCCAAAGAGAAAGCACATAAATGTTAAAAGATTTTGCTTCATGCCTTTAAAATAAAATCAGTCAAAACTCACACTATCTGTGGATGCCTGTGCTGATCTGCTCAAGAATGGGTCCATCAACAATCAGGCATAGACTGGGGAGAGTTTCAGGAATCCTTGTTGCTCACTGCTGGACTAATGCCTATGAATATATTCTTATAGACAGGGAGGCATTTCCTTCCCATGAATGAGCCTACCAGATTTTGGTGAATAACTCCAAGGTGATGTCTACACAGCTGGCCCTGGTTAAAGTCAGTGGGTCACAACATAAATCAGACACATGAACCTGGGAACAGTACTTGTGTAAGTACTGGAGACCAGCTTTAGCAAGGAGGCCAGGGGGTGCACGAGTCTTTTCTTCAGGTCAAAGCAAGCTCTTTGTCTTTATTTTTTCTTGTATGCTTTATATATCTTTTAATAAAATGTCTCATGTAAAAGGAATCACAATACAATCACAGTTCCTATTTTCCCAATAAATGATTACAAGATTCATAGTTTTAAAAACATATTCTTCTCAAATTCCTACCCATGATTAAATTTCCCATGTGAATTTTTGTTTTCTAATATTCCTCTTATGTTACTACACTACAGTTACATATATTCTCAGAAGAAAAGCTTCCCCATTACACATTAAAAGGAATTCAAGCAAGCTAAACCTTTCTTATAGCCAGTTCCTTTGAGTTGGCAGGCAGCACTTGCAGTTCCTACGAAATGAGTATATGTCACACTATCCTTAATGCAATTTTTATTCAGCTTATCTATTCAGTTAATCATAATAAATCAAATGTACAATTAGCTAAGGAACCTCAAGTCCAAGGTCCTTTACCTTTCTTAAGTAAAGGGAGTCTTTCTAGCTTGCATGCTACATAGCTCTATGTCCCCAAGGCATACAGCAAAACCCATCAGTGATTTTATAATTTGTAAAAACAGGAAAAGATCAAAATTATGGTCAAGGAAGTCCAAACTTAACAATGGATACTCTAACTCATTTTTTTTTCTTGATCATGGGTCTATTTTTCATAAGTGAAACTTGTGGTCCCTAGTAATTAGGCTTTCTTTGTTCTTGTTTGCTAGCCCTGACCAAGACTTCAGATACCAAGAATGTGTTTTCCTAGGTACTTGTTTCCCAGGTACTTGTTTCAAAGCAGCCTGACAAAACATTCTGATTTAACCCTGTAACTACATGTGAAAAATGCGTACTGTTTATATATATATATATATTGGTTATTCTGTCTGGAGTTTCAGTAGTCACCAAATTCACTGTCTTGCCCAGGTGACATTGCTAGAGGAAAAATCATCACCATTGTTATGTGTGCCAGCAACACTGCCCTGTGATGGGTTAGAGACCCCATAGAACTTTCATACCACAAGAGAGACAAGGAGACCACTGTAGCAATAAGCACAATATGGCCCAGCAGTAGCAAGGGGCATTCAGGAGACAATCCCCTGGGAAGCCAAGGTAAAAATCTTCGGTTGCCTGCTAAATAAACAATAGGCTGTCTTTTCTGAAGCTCCAGTGCTGGCTGCTGTTCCCCTGCACCGCTCCCAGCAGTGGAGGTGCAGTTGATAGGGTGAGAGAAGAGAGTAATCAGGATGCATTATATGCATATATGAAATTGTTAAAAATAAATTTAATTAATGAGAATACAATAGGACCAATCTTTCAGTGACAAGGAGTAATCTTTGTCATTTGTTTGCTACTCGAGAACTACCATTATAAAGAATGTCCAAGGGTTGTTAATAGAAAAAGTTGTGCATTGATTGTTTCAGTGTCTAGCTTACCCATCTAAGACTGTTTAATGCTTTGCAGTGTCCTGGGTTTGCTCTCTGTTACTGATTACTACATTTTACAGAGCTGAAAGATTAGATAGAGCCTTGTAAAATTGATAAATTCATATGTATGCAAATGAATTTGTCTGATATCCAAGAAAACTAATTTTGTGTCTTTGAGATATTGGTAGCATCTGGATTTTGTGTGGTAAATAAAATTTCCAATCTATAATTTTATATATAATGTGCTTACTTGAATAATCTTTTTCTCAAATATTTTAAATCCTTCATCTTTTAATTCCTTTTGAAGCAGCTGTATCAACCTGCTGGTTCTCTCATTAACTTGTTAATTAGGATTTTGATGAATTTAATTCTGAAGAAACAAAATATTTGAAAAATGACAAACTGAGAAACCTAAAAGTAACTCAAAAGAGTCATAGCCAAGAGATTTTATGGGAAAGAATTTTAATTACTAGCTAACAGTTTAAGTAGCAAAGTAAATCATAATGCTTTTAAAATTTGTTTTTAAAAGCAAAGTTTTTAAAAGAAAATATTTAATGCTAATAATTGCTACTATGGTTGTGTGGTGTTTGATGTTCATTTTCAGTTTTTTTTTCTCTTCTAAAGTTTCTAAATCTATTATAAGAATCTACTTATTATTTAACCAGCTTTAGTTTTTAAATGAAATTTCTGTAGAAAATGGTCTTTGGGACATAAAAGAACATTTATTTTTCTTTGAGAATTTTTCTCTTATAGGTACATAATTTTACAAAGCTATGTGAAAAGAAAGTATTGTATACGTCTTACAATGTGTCCTCCTGCTATGATTGTTATTGATCAGATCTCTATTGATGCTTTATTGCTGTGAAGGACAACTTGGAAATCAAAGAGAAGACTGAAGATACTTTCTTTAAAGTAATGGAAAGATGCAATTCAGACCATGCACTTTGTTGTCTGATATGATAGGCAACATTAACATATCAATAACTATATTTCAATCCATGTCATGGCTGGCTAATATTTGTTCATGTGACTATACTGATCTCCTTTTCCAGACTAAGAATTTGAACCTTAGAGGAATCTTGCACTGAGGCCAAATATTTTGAAAGGCTGAATAGTTTCTATCTATTCTATAAAGGTTATATTAATCACATAATTTTTATACCCATGTGACTTTGAATACAACTGAAATGTGCTTACATTGTATTTCAATGGGAGTTACATGTTGCATGAATTCTGAGCCATTTATTTGGTCATTAAATCTCTTGTGTAATCTAACTTGTCCTCTGAAATTCTGTAAAACACAGTGTTCCCATTTCCACCTGACCTCCACAGCATGGCTGCTGCCTGACAGCAGGCTTTGAAGGACCTGCTGCTGTTCTCAGAAGGGGCCAACTTAATTCAGAACATTGCCTGTTAAAATGATGGTAAAAAGTGAACAAACAGTAGGGCTTCTGACTGTCCGCCTGAGACTATGGTTGAACTGACTGACTAGTAGGAGAATACAAGACGGAGTTATCTAAGACAGATACAGAATGACTAATATTGTAATTTTCCTCTCATATATAGAATCTAGATTTAAGTGTGTGTGTGTGTGTGTGTGTGTGTGTGTGTGTGTATGTATGTATTTTGTCGTTTTGGCATCTTTACCACAGCACGTCATGAAGCGGTTCTCTAGTTAAGTCCATTTGGTGACTTCATCTTCTTGGATGTCCATTTGTTCCTCTAGATTTGGTAAATTTCACATATAATTTTATTGAATACATTTTAAATTTCCTTCATTTTTATCCCTGCTTTTTCTTCTAGCCAGTGGATTCTTGGGTTTGTACCTTTGAACACATTCCAGGGTTCTTGGAAGTTGTGGTATGTTATTTATTTTCTGCATTAAAGTCTGAATGTAGTGTTACTTTGGTCTTGTGTTCCTTCCTTAACATCCTTTCTTCTATTTGATCTTGTATGTTCATAATTTTTCAATTAACTTTCATTCTCAAGATTTCTATTTGATTCTTATTCGGAATCTTTCTTAATTTCCTTGTTGGATTTTCTCCCCCCACCCCATTTTTGAATTTTTCTATCCATATTGCAATTGCTAACCTTCTTATTCACTTATTTATACCCTAATTTATTTCCTAATTTTATTTATTTCCTGTTTGAATCTTCTATGATGGTCATTTAATATTTTCAGAAGTAGGAATGTAAAATATTTTCTGACAATTCAGCTATTGTACTGTCTTTGGTTTCAACTGTGGACAGACTATAAGCTTTCAGAGGTATCACAGTGGCTTGTTTTCTTGATGTTTTTCTTTATTGGGTTTTATGCATTTGTTAGGATTAACATGTTCTCCAGTTTTCATCTTCTTTTAACCACGCTATTTGCTTGCTTGATATATTTTTATGAATCTTTATTTTTGGATAGTGTTTTCTTGGGCTATTCATAATTAATAATTTCAAAGAGAAACGAGTGAGGAAAGTATAAAGAGAATAAAGTAGGAATTAGTGCAAAATATATAAGATAGAAGTCATAGAAGATAGAAAACACTACTGATGAACCAAAGCAAAACAAACAAACAAACAAAACAACAACAACAACAAAAAACCCAAAAACCAAATACTAAAACCCACAATTTTTAAAACCTAAAGCAAGATTAAAACTAATACAATACAAATGAATATTTAAACATAAAAGTGAAACTTAAGATACACAGAATTATGAAGTAAACTAGGCTAAAATATGATGTCATCAGTCAATATTTAATTCTTGTCAAGGTGAATTAGGCTTCCCCACCTCCTAACCTGTCTTTTACAGATGACACTGAATATGAGAAGGCTACTAGCTACCAGTGCTGTTAATTAAGTAAAATAAGAATCATTTTCGTGTTGAATTCTGGTTTTGCACAGGAATATATTTTAAGAGTTCCATAGTCCTCGCTATGGGTTTCACCTGTAGTAGCTCCTCACCCCCACCACAGTCCACCACAGTCCACCACAATCCTCTCTGGTTTACTGGGTGATCATCTTCTCCACAGGCAGTTTTCAGTGTCCGGGATTCTGAGAGGGCGGGTCCGCATTTGCCTTCATCTCTGGTTATTCTCATCCACCAGTACCCGGGCTCCGTTCTGGTAAATGGATCACAGTTTTTTCCTTAATGTATTTGTGTTTGTAAGTCTTTGTTATGTTCAGCTTATTTTTCATATTTACATTGTTGTCAGGATCACTTGTCTGGTCAGTGGTGGGGTCTCTGGAATTTGAGAGGTGCAAATGTGTAGAATTTTTCAGGCTGAATTTTTTGGCAACAGAGTGCTTTTCAGAAATAACACCTCTGGACTAATCATTTCCAAATGTCTGTTTCATGGGCCCCAGTTTAAAATTTTGTTTTGTAAGTTAGTTTCTTGAATCCATCTTCTGTTTTTCTTGTAATCCTAGAGTGGGTCCATGGGTTATCATAAATATCCAGGTGCATCCTAGGACTGAGAAGTCACTCAATAAGGCACATGAAATTTTTATTCTTTTTAAGAAAAAAAAATGACTTTAAGTGATGAAAGGATGGGTTTCAATGAAAAGATGGGTCATTTAAAATCACTGATAAAGAAGATGCCGAATAAGACACATAAATTCAAATATAAATAAATGTTAATGAATGATTTTAGAAAAAAATGTTGAATTCATAATTTAGTTTTTCTTTCATTATTATGCACATTTCATGTATTTTACCAGAACAGTGATTGCAATGTAGCCAAATTTTGTGAAAATTGACATTATAAGTGAATTATCTGAAACTTGAGATATGATATGTAGTCTAAGTAGACAAACCTTTACTTCCTCAAACCAATTTGCATTTACAGAATTGCATTATAGAAAATAATAGGTAATGATACAAGCTATGAAGAATAGCCAAATATTTTTCCAAATATATATATGAGTAAATTTTACTCACATATGAGTAAAATTACAGATTTTTCTTAATATACATCAAATAATAAATTTCTTTTCCCAGCACTCATTCCCAATGAGTCCAAATCATCGTGATGATTTCTCAATTAACTGTAATGAATGGTATGCCCTCCTGTGGTACATTGCCAAGGAACACCAGATGAATATTAACTATGATGTTGATTAAAAAGTTGTAAGAGCAGAAGTGGGGCTTGTCAGTTTGTCAGCTCAGTAGCATAACAACCTTTCCGATGCCAAGCCAAATCAAATAATGCAATTTAGCAAGAAATGCTGTACAGATCCTCAAACTGTCAAGTCTTGTGTGTTAATCTAATGAAAGAAAACCCCATGAATGTTGATCTTAATATGTTTGGGTGAAGAAATGCCAAGAAAAACAATTGCTCAAATTATTCTGTTTGTGACAAGTCAATTATTAGAAGAGAGATAATAAAACATAGTTTATAAAGCTAAGGTAATGAGATGAAGATACTGGGGAATGATTCTAGACCACATTTTGAATATAAATGTATGATTATTGGAACTGAAAAGCAACATTTTATTAATATGGACAGAAATATTTGAAGACATGTGAATCTTCCACCACTACTGATAGACTCTGGTAGATTTTGTGTATCTATTTATTATCAAAGGAAATATTAGAGCAGAGCCTGTGCTTAGAACCATTTCACTCTTAACAGTTGCTCATTACCCATGTGTACTGCAGGGAGCAGGTATCTTTTAAAGTTGTCAAGGAATTTCCACAGCGATTTTTGCTTATTCTTAAAAGAAAATGTGGTTAAATCATCTACGGTCTCAATTTTGTATTCTGATATTTTAGTTGTGTTATATTTCATACTAGGACACCAAACTTTAGAAAGTAATATTATTTTTACAGTTATTACCAAATATTTTTATTTCTAAAAATTTTTGCTAATGCCTAATTTAAATATCCAGTCATCTACTATTCCTCTATGTCTCGAGTCTAGATAAAACTGGAAAAGTTTCATTTTCAGAGTCTATCAGTTGTTTTTATTCTATTTTAAGGACTTTGGAGAGAGTCTGTGAATAATGTTAACTATTCTAATAAATAGTCACACTTCTGAAGATTGAAGACTTGAATTCTTCTTTAACATCGGTTTTATTGACTTCTCTAGCTGTAGGTTGCTGGGGGCTGCCAGGGGTCAATCTCTTGCTTCCTCTTCCTTTTTGCTTCCCTATTTCCCCACAGCTCATTTTAAATAATTTCCTAATAATAATTAAATGATTCCCAAATCTCTGAATCCTAGGCTTTATTCCATTGTCACTTGATTAGCAATTTATCACAGAAAAACTTTGGAGTTAAATTATTTCTTCATTTTTTCAAAGACATATGCATTATTCAAAGAGCCCTATCTAGGGGCTGGTAGACAAATCAGCAGTCAGGGGCACTTGCTGTCAATCCGGATGACCTTTGTTTGATTCCAGGACCTGTTACTAAAAGGAGAGAACTGATTTTGAGAAAATTTCCTCTGACCACCACACCTGTGTTGTGGCATCTGTGCACGCACACACACATACACACACACACACACACACACACACACACACACACACACAAAATGAATATAATTAAACAGAGCCCTCTCTGGATGAACACATATCTAACTATGAAAAGTTTTCTCATGTTTTCTACTTAAAAATTTGCTTCATTATATTTTATGTCTGTTCTTCTCCAAAAACCCCATTTTAAGAATTTTCTATCATAATGTGTCTCTTTTATGATTCTTGCAAGATGCTGACAAAAACTTTACCTTTAAAATGACCAGTAATATCTAAACTCAGGATTGCAGTTCTGGTTCCTTACTGCTGAATTCTCACTTTTTATGGATACAAATTTTTGAAAATATCATACATATAAGTTAGAAATTATTGTTCTTTTGCAAAAATATCTTTCTATGATATAAAAATTTCAGCTCATTTTTCAACTCTATATCTTATATTTTATGTTGTAGATTTTCTCAAATAAAGGATATTTCTCTGTTTTCCTAAACAAATGAGTGTTATTAAACAGAGTTTGTAGTATGCATGGGAATTGTGGACCAAAAGATGTATTTTCCTTAGAAGTTGACCAGAGTGCTGATCTTCAAACTGGGATCTATGAAATGTTTGCTAATAGTTTCCTCTAGTCCACAAAGAACCACTTTTATTCCCAGATAATTAAATTATTCTGAAAATAGTTTTTAAACACTGGGCATTGAGCAAAGGTCAGTGTACAACAGCTGTAGTCTCAATTTAGTCCAAATTCTGTTTTGTTTTGTTTTTCACTTTCTCTAAATTGATTTTAAACTAATGATACAGACAAATTTGAATAGTTAGAAAATAGGCTATAAAATAACCTCCACAACCTAAAACATTTAATAGCTTCCCATTTCTGCTAACTATTGGCCCAAGGAAACAATGCCTTGTTGCTAGGCTATCTGTACTTTTTGTAACCTATAAAAGGTAAAGTTAGCAGTGTTTTCTAAGTAGAGAGTGGGGTAGCACCCTCTTTATGTGTTTTTTCTAACTTTCGCTTCTTTGAGTATCCTGATCTTGACCAAGTTGAGTTAAGATATTAGTAGAGAAAAGCTTCTGAAAGAGAAAAGATAATCGCCCCAAATCTGGGGAGATAAGTAAAAAGACCATCCATTACCTAGTTGTAAAGACCATTGCTCACATGGTGAGTGGTGTAATGCTTCTTCACGATCCCCTTTTTTTTTTTTAAACAATACTTTGTTTAATATTCATACATGCATATATTTGGCTCAAATCCACTCTATCCCCAGCCCTTCAACTCCTACGCTATCTCTCCTTCCACTTTCCCTTTCCAACTTCTTGTACTTTTTCTCTCTCATTTTTCAGTATCCACAAAGTCCATTTAGTACTTCCTGTACATGCTTGGGTATTAGACTATCTATTTGATTGTGGATAGTTTCTCAAGGCCTGGCTCCCTAAAGAAAACTGACTCTCCTAGAAAACCATCAATTGACAATAGCTCCTCGGATATCGTGTGGCACCCCATGAACCTCTCCTACACACGTGCTCAAATTGGTCTGGCTAGATCTTGTACAGGTATTGTGCAGGTAGCCATAGCTGCTGAGAGGTCATATGTGCAATGAGCCTGTCACATCCAGCAAACATTGTTATACTGTAGTATCCTCTACATCTGGATTTTACAGTCTTTCTCCCTTCTGTGATGATTCCTGAGCTTTTGTGGAGTTGAAATGTGATATAGAACTCCTGGTTAGTGCTGAGCACTCCAGAGTCTCATTCTTGGTATGAAGGCTGATGGGGATTCATATTGTTCCTATCTTGTAATGAGACTTCCTATCTTGTAATGAGAATGGATAGTAGTAAGCAGGATTGAATCAAGATACCAGAATGGTGGTTTTATATTCCTGTCTCCTCTAGTAGGAAAATATCTATATTTTCTTCTCTCTATATTCTACTTGAATTCTACTGAGCTCCTGAGTCAGGAAGTAGCCAAAGGTATAGTAACTTAAACATATAATAAAGACTTTGGTACACAGTTCAAGCCTAGGTGCACCCAAATATTGAAAAACACTTGGTTGAACCATGTGCTGCTAGAAATCAAAAGTAAACCTAAAACACAGTTTACTCATATAAAACTGGTCTCCGCAAAAGTATTTTTAAGTGCTTCTGCATTAAATGTGAAGTGTATGAAGTAGGGGTTTGTGTAAGATATACTTATTGCTACATTCCCAAGACTTGAAACAGTACCCTGAGATTCATCTACATTTGCTGAGTGAACCAAAACAGCACTACTAACAAGAACATGCTGACTTGATAGGATTAGTAATATAAAAACTACTTGTGTTTCACTGCTCTCTTGCTACCATAGACTGGTGTTGCAGTTTTCAAAACCATTAATCATTTTAAAATACATTGCTAAAAAAGCAAAATTGTTAGTGGGAATTAAATTAAATTAAAATACAAAGCAAAGGAAGAGAAACAGAACTCATTGTAAGGAGTCAAGAAAAATAGTATAATGATCCTGAGATGACTAAATATAAATGTATAGTGTTTGTAGTAGGAAATTTTCTGGTCTCTATGTCTAAGATTTATTTGAAAGAAAGATTTAAGTCCAGAGTATTTTTTACTTGGTGACATAGAGGTCACAACCCAGAAATGAAAAATTCATCTCTTCATAGAACTTCACTATATGATACCCACATACCATACTGAAAAGGCATAGCAAGCTCTTCATTGACAACAGTAATCAACCAGACTCAGACATCATCAATTGCATGATTGCTATGACAAAATGCTACAACACTTAGGGAAAATTAAGCTCCTTCAACTAATGAAGAGTTCACAGTAAAGAACATGTAAAAGAAAGTTCACCAAGAAGAAACACATAAGTGTACTATGAAAGAAAAATCAAAATAAATGGATTTAAATGCTTCTAATTCCTCTAAAAAGGAATAATAATATAACAATAATAGCAATAATAATAATAATAATACTAAAATAGTAAAATCAGGTTGAAAAACATTAAAGAAAACCACAAATTTGGAAAAAAAGTTCAGGAATTGAAAGATAAAAAAAAAAGTTCAGGAATTGAAAGATAAAATTTACTGTTAAACTGGTGATTGACCAGCAATGCCAAAGAAAAACTTAATGCAATCATACATAAGTGTGTGTCCTCAGCTCTTTATAAAAAGTACGAATAATGTGAATGAAGAGGGAAAATGAGGATAAGTAAAGAGACAGGCAAGCAGGCAGGAGATAAAGAAAGAAGCAAAGAAAAGACAATAGAAGAAAGAAAACTAGTAATTTTAAGCTATATTAATGAGGTTTAAAACTTAGTGAGGTGGCATAGGCTTGGTATGCCAGCCTTTGGGAACTGTGGCAGATGGAGTGCAATGAATAAGATTGACAGAAGCTGGGGCTACAAAGTGAAACCTTATCTTAAAGAAAGAAAGAGAAAAAAGTAAGAAAAGATAGGCCTATTACTTTTCTAAAAGAACTAACTAAAAATATATAATTAGATAAGGGAGTATGATGTTTTGAATGAAAATGGTCTCCACAGCCTTATACATTTAAACGTTTGGGTCTCAGTTGGTGCACAATGATTGACAAGGTGAGGTCTTCTTGGAGAAAGTGTGTCACTAGGAGGGGACTTTGAAATTTCAAAAGCCCAGCCCAGGCTAAATTCTAATCAGCATGCCTTTTCAAAGGAATGTGGCCAGGTTGGTGCTTATCTGACCACTGTGGCTGGAAGGCCTTGGGCTGGGGTGGTTTTCTGATAAAGTGCCTTCATTTTGCCCATGTGAGACCACTCCCTATGAAGGAGAGGCATTTCCAAGACTTTGACCCTTAGAATGACAAGGAGCCCCCTACATGCAAATGGGGCTACTCCAGTATCCCTGCCTTAACTAATGGCCCCCACCTCTGGTTGCCAAAGACCCTTCCCCACATTTTCTCCCTAAAAATGTAACCCCCCCCCATAGCTTCAATGAACTGAGCTGTTCCACTGACAACAGTCTCCCAGGAATCTGCTTCTTATGCAGCTCTCAGCCTCCTACTGAAGACCAGCAGGGACCCACACCGCCACAGGAGGAGGGTAAACACCTTGTCCCTCTCTGTAATTTGCAGATCAAATGGTGAACTCTCAGCTACTGCTCCAGCACCAAGCCTGCCTGCTCTCAAGCTCCCCACACTGAGGATCATAGACTCCTTCTCTGAATCTAAGTCCAATTAGACTTGCTTTTCTATTTTAATGCTTTAGTTTACAAGTTGCCTTGGTCATGGCCTTCTCATAGCAATACAACAGTAACTAGGACTAAGAATAAGGGGAGACCCAAATATTATGAGAATATAGATTTTAACAGAGATATTATGTAGGATATGACTATAGTTAGGATGATCTATATACTTTCAAGCAACAGACACATATTCCTCTTCACAGTGTAGCACAACTATGAAATATCAAAGCAAGAAGAAAATATGAGCAGTTGTCATGAGAGAACACAAATTTCTTACAGAGATATGACACTTAAAATTACAATCAGTTTTCCCTCACTCACAATATATGACAGAAGCTATCAGCCATCTGTACCCAGATACGTTTGAAGATTGAATGTGAAACAAAGATAATCCAGACACATAGGCAGTAAGATTGAACTGAGGGAAATATAAAACAATGCAGTTCAGAACAAAACATGCACCTAGCAGAAAGGAGCGGATTAAATTTATTAGCAAAGGCGTTTAATATTAATGCATGATCAGTATCAATAATGTTAGCAGTGACTAGCCCTAATGAAAGGTTGTTTAAAAACACAGACTGGACTCTTAACTGCAGATGACGATAGCAAGTCATGGAGAGATAAGAGTAGGGCAGGCACAAAGTAGCAGGAATGTGGCACAGACAGTCCTTCATGAATTCTGAAGTTTGAAATTATGATAAAATTAAGTAAAACTTAAGTAAGCACCACCAAATCAACAGAAATAAAGGTAAAGATGTGTTATTCCCTGCACAGCAAAAGCATGGTAACCTTATTGAAATACATAAGACCTGAAATTATAATCCCTGTTTTGTAGAAGTTTATTTTTAGTTGTGTTTAAAATATTGTTTTATGCACCATTGGAGGAAGGGCTGCTTAGGTCTTGGCATTCTGTTGTTCTGCAGTTGGCTTTATGTAAATTCCTTATACTGATAGCATGTGCTATCAGTGGAACACCTGAGGATTTCTATATCAATAAAAACACCTGAGCTCAGATGCTCAAGTTTCCACTGTCCAGTTTGGCACCTGCCATGCAGTTGCTCTTTCTGCTGAGGTCTGGCAGAGTTTGCACCTATGAAAAATGCCTTCGTGTCTTCTTTGGTGAGCCATCACAGCAGTGTACTACTTCAAGTAGCACCTGCAATGGGGGGCATGACATCATGCCAGCTAATCCAACATGAAGACAGGGAAGAAGAAAAAAAAACTCCAGACCTCAATAGTCCATTTTATTTTATTTTATTATTTTTTTATTTTATTTTCATTGTTATTGTTTTCTGTAAACCTGTCCAGATATTGGTGAAGTGAGGTGGTTCTGACACCACACATCTGCTATGGTGATGAGAACTCCACCCCATGAGGGAACCCATCCTGCAGACAAGGTTACCAGTTGTTTTTCTTGCAAGCCTGACTCTATCTTAAAATATGGAAAGTGTTTCCTCAGGGTCAGCACACAGAAGCTGTCTTCCAGAAACGGCCATCGTTGTATCTCATGCTGGTAGCTGAATTTAGTACTGTAAGAGTCACACAGGTGGTGCTGGAGAACAACTGAGGCTTGACACTATGGGGAGGACAAGATGAGGCTATGGGTGAAGGAACAGCTTCAGTGGCATTTGAAGGCCAAGATTTAAGGAGTCATTTAAAGAAGTCAAGACTTGGCAGCATGAAGAGAGCACCAGAAAAGGCTAATGGTAAAAGTTTAGCCTAGTTGCAGCAAGGGAGCCCAAAAGTCCGAAGATGTCAGTACCATGGGATGACTGCCGTGAACAGCAGCAGCAGTGGAGCAGAGCCAGCTAGAGCCTGGAGGACAAGCTGTGTGTGCTGCAGAGGGCAGAGTCAGAGAAGTGATCCAAATCCTTTGGAAGAGTCCAGAAGATAGTGAGTGAATTCCAGATAATTGGACATTGATAATGTTTTTCTACTCTCCAAAGACGTTGTGAAAAGACATTGATAGATGTTTGGTTTCTTTTGGTTCTGTGCATTAGCAGCCCTTGTTATTGTTCCTCTTATAAATAATTTTTCTGGGATGGTATTAAATTGTGTTGTAAATATAAAGCAATTTTTTGATTGTCTTATACAGAAAGGGGGAATTGTAAAAATTTATATTTAGTTATGTATAAAATAATTGTTTTGTGTACTGTTGGGTGAGGGGCTGACTAGGTCTTGATGTTTTATATTGTCTACAGGTGCTAGCTTTATGTGGGGGATGTTTTATTGCTCCTGATCTGTATGTGGTATCAGTAGAACACCTGAGAAATTCTGTATCAATAAAAAACACCCAATCTCAGATACTCAGGGTTCCATTGTCCAGTATGGCTCTGGCCAGGATAGTAGTTCCCTCTGCTGAGGTCTGGAAGGGTTTGTACCTATGAAAAATGCCTCCTTGACTTCTTTCATGAGCCACCCAGTAGGCATACAACTACATCCCTTAATCATGTAACAATATATTTATAATCTTGCTTAATCCATTTATGTTACTGTAATAAAATGTCGAAGTACATGTCTGTAAACATCAGAATTTTCTTTCTCTTTTCAACTGGTCAGGGCTTTCTCTTGTTTTTGTGAATGATGGATGCTTACTCTGTCCTAACACACACACAGAAAATGAGGATGTCATAGCTTCAGGGAACATACTAGCCACCACTTGGTATAACATATTCCTTATGCTTAACTGTAATTTTGTAACCTTTTGCCAGCATCTTTCCCAACATCCACCTCCACCATGCTCCAGCCCTTGGTAATCTCATACTTCTGTCTCTCCTCTGAGACCAATGTTAAAAACCTATTCATAAAGAACATGTACTGTTTGTCTTTCTGGGCTTGACATAATTGCCTTACCAGATTAGTCAATGATACAAAAGTCAACATTTTTTGTTTGGAATTTAGTTATTTATTTTCTTTATACCATCTTCATTTTATTAACTGACAAAATTGTATGACATTAAAGTATATGAAATGATAACTTGATATGTATGCATTTTTTATCAAATGTTAATATTATTTAGTTTACTCATGAATAAATCATGTTTTAAATTGGAACAAATTCTGTTAAACTTACAACTGAAAGTTTGTATCTTTTGACCAAACTCTTTCTACCTCTCTACCTGGCCTTGGTAGTCATCGTTCTGTTATATTTTCATGTGACTTTAACATTTTAATTTCTACATATTAAAAATCCAATGCCTTATTTTCCTTTCTGTGTCTGATTTTTTTTTATTTAGAATGTTTTAAAATTTTATCCATCTTATCATAAATAGAAGAACATTCTCCTCTCAAGGATGAACAAATTTTCAGTGTGTATATGTGTGTGCATGAGAGAGAGAGAGGGAGAAAGAGGGGAGGGAGGGAGAGAGAGAGAGAGGAAAATATCATCCACTGATAACATTTTAGGTTGCTTACATACATTGGGTAGTATGAACACTTTAGTGTTTCTTTTTCTTGAAATACAACTACTTTCACAGCTAAGTAATTCTGTTGTCCTATTCTCTGAAATCCAAGGAATCCAATATCCTTCCTACATCCTGTTAAGCATTTTCTGTACCCTTTAGTTTTCTTCTGGTGTATGCTGTCTCTATTCCTGGCTTCTGCTGTGATATTCTTTAGTTTATGAGCCAGGTACAAGCATGACCAATTATAAAACTATTCATATATACCCTGGTTCTCACATCACAAGTTTTTCCCCCCATTTTCAACATGAGAGGGTCTTCTAAAGCTTCAGCTCATGGATGCTTTTCAGAAAGAATTTTCTTCTATTGTTGATCTCTAGGCTTCTACTTGCAAATTTATGTAAGAAATCAGAAGGAAACAAGCCATCTTTCAAAACTTTGCTTACTGATTTCTATAGTCACATACCCATGCTCTTACCTTGCAAGTTCCATCTCACACACAAAGCAATAGTCCTAAACACAATTCAGTCAAGTTCTTGGCCATTTCACAATTGATTCTTATCAAATTTTCAATACCATATTATTCATTGCCATCTCAGAATTCAATGAACTAAGTGGCTCAAATAACTGAAATGTATTTCTTATATCCATGGTGTATGACAAATTTGGGAAGATATTAAAAGCATGGTCTGTTTCTGATAATATAACTACATGGTGACAACAAACGTTTCCTTTTCAGCATCTTTTCATTTACATTGTGCATCAGATACCAAAGTAAGGAAAAGAAACAGTGTTGAAGCTTTCTCTTTTTGCTGCTGTGCTGGGACTAAGACAAATGCTGCTCATTGGCTCCATATACTCATATATACTCCATATACAACATCATGCTAGCAATTCATAGCTTTGTGAAATAACATTTAAAATATTTTATATTCATCTTCTCATAAAGTCATCTCTCTTCTGATGGGCCAGAGTACTACCAAATACATCTGAGAATATATCAGACACCCAAGAAGGTACTGAACATAAATCGAGATTCTTTGCTTATGTATTATCTAAGAAGACCAGAACTTATCCTTCCAGCTCTATCTACCTCCTGAACTTTTATCAGAATTACCTTAAAGTTTCTCTAGTCTTTATTTCTAGCCTAATTCCCAAACTACATTAATCTTTTGTGGCATCATCCCAATTCTTGGTAGTCAATTCTGGCTGCCACAACAAAATGCCATAGAGTGGGTGAATGGGATAAGGACTCATAAATTGATTCGCAGTTCTAGGAGGAGCAAGCTTCCACATGTCAAGACAGAGATGCACAGAATCTGGGTTTCTTTTCAACATCTATGCATACTAAAAGCCATTCTACTGAAGTTTGAAGTTGTATTTGTTACAGTTATATATGGCTTTTAAAATGACAAATGTAATCTCTCCCATTTTCACCCTTCTTTTCTACTCTTTTAAAAATGTGTGTGTTTATACATGGAATGAATATCTGTCCCTTTGTATACATTTTCTAAGCCTATAATGTCATTTACTCCTTTTCTTATAGGGGAAATTTTATTCATTTTTCCTGGTATCTCAAACATCTTTGTATTTATTTTATTTATTTTTATTTCTGTCTCTAAAAGCTTTATTTTTATCTTATTTATTTTTATGGTTGTCTTTATTTTCCTGTGAAGTGTTCATTAAGCATTTTTTCACAATCCTCTTTTCTACAGGTTCAGTTATTTATGTATGATCACACACATACTTTTTCCTTATTAAGATCAGGTTAGTATAAGTAATAAAACATTTGAATTTTTCATAGTTATACTAAAATTAACTGATGCCATTTATTTAAATCCCAAAATGATTATATGGCATTGTGTTTTACTAACTAGACAAACTAAAATTTATCATTTTAATATAATTTTGATGGTACTAAACATAGCATACCATTCTTTCCATAAGAGTACACAAGAAGTTCACTGTGATCTGAATGACTAGTATATACCATATTATTAAAGTATCTGGGGAAATAATATCCTAAATTAATATTAAAAATATTGTGAAACTGCTTTTGGCTTAGAGTATATTTACATACAAATAATTCAGAAAGTCTCCTAAATGAATATATTTGGTAATAAAACTATTTCAAGTAGGTTATAAGATTATTTTCATTTGGCTATTTATCATGAGATCAAAACTGCTATGCTCTTATTTTTTTAAGTATAGGGCTCTTGAGATGGATTACAAGGAAAGCTCTTAACACAAAAACCTGGATCTGAGTTCAATTCCCAGAACATAGAAGCTACAATAAGAATCTGCCTCAGCAAGGTAGAGAGAACATGTTTCCAGAAAGTTATGATCTAAATCACACACATGTGTGTACACACATACATACATATATACACATTGTGACACACTCACATGCATACACATAAACTCATGTTAAATAAAAAAACTCATGTTAATTAACTAATTAATTAAAAACACAAAATTATTTCAAATATTCCAAGAATTTCATAACTATAACAAATATAAATTTGTAGGTTTATTAATTATTTACCTCAAGTGATAAACACTGTGACCAAAAAAGCAACTTGGGGTCAAAAAGGTTATTTCACATTACATTTCCACTTCACACTTCTATTTCATCATTCAAGGGAAGTCAACTTAGAACCCAAGGTAGTAACTTGGAATCAGGAACTGAAACAAAGGCCATTGAGCAACATTGCTTACTAGCTTGCTCTTCATGGCTTGTTCAGCCTACTTTTCAAACAATTCAGAAATACCTGTCCAAGCATGGCAGCACCAACAATGGATTCACATCAATAATTAAGCAAGAAAAGGCCCACAGGCCAATATAATGAAGGCATTTTTTTTTTTTAAATTGTGGTTCTCTTTTCTTAGATAACTCAAAAAACAAAAGCAGGAATCAAGGTATTTTTGTTCACCTACATTGTGGTCAGAATTGAGCCATTTATTAGTGTAAATGTATCAATATATGTCATCAAAATTAGAATAATGAATTATACACTATGGAAGATTCTATCATATATACATAAGAATGTAAATAAAATAAAACAGTATTCAAAGCCTGTCATATATATGTTACTGAGGGAAAGAATGTGACATGTGGAGTGGTTCTGGAAGGCACATAGTTCATGTACAGGAAATAAAAGAGTTTTATAACAAGAGGTACATATACACAGAAACACATACACACACATACACAAATGCAGAGAGAGAAACACACACACACATACACACTCATACATTGAACATCGTTTGGTTTGAATCTGATGTGTTTCTCTTGGGTTTTTATTTTGAGTCCCTGTTTCCCAGAGAGAACACTAATTAGGACACTTTAGGAGGTGGGAACTCCCTGGTGGAAATAGGTGTCCAGAGGTAAGTCTTTGACTTGTCCCTTATTCTGCTACAGCTGTCTTTATTTCTGGCATCAAGAAAATGATATCTAGCAGATGCTTCCACCTCTAGAGACGGAGATGCTTCTGCCAAATTTCACTGCCATGATAGAAAGAAATCTCTCTGAATTTGTGAATCCAAGAAATTCCTTCTGTCAGGTATTTTGTTAACAATGACATGAAAAGAACTAATACAGCATGACTTGCAGGTTTTCCAGTGATAAAATAAGTTATTTTAGAGTGACCCCACTTAAGAAGCAATAAACCTTCGAGAGACTGTTAAGAATGTTAAAGTGCTGCTGAATGATACTGAAAGAGAGTCAATTCAGGCAGGCCTTGAAATATTACAGTACTTGTAAAATGGAATCAGAAAGTTAGACTACAGTTGTCTTGAATATTTTGCCTATTGTAAATTGTAAATTTTAAAAAGCTCAAATGTTGCATAATAAATGATTTTTAGGCAAAAGGAGCAGTAACCGGGTATAGGCTGATAAATCAGAAAACTGTTTCATGAAATTACTTTGATTTATTTAGCTGTACACATGCAAACACAAGCACAGACAGTCTCACACACACACACACACACACACACACACACACACACACACACACACAGACACACACACACACATACACAAACACCAAAGAGCAGCAGAAAATGGCAAAGAGGCCATAATTGGAAAAAATGTCAAATTGTGGAAAAATTTCTATACAGATAGAATATTTCCAAAATAGAAGTTAAATAAAATTGTAGCATATAACTTTCAGATTAGAATTATAATATTGTACATATTTCCAGAGAATAATATGTTCAATAGAGAGTCTAAATATATTTTCATGTTTGCTATAAAGTAATATATGCTCTACAAAAGAAGAGTGTCTTAGCTACACAGAGCTGTCCAGTTATCTCTGGCCTCTCCTTGTAGTGTCAAAACATGTATAAAATAAGATGTGATCTTCCCTCTCTATGACTATAGCAAACTGACCTCTAGTAGAACACTCATGTTCATAGAGTATAAAGTTATAGATAATATATCATAAATCCATGGTAAACTTATTTATTTATACAAGAACATACATATATTGTACAGGGAAACAAGACAGTTTTCTGATTGGTGTCTATATTTTGGGTAGAGATGAAAATTGTTTTTGTTATCACTGTATTAGAGACTGCATCAGTTAATATGTTAAAGATAACCTCAGAGACACCAAAGTTCATTGGTGTCACATTAAGGAATGAAAGCAAAACACCTCCTCTCAGATTAATTTGGTAAAGTTGTGAGCTCAAATTTGAATTCTCAACTTCTCTGTCTGAGTCTTTTCTCTGTAGTTTAAGGTTACTGTCATATCTATAATCCATCTGTGTGTAACTGTGTTTGACATCTGTGCACAGAAAACATGGCATGAGAAAAGAATGAGTGATTCTTTACAGGAATCTTAAATAGAGTTTTACAAAAGAAGAAACTTTCCTAACCTCAACTGACTCTAAGCATTCAGAAAAGTTAAGAGTACAACAAACAGGTATCAAGCTAAATCCATGTTGCCTGCATCATTTAGGGTAGATATTTGTTGTACGAATTTGCTTCTAATGTGCGGACTTCTTTCAAAAGATGATTAGCATGTTACACACACGCATACACACATTCAGATTCCTCTCAATAAGACTCATGGAAAAGTACATAACTTAAGATTAAAGCTATGTATTATCTTAGGTTGTAAAAACAGTATACAGGAAATTCAAGGTAACTAATGTTAGTTACACTGTTCTTTAAAGTAAGGATAGACTTAAACAGGCCCATTATACAGAAGGATAACAGATAAAGGATCATAAACAATCACAAAGTATATTATTAACTTTCCTCTGGGGTCTTTAAAAAAAATCAGTGTTTTGGGGGAACAAAGATACTTTCATAAAATTTAATTATTACAGAGGCTTTCTTGCTGGACAAAATATACACACAAAAGCAACTTAAAATGAAAAAAAAATCATTTTGGCTTATAGTTCCGGGAGTCTACAAAGCATCATAACAAGCAAAACATGACAGTAGTCAGGATGGCAGGAGCAAAACACAGGCTGGTCTCATCATATCTATGTTCTGGAAGCAGAAGGTAAACAGGCAATAGGGCAGGATTAAAAAGTTTCAAGTCTGCTCCCAATGACCAACTTCCTCCAGCAAGATTCTACCACCCAAAGTTTCCACAGTCTTCTAAAACATTGCCAGTAGCTGGTGACCAAGTGTTGTAATACATGTGACTATGAAGGGCATTTCAATTTCAAACCCACGTCAGTTTTTAATTATAAAGCAGATTTTTCTATCAATTATTCTTTATTTTATTATTCTGGCATTGTCCATTACATATGAAATAAAGTTTTATTTGAAAAACAGTTAAAACAATTAAACATTTTTTTTACATGAACTAAAATGTGTGTGTGTGTGTGTGTGTGTGTGTGTGTAATTCCTTTTGTAATTTAATTCAGTTTTGACTCCAATGACATTGCTTATTTTATTTTGGATACTATATAGATTGAAATCTTTCAAATATACATATTTGAGCTGTCAGAGTACAAATGATTGACATCACCCATCAGTGTTGACTTAGTTAACGTTTTGGCATGGCTTATATTAGAAAAACTAGAATTTAATAAAAGTCATGTAGTCTGCCCATTGTTTCATGGCAAAATATGATAGATGTTAGAATAATGTTTCAGAACCAAGGTCAGTTATATTTAATTAAGTAGTCTTCATATCAATTTACTGCAATGGCAAATTGATAATTTTGAGACTATAATATTATATCTCTATATGTGGTTTTCACTTCCAATTAGTCAAAGGCAATTTTAGCAGTAAAACAGAAGCTTGATTTAATCAACTTAAATTATTATGCCTTAATATTTGCTTCTTTTCAGGAAGCTGCTCTAGAATACAGAGGCTCCTTTCCTCTTTCATTGTATGTTGTTTTCTTTCATTGGCTCTGCTCTCCCTAAACAAACAAATCATTTTCTCTACATTAAATAGTGATATTAATTGCTCTCAGACAAATTTAGACACAATTTTAACAGCTTTTAATTTTTTTTCAAACCTGCCAGATAGCTATCTAAAAAAACACTATCATATTAGATCTTATTGCTAGCTAGGAACACACAATATAGGCTAAAGTGCTACATGGGTAAATTCACATATATAATATAGATGTTATAATCATTCCACATATGTTTAAAGTATTTCTCAACAGCATTAGTCAACTCTTCTTTGAATGACAGGAAGAATGAATGAATCATATTATTTTGATCTATTCAATTAAATACTTACTGGATATTTTAAAGTGAAAACTAAAATATATAGAGAAGAGGGGAAAAGGTGTTGTGGGGGGTAAAATATTAATAAATGGAAGATTCTTTAAAAAAAAGAGAAGCTAAGTGATGATGACAGGAAACGGCAGGTTTCACAGGAGAATCACTTGAAATTAGGTCTTTCCCCACTTAATTTCTTAGTTTTTCCTCTGTGGCTAAACTAGATAACGGTAACATCCTGAATAAAATGGAGAGCAACAAGAACAAGAACAAAAACAGAATTTATGTGCTGAAAGCCAAGGGTCTGGAGACTTTCCTGACTATTTAGCTTAATAAGTTTCTCCCATGAGGCTAGTTACTCAATCTCTCTTATCCCCCACTTACTTATCTGAAAATGTCAAAAACAGTGTTATTGAGAAGAATAAATGAGTTGATGTGCACAGAACTCTTAAAGTTACTTGGTATTGCAGTGTCTTTATGTGTAGTTGTTGCTGTTCTTTGAACATAATCGATTTTGTCTAGCTATTTGGATCATCTTAGATTTAAATTAGTTTGAAGCTTAAAGAGGATTGGTTGAGAGGATATGAAGCACTTAGGTATCTTTCAAGCCGAAGAGGAATTGTGCCACTAAATAGTCATTTCTTAATTCTTTCTGTTTGGATTTACTCTCTCATGAAACATCTATGACTTCCAGATATACCTGCCCTGTTTTGTCACACAATCCATCTTGATGTCCTTACCTCCAGAAACACTACAGTCTTCTCTTTCTCTGATTCATTGGTTTCATTTGTGGAATTCAGAGCGCAGGGTAGTTTATTCCTCAGCTAATTCAATCCCTGAACATTTCAGCCTCCATACAATCTAAAACATTTAAGCCTAGAACTGGAAGGCTTCAGTCTCCATACAATTTAGAATGATTAAACCTCTGAGACTTACTGCTGGACTGAGCCACCTGAATTCAGAGCTGTACCAAGCTGTTGGTTCAAACTGACCTTCTGAGTTGGCTGGCTATTTCTGACTGAACTCTTTTGACTTTGGCAGACTCTGGCTGACTCCTGCAACTACTCTGACTGAACTGTTTTGCTGGGCTTCAAACTGATTCACTCTTCCTGTCTGATACTGACTTCTGCTGGGCTTTGCTCCTGTCTCCTAAGTGCTAAGATTAAAGATGTGCACTACCACTGCCTTCTGAATACTGAGATTAAAGATGTGTACCAACTTTCTTTATCCCTACAGCAGCCATGCTGATAATATTCCGCTAATTTCATTCCTGAAATTCTTGAAACTTCTTCCAACAAGTGTTTATCTGCATTTTCTTACTCCCCAGTTCCTTCTTTCTCTTCTGGTAGCAACCTTTATTAATATCTTCTATTCTCTGTTATCCAGACTTAGACATCACCTTCTTAACATCTTGTAAGTATTTGATTACAGCTTGCAACAAAGTTAAAACTATCTCTTATCATTCCTCAAAATCTTATCAATATGATCATATCTTTATTGTAATTCATGTTCCTCCTTCTTTGTAAATATACATTTTCTAGTGTAGCCATAAATGTTTCTAAATATCTTTTGGAGTACAAGTTTGCGTTTTTCTTATGTGAACTCCCAGTGATTCTTTAACTTGTAGCTATTTTACTTTATAATCTAATTTTCCTGTTGATGCATTTCTTTTAGGTCCTGAGGCATGTTTTATATGAAGTTACATACATCAAGCATCTAGCATACTATCTGAAGAGTAATGATGATTGATTATCGTTTAATATTAACAGGTTTAAATGCAAATAAATAGTAAAGTGAAGATGTATTTATAAGATTCACTACTCAAAACCTGTTAAATAATATTTAAGTGATATTGTATGTAACATCAAATTCACAAATGACTTGTTTGTGTTCATCATAGATATAAAATTTTTGAGTAATAAATTTATGAATGACTGTTTTGGTAAAGTATGAACCAAAGGAGTTGGCAATTGTGGTAATCACCATTTTCTTTCCACTATTTGAGTCTTTTAATGGCCAAACGTTAATTGAACCAGTAACACAGCCCATTAGTTAGTCATGGAGGGCTTTGTTGTTGTTGTAATATGAGAGTTATATACACAGATGAACCAGGACAGTACTGACTGCCTAGGAAGTGCTGAAATAGTGAGATTTAACTTCCAAAGCTATACAGTTGTGCATTCTGTGAGCATCCATGTTGGTATTTGTCTATTTTCATCTCTTCACTGACTTTTAAGTTTTTTCTGTGTTACTCAAAATTATTCTTTAAACATCTTCCATAGCCATGAATTCCTGTTCTAAATTTAAATGATTATTATTAATAATGTATCTATTTATTTCCCTTCACATTATGAATCTAACACATAAACTAAAACAGAATAAACAGCAGGCTATGTCTGTGTTTTAAACTGAAAGCTCAAGAAAAACGGGTCATTAAAAGGCTAATAGGATTTTTCTTACTCTGTAAGAACATAATTTTCTGTGCTCTGTCACCTTCGTTCTAATCCAGAGATCCAGCTGTTGAATAAATAGAATTGTGATTATCACATACTATGTAGTTATGTGTAAAGTGGTTTTTCCTATTAAAGTTCATTGCTTCCAATGAAATATGCTTTGTAGAAGTCCCCATGAAGAACCCTGCTGGGGTCTGTCATGATACTGAAAACAGACCTTCCTCTTTCAGCTTTCTCTTTAGTGCCTGGGGAATGTGTTATTTGTTTTATTTATTTACTTTTGGCTACACTTTACAATGTTTTGACAGAAATGCCACCACTCCTGGCAATGCTGAGTGGTTACAATAAAGGGTAACATATAGTAATTTTATACCAGCAAGACTACTAAAATGTGGAAAACCACCACAGAAAATCAGTGTGTTTGTGCTGCCATGAGGACTGCTTACATGCACACAAATAAATATTTATCTATTTTATATTTATATACTAAAATTCACTGAAAACAGCTTTATTGTAAGAATTTCTCCAAGCTATATTTTAATTTTGGTACAAATAAACAGATTACATCTTCATCACAAATAATAAAGGGTTATTTTCAATTTGGATCTATATTTATTTTGAGGATATTTTTTCCTATCTGATTTACTTATTTCCCTTAAATTTATTTAAAAACCCTATCAGCAGTTATGGGACTAGTAGAAACATTTAAATTGTTCTCTCTTAATCCAATGATAACCACACCCTCACTTAAAAGTAATGTAGGGGAAAATATAGGTTTTAAACATGAAATTCTGAAAATATGATCTTATTGTTAAAAACAGTCAATATATTATCCATATCCATGGCCATAATTCTCCTATAGATTAAATCTGTACCAGAGAGAGGCTATTGTAGAAAGATATTCTGAAGAAAGAAGAGCTGTTTCTAAAAAATGGGATTTTAGTAATGGCTTAGCAATTAGGAGCAAGACTCTTCTAGAGGATTAGCGTTCAGTCCTTAGCACTCTTGTTTGCAAGTCACAGCTCTAGGGAATCTGACAATGTCCCAGAGAGTATCTGTATTTAGACATATATTGACTCTCTCTCACACATACACATAAATATGTATTTTAAAAAGAAAATCAGTCAAAGCACAGTCTTTGAGAGGGCAGAGATGGTACACTGATAAAACTATGGAGAACAAGTCAATAAGCAGTGTTCCTCCATGGTTTCTGTTTCTATTCCTGCCTCCAGGTTCCTGCCTTGAGCTCCTGTCCTGACTTCTCTTTGTGATGGAGTGTAAGATGTAATGTGAAATAAATTATTTCCTCCCATTCTTAGTTACTGTTCTAGTACTGTGAGGAGACATCATGACCAAGACAACTTATATAATGAAATAGTTAATTCAGTGCTTGCTTACAGTTTCAGAGTATTAGTCCATGATCACCGTGGCAAGAATCAGGCAGGGATGACACTGGAACAGTAACTGAGAGCTCACATCTGATCCATCAGTTGCAGACAGAGAAAACACTCATTCAAACATACATACACACACACACACACACACACACACACACACACAGACAGAGAGACAGAGAAAGACAGAAAGAGACAGGGAGAATATAGACTCATTTGGGCTATACCCTCAAAGTCCTTCAACAGTGACATACCTTCTCTACGAAGACCATACCTTTTAACCCTTCATATATAGTACATCAATTGGAGGCTAAGCATTCAAATGCATGAACCTATGGGGGAACATTTGTTTTCAAACCACCATATTCCCCAAGTTGCTTTTTGTCATGATCATAATCATAAAATCAGAATCCTATTTAAGACAGAAATTGGTACCTAGTTGATGTGGTAATGCTATGACTGATATGACAATGTTGTTTTGGAGAGGACTGTGGAAGGACAATCTGAAACTCTGGGCTAGAGAACCTATTGAGTGCTCAGAGCTTAATGTTCTACTGTTGAACATTAGTTCAACTTAATGTTCTACTATTGAGGGAGCTTGGAAGACAATAGGAAGAACAGTGCAGATGATGGAGGCCTGGCTTGTGAACAGAAGCCATTGGTGAAGGTGAAGCCACAGTTTCAACACATTCCTCAGCATTTGGGTGATGCCAAGACCATGGGATTACTACCAAGGACAGAAGCAGTTTTGGAATAGAGCCAGCCTGAACCTGCGTGACATGAGCTATGCATTCTGAGAATGCCAGGTTGGAGGAGTTCAAGCCCCTTGGAGTCCAGAAGATCATGAGTTTCAGCAGTCTGTTGTATTTGGTTTCGAACTAGTTTGAATGTTAACCATGTCCTAGTTCTTCCCATTGAAATAAGAAAGCATTTAACTTGTTGCTGTTGTTTTCCTTTTTCAGCTGTGAGACTGGCATTTTAGAGAGACTTTGAATTTTAAAGAGACATTGAATATTTAAAGAAAATGGAATTTTGTGTTAAGATGTTTTTAAGATTGTGGAATTTCTAAATGATACTATGTTTATATTGTACTATTAGTATATGAACTTGGAGATTAAAAAGAAAAGAAAAGTTTTGGCTTAATAAATGATGTGTTTGCACGTCAAACTGACAAAAAATTAATTGTGCTGATTGGCTGTTGTCACCTTGATACAAACTTAGAATTTTTAAGAAGAGGTATTTAAAAAATACTTATTTTAGTTTTAATTATAATATAATTATACAATTCATATCTTCCCTTCCTTTCCTTCAAATACTCCCATAGTTCTTTGCTGCTTTTCAAATTCATGGAGAAAGGGTATTTTGATTGAAATAATGTTTCTGTAAGATTGGCATATAGACACACTTGTAGACATTTTCTCCATTAATGACTAATGTGGGAGTATCTAGCTCACTGTGGGCAAAGACACGCTTGAGTGGATGGTTTTAGATGGTATAAGAAAACAAACTGAACAAGCCATGAGAAGCAAGCCAGTAAGGAGTCCATGGTCCTCCATGGCCTATGCTTCAGCTCCTTCCTCCAGGTTTCTGCCTTGAATTGCTGCCCTGCCTTCTCTTCATTATGGATTTTAAGCATTAAGGTGAAATAAACCAATTCATCTCTAAGTTGCTTTGGGTAAGAGGCTTTATCATAGCAATAGGAACACAACCAGGACACAGATTTTTTGTTTTTTGTTTTTTAAATTAAAATTAATTAATTAATTTATTTATTCATTCATTTTGGTTTTGGTTGCAATATCTAACCAAGAAGCTAAACTCCATTGTGATGTTAAAAAAAATAGTCTCATCCAGTTTGCATACTTGCTAGGTCTTTGATCTGAGTGCAGGCCTCTGCTGTAACTACATTCCAGATGAATCCATTATGACAGTCTGTATAAGAATTTCCCATGGCTGGTGGAGGCTATCTCACAATGTCAACTCTGCTTCAGTGGTTTTCTGAAGTCACCATAGACTCCAATTAGAAAAAAAGACTATTTTCTGTGACTTGTCATTCTATATCTGTTGGCAGTAGTCTGACTGTTATGTAAGCATAATAAGGTAATTATGTAAGCATAATGAAGACCAGTTTAAATCACTGGTCATGAGTGGCCAGACCATAGGACAGGATTTATCAATTTTCTGGTCTTTTGAAGACAGTACCAGGGATGCTACTCTCCCACTTGCATCTCTAATTACGGCAACAAATCTGAGATTTAATTTGCAGAAGGAGCTATCTCAGGTCATAGGATAAAACTGAATGTCATCATAGCACCCATCATTTCATCCTTTGCTCAAACAATTGGAGGTTGCTGTGTTGACTCTGTCAGAGGCCAAAGAGAAGCAGATCCCTGCAACTGGAGTTACAGTCATTGTGGGTGCTGGAAAATGAACCCTGGTCCCCTGCAAGAATAATAGCTCTAATTATTCACTTAGCTCCACTCTAAGTGCTTAAAAGGATTTTACTCTCATAAAATTTATTCCTTGACAAAGGTAGATCTGTATAAAATGTTTTCTAAAAATATGTTCTATATCACATCCTTCCCCTCGAGACACGAGATCTATGCCGAAGAAAGGGCAAAAATATTTTAAGAGTTAGAGGTGCTGGATGACTACAGGGAAATTGTTTATAGTTACAACAGGGCACATATGAGCTCATGCAGAATGTGACCTATGTAAACTCAAGCCAGACAAAATGCCATCCTGGAAAAAGGGAGATGGACATGAAGTCCCATCCCTGAATTAGGAGCTATTGCCAATTGACAGCTGTTGTTAAATTAGAGAGTGTCAGTTTTCTTGAATGGAGTGACATCTGGTATATTAACCATACTTTAGGGTAGATCTCACACCTAGGACTGGTTGGCCAACCAAACTGAACTGCTGGACAGGATCATATGCTTAAAATATCATACACACACACACACACACACACACACACACACACACACACACTAAAAAAAAAGCACATGTTTTCAAGTCCCCAGGGAGGCCAAATATGCTGGATCCCTTGAAACTGCAGTTATAGGCTGCTGTGAGCCATTTGATGTGGGTTTTAGAAACGAAATCCAGGTCTTCGGCAAAAACAGCAAGAGTTCTTTTAACGGCTGATCTGTGCCACCTCTTAAGCCTCTTCATTGCTATTTTTAGAGTTCTGAAATGCCTTAGAATGAAAGCATTTTTGAGAGAAAGAACAGGAACACAAATAAAAAGGAAATGGATGTTCTATTAGCAAACCACATTACTCTCTTCTCTAATTTTTACAAATTTCCCTAGGATCATTAATACTAAACAGTTATAGGACTTTCATGAAATCAATCACAATGCTACCCAGTCAGGTTGGTACCTTCTGTTTATTAGTTATTAATTGAGAATGAACATATTTTAATATTTGCATTGAGAAATAAAATTTTCTCTTATCATCTTTGTTTACCAACCTACAAATATCTAACAATCAATAACTCTAAGACTGTCTTAGGATTACAAATGATGTGATAAAATACCATGACCAAAGCAAGTTGGAAAAGAAAGGGGTTATCTGGTTTACACTTTCATATCACTGTGCATCATCAAAGGAAGTCAGGACAGGAACTCAAACAGGGACAGAACCTGGAGGCAGGAGCTGATCGGGAGCCATAGAGGGGTGCTTCTTCCTGACTTGCTCCACATGGTTTGCTCAGCCTGCTTTCTTTTAGCATCCAGGACCACCAGCCTGGGGATGGCACCATCCACAGTGAGCTTAGCACTCCCCAAACAATCACTATCTAAGAAAATGCCCTATCAGCTTGTCTGCAACCCCATCTTATGGAAGTATTTTTTTTAAATTGAGCTTCTCTCCTCTCAGATGACATCAGCTTTCGTAAAGTTGATATATGAAAAAACAATTGACTGCTTGTCAACTTGACACACAAACACATCACTATTAAACTACAACCGTTCCTTTCTCATTCATCCCCAAGATCTCATATTAAAAGCATAAATAACTTTGAAAGTCTCATAGTCTTCACAAATTCAAACACATTAAAAGTTTAAAATAGCCAGTCTCTTTAAGAAAATCCAAAATATTTCCTAAAGTTCAAAGTCTTTCAGCTATGTGCTCCTGTGAAAACAAAATTAAGCTACACACTTTTTTCAAGCTAGAAACACCAAGGCACAGTCACAATCTGAACAAAGAAAAACCAAACACCAACATTGTAAATAACTCAATGTCCAATTATTTGAGATTCACTCACAAACTTCTGGGCTCCTTCAAGGGTTTGGAGTACTTCTCTTTCTCTACACTCTGCAGCACACACAGCTTATCTTCTAAGCTCAAGTGGTCTCCACTCCATTGCTGCTGCTGGTCTTGGTGGTCATCCCACTGTGATGGCATTGCCAAAATGCTAGGGTCTTCTGCTGCAACCCAGGTGCACTTTCACTAATTGACCTCCTAGGCCTTCTTCAAGGTACCAAGACCCAGTTTCTCTGCATGACTCCTTCAGTCATGGACTTCAACTGCTAGTGTAGCTGCACTGTCACCAATAGCCTTTCTTGGCCTCTCACAATCCCAAGCCTCAGTTGCTCTCCATGACCCCTTCACGCCTTCAAAACGAGTGTTTCCTGCGAGATTGTTGCACTACCAATTTCCTGTGTCAGCATGAGGTACAGTCTTGGCTGCCTCTGTGTGCTGACTGTCAGGAAATACTTCCCCGAAGACTTCACCTCAGTGAGGTTGGTCTTTTCTTAATCATTGCTAGTTTCTCAGCTCCAGCTAACCAGCATTGATTGTCTCAGTAAAACAATGGTTTTACTTTAGTGATTCTTTTCTTTTGTTAATTATAGGCAATTCTTCAACTCCAGCTAGCCAGACACCACAGATTCTTCACACAAATGGCCTGATAGATCTTTTGCTTCCCTCTGAAGTTTCACAAGGCAGGCCTCTGTCGTGTCTGTACCGCCCTCAATACTCTTATCTCTAAATGCACACAGAACAGCTTACTGAGCTCTCCACACTCAATGGCTCTTCTAGCCCAAACTTTCAAAATCCTTTCTCAATCCTTCCCAAAAAAAACGGTCAGGTCTGTCACAGCAGTTCCCTCCTCTCCAGGTACCAACACGACACTGATTAATAGCTCTAAGATTCTTAGGGTTACTATTGCTGTGATAAAATGAACAAAGCCACTTGAGAAGGGTGTATTTGGCTTACATTTCCATATCACTGTTCATCATCAAAGGAAGTTAGGACAGGAACTCAAGCAAGGCCAGAACCACCCAGATCACACAGACTTTGAAATGTGATTCTCAGTGTAGCATGTTGCTTTAAAAGATTAAAGGACCACCAGCCCAGGCATGATACTACCCACAAGGAGCTTGGCCCTTCCCAATCAATCACTAATTAAGTAAATGCCCTACAGGTTTTTGTACAGCCCAGTCTTATGGAGACATTTTTAAAACTGAGGTTCCCTCCTCTCAGATGACTTCAGCTTGTGTCAGGTTGACATAAAACTATCCAGGACAAAGACACAGTAAAAATAACAATTCAGGGTACTACTGATATGTCATGTCAAATATAGTCCATTACTAATGCAAACTTTAAGTTACAGGATAGCCTGATATATTTACTCTTCTGTCATTTTATATACAACAAGATATTTGCCAAGATCTAGCATGGTGATATAAAGGATACATCGATTTGCTATGATTTGTAGCTAGGTAAGCATGGTTCTGATTGTATTGCAGCAGCAGAGATGCTGCTCCTACAATAGCTTTGATGAACAACCCTGACTAGGGTTTGAAAAGGTGTATCAGTCAAATGGATGTCATTTTGGCTAGTTCTTTAGCTGACAAGGTATTTCTGCAAGAAAAACTTTACATACAGTTTACCTTAGGTAAGTTGACAAAGACGTATTTGTGTAGCAGAAACTAACAACTACTCAAAAAACTAAAAAAAATAAATACTCAACTAGAGAAATTTTGAGAAAAGATTACAGATTCATTCCATTTTATAGCAACTCAGAGGAATGTTACATGAAGTCATTCAATTCACATTAATTACCTCTTTTCATCTGATACTTTTGTAAACTAAGAACAACTGAAGTCCTCTTTTGGGTTCAAGTTGAGCTTTAATGTTAAACATTTTTTTTCAAAATAATTTTAAACCTCTAAAAATGTTGCAAAATGATGATATATTGTCACTTAATTCTTTATAAAAATTTCTAATATATGTTTCTTTCTTAATGTTTTGAATTAAATGTCCTACTCTTGTATAGTGTATCTTGGTAAATGAACCACAGGTTTTATAAATCTTGGTCAGAAAGAGTATGAAACATTTGTGACTAGGAGACTTTGAGAAAAAGGCCAGGGCAGTTTCATTTTGGTTTAGAGCTATAAATGACTCTGGGACAGAGTTCTTTTGGCAGTGTTATAAGTTATGAAGATGAAAATGCAATCTTAATAGCGATGCCGTTAATATTCGAACTTGATATATTCACTACTATCTAAACTTTCTCCCTTATCATTTATAGTTTATCATTATTCAAACAAGTCTGTGAAAATCTAACTCCATCTATCTGGGTTCCCTTGGTCACACCCCAAGACCAAGAATTCTGCAAGCATAGAGACCTTGACCTTTCCTATCCACCAATATCAGTTCCATTATTAGATATTTTTAGGGTCTTAATTCCCTAATGGAAATTGACATGCATGAATTATGCATGCTTAGAGATCATTGAGGACAGACCTCTTTCTCCTGGTAAGCGCTAGACAAACCTTCTATTTCCCTTGTAATACTAGAAAAGTAAACATGACAACTGTTCTTCCTTAGAATGTAAAAAGCCATACAGAAAGGTCAGGTATCAGGACTTTGCTAAAGTCTGTTAAGAGAAAGCTACTTTCTCAAGAGAGTGGAATCAGAGTTATGTCACTGGTTCTGGATAGAGACAAGACATCCTTGTCTGCCCCAAAGTTTAGAATATTACCTACTATTGGCTCATTGTCTCTTCCCTTAAATGTCAAACCAGCTGGGGCTGTTAATTATTTGGCTTTGAGACAGGAAATTTTATTCAATAGAAGACAAGCTATGATATGGGAGGAATGGTAATCTCTTAAAAGGATATTATCCTTCCCAGAATCCCCTTCCTTGTTATAGCTGCTTCTGGAGATGCCCTCATGGTTGCGCTAATGAGCTTGCCAACTTTTCTAACTCAGAAAAGCATAACCTTGCCTTATGTTTCTTTCTCTTGGATACTGACCAAAAGCCTAAACATATTTTCTCTGACACTGAGCTTTCTCACTTTTGCTGAAGCCCCCAATCCTTTTGCCATGTAGCTGCTTAAGGATTATGTCCTTGAATAAGCAAGTTTTTTTAGATACTGACTCAAATCTCTCTCTCCTATTCTCTCTTTTTCTTTGTTCTTTTCATATCTTTCCTCCTTTCAGTTGCTAGAAACTTCAGCATGCATTCCCTGTTGTATTTTTTTTCTCAAACTTGAATAAAGTAGCTGTTCACCTTCCTTTTGAATCCATTTAAAAGTTCTTTTATTAACAAGTATAAGAACTCAAAAGGGAACTCTAATTTTCTCAGTAATATAGACTATAGTATGTGGTACACATTTATATTATTTCAAGTTTGTGAATTGTTTAGTAACAAAGTACCCTGGCATACAATTATTAAATACATCATATTAAGGAAGATGCTAAACAACTGAGTGACAAAACTTATAATATCAGCTCGTTATTGTATGAGAATCTTCTGAATCACAAGTACAGCATTGTGTTTTAATATTTTATAGTTTAAGATTTGCTTATAAGTTTTAATTAAAAATTATGTAAAATTCAGAAACAATAATAAATATTTTAACAAATTGCATTATAGTCTTTTAAAATTAACCCTTAACATTCTACATAGAGTTCAAGATTATTAGCTAAAATAAGCATGTCAAATTCATCTCTTTTGTCTCAAATATTATCCACTTAAAATGAAAGAAGTTTCACTAGATTATTTCTTTAAAAGATGCGCATCTTAGGCCTGGAGAGAGGGTCTGGTTTGGGTTCCAGCACCCACATGACACCTCACAACAATCAGTACTCTGATGCTTTCTTCTGGCCTCCAGCAGCATTAAATATGAATGTGCTACATAGACATGTGCAAACAAATAATTAATACACATATAAGTAAAAATAAATAAAGCGTTTTTCTTAAACATTTTATTAGTTCTTTAAGAATCTCATACAAATTATTTTGATCATTCTGTGAAAAATTCTTTTAAAATCAAAGGCAGTTAGCCTATCTATCTATCTATCATCTATCTATCGTCTGTCTATTGTGTGTGTGTCTGTGTGTGTGTGTATGTCTTTTAAACATAGGCAGTTATCCTGGGAAAGACTCATAGTTCCTAAGCCCCTTCCTTTCCTCCTTTGCCAATCATGCCAGATTGTAAAGTGAACTCCCACAAATGGTATGAGGTGCAGTCAACACACACATTAGTGATACAAAACAGAAGCTATGGTATGTCCCTACCCTGTCTGGGTTCTGATGCATACATTTTGCAAAAAGAATTGCCTTGCTGAGAAGCTTTTGCTTTGTTTGTGATTTCCTTCACGTACTGTAGAGATTATCCTTTTTGTTGTTGTTGCTATTGTTGTTTGTTTGTTTTGTTTTGTTTTTTTGAGACAGGGTTTCTCTGTTGTAACTCTGGTTGTCCTTGAATTCACTCTGTAGACCAGGTTGGCCTCAAATTCACAGAGATCTGCCTGCCTCTGCCTCCTGAGTGCTGGGATTAAAGGAGTGTTTCACCATTGACCCCCCCCCCCCGCCACTTTAAAATAATATTCATTCCTTCCTCCAACTCTTCTTTAAAAAATATATCTATCAGGTACAGTTTGTGCTGTCAGTGTATTTTGGATGTGTGACCTTCCACAAGGGTTCGCATGCCAATGAAAACTGTCATTCCTTCTCCCAGCAGCTATTAATTGTCCAAACTGCATAAGCAGGGGTGGAACTACATGTCTATCTCACATCTATGAACTGAGATTTTGTTGATTTGAGCTTGGGCAGTTATTATGTCTCAACTGCTATGAATTTATATATTTCCTATTTGTGCACAGCAGACTCTGTCTCTTGTATCCATTTTATTTCCTCTTCTGCAATCATAGCTGAGCCTTGGAATGAAGAGGAGTGACATAGATGTCCTATTTAGAGATGACATCCACAATCTCTTCTCCTCTGCACCTTGATCAGTTTGTATATCTGTGTTAACCATCACCTATTAAAAAAGATGCATTCCTTAAAATGTAACAGTATCAGATTATAACAATGAAAGTGATAATGAACAAACAAAGATCAAAAGCAGAGCAGTGTGAATTTTATCATAAAGTATCATCTAGCTGTAAATATAATTGATGCTGAATTGTTGGGAGCATAGTCTGTTATATAAAAAGACATATGGATAGTGAAAATCATAATTTTGTAATCAGAGCTTATAGATAAAGCATAATATTTGAGTGAAAAACTTCCTAAAAGAAAATATTTAGGTATTTTTCAAAGTGTCAATCTGTAATGATTGAATATCTTAAATAAATAAAATGTTTCATGTTCACTTTCTGAATGGAATTTGAAAGGTCTGCTCTAGGATTTGCATGAGAATGAATTAGAAAATATCCTTAGAGAATCCTATGCAAAGTCAGAATAACTAAGGCCCTCAATAAGTTGATTTAAGTGGAATCAAGAAATCCTAAATCATATTTAGCTAAGCTATGGAGTAGATCACCTAAGAAGATACTGTGATAGATTGTGAGCTCCCTGGGATTTAATTAAAATAGAGCTTCATGTTAGGAGTTACCTGAGTATCAAATGTGTTCATGATTAACTAGTCTGCATTTGCAGAACTTTATTTTAGCTAATGAATGTAGTTGTGTAAACCTTCATCATGAAAAGAACTAGTGTTGGAGAGCTTGAAAAGGCCGACAATAAGAGTAATTTTCTAGTAGTTACTTGGATCATTTTCTTCTGTCTTGTTCTCATTCTGTTTTCCTACTGTTTATTCTGTTAACTACATTTATTTTAATTTAAAATTTAACTCTCCTGTCTTTATTTATACCTTATATATGCCTGTCATATTTGTGATTAGGTTGAAGTAGTATTGGAGACCATGTAGGGGAAGATATTTCTTTCTGATCAAAGAATGGAATCTACTTCTGGGAAGAGATATGCCATTGTTTTCTCTCTTAGGAGTTAATCCACTCGGTTGGCAAATCCTGGCCAAAGAACCAGCTTTCAGGAAGACTGATGTATTTATTTACCTTAAAACATGAAAAAAAGATAGCATGGATAATTTTTCCCTAACTGAGAAAACTTATTTGACCTTCCGACTTTTCTGACAAATCTGTACTCAGAAAAGTGTAACCTTCTCTTTTTCTCCTTTTTATCACTACTTCCTGCTTTGGGTCGTGCACACCCAGACTTTTAAACTCTTTTCTGAGTTCTTTCCTCCTCACCTTCTGCTATAAGTCTGCTTATAAACAAAATTCTTCCTCCCTTCCTGTTCTTTCTCTTTTGTCCATTGGGCAGTTGTCAAGATTTGCATCTTGCCTACTCTGTTTTTTCTTTTTCTTCTAAACTTCAGTAAAGTTGTAATAGAGTTTTCTTCTGACTTCATTCTTAAATTATTTTCTTATCAGCCTAAACCCTAAGAGGGGGCCCTAAATATTCTTGGTAATATATGGCACCCAATGTGAAGCTTCCCAAATTTTTAGAACAATGAAATCACTTCCTTATCTTTGCAAATAGCTTATTGTTAATATTTTAACATTTGGCATAAAAAATGGAGACAGAAGTTGGTTCTCCATCGGAAGTAAGGGTAAGGACCCATGGTGAATTATGAGATAGGTACACAATTTAAGAACAAAATAAGGAAATTACTTGGTCAATTGCCTCAAATTCCATAAAACTAGTTGGAAGAAAGAATGGACAAAGGTGGTCACAACACCTGACCATTCTGTGGATCGCATGAGCAACACAAGGTCACCTCTCTGATTTGACCCAAAAGTCATGCAAATGATGTGTGTCCCCTTACTGATTCTGTCCACAGGGCATTCAGAAAATGTTCAGTTTCTAAAAGTATATTTCAGTTTCCACACAGTTCCTAATATAAGTCCCATAAAGTGTCACTGGACAAGACAGCTTGGCTCTTGGAGTTTTCTCATTTCACCTTTATAAATCTTTCACTCTGCTCATTCTTTGTCCACATGTCTTACTCTTCTTCATACTAGACAGTGACTCTGGAAGCTGTAGACTCTTACTAATTGTCAGTCTTTCAGCACCCTGCCTTCTGATGCTAAGCTCACCAGAGCAGAGGAAGACTCTATTGCTTTCAAAGAAGCTATATCAAAATTTGGAAGCAATAGTCTACAGATGTATAGCACAAGTGTCCTTCAGTTGTTATAGCTTAAGTATGAACATTTACTGTTCTAAAAATATCACAGATTCATTACAGAAATATGGAATATGCAAAAGAGGTTGCCCAAAAATACGTTAATCTACATGTTCAAGCATTTCTCTTTGTCCTAGATTTCATATAAAATGCTAAAGTGAAATTTTGTTTTGTATATATGGTAATCTTTTGTTTTCGTCATTTGCATCTTTTTTCTTCTGAGACATTGCTTTCTCAGGGATTCTATCATTGACCAGAAGCCCATCTCTGTCTTTTGCCTCCATCTGAATCTAATGTACTTTTCACAAATGCTAGATATTGTCCACGAGTAGTGGTGCATACCTGCAGTCACAGCATTTTGTTAATTGGTAGGGGATGTCAAGATCCAGGGTGGCCAGAGAAATCTAATGAGAAGAAAACAAAATATATGCATGATCGCATACACACACACACACACACACACACACACACACACACACACACACACACAAGCAGCAAAAAAAAAAAAAGAAAAAAGATTTATTTAGTAAGGTTACATCAAATAAAGGATCTTGCCATTTATGTCATTTTAGATTGCACATTCAGTATACAAAAACTTTTAAAAATCATTATTTTATTTTTTTGAGGTTATAGTAAAATTACATCATTTCCCTCTTCTCTTTTCTCCCTCCAAACTTTCCCATATACCGTTCCTTTTTCTCTTTCAAATTCATGAAAAAAAAAATGGCCCAAAATTCCTGAGGGCTATTTGGGTAACAGTTACAAAATAATTGCCAGATATTTTGTTTTAAGTCTTTCTGGATTACAAATGACATGGGTGCTGGGATCCAATATAATTTTATTGTAATGATGCTTGTCACAGTCAGCTATTTCAGAAGCATTCCAATTTTTCCTAACAGAAATAATGATTCCAACTAAGAGCACAAATCACCCATGTTGGGATCTTGTAAGTGTAATTTAAACATCCCTAAAGATTTTCAGCAACTTTCATACAAACTTCTGCAAGGACATCTCAACCTTTAATGGTGCCTTTGACTCACAATATTAATCATGCTCTCCAGACAGCGGGTCCGGCAGGAGAGTTTGGGAGCAGAAAACTCAGGGGATGAAACAATGATATAAATTGACATTTGTGATTAACTGAGCTTGTCATCTGGAAATTCGCTGTCAGTACTGACCTCCACGTTTGGCTCATGTGGCATTCTTGGCACTCTGGCAAAAATCAGCAAGCATAAGTATGTAAGAAGATGTCCAACCAGTAAGATTATGTAAAGCAGTACTAAACAAGTGTTATGAAAAACTTTTTTTACAGAAAATTAACTAGGTGTTTTGAACTCTATACTTTAAAACATGTTAAATAATACGTCTTTTTAAAAATTATGAATCATCTTCTTCTCTCTTTTTCCTTTTTCCAGATCAATTCTCCTAAATAATACCCAACCACTTCAGATTCTTTCATTATATTACATGGAAAAATAAATGAGGTGTATTTTACCTTTACAAACAAACGACCGCCTCCCAAATCCCCACAATCAATCTTAAATTTTCTATAATTATTAGCAGAAGTACTTATATAATTGGACAATGGTTCACTAACTGTATATAAACATATAAATTATATTCTATTATTTTAAATCTATATTATCTACAGTAAATGGATTTCATGACTCTTTCATGGATCATGTAAGGTTAATTAAGATACTCAGAAGTTCAGACTGCAGCATCCATGTTAGGGAGCCCACAAATGCCTATAACTCCAACTCCAGGGACTCAATGCCTTTTTCTGGCCTCTGTGGGCATCTGCACACATGTGCGTATACACAGAGACCCATATACATAAACATATGTACACATATGCAGATAAAATATAATAAAATTTTAATAAACAATGAGTTTATTGTTTATTGTTACTTGAAGTAACAAAGCTTTTGTGTCAAAATCAGGAAATAAGGTTAAATATAACTTTGTTTTCTTCCTTTAAGATACTAACAGACCATGCTAGTCATACTGAAAATTCTGAGATTTCTTTGGCTATTAACCATAAACAGAATAAAAAATGAATTTGAATTTTACAATTATATCTATCCATAATTCAAACAAATAGATCAATAGGGAAAGCAAAATAAGGATATTATAGAAGAGTGAATGTTGAATGTCTTTTGTTTTTATTTATTTACTTGTTCATTTGTTTGTAGGTGCATTCAGTGAATGTGTGTGGGTTTGTTTCTCTGTCTTATTCCCCTGAAATGGGGTCACTCACAGAACTTGGAGCTCATGGTTCTTCAGCTGGACTGCAGACCAGAAGGCCCTGCGATCTTTCCCTCTCTGCCCCTCCTAACTACTTCCACCAGGGCTGCAGTTACAGGTGAACACTGCCATGCTAGGCTTTTCCTAAGTACTGGCTATTCAAACTCAGATTCTCTTACTTCTACAGCAAGTGTTCTTATCCACTGAGTCCTCTCCCTAGCCCCTAGCTATCTTTTGGATAAGCAAATAAAATAAACAATAAAATCCTAAGCCAATGAAGTTTGTGCTATTAGATCCACACAAGATAAAACAAAACAAAAAACACTGCAGTTCTCTTCAAGATCCATCAACTAGTGAGAAAACCAACTACATGGAAGGAAATCTTGAAGTGTTGTGCTAAACAAATTTCATGATTACTTTAAGATAGAAAAACAGAGGAAATGTCCATGGGACATTAGAGCTTGTAAAACTCTGAAAATGCATTATTGCTTGAAAAAGACTCAAGAATTGCATGGTGATGAATTTTTATCTGTCCTCAGGAGTATTTACTAATCTCGGAATCAAGATGTCTAGTACTGGATGAAACAATTACTAAGTTTTGGGAGCAGAACATAAATACATTCCAGTTGCTGAAAATACACTGTAGAGCATGAGTTATTGCCAATTCAGTTTACTAAGTACTATCCAAAATCAATGCATCTGGGAAAACAAATTGTACTTGTTCTGAGATTTGAAGGATTCCAATACTGTTTCTCTTAAGCTGTGGCCCCTTAGGCATCACGTAAAATGAAGCACATAATCAGCTTTCAGACTGTATCTGCCTTCATTAATCATCAACGGTAGGCAAATTCTGAGCTTGCAAATTTAGATCCTTTATTGTTGCTTTGTGTTAATGATTATTGTCATTTATTCCCCTCCAGGTTTAACATTTTCAATAGCTACAGAGCACAGATAGCAGAAAGACTCACAGAGATGTAATCAGAAAATGTGAACATGTTGTATCAAAATACAAGATAAAGGGGAGTTGTGAATTGCTCTCTAGACTAGCTAATCAATCAACGTGTTATTATGTAAATATCTATAGCAAATCAGTCACAATTTTGATTTACCACAGGAATTCAAAGTCTAAGTATATTTTACAACATTGAATATCAATACACAAAATGCTATTACACAAAAACTATGCAATCTCTACATTGCCAGTGATATTTACATTAATAAGCTAAATTTTTATAATTCATTTTTCTAATGATAAAAATGTTGAACAAAACTTTGAACATTATCTTAACATAATCATTTATAAAATGTTAATCTATAAAATTTTAATTTTGTAAGACTTTTCCATCTACAGTTATAATTTTATCTGTACAAACATATACTCAAGAATGAAGACCGGTAATTCATATATAACAAAATATTATTTATATGTTTTTATATTTACAAGCTTTCCTAATTCATAGTGGGAAAATAGTAACTGAAGCAAACTTTCCAAACTTACCTCTTAATACAAGAGGAAAATGTGGCTGAAAAATAATCAGTTTTTTCTAAGATAATATTTTTATATATTTAAAGGGGAAAGTGAGATATTTTGATATATCTTTACCTTTTAAAAAAGGAACCAAAATGAGTAATATGACTATTACTTGTAGGAGTATCCATTTATATTGGCTAAGAAAGTTTAAAAAATCTGTTTACTTGATAATATTAGGATATATTATGTCAGTAGTCACCATCCAGTGAAACTGTCTTCCAGTATCACTGATAATGTACCATCAGTCTTTCCTTGGCAATTTCAAATATTGCTGCCTCCATCAAGTTGAACCTCACATTTTTTATTATGTAGATTCTGGAATCAAGGAAAGGAAACTAATATTTTCCAAATAGATTGGGTTCAGAAGTATATTTTTGAACTGCTGGTGCTTTATGGTGTTGCTCTAGTAATTGCGCAAGATTTTAATTTATAATAAACAGATTTTTTCCTTAATAAGTTAAAACTAGTAACATAACCACCTACATCTGATTTACCAACTCACCTAGAAAGATGAATTCTTATCTCTGTGGCAGTTCTATTGAATCAGACTTTTTGAGAATGGTCTCATGGCAAATCATGATGTGTAGAAGCTCCTAGATGACATTTAGCAGCATGAAACTTTAAAAAAGACGGCAGGAAGCCAGACAGTTATTTAACGAGATTGAAGTATTTTTTCTCTGTTCAACTGACTCTTTTGATACAAGGTAGGCAGCATTAATAATGCTCCTGTAAACACTGGCATTTTAGATAACAAGATCCCTGTGAGTCTGGTTGCACATCAGCCAATCACTACATTGGATCATTTTGCAAATATCCTTGTCAAAAAAGCCAGTCTTAAAACATTGAAAATCTGCTGATCATATCACCCTCTCTTGTATAAACTTATTAGATATTGTGAAGCAGTAGCTGCAGCTCCAGGAGCTGCAGAATCTGCCAGACCTACACATTTAGCATTTTCCACACGGTGTTGCCTTTTGGAAACCTGAGTCAGCCGGCAGTGGTTGAGAAAGGTTTGACATTTTCCTGACCCAGGTTAAAGTGACCGTAAATTCTTTTGGCTTTTAGCCTTACAGCTATGCTTTTTAATCAGTCCTCATCTTATGAATCCACGAGTTTAGCCACTTTTTGTCTTTTCTCTACCTTCTTCATGAACTCTAAATGTTACCTTATTGCTTTCCACAGTGGCCTCAGGACAACAGGTACATTTCTTCTTTCTGAATCACATTGTTGATGCATTAACATTTAACTTGTGGCCAACAGCGCTGTAATTCATGCCTGAATGAAGCTTGTTTAAAACCTGAATTTTCTACATAAAACATGTTTCAGTTTTCTTTTGCTGGGAATATGAGGCAGAACTTTTGCACTAGCTTCAGAGTCATTTTAAAAAGGAGAAATCAGAAAGGAAAAAAAGCACAGACATGCAAAATACATGGCACTAAATGGATCCGCCTAATGCTATATTTCTATGGCCTAGGCTGCAGTAAAAGAGCAGCTATCATTTTGCAAGACTTAGTTGGGAATAAACTTGTCAGGTGATTGAAACTATTGTTTCTCTGCTTTTATCCATGATGGTCTCAAGAGTATGCAGTTTGCGGATCAATTGTATATATTTTAATTTTTATCAGGAAAATCACATCATCATGTCAAATATGAACTATATTATATCTTACAAGGAAGCAATTAAAGAGTTTGTGAGAAAGCAAGGTAGACATTAAAAGGCATATGTCTGACTCTTGACAAACTAGCATTTATCTATAATTGTAAAAGCTGGAATTAGAGATTATTCCCACATATTCTAATCTGTTTAAGTATAACAATATAGGGTGTTCTCTTCTCTGTTTGGCTTCTTCCATTTATCTGGATACTTACTGGATCTATTGTGTTCAGACACGGACCAATATTGTATGTTTCTTTTCTTCAGTCCTGTGCTTCTGTGCTCAAACTGCTCTTTATGGATTAGTCTCCTGAATAAACATGTAGATTGCTTCTAATTGTGCTTGTCTTTTTTGATAACCTGTATTTATTACCAAGCCATTTTCAAAGCACTTACATTGTGTTTTCAGCAACTGATTCATAGTGATATTCATTCTGATATTTACAGCTCCCATGTCTCTGTGCACTAAGAGGTAAAAAGATGGGTAATGAAGAACTCTCTACACCAGAGTCAGGACAATTCTCTGCAAAAAGGTTAGCTGCAAATGCCTTTTCAAGAGTTTGTCTACTAGAGAAATGGAGCCTTAGCATATACAAAGAAATGACACAGGCTGCATTAGAAGTTATTAGACTTTTCACAAATTCCTCAGATTCCTACGATACATGTTTTGTTGGCAAGTTTTAGCTATCTACTTAACACAACATAGAATCACCTGGGAAGACAGTCTTAATGAGAAATTACCTAGATCAGATTGGTCTATTGGGGTTTCTTAATTGTCAATTGAAAAACACCACCCAATATACAAACACTTTAGCAAGAAATGGGACCTAAGGAGAGTGAAACTTAAATATGAACATTGCATTTTGGGGATATTATGAGAATATAAACAACGAGTCTAACAAAACATTATTAAACTAGAAATACATAGCAGGGAGTCCTGGAATGTGCAGAATGTCTTAATAGAATCCATGATTGTGTCAAGACACAGAGACTCAGTTAAAATATAAAGCAGAAGTGTGCAATGACCCTGTTATAACCACAACAGTCACAAAAGAGAAATGTAGTGGCTCTTTCATCTTTCACTACTGTAGCAGGCAAAACTACTTTCCAGTGAGAATACCACTTTGAAAAATCTGATAAATCTGGAAAGCATAATGCTGTCTAAGGAAGAAACAAATTTAACTCTTCTCTATTTAATATAAATTTACTCTCTGAATAAAGCAAATGTCAAACATTGCTTAATTTTCAGAGGCATTTTGGATGTGTGTCTAAAACTCCTTTTAATAAGATAGAGGTTAATGTTGCAATAATGAGTTTCTGTTGCTTTACAGTGATAGAATTCTTCTACCTTTTAAACATAAATGAATAATTTTCATAATTTAGAAAAATAAAACATACACACATATATAGAAAAGCAATTTTGTTATATACATATATATGTTTACTGGTAAACATGAAACATTATTAACCCTTCATTTTCCTTATTATACTATCATCACAGGATTGACATATTAGACCTCCATTCTGTTTTAATATTTTGTACAGAAACTTACTTGATTATTCAAGATTATTTGGGCTGCATGAAGTGCAGAATGTTTGCTAACTCAAAGCAAATTACAGTGCTGATCTTTATAAGGCAACTCAATATAAAACTCATCTATTTCTCAAATTAATATTTCTATCATAGTTCTGTTTATAAACCTAGTAAACTCAGCTTTACACATAGGCAACACAGCAACTAAAAGTAAAGGCTAAATGCAAATTACTTAAATGTTTTTCTCAGTTACATCGAAAGAATCAGCACTATAATTAAAAAACACCCACAAATTCTGAATAACCTGACTGTGGGAAAAGTGGCTTTGGTTGAGTCTAATTTTAGGAATCAAGACAGAGTTGAAAGTGAGAAAACAGTTTTTATGTTACTCAGTATAGACCTTGAAGTTGTACTACAATCTGAAATTTTACAAAACTTGTTAATTTTTACAATGTTAAAGTTTCATATATACAGAAAACTGCATTGCCTAGGTTCTTAAAAAGAAGTGAGATCATTAGAAGATTTGTTCTAAGCCTGTGTTTCTAGCCTGCAGGGGAGAAGCAATCATTTCAAGCTAATAATAAAACTAGTACTTAATAGATTAGTTTTCTAGAAATATTTTGCAGACCTAAGATGTTTGTAGACTTTTAACAAGTAGTCAAACTTTTCGGGACATATGAAAGCTTCAGCATATTGGGGGATGCTTATAACTGTCAATATTTCTTGCTTCCCCCTTTGAGCCTATACAAAATGACACTTACAGGCTGAGTATAGTTTCCCAGGGTTCCCAGCACTCTCTGCAGAATGATAAGAGAGCTCGACCTTTCATGCATAAACACAGTACTGTGGCAGTATAGTTTGAAAACTTACTGAGTTTTAAATAATTTTTCTTGACTGTAGTATTTTATTCCGAATTTAGTATATGTTAAATGACTACTCATTTTCCAAATGAATGATTTTCATGCAACATTTTAAAATGAGGACAGAACTCCCTTCCATAATATCTTTCCGGACTGGCATAAATCAGAACGTATTTAGGAAACATCCTCTCAGTATGACTCTAAAAGGTTTGATGTGGTAGATAGCATATCTGCACAACTGATGCAATATCCTTACATGTTAAAGTATCAATTCCCTTAAAAATAAAGTTTTCCTAGATTTGTGTCATCTAGTAAAACCCTTTTTATTAATTGGACTAAATCCTAGTTCATTTGTAATATAATACCTAATACAGCATATACTCCTAGACACTTTTCTAAACTCTATTTATAATATTTTATTTTTTGGAACAATATTTTAAAAAACATATTATTGTTCCTGTTTCCAAAATAAAATATTGAGGGACAATTAGGACACCATCATTAAAATTAGAGATTTATTAGATTGCTGAACTGGGAATCAATTCAAGCTGCTTGGGTCTCACTTAAAAGGCATGCTGTTTCCTGTTATTTATGCTGCTATTTGCCATCTGACATATTACATTTCTCAGTTCATAAGTAAAATATGCAAATGCCACTGACAATATATATGCACAATGTCAACACTTATGTCTACATTATGTAACGAAAGACAATTATCAAAAAATATCTCAATTACAATTCTACAGAAGACATTAGTGTTTTCAGCTAATTAAAATTGCTATGGTAGATTTGCTACTTTAATGCTACTCATTAGAATAATGTCCTTTTAAAGAAAATATGTAATCCTTGCAAAGTGATCAAATTGATAAAAATGTGCATCATTCTTCATGTAAATTTTCTAAAAAAAAAAAAGGGTGGATATTTAACAAAGGATCAGAAAGGAAATTTTTGTAATATATAAAATAGGCACATACATAGAAACAGAAATAATAATGTGACTGATGTTATCATTTGGATTGGAAGTGTCCTCCACAAAGGTTCCTGTATTGAGAATTTGATCCCTGGATAATGGTGTTATTAGGAGATGATTGGACTTTTAGGGGGTGGTGGGTGGTTCTGATTAGAGGGAGAGAGTCATTGGGAAGTTGTCTTTGGAGGGTTTTGTCACTCTTATTTTCTGGTTCCCTACTTCCTGGAACCCATTAGGTAAGCAATTTTTTTTTCTGCCTATCTATAATTAAGTCTTACCTATGGAAATTCCTGAACACTATCATGTCCAACAGTGATTTTGAATGAAACTCCTGAAAGTTTGAAGCAAAGTAAACTTCTTCATTTTGTGTTACTTTTCTCAAGTATTTTGTCATAGCTATGGAAAACTGACATACCTGAGCTTGAGGTATAGGGGGAGGGAATACAATGAAAAATGGATGAAAAGGCATTACTATTGATTTACCACTAATGACATGGAATATCCTTTATGGATCATGAATATACTCTAAAACCAATTGTGAAGATTGTTTCACAATCTGTCAAACAAACAAAACAAAAAATTCATGGGATGTTATTTATTTTTCATTAGTGAGTTGTATGACATGTTGTTGAGGGACATTTAATCTTTTAATCCAGCAGCATGGCTGCTCTAGCAAAGGATCACATTGAAAGGCCTGTGTGATAACAAAGAAGGAGAAATATTCAGAGTCCTGTGTTATCCAACTGAAATACTCTGAAGGCCATTGTAGTGATGCCAAACTCTGAAATTGAACCAGAGTGAAGTCTGAGGTTGAGTCAGAGTGAGGACACACCCAACTCTCAGATATAAAAGAAGGCTCTTGGCTCACAGACATTGAGAAGAGACAGAAGGGGAGTTGGAGAGTTAGTTTAGTAGGAAGAGTTTAGAGAAGAAACTTAGAGAGAGGAAGAGTTAGTTCAGTCAGAGAGACAAAAGGAGAATCTGAGAAGAGCAGAGCTAGGGCAGAATAAGCAGAGAAAAAGTAGAGTCAAAAGCAGATGGTTAATAATTTACAGTTTGGAGTTCACAATTCAGATTAGAGTGAAAAGAGATAGTTTAGAAGACAGCTAAGCAGATTGAACTCAGTCAGCACTAAGTCTCAGAGGCTGAAACATTCTAGGTTTAGGTTTGCATATTAGATTGTATAGAGGCTGAAGCCTTTGAGGCATAAGCTTGAGATTAGATTGTATAGAGGATGAAAGCAGACAAAAAATAACCAAATAGATGGAGATGTGTCATAGTGGTAGAACACCAGTGTTACATTAGCACATCCTTGGAGTGAAACTATGGCAGAGCAAAAAAAAAAAAAAAAAAAAAAAAAGATAATTGAATACCTAAAACAGAAAAAATCAAAAGCAACAGTAATTTCTTTCTGTGGTACTTGGTAGTAGCTCAGAGGCTGTTCAGTTTAAAAATAATTTGAACCTATACTGATTTATTAAATTATATTCATCCTTGGACTAATTCAAGAACTTTGACAGGTACAAGTCATTCAACTAGTGGAAATTCTAAAAATAAAAAAATAAAAATATATGCTAAATTTTAAATTAGGGGTAAAGGAACTGCATGAATGATTAAATTTGAAAATAGCTAATATATCAAACCTGAGTTTTTAAAAATAGAAACTAACCAATGGATATCCTTTACAAAGAGAAAAATGTTTTATAATATGAGGAAAATCCTGGCATATTTGTTAAAAATATTATCAGAGGTCACAAACTACACAGATCTATTCTTCCTCTCCTTCCTCGTCCTCATTACTTTATTATTATTATTGCTATTATTGTTGTTGTTATTTTGGAGGGCATGAAGGCTTCAAAAGCCCATATCATTCTCTATCTATCTATCTATCTATCTATCTATCTATCTATCTATCTATCATCTCTCTGTCTCTGTCTGTCTTCCCTCCCTCTTTCTCTCTTTCCTTCTTCACCCCCTCTCTCTGTCTCTGGTGTCTCAAGATGTGAGCTCTCAGATGCTTCTCCAGCTCCATGATTTCCTACCTGCTGCCATGCTCCTCATGATGAGAATCATGGACTCTAACACTCTGAACTTATAAGCCCCACATAAACTCTTTCTTCTACAAGTTGTCTTGGTCATGGTTTCTTATCACAATAATAGAAAGGTAACTAGGACAGCAACTATTAAAGAATAAGAAAGGGACTGGGTGAGGAGGAAGGAGTAAGCATGGTAAATGTGGAGGTAAATCTATTCAGTCCTTTATATGTATGTATGAATTGTCATAATGAACTCCATTATTTTGCAAAATTAATCTACAAGAATGTGAATAACTTAAAATATTACTTAAATGTCTGTTTACATGCATTGCTGCCATTAACTGGTTTTTAAATGTGAAAACTTAAAACAATTTAGGTGACTTATAACTAAAACATTATCTCTTTTGACTTACTGAACTACACATGATTGATATAGGATTTGGTACTGAGATAATTGTAAGTTTATATAGTTCTGTATGAATCGCTGTTCCTGAAAATTTAGCCTCTCATTCTTGATACCCTTAGTAATAATGACCATAGTAAAGATTAAATATACTGTCCCTTAAGATGAAAAATAAGAGCAGGAATAGTTTCTTTAGACTAATTGATATTATATTGAGATAATTTTATTATCTATACAACAAAATCTTTCCTATTACTGAACGACAGTGAATCTTTGTGTGACCTAATAGTTTTCATCTGTCGAATCAGAAAGATGTTGAAAGGCTACTTGAAAGAATAAAGGATATAACCTTGATTTCCACTTGGACAGACCACGTTGGCTATGGTTATGGTGGCCCTGAAATTCTCCAGATGTTTTAAATGAGAGCTATTAATTTTCTATCCTCTAGTGGCATTAACTGTTCAATACAGAACACGAAGGAAATGTCCTTTGAGAAAGAAGATTCAAAGTCAGCTATTACAGGAACAGATTTATTTCTGTAACTTAAAAAAAGAAGCCTGGAGCTATTATGATGATTGTGTCTGTGGAAACAATTGGGCATTTTCGAAAAGAAATGAAAAATTCTGTAACCTACCTTTAGATAATGCAAAAATTAATCATTTTCATGCCTCTTGTGAAACATGTTGTAAATTGTTCTTTGTGAACAAAAGTATAGCAACAAGTGATTTTTTGATTGCTGTGTAGGGGAAAAGAACTAAGTGGCTGAAATGTTTGAAGTTTCTAAATTATGGATATATTTATATATATTAATATAAATATTACATATTAAATATGAACATTATACATTATATAAGTAGTATATATAATATTTAATATAAATTACGCTGTAAGATAAATATTCTTAACTATCTACTGATATTAACAACTTTAGACAAACTGTCTCAGTTCTACATTCTTCTTCAACCAAGTAAAGTCTTTATTGATAGCTCTTGAAATTATTTTCTCCATACTACATCTTGTATAAGCAATCCCATGAGATAAAGTTATTTAAAGAATTATTGTTATATATAGAAAAAAATTGACACTTTTTGAACTTAAATTACATGTTCCTTGTCAAATAATATCATTCCAGCTTAAATTTATTCCAGCTGCCACAAATAACAGTATTTGATTAATATTCCATAACACTTGATTAATATTCCAATAACACTTACTGTAGGCACTTATGTTTCATACAGATATTTGCTGTGAATTTTTCTTGTAGTAGTCACATCGTTGCAAATTTATCCTGGTCATATAGGTTTCAAATATTTTGGACAAATACCTGGTGACAAGATTGCTAGATCATATGAGAACCCTATTACTAGTTTGAGGACCTCCATGTTGGTTTCCATGGTGACTGCACTGGCTACATTCCTTTTGACAGTGAATAGAAGTTTCCTTGTGTCTTTATTTTACCAGAACTGGCTAGCTTGTTTGTTTTTGTTTCTTTTTCACAATATTCATTATAGCTAGGGTGAGATGGCATTTTATTCTGGTTTTGATTTACATTTCTCTAGTGGTTAATGATGCTAAGCTTATTTCAATATAGATAGTGGCCACATGTATGTTTTATTATTTCAAATTTCTTAAAAAGGAAAACTGGTTGTATTATACATTTAGTCATGCAATGAATGGAGAGTTTGAACTGTATTTATGATACATTCGAACCGTATTGTGATAGCAAAGCTGATTCCTTTTCCTCAAATTCTTTCTTTTTCACTATTATAAACTAGTTAGGAAATCCATTATTTATGGAGAGGAACATTTAATCTTTTAAATGTCAACATGATTGCTCTAGCATAGAAAGAATGTTAGTACATTAGTACACACCATTAATTCCAGTATTTATAAGGCAGTGGTAGCACACACCTTTAATACTCAAGTAGAGGCAGCCTCAAGTAGTTAGAGAATCTGTCAGATAAGATGCAGAGGCAGTTCAACAGAAGGAAACTGAGTTTGGGAGAGTCAGCTAATAGCAAGAGGCAGACTTAGCATGGGAGTTTAGAGAATTTGTGAGTCATCCAGAGTTAAAAGAGTTCAGTCAGAAACAGTCAGCCAGCTCAAAAGATAAGTTTGAACCAGCAGCTTGAAGAGGAGTTTGATCAGACGAGTGAGTGAATTGAGTCAGCCAACCAGAAGTGTCAGTTGAGTTCATTACACCTCTGAATTCATAAGGAACTAGTCAGAGTGAGTCAGTCAACAGTAAGTCTCTGAAGTTAAAATATTCTAGGTGTAGCCTTAAGATGAGATTGTACCTTGTTCTTCCTTGAACCTGCATGAATAAAAATACATTTAATTTAACATATATCCATTAGTAAATCATAACTTCTCATTTATAAAATATATACTCATAGTATAAGATGGACTAAGCCTTGTATTAGTGCTTAGGAAATAAATAAATCATGGAACTATGATATCCAGTCTGACTAGAACAGAATTCACACAAGTTTTGTTGAGAAACAATATTCTGGAGCATTGAAGCTGTGCAAAGATCTATATCCTCAAAGGAAATAGCTCAAAGGAGTTTGTTTCCAAAGAGTATAGGGATGATACACCCTGAGGCTTGATGTTTTTATCTAACAAGTAAGGAAAACCTGTATGGTTATGGAACAAGTCCAGCCTGAGAGTTCAGAAACATAGAAGGAGACTAGAAAAAGACAAAGGGAGGCACTACAGGTCATTCTAAGTAGACTCGAATCTTACAGCAGAAGTTATATAAGTAGAATTTGTCAGCTTTGTAACATTCTGGTTGACATATGAGGAATAGGCTGCATGCAAGAAGCTGCAACATGAGAGAAATCACAAATTTCAGACAGAAGGTTTTATATTTATCTTATGGATTTGAGGTAAGAAATAACTTAAAAGCCATCAAACAGACGTACATCAAAGGAAAACACAAATATGTTTATAAATATCAATTTACTTAATAGACATTTATTTTTATTCCTCACTAAAAGAAATCCTGTTTCATAAATGTAACATGGTAGTTTATACTTATTAGTTGAATGACGAAATCCAAATATTTTCTTGACTTGCATAAGATAAAATGCATTATCTAATTATCTGCTTGTATATTATGAGCTCACACAGGCATACATGTAAGTATATAAACACACATGAACATGTTTTAACTGAAATTTATATTGTCTAGAGAACAAAAATCTGCAGCTTTGTAATGGAAACAGTGATTAGCATACCCAACAAATAAATTTTCAGTAGAGAACAGAAATCTGTATTACAAATGGAATACAGAGAGCAGCTTCCCAACATATTAGATGTGTTATATACTTCACTATGAAAAATTATCATCTCATTAAATGTCTATGAAATAAGTATTGACTTTACATAGTCATTCCAAATTACTCTGATTATTTTATCAGAGTCACTTAAGAAAAATAGATACTAGGTTAAAAAAAAATCAAGTTTTAAAGATTTAGTTACTTAAAAGACATCATATTTTTAAAGTTTATTTTGTTGAATTTGGAAGTGTCTTTCAAACAAAAGTGGCTATGCATTCTAATTCTCTTTCTTGAGTAGTCACTACTTATCAACACATTGTACTCTGTCCTTCTGTTTCTAGGTCTTCAAAGAACAATTGGAAAGCATCCATTTTTTCTCATTCCACTTTCTCTAAAATTTAAGCAAAACCATTGGGTATTTCTGCTACTGTATTACTGTTCTTATCTAGGCAACCAATGACTCCACTTTAGTTAAAAATTGTAAACATTTGCTTGGTGCAAAGTTATTCTTTGGGTCAATCACTGTTTCTAGCCCTAGAGCCCTAGAGTGCTATGTCCTCTTTACAATCTATATTTAAGCCTGAAGGAAAGCTTCAGCCTTCCTACAATCTAGAATGTTTAAACTGCAAGCCTGGACCCAGAAGGCTTCAGCTTCAGTCTCCACTACCTACTGCTGACTGAACCAATATGATTAGCTCCTTCTGAGCTCTGACTCTTCTGGCTTAGGCTCACTGTTCATGTCTGGTACTGACTTCCTCTCCCAAGCTCTATCTCTATCTCTCTCAGAGCTCTCATTGCTCCATTCTGCCTCTATAATTGACTTTAACTCCTCTTCAGCCTGCTTCTGTCTTCAGTAACTAACTCTGCTCTGAGCTTAGAGCCTCCATTTTCTATCATGAGTTGGATGTGCCTTCACTCTGACTCACTCTGCTAATTCTTCCTCTGATTAGTCACTTTGTCTGCCATTCACTCTGGCTAATCTCAGAAGTCACTTTCTGTGTGACACTGACTTCTGAGCTCTGCTACCCGTGTCTGCTTCTTGCAGATTTTCTTTTTCTTAGGGATTAAAGCTATGGACCATCATTGCCTTCTGAATACTTGGATTAAAGGTGTATCTACATTCCATCCAGGTCACATAAGCCTCTGAATGTAGACCCCTGGAATATAGACCCTAGCTTTCACACAAGGCTATTCCTTTACAAAAAAACAATCAACTGCCACTAGCTTTCATTTTATGTTAATTAGGAACAGCAATTTTCACAGAACATATCTCCTTCTTTACAGCACATATGTGGTGGTTCCAAGATATGCTACTTTCAATGTTTTCCTAAATACCCACTTTGTTTGTCTTTCAGCTTAATTTCTTGGTTCCCACTGGTTCCAGATCTCCTGTGTCTTTAGTTCCTGCCCTTTTATCTAGCTGTATACATTGTGTTGGAAATTTCTTTTTGTTTATTTTCATGATGTCTAATTTTAACTCAAAATATAGCACCAAATCTAAACTTCCATTCTTTATGTCACTGAGCTCCAATTCAAAGACTGAATGTAATACAAGGCTTTGTTTCCCTCACTATATAAAGAAACTGACAGGTTAAGAAGAAATAAACAATCATGTGTACAATAAATATTTAAATATTCATATGCCTTGTCTGTATTAAAAGTGAAAACACTGAATATTAATACGATTCAGCTTCTGATAAATACTAATTCTGAATTAAATCAAACATGAAATATTATATTTCCCTCACCACCCTTTAAATGAATCAATACATTTTACTTTTTGTCTCATTTCAAAGTTGTGGATATTGATATATTTACCATTAAATATGTCATCACACCTATTATTGAAATTGTAGTTCAATATTGTTTATATATTGTTAGTAAGAGTTGTTTTACATGTAGTAAAATATATCAATTTTCAACATACTATTTAATGAATTTTAGTGAAAAAAAAAGAGTTATAACCTGTCATAGCCCTCTTATGCAGCTCTTCTGTCAATCACTGATCAATGAATTGGAGTGATATTTTCTAAAAGAGGGAGTGATATTTTCTAAAAGGGATTGCCATAATAAGAAAACTACTTTGCTTATGTCTTCAAGAACACAGATGTACTTCATAAAGGGAGTTTAGATATAATGAAGCCTATATATCATATAATTTCATGAATATACAGAAATTCCATTCAACTATCAGCAAATGTTGTGAAGATAGAAACAAAAATAAAGAATATATATTGCCTGGAAGAAGACACAGGAATCTTTTTGGATGTTGGAAATGTCTGTTTCTCATCTGGACAGCTTTGCATACAAAGCTGTAACAATGTAAATGTTGTTGAGCTATTTATTAAAGAATTTTGAAGATCTGTGCTGCTATATTTGAGCTAACCCTTACTCCCATTACAAAAGGTAAGTTAATTAGAGAGAAGGATGTACTTCAGAAATACTTGTGTACTTCTGAAATTTAAAAAAAAAATGATTGAAGACCTAGTTAAGAACTTGATATTTACTTATTTATTTTATTTTATTTAAATGAAACAGGGTCTTACTATGCAGGTCTGGCTGTCCTCGAATTCACTATATAGCCTAGGCTATATATATAGCCTAGACTATATATATATATATATAGTCACCTGCCTCTGCCTTCTAAATGCTGGGATTAAAGGCTTCCACCACTATACTCGGCAAACATTTTGTTTTTATGTTGAAGTTTTGTGAAAAATTGACAGCAATGTGAAAAGTCATTCAACATGTAGGAGAGGAGAAACCCTAGGATGCCTTACTAGACTTTCCTTGGCCTTTTTATGGAGTCATCTTTTTTCTCAGGTATGTGTGTAGTACATGATAAAGACCTTGAAGAATGAAAGCCCCTCCAGCAGGTCCACGAAGGGTCTCAAGGGTCTCAGGGAGAATCCTTTCTTTCCTCCTGTATCTCTGGTGATCCAGGAATTTCTTGGCTTATAGCTTCCTCATTCCCTTCTCTGTGTCCTTCTTCAACTGTCCCCTTATTTTGTTTTTATGTCTTATTCTGTCTCTTAAATGGACACTCACAATGAATTTATAACCCATTCTCAGTCATATGATCTTACTTTGATCTTTTCTTTATTGAAACATTTTTTTTTTCAAATACATATTCTGGGGAGAGTTTGAGTAGAAGAACTCTTTATAATATATGGAGGGAAAAATCTGGTTTCTATAACTTGCTTGTTGGAAGAAGAACAGAAGAGACAGGTGGTAGGTGGGCATGAGAACACTGGAAACCTTATGTCTGAGACCCTGCAATGTGCTCAGACTTAATGTAATCCATCCTGAAAAGTGTCCTGTTAGGAAGAAAGTACTCTGAGCCTCCAAAGTGTTTTCTCTAAAAGCTATAGCAATTTTTCAATTTAAAATGAAAAAATGAGGTTGTTAGCAAAACAGCCACTCTCATGCACTGCCAGTAGTAAACAGACTAAACTTATGGTAAAAGTAATTTGACATAACAAGGGCATTAAAACTATTTGGATCTTTAAACCAGTAGTGCATCTGTTACAGATTAATTGTTAGCAAATGGAAACTAGACAACATTTAGAGGGGAAATATATTATAATATTAAATCATTATAAGAGGTGGAAATTAAAGGAAAATGGTGAAGCAATGTACTGTGTCGAAGTAGATCTCGAGTGTGTGAACACACACTCCAGATGTGTACACACATTTTAAAAAGGATTTTAATGGTATCAGAAAACCCTTAAGAAAAATGTTGAAAGAATAAGGGGCAAATAAAATTTTGTGTGTGGAAGCACGTTAAATTATACTTGGCATACACACAGGTGCTTGAATTGAGCCAGGAGGAGTTGGAAGCTGTACATGGTGAGCAGTGGCATATTTTCACCCATTGCCTTCCCCAAGTGATTTTAATTAGTGTGATCTTCTGGATCATCTCTGATATGACTTCTCCTTGGAGAAAATATTAACAATTTATAACTCTAACCACAATTCCTTCTTTCTTTCCCATAAATAGTTACTACGGACTTTCTATTTTCTAGAAGCCAGTTTGGGCAGGGTGGCAAACCTCATTTTCTGTCAGAGTTATCTAGTGCATATTTCTACTGCTCAGTCTTCTTTGTCTTTTCCCTGCCTCTTCTACCCTTTCGTCAACTCTTTCCTTCACTTCCTACCTCTTCCCCTTCCTCTGCATCTGGCCTCCACTCCTTCCCATTTCCTGGTCTTGCTTTTCCTATTTTTCTATTGTATTCCCCTCCCTTCCCCTCCTTCCCTCTTCTCTCCTTCTGTTCAGTCTCCCTTTCCTCCCTACTCCTCTCCTCTTTCAACCCTTCACAAAGGTTGACACCTTCTTATTTTATGGGTCATGAAAGTCAAGCTGTAAGTCAGATTTGAGCCACCAGGTCATAATATGCCAACAGTTTTTACACCTTAATGGTGGCCAATGGTTATTTCGGGTTGTTTTATAAAAATAAAGATATGTACAAGCAAAGAGCCAAAACAACCTTAAAATGAAGATCAGTTTAAACATTCATTAAGATTGAATTACATTACTAGCATTATGGACAAAATTTTGATTGTATTGATCTCAATATAAAGCCAACCTTGTATTTTGCAATTAAATAATAGACATTTTTATAATACTTTAAAATTTTCTTTAAGGTTGAAACTACTGTATATATATAAAAAAGGATGGGACGATTTGCTGCAATTGTTGGGCCTAAAGAAGTGGTGCATGTGCAAACTGATTGAAAAACTGAAAGCATTTCTGTAGCCTTGTCACATCCACTATCATTTTGTAAATTGGCCATATATTTTGTTTTTCCTTCTAATACAGCATTACTTCACTTTTCATTATTATTTTTTCTTATTTATAATCAAGGAGTCATCACACATTCATGGGCACAGGTATGTTTTTGTTCTTCTGATACTCTCTGAATTTCTACTTTTTAAATTCATACCTTATTTACTTTGCATGCCTGTGTATATGTGTGGGTACTTGCATGTCACAGTGAACATGTGGCGGTCAGAGGCAACTTATAGGTTTCGGTTCTCTCCTTTCAGCATGTGGGTCTCCTGGGTCAACTTAGGTCATCTCAGTCAGTGGCAGGCTGCACTGCTGAGGTGTCTTGCAGGCCCTGGATTTGATATGTCACACGTTAGTTTTTTCTTAGAACTACGCTATTCTCAAATATGTTCATTGGTGGAATGTAAAAAAAGAGGACACATTGTTTTCCTTTTATTTTCTTATATACATATAAAAGATATTCTTTATAGTAATAATTACTGGGTATAATCTTATTTCCCTTTTCATTGAAAAGTTCACCTAATTCTCTTTCACCAATAAAATTAAACTAATAGCTCTTATTATATGTGTATTTTATTGGAAAGTTCTCTATTATTGGTTTTCAGTTACATTCTGCTATTTGTGGCATAGTTATACAATAACAATTGTGTATCCACTGAGACTATGCTCACAAGCTTGTCTTTGAATGTCATCTGACTCACTGGTACATGCTGGGACATTTGGGTTGAGTATACATTTTCAACCTTTCATTGTAAGTGATAGTCTTAATGTTCTTTTTATCCTTGACTTACACAAAAAACCAGATATTGAATTTTCCACAGAACAAAAGGAAATAAGACCATTTTATACAAGATCATGCTTCAACATTTTATCATGTGGCTGGATACTTCCACAAGACTTTCGGAGCTCGGCTTGGGATTCCTGAGAAATTCTTACTTGAACCTGTCTAGTAACCTCAAGAAAGATAAAGTTGCAAGAATGTCCAGAGACAAATACCCATTAGGTGACAATAGATATCAGCTCATAAGATGTATACTACTATGAAATTTATGAGATCCGATTCTTTTCAGAATCTTTATTTTTTTAGTTGACATTGAAAATAGTGTGCCTAGAAATTATCCTAGTGACTCTTCTTGGAATCATTTTAAACATCCATGTCCAAGGGAAAAAATGATGCTTATTCTTTAAACAATGAGGTGCTAAACATTCTTCTAGGTATTAAGTATATATTAGGGCAGAATTATAAAAGACAGGTTTATGATTTGCTCAGATTTTAGTTTACATAATGCAATACTGTGATAAAAAGATATGAATGAAGAAAAATTGATATGAGAATCTCGAAAGGCCAGATACTTGGTCAGTAGTGCTTCACTGACTCACAGATATTTTATCTTAGATCTAAAACAAAATAAAGGTCAAGCCATGGCATGGCTCTGTGTAGTAGGTATAGCCTAGCAAAGGTCCAAAGCTAGGATAAACATCTTCAATGAACTCCATAAGTCTGAGTGGCATAAAATTCTGCAAATACTGTTCAATTTATATGTAATTTAGATATGTATAGTAAGAACAGAATTCAACAATAACTAGGTTTGTTTCTTGGAAGTCTATGTGGTTGATTATATCACTTACTAAAGAGGATACAAGACTTGTGCATAGGTCTTTATCTTTGTGGTTTATAGCTGTAGCCTCATCTCATCCTGATTTCTAGTAAGAGAAATATCATAACTAAGAAGACATTGTAGAAATTCAGCTTTAGAAATTGCTTGTGACTGAAAGCTTGAAAGGTTTTCATTCTTTTCTAATAGATCATGACTTATCAAGGTATGATTAGGTGTAAAACTTTAAGTAATAGTCTTTCCTGGAACTAATTAAAGGGTATAAATCAGAAGAATCCTATGAAACATAACATGTTTTTATGTATGAAATACAGAAATGAAAAATTTTTTAACTAAATCAAGACTGCTAGAACAAATATACATTTGTTGTTTCTTGAAGAGATAGATTAATTTAACATTATGATTTTAAATGATAAGTGTTGAGATAGGCATATTTACTTTGACTTGACCTTTATAGTATATGTAAATGTTTTTACATGTGCAAAATATTATGTGGGATTTCATAAATATTATAATCATATCAGTTAAATAGTTAACTGAAGCCTAAATAACTATATATAAATGAAAAATGATGAGAAACATATTTATGTATAGTACTTATTTTTTGAGTGATTTTAAGTGTTTAAGAGCACAACCACACATACACAAGGATAATAGCATCAGTTTGCTATAAGCTAGAGTGATCTTACTTCTGGAATAAAGAATGTGAAAAATAATACCTTCATGTAAAATGTTAGGTATTTTTGCCTTATATTTCCTATTTATTATAGAAATATTAGACATGACTGCTATAAATATTGGAGAAATATTTCCTGTGAAATACTAAGTAGAGATATGTTGCAGGGATATATATTTAATATCATTCTTCTTGTTTTAACTGTCCTCCAAAAATCACTGTGAATGTCATTATTTTCTGACTTACAATTTTTTCATGTCTTAAATTTAGGATTTATTGAACCATTTTGGCAGGCTTACATTTCTCTTTTGTAGTTGATTAAAGATAGAAGAAATTGCTCTCATCTTTTCGACAGTCTTCAAAGAACTCCTGAGGGAAGACAAAGTAACTCATATATGTGTGTTTCATTTCCATATTATTAGGATATGTATTTGTTTAAGTGGGTCAGAGCAACCTGATACAGTGGTAGCTCCATGACATTTTCCCCCCACATGATTTGATGAGAACCATGGATAGCATTGTAAGTTACAAAATAGATAAAAAGAGGAGCTCAAACAAATACTTAAATGTTTCAGAGCAAAGCAAATTAAATTTTTAATTAGGAATTGAGGAAGCTTTCAGAAGTCTCAGAATGGAAATAGAGATTACAGTAGGAGAAAAAAAGATGTAACCAAAGAGGGAAAAGTCATTAATATGAGCATTTCTTTTTTTACAAGCATTCACTTCCAAAGTACCACTGTTTTCCCTTCAAGAGTCAACCTTTTTCTACTATCAGAGTGAAGAACGTGTTTTGGTATGGATGTGGGGTTGATGCTATACTCAGTCACAGAGACACTGTTGAGACCAAAGTTGCAGGATAAAAAACAGTCTTTGAGGTTTTGGGTTTAATAATATTTTGGTATGAACAAATGACCCAGTGCAGCCCAAGACTATAAGTAAACACCATTAAAAAGAAGATAGCAGATATATTATGAACTTGTGGGCTTTAAAACCAATATGCCAGGTAGCTTGTGTCCACTGGTATAATGTTGATGTAATCATTATCCATGTAATCATGTGGACAGCCATCTATTGATTGTATCTGAGGCCTACATCACAGGAGAGAATTCATGCCTGGCACTGTAAAAATTCCGTGGTTGAGGAAATCATAGGTCCCAATTGTGGAACTTACCACTACTGATTTGTTAAATTCATGCAGTGTCCAACTGCCTTCTGAATATTTATGTTTATATCCATAAACCAATGGTGCCTTCTGCTGTTCTCAGAAAGCTTCTCTTTGATTCAGGGCTGCTCAAAGTGCTGAGAATAGGAGGACTGCTGAGTGCACAGCTCTGAAAAAGACATTTATACAACCCCCTCTAAGGCTCAGGGAGAAACACAGAACAGGGAGTGAAGGAATGTAAGAAAACAATAAAGAGTAGGGCTACCGAGTGCTAACCATTGGCTATGAGGAAGCCCTTACAACCATGACCTTACAACAATAGTGTTTGCCTGCACTGGACAGGCTCAAGACCAGGCTTCTCAATCTTTTAGTCTTGGATCAGGCAAATGAAGCTCTGTACCCATGGATGAGCTCTAGGTTCCAATGGATAGTTCCAAACCCATGATCATGAGGAATGGCCTGGTTAAACTCAGTGGATTGCTAATCCACACAATGAAAACATGAACATGGGAAAAGGATATGAATGGAGGAGGAAAAAGGTGGGTGATAAAGGTGGGAAGGAGACCAGAGACCTTGGGAAGTGAGGATGATAAAAATGCATTATATGTGTGTATGAAATTGTCAAATAAACAAAATAAATGAAAAATAGCTAAAATTTAAAACAATCTTAAGATAAAGTAAATACAACATAGTAAAACATCATAGTACAGATCAAAACAGTGTTTATCATTAATAACTATATAAGAATCAAGATCACCACTTGTATAGTTTTAAAGAAATATCTTTTAGAGAGAGAAATTATTATGGATAAATCCATCACCATGCCATGCATATTGCATATGGTAGAAATAAATACAGAAGAAACAAAGACAATAGAATAAACCTTAAACATGACAAAGATGGTACACTTAGAAAGCTGACAGAACTATAATTGAATTTCATTGTATGTACTCCTTCAAGTCTGTGTTGACCATCTTGTTTAATGTATGTACTCCTTGAAATAACTTGACTAGATCTGATTCAAACATTATTTAACAAATTTTATCTCATCCCCTTTTACAGGAAGAAAACAGAACCCAAGTTCCCAGAAAATAAAAAGCTATATTTGTGATAAAGATTCTACAAGGCAAATTGATAAAAGCTTTGTGATTGTAGTAAGTTGGAATGTTGCAGATTCAGAGACAAATTAACTTGAGCTGACTTTAGTCTCCATAATAAACAGTCACTTTCCAGGTCTGTGTCTACCCTAATATCTTGTGACTATCAGTGCAACCCTTAGAGATTTATTAACTCAGCAGACCACGTGTACCAACCAGGAATGAAGAACATCATCAAATAGCATCTGAAATCTGAGACCTATAATGAGACAGTGAAAATTCTGTGGATATGAGAAGAGAAAGGCACCTTTCACCCAGGACTCTAACTAGAACCTCTGCAGCTGAGAAGCAGAATTCTAACAGTTTACTGCTCAGCCTGTGGGTGTGGACCCCTTTGGGGATGAAACAACCCTTTCACAGGCATCGTTTAAGATCATCTCCCTATGTATTGTATTTACAATACAATTCATAATGGCAGAAAAATTACAGATATGAAGTAACAAGGAAAACAATTTTCTGGCCCAGGGTCACCACAACATGAGGAACTGTATTAGAGGGTCACAACATTAGGAAGGTTGAGAACCACTGGCTTAAGGTGTTTCTCCATTTACAGTTGAACATATGCACTAAACCTCTTGTGTAAGATTAGTGGTTTCTGGGTTTATTATTCTTAATTAGATTATAATTTCATCCAAAGAAACTCTGGAGCTACCTTATATTTTCAATTCATCAAAAGAGAGATAAAAGACTGATTGCCTAGCAACCCTTGAGTACTACCAAAATGTTATACATGACTAATGTTAAAATACTTTAGATTTTTCCCTACTCACACTTAGCACTGTCTTATTCTTTTCTTGATCAGCTCTTTCTTAACTCTGTGTTTATAATATATGTTCAAGTGTTGTTTTAAAAAATCCCAATCTTAGAGAAGTTCATACCCATCTTTTCTTTGAGCATTTATTTTTCCTCAAACATCTTTCGGATTTTAAGGAAACTCTGGATGGGTTTCATTCTGGTCAGTCCTGAAAATTATTTTACACATCAAAGCCTGGAATCATGACCAGGTCCAAGGTTAGTCACTAGAAGACTAAGGAAAGCCTTTAAGTTGCTGCTGATGAGATTGTGTAGCCTTGTCTTTGTCTCCTTACCATTGACAAAACTTCTAGCAGATTCCTAAACACTGCTGAACCCACTGTCTGATGCTTCCGCCCTGCATTAGAAAATCTCTTTGATTTATTACTTTCTATATTGTTCGGTAACTAAAAAAAACTTCACTAAACTACTATATTAGAACATATTATTTGTGGAAATCAGAATCCACAATCCAATTTAGTTCACTAATATTGGCTCAAGAATAAACTGTTTCTTTTCCTTTTAAAGTATGGGCTTTTTTACATTTACATTAGAGATTATTCCAGATTATTTCAGTGTTCAAACCTACCATGTTTATTTTAAACAGCATAAAGAATGAAACAAATCCTGCAGAAGTTTCAATTATTAAAAACTGTCATAATTACATCAGGAATTCTTTGCACATTTAATAAATATTTCCATTATTAAGCTAAGGAAGTCAAGAAAACAGTATTTTCTTTACAATATTAAGCAATAAATTCAGATTGATAAAAGTAGCAAGTACACCTCCTCTTGAGATATTTCCAATTGCATGTAATATGCAAAGTGTTCTGGGTAGAAATACAGTGTTAGTGTATATCTGCATGTGTGTGCATGGATTAAGCTAGATATAGAATGAACAGTGAAGTCTTAAAATACACTTTCCTCTAATATTTACTCTAAATAAGGAAATACTAAAACTGACGTGCCCTTCCTCAACAGAATAGTGTGGATAGCATTGTTCTATTCCGGGCATTCGCAGACACCATATTCCATACCAAGAATAAACTCTATTCAAAATGCCATATTTCCAAGTTTGGAACATGACTAGGCTGACTCCAGACAGCCAGTAGTTACTTGCTGTCAGCACAATCAGCAGGGGTGCCAGCCAGGAGCACCCGCAGCTACTTAACAGCATGAATGTTTCCAGAGAAGAACATATTCTGAAGTGAGATATTTTAGTTCAACATTCTGCAAAATTTACCTCATAATATGGGCAAAGCTAAGGGTTGGTTGTAGAGACTGATACATAAAAACTCATAAGAGTTTTGGTGAACCTTTCTATGTGTGAGTACTTTATTATTTTTTACTAATTAAAGCCACTCTGTCAAAAGAGCTACATTTAGATCGTACAGCTATTACACTCTGATGTTTTTCTATGCCCCAAGCAGGAATTAACATTTGAGTATAAACAGTTATAGTTGCTATTTTATCTAAGACACCCAGTTTTGAAATGAATACACATGACTAGTTCAGGTAACTACTAAGAAATATGTGTTATATTCAATATTGTATCATGGCCTAAACAATCTTTTGTTTGTTTTGTGTAGCTCTAGATTCAGGGAAATAGACAGTTTATTCTTTTTCTAATTCAATCCTTGGTCCTTAGAGAGTTTCAGCCTCCATACAATCTAATCTTCAAACATAAAATTTTCCAGCCTCTGAGACTTACTGCTGACTGACTCACTTTGATTAAGTCCTTATGAACTCAGAGCTGTACTGAATTCAGCTGACTCTTCCAGTTGGCTGATTCAACTCACTTGCTGTTCTGGCTCAAACTCTTCTCTAAACTGCTGGTTCAAACTGACCTTCGGAGCTAGTTCATTGCTTCTGACTGAACTCTTCTGATTCTAACTGACTCTGGCTAAGTCTGACTGCTTCATACTGAACTTCTCTGCTCTGCTTCAAACTACTCACTTCTCCTGTCTGACAGTTACTCCTTCTGATGAACTACCTCTATGTCTCTGCCTTAGACTGCCTCTCTGAGCTGAGAGTCTGCTTTTATATTGTGAGGGTTAGTCGCGTCCTCACTCTGACTTGTTCTGTTAACTCTTCCTTTGATGTGCTACTTTGCCTGCTCTTACTCTGATTCATCTCAGATGTCACTCTTCCTGTCTGACTGACTCATTCTGCACTCTGCTTCTTCCTCTGCTTCAACTTGCTTCTGTCTTGGGGATTAAAGGCATGTGCTACCACTGACTTCTGGGTGCTGGTGTGTACTAATATTCTTTCTACCCTAAAGCAGCCTTGCTGCTAGATTAAGTTTCTCTACAATTTTGTTTATCTTTGATATTGTAATTTACTTAAATTTCTCCCTTATGTTTTCTCCTTCCAAACCCTCCAGTATGCCCTTCATCTCTCTCCTTCAAATTCATGGCCTCTGTTCACTTTAATTGTTATAGCATGGTTTATGTATTTGTATATAGATAAATATTCCCGAATATAATCTGTTGAGTCCATATACTGTTACTTGTATATGTGTTATCAGGAAGATCATTTGGTAATGGACAACCAATCGGTATGTTCTTCCCTGGAGAGGACCACCGCTTCTGTTTTTAGGGCCATTAATAAAATAACTTAAGAATAGACTCTAAAAAAGCTTGAGGAGGAACGAACCTCAGTTTCCTGTGGTTCATTGTGTGAGGCTGAGGCCCTGTAGCTATTCCTTGTGCAGTGGCATAGTCCCTGTTCAGGTTATATTTGAGTGTTCATGTTGGTTAAACTTTATGGGGAAAGCTTCTGATGTTACTAGGAGACACAATCTGGTCCTCTGGCTCTTAAAATCTTTCTACCCCCTCTTCCATTTTATTCTCTGAGCTGCAAGTGAGGGAGAATCTTGTAGAAGTATTCAAATACATTTTTAATAATTATATAATTTTAATTGTACAGCCATAATGGATCTCTAGATTTATTAAATACAGTAGTGAAATGAAAAAGTGTTCATTTATGTTCATTTATGCTTTAAGTATCATAATTTTTTTCCAACAAATAGGGGAAAAATAATTTTCAATATTAAGGAAATAAAATAAAAAACACCAGTCATTTTTTTGATTGTTAAAAATATTTTGCTTCCTTTTCTATTTTTTCTTAATCATTAGTTTATCTATTTATCTGTCTATTTTTGCTGTTGCTTTTTGCTATTTTGAGACAGGAATTTGTAGAGGAAACATGTGTGAAAGCTAAGGTCTGAATGTAGCCAGGGGAGCTACATTCAGAGGCCTGGATGAAATGTAGACACACCTTTCATCCAGTATTCAGAAAGTAGTGGTAGTCAACATCCTTAATCCCTAGAAAAAACAGTGGAAGCAGACACAGGAAGCAGTATTCAGGAGTCAGGGTCACACAAGAAGTGACTTCTGAGATGATACAGAATGAATGACAGACAAAGTGACTAATAAGAGGAAGAGTTAGCAGAGTAAGCACATGCCCAACTCTCATAAGAAAAGGTGGACTCTCAGCCTAGTAAAACAGTTACATAGGAGTTAGAGTCAGTCAGTTGAAGAGTCAGTAAGAGAAGTCAGTTGAGAAGCAGGCTGAGGAGTCAGTTGAGGAGCAGTTACAGAGTCAGAACAGAGTACAGTTGCAGAGATGTTACAGAAGCTGAGGCTGGGGTGAGTTGCAGAGCAGGCAGTTGAAGCAGTCAGTTACAGAGGCAGAATGGAGCAGTGAGAGCTCATGGAGAGGCACAAAGACACAGCAGAGCTCTGTTGAAGAAGCCCAGAACATCAAATTGAACCAGAGCAATAAGAGAGCTAGTCAGAGTGGCTCAGTCAGCAGTAGGTCTCAGAAGGTTAGGTTTGAAGCCTTCTAGGTCTGGGTTAGCAGTTTAAATGTTCTAGAATGTGAGAAGGCTGAAGCCTTCCACTTCAAGGATTAAGACTAGATTGTAAAGAGGCTGAAACACTCTAAGGCTCCAGGGCTTCAGACTAGAACCAGTGATTTAATTAAGCAAAAGAATAAAAATGTCTTTGCACTCAAGCAATGGCTGTACCTGGTGAATCTACAACTACAGGGATTCATGTAGTCTAACTGGCTTCATACTCTTTTAAATTCCAGACCTTTATGTTTCTACTTCCCCAGTGCTGATATGATAGGCACGTGCCACTACATGTTGTTTTAACATTTTCTTTTCTAGAGCAACATTCCTAAAATATTGTTATGACAAAAAGTAATATTATGTATTTTCAAAAGTTAACTCAGGTATAACAAATAAAGTAAAAGCAAAGAAAATAATGAAAACTTGTTTGGGGGCTGGCAAAATGCTAACTAAAGTGGGTAAAAGCACATATAGCCAAGCTAAGGACCCAAGTTCAATATCCGAGATTCTATCTGATGGAAGGAGAGAAATGACATTTGCAAGTTATTCCCTGGCTTCCACATATGTCCCATGACATGCTCCCCACACTTTACCAAGCAAACAAATGTTAAAAAAATCTAATCTAAAACTTAAAGTTTATAAAATAAGTTAAGAAGTTAAAATATAAATTTTAACTTTTCAATGACAGAATTGATGTTAACAGTGGTACAGAAATGGATTTATTTTTCCTGCTCTTTATGAAGTTAAAAGACAGGAAAGAGGAGTTATCAGAAATCTTGGGTAGTCTCAAAAGGGGCATCATGTGATAACAGGGATATCAGAGTTCTCTCTTGGGGTTCTTAGGGCCAATAAGAAAAGAACTTAAGAATAGACTCCAAAAAAATTTGAGGAGGAAAAAATACTCAAATAGAAGTTCTGGTCAATTAGAACTTGAAAGAAAAACTTGACAGTTGGCAAACTGTAAATCTCAAAACTGTCTGGAGAAGACAAATAGAAAAGCTGAGGTGGCATGGTGGTCAGCATGTTGCCATCGAGCAGCCAGCCTCTAAAAAACAGAGAAATAGAGGAGAAAAGGGAAAGTCAAGACAGATTCAGTCAGCTGAACCTCAGGGTGGTTCTTAGGTCTTCACTAGGGGAGATTCTGGGAAGAAAAGTAATTTACCTAAAGGTCAATCTTCTTTACTTAGTATGGGCCCTAGACAGGTTCCTGGTTGGATTAAACTTTAAAGGAAAAAAATTAGTGGACAGAGTGTCTTAGTCTAGAGTTAGAGCTTATTCTTTACAGAATTACATTTAAAAATATTAAACATGCATTTAAGTAAATCTCTAAATGTCAGAAATCAATATTTACTGACTTTTATTAATAATACCATTATATATTGTTGCAACATGGCAGAATTTCAAATTTAATTTTTTTATATGATGCTAGGTTTGTGCACCTTGAGTCTTAAACAGTTTAATATAATTAATCATTAAGTCCTTGTTTTCTTCTTATAATGTAGTGAGATGAAGCATGCATCGTTACATCCTTATACCCAAGGATAAGTATAAGTGCAGTCCTCACCCCTCATCAAGGAAACTTCTCTTTGCAATGGAAAGGAAACCCACAACCACTCAAAACGCAGAGTTGTGGAGCCCAGTCCCAATTGATACATCATCTAAAATAAAACCTGTGTGCCTAAGGCTCAGGGATTATTTTGGAAGAATGGTTGGAAAGATGCTAAAAGCCAGAGAATCAGGGAGTTTGCTGTGAGATTGTGTCTCCTAGTAATGTCAAAGCTACACCAATAAAGTCTTATCAACATGCATGCTTGGACATAATCTGAACAAAGACAACAGTAGGCATACTTAATTTTTTGTAGGATATAAAAAATGTGGTTTCATTTAGAAGATGTTGTAGATGTCCTAGAAACTTTACAGAAGTGGCAGCACTATGTTTTGAAGGCTTTTGTTCTATTCAAGTCTCACATTTAAATGAAGTCCCTACTGCTGCAGTGTTATTAGGTAAGGTCTAATTTAACATGTTTAGTTTGTGAGACTGAGTTTGCTCTCCTGATATCCTATCTTTTCTCATCTGTGAAAGACACAGTTATGAGACTTGCTCTATATCTAGATAATGAACATGAACAGCTTTAAAAATGAACTGCTTAGCCTTAATAATTCTGGGAGAGCACATCTCTGTTCTTCATCAATTACCTAGTCTATTATGGTAGCATCAATACACTTGTCAACGCATTTCTTTCTGTAGTGGATCTAGATGATCTAGATCACTCCATACTAAGTCATGATAGAGACTGGAAGAGTAAACAGACTCTAATCATTCCACAAACATTTCCTCATAGATTGCTGCTTTAATTTACTCTTTTAATGCTGCAACTGGTGAAAGAAGTATAAACTTAAAATAGACTGATTTGTATTTGTTATTGTTGGTTTAGATCTTATTTATTTATATTTATTTGTTTATTTATTTATTTATTTATATGTGCAAAACTGTTTGTATTTATGTATGTGTACCACATGTGTGTCTTGTGCCTGCAGAGCTAGAAGAGGACTCTAGATATCTTGAAGTTGGAGTCGCAGATGGTTGTGAGCCACCATGTGGGTGATGGGAAGTAAAGTTGGATCCTCTGCAAGAGTAGCAAGTGCTCTTGACTGCTGCTGACTTGGTAGGTTTTACATGAACTTTTTTTGTTTTGTTTTCACTGTTTTTGTTATTTTAAAGACTATTTTATACTCATAAAGTTTGTGTTTAGGACTGCAGCATTTGCACAGTCTTTTATAAAGTATAGAAAATTGTTGATGGTTAAACAAAATGACTTATAAATATTCCAAAGGGATGACCAGGGAAGATAAGCCCTTAGTCTATTTATGAAAAAGAGTACATAAATACGCAAAACAAAATATGCTATGATATTTTTAAATAGAAAAATAACGCTTAATAAAAGTGCTAGTTTGACATTTTAATTACCTTCCACTTTCAACTTGTACTAAAAACATACACTGACTTGAAGACCATGATTTTCTTGGCTGTGTATGAGAGCTGATTGATTTTCAACAAACTGTCTTTGATGAAATCAACACTAATTTTCTCCTCTTAGACAATTTACCTGTCAAAGTGAACAAATACTCTATCAAATGATTGCAACACTTATCCTTTCATTCTTAGCAGAAAAATATATTGCATGGCGGTAGGGTGGGAAGAAATGTAAAAAACAAATATTACCATCAAAGAGGCATTTATTGAATCAGAACTCCTTGGCTAGCTTGATCTTCCTAATTATATATCAACCATAATTTCATTTACACAAGCCCTGTAAGATCCATTATCTTATTTTTGGATTGAATTAGAAAGCCAGGGATACGTGAGAGCCAAAGAAAAATTAGTTGAAATCAGTTGTGCAGACAAGAGCACAATAACTATCACACAGTGGGCACTAATGATTTCAGATACATCAGAAAAGCATGTATGGGTATTGGAATTTGTACATGGGATGTGCATTTTTATATAAAAGAAAGTGTAATCTGCATCCAGAGGTCATAACAATAAATAAGCACATATTATTATACAGCGCACATGTACTATATACATGTAGTACGTGCCTATAAACATATGATTTATACATGTTATTATATACACTAGAATATGTGTTTAAAAATAATGCTCGATTGATTTTATTTTTTGATCAATTGCATTTTTATTTATGTTAATTTTAATATGAAGGGTTATTGTTAATGATGATTTTTAGCATTCTCACTGTATAATTCATAATTTCCCTGGAATTAATAGATTATGAGTTATGAAATTAAAAATCACCATTATAAATTCCTTAAGATATGTATGTTATTAATTGAATGTGTACAATTATATATGTATTCAATTATCTGTTACAATTTTTTCAAACATCTTGAGCAACATGAATTTCAGTGCACTCACAGAATTAATACAAACTTCTTCAGTCACATTCCCATACAGAGTTAGTCCCAGCTAGTTTTTCCAGAAATAGAAGCAGGGTAAAAATATATAGTTGCAAGAATTTGTGGAAGGAAAAATTACATTTTTGGAATGAAAATTTGATTTTAAAATGAATGCTAAAATCCTTGCTATGACAGATGGACACAGCAGCTCAGAGCAGGCCCCTGCTGTCTTTTTTCCCACTCTTGGCTGCCTTGGAAAGGCTTCAGACCTTAAAGCAGTATTAGACCCTTAGGAGGCATGGGATAATGCATACTGTAAATAGCTATAAACAGTATGAGCCCAACAATTAATATGTACCTTCTGATTCTTAACTAGCAATTTGCCTGAAAGTTATGTCAACTGTTAAAAATAATGTTGGAGAGACTAATGTCACATGAAAAACTTTCCTGTAGCTTTTATACTGTATTACATCTTTCGGTAGACTTCCTACCTCTTGCTTTCTATTTTTATCTATAATATCTTCATTCTTGATACATGATAACTTCTGAAAACAGTGACATATGTGTGATGCTGTCACAGCACCAGAATGATGCTATTGTTACAATTAGCAGTTTGCACACACTACTATTGGAATATTTCTAGCCAGTAAGAACAGTGAAATATTGAGACTTGTTTTATGTTTTGGAACATTTCAATTTTATTTTCCCCTTTTATATCACACTCATCATCTATTACACATTTACCAGAATATTAACAAGTTTTTAATAGCTGAACCATATCTTCACAATTTAAAAATGATGTGTCATTATTAGAGGAAGAAAAACCAGAATTATATAAAACAAAAGATATTTCTACAGAAACTAAGGAGTGTCAAACAGCCTGGTACTATGAACCTAGCCCAGTACCCATAACTGGTGAGACCATGAACTGTAGAAGAGAATATACCATGGTCTCTTCACTAAACCAGCAGCATTTCTTACTACATACTAAATATATATCTTTATACTCACCCCACAACACAAAAGCATCTTTTCCCAATGCTTTAACTGGTCAAAATGCAGAGAACAACTGATTATGGGTACCCCGGCCAATTTAACTATTCTTTGAAGATTTATCTTATTATATTTATTTATTTATTTATTTATTTTTTTATGTGTATGAATGAGAGTTGGCCTACATGTATATATGTGCACCACGTGCCTGCTCGGTCACCCTGAAGGCCAGAGAAGGGTAATGGATGCCATGGAGCTGGAGTTATAGATGGTGTTGTGTTGCCATATGAATTCTAGGAACCAAATCTTACCCTCTGCAAGGGCAACAGATGCTCTTAATCATCTCAACACCATGCTCTTAATTTTTAATATTAATAAATTATGGCATAATTTAGTCAAAGAAAGAATCTAAAATACAGCACAAGACATATAGGTAGTATATTGTACATAATGAATGTACAATGGTCACATGATCCTATATGATGTGTTCAAACCCTCTGATACCAAATAGAAAGGCATGGATCAGTTCTATAGTAGTGCTTCAATGACTAAATACTTCAGATAGTCTTTAATTAGTAAACACATAAGACATGATCAGCATGAAAACACAGATAAATGTGCACCCTCCATTCTCTCCCTCTCGGAGGGCATCAATGAGAACAGTGTGACCAGTGGGGAGACAGAGAGTACACTTTGTTCCAGTTTAGAGACTGACTGTCTATGGTGTTGCCTAAGAAACATTAGGCATATTGAACTAGGAGAGTATGGTTAATATAAAAGCAGATTTTAAATTAATTCAATCACAGGGAAAAAGGAAAGAAAAGAGGCTTTCAGAAGTTAGCTTGTTGTCAGGCAATCCAAAGTGAATTTCCTCTTCTTGTTCTAAAAATGTTCACATAGGGCAAGGGAGTTGACAACTCACTAGATGTAAATTTAAGCTTTTAGTAGGAAGAGAAGACCAAAGAGCTGCTCTTGTGATATGGAGAACTAGGAATGATTACACTCTACTGGTCAAATCTAAACAAATGTAGGCTTACAGAGAAGGGTATTGAAGGGTCCTCAAAAGTTAAAAATAAATTACATATGTTCCAATAGTCCTATTGCTTAACTTAGATAAAAAGATATGTTGAGGTATCTGTATTCTCATATTTATTGGAGGATTCATAACATGCTTGATATGGAATCAACTCAAATGTCAATTAACTGATGAAACAATAAAGAAAATATAGCACAAAATAAATGCCTAGGTATGCAATGGAATACCATTCAACCAAGGAAAGAATGGAACTTTCACATTTGTGATGACAGGAGAATTGGGGAAAATGGCATCAAGCAGAGTAATATAGGCCTCAGAAGACAAACACTGAATTGATATGCAGTTTGCATCTATGAAGATCTGTAGAAGAAACAGAAAAACAGCAATGCCACTGGGTGTTAGAACTGAAAGAAATGGAAGCTAGCTGAAGATCACATAATTACAATTAGGGAAAATGGATTTACAAATGACATTTTTGAAAAATATAATGAAAAAGAAGTTTATATGCTCTCACCAACAATTATTACTTTGTGAAAAATATTTGTATTAATTAACTATATTTAGCCATTTCATGATGTCTACATACATCAAAGTATCATGTTGAACATAATAAACCTGAAAATGTTATACATCATTTAAAGATAAATTTGAAAAGTAAACAAGGGCCCAGGACTGTTGCTCAGTGGCAAAAATTCTCTCTGTCCTTTGCTCTCTCCCTCTCCTCTCTCCACTCTCTCTCAATTTCTCTTTCTAAGTAAAACCTCCAGGAAAGATTTGTTGTGTGTATGTGTATGAGTGTGTGTGAAAGAGAGAGTGAGGGAGAGAGAGAGAGGCAGAGACAGAAACAAGGACAGAGATATACGGAGAGACAGAGAGCGAGGGAGAGAAGTGAGGAATTTTGTACTTTAGGAGCATGAATTCAAAAGAACTATTAAATAAATCATTCAATCAAGTATCAGTATTCAAACCATTCCATTCCATTTTTAAATAAGACATTCACAAGGAACTACTTCTAAACCACAATATAATGTTTGATTGCTAGAACACCGTCAAGACTTGCAACAATTAATTCATTTGCTTTAAAAATGTGAGCCAAAACAAAAACAAAAACCCCAATTGTTATAATAGTGTAATGGATGCTAATTGTAACTCTTTTGTGTGTGTTATTTTCCTGAAAGGATTCAACAACAAAACAAACCTTAAAATAAGCTGGATGAATTAAGAAGGCAGCTAAGCAAATTCAAGGGGTATGTATTTGTCAGCCATTAGCAGGAGACAAACTAGATGCCTAGTAAACTGGAATCCCTCCTATCTTCTTCAGGTGCCTGCATGCAAAAGTGCTCAAGTACAAATCTCTCCCTGAACCAAAGAGCAGACTCAGCACTGACAGCCGTGTTAGGCAACTTATCAGGTAACGACGAAAACCCTGAGTATATGAATTTACCGAAGGTTTCTAAATTTATTGTGCTGGATAGAAGAGATCCCAGTGGCCAAATCCAATCTAATGAGGATAACAGCATTTTTCCTCTGTCACTGCCAGCTTTTGTATGAAAAATTGCGTCTTCTCAAATTCAGTCAATTTCAGAATGTCTGCTGGTTGAGTTTGCCCGGCAGGAGGCTAAAGGATCCATTATGCTGACAGATGCTCAGCTTTAAGATTGTGTGGAATGTAAATGACTTGTATTTTCTCAGAACAAGCATTAAAATTGAATTACTGTGAAAATAAAATCAAACTTTGCTTTTAAAATTCTTACCTCTTAAATATTATCTTTAAATGGATGTTGATATTAATGATGATTTCTCCTTGTGTTAAAAGCTGAGTTTTACTTTCTAAGTGAGTGTTTACAGTTCTTTTGAAAGGTTAACCTATTTCACAACTATGTATTTTGCATAGTTATGACAAATATGCATTTTTCTCTTACTGTTATAGTTAGATGAAGAGTGTTGGCAGCTATTATGTCCAGTTAATTTTTCATAGGGATAATATTACTTACTGATGTTTAGACATTGAGCAGCCAAGATTATTTGCCTAGACTCTCTTTTCTTCTAGCTCAGAGTACATGAATATAAGCCCTGCTCTTACCACATGCATCAAACACACACTCATTATGTTATTTCTATATATTCACAGAAGTAATATCTATATCTATGCATAGTTTAGCCTTTTAACACAGGGTAGAGAGCTTTGAATCTTTTCATAGTCTCTAAATATAACCTTTCAGTTTATTTCTTTTTATCAGCATATTAAAAACTCTACATTGGCTTGCTAGGTAAGCTGTAAAAAATATGAAAAACTCCATTGTCTGAGCAGTGGAAAGTTGTCTTATAATTCCTAAGACTAGAAGTCCAAATGGATGTATCCTTAGGCTCTTTATGAAGGTTGCAAGAGAGGCACAGCATCAAGCTTTGCTCTGGAGACCCATCAGGGGAGGATATGCCTCCAAGCCTTGGACCTTATGATAACTGTGAGAAGAGAACAGGACCAAGGAGCCCAATAAAGAATTCATGATCCCTTGTGGAAGACATGATAGACAAAGTTTTGTCCATGTAACAAAGTGTACAACATGTAAATTATTAAAGATTAAAGTGATGAGAAATTAGATTATGATTTAAACATTATAAAATGATACCTTATAATAAACATTATATTACATAATAATAAAAATTATATATTATAGCATGTTATAAATATTATAATAAATATAAATATAAAAAGTGCTGACCAGAAAGAATGGTTAACAAAAATAACACTCAAGCAGTAGAATTAAGATAATATATAGGTTTTACATTTTAAAATTATTTTACTTAAATTTTTTATTTTTCATTAAATTGTTACACAATTTCCCCTTCCTCTCTTACCTCCAACCCCTCCAGTACCCCCAAATCAATAGCCTCTTTTTATTTAATTATTCTTTTTACACATATATCTGTATAGATATATAGAGAACCTGCTAATCTTTTTAATGCTGTTTGTATGTATACCATTTTAGGGTTGGCAATTTGAGTTTGGATAGCCAGTTAGGAAGAACATCTCTCTCACTTCCAGCAGTTTTCTGCTTGTACATCTTCATTTAGGGGTGGAATCCTGTAGTATTTCTCCCATCATGTTCATATTCTAATTGGTGTTGTCATTATTAGGGTCTTATTTAGATACTCATATTGCTGAGATTTCATGGATGTAACTTCCCTGTCATATTTAGAAGATCCATTTTTTGCTAGTGTTTTTGGACCCATGGCTCTTAAAATCTTTTTGCCTCTTCCTCTGGGATGTTCCCTAAAGTTTAAGTACAGGAGTTGTTTTGTATATCAGTTGAGCCTTGGTGGTCCACGATCAGTTGTTCTCATCATTTTAACCAGTTGTGGCTTTCTGTCATGGTTTCCGTCTGCTGTAAAAAGAAGCTTTTGTGATGAGGGGTGAAAGCTAGGTGTATATGTGGGTTTAAGGATACATATATAGGGTGCAGTTAGGAATTTCTGATTTAGGGAAGTAGTAGTAGTATATTTTCCTCTAAGATCCATGGCCTTACTAACCATAAACAATTGGCTAGATTTCCAGTAGCAGGTAGGATTTGTCTCTGCCAAGATACGAGTGCCATTACTACACCTGAAGTATTACTGTGATTTTTGACCTGTGTTAAATGGGGAAAATTTTAATAAAGCTGATAGAGATATGCATTGCTTCCTTAGTTCATCTCTGATTGTCTTGAAAACATTAACATTTATTCTTTAAGAGATTTTTGTTGTTACTTACTGACGTTAGTACCTAGTACTGTGGTTCACTAATCCTATTCCTCCTAACTGAAATATGGAAGCTGTTGGTCAATGGCTTTATCTCTTTTTTTTTTCCTCTTTCCTGAATTCTTATAACAAGGTTTCTTTTTTTGTTTTTGCCGTCTGTTGCTATGAAATAAACTTTTGTAGATTCTATAGATGAAGTGATTTAACTTTTATGATTCTTTATCTTGTTTATTTTACTTAGCATAATGTTTTCTAATGTAAAATCTTTTTAAATATCCATATTTAATACAATTTTTAAACAATCATGTACAATGAATGGTTTGGATAAGAGTCTACAGAAGCCCAATGTTTTAAAGCTTAGTTCCAGAGCAGCATTCATGTGATACAGTGAAGGGTAGGCTCTAGTGTGAGCTCTTTAGGCAGTTATTGGCATGCCTTCAAAGAGAATTCTGGAACTCCAACAACCTTGTCAGCTAATGAACTGAGCAATTTTCCTGCCATGTGCTACTCTTGAAATTTGCCTCATCATACCAAGAATAACACATATCATCATAAGTTAATGTCTCAATTCTTATGTTAGTGTGATGGAAAGCTAACTATTAACATCATACAATGAATTCCAAATATAATCTACAAATAATATTGAGTATAAATTTAGTGATTGATCAAATTTTTATAGTTTTACTTGGTCTTATTATTTTTTAAAATGTTATCTGCATATTTCAGATTAGAGGTACATCTTACAATCATGGCTCTACTTAAAAAAGAATAGTGGCTACAGTACATATTTATAAGTTTAAAAAATAATTAGATATTTTTATGGCTTTAAAAGCTTTTGTGTTAAAAAATCAGTGTCTAAGGTTTATACAATTATTTAGATGGAATTAAAAAATAATCTTTATACAATTTGGGGAAGCAAGCACAGTGTCTATGCCTTGTTATATGAGTGCATGTCAACTTTGAGAGGTAAAGAGTGTGTCTTCAGAGGAGTGTTGACCTGATGGAATTTGGAGTTTCAGTTCCTGAAGAGCAGCTCAGAAAACAAGAACAGATACAAGGATTACTTCAATGGTTCACAGCAATACGACAAGACGACATAAAATGTTTATGCCTTTTCATTACTTGTGGTGTAGGTTATCCTCCAAGATCCATTTCTTCATTAACTCTGGAGAGTTGGCTAGGTTTCTAGTATCAGGCATGATTCCCTCTTTTTGATAGGATCTTAAGTCCAATTAAGCAGCTGTCCATTACCACCAAGCTATGTGTGTCATTAAATAATGTACTTAAAAGAATTGTAATGTCAGTGCATATAATCAATATTTCATTATTATACTATAATGATTTGATGTTAAATTTATTTTCTTGCAACTTAATTATTTGTTTTAAATATCTATGTCTCCTTATTTTCTATCAACTGACCTAATAATCCACTTTGAACGTTGAAGAATGTAATGGACTAAACAAAAAATTAATGATATTTTTGTCCCATTATATCTATTCCATCTCTTAAACTTTTAGAGTAGAGAACCAATGTTTTTGGTCATGTCATGAAAAGTTTCCATATGAAAATCAGAAGAAAATAATTCTACCATAGTGCTTTTCATACATCTTTTAGTAACTACATTTGTACCAACTACTTTGATATCTATATATTCTTATATCTAGTGGTTCTCTAAACTAAGTGCTGTTTTAGGTTTTTGTAATAATTTTAGGAAATTTTTAATTGAAGTTTCCAAATAAAAACAGGAAAAAAATTAAAATTTAAAGGTTGTGTTTCTTAGAGAATTTCCTTTTCCTCTGGAGTCACAGTGCTGTCTCCAAATAACTTCTGCTCATCTGAAGCAACTCAAATAGTATGGTGAAGACTGATAAGTAGAAGCACACTGCTGTCTTTACAAAGATACTCTAAACTGTACACTTTGATATTTTTTCGTTGAAATACAATTGCATTGCTTCTCCCTCTTCCCTTCCTTCCACTTCACCTCCCAGTTATTCCTCTTTAAATCTCTCATATCACCCCTAACTTGAGAGCCTCATTATCTTTGATTATATTTGATGTGTGTGAATTTATATACACATAGGTATATAAATAGCATATGCTGAGGCCTTTATTATTCTTTGTGTGTACATGGACTCAAGGCTGACTACCTTGTACTGGCAACCAATGAGAAGGCTCATTCCTCTGAGAGGCTAATTCTTATGGAAAAAAAATCAGTATTTAAATGAATTATAGTTCATCTAAAGTTCACAAGTTTCTAAGCAGCAGTTAAAAAAAATCAACTTTTCTCATTCTGATTGTCTAAAGGACAGATGAATATAAAAAAACATATGCAAACATACGTATATCACTGAGTAATTCGGAATTCCTGAAAGATCATCTATACTGATAATTAAAAATGAGAATTTCTTCCAAATTTAGTACAATGCTCCACACACTTTTATCAATATAACAAAGTATCTTAATTATGAATATGTATTTTAAATACTAACCATGTGTTTAAAAATTAAAGCAATAAATTACAGTAATGAATCTGTTGCGTTCTTCAAATGGAATGTCCTCCTTTCACGGTCATCGTACCATGAAGCTCTGTCAACAGATGTCTTATCTGTGTTTTAAAATCATTTACGTTTTTAAGGAAAAGAGGGTATTTTGTTGCTTGCCTACTGCACTGTAGCATCTCATTTCTCAAGCTGCCACTTGCATGTAATATAGAAATTAAGCACACTAGCAGCATACCTGCTGCTGACAGCTGTGACTATCTGTGCAGCATTCACAGTGACATCTGCGCTATCGCTGCTCCATCCACTCTTCAATTAATGCAATCAGGAAGCTGTACAATTCCCAGAGCACAAATCACTGAGAATTTTAACTTTTACCTGTCTTTTCATTGCCCAAAATTCATCGTGTGCTCTTCACACACTCTGTGTATCTACATAAATTTCCATATTACACCCATGAGAAGTTGCATTCCTGTCATCTTCCCTGAGGGGGTGAATATAAATGGTTTTTCCTTATTAAAATTATCTCTAGTGTTTGTTAAAATATGTTTTTAATCCGGAATAAATTAATTTCAGTACCATGCAATATCCTGAATACTAGATAGACTTAAAGTTCCAGTAATTATTAGCACAGATGCTCTACTTACTCCATGATAACATTGTGATTTACATGGATGCTCATTCACATAATGTAGAACTATACAGTAAATACCTATCTAACTCAGCTGTTATCTGTGTTTATAAATTCATGGATGTTTAGATTAATTTTGACAAAATTATCTTTTCTAATATACATTTCATATTTTAATCCTGCTAATAGAATACTAAATTCATCAATAATGACATGCTATGACTTTTGTTTTATACTTTTATGTGCTTAAAAGAACTATTCATCTTTTAAACTTGCAAAAAGTGTCAAAGTATCAAAATACATATTTCATTTTAATTTATATTACCACTGCAATATGTAAGCATCAATATTATATTCCCACAAATATCCTAATGCAGTTTAATTGTGAGACTATATTTTTCAGTTCGATTGCATTTATTCGTTCCATTGATTTTCTTGCCACTGTTTGTGCTGTGCCATTTTACCTTGGTTCTATAAAATACTCTAGGGCATTTCTCTATACCCTTGGCATTTCTACATCTGAGTACCCATCTATTTAATTTACCTGTTAACTGATTCACTCTTAGAAATACTTCTATACAAAAATATAGACTCTTGTTTGTTCTGTCAGAGCTTTAACAAGAGTCTTCTCTTTCTCACAGACTTCTGGTATACAATATTAACTTAGTTATATCTTCACTGATTAACATTTCTTAGGTGGATGATTTTTTTTTTCCTTTTTAAATATATGCCAACTATCTCCACCACTTAGGTTTATGGCATTGTTTTATACTCTTCAGTTTTATTTGTCATGGAGATTCACATAAATACTATTTGTTACCACTATTTGTTCTAGCAATATTATTCATTCACTGTCAGACTGTGTTTGAGCCACACTACCTTTTCTGTGAGTTTTTGTGTAAGCAATAGAGTCTTCTTAATTCTTTTTTGTCAAGACTGTGTGAACTAGTAAAGTCTTTTCTGGGAACTGTGAATTAGCTATGACAACAAAGCCTTTACTAAAGCTAAGTTTATCACTAACAAACTTATTTTTCTTCTTTTTTTTATTTTAATTTTTCTTCTGTCATACAACTTATAGAATACATCCTGGCCCTCTTTTCACGCCCATCTGAATCTTTGATTCAGTTCCATTGATCAGTATGCCTGTTTTTATTCCAATATCATGCTGTTTTTCTTACTATAGCTCTGTAGTACAGCTTGAGATCAGAAATAGTGATAGTCACAGAGGTTCTTTTATTTTTCAGGATTATTTTGGCTATTCTGGACTTTTTGTTTTTCCACATGAAGTTGAGTATTGTCCTTTCAGGGTCTGTAAAGACTTATGTTATGATTTTGATAGGAATAGTGTTGAATCTGTAGATTGCTTTTGGTAAGATGGCCATTTTTACCATATTGATCCTACCACTCCAGGAGTATGGGAGATCTTTCAATCTTCTGAGATCTTCTTCAATTTTTCTCTTCAAAGATTTGAAACTTTTGTCTTTTGTTTTACTTTTACAATCTTTTACTTTCTTCATTAGAGTTACTCCAAGACATTTTACGTTATTTGTAGGTATTGTGAAGGTTATTATTTTCCTGATTTCTTTCTCTATTTGTCATTTGTATACAGGAAAGCTACTGATTTTTTGACTTGATCTTGTAGCCAGACACTTCGCTGAAGTTGTTTATAAGATGTAGGAGTTCCCTGGTAGAATTTTTGGGGTAGATCTGCAAATAAGGATACTTTGACTTCTTCCTTTACAAGTTGTATCCCATTGATCTCCTTTAGTTGTCTTGTTGCTCTAACTAGGACTTCAAGTACTATCTTGAATACGTATGGGGAGAGGGAACAACCTTGTCTTATTCATGATTTTAGTGGAATTGCCTTGAGCTTCTCTCCATTTAATTTGATGTTGAATGTGGGTTTGCTGTAAGTTGCCTTTCTTATGTTTAGATATGATCCTTGTATTCCTAACCTCTCCAACACTTTTATCAAGAAAGGGTGTTGGATTCTGTCAAAAGTTTTCTCTGCAGCCAGTGAGATGATGTGGTTTTTTATTTTTTCTTCAGTTTGTTTATGTGGTGGATCACATTGATTGATTTTTATATGTTGAACCATCCCTGAATCTCTGGAGTGAGGCTTACTTGATCATGGTGGATGATCTTTTTGATGGGTTCTTGGATTCAGGTTATGAGTAATTTATGGAGTATTTTTTGCATCTCTTTTCATGAGGGGTATTGGTCTGTAATTCTCTTTCTTTGTTGAATCTTTGTGTGGTTTGAGTATCAGGGTGATTTTTGCCTCATAGAATTAGTTTGGCAGTGTTCTTTTTGCTTCTATTTTGTGAGGAATATTAGAATTAACTGTTCTTGGAATGTATGATAGAATTCTTCTGTAAAGCCATTTGGTCCTGGGTTTTTTGTTTTGCTTTGTTTCTTTTTGTTGTTGTTGTTGTTTTGTTTTGTTTTTGTAGAAAGAGTTTTAATGACTGCTTTTATTTCCTTGGAGGTTACAGATCTGTTCAAATTGTGTATCTGATCTTGATTTAATATTGGTAGGGGATGCCTATCTAGAAAATAGTCCATTTCTTTTGGATTTTCCAATTTTGTAGAGTATAGATTTTAAAAATAAGATCAAATCTTTCTCTGGAATTTCCCAGTGTCTATAGTTATATCCCCTTTTCGTTTCTAATTTTGTTGATTTGGATATTCTTTCTCTGTCTTTTGATTAGTTTGAATAAGGTTTTGTCTATCTTGTTGATTTTCTCAAAGAACCAACTCTTTGTTTCTTTGATACTTTGAATTGTTCTCTTTATTTCTATTTCATTGATTTCAGCTCTTGGCTTGATTACTTCTTGCTGTCTACTCCTCTTGGGTGTGCTTACTTCTTTTTGTTCTAGAGCTTTCAGATGTAATGTTGAATTACTAGTATGTGGTCTCCCCATTCATTTTTGTTGAATTTTGATTCATTTTGATGAATTTTCTTAGCACCGCTTTCATTGTGTTCCATAAATTTGGGTATGTTGTGGATTCATTTTCATTGAATTCTAGAAAGTCTTTAGTTTCTCTCTTTATTTCTGTCTTGACCCATTCATCTTTCAATAAGGAGTCATTCAGTTTCCATGAGTTTGTAGGCCTTCTGCTGTTTCTATTGTTGAAATGAAGATTTAATCCATGGTGGTCTGGTATGATACAGGGAGTTATTTCAACTTTCCTGTATCTAATGAGACTTGCTTCGTGGCCTACTATGTGGTTAATTTTAGAGAAAGTTCCATGAGGTGGTAAGAAAAAGGTGTATTTTTTGGGGGAGATGGTGAAATATTCTGTATATATCTTCTAGGTCCATTTGGTTTTTAGTATCTGTTAGCTCCAGTGTTTCTCTGTTTAGTTTTTGTCTGGTTGATCTATTCAATGGTGAGAGTGGTGTATTGAAATCTCCCACTATCTTTGTGTGTTTTTTTCTCTCTCCCATTTCTGAGCATTTTTCATTTTCCTGATTAGTAAATAATAGCTAGTTAAAATGAAACTATAGAAATATTGTATACTTTATGAAATAATCATGCCTTGGATATGACATAATTGGAGGCAAGAAAAACTTAATTCAAATGATTTTATTTGCAGTAACTATAGATACAAATATCTTCACCCATTTTCTAAGTGAATGAAGTAACATATAAGCACTTCTATAATTTTCAATCTTCTATTAATCTTACAAAATAATATATAAATAATATTTTAATAGTGTCTCACTTTACAACAGTATTAAATTGAATTATATAGAGTATCATATTGTATAATTGCCAACAAATGAATAAATATATTATGGCCACATGAGGAAAGGCAAGAAAAGTGGGACTTGCTGAGTCTTAAGAGACCGAAAGAGAATGTATCCATTAAGAGACTGAAAGAGAATGTATTCATTATACAGCAGAATTTTAAAATTATATTAGTAGCTTCGGGTTTGAAATTATCATATTTTTTTTATATATAGGCTTGGGTTTTTAAAAATCAAATTATGTAACATAGTCTTAGATACATGATTTTGTACTCTACATTGTGATAAATATTGAGTGATTAATGAGGTATTAGAAATAACTTCAAGCAGAATAGAGAACATTGTTGTAAAACTTTATTTTTAGTTATGTATAAAATAATTGCTTTGTGCACTACTGAATGAGGGGCTGCCTAGGTCTTGGAATTGTGTGTTCTCTGCAGGTTGGAATGTTTGATTGCTCATGATCTGCATGTGGTATCAGTAGAATGCCTCAGGAGTTCTGGATCAATAAAAACATCTGAACTCAGACACTCAAGTTTCCACTGTACAGTATGGCACTTGCCATGATAATGGTTTCCTCTGCTAAGATCTGTCAGAGTTTGCATCTATGAGAATGCCTTCTTGTCTTCTTGTTGAGCCCCCATGTCAGCCTAACTACAAGAAATGGCATTCAATTTGGTAGGTGGAATGTAAAGAAGGAGTGAAATGGCTGGGTCTTGAGGTAGGTTGAATTCCAATTTCCTGAGGAGTCACCATATTTATTCTATAATGACTGTACAAGTTTGCTTTCCCACCAGCAATATAGGAGTGTTCCCCTTGCTCCATATCCTCTCTAGCATGAACTGCATGTGTTATTGATCTTAGCTATTCTGACAGGTATATGATGGAATTTCAGGGTAGTTTTGATTTGCATTTCCTTAATGGCTAATGATGTTGAACATTTCTTAAAGTGTTTCTCAGCCATTTGAAATTCCTCTTTTGAGAATTCTTTGTTTCGATCTGCACCTCATTGTTTGATTGGATTATTTGGTTTGTTGATGTCTTGTTTCTTGAGTTCTTTATATATTTTGGATATTAGCCCTCTATTAGAAGTAGAATTGGTGAAACTCTTTTCCCATTGCATGGGCTGATGTTTTGTCTTACTTACAATGTCTTTTGCCTTACAGAAGCTTTTTAATTTCATGAGGTCCTATTTGTTAATTGTTAATCTTTTAATCAAGCCTGAACTATCAGTGCTCTTATCAGGAAGTTGTTTCCTGTATCAAGCTATTCAAGGCCATTCCCCATTTCTCTTCTATCAGATTCAGTGTATCTTGTTTTATGTTGAGATTTTTGATCCAGTTGAACTTGAACTTGAGTTTTGTGCAGGATGACAAATGTGAGTCTGTTTGCATTCTTCTATATGCAGACATCCAATCTGACCAGCACCATTTGTTAAAGATGCTGTCTTTTTTCCAGTATGTATTTCTGGCTTCTTTATCAAAGGTCAAGTGTCCATCACTGTGTAGATTTATGTTTTGATCTTTGGTTCGGTTTCATTGATCAACATATATGTTTTTATGCCAATACCATGCGGTTTTTATATAACTATAGCTCTGTAGTTGAGATCAGGAATGGTTCTAACTTCTTAGAAGTTCTTTTATTTTTTAGGGTTATTTTAGCTATCCTGGATTTTTTATTTTTCTATGTGAAGTTGAGTTTTGTCCTTTCAAAGTCTCTAAAGAATTGTGTTGGTATTTTAATAGTGATTGAACTGACTCTGTAGATTGTTTTTGGTAAGATAGCCATTTTTACTATGTTAATTCTAAGGATCCAGGAGCATGGGAGATATTTCCATTTTCTGAGACCTTCTTCAATTTCTTTCTTCAAAGACTTAAAAACATTTTGTCAAACAAGTCTTTCACTTCCTTGGTTAGAGTCATTCAAAGATATTTTATGTTTATGAATATTGTGAAGGATGTTTTTTCCTTGATTTCTTTTTCAGTCCACTTGTCTTTTTTATATAGGAGGGTTACTTTTTTTAAATTTAGTTTATCTTTAGCGAGTCACTTCACTGAAGTTGTTTATCAGCTGTAGGAACTCCCTGGTAAATTTTTGGGGACACTTATATATACTATCATATCATCTGCAAATAAGGATAGTTTGACTTCTTCCTTTCCAATTTGTATACCCCTGATCGCCTTCTGTTGTCTTATTGCTCTGACTAAAACTTCAAGTGTTACATTAAATAGGTATGGCAAGAGAGGACAGCCTTGCCTTGTTTCTTGTTTTATTGGAAATGATTTGAGTGTCTCTCCATTTAATTTGATGCTGGCAGTAGGCTTGCTGTAAATTGCCTTTATTATGTTTACGTATTTCCTTTTGTATTCCTAATTTCTCTAAGTTTTTATCATGAAGGGGTTTTGAATTTTGTCAAAAGTTTTCTCTTGCATCTTGTTAAGCCTTGTTTGATTGTTAATCACGGGAGATCTGCTATTTTTCTGAGAAGTAGGCTGAGGAGTAGGGGATTGGGGGTAGATTAGTGGGGAGAGGATATTGGTGAGGCTGGGAATAGTGGCGGTAGGGAAGGCTGGGATCAGGATGCATTGTATAAGAGAAGAAAAAATAAATTAAAAAAGAAACCCTAATTAAGAAAGAGATAATGGTACTTTGTTTATGATTTGGGTTGAGAAACATTGCTGTAATGTGACAGTTTCTTTTTTAAAAATGAGATTCTCATTTGAAATGGTTTTTCAAAACTTACCGGTACAGGAAATTTGTTGGAACAAAAGATATTAAATGGCTCCAAAACAGAATGTCAATACCTACTACATGAAATGACAGAAAATCTGTCAGGATGATTCTGGCCTTGCACTGGAGGTCTGGCTAAAAGCTCGTTGTATGACAGTAGTGACCTATATTTGCTGTTTGTATGAATAAAACAAATTTGGAGTGAGTTTTTTTTTTTTTTAATGAAAGAGAATATTCAGCTCATTCTGAGTCACACAGTTGCTTACCTTTACCATTGTGATAAACTAATACATATCATTTTATAAACATAATGTAATATTATCCAAAATTGTGCCAATGCTAAGCCTTTGGATTTTTGAAATATAATTATAATATGCAGTTTATTATGTGTACAAATGTATAAAACTATCTTTGTCATAGGCTTTGTTATCTTTTTCTTATCAGGTTACAAATTATGTTGACGTTTTCCTAAAACCTTTATATTCATATACAAAACCTCCTAAGATCAGGGCACAAATAATTTCATTATTTTTAGGTCATTTCACTCTCAGATGATACAGTGAATTAGAATCACTAAGATCAGAAACACAGACAGTGAGTGACCAGGGAAAAATAGTAATGGAGGGAGATAGATTGACAGGTGTCACTTCCTCAGAAAAAAGGCTAACACAAAATTAAAAGAGAAACTCTGTACTATAGGATGCTCCCCAGCTCTGGATTACACATAGTACAGACATGTAGCTACAGGTAACACTTGTACCTCACCGTTAATGAAAATTAATGTGACAAATCATGTTAAGGTGTGTCACATACATATTTTATTTCACTTTTGCTACTTCATTTTTTGATTGATAAAATATCAAATCAAGAGTGTATTTTAATGAGGATTTGCTGCCTACATGGACTTCTACAGTCTTCATGACTCACATGACCATTTATTACATGTCTTTTGCTCTTTGAATGAATCCAAGGAATTTTGAGATATAAAAATTGATTTTATTCGTGTTTTAACAAAATAAAACATAATAAGATTAAACAAAACCATCACATCAAAGTTGGACAAGGAAAACCAACAAAAGACAAAGAGCCCCAAGACAAGGGACAAGAATCAGAGACCCACTCATTCACTCATTCAAGTTTCCCACAAAATACTAAATTGAAAGCTATAGTATATCTGTAGAGGACCTGCTACAGACCTGTTTAGGCTTTTGCATGCTGCTTCAGTGCTCAGTTGTTTTAGAGGGGCTTATTCTCCATTCCTTCTGGATCCCACACTTCTTCCACTTCTTCTTCCTCAGGGTTCCTTGATCCCTTCTGTAGCTTTAGGGGCACCCTTCTCTCTCCTCTAAAGGAGTATTTTGAAATAAAGCTCCCATTTAGACTTGTGTGTTCCATGATATCTCTTCATTTCTGTCTGACTGTGGGTCTCTGCATTTGCTCCCACCTGCTGTAGAAGGAAGCTTCTCTGATGATGGCTGAATAAGGCACAGATCTATGAGTATAGCTAAATATCATTAGATGTCATTTTATTGTTACTTTTCTTTTTCTTCAGAAAAGTAGTATTTAGTTTTCCCCTAGGTCTATATTTAGTCTGTGGATCTTGGTAAACTGAGTAGTATTTGATACAGGTTTCAACCTGTAGAGTGGGTCTAAAGGCAAATCAGATATTGGTTTATTACACCCACAAGCTTTGTTCCACCAATATCTTAGGATATTTTGTAGGCAGAACAGATTGTAGAGCAAAAGTTTTGTGGATGGGTTGGTGTTTATATTTCTCTTTTGGTAGTCTTCAGAGTACCTTCCTATACCAAAGACAGTAAAAAATGGGGTAAAGGTTTATGTAGGCACCAGTTCTACCTCCCCATGTTCAATGAGTTGTATAGGTATTATCTTCAGCAATGGGGTCTCGTTGTCAGTTTTTGGAATGACCTAATGTCTTGGCAACAATCTGTGTTGTCTGGGGATTTCCTTAGGACCCTTTTGGTCAACAACTTAATCAAATGTAAACCCAGTCCCAGTACTAGAAGCTTCATTTGGTGACAAAAGATGACCAGTTGTGGCCTATTTTCCTCATTCTTTTGGTAACTTATTGGGATTACTTCTATATATTTAAGGAAGTTTCTACTGCAGTAAATTTCCCTACCACCCATTAAATGTTCCTCAGTTCTAGCTGTCTCTCACCACATTCCCTCCATCAACTCCATCTTCCCTCCCCCTCCCCACTTGATCCTCCCATTCCTGCCCCCCTTCCCCTGGCTCCAGCCTATTCATAAAATCTATTCAATTTTCTCCTCCTAGGAAGATCTATATGCACCTCTCTGCCCCATCCCTTTCTCTCTGACTAAGGTCTCTGGCCTTAAAGATTATAGCTTGGTTATCATTTACTTAATGACTAATATCCATATATAGGTAAATACATACTGTATGTATCTTTCTGAGTCTGCATTACCACCTTCAGGATGATTTTTTTTCTACTCCTATCCATTTTCCTACAAATTTCATGATATTTCTCTAACAGCTGAGTAAACCTCCATTTTGTATATTTACCATGTTTTTCTTTTAATCTATTCTTCTGTTGAGGGACATATAGGTTGTTTTTAGATTCTGGCTATTATGAATAGAGCAACAATGAACATAACTGAACAGTTGTCCTTGTGAAAGGATGAAATATCCTTTGCATATATGTCTAAGAGTAGTATAGCTGGATCTTGAGGTAGATCAGATTTTGTCTTTTTTGCGGAATCACCACACTGATTTCTAAAGTGACTGTAAAAATTTGTACTCCTATCAGCAATGAAGGAGTGTTCCTTATGCTCCACATCCTTGTCACTTGTATTATTTATCTTAGCCATTCTAACAGGTGGAAGATGGAATCTCGAAGTAGTTTTGATTTGCATTTCCCTGATGTCTAAGGATGTTGAACATTTCATCAAGTGTTTCTCAGCCATTTGAGTTTCTTTTATTGAGAATTCCACTTAGCTCTGTACTCATTTTCAAATTGGATTACTTTTTTTATATCCAGTTGGATTGCCTTACAAAAGCTTTTCAGTTTTGTGGGGTCCAATTTATCAATTGTTGATCTTAGTGCCTCTGCTAAGAGTATTCTGATCAGAAAGTCTTCTCCTGTACCAATGAGTTCTAGGCTATTCCCCACTTTTTCAGTGTATCTGGTTTTATGTTGAGATTTTTGATGCATTTTAAGTTGAGTTTTTTGCAGGGTAATAAGTATACATCTGTTTGCATTCTTCTACGTGAAGACATCTAGTTTGACCAGCAGGTTGTTGAAGATGCTGTCTTCTTTTTCCCAAGTATGTATTTTTGGCTTCTTTATCCATAGGTGTGTGGATTTATGTCTAGGTCTAAATTCTATTCATTTATCAATGTTTTTATGCCAATACCATGCTGCTTTTATAATGTTAGCTTTCAAGTTCAACTCGAAATTGGGAATGGTGAGATGAGTTCTTTTATGGTTAAGGATTCTGTTAGCTATCTTGGGTTTTTGTGTTTCCATATGAGGCTGTCATACTTGTCATTTTAAGATTGTGAAGAATTGTATTGGAATTTTGATGGGGACTGCATCAAATTGGTAGATTATTTTTGGTAGGATGGACACAAAACCCAATGTCCCTTCATGATAAGAGTCCTAGAGGGATTAAGGATACAGGGTATATACCTAAACATAAAGACAGTTTACAGCAAGCCTATAGCCAACATCAACTTAAATGATAAAAATCAAAGCAATTCCATGAAAACCAAGAACAAGACGAGATTGTTGACTTTTTCCATCTTTTTTCAATATAGTACTTGGAGTCTTAGCTAGAGCAATAAGAGAACTGAAAGAGATCAAAAGCATACAAATCAGAAAAGAAGAAATCAACATATGCTTATTTGAAGATGATATTATAGCATACATAAGTGACCCTAAAACTTAATTGTAGAACTCCTTCAGCTGATAAAACTTTCAGCACAGTAGCTGGACACAAAATTAACTCACAAAAATCAGTAGTCTTTCTACATACAAATGACAAATGGTGTGTGAAAGAAATCATGTTAGCACTACTTTTCATAATAGCCACAAATAAATCAAATATCTTCTGGGTAACACTTGTAGGATTAAACACTTGAAGTCTTGAAGAAAGAAATCAAAGAAAATATCAGAAGATGGAAAGATCTCCCTTGTTCATGGATTGGTAGATTTTATTTAATTTTAAGAAATTAAATATTAAAAATTATAATGCTTACAGAAACTGCATTAAATAATTTAAATTTAACAATCATTCTATTTTGAATAGAAGCTTTAAAAATGAATTAATTTACATTATTAATGTATAAATTTTCAAATAATATAAATAAGTATGTTCTTATAATTCAACATTCTATTATTTATTAAAATATTAAGATGATTTTACTTAGAAGTTGAGACATCTGTCTATAAATCTATAGAATGGCTTCTATTCATAAGATATATTTTTATTTAAATTATATTTATGTTTGCTTTGAATGAAGCAGCATACATATCAAAAAACAAAAGTAAATTTGCCACTATAGAGAGATAATAAATTATAGAATTATAATTATCCCATTTAAACATAAACTCTATTCACTAATATACAAAATTCTTATCCTCTGTGTTTGGATTCCATGTAGATATAGTACTAGACCTCTGTTCACAGCTTTGTTGTTATTTCTTACAGAATGTGTAGACCATGATGCATTCACCTAAGGGAAAGGAGGGTGTATAGAGTATATTACATCACAGTAAAAATCTCCAGGGATTTTAGACATACATGTATGTATGGAAGCAAGACAATTCATAAAACATGTAGGATCATCAAACTCTGATGAATTATGAACCTGAAGAAGACATTATGTAATATTTACATGTTTACAATCACTGTGCTGATATGAGTGAAAATAATCAAGGTGAAACTGATAAATGACATTCATTAAAGAGCAGTGTGAAAGTACAGATGGTCCACCAAGTCCTGACATTTGTACCTAACCATCAGCACTGAAATCATATATATATACACACGTAACAATATATGGACAGAGCAGATTGTATTTAAATATATAGTATTATGTAAGTATATATGCACATATCTTAATATATATTATGTATGAAGTAGCAATTAAAGAGAGGCCATGAATTTGAAATAGTATTAGAAGGTATTGTAGATGTAGACATAAAAGGCAGTTTATTCTCTGCTAATTCAAACCCAGGTGCTGGAGGGTTTCAGGCTCAGTACAATCTAAGCTTAAATCTGGACCTGGAAGGTTTCAGCCTTCAACATGCTAACTCAGACCTTGAAGGCTTCAGCCTCTGCATAATCTACTCTTCACACATAAATCTAGAAAGTTTCAGCCTTTTAAAATTTACTGCTGAGCTCACTCAGAGCTGTACTAAATTCAACTGACCCTTCTGGTTCAAGTCAACTCACTGTTCTGGCTCAAATATTTCTCCAAGATGACTTGTTCAAACTGACCTTCTGAGCTGGCTGTTTCTGACTGAACTCTCCTGACTCTGGATGACTTCTGCAACTTCCTGAACTGCTCTGCTAAGCTTCAGACACTGATTCCTTCTGCTGAACTGCCTCTGTGTCTTAGCTGACTAAATCTCTAAATGAAAAGTTCAGACAGCCTGACTAAACTAACTCTCTGTTCTGATTCTTGTCTGCTTCCACCTCTTTTGAGCCTTGCTTCCTGTCTTTGCTTCCATACTCTGCTTCTACTTCCTGCTTCTGTCTTGGGGATTAAAGGTGCATGTCATTACTGCCTTCTAAACTGGGTTTGAAGGTGTGTGCTACCATGGGATTAAAGGCCTATGCTAATATTCTTTCCACACTAGAGCAGTCATGCTGTTGAATTAAAAGATTAAAAGTTACCCTACAGAGTATATTTGAGGATTTTGAGGGAATAAATGAAGGGAGAGAGAGAGATGTAGTTATAATTTCAAAAATTATTTAAAAAAATATAGTGACATTACACTCAGAAACAAAATTGCAAATGAAGTAATTTCATGTCCAATTGTGAACCCAGAGAAGTATTTGGAAGCAGAGTGTTTTTTGTTTGTTTTTCTTAATCATGGATTAAGATGCAGTCTAAGAAGGAGATCATTTGATTGAAGTATAAACATATTACGCAGATTCTGAATGTTCTAGAGTGATCCCAATTGCTAACAATTTCATAAATTACTGTGAACAATGAAACACAGTGACTTACACTAGTGAATATTGATGCTATCTCCTGGGTTATATTTGATACTTTCTTGGATTTAAGGAAATTATTGTTTTAGACAGACACACCTGTCTCTTATGGTGTTACATGTAAAAAGTCCACAACATACAGGTTTAAAGACTCTTCTTGTCTATACTGTGAATTCATGTATTGGCACATTCTCACAGTAAATAAAAAATAAAGGTCATAAGAGGTATCAGAGGTAGAATTCAAAATATACTCTGGATAAGCAAGATGTATTCTTAGAACTGGGAGAGATCTCTGACTCCCTTTGCCCCTGCCAGTCACCATGAAAGGAATCTAACTTTTATTTATTTTACAATATGGTCAGTAGAATAAGAAGGTTCATGATCATAAGTTAAGTGAAATGATCTTGTTTTTTCCTCTCTTTTTGTAGGAAGATAATAGAAATTAAATATTGTTGTTTTCTGGATAGCCTGCTCTGACCCAAATCAAAATTTACCAGACTTGTATACTTTAAATAAAAACACATTTTTATCTGATACAACAAAACATTATTAATTCTGCTTAATTTTCTACTTAGAAAGGAGATATACTTAAGAGCATATATTATCTGAAAGGCATCAGAACTGCTTATTTTGTCTAAGACAAGGTAAGGATATATAACAGTTTTTCAGATTTCTTTTACGAACATATATTTCAAAATATTACTTAGGTTAATCTAAGATTTCTGTAGTGGACATTTGCAACTGAGTACCATCTAGTAACTTATTCATAATAATGTGAAAACTTGAAACTAAATTGGATATGCTAATACAAGAATCTATTTGATGAGGATGATCAAATGGCTTGTGTATGGAACAATATGCTGATAGAATTTACTGCTTTTCATTTCAGTGGAGGCATGATCTTTTTTTGAATCTTCAAATTCTCTAGTACTCTGTAGTTCAAGTCATTTGGGAGCTATTGTGGATCAGTAGCTAAGCAACAGACTTAAAGTCCAGAGGCTATTCTGTATTTCCTCTGCCAATAACTTAGCATGAGATAGTGGGCAAACCATTTAACCTCCCAATTCCACTATCCATCATCTTTTCAACAGGGAGGTAATACAGCTTATTTCTAACAGTTCAGTGAAATACTTCTTAAAATTATTCCTCAAGAGCAATGGGGAAAACACGTTCTACTGTGTTGTCATGAAGCAAAATCAGGTGCTCTTGCTTTTTCATGTGGTATGCAAACCATTAGAGGCAATATTTCATAAAGGAGAAATATTTCAATACCATGACCTATGGTCTCCAAAATAACCATTTATAATGTTATGATATTCCATCAAGTACCAAAGCATAGAAACATTCTTAGCAGAATAATTTTTAAAGCTTTCGATGCTTGATGGTTATATATGAGATTTGTTTAGCTGCCTTAATATTCAAAAATCATTGCTAGGGAATGCAGTCTAACAGTCCCTTTGGATTACATGACATGTCAGTATGGACATAGGATTCCTTCCTTTACTTTCTATTAAAGCTTTGGATTTGCCTTTGCTTCTAGTTTCTTATTGAATTGTATGTTCAACTTGAAAATAAATAAATAAAAAGGAAAATATAGGAATGTCAAAAAGAAACTTACTTCAATATTTTCCCACTACCATAGATTATAAATGTCCATGGCAATGATGTTAAAGTATACAGCACAAACTACGTGATTCTAAACATGAGATAATGATATGGGTGATTACAATGTCCATTTCTATTCTGTGATGAATTCACAATTTTTATTGTTATTTTACTTGTTTATATTTTGTTTCAAAGAGGCTGCCAAGCAAATGAAAATACTAAGGAATATAGACAGACAGAATGTAATTTCCCATTTGAAATTTAGCCAGATCATTTCAAGGGCCAGAGAAAGTAGCTGCCTCTTCAATTATTAAAATCCTCTAGAATCATATTGCTGTATACATCTTCTACAATTTGAGCACATTTTAATGACTACCATTAGTTGCTGCTGATGCAGTGTGTCAACAGAGACAGGATCTAAATGGGATGAGACGATGAAGCAGAAATCAAGGCTCCCATAAACAAAGGCCTTTACAAGATTAACACCAAACAGTGCAAAGCTTGCTTGCACTTGGAATTCACACTCATGTGATACTTAAGTCAGCATTTCAAAATGCCTGATGCTTTTCTTATTATTTATCACCATTTAACTCCTACTAATTTTGGCTGACATATAAAGATTTATTTTTATGTTTAAATAAAAATAGGTATTTTATTCTAATAAATAATGTTGTAATGCCAAAAAAGAGTTATAATTGACATAAAAATACTTATAAAGAAAACATTGTCTTTTACAGCATGGTATTTAACCATAACACTAAATACGACAATACAATGTTAACTATTTAGATATGCTAAAGTATTTCTTTCCTTTTGTTGTATATACTCCACATCAAGTATTTACAAGCTCTATCATCTTAATATTAAAGCTATCTCTGGCATCATTATTTTGTGCTATTTTTGTGGTTCATGTACTCATTTTTCTCTTCAGAGTTATAACATCTTTTCTCTGAGGTAATGACTATTTAGTCCTCCTTAATCCTGTACTTGTAACATCTTCATTTCCATCCCTTTCTTCACCCCAGGAGCTTGAAAATTTTAAAACACAAACTCAGTGTTCAACAGTTTATGAAGACATCATGAGATGGCTCAGCTGACAAAGGCATTTGCTGCCAAGTTCACCACCTAAGCTCAACTTCTCGGCCTCACAACATGGTAGCAGAAAACTAATTCTTTCAAATCTGCCCTCCCACCCCCGACTCAGGATCTCTCTCTAAATAAATGTAATAATTAAATGCAATAATAAAATAGATAAAAACAAAGTTAATGAAGGGGATCAGTGAAGGATTATTGATCAATAAAAGGTTTACTTCATTGTTCAGGAAATGATGCAGTGGCACTTGAGGGACAACATTCTACACATTCTGCTGTGAGAAATAACTCGTACTTAAGAGATTAAGCAGGATTGTATCTAGTCAGTGTTTAAAGCCTATCCTTCAAGTCAGGGCTTACATTGCTCAGCTGTTCATACCTCACACACTTCATAACTTTTAGTTTGTCAGATTTATTGGAAAGAAGCAAATGAAACATAAAATGTGTCCATTTCTGAAAAGTTGTTTGTCTTTCTTTAGAATGTGCCAATAATATTCTAGTGCATTTTTCCTTAAAAGAAATGAATGAATTGTCAAAACCTGTAGACCAGAATCCACATGCTTAGTTCTAACAGGTAAACTTAGGGAATTCCACTATATTTTATGTACTCTAGTTACTCTGAAGATAAAAGTATTTTAAAATATTCTGAACATACTTTATTTTTCTATGGCTTATCCAATAGTCCACCTAAAATTTTTTATTTGTTTTCTTTGAAGCTTACAGATACTCTCCAAGAAGTGACAATTTATCATCATAAATTTTACGTGTCTAGAGTCTCTAGACCTTTGGCAGTGCCCCTGACAAATAGTGTTCATATCCTTGAAAATAATATATCAGCCTGGAAATGTTCTTACTTTATAAAAGCAGGAATGTTCAAAATGATACAGACACTTCATTGTGGACAGTCATATTGGAGATATCAATGTTTGTAACCAGATGGAAATCATGATTTATAAGAAAAATATAACCACGACATACAAACTGTATATGCAAAATGTGTAATTGAGGTGTCTGTCATTCAATGTCTCTTGACTCCTTTTGTAACTTGACCTTGAAGAGTCATTAATTTAATGCCTCTTACTGCATGTAAGTTGTTCCCATTGCCATCCAAATTTTTGTAACGTTATTTTAGATACATATTGCAAGTTATTTTTTTTTCTTTGCTATTTCACTATTGCTGTCAATGACAGACTCTCAAACTTTTTCTGCAAAGGGCTAAATAGTAAATATTTTAGAATTTGCTGGCCAAGCTCTTCCCTCCATGACCTACTTCATATATAATTTTTCAAAGCATGTAAAAAAAATAAATAAATTCTGGTTTCACAAGTTGTTGACAAACAGACCAAAGGCTGAATCTGAGCTTTTCAATATTATGAAATCTCTCTCCAGGTTCCTTTTAATGTGAAGTTTTTAAAGTGTTGCATCCTCTGGGATATCGAATTTTCCTCTTCAAGTTTCCAGATTTACTCTCTCTGGTGCCATGTGGTTGCATTTCATGAATGTCTAGAATAATGGCATCACTGGTGTCTCCATGATCAGCAATTTCTTCTCCTCAAGTTCTACTTTAATTGTTCTTTAAAGAACATTGATCACTTTTCATTTCTTTGCTGTAATCTCATTTTTCCAAATGAATTTTCCCATCCTATTATTCATTTTTGAATTGTCAAGCTATTAAGCACTGATAGAGAAGTAAGCACAACATCAGGCTTTGCTGACTGTGGAACAATTATTTAGTAGCAGATAAAATGGCCAATCACTGACCTACTCTGGCAGGAGTAACATGATTAATCATTGATTTTGATGTATATTTGTTACTCAAATAGTGAATAGTGAGTGGACTGAAAAATGTTGGGACATTGATATTATTTTTATATAATATATATATATTCACATATGTATAAATATATATTTTATATTATATATTAAGACTGGAATTTTGAGACTTAAACTATTATGCACCAATGATATAAATTTTCCTTATAGTTCTCCCTCCATAATATCATGTATACATTGATTCAGGGCAAAAGGCAGTTTATTCCTTGGCTAATTCAATCCACAGTCCTGGGGGGATTCAGCCTCTGTGCAATCTAGTCTTCAGCCTAACATTTGAAGGCTTCAGCCTCCATACAATCTAGAATTTTGAAGCCTATGAGACTTACTGCTGACTGAGCCACTATGAATATCTCCGTCTGAACTAAGAGCTGTACTGAACTCAACTGATTGCTCTGGTTGGCTGATTCAACTCACTTGCTATTCTGGCTCAAACTCTTCTCCAAGCTACTGGTTCAAACTGATCTTCTGAGCAGACTATTTCTGACTGAACTCTTCTGACTCTAGGTGACTCTGGTTGACTCCTACAACTTCTCTTATTGAACTGTTCTGCTCTGCTTCAAACTGACTCTGACTGTTAGCTGACTCTTTCTCCCAAACTCATTCTTCCTTCTGTTGAAATGTTTCTCTGTCTCTGCCTCCACTGCCTCAGACTGCCTTAGATAGCATCAGACTGCCTGACTCAAAGAACTAAGAGCTGGTTTTTATATCATGAGAGTTAAGTAGGTATGTCCTCACTCTGACTCACTCTGCTAACTCTTCTTGTGATTCATCTCAGACTTCACTTCAGGTCTGACACTGACTCCTTCTGAGCTCTGCTTCCTGTCTCTGCTTCTACTTGCTTTTGTCTTAGGAATTAAAAGTCTGTGCTACCAATGACTTCTGAATACTGGGATTAAAGATGCATACTAACATTCTATTTATCCTAGAACAGCTGATGGATTAAAGGATTATATGTTCCTCTACAATCATTTTACATTTCATGCCCCTCAAGTATGATTTTGTATCCTTCTAGATTCTTTTCAACATTAAACACATGTGTATACATTCATCTAGCACATATTTTTATCACACATCGATAGTACATTTCTCATGCTGATCTGAGATCTAATGACACATTTAGTTTAGAACTAAAAAAAAAGGAAATTCAGTTTCATGTTTTTAATCTGTGTTTGCATTTGATTAGTGAAAGAAGTTAGACCCAGAGAAACCAAGGAAACTTCATGACATGTACCTCATGACAATTAAAAGCATCTTTATTTTGTGGTCAAATAGTCTGGTCCTGCTCTTAGGATCATCCTGTGATATCAAAAATTGTACCTAGCTGTGATCGATGTACACTTTTTCAGAGGATTAGAAAAAATATTAAGAATGTTGGTACACACCTTTAACCCCAGTATTCAGAAGGCAGTGGTGGCCCATGCCTTTAATCTTTAAGACAGAAACAGAGTGTGGAAGCAGACACAGGATACAGAGCTCAGAAAAGTCAGTGTCAGATTTGAAGTGACTTCTGAGATGAGTGAAGGACAGGGAAAGTGATTAATCAGAGGGAGAATAAGTAAAGGGAGTCAGAGTAAGGACATGCCCAACTCTTACAATATAATGACAATGGGTTCTCAGTTCAGAAAGCAGCTGATAGTCACAGAAGGCAGTATGTGACAAGCAGACTAAAGTAGGAAGGTGGAACAATGAAGGAGTCTGACTGAGGAACAGAGAGGCTAACTGAGGCAGTATAGATCAATGAGAGCTCAAGGAGAGACACAGAGACATAGAGGCAGCTTGACAGAAGAAGTCAGTATCAGATAGAAAAATGAGTCAGTTTGAAGCTGAGAAGAGCAGTTGGAACAGTCTGAGGCATTCAGAGTCAGCCAGAATCTGCCAGAGTCAGAAGAGTTCAGTCAGAAACAGGAAGCTGGCTTAGAAGGTCAGTTTGAACTAGTCAACTTGGAGAAGAGTCAGTACAGCTTTGAGTTCAGAAGGAGCTAGTCAGAGTGGCTCAGTTAGCAGTAAATCTCAAAGACTTAAGTGTTCTAGATTGTATGGAGATTTAAATGTTCTAGATTGTGTTGTAGAAGTTTATTTTTAGTTGTGTTTAAAATAATTGTTTTTGTGCACTGTTGGAAAAAAGGGCACATAGGCCTTGGCATTTTGTATTGTCTGCAGGTGTTGGATTTCCGAGGGGGTGTTTCATGGCTTATTATCGGCACCTAAGGAGTTCTAAATGAATAAAACACTCAGATGCTCGGGGTTCCACTTTCGAGGATAGTGCTTGCCATGAGCATGGTTCCCTTTGCTGATATCTGGCAGGGCTTCCGCATATGAAATATGTCTCCATGTCTCCTTGCTGCGCTCCCACAGCAGCATACTACTACAAATGGCACCCAACATGATAGGCAGAAAGTAAAGAAATGCATGACTTCATGCTAGCTAGACAAGGAAGAAGAGAAACTCCAGACCTCAGAGAGTCTGGCAAAGTATGCTCAGACTGGTTCCCAGAGGTAAAAGATTAAGGTATTGATAAAAGGAAAGCTCTATAAGAGAGAGTTGTAAATGAGGAAAAAAGCTCTGAGGTGAAAGCCATGTTTCCAACAAATGTTCTGGATGAATTTTCATGGGAAAAGCAGAGTTCAGCTGGGAATAGGGAAAAAGCAAGATTCTAACTGCTTTTACTGATCATGAAGCCAATGTTCCTTTTGCCACTGACCCCACCCAGAGCGCTGGAAAGAAAAACCAGAGCTTACTTACTGTTCTGAAAACTGAATTTGTTGATGCCTTTTGTGTGTGAAGCCCGAGTGGATCTTTTGTTTGAGGTCTATGAAGAAGGGTGTATGTTTCCCAGTAGCAGTGGTGAGATAAAATGCCAAACCACCAGAATGTTTTAGTCAGAGATTCTTCCCATTGGCCTAGGATCCCCTACTGTCGTGGAAGCTGGGGCTTAGAACAAAAAAAGCCACTCATTTAAATTAAACATTTTTTCCCCTGCAAACCTGACTAAGAGAAAGATAAGCAGTCCAGTCAGATCCTGGTGATAAAAACTCCACCCTCAAGGGAATCCTTCCTGCACACAAGGTTATAAATTATTTTTCCAACAAGCCAGACTCTATCTTAAAATCTGCAAAGTATTTCCTCAGGGTCACCACACAAAAACTGTCTTCGAGAACTGACCAAGGTTGTATCTCATGCTGGCACTCGAACTTGGTACCATAAGAGTCACCCAGGTGGTGCTGGTTTTGAAGGCATGAAGGGGTCCTGGGAAGCAGCTGAGGCTTGCAACTGTGATAGGCCAGGAGAAGCCATTGGTGGAGGTGCAGCCTTGGTAGCAGTTGAAGGCCCAGATGAGGGGGTAATGTAAAGAACGTGAGGCTTGGCACCATGAAGAGAGCTCTGGAGAGGCCATGGGTGAAAATGCATCCTCAGTGAAAACTGAAGGCTCAGATTGAAGGGGTCATACAGAGAAGTTGAGACTTGGCACAATGAAGAGAGCTCAAGAGAGGCTATTGGTGAAAATACTGCCAGTTGCAGCAGAAGACCCCAGCATTATCAAGATTCCAGTACCATGTGATGACCACCAAGAACAGAAGCAGTGGCGTGAAGCCAGCCAGAGCCTGGAGGGCAAACTGTGTGTGCTGCAGAGGGCAGAGCCAGAGATGTGACCCAAGCCCTTTGGAGGATTTTGGAAGATAGTGAGTGAATTCCAGATAATTGGACATTGATAATGTTTTTTCTGCTGTCCAAGGACATTGTGAAAAACTTGCTAGATGTTTGGTTTCATTTGGTCCTGTGCATTAACAACCTTCATGATTATACCTCTTGAAATAGTTTTGCTGGTGTAGTGTTAAATTGTGTTGTAAAGGTAAAGAATTTATTTTTTATACAGAAAAGGAGGATTGTTATGGAAGTTTATTTTTCAGTTGTGTTTAAAATAATTGTTTTTGTGCTTTGTTGGAAAAAAAGAATGCATAACCCTTGGTGTTTTGTATCGTCTGCAGGTGTTGGATTTCTGTTCAGGATGTTTGATTACTTATGATCTGCACCTGAGGAGTTCTGAATGAATAAAAACACCTGAGTTCAGACTCTTGAGGTTCAGTTGTAGAGTGATGCTGGCCATGTCAGTGGTTCCCTCTGATGAGGTCTGGAAAGGTTTGCACATATGAAAATGCTTCTTAGATTGTAAGGAGGCCAAAATGCTCCAGGGCTCCAGGAATAGAACCCATGATTTAGTTAGACAAAAGAATAAACCATCTTTGAACCTGAATCAATGTCTACATTTGGTGAATCTATGACTACACGCTCTAAAAATTTCGTATTCCCCAAACATTCCAGCTTTACTGAAATATCCTTGATGTGCCAGATTGCTCATCTGCCATTGGAAGTCTTTTCAAGAAGATTATGGTAAGAAATATTCTAAAAAGTATTTGGGAGGGGAAAGGCAGTCACCTACCTTGTTAACATTCTATGTGCATCGTAAATACACACAAAGCCAACCTATAAAATCCTGCTATAGTAAATCTGACTCTGAGTCTCTTTTGTGTTTATTGTCGAATTCTTTATTCAACCACCAGGATCATAATATTGATGTGTGTGGTAAATACTTACTGGGCAAGTGCTTACTGTTGCTGGAAGCTCTTTCCACTTGACATACCTTCTTACAGATTCTTCAAAAACAGCATGTATAATTTAACTCCATTTATGCCATCACTCTACAGTATAGACTGTCAATAAAATGATGTTAGTTAATGGATGATGATTTTTCTCCTATTTTTTATTGCTGCAAAAACCAAATATTTTTGCTTTATTTTTATCTGTGTGGATCATTCCCACAAATAAATATATAGTTTATAACATTTTTCCTTTTCCCTAATCCTATATTAAGTTCTTTTATTTCACAGGATGTTAGTGCATTAAAGTTTTGTCTGATAATTTAATCTGTTGTGAAATGTAGGTGGGCAGAAATGCATTCTGATTACAGGATTATATTTAACATATATGGAACTTAAATATTTTCACAAATTGTTAACAAATTGTTCCTCACATGGTAGCAGTCCAGACAAGGAAATCCTAAAGTTATTTAACATTCATTAATCTATTGTGAGTATCTATTTTTGGGTAGCATACTGTCAAATACATGAGCCTATGTAGTATCTTATTATTCAAACCAACAACTGTAATCTGAAATTGTAAGTTAAAGTAAACCCTTCTTTCTTCGATGTTGCTTTGTTTTAGGGTATCTCATCAAAACAACATAAAAGAAATTAGAATAGTATTCCATGCCTAAATCCTACTCCTAATCAATTAATACATTGATCAGTATGAGGAAAAAAGGAGTAAAAGATGAATTATAATATTCATAAAACAACTGCTATGAATTGAAATTCTGTCTTATACAGTATTGAAATATTATATTTGCTTTCAAAAAATACTATTCTATCTTTTCTTAAGCACAGTGTGAGAATAAGATGCCATTTAGCCATAAAAAGTACGTTTATGGTGGCTTGTGTTCATTAAGTATGGAAATCACCAATCAGTTTGGAACGAAATAGTAATTTATTTTCATATTAATACATGCATCATTCTTCATATTCATGTTTTCATTTTTCTTTAAAATAATTTTGAGAGACTGCAACATTTGGTAAATCTTATTATAAGGAGGCTGAATATAAGGCATAAACTGAAATGAATATATTAGGATTTCTTTATCTTCTTTCTCTTTATTTTTCCCTGAGCCTTTGTAGCATGGCTAGAGACAATCTTTTTTAGAGCGTTTCTACTTTCCAGTTATTTCTTTATCTGTTTGTAAAGGAACTACTCTAAGTACTAACACGGTGTGTGTGTGTGTGTGTGTGTGTGTGTGTGTGTGTTGTCTTGACCTTGGATTTGCTTTTGCTTTGAGTACACGCTCTAATAATTCTTGAATTCTAATACTTGTTTTCTTCCGACTTCTGTTGTAAACAAGGGTTACTTAAGGACCACATTGTAACCTTAATATTTCACTTTTACTTTTTATTTTACACAGTTCTATGATAAAATCATTTTCTTTCTTTCTTTTTGTCTGCTTGTTCTAATTCTCACAGACTCTCCGTAAATGGGTTCTAACTTCTGATGGTTTTGTTTTTCATTCCAATAAATGGAATTAGTTTCACTTAAAAATGGAAAGTGGGAATAGATTGCTTTTTCATATGAAAACACTTCTTTTATAGTTTCCTTTTTTACATGAAAGAAATAAATAGTCATTCCCTTCAGGTGATAAATATATATACTTAGAAATGCTTAATTTCCTTTGACAACCAATTTGCTTTTGAAATATTACCGTCTCTACATAATAACCAGAAAATGTAATTGCTACAGTATAGTACAAGTAGCTGAGCACATTAAATGGTAAACTACTTTGACACGTTGGGGGTTTTGTTTTCCAAAATAATGATCTCCAGTCCAACAGTCTTTGACATTCACAATAAATGAAGAAAGTAAGGTTTCTTACTGAATCTCATATATCATTTTCTATGGTCTTAAATCTATGTATTTTGTATATCATCTCATTGTCTCATGGTGATTTATACAAAACAGGCACCATGAAGTTGAGAGGAACTGCTTTACGTGAAAGTCAAAGAAGTTCTTCATAATGTACTAGCTTCAGCACCAGGATGGTGATGAGACTGTCTCACTATACACAATTAGGCTTCCAGGCTTTATGCCAGAACTAATAAGGAATTCTGATTAAACCTTATAATTGTTAAAGCAACTAATGTAATGTCATTTTCTGCCCTGGGCTTGTTTTCTTTTGTACCTGTGTTTTATTGATTTTGACAAAGATATATAAGGATTTGTGTGTGTTTGTGATATGCTATGATACTTTAGATGTCAGTTAAATCAATAACCCATGACAGGGTTTTAGAATAGGAACCACTTTGAGGTCTAAAACTTCCATCAATATAAATTTTCGACTGACATGAAAATGAATAGAAATTATGTCTTTGTATTAAGGAGTAGACTCCTATGGATCACACCACGGCTGAGAAGTATTTATAATCAACATGTTTCATCACTTCACCCAGATAATTGTTGCCTGATTACATGCTTGAAAATATTAAAATAAACAAAGAGAGTGTAGAGAAACGGTAATAGTTGAAAAGAAAGGCACTAATGCTCATTTTATTCTAAGGTTTATTGGTACTGTACACTATCAGGAACAGGCTCTTTGCAAAGACTGATGTAATAATATTATCCTAAAAATGTTCCACATTCAGAACAACCTTTTAAACCTGAAATGTTTATTTGAATCCAAAAATTAAATGCATGCATTTGCCTTTTAATAAGTTTAGTTGTTTGTGCTGGCATCTCCCACTAATTTTGGAACTACATCAATTATTGCATTTGACTTGGCACCTCTTCTTATCTCATCTCCAATTCCTGAGGAATTTGCTACCATTCTAGGTATGGATTCAGGGTTCCACAAGGTCTTCCTTGACATCCTCTTGTCATTCCTCTCAGCTCCATCTCCATTCTTTTTTGATTCCCTACCAACTGAAGAACTGGTTTCTACAACAAACACACTTGACTAAGACTCAGATAGACTACCAATGTCTTCCTCCCCCTTTTCCACCCTGTTCTCTCTAGGGTATCCATAAGTTACACCTCAGATACACACTTCAGCCTCCCGCCAAGTCTATCTCTATTCCAATGGGACTCTCTATCATGCATGGTTGGATCCATGGTACCAATATTCGGTTTCTGTCATGAAGTCAGATCCCAAGTTCTGCTTAAGAGACCCCAATAGTCAGTCCTCTTCTCCTGCCTGTTAGCCTACTGCTCACCCCACTCCACTGAGCTGGGACTAATAGCAATCTAACCTAAAGTTCTGGGACTAGTTGGAGTCTGAATACTAAAACAAGGGTAGCTCCAAGAATGAAAACTAAGCATTTTTCTGCTATTCTGGAACTTGTCTGATTAGAGTAACAGAAACCAAAGAACCAAACACCCACCCAAGAGAATGATACCAGATATTTACCAACAAACATCACAGATGTCATGAACACAAATGCCTAGATATCATAACAAGAACATAAACATGAACAGTCAATACAATACACCTTCTCTAGAAAACAACACTGTATTGTAATATGCCCTGAGGGAAAAATGTAGCTGAAGCACAGTATAAGGACTTCAAAATAGCAATTATGAATTTCTTCAAGGACTTTTAAAAGGATATGAATAAATTACTTAATGATGACTTCAGTGATAAACAAACAATTCAATGAAAACAATTCAAGACAAGAAAGTAGAATTTAAAAAAAATGCCAATCTGAACAAAACCTGACATGAAACTCAGAAATCAAACCCAGGACCTCTAGAAGAGCAGCCTGTGGTTTTAATCATTGAGGCACCTTTTCAGCCTTATAATGTTTTATATTTCAAGTACTTTACATCAGTTTTCTTTTACCTTTTCTTTTTTTTTCTTTGCTTACTTGTCCTGCCTTCTCTATGATGCCCCCAACCAATAAATGTATCAAAGAGAAAAACACTAAAGAAAATTAGGTTTGTGTTGCTCTTTTTTATTTTTTTCATTACCATGGTGTCTTTGTTTTTGAAATCTCAGTCCCTGAGGTTTCAATGCAGTATCTTTAATTTTGTTCTTGTGGTCCTACATTCATTGTATATTCACTGTGGTACCAGAGAAATTTTCTTATGGTTTTTATAATGTGCATAAATTGTGTTTCTCTATATCACCCTCTATATCCAGTTATTGTGAAGATCTAAAATTTCAACTTATAAGAATCAGATGCATTATAAAATAATACACATATAATTTTATTGTAAAATGTCAATTTTAAATATCAACAATGTATGGATTTCTAGTATGTACAAAGATCAAGTTCAGAGAACCATTCCACACTAAGGAAATTAAAGTAGCAAAAATTATTGGGAAAATAATGGACCGAAGTTAATCTTTCAGGGTCTTCAGGCATTCAAAACAAACAAGAAATGCGTATTATTATCTCTTCTGGACAAATATCTTTCGTAAGTCAGTTGATAATATGGGAATAGCAGTGAGCCAACCTAGCCAGGACTGTGAGTGGGGAGGATTTAAGTAGATAGCTTTAAATCCCTTACCATAAAGTTTGGTGCACTCTTGTGAGTTACTCTGGTCATTCTACACTTTATGATGGATATAAAAGATGAACTACATAGAAAAACTTAGTATTATCAGAATGCTACTAGAAACCTACCTGTAGATGAATAATAAAAATTTCCTTATCAATTGTTCTCTGCAGTGACAAAGACACTTCATAAGATGAAGTAATTCACAGAGCAATTCCTCTTCAGCAGATAAATCTGAAACAAACAACATTGTAGCTGCACGCTACTTTGGTGACTCAGCAAGAAAGACAAGGAGGCACTTTCATACGTGGAAGCCGTGGCAGATTCAGCCACTGTCATGGCCAACACCATACTTTACAGTGGAACCCTGAGCATCTGAGCTCAGATGTTTTTATTGATTCAGAACTCCTCAGGTGCAAATCATAATCAATCAGACACCCCTCCCTCCCCAGAAATCCAATACTTGCAGACAATACAAAATGCCAAGACCAAGGCAGACCCTTACCCAACAGTACACAAAAACAGTATTTTGTATGCAATTAAAAATCAACTTCCACAAGACAACATAGTAACTTTGATCCCCTCATAAGATAAACATTAAGTTGCTTATACATGTGTATATAAAAGTTTATTTGGGTTTCATCTCCTCAAAGACTTCTGGATATATGTCAGTTAATAATCTGTTTATCAATAACTAAAACAATCATGTTTATACAGCATTTACTGAATAGTTACTGGGTATAACTCACTTTTACAATGATCTATACATTACAGAGTCATACTAAGAAAAGAAGTGGCAAACATAATCAAGGTTATTCATAAAGTAAATGTATCATGTATGACATATATCCTGTATGTGTTTTTTTAAAGAGGTAGAAACTTGGACTTCATTGGTCATTATATTATATGTGCCTACTTCAGTCATTTGATATCAAGGTCTAAAAAAGAAGTGTTAATAAGTATATGGTTAAGGTTAAGCCCATTAGATGGGGTGTTGATGCCAAAGGGAAAACAAAATCGGGAGCCACTACCATCTCTTGAACAATAAGCACAATATAGAGATGGTGGTTATGGAAGAGTCGTGGCATCCAGTATAGGATGCTGACAAAGCTAGTTCTTGTTAACTTGGTAGGACAAAGCTATGCTACAGTATTCTTCTTCAACATGTCAGTCCTTGGCTGGTATCTCTCATTGTGTAATTTAACTGAAAGCTGTATAACAAGGACAACATTGTATAGTCCACTCCTCACTGATTTAGGACACAGAACAGGGCAAAGAAGAATGGAGGGTCACAGGAGGGATGGAAAATATATCCCAATCAAACAGGTAGTCCTTGAATTGTGGTGACTTGAACAAGATGAATCCATCATGATCTGAAAATACCAAAGATGAAAGTATGTGTAACATACCTAACTGACTCAACAGCATCACTTAGCAACACAGTACCCTGGAGAGCATGGGTTCTCCCACTTTGTAATAATAGTCCTAACCGAGAGTGAGGATCTGAGATAGGACTTACCCCTCTTGTCAGCAGCTAGGAGACAAGTCACAATGCAAAGGAGAACTTTCACTAAATTGATTCACTTTTACACAATTGTAAGAATTTGAAAATCAAATTGTTGTGATAGGGACATTTCTTACAGGCTTTTAAAATATGTTTCTTTCAACACAAAATCTCTTCCTGGAAAATTAAGCTCATTAGATCATCCTTAAATATGGAAAAGACAAAAGAGATAAAGGGGATTGTGTAACTCTCCTACAGTCATAGTCTCATTAAGCATGTGAGATTAGAGTGAAATTAAGTGCTTTGCTGCAGTTTATGCTGAATGATTGAGAATACTGCAGTTTATCCTAAATGAGCTCTCTGTCTCCGTCTTTCACTCTATGTGTGTGTGTGTGTGTGTGTGTGTGTGTGTGTGTGTGTATGCATGCATGTGCATGTGTGTTGTCTATGTGTGTTTGGTGGGCTGTAGCATGTCTGAGGAACTCCTTTAAATGGCTTCCTAATTGTTGCTCTGAATTCCTGTTGAGTTCTTTCAGACTGAAAATAAAGTAAGGCAGTAAAATGCAGCAGAATATTTGTCTCATATTCACCAGAAGGAGAATTGCCATCACTTACCTTTTTTTCTTTTATATTAATTCGATATCACTGACTTCATTGTTATATAACAAGTACTTTGTCTTTTATAATCTTCAGCACACTTGTTAGGGCACTAAAGTTAACATAAAAGCAATTTTCTGCATTGGTCTTTTAGTTTACACCAAACCCTGTCACAGGAAAATAATAGCCATGAGCATCTACAGTCCCAGCTACTCAGGAATCCACAACAGGAGGATGATTATGTAAGTCTACAGGTCTGAGATGAACCCAGACAATGGTGCAAGATCTGATATAATACATGTACATCCATGTGTGCATGTGCACACACACATATGCATAGACACACATCGCAGATCTTACCTTAGAGGTAATTTGGATTCAGTAGGATCCCTGGATAATTCCAGGATCTTCAGATGATCCTGGGCTTAGGAAGGCATGAGAAACAATATTTTTAGACAGTAGCTCCTTTAAATGACTCTCCTAATATCCCCTCTTTCTTTTTCCATCCCCTCTGTTTTTGCTCATTGCTGCTGTCTTAGAAAATATTACCCTTGAGCTCATCAGAGGCAGGTTCTCTGAATCCCTTTCTTACACCACAGCTCCATCTCTTTGTTATCTTCTTACTCACTTTCCTAAATCTCAATCTAATCTGTCCATTTACTTGGATATCCTTGAGATAAGCAGGAGCTTATCTATATGTCATTTCAGTGAATGTTCTTCCGTTATAAATTTACTTTCACTCCCTATAGCGGTCAATACTCCTGATCAGGTGTGAAAATATTGTTCTGCAAGTATGTGATCATTAACTTATCAACTCTACTCTTAATTATCAACCCTACTATATTTAAAATCACACAGGAGAACACCACTAGGAATTTTTTAAGGGTGTTTTGAGAATTAACTATCTTGGGAGGCTTTCTAGATTGAATATGGGTGACAACACTCTGTGGACTGGGGTCACAGACCAGATAAAGGGGGAACGGGAAAAATGAAATGATACCCAGCCTCCATCCATCTGCTGCCTGGTCCCCCAGATGTGTGAAAACAGATTCATGCTCCTGCCACCACAGCCTCATGCCATTTGGGCACCATACAATCCCCACTATTATGGACAGTTCCATCAATCAGGAGCCAAAGTAAACATTTTTTTTTGTCCTCTTAAATTTCTTCTGTAAGATATTTGGGAAGTGATGAGAAAAGTTCCTCCCTGGTTATAAGACTATCTTTCTCTATTATTACTCCCCACACACTGGGAACTCTATGGCCTATTTGTCTAAAACAGTTCTCCAGCCTCAGCACGCTCTCTTCCTGGGTATTAAAGTATCCTTGTTCATTTGGGGAATACTGGTTAGAGAAGTTTCCAGAAGTCTTTAGCTTATGGTTCTTAGTGCTTGCCAGAACTTGATATAATGGGGTACTTTGTTCATTTTCAGACTGGATATAGCTGAAGAGACATGGAAAGTAAATACAATGCATAATTTGGATTACATGGAAAGTAAATACAATGCATAATTTGGATTAAGGTAGACTAGAAATACATTCTATGGAACATGAGCAATTTATTACAAGTAACAAATTATGATAGACAATAAATATATGCACCGATAAACAGCATAGAGAAATTATGTTCCAATCTATCAAATGTCAAGTATACCCTTTTGTCTTCAGTTGTATTTTTTAATATGTTACTATTTTTATCATGTTGTTGTTTGTGAACTCAATCTATAACTAGTTTGCAAGTGTATAGTTCTTGCTTATGAGTTTTAAATATATACTTCAATTTTTAAAACACTCAGGAGTTTGGTTTCATTTTTTTGTCAAATTCTGGATATTGTACACTTCCAGGCTAAAAAATATAGAACAAAAATTATTTCATGTAACTTCAGTCACAGACTCATTTTGAGAAAATAAAACATACAGTTTGGAAAGAATACTAGCAAATATTTCTGGTTTTTTTTTTTTTGACAGGCATATTACATTGACAAGTAAAATAGATTTTATTTTCTAATTATAAAGTGTATATGCTATATTTCATCAACTAAGAAATTGTTTTCAAGATTTATTTTGATATGTACTCTTTAAAATATTTTACTTTATTGTTATTTTGTGTGAATATATATATTCACACAATGTGCATGTATTTCCCAAGGATATTCAAAGAGGGTGATTGTTCCGAGACTGAGTTATGGATGGCTGTGCGCCGCCATGTGGGAGTTCACAATTGAGCCCAGGTTCTCTACAAGAGAAACAAGGTTTCTAACCACTGAAACATCCCTCCTGATAGCTACATTTTAAAAAGTTTAAATTTTTAAATTTTTATTTTTGCTTATTTTTCTTCTTTCATATAACGCATTACAACATCCTTCCTCCCGTTCCCCAATTCCTCCAAGATCCCCCCATCTCTCCTCTCCCCAGTTCTACCTAGAATCCTCCCACCTCACCCCTCCTTTCCACAGAAAAGAGCAGTCTTCCCAGGATGACTGCTCAAACAGGGCACAGCAAGATGGAACAGGGTCTGGCCCTAATTACTTCTTCAAGAGTAGACTAGGCAACCATCAGGAAGAGAAGGGTCCCAAGGGTAGACAACTTCCTTCCTAGGCAAGTTTAGAGACACTTACCCCCACTCTAGTCAGTATGAGCTCTCCGAGAGTTCTAAGCCAGATCCTCAAGACATAATTTAGGAGGCCCTGCAGGTTCCATGTCTGCCACTTCAGGCTCTGTGAGCCCCTAAGAGTGCTGGTCAGTTGACTCAATGGGGTTTGTTCTCCTGATGTCCTTGACTCCTCTTGTCCACGAAATCCCTTCTCTACCTTTTATGTGGGGTTTCCTGAGCTCTGCACTTTGTTGGGTCCTGGGACTCTGCATTTGTTCCTATCAACTGCTGCAAGAAGCTTCTCATAGATTGCCCAGCCCAATCTATTGTCTCAATAAGTCCTGTAGGAAGGATAGGTTATAGGTCAAAGATTTCGTGGCTGGGATAGTGTCCTAGTCCCAATACTGGAAGCCTTACCAGTTACAGAAGATGGCCTGGTCAGGTTCCCTATCCCCTATTACTAGCGTCCTTGGTAGAGTCTCCTTCGTTGATTCTTGAGTTTCCACTGCACTAGGTCTCCCCATTCTCCCCTACATGCCCTCCAATTCTCATCATCTTTCCATATATTCCCTTCCTCCATCCCTCTCCCTGCTCCTGATCCCTTCTCTCTTCATTCCCCTCCTTCTCCGTCCCTCATGTATCATCTGTTCTATTTCCCCTCTACCAGGGAGAGCCCTGTGTTCCCACTGGGACCCTCCTTGTTACATCTCTGGGTCAGTGGATTGCAGCTCCTTTGTCCTTTGCTAAACAGTTAGTATCCACATATAAGTGAGTATATACCATGTTTGTCTTTCTGAGGTGGGTTACCTTATTCAAGATAACTACTTTAAGTGAAATTTGTTCTTAGAGTAAAGATTTCTAAGTCACACAGTATTGCACAGTATTTAAATAATATATTTTCCACATACTAAATATAATTACTGTTTTTTAATTTTATATATTGAAAAACATTGAACTAAGTTATCAATGTTAAAATAAGATTGATATTTAGAAATGATTGGTAGTACCATGGGGCCTGGAGACACGCTTCAGTGGTTAAGAATATTTGTTGCAAAGTTCAGAGTCCCAGAGTTCCGGTTGCCAAAACTCACGTTAAGTGGCTGATAACTGCCATTAAAGCCAAATCCTGGAAATATGATGTCCTCTTTTGTTATTCAAGGGTGCATGGGTGCACACACATACACACAAACACACATACATATGCACACAAACAAAAAGAAAATAATCATAATTATGTAGTTTTAGATTCAAAAATTTTTGTCAAAGGTTATTGAATTTTATATTTAGAAAAAGTTGAGTCTACCTATATCTCATTTGCTTGTCTGAGATAGGTGCATATCTACCACTATTTACTCTTACATGTAAGCCATTGAGATTATCATTTATTGTAGATCTATGTGAAATTTAACATTTACAAGCCAGGCCACAGCTCTGCAGACTATCAAATAGAAGTGTAGATACCAACTTAGCCACAATACCTTTGAAGTACAATCTGTCCTGCTTGCAGGTAGGGCAATGGTGCCACAGAATTTTTGGGAATACCCAACCAATGTCTCATTTGACTTAAGGCCAACTCCATGAGAAGGAACCCATACCTGACACTGTTTGTGTCACCAAGAACCAGAGACTAGATAGCCCAGAGATGGAAGGTAAAACCAAAAATGGCTGATCTAAAAAGAAACTGATGAAATGATTCCTAATTGATATATTCATAGACCAGTGCCTTATTCAGTCATTATCAGAGAGGCTGCCTCTGGAAACAGATGGGAACAGATACAGAAACCCACAGCTAGACATTATATGGAGAGAGAGTCTAAATTGAAGGTCCCTATCAAATTCCTTTTCCTCAGAACTCTCGGAATCCTGTGGAAAATGAAGCAAAAATATTACAAGTATTAGAGGGGATAGAGGATACCAGAACACAGTCCTCTGAATCAACTAAGCCAGGATCATATGAACTCTCAGAGACTGAAGTAGCAAGCATAGGGACCATATGGGTCTGTACCAGGTCCTCTGTATATATAGTAAAGCTATTGACTTAGCATTTTTGTGAGAATCCTGATGATGAAAACAAGTGGGTCTCTAACCCTTGCTTGCTCTTGGGACTTTTTTTTTTCCTGTTGGGTTGTCTTGCCCAACTTTGAAATGGTAGTCTTTGTTTCATCTCATGTTTTACTTTTTCATATTTGGTTGTTATTTTTTACAAGTCTGTTCTTACAAATAAGAGACAGAGGGGAGTGGTTCCAGAAGGGAGGGAAGGTGTGAAGAAACTAGGAGAAGTAGAGGGATAGAAAAGTATAAACAAGGTATTTTGTATGAGAAAAGACTCTATTTTCAAAAAAAAAGAAATCAATCAAATTTCCAACTGACTTAATTTTCTTAAGGTATGCTTGTTTGCTTGGCATATTTTCAATGTTTAATGGCAACCTCTAGAGTTACTTACATTGTTTATATCAAAAGACAATTTTCAAATAATAAAAACCAATTAATATAGTCATAGTAATATTTTTATGTGCATTTTTAACATTTTATCCCAAACAAATTATATTTAATCTATGGTTTGTATTCTTTTTATTGGCTATGACTTAACAGTCTTGTAGTATTTTTGACTGACAGTATCACTAAGATGTGAACAACTACAAATATTCATTCTATCACATTTCTGTCTTTCTCTCTACATCCCATGTACATGCATGTATGAAGGTACATGCGTGTGTACACACACACACACACACACACACACACATTCACATCAAAAGACTTGCTGAAGACATTTAACTTATGTCATATCTATTACTTTATATAGCTTTCAAAGTCTATGACTTAAATGAATACTTCGTTTCATTACTCACCCTAAAATTATAGTCAGCCGCTGTATTTACTTGAGACATTTTATAGGAGCAACAGTTAGTAAATTGGCTTAGGTGGAGAGTTTCAAAATAAAATATGGTCTGAATTTCCTTTATAAGATTTCACAGGGAACTATATTCTTGTCTAAAATTAAGGCAGCACTAGATAATCATCAGAATGGGCAACAATATAAAGGATGACAATGCCAAGTATTGCTGTGGGTGTGGTAGAAAGGTTAAATGATCATTCACTCTGAAAAATAAATACTTCTTATAAAGTTAAGTTGATACCTACTCAGTAGTTCATCAACTTTATTCTCAAAGATATTTTTCTCCATGTCATGTAAACACTGACACCAAACTTCAAGCAGCAGTTTTATGCAGAATAGTCTGGAAATGAAAATGACCCAGATGTCTGTCAAGTGGTGAATAGATTGTGTTACATCTATAAAATGAATACTACTGTGCAATAAAAGAGAATGAGCTGATACATGCAGCAGTGTGGAGGAATTTTAAGGACCTTGTGCTAAATAGAAGACTCTAGGAATCCTCTCTGAATTCATTTGCATAAGATTTTAGGAAAATAAAACATTAATGACAGAATATGCAACAGTAACTTTGAATGCCATAGAACAGAGAAGAGCTTGAAGAAATCACAGTGTGCCAGAATGTAGAAAATCTATATTTCAACAATGGGTTGCTACTCAGCTAGATGTAACTTCAAACTCATCAAAATACACTCTTTAAGTTTTGAATTTATTGAGCATACATTAATCCTCAATGAAACTAAGGGAAAATGGAGGGATAAGTTGTATAAAATTGTTATAAGAATAAAAGAAGGGATAGATATGTGTGGTCATTATTTCATTGTTATTATATATATATTAAAATTATGTTATACTTATATCATTTCCTCCCTTCCCTTCCTTCTTTCAAGTCCTCCCATGAGCCCTCTCAAATTTATTGTCTCTGTTTCAGTTTGTGAAAACACACACACACACACACACACACACACACACACAAACACACATATACACACACACACATACACACACTCTTAGATACAACTTGTTCAGTACATATAATATTGCTTATATGTATATAATTTTAAGGCTGAGAACTTGGTATGAGACAAACAACTGGGGAATCTTTTTTCTGGGTAAAACCACTTCTATTCTCAACTTACCCCAGTTGTCTATAATTCCTTGTCAAGAGTTGAATAGTCATTACTTTAAATGACTTCATTTTAGTTCATTTTATCCCATGGACTTTATTTTGTGTGTGTTAGTAGCATAAATCTAGAATTATCCTAAGCAGTTAAGTAGAAATACAACTTGGACTCGTTCCCAGTCAAGATATGAAACACCTGATGAATTGCATTGCTTTATAGCCATGTACTGGAGGTTGGAAGTGGCTGACTTCTAGGTATTTTCAATGGTCACTTACTGAGGTGATTAGTTAATATTTTAATATATTAACTTATATAAATAAGTTTAGAATTTTGTGAAGAATACTACTAAGTCATACTAGATTATATCTCAATCAGAGCTAACATTGATATTTTAATAAACTCTCATTATGACTAGAGTCTTAGCACCTATAAAATATTGTGTACCATGAGCTCAAACTAAGGACACTCTTCCAGATTGATATCATGAAGCATTCCAAATGTTGGAAATATAGAATTATCTTAATTCTGGGCTGACACAGCTTCATGATTTTTCTGTGGGTTCTGAAATTTTTGGGTTGATCACTGTCTAAAAATGTAAAAAGTTATCATTGCATGATAACAATGGATTATGTATTCTGTAAAATTTAAGTTTCCATGGGGCACCTATTTTCTGCTTTGTTTTTGTTTTTGTTTTCATAGAAGTAGGCATGAATAGATGACTCATGGTTTAACAGATGTGATCCTAGTTTGAGCTCATGGTATATGAAAAGATGGGTTGACAAAAATTCCCAGTATTCTCTTCTATGGACTTCTTTGAAACTAAGAAATGTTGGTGGTCCATCATCTAAGTCACAGTAAGTCATCTGTGATAAAAATAGGGAGCAGGGGACAACATGTACAAGTTTTCAGTCTCCTTTACTATTACCTGCCATCTCTTGTCTTGTTCTTATATCACCCTCTGGGTGCTCTATGATAGTCTACAAACTAAGAGACATGCTTCAATTGCAGTTAATTTGCTTAAATGGGGAGGGGCATAATTTCTCTAAATAAGAGTTTTTTATAATTTGTTTTTGATTTGATAATTTCAGTGTTTATCTCCTTTTTTAAATTAAGTACTGTGTAGAAAAATATACCTGTGTAAAAGCTAGGAAGCATCTATATTCCAGGGATCTATATCAAGGAATCACATTCAGAGGTCTGTATGGTCCAAATGGAATCTAGAAAGAATCTTAATAATGTTGATAAGTACCTTTAATCCCAGTATTGAGAAAGCAGTGGTGGTCCACACCAGTAATTCCTAAGACAGAAACAGTGTGGTAACAGACACAGGAAGCAGAGCTCAGAAAGTGACACAGAAGAAGTGGCAGCTGAGATGAGTCAATGATGGACAGGCAAAGTGACAAAATAGAGAAAGAGTTAGCAGAATTAGCATAATTAGGTAGCAGAGTGAGGACATGCCTAACTCTCATGATGAAAAGGCTGGCTTTCATCTCAGAGCAGAATCAATTATAACAGGCAGTATGAGGTGGACAGTATGAAGCAGGCAGACAGGGACAAGATACAGAGATAATGAAGCAGTCTGATTGAGTCAGAGAAACAGAGAGACTGACTGAGGCGGTATGGAGCAGTGAAAACTCAAGGAGAAACACAGAGACACAGAGGCAGCTTGGCAGAAGTCAGTATCAGACAGGAAGAGTGAGTCCATTTGAAGCCGAACAGAGGAGTTCAGTCAGAGAAATTCTAAGAGTCAGCCCAGAACAGTCAATGAGTTGAATCAGAAGAATAAGAGTTCAGAAGGAGTTAGTCATAGTTGTTCAGTCAGTAAGTCTCAAAGGTTGATTAGATTATATAGAAGTTTAAACATTTTAGAGTGTATGGGTGCTGAGGCAGTAGCCTTCCAGTTCAAGGCCTAAGAGTAGATTTTACAGAGGCTGAAACACTCCAGAGCTCCAGAACTAGGACAGGAGATTTAATTAGGAAAAGACTAAACTACATCTGGCATCTACAGCTACATATTGATGAATTAAAACTTTTATATTCTGTCATTTGTAGCAATATAAATCAGTTCAAGGATATTATGCTAAATTGAATAAGCTATGTAATGAATGATACACCCTTAATACCTAAATCTAAGAACCTCATTTTTTACAATTGACTCTATGCTAGACATTTGCTTGCCATACTCAGCTGCTATTGTCATCTCTAGGCTGCTGCTTCTTTCCACTATCCAGAGAAGGCTAGAGAATATCTCCAACAGATGGCTCATAATTTTTTTTCATTTTACTAGATACATTATTTCAGTGTTAAGTTTTTTATGTGAAATTTCAAATAACTTATATTCAAACCACATAGCTAAAGAATTTTACATTATTTTCAAGCTATACTACACTTTCTCGACCCTTATAATCTTAGCATTTTACACTCAGAGAGCAAATTATATATTTAACTTCCAAATTCTTCAAATAGTAGATAATCACATATTTGCGTTGTACCTGTGATAGCCAGGGCTATTAAATTGAATCTAGGTACATAGTTTTGTTAAAGAAACTAGTAGAAAATGCTAGCTGTGACTGAAGGCCAGCTCCAAAAAGAATCATTTTGAAAACATTTCTGTTATTTAAAATGCATATCCACAAAACCCATATGTTTTTATTTGAAAATGATACCAATTGTATTAATGATCCTGTCTTGTGACATGTTTTGATGAATTTTCTGTTATTTTGCAGTTCTTAATTTTTTTTTTTTTTGCAACTTTTCTTTAAATTTAAAACTTGAAACTTTTGGGATTTTTCAATGACTTTCAAGTGCCACCTTAGGCCCAAGCTAATATATCACATTGTACACTGAGCATTTTAAAAATAGGTGGATTTTTATAAAGAGACCTTACATAATGCTTACTCAATAACTACAGATAAAGGGCTTTCTTGAGAATGCTTTCCTTGAATCCATAAGTGCCAAGAGAACACTTTAGTAAATATAAAACATATTTCAGTCAAACATGTTTCTAGATTTTACTGTCTTTTCTTCTCTCAAGCATGAGTCTCAGATTTGTTCAGGTATAAGTAGGTAAAATATTGAGTACACAATTCCTGCCAACTCAGAATGTCTTGAGATTTCTTTCTTAAGAGACATTTGCTCTATGTAACCTAGCTTCTCTAAATGGATTCAAATCTATAATAAGTCACTTCTTAAATCTCATCTTGTGTTTCTGTGTAGGTATAAATGAGGAGTTAAAAATTTTTAAGTTAATATTTTAAACACACAAGCATACATTTTTAGATAGAATATTAATAAAACATTAAAGAATATTTATGTGGCTTTTGTAATATGAAGAATTGAATAATTTTCATTTATATTTTTAAATTTCTGATTAGATAAAGGAAAATGGTAAAATGTATATTATTTTATCAAAAGTAGATAATTTGCATTAAGAAAAAGAGTTCCAATCTAAGGTAATATGAGTCTTCAATGAGATTAATTTTATATTTAAAAATATTAGTTTTCATGAATGGTGGTATTATAAAGTACTTCTAAATTAATATGTTTAAATAAAAGATTAATCAATATAAATCAATGTCATGTTCTTTATACTACTTTTGTTCATATAATTTATACATTAAGTGAAAAGTCAGTACATGTGATACAGATTAAAGAGATCTGGGTACAATCTGATATCTGTAAATGAACCAGTTTGAGTAAAGTTCCACCAGTTTTGTGAGAGGAAATGAATCACTAGCGGAGATTTTCGAACTATGAAATTACTGTTAGTTACAATACATGTTCACTTGATTGAAGGATATCTGCCACCAAGGGCTATATAATATTAATATGTCATGTTTAAAATAAGTATTTTCAGGGTTGGAGATGATTCAACAGCTAAAAGCACTTGTTGCTCTACAGAGGACATGGATTCAGTTCTCATCACTCACTTGGTGGTTGGCAACCACCCATAACCAACCATCTAGAGGATCTGATTCCCTTCTTCTGACCTTTTTGGGCACTAAGCATGCATGTGGTACAAATACATACATGCAGGGGAAATAGTCATGCAAATAATAATTAAAAATTATAATAAATGTTTATGTGACTTTTTTCTACTTTGTAAAAGAACTATTAATTTTATTGAAGAAATTACATACATTTCCACATAGATATCTTTGATTGTACCACACCAACTTTCTACTAAGCTCCTGAAAACAACAGTAAACAACACCACCACCATACAACACAGAACATAAGACATTACAAAAGTTTATCACCCCTTCAATGTTCTACATTCTTATTTATATGCTAGTTGGATTATATTGATTGTAAATTTGGCAGAATCACCATAGCCTAGCCTCAAGGCATGCCTGTGAGGCATGCTGTTGACTGAAGTGGGTAGATTGTTCTCATCCATTTCAATGTAGCTGCTGTTACTTTTATGCCCTTCTGTAGTATGGAAGTCTACAGAATTTGATAGTCACATAAATACTTTCTGGTCTGTATGTGGTTGTTAAATCTGAGTTCCTACAAAGAGAAAAAGGAGAAGTCTTTCTGCTTCAGCATATTACATTTTGAAATTCTTTATTTTTGCTTATTTATTATTATTATTTTTTTACATATTTTCATCTTAGTTGGGTTTCACAGCATGTAACTAATCTTTCAGAAAAATCTGCAACTATAAGTTTATATCTCATTATCTGAAAACTTTAAGGTGATATTTAGTTCTTTTTAACTTAGGAGCTTTTCAATTTTAATTTATCTAACACTTTCAGAAGAATCTGAGTCAACATACAGATTTAAGTACATCATCATATTCAGGAATATGTGTAAATATTCACACAAAGTGAGATGAATAAAGGTTACATAGAGTTTCATATCGTTCCAGATAGAAGTTTGCTGCTGAATGAATCATCTGGAAGTTTTGGAATTTATCACAAATACTTCCATCCTTTGCTCATTCAGGTTTGAAGTTGTAACTGATGGACTCCATAGCTTGGTAACAGTCTTCTGAATGAATCATACATTTTCTCAGAACATGAATTGTCATGTCCAGCTGTCTCACAAATATAATGAAAATAACTCTTTCATAATTATTTCCGTAATGTTTGCTATAACTACTAGACTTCATCTCTGAGTTTGAAAGTATTGTCTACTACTGGATCATCAGAATATTAGAGTTTGCTGTTACATTAACTTTTGCATTCCATGGGAATCTTGAGTTTACTCATTCTTCTGTCTAAAATTGCCTTGTGCCAATTCTTGATTTTTACTTCCTTTCAATACTTTGTGTGTCCATTTAAATACAATTCCTTTCAGGAGGCATTCTTGATAGAGAAAACAAGACTATTAAGAGAAAGAAGAGTAAGGGGAGTACTTCCAAATGTCAGTACTTCCAGACAGAATGCAGCCCAACAGGGCCATGGGGATTATACTCTCCAGCCAACTTAAGGATGTACACAGTCCTGCCTGGAATGTGGGAAACAAATCTATGAAACTTACAGATAGTCAACCAGTGTCAGTTGTACCCAGGCTCTCAGCTGCCACCTGAGAGCAGAGTGTGCTAACAATTTCTTATGGAAAACCTCAAAGTGGTGACTCTATTCCAGCCAGCTCCAAATGTGAAATCTTCCTGCTCAGTTTTGGCACAAGTGCTTATAGTACCATCTCTGCTACAGTCACTGCCACCACCTGAGTCTCCTGTGCAACTCAGTCTGCAAGTGACAATTAGCCTGCCTCCCTCGAAGCATCTAGCAGTCACCATATCTACAACACCACAATGTGGTAACAAGTCTGATGAGAACTGTCAACTTCACTTTAGCAAAAGGGATTCTAAGCAACCTTATGAATGCTATGAAAAGAGTTATTATAGTTATTTGCCGATACCTGTAATCTATACTATGCAGCCACTAACTACATCTCCATCTTATGCTTCTACAAGGCATTCCCCTCTACAGTTGAATAGTTAAGAACAGCTTCTGTTAGAGGACTGCCAATGGACAACCGAACAGCTATGGGCAGCACCCTCTTACCAGTTATACATCTAATTCCAATTGTGTCATCTAGTTAATAATCCAGGTCTATAGAGCCTCAGAACAGCAGAGTTTAGTCTCCCAGACCTACCCAAGAAGTATGCATACTTATGGAGACAGGATAGACAGGAAGGACCAGAAGAGAAATAGAGCATGAATATCTCTAGCAACCAGGGCAGAGGAAGTGAGGATTTGGTTATAAAGGCATATGTAAAGACTTGAGGGAGGAGAACGTATTAGACCAGCTACTGCACTTCCATTTGGCCTCTGTAAACCTTTCAGAGTTCTCACTGAGGACTAAGAATTGTGTCATTTATATGCAAGGAATAAATGGCAACATTAATCTGAATGATCTGGCAGACTGTTTAAATCCGTATGGGGTTGTTAATAGGAAAGGAAAAGTAGACAGCTTTAGGCTATGACCCATATTTGCCTGACAAGGAAGCAGGAGATTCTCCAAGTGATGCCATTGTGTCCTGTGATGACAGACTAACTGCATAGATTTTTATCAAGCTTAATGGGAAACATTTTCAAGCAACCAACTAAATTTTTATACAGGAATAGTTTCTATTGAAGAGGTCACGAGTTGGCCTGCTGTACTTCAGGACAGACTGAGGCTACCAACTTTCTATGGAGGACTAGTAGTCCCATAGGGTCTCTAGAGTCCTATGGATACTTGAAGGCACCATAGGAAAAAGAAAGGCATCTCTCCGCAAAGCCAGGGGAACTTCTCTAGTGAAGGACACGTGCAGGATCTGGACCTTTGGTGGAGTATGAAAGGAAGAGCAGGTGGATGTGAAAATCCTGGAAAAAATGAATAAAGAGGTATTCAGTGTGGGAAATACACAGACCACCAGGAACTCTCTTGAATACCATATTTATTATAACAGAATCTCCAGTAAATCTGTATTGGCTCTACGACGCTATCTAAGCAATAAAATGAAATGGAGTTGTCCAAAACTGTTAGATATCCTTAACTACTAGAAAACACAAAATTTTATAAATTCATTTGTGTGTATAATTTACATAAGTAATTATTATTAGTTTGGTAGTTTTTCATTGTTTAGTAGATACCTACTAATATGTTGGCAATCCAATATGTCATATGGTCTCAACTGTGTATTTTTTCCCAAAATGATATTTGACAATATTTGCAAACATACTTGATCATTAACATTAGAGAAGTGGGGACTGGAGACATCGATGAGTTGATAAAATGCTTGTCTAGCGCACACAAAATCTTTGTCTCAGTTCTCAGCACAGAGTAAATCAGACCTGGTGATGTATTCTTATGATTCCAGCACTTGGATATCAGAGAAAGGAGGATCAGAAGTTTAAGGTCACGTTCTTTCCTACATAGCAAGTTTGAGTCTGGTTTGGGATACATCATCAGATGTACATACTTATTCCTAAGTTTACATATTTTCAATATATATTCATTAATTGGTGGACATCTAGGACCTTTCCATAACAGGAATGGACATGGATGACCAGGTATCTCTGCAGTAAGATATAGAGTCCTTTGGGAATACAACCAATATTTTTATAGATGAGTCACACAGTTGATTGTTTACTAGCTTCTGGGGAGCCTCCACACTGAGTTCCATAGTGGTTGTACCACTTTGCGCTTGCATCAGTATTGAATAAATGCTCCCCTTTCTTCACATTCACTCCATCATTTCTTGTCATTTTTCCATTTATCTGAGCCATTATGACTGGGCTATGATGAGTTCTCAATTCATTTTAATCTTCATTTCATTGGATGGCTATAGATGTTAACCATTTTTAAATGTTTCTCAGTTTTCCTTCTTTCCTTTCCTTCCTGTCTTTCTTTCTTTCTCTTTTTCTTTTCTTCTTTTTTTTGAACTACTTTTTGTATACCATGGCCCATTTTTTTTAATTGGGTGGTTTGACTTGTTGATGTCCAACTTTCCAAGTTTCCCTGTGTCAGGTATATAGCTGGTAAAGGCTTTTCTCCATTTTATTGGCTGCATCTTCACTAAAATGATTACCTTGGTAATTGTTTTGGCTCCTTGATTTAAACATTTAAGCTATAATTATATCTATATATTATCTAGTACCACATAAATACCTATGTTTTTTTTTATGCATCAGACAAATTTGTTTATTATTTAGGAAGTCATTAACCTCTTTTTTCTTAACTGACTTTTGCAAAAGTAATGATGTTAGGATTCTGCAACAAGCAGAGTCCACAGCAGGGCTCTGTGCTGGAGAGCACTTCCCCCTACCCCTGACCACAGATATAGCCAACAGCCCAGGGATCCCTCTGGGGGCTTCTGCCTGCCCCTCTCAGTCTACAGTGTGGGACTCTCACTTCTGTGAAGAACTCTGATATGCCTTTCCACATTCATCTATGATCAGCCTCCACAGCCCTATGAAGGAAGCTCTGCCTTAGCTCCACCCCCTTGCCAGGCCCAACCACCAGCTGACTAACTTTCAAACGGAAGGAGGACCTGATTGAGGACTGCACTAGCTCCTGGATGACACTCCCCCCCCATGGAACCTCATGGACATCTGCACTCCTGGCTGACATCCCCTCCTCTTCCAAGATGGACCCTCACAGTCATCTGTTTCTTCCAGGAAGCAAAGTTAACTTTACCAGCAAACCTAGCCTCTCCTACAGTCCAACTGCTATTCAAAACTAACAGTTGCCTTCCTCACCACCCTGCTTGCGACTCTGGGGGCCCAGACAACATTCTTTATGCCCACCGGGAACCCCCAAATGGTGCCAAAGACCACTGAGGAGCCAGTGTATTTCCCTTTTGGGAGAGTTTAGCTCTGCAAGGCTAGGGAGCTTTTGGACTTGAAACTCCTCATAAAAAAGCTCCCACCTGGGACTATCAGGGACCCCACTCCCATCTGGCTGTGGGGTTCTCCAACCTGACAGTACAGCACAGAAGAGGTCCCAACTAACACAAATGGCCCTGAGCTGGGGCCCCCCAACCCTCTCTGGACTGGGAATTCCACCAATCATAGACCAAAGAAACTCCACCAATTGCAGGCCATGTTGATAGTTCCACTCCCTTAATAACCCTTTAAAAAGGACTGAGTAACCCTGAGTTTTTGCTGTTTTCCCTTAGAGCAGAAAAAGTCACTGGCCTGCTGAGATCATTGGACAGAAGAAAGAAGAACAGCTTGCCTGGGATATTTCCCTACAGAGCTGCAACACTGGGGACACCTGGCCAGAAGCTCCTCGGTCTTGTTGGGGTGCTCTCCCTTCAGGACTGCTTCCTGAGGTGAGGCAAGGTGAGGTAAAGCAGAGATGAAGCAGCTGGACACTTCACCTCAGCTCTGCTGGGCTGAGCAACTCATCAGTCCTGTTGGGAAATTCTCCCTTCGGGACTGCACCACCTCTACAGGGAGGTTTCTCCCTTTAGCACTGTGTGGTCCTCAGCCCATCAGAAAATTGCTTCCTTTCTCCATCTATCTTCTATCTCTGCTCTATCTCTTTCCACTTATTCAACCTTTTTTTTAAATAAAATAAAAAACCCTTCCCAAAAAAAGATAATGTGTTATTTGTAGATAAAAAAAGAAATGCATATTTATTGTTAGAATGAATCACAAACTTTGTTGCTTTGAAGTCAAGAATCTTCAATGTTGAAAGACAGGCTAGAATCCCATGGAAGAGATGACTTTGAGGACTTGGGTTCAAAGGAATTCTGGCAGTGAGTCTCCTGTACTTCAGGGACCTGTAATCTTTCTTTATGGGTTTCAACTGACTGGACAAATCCACTCATATAATGGAAAGTAAACCTCTTAACTCAAAGTAAAGTTACATAAATATAATCACCTGTAAGAAAAATACCTTCACAGGAGCATGTAGACTATTATTCCCTGAAGAATAAATATAGCCAAAATGGCTTATAAATTTGACCATCATAAAGACAAAACTCATATTTATGGAGAGGTTCTGTTCAATTCCATAGTTATATCAGTTGCTTAGTTAGGATAGTGTATCATGTAAAAAATAATTGTTTTCTATTTTTGAATGAGGACACCAAGTTGCATGATAAGGAGGGATGGGTCTGGAAGTAATTTCTGGGGAGGGGTCAATATGATCAAATATACTGTATAAAATTTTCAAAAACATAATAAAATCAGAAAAAAGAATAAATATATATAATCATAGATATAAATACATGAATTAATGAATGAACTAATAATTGGGGCATTTAGGAATTAGAGTCTCCTGCACTTTTAGAGTTTCAGACTGCATGGATTCTTTGGCTTCAGTTTTAATGTAGTTTTAAAAGTTTTATTTAATAAACTGAACTAACAAAATGATAAAGAGTAACAATAGACTACATATGGGAAAAATTTTAAGTGCCTATGGCAATTAATATTGGCTGTAGCTATGTTTCAAAACATTTTATAATATAAAAACATTATTAAACTTCAAAGCCCTGTATTCTTAGGCTAAAAGAAATCATTTCTCTTAAATTTGCTTTTATGAGTTTTCTTCTAGTCTGTTCTGGTTATTCTGTGACATTTTTCTGCTGAATATTGGGGTCTAACACACCAATAAATGTCTGGTGGAAAATTAATAAGATAGGTTTTATATCTTTCTGTCAAAAGCTTCTTTGCTCTGTTCAGCTTGTACATAGTAGAGTGTTTTTTTTTTGCTGTTTTCAAATTATGATTTGTATGCATCCATTATGCAAACATGTGCTTTAACTATAGTGTGTGTGTGTGTGTGTGTGTGTGTGTGTGTGTGTTTGTGATGGAAAGTGTTTTTGATAAGTGCTGAAAACATATAAAAGAAACAACAATAAACAGTAAAATTAGGTTTTCTTCTGTTAACATTTGTCTCTGCATATGGCTGCACTGTGAAACTATGCAAAATTGAAGGTTTGTTCCCTCTGTGTGTCTGTCTCTCTATTTCTTCCTTTTACTCCCAGTCAATCTGTCTTTCTGTCTCTGTCTCTCTCCCTTTCCCTCTCCTTCTCTCCTTCTCCATCTCCTCTCTCACCCTCCCTCCTTCTCTCTCTCCACAAACACAGACACAGTCTGAATAATATAGCTGTGGTATCAAAATTGCTCCTGGCACTGCGTAGTTTAGCCTGTCATGCTACAAAGTCTATAATTAAAGGATAACAAAATACATTCTAAATGTATATATTTTTAAGTTGGAAGTAAAAACTGATGTACTTGTCTGATATGGCTTTGTATTCTGTTTCATTTTTATCATGCTTGGATATATTGACTACTGGAATATTTTAGCTATCCATATTTTAACTTGACTTTAAATATAAATAAAAGAAATCTTGACTGTTACAACTAAAGAAGAAACAGTTTCATAAAAGTAGATATTATCACAGAGTGATGATTATTCTTTCCCATGTTACATGGGTTTATATTTTTAATGAGTATATTGGTATCTTTCAATAGGCTGTAGATTCTGATTATCTTAGAAAAGCAATAGCCAGGATGTTCAGTTCAAGAAAATGAAGGCAACATTATTTTGCAAAAATGGAGCAAACACCACAGTGATAGGATCTCTGCAGTCTCCTCTGGGTTACAGTGTAGTAGCAAAGATGTAGGTGGAAAATTCCTTAATTTAGATAATTAAGCTGAGTAATTTACTTAATCATTGCTAGCAGTATTATAAGTAATCTAGACAGAAGAGAGTAAGAGAACTATGTCTTGTTAGCAAACAGAAAAATGTGAATACAGCTACAGATGAAAGAGGAGAGGTATCAAATATATTTAAAATGCAAAAAAAATTACCCTTCAAAGTTTTCATAACTTTGCTGACCAAGTTTTCTTTTGTTGTTGTTGTGTTGTTTGCTTTTATTTGTTTTTGTTGGAGATTCTGTGTGTGTCTGTGCGTCAGTATAATACCTTGGCTATGCACTATTCTGCTTTTTATTCTTTCATTTGAATTTAGATCACATGTTTTTCTCAACTCTACTCTTTATTGTTGCATTGAAATGAATAAAGTACACCAATATTTTCCGGAGCCTTCTGGCAGTTGATTGAGTTTAGTTGAAGGAGAACAAATGCAGGTAAGAAAGATGGAGACATGACAGTCCACTTCTTCTCTCATGCACAGTGTGGCTTCTACACCACTGGACACCAGAAATCAGTTTAGCCTTCTGCATTGCACTTTCACTTGACATTCCTTTTTTCTGGTCCCTCAATAATTCTGCACCCTGCTTAGACTTAATCTGTATGTATTGAATTATCTTACTCAATAAACAAAATAAAGAAAAACAATACATAGAAACTCTTTTATAGTCTGAGACTGTCTATGCATTCCCAAAACCTAATTATGGGGAAAGGCATAGAATATAAACACCTCTACATTGTAAGGAATTGTCTTAATCTCAAGCTATTGCTTTTGGTATAAACAATTACATCTTTGGATACATGTGTATGCCAGTTGTTCTCTTTTAGGAAATAATTTTTATGCTTCTTCAATGGTTTTGATAAAGAGCGTCTATATTATAAAAACGTTTAATGAAGTAACTTGTAAAAAACAATCTACAAAATTTTCAAAGTGAGAAAAGCAACTGTTTGATTGGAAACTCTGCTAAGAAAACAACAAGCTCCTAATTAGAGAAGAAAATTTGACCCACTGTAATGTGACAAATTTGCAGTTAGTTTCCTTTTTTTAAAAAAAATATGTTTGTATATGTATGTAATTAGGTAAACTTTTCTGTACTTATATTTACCAGAGGTAGGAGTCTGATGTCTTTCCCTATTGCTCCCTTATTTTTTTGAGACAAGTACTTTACTTGAATCTTACCAACTTGGTGGACAGTTATTTGGCTATACATAAATGGGAGTTCAACCATGTCCTACACTTCATTCCATCAATCAGTCTTTTCTTATGCTAATTCTATACTGTCTAGATTATGACAAACTTGTAGTACCTTTTGAAGCCAGATAGTGTAATGCCATCTGCATTATTCTATTCATGATTAATTTAACTATTCTAAGTGTTTGTGGTCCCATGTAAATTTTATATAATTTTTCTTGTTTCTTTGAGAAATATCACTGGTATTTTGATAGGGATTACACTGAATCCGTAATTATTTGGGATGATATTATCAAAGATGTTTTATCCAGAGGAAATGGACACAGGAAGCAGGAAGTTGCAGGAAACAGATTGCTGTGTGCTAGGATGTCTCTGTGAAATTTTTCTCAATAGCAGATAAATGAGTATTCAAGAACAAAAAATTGATTGGTCTCCCGAAGAAGGTAACTTGCACTCTGCTTGGGTACTTTAAACTACTAGACAATAAAGCTGAAAAGGGAGAGGGAAGGGAGAGAAGAGGGTTCGTAGGAGAGATGTGGTGAGCTTGCAGAATTTTAGTTAGACTACGTTCATTGCTTTATATATTTTTAATTATATATTTCTTTCTAGGATCATGGTACGTAATATTGTGCTGTATTTCCAATGTTAAGAAGGAGAGCAAAAGCCTCACATATGCTGGATAAGTGTCCTTGCACTTAATTACTCCTCAAACCATATGAGTTTTTCAGCCTACTGCTGCTGCACTTCAGATGGCAGTATTTTTTGAGAATTTTTGCATTTGCATTAGTGAAGATGTTAATGTATAGTTTTCTTTTGTTACTGTGTCATTAGCTAGCTTTGATTGCTGAGAAACACTGATCACATAGAGTGTCTGCAGTAATGCAATACATTTTGGTTCTAATCATCTTTTAAGTATTTAGTAGAATCCTCAGAGAGACATTCAATTCAGATCTTGTGCTTTATTTTGATGGAAGAAATTTTAATTTTATTGCAGAGTCAATTTTGTTGCTATTGGTCTGTTCAAATTTTCTAGTTTTCGAGATTTACTCCTAAAAAGGTGTATTGCCTCGTAATTAATCTATTTCTTCTTTGTTCTCAAATTTACTGACATAGTCATTGTTCCTAATAATCTCTCATGAACATTGTATTTCTGTAGGATGAGGTGCAATGTCTATCTTTTCAGTTCTCATTTTCCTCAGGTTCTTTTATTCCTTGCTTATCTCCTCTAGCCGAGTGCTTGCCAATTTTGTCAATTGGAAGAAACAACTCATTATGTTGGTCTTTTGAAGTGATTTTTACTCTCTATTTAATTACTTCTTGTCATGTAGCGATTCTTCTGAGTTAAAGCATCCCCTCCAGGAGGGATACAGAAGAATCCTAACATTTATGAAGTCAACAAAACTTATGAGGTCAGGGGAGCTGGCAGGCATCTAAGAGTTTGAAGCAGTCAGTGAGTGCTGCCAGGAGGAGGCTCTTAGATCTGCCATGCTGCCTGAAGTCAGGGAGAAACTCAGGAAGCAAAGCTTCCATGTGTGTCCATTTTTCCTGGTATGGCCTTTTCACTAATTCAGCTGCCTATCAGTAGTTTCTCACTCATACTTCAATAAACTCCCTGGTTTGTCAGGCTGAACTTCACTCAAATCTTTACATTTCCTCTCAAAGCACTAGAAAAAACAAGAACAGAACGAAAAATATTTCTTTGCTTCTTCTATTTTTTGTTTTGTTCTTGGTTTTTCTAGTTCTTTGAGAGGAAGAGATATATTCTTATTAATTTTGCTATGCATTTTTATATCAGCACCACTTTTGAGGTATTCCATCTGCTAGTGTCATATATCTATTCTCATACATTTCAATAAATAATTTTTTGTGGTTTCTCTCTTAAATGTTAGTTTTTCAAAGCCAGTTTGTCTGATTTCTGTCTATATAAATTTTTTCAAAGTTTATGTTGTTATTGATTTCTGCTTTTATTACAGTGAGCTCAGAACAGATAAACAATTCAATTTCAATCTTCCAAAAACTGTTGACTTTCTTAGTGATCTACTGTCATCAAGAAGAATGTTCTATGTGCTGATGAAAAGAATGTATATGTCACAGTTGGGTAGTCTGTTCTTTAAATGTTTTTCAGGTACAGTTAGAATTGGGAATAATTTAATTCTTACTTTTTATTGGTATGTTTCTGTCCAATCTGTTTATTGTTGAAAATGGGCTCTTAAATTACCTAGCTGTCATTATACTGGTACCTTTAAATCTACTTCTACCTGCTTTATATAACCTGAGGCTCCAATCATGACTATACGTTTATTTTATATTGTTTTTTTTATTGCTTAATTGGCCCCTTTATTATTTTATGTTGACCTTCCTTGACTCTTCTTTTAAGAATTATTTTTATTATTTAATTATGCGTATGTGTATGGGACTGTATGATTGTTGCCTGTGTGTGAACATGCCTGTGATTGCCAGAAGAGGGCATGAGATCTGCTGGAATTAGAGTTATAGAAGGGTATGATCATATGGGTGCTAAGAATTGAATCCAGGTCCTGTGGAAGGAAGAGGAACCAGTGCTCTTAACCCTTGTACCATCTTTGAACTCATCCCAGATTTTGAATGTTCAATTCTCCATGTGAAGAGCCAAATACAAATAAGGGGTTATTTAGTAGTGTGCCCAAATTAGGTCAATAAGAGTTTCACATTACAGAGAAAATAGATTTCAAAAACTAGGCAAATTTACTTAACAATTTTGTACTGGGGATGGTACTTCATGACACCATCAAGAAAACATTAACTATCCCCATGCATTTAGCCAGCATAAAACATATTTCAAGGACATCAAACATTTCATTTATGAATAAAAATGTCTTATTTATGGCATATCTCTGAGCTAGACAGTCCAATTTTACATTTCTAATTTATGTTTTATAAAAGTAATTTTAAAATATATATTATATGGTTTAAAAAGTAAAAGTTTTTCAAACTGCAAAGTATGCATTTATTGTGAAATTAACAGCTTTAACATGAATTCCATTTTTTAAACATATAAATTGAAATGAAAAAAGTAATTAAAATTTTTATAAATTGTTTTATAACAGGCAAATTACACAGGATGAAAATATAGCTTTAATATATCATTCGTTTCAGTATATGAATCAGCTGAAATACATGTTTCAATATATGAACCCTCTGCTATAATATATAATGTGTTTTTATATATGAAACATGATTATTCAAGAAAAATAATCAAATACATTTTCCTTTACCTCAATACTGCTTTTGCATTTACTTTAGGCATAATGCTAAGATTCCTTTTTACCTAAATTGATATTAAAATGTGTCTGAGAAAATGTAGATAACAAGACAGTAATTGCAATGTGCTCCAAATCAAATCATTGCTTCTTATTCATTAGCTATTAGTAACAAGAGGAAAAGTTTAAGAATTTCAGGGAAGCATCAATGACACATTATTTAATAAACTTTTAACAGAAATCTAACATTTCGCAAATGTGTAATTAATAACACAAATAGCATACAATTTGAATATTTCACAAGTTTTATGCTCAAATTTAATAATTTTTTTGCAAAATAATCTATATATCTATAGGCCAGTATTCTGCAGTAAAGTAGCTGTACATTCTACATCCATTCACTATAATAACTGACTGTGTTAATGTAAAGTAATGAAAACATAACAGTAAAAATCAAAGATAAATTTGAGGGAGAAGGGAATTAGGGACTTGATAGGCACAGCTTGATTATTTCCATGGACTGACTTAAGCAGAAGCTAAAGACACCTGGACATTTGACTTTAGGCCACCCTGTTTTCTATAGTGTACTTGAGTAACATTCTGAGTGCTTTGTCACTTAATCATAGTATTAATCTGAGTCTAAAGTCAGTATATTGTTCTACTGGCAAATATCTAAAACCTACAAGTTAAATATTTCATATTTTAACCTTGTTTGGTTTGTAGAATATCTGAAACTCAAACATAGCAAACTCAATTGCATGTAATCTTATGGAAATCCTAATTTACTAGGACTGTCATCAGCTATAAAAAGAGGAAGCTAAAAATAAAACAGTACTATTATCAGTAATAAAATAGAAAAATGATGAGTTACATATATATATATATATATATGTAGTTATGCATATATAATATTTTATACCAGATACATTTTAGATTTTGTTCTTGATCATTTTTTGTGCTACTACAATAATTACATAGTACCAAGAGCAATGAACTTGAAGGATAACTTTTAGTAAAGGCAAGATAAAAGTAAATTTTTCATTATGATCTTCAAAAGTAAATTTAGTATTCTTAGAAATGTGGGCAATCATTGCAGAAAAAAAAGAACAGAATTGCAATATTAGAAAAAAATATATACAGAAATTGGCATAACAGTAACTTGGGCCAAAATTTTAAATTGTCTTCTTTAATTAGATGTTATTAATATACTAATTAACAAAGAAATAGTTTATCAGTAATCAGGATATTGTCGGGATCCCTCCCACAGTTGAGAAATTTATCTGTTATGATTTTATGTGTAAATTTAAGCATTTCTTCATAAAATATGCATAGATATCAGTGAAATATTTTTGTCTTACTACATTCATTTACATGTCTACAACTAATACTCACTGTACCTTTTCATAATTTTTTAAGCTGTTGACAGAAAATGAATAAGTTTATAATATTAATCCTTTCTCCTCAGCTCTGATTTCAGTTTAGGGCATGTGCCAGTCACCATGGTACACATTGGTGTTGGGCCTCAGTGACAAGCTAAACTTGACCTCCTTGTAATGAAACATGTTGTCACTCAGGCTCCAGAAGTCATTAAACTTTGACAGCATCTCCTTCTGTCAGCTTTCCCCAAGTCCCCGCTGAGCAAAACATCCAGGAGAATTATGACATTGTTTTACTACTTTCCCTTTTCAATGTCATCTTAACTAATTAAATGTGACCTGTTGGGTTTCATTTTTGTCTGTCCATAAGCCAAAAGCCAGCCCTTTATGGATTTTCTTATTGACAAGGCAGCTTTGTTTCTTAAAGCAATGTCTTCATAGCCAAAAACACTAGAGGAAACATTTCAATGTAATTGTTATTAACTTATTAATTTTATCCAGTCTTGTGATTTGAGCCCAATAATCCATTATACTTGAATGGAAACAAAAACAAGCAAATAAGAGACAAAATAAGAATCCAGATAAAGCTTTTAAACTAACTTGAATATTCTTACAAAACAAATTCTAAAATTATCTGTCTTCATACATAATCAAAATACAATACACCAAGCTTGATCTTGACTCCAATTTTAAGAATACATATTCTTACGTGTATCAAAGAAGACAAACCAGAAGGATGAAATGAAATTCAAAAGAGGACAATTTAAGTAAATGGTCTATTCTTTAGGATCAAAAGGAGGTCATAGTACACATCTGGGAATGGAGCTAAGCTGCACTTTTCTTCCATTAGTTGTTCTCATATTTTTAAACATGAAAGCACTAGAGATAAAAACAAAGGGTATTTAAATTCATTCCCCCAGTAGCACTTGAAAACACTTTTTTCAGTCCATATTTCAAATTTTACTTAATACTCTCTCTGATTTGCCTATGAATACAACTAAATGGTAACAGTGAAATAAAAGGGAAAAAGAAAATCAGGAAATATTAAGATTTAAAAAGTGTTATTTCTAACAATGGCCATAGAAAAAGAATAAAATAATGGTTACTAAATAAAACATTTATCCTGCAATCTATTGTACATTACCAGCAAAGGACTGAATTTTGATGAAAGATGATAAAATCACTAAACAAGAATTAGTTTGAATCTAATATTAAAGAAAGCAAATGTTTCATTTGAAAACAAATGACTCAATATTTTGGGGAATCAAATGTCAAACCCTTACCAAACTTAACAAGACAAGCTGTCCCATTGATTACTGATTGTGAAGTAGCCTTTCTAACAACCAAGGGTTTGGTTGTCCTCAAAAGCTGTGTTATTTACTGATCATAATAAAAGAATTTACTGCTGAACTCTACTTTTAAACTGGAATTTCTGATTAAAAAAAGAACAGTGTCAATGTTATCTGCAAATTGTCCATGTACCCAAAGGCTTCCTGCAGAGTAGAATCAATGAGGACTGAAAATGTGAATCTGACCCAGGCTCCTCAAAAAGTGTATGAAAAGGTATAGGACTGAAAAAACTAAATGTTAAAGCCATCTTGAAATCCAGAGAGAAAAATCCAAACCAGAAAAGAAAATCAGTTGGTGGTTTTTATTAAAAGAAAGTGTCTAGATCCTGAATAACTGAGTATACTTGTTTCAGATCAAAGTGTTGAAAACTGAAGGACTAATTATACCTCCAATTTTCAGGACTGTTGGATTTGGGAGCATACAGGATCTTACTGTAAAACATTACAAGAAAATGTACTGGCCATTTCAAATTATTGAGTGGAATTTTGAGAACTTGTGCCTTCAAAAGATCAGCCAAATGAATCATTATATTGTGAGCAACACAAGGAGTTGAGAATATTGTCTGCTGATTACTTAAAAAAATATCGAAGAACAGTCTTTTATTTCAAATTGGAGACATTGTTTCTAAGAAACAATGAATTGTGCCTAAAATCCACAATAACAAATGAGATTGGTTACTCTTGCACCAGTGGGTATATCTTGCAAGTAGGTCAGTCACTACTATAGCTGACAGAGTTTGTATGTGGGTGAGTGGTATCTTGATAGTTACTCTCTCATCCAGTCATGTGCATAGCACCTTCAAGTACAATGAACACTAGGCATTAGGGTGAAGTTTCTAGTTGAGCACCAGCTTGATTTCTTCACATTCTATGACATAAGTATGTGGAGTCAGAATCTTACTGTCAAGTTGTAGAGAGTAATCAATAGCATTGGCAATAGTCTGTAATGTTTGTGCAGCTTATGGATGTCTTTCATTAATGACTCATAAAGATGTATCCCATATTGATTTTTGATACTATTTAAATTGAATTGTGTTTTGATTGTTTTCTATGATCTGCTGTTGCTTCAGAGATGCAAAAAGAGTTTTCTGTGACTTTTGTATCCTGTATCATTTCTGGATGTTTGTTAGTTCTCACAGTGCCTTTTAAAAATACTTGTTTTGTATGAAGTCTTTGGTGTTTTCTACATTTAAAAGTTCCGTCTTTTAACACAGTTGATTTTCTTATTCTAATACTGTGGCAAGGCTTTCTAATGTCATTATAAAGAAATGTGATCTGCTTTCACAACCTTGCTTTCTTCTGGATATTAGCAGAAAAATGCTTATATTTGACTATTATGATGTTAGGTAGGGATATGTGTTATAAGACCTTCATTACATTAAGCCCCTCAAACTGATTTTTAAATAAACAAACTTTAGGATATGACAAATAATTTTATTTGCATTGGTTTTCATAATCATGTAAGTTTCATCATTTATTCTCTTAAAGTGGTAGAAAAAATTATTTGAAAATTCTTTTCACATTCTAAACTAATGTACAATATATATAAACCCATATCTCTAGAAATTTAAGCAGATTTTATTGTTTAAAAATGAATACTAGTTTATGATATTTAGTGATAAAATTACACAGAAGAAACCTGTATAGATACAAACTAATAGAAATGTTTTTTAAAAAATTTTATATGAAATTATTTTGCATAGTCTTCATTCACTGAAGAGTTCAAAAAGGCCCAAACAAGGTGACTGCCTCCCTTCTTCTTTGTTAAATTTCCGTTTCCTGCCTCAAGCATGCAACTTCCTCTAGGATTCCTGACACAAGCCTGTGGGAATTCTCCACCTCTCACCATTTGCCAAGAACCTTCCCACTCATCCATGTTCCCAAAACCTCTCAATTTCTGAGCCTACTGGGACACTCCAGGGATGACTGGTGCAATGGAAGCCTCTCAAACTGAATTCTCCCCAATGCAACGGAACCCTGCTTTCAGGTGGCAGTTACCCAGAAGACCTTATAGTGAATATGAATTTTCAATGTGAATTTTCTGAAAACTCATTTTCCCAGGGCTGCCTTCTTGCCTATTATGGTGAATCTGAGCCTGGCAACTGCCTTGTCTGTGATAGCTATGACAGAGGAGCTTTGGGTTACAACTCTTTATAGACTCCATAGCTGAGTCTCTGGACTCTCTCAAGTGACAGCTCACCTGTCTGGCTTGATTCTCCCTCCAAAACTGCAAAGTCTTAGATCTCCTAACAGCAGAAAAAGATGGGACTTGTCTGTTCCTCAGAGAGGAATGCTGCTATTATTATTGTCAGTTAATCAGGACTGGTAGAGGAAAAGTGTTTATAAACTAACTCACCTGTCTGTGGAACTGCTGAAGGGAACTTCTCATTTGACTCTGGCTCTAAAAGCTGGTTCTAATTCCTCCTAATGAATTGGATCTGGCCTCAGATGGGCCCGCTAGTCATCATTATTCTTTTATTACTCTTTACCCTCTACTTCTTCACTGTCTTTCCTCTTTTGTGACCAGATTCGACAGATAAATAACCAAACTTTTAATCAGCTCCTCCTCAGGCATTATCGACCCTTCTAATCCGAAGATGATGTCCTTCCCTCACCTGGCCTAAGAACATCTTCCCTGGGCCTAGGGACAGTTCCCTGATGGTCTCCGAGAAGATAAGAAGATTTCTGGCTTCTGCGAATGTCACTCTCTGAACCAGATTCCCTGTACGAGCCAATCACTGATCTGTGGCTCCAAGCATCCTTCCAATTCACCAACTCTGACTTTACTGAATTTGTTTCTTTCTTCTTGTTTCTTTTACTCTTCCCCACTTCCTTCTTTATCAACACCACTCCTGATTCCTTTAGGCTAATGGTACTTTTTCCTTGATCTTTGCCCCTGATGAGCAGGAAGTAGCCAGAAGACCACATATCAGAAGGTTCCAATGACAAAGCAAAAAGGTGGGAATGAAGAGCTTGGAGAATTCCACACATGGCATCTGCCCCTCCTTTCTCTTTATTCTTTGTTAAATTTAGCTTTCCTGCCTTAGGCATAGAACTTCCTCTAAGATTCCTGACTGAGGTCCATGAGAATTCCCCAACTCTAACCCCAGAGCTCAATCAGAGATGGCCTGCCATTAGATTCCCTTATTTGGCCAATTCCTCTTTCCTGAGGCTTATCACCAAGGTTCAGCTACCAAAACTCCTATTTGGCTACACCGATCAACCTGACCAATTGAAATTGACCAATTCACCCTAGCATGGATTCTCCCCCCTTTCATGCTCTTGCAGAGCTCCTAGCTTTGCTTTTCGGCCTGATTCAGAATCAGCCACTTTTCTTTTGTTTCTCGATTAATAAAAGAATCTCTTTTTACCAAAAATTGGTGTTTGGGTGTGGTTTGTGCCTAATCCAGAAGGGAGCACTCCACTGTATGTGGGTTCCTTCATTCAGTAAAGAGTTTCATTTGCTATGAATTTAAAATGAATACCCACTAATGCACTGTATAGCTGACTCAGCAATTAAGAGCACTTATCCCTTCACCTTTCAATGAAAGGAAACCACAGTTTGGTTCCCAGCATCCATATCAAGTAACTCAGAACTACCTATCAACACCAGAGTGTAGAGGAATATTTAATCATTTGATCCAGCAACATGGCTTTTCTGGGAAATGATCACCTTGAAAGGCCTGCCTGACAGCTAGGAAGGAATCAAATCCCAGGGCCTGTATGAATGGATCACATTCAGAGGCCTATGTGATCTTGATGGAATGCAGAAAAAAATGTTAGTCAGACTAATCCTATCCTCTTTTATGCTAATGCTAGGTGAAAGGGATTTCTGTGATTAAGGCAATATAGCACATACCTTTAACATTTAGAATGCTAGGGTTCTAAAAGAAAGCAGTTAGTTCAGAAGCAGGTCATGGCTCTCACTTAATGTTTACAGAACAAGCACATGTCTTTAATACCAATCTGGGATTAAATGTGAGTGAAGAAGCACGGAGTGAAATCTGAGATTGAATCACAATGAAGACACACCCAACTCTCAGGATGCTGAGTTCAGACACAGGATGTTCAGAGAAGATGTCAACAAAGGAAATCTGAGGTAGCCTGAGGCAATTTAGCAGAAGTCAGTATCAGATAAACAGACTCAGTCTGAAGCCAAGAAGAGGTTTAACCACAGAAGTTGCAGGAGGAGTCAGCCAGAATCAACCAGAGTCAGAAGAGTTCAGTCAGAAATAGCCTGGTGAGAAGGTCAGTTTGAACTAGCAACTTGAAGAAGAGTGAGCCAGAATAGCAAGCTAGTTGAATCAGTCAACCAGAAGAGTCAGTTGAGTTCAGTGTAGCTCTGAGTTCAGAAGGAGCTAGCCAGAGTGAATCAGACTTGTAGGTTGAGGCTGAAACTTTCTAGGTACAGGCTTATATATCAAAGCTTAGACTGTATGAAGGCTAAAACCTTTTAAGGACCAAAGATTGAATTAGGCAAGGAATACATTGCCTTTTGCCCTGAATCACATCTATAAATGTACATCCATGGCTATACCAGAGGGTCCAAATTCTCTGATCTTTGACGGCACCTGAACTTATATGCACAGATCCATGTATGTGCCAGTGTGTACAACACACACACACACACACACACACACACACACACACACACACAGACACTCACAAAACCATCACCAACAATCCCCCTTCCCACAATGAACACATATATAATCAAAAGTAAATTTTTGAAAAAGAATACTTTTTAACAAAAAGATAGATTTTACTGATTTGGGATAGCTCTATGTATGTCACTGTAGAAATATTTTAAAAGTTATACTTCTTTATCAGATTTTGAATATATGTCACGATGTACTAAACAAACATTAGTTAGCTGAGATAAAAATAGAAATCATTACTACTTTGTGATTTGGAAGAAATATTTTGCATTCTATTTTAAAGGTGATATTTATTTGATTTTAAAAGTTTGGCTTTCAAACTTGAGAAATCTACAGGGCTGTTTACTAGTTTAAGTAGAAGGAAGACTAGTTGCTAGTTCCTCTACATACAATATAGCTAAGGCTTTTCTGCTTCTAGTACATAATTGCAAGTTGGGCAAAATTTAATATTAATTAACAGAATTGCATTAATTATTGATTGCATTAATACTTAAAATAAACTAATTCACATGTGAATCCATGTTAAAGAGTCCTGGGAATATGATGCTTTAGGTGAAAGAAAGCTTTATTAAGGATGTCCATCTGAATAAATGTTTTACTTATATCAACTAAGTCTTCATCTGTAATATATATCCTATTGATAAAATGGTTCTTTTTCCAAAATCAACTATCTTTTACTATTCTGAAAATATAACTGAAAAATAAATGATCAAGGGGGTAGATAATTAAATCAGCTAGAATATCTTATCAAATGAGCCATGAAAATTGTTGTATGGCACTCATTCAATTGGAAACACCATTGAAAAATGCGTCCTCTCTCATGCTGTTAAATGCTCACTGCTCATTAAGGATGACCAGGCTTGCTCTCAGCATCTGTAACATTCTCAGTTTTCCATTATAGATGACTAAATAATGCCATTTTCAGTTCATCTGGTTCTATGGGTGTCTTGCTTAAGTCAGAAGCCCATCTTTACTGCCTTCTAAAGGGCTACCTATGCAAAGTTTCTCATGTTCTCTAAAGATTAAAATCTTATCTCTAAAAGCAAAATATGAACAGCACATTTATTATCATCAATTGTTTTAACAAGATTATTTTAATAATAATGTTAAAGGCTTAGTTCAGATCCTTGTTTCTACTGTATGTTAAAGCTATTATTATAATTTTTAATGTATAGCTATGCAACTGAATTTTATTTATTGGTATTTTTCCATGTTTTTTTTGTTAGAAAAAAAACAATTTTTCTAAGATTGTTTCTTCTAATATGTATTAATTTATAGGTGAAACATTGGATTTTCCTTTACATAAGGTTACATATTATTCTTTGGTAATCTAAAATCACGGAAAGTAGAAATTACATAAACCATCTCATTTAAAATGACTACCAAAAATAAATATGAGGTCTGAGTAAAGCCTACAAAATAATGATGAAAGAAATTGAAGAAAATGTAATACACACACACACACACACACACACAAACAACAAAAATGTAAAGACAGTCTATGTTACTGGAAGACACTATTTTTAAAAAATTTCTACCTCAACTAATCTACATACTCAAAATAATCCTTACCAAAAATATTAATGAAATTCTTCTCAGAACTAGTTACAAGACTCGTAAGATTTGAATCGAACTGTGAAAAACTTGAAAACAACCACAGCAATATCGAGAAAACAGTACAAAACAGCAAAGATTATATGGGCAGAACTCAAAATACACCATAAAACTAAAGTCATCAACAATGGATGGAGAAAAGAGAGAAAGAGAAGCTGCATACAATGGGATAAGAAAGTACTGAATGCAGGTATGGATATGAGATACAAAAGAAGATATTATGTTAATTGTTTTTCTATCTCTAATTCTGTCATGGATTTTTTTTGATGGTGGATAAGTGCATAAAATATTCAATATTTTAAGGTGTAAATTTTAATATAAAGCTTCATAATTTCTGTTCATAACTGTATAGAACTGTTATAACTGTACATAAGTTCATTAAGTTGTATAGACTTTAGATCTGTTTTTGTATGTGATATTTTTATTTATTTACAAATATTTTTATAATAAAGTTTATTGCAAGAAGACTACATAGCTCTTTATGTGTCTTTAAAAGACACATATTTAATAGGACATAGTGAGCCTAGAAAAAGCCCAACTGTAGAGGAATAGTCCTGTGTGAAAGCTAGGAATATAGACCCCTGTCTATATTCCAGGGGTCTATATGAAGGAATCACATTCAGAGGCCGGTGTGATCCAGATGGAATGTAGCAAGAACATTAAGAATGTTGGTACACACCTTTAATTCCAATAAAAGCTGTGGGAGCAAACATCTTTAATCCCAGTATTCAGAAGGTTGTGGTAGTCCATGCATTTAATCCATAAAACAGAAACAGAATGTGGAAGCAGACACAGAAGGCAGATCTCAGAAGGAATCAATGTCAGATTGGTAGTGACATTTGAGATGAGTTAGAGTGAATGGGAGTCAAAGTGACTAATCAGGTTAGCAGGTTGAGTCAGAGTAAGGTTGCATCCAACTCTCATGATTTTAAAGCAGTCTCTTAGCTCATTGCAGGTCAATTATAGAAAAGTCAGTTATATCAGGCAGGATCTGACAGCGGTCTGAAGTGAACTGAGTGGGGTTACAGCAGAGAAGCAAAGAAACACAGAGGCAGCTCCACCAATAAAGTTGGAATCAGAAGGGAAGAGTGAGTCTGTTTGAATTTGAGTAGAGCAGTTCAGTCTGAAGCAGTCAAAGAGTCTACCAGAGTCAGAAGAGTTCAATCAGAAACAGTGATCTGGCTCAAAAGGTCAGTTTGAACCAGCAGCATGGAGAAGAGTTTATATTCAGTGCAGTTCTGAGTTCAGAAGAAGCTAGCCAGAGTGTCTCAGTCAGCAGTAAGTAATGCAGGTTTAATTATTCTAGATTGTACATAGGCTGAACCCTTCCAGATCTAGACTGAAGACTAGATGGTGGTATACAGGCTGAAACCCTCAAGGGCTCCAGGCTAGAATCAGTGATTAAGTTTGCCAAAGAATAAACTATCTTTATATCTGAATCTACATCTATACCCAACAAATCATTGGTCAATTGATTTGCAGCACAAATTAAAGAGCACAGCAAATGGCACCTAGAAAAAATGGAACACATAAACAGAAATAAAATTCACATCCTATATTAAGATAAATAAGTTTGGCACAGAAAAGCAAGTACCACAGGTTTTAATTTATACATAGAATCAAAAACAAAAAACAAAAGAACAAAAAAACCAAACTGAATTCCAGGGGGATGAGAGTGCCAGAGCCCAGAGAGAATAAGTGAGATGGACAAAAGATAAGCAGCAGTTAATGGTATGAAGTTCGAGTTTGGAGCAAGAAATTCTGGTCTGTGACTGCACAATGCAGAGACTTCTGGTAACAATTATGTAATATATTTCAAAAACTACAGAAAACTATTTTGAATGTTTTATCATAAATAAAGTCATAGGAATGTACATGTTTAACTTCATCTAATAATACATGCGTGTGTATTGAAACATCAGTTAAGACTCTATAATATGTATATTTTTTGTGTTTTTATGAAGTAAGATGACTTTTGTAGTAATACACTACTGTGGTGGCTCACCAAAGAGGACACAGACATTCTCATACATGCAAACTCTGCCAGTCCTCAGCAGAGGGAACCAACGTCCTGGCCAGCACCATTCTTGATCACCAGTGGAACCCTGAGCATCTGAGCTCAGGTGTTTTTATTCTTTCAGAACTCCTCAGGTATTCTGCTGATACCACCTGCAGATTATTAGCAATCAAACATCCCCCACCAAAATCCAACACCTGCTGACAACACAAAATGCCAAGGCCTATTCATCCCTTTTACCAACAGTGCACAATTATTTTAACCATAACTAAAAATAAACTTGACAACAGATTTTAAAGAAAATTAAGTGTAAAACTAATGTATTTTGCATGTGAAGTTATTTTTTCATTGTATAGCTTTTAATATTTCTTTTGTTTATACATATTCATGCAAATCTAAAACAAGGGATTAATATAAAATTCATTAATGGAGAATTCTGGAAGGTATGTATGCCTACATATTTAAATACATTATGGAATACTTAAGTAATGAAATCTATGAAACATCAAATGTTCAAGTTATTAAGATATAATTCAAATGCAAAGATTCTATAGAACAAGATAGAAGATACAAATACCTGCAGACACACACACACACACACACACACACACACACACACACACACAGAATACTCATTTAGAATTCAAATAGCATTATTTGTCTCAAGGATCACAATATTCCCTCTCTCTCTCCTCTCCATGTTGTTCTTGGTCATGTATATATAATATGAAAACTTGGACATCAAATTATACGTAATATTATATTGAATATTCAGATATTCAAGCTATCCATGAATTTCATTTATTAGTTGGGATTATCTTCTTTATAATTATCTTCTTTATAATGTATATCTTGATACATCAAATCACTGTGAAAAACATATTAAATAAAAATAAAAATTAAAGGTAAAAATAAAAACTAAATAAAAAGTAATCTTTATTAAATTATTCATACAACAAAACTGATAAAGATTATTCTTTGAATTTAAGGAAGTTTATATTTTAGTCTAGTTGCTATTATTATTATATTTCATAAGGGAAGATAAAAGTGTCAACAAGAATTGCTGATGCAGAGTTACAAACCTCATTTTAAAACTATTAAATGTTTCTGTGAGTATTTGTTCCTTGTCAGATATATGGATCTCAACTCCAGCTATAACTAAGAGTTAGGAAATGAAAAACAACACTATAGAAAATGAAATGAATTGTGCAGAGTATAGTCTGGTAGCAGCTAAGTGGTTTTTGTTTGCTTGTTTGTTTTGTTTTTGTTTTTGTTTGTTTGATTTTTAATAAAAAGTTCATAGAACAATTTAAAGAATTTGATAAATTCAGTTTTCACATATATCATTGTGTCCAGAAATCTAATTCTATCATCAATTTAATTTGTCTCTTTTTTTATAGACATAGATTCAGGGTAATCCCTGGTCCTAGGCTTGGAATCCTGAAGCATTTTGGCCTCCACACAATCTAAAACATCTACGCCTAGAACTGTAAAGCTTCAGCCTCCATATAATCTAGAATGTTTAAGCCTCTGAAACTTATTGCTGACTGAGCCAGTCTGTCTAACTCCTGAAAACAGGCTGTACTGATCTATTCTGGTTGGCTGATTCAACTTACTTGCTGTTTTGGCTCAAGCTCTTCTCCAAGCTGTGGTTCAAACTGACATGAGATAGCTGACTGTTTCTAACTGAACTCCTCTGACTCTGTCTGACTGACTCAACTCTGTCTGAACTGCCTGCTCAGCTTCAAACTGACTCACTCTGTCTAATACTGACTTCTGCCAATCTGCTTCTGTCTTCCTGCCTCAGACTCCTCAGACTGCTTCTGTGTCTCTACCTCTGTTTCTTATCCTCTGTCAGCCTCTGTGTCTTATCCTTCTATTCTCTGAGCTGAGATCCTGTTTTTCTATTGTGAGAGTTGAGCATGTCCTCACTCTGACTCCTCTCAGAGGTGACTTCTTTTGTAACACTGACTCCTCCTGAGTTCTTCTTCCTCTCTGCAAGTGCTGGCATTAAAGATGCATACCACCACTGCTTTCTGAATTCTGAAGTTAAAGGTGTGTGTACCACATTCTTTCTACATTCCATCCAGACCACAAAGGTCCCTTCATATAGATGCCTGCATGTGATCCCTTCATACAGATCATTGGATTTGATCCCTTCCTAGCTACCACACAGGCCTTTCAATGTGATCCTTTGCCAGACTAGCCATGTTGCTGGATTAAATATTTCTCTACAGTTTTCTATCTTTCTTATTACTTCAGAAATATATTTTATGATAACTCAGTCAATAGTCTCTTGACTCTCAGTTTTCACCTCCTTTGTTCTTACTTTCCTCCGGTTTCTGCCCATCGGTACATTTAATATTATTCAGCTTCTTCTGACATATCCAAATCCCTGTAAAATTTGAGGAACATACCTCAAAATCATAGATTTTGTATCCTATCAAACCCCAAAGTCTCCAGTCTTCTACCTGTTCTCCCTGGTTTCCTGTCCTCTTCCACCTCTTCCTCTTCTACCTGCCCCCATCCCTTTGTATAATTGCTGGTATATGCTTGTTTATTGGTTTATGGAAATTAATTTAATATCAAATAAAACTCTGTGATGTCTATTAATCATTTATATATGACTTAAATTCAAATTCACTTGTATGGATGGCCTATGGTTGACCACTAAAGACACTGTAGACAAAGTTTTGTGTGAAGATCCCACTAAGACAGAAGACTCTTCTCTAAAGTGTCTTTGACTAACATGATTAAGCACTGATACATGTGACTTTTCAGGAACAGGGCCATAGGAATGCATATATATGCTATCACATGCAACCTAGATTTTCTCAGAAGAATAATTTAAGAAAGTATATGTTGCAGTATTCACAATGGTTGCTTTCACTTCTTTCGACTTGGTTACAAATTCATATGTTTCTAAGTATAAGGAGATGGAGTAGAAGTAGAGATAGATGTGTCTATTGATAAGACTCCATTTCTGGCTTAATAAACTGTTTAATAACCCTCAGAATTCATGGAAATGCTATACTATAATTACAGATTTGTTGTAAAAGGCACAATTATAAATAACCAAAGAAAAGTGATTAGAGCATCAAGTTCTGAAGGGGCAGTAGTAGCACCAAGCTTCTTGTCTGCTCCTTGGGAATTTTTACCATGTTACAATCCAACATGTGAAAATGCTCAATGACATTGTCTATTACTTATGTTCATTGTACAGCTTTTACTTCAGTTTCCTTTTGCGATCTTGATGATGATTTCATTAACATATAAACTTATTTAGTCTCCAGTCTCTTCCTTCAGTTTAGGATTAGAAACATGGGCTGAAACTGGAGACTCCTGTTCAAGTTCTGAGTCTTACTAGTACAGTGAGTATCTTTAAATTTTTAAATGGTATTGCCATAAGTGACCTCAGGTATAGTATAAAAAGGCTCCTTTTGAGTAACAGGATAACCTTTGACTTAGGAAATATCAAGAGTTTTGAAGCTTTGTACCAGGAGATAATCACAAAAACCATAAATGATTGATATTGATTCACGAAAAATACAATGAAACTAAACTTTGTTTTCAATGTTTTTCTAGGATCTTAGTATATAGCTTTATATGTAGCTTGGATTGTCCTTGAACCAAAAACCCCTCCTGCATTAACGTCCCTAAATCCTGGAATCAAAGTATGTGCTATTACCCTGTGTCTTATTCTGCTTTATATATATGTGTGTGTGAGGATAATTATTAAACACTTGCTATTAATTAAGCAATAACATTTATGGTTAATTCTATTTTGAATATATGTATTTCCTTCATAATTCATCATATTAAATAAAATATTATAAAGATATTTGTATATTGTTCATTTTATCTTGTTGAAATGTGCCCAGATTTGAATAAAATGTCTCCTTTTGCTAAAGAATAGCTGACTTAACTAAATTTTAAATGACTTGGTTTGATGAGAATGTTTTAGTGATTTGGTGAAGGGTAAGATTATACTTTACGTATGATGTAATGTGTCTAGCAGGTGCATTAACTTTTCAAAATAAACTTTGCTATGATATTTAATTTATAAAAAAATTTAAAAAAGAAAGAACACAGGATGAGCCTTTTGCTTGTGTGACCAGAGATTCTTTGGCTAAGGCAAGATGTAAAAATAATCCAGAAGCTACTTTATTACAGCTAAAGATTTTCATTATTGCCATTCTTCTAGACATCAGTACACAATGTTATTCTTTTAACTTGGAGTCAGGACTGCATAATGCAGGACTTGGATATGCCCTTTAAGGAACTTACATCTCTGAAGCTTTTGATTTAAAATATACATGTGGTGTTATCAAGTACTAGAGCATCTGTTTTCCTCTGTGAAAACTTACTTTAAAAATGTATCATTTTAACTCTCACAGAAAACGCTAGTGCCACATACTGGGTTTATTTTGCAATTTTTAAATACCAGTTAAATAGGGCTTTTTTCTTCCTTTTTTCTGTGAGTGAACTTATGAAGATTTGCTATATTTCTCAATAGACTCCCACATATTAAACTCTCAGAGGCTAAATTTAGTCCATTTATTGTCTAAAACCCCAATTAAGTATTCACATCACACAGATTCAACATCTGGTGTTTAAAACAATATTCTAATCTTCTTTGCATGCTAATATCACCAACCAGATAGTATAGACATTGATGTAGTGCAAAAGACAGTTAATTCTTAATCTAATTCAATCCTGGGGCCTAGTGTTGGAGCCTTGGAGCATTTTGACCTCCACATAGTCTAAACTTAAGCCTAGAACTGGAAGGCTTCAGCCTTTATACAATCTAGAAATTTAAGCCTTCAAGACTTACTGTTGACTATGCTCCTCTGACTAGCTGCTTCTGGACTTATTGCTGTACTGAACTCAACTGAATCTTCTGATTGACCGATTCAACTCACTCGCTGTTCTGGCTCAAACGCTTCTCCAAGTTGCTGATTCAAACTGACCTTCTGAGCCACCTGACTGTTTCTGTCTGAACTCTTCTGACTCTGGCTGAATCCTGCAACTTCCTTGACTGAACTTTTCTGTTTGGCTTCAAACTGACTCTTTTGTTAGCTGATTCTTTCTCCTAAACTCACTCTTCCTTCCACTGAACTGCTTCTGTGTCTCTACCTCAAACTGCCACAGACTGCTCCTGTGTCCCTGACTCTGTGTCTCATCCTCTGACTGCTTCTATCTGGCCCAGTCAGACTGCTTCTACCACGTCTGTATCTTATCCTGACTCTCTGAGCTGAAAGACTGCTTTTCTATCACGAGAGTTGGATGCATCCTCACTCTGACTCACTCTGCTAACTCTTTCTCTGATTCATCCCTTTATCTGCCTCTCACTCTGACTCATCTCAGATATCACTTCCTGTTTGACTATGATTCCAAGTCCTTCTAAGCTCTGCTTCCTATCTCTACTTCTTTTGCAGATTAAAGGTGTATGCTACCATTTCTTTCTGAATACTGGAATTAATGGTGCATACTACATTATTTTACATGCTACCTGGGCCATACAAGACTGTAGTTGCTATGCTGTTGTGGTGGCTCACCAAGAGAGACACAGAGGTGCTTTCATAGGTGCAAATTCTGCCAGACCTCAGAAGGAACCATCGTCATGGCCAGTGCCAGACTCAACAGTGGAGCCCTGAGCATCTGAGCTAAGGTGCTTTTATTCTTTCAGAACTCCTCAGGTATTTTATTCATAGCACATGCAGATCATGTGCAATCAAACATCCCCCACTGAAATCCAGCACCTGCAGACAATACAAAATGCCAAGACCTAGGCAGCTCCTAACCTAACAGTACAAGAAATAATATTTTGTGCAAAACTAAAAATGAACTTCTACAACATAAGCCTCTGAATTTAATCCATTCATATAGATCCCTGGATGTGATCCCTTCATATAGATCCTACGATTTGATCTCTTCCTAGTTATTTCCCAGAACGGCCATGTTGTTTGAATAAATGATTAAATACTACTCTACAAGGTAGAAATAAATGATATCTCTTTTCCACTGTAGCATGTATTTGTGTTGTTCCTTAGAAACTATCCATGATATCAATGACTCACATATTTTGTTTCCTTTCATAGTGAAATATTGAATCTTAATATGTGGGAAGACAAGGAAATAACCATCCTTTGCTTACACAGTTCATTGGTTCCCCTCCTCCAGCACTTTATTTTATGTGAGAAGTGCTTCATTAAAGAGGACCTTTTTCATGAGACAAAGAACAGTTATCCTCAATTGGAGAACATGGGTGACATTTATATTGTGTTATGTATGATTTTTTCTTTATTTGAAGGTGTGTGGATATTCATTTTTTCCATAAAGGGCATTTTCTCTACTACATTTGTTTTTGCTTTTACTTGTATGGTGGTATACGTAGGGAACACTTTCTCTGTCTGCATTTAAATATGATTGGTCATGTATTCTTTCCAATATGTAAGCTTTGTACTGATTAGTCATTTTAGAGTATATGCCTAAGACACATTTAAATATGTCAGTACTAAGAATATTTTGTTATTGATCAAGCTGTACCACATATTGATCATGGATTTTCTACTTTTTCTCAGTAGCAGGTGAACAAGCTCACAGAATTGTGTGGATTCTCTTCAACACTAACTTTATCTTTGCTCTCAAGTAAACAGTTTAGATGGCATATACATCCTTGTCTTTCACATGAAATTAATGAACAAATTACAGTCATACCTTTTGTTTGTTAAGATTTATCTCACCAATAATTGCAAACTTGCTTTTTCTTTATATCAGTGACAATGCTTTTCCTTCAATGAACTGGCACTTTGGTAAATCTCTTCTTTCATTTACTGGTGACAATTCATAGAAGGGTTAAATCAACCTTAATTTACAAATAGGGTTTAAAGAGTACATATATTGCTATATATGTGTGCCTTGGTGCCTAATCTTCAGTTTGAATCTATAAAATTTCAGTTTTAATTAAGACAAAATGAGGTCATATCAAAGAGGTCCCTATCTGATGCAACTGGTGTGTTAGAAGAGAAACTCATGTGGCAACTATAGGAGCATGTAGGGTAAAAACAGCTATCCATCTGCCAGGAGAGAAACTCAGACCCTGCTTGAATCTTTTCTTTATGTAGGCCTTCCAAAATAGCAAGGCAATAAATAATGTTGCTTCAGTCACCCAGACCATACCATCTTGTTTTATATGTAACCCAAGCATTTAAAAGGTTATGTTGATTATCTTATATGAAAAGTGTAAAAAAATATCCTATTTGCTCTGTTCTCATAAGGAATGCTGCCAAGTTGTGTATGAACCAGCTTTCTTCACTTAAATCAGGTGACTTTAAATAAAAATTGAATTCATTCGACATGTTCACTCCTCTGTACATAAGGAATGATCATATATTTTCTGAGTATGTTTTAAAGATCTATATGCTTAATAAAATACATAGATGGATTTTTATTTATCACTAATGAGACTAAAAAATATCAGTCATAAAATTCCTACTTAAAAGGCCTTGAAATTGTTAGAGTTTATTCCTAAATAGAATTAAATTGATATCAGCTTATAAGTTGGTTTAGCATAAAGATCAAAAAGTTAGTATACGAGGGATTTTGTAACTCAAGAGTTCATTTATAGATTCAGTAGGTCCATAAAACTGGATGAAAATCAACTCATTTTAGTTTTACATAACACCTCACACCAAAAATTCACTTACATTTTAAATGTGAGCAACAAACTATGGTAATGGAAGCATTTTATTGTGACATTTCCCTATAAAAATCACTGATATTTCAAAACTTTACTGTAGTTTTCAGTTCTGTGTATTGTAGTCCATGACGTTGATTCAGGACAAACACAATTTATTCTTTGTCTAATTAAATCTCCAGTTCTAGGCCTGTAGTTCTGGAACCTCAGAGCATTTTGTCCTCTTTGCAATCTAGTCTTAATCCTTGACTGGAAGGCTTCAGCCTCAGTACAATCTAGAACATTTAAACTGCTAGCACGGACCTTCAAGGCTTCAGCCTTAGCCTTCTGGGACCTACTGTGACTGAGCCACTCTGACTCGCTCCATCTCAACTCTGACTCTTCTGGTTCAACTAAGTCTGTTCTGGGTGTCTTCTGTGGAACTCTGCTGTGCCTCTCACTCTGAGCTCTCCCTGCTCCATCCTGCCTCTTTTACTAACTGCTTCAACTAATTGCTCTGTAATTCACTCCAGCCTCAGCTTCTGTCACTCCTGTGTAACCCACTCTTGAACTGTGTAACTGCTCCTCAACTGACTCTTTGGCCTGCTTCTCATTTGACTTTCCTTAAGGCTTCTCAATTTTCTTAGTGAGTGCTTCAATTGACTCATTCTGTCTACTTCTGCTAATTGACCCTACTAAATCCTATGTGACTCTTCTTAACTGAGCTGAGAGCCCACCTTTTCTCATGAGCATTCAGCATATCCTTACTCTGTTAACTCTTCTTCTTGTTAGTCATTCATCCTGACTCATCTCAGACATCACTTCCTGTGTGACACTGACTCCTCAGATCTGCTTCCTGTATCTGCTTCCATTGTTTTTTTCTAGGGATTAAATCAGTGGACTATCATTGCTTTCTGAATACTGGGATTAAAGGTGTATCTACATTCCATCCAGACCACACAGACCTCTGAGTGTAGACCGTAGCTGTCACACAGAACTAGGGCTCTCCAATGTATTTGTTTTAAAAACTGTTTCTCTCTCTTTCTCCCTCTCTCTCTATCCTGTGACCCCTTGCTCCATCTCCTTTTGGTCTTAGGTTTCCTCCAGATAGTCAACAAAGACAAGAGTGGGAGTCTAAGAAGTGCTAAGCAGGGTGAATTACACTTCCAATTCAGTCAGAGCATTCTGAAGACAGATTCACCAAATTCACCAGCATTCAGATTCCTAATGGTGTGTCTGTATCACCCAGTATAGTAATCTGAGTGACGGAGCTCTACCTATGTTCCAGGCTACTACCCATTAGTTTAAGAAAACTCTGAAAAAAAAAAAAAAAAAAGCAGACACTATCGGTGAAGAACAGCAAAGACCTTACCATATTGTTTCATCTACAGACTGATTCTCAGAGCAATGATGGGAGAAAACAGTAATCTCAGAAAGTCTGAGGAAGGACAAGAAAGAAGTATTCCCTACCTACATTAAGTTTAATGTAGTACACTTACTTCCACAGTTTATTATGGTAGCCACAGGTCCTTACTCTGAAAACAGTATATGAAGATTTAATGCCTAATATTTCTTAATTTGTATTCTCGAATAAGCTCAGTTTTGCACAATACATCAGCTTTGACTCAGGTGGTATATAGATAAGGCACATTAGGCATTTTCTTACTTCAAGTATATCAACTCAATGCAATATATATATAATGTTCATATCCCATTTTTTTCCACACATCACTTTACTTTTTTGAATAGAGTCTTCAGTTGGATACAATAAATGTTCTCTGCAATTCTTTTTGGCACAGTGTCTGTAATTGTGCTTGGGTGTTTACATGTCTTTTTCTGACTGATTCCTAAGCAGAGCTCGGGTTAACAGCACTTCCATGGTATTATACTCAGAGTCATTTACATAGAGTAGTTATGCTTAGAAGGCACATTGTTTGCATCTAAAATTCTTTTTTCCCTTAGGAGTCCTGAGTCACTTCAATAATTTTGGTCATTAAGACTTGCTGGATCCATTAACTTTTGTTTTGTAACCAAGCACCTCAAAGTCTCACTGGCATACCACATTAAACAGTCATTTTTCATGTGTTTGTTTAATAACTTCCAGTCTACTGAATCAGTCTGAGCTAAGCTGGGCAGTTTTGATGTTACAGTTGCAATGTTTCAAGCCCAAGGGCCAATTGAAGGCATCTAATTTTGGAGCTGAGCTGAGGTAGCTCCATATCACATGTCCCATCAAGTGCCCTGAGTCATGTGACTTGTCCAGGTGGGCTTTGGTAGAGTCAGTGCAACTGCAACTGAGCAAAATCACACAAACCTTTCTGAAACTTGTAGTCAAATCCATGAGTACCATTCTTTTGGCAAGTGTGGTGGTTTGAATAGGAATGACCCTCATAGGCTCACATATTTGAATGCTTAATCATTAGGTAGTAGCCTTCCTTGACAGGGATTAGCGTGGCCTTGTTAGAGTAGATGTAACCTTTTTTGTGGAAATATGTCATTGTGGGGTGGGTTTTGGAGATTTCAGAAGCCTAACACAAGCCCACTAGCTCATTCTGTTTTCCTGCTGCCTAAGGATCAGAAGGGAAAACTCTCAGCTCCTTCTCCAGGGCCTATATACCACCATGCTTCCCACCCTGCTGATAATGGACTAAACCTCTGAAACTTTAAGAAAGCCCCAATAAATGCTTTTCTTTATAAGACCTACCTTGGTCATGATGTTTCTTCACAGCAATAGAACCCTAAGTAAGACAGCAAATATGTGACATAAGGTTCATACAAATTCAAGTTGCAGGGAAAATAATTCTTAATTTTTCTAAAATATAAAACCATGTAACAAAGAATATAAATACTGGAATTAAGGCAATATTGAAATCTACTACAGTGGAGTAAGCAGCCTGAAGAAATCCAGATTTTGTCTGTCTAATAAGTGAACTTAAATGTAAGTAGGCTGCCTTGTTTACTATTTCTTTGTCTTTAAAATCTATATGTAAATCAAAGTATGCTATTTTATTGACAACCTGAACAATGTCCCTTGGAGAACTTTTTCTACCAGTAATTTATCTCACTGATGGCAGGAAAATATTTTTGAATTTATAAAGCAAAAATTACAAGATATAAAATTAAAAAGAAATGGAAGAAATTTTCTCAGCACAATTGTATTTGGGGAAAGGTCACAACTTATGAGTTTGACTCAACTGAAACAAAAGGGTTGACACGTTTCCAAAATTGGTACCTAGTGACTAGACCCCATCTTTTTTGCTAATGATGTTTATCTAAAGGCAGTGTAGACTTTACTCTTCATGGATGACAGTAAATGTATAAGTTGAAACAAAACTCATGCTGAAGTTAGACACCTGGTATTCGATAGAAACTGGGAAAAAGGATGGCTCCCACTGTCTTATGGATCTTGAGGAAGATATTCTTGGGTTATAGACCATCAAGAAACTTTTTAAAGAGTCAGTCTCAAAGAGGCAGTGGAAAAATGTGCTATCCAATCCTTCTAAAACAAATATTCTAAGTAAATGCTCTTGGCTCAATGTTATGCTAGAATTTCATCAGAGATTATAACCTCCCATTTTCCAACAATTAATAAAAAATGAGGTCATGAATTTGAAAAAGAGCAAGAAGGAGCATACAGGAGGTTTAGGGAGGAGGTGATAATATGTAATATCACTGAAGATATTTGTCTATAGAAGTCTAGTGAAAATAGTAGAAATCATAAACAATCATGAAACAGTCACAAATACACCCAAGTGAATAGGACTATCCCCCTAAAAAAAGGTTTAGACATCATATGTTTTGAAATTTGGAGTCCAAAAGAAAGTGTTCTAGAACTTTATGCCATTTATTTTTTGGAAGGCTGGGGTTGACTTCCAGAATTTGTATTAGAAATTCCTACACATTTGAACAGCAACCACAGAACCTCTTGAGTGGCACAAATACACAGTGCAGAACTTCTTGTTTTCAGTGACACAACTTTGAAGTCACCAGGCTAATAGCATCAAAACTCCTTTATGTGAGATTGTGCTGTGAGAGAGGGCATGATAATACAGAGATGAATTTGTGCTAATTTAGAGGAATCTGATCATAGGAAATTTGGAGCTAAGGTTGCACAAAGAGCAGGAGAAAAGTGGTTTAGGTCCATTCTAAACAGCTGGGCATTGGAGAGTTCCTTAGCACTTTAGATCACCGTGTGCTATAGAGTGAGATGTGCTTGAAAAACAAAGAGAAGGGAGGAGAGAAAGGAACAAAACAAAAGAACTGGTGCATCTGTAGTTAGTGAGTGAAACAAAGCTCCATCCAATCTCCTGGTCCAGTATTTTCCTTTTTCATCTTTTTTTTTCTGACAAAATCTTCCCAGCTCTAAGTATATGTATGCATAAAATATTCATATATAAAAATATATACATATATGTATGTATACACACACACACCCACTGCTGTTCATTTGTCTCATTCTATCTAAGAAAATTCTTTCTTTTTACAATGGTGGTTGTTGAGATCTTGATTAAGGAAACAATAATATTATCCCAACTTCTCAAATTTTCCTTGATTTGACCTTCATCCTTTATCTGAAAGAATTACACAGACACTTTCATGATTCTTTAACCATACAATATGGGAACTTAGTTATTTTGTGAAAAATATTCCTTTCCCTCATTGCACTCACTGCCTGTAGGATCTGCAGTTCTACCTTTTTGACTGGCCTTCTCAGCCAGAACAGTACTGAATTTGTCCAACTTCAGCCATACATGTCTTCATATAATTTTTGTGACATTCAAGAATGCTTCTTCTGTGATACTTACCCTGTTTTTCCTATGACTAACATCTTTATTTTCCTCTGCATTTTAATGTCAATTTTCATTGACACATATTCTGAATATTCTACTTAATATTTCAGTCTGCATCTTCTGTGTCCTCATACTTTCATTCCCACAATTATAATTCAATCTTTTGTAAAATATTTTTGAATAATTATCTTGTAATTATTTATCATGCTTATTATTAATTACTTGAGTATACTGGCCTGTATATTTTTTTCTCAATGGAGGTTACATTAGCTATTTTATTGACCATTTAACCTCAGAATATAATGTTGTTCCAGTCACATAATCACCACTCATGAATCATGTTCATGAATCATGAACATGTATGTATGCAGGCGAAGAGGAAGACATATGAGATAGCAAATGAAGGATGGAGTGTATTTTAGTTGGCCTGTGCCAAGATTCAGATAAATTACCCTGTGTTACAAAAAGAGTATTATATCTGGGAGCTTAAAGTTAATGAATATTGAATCAAACAGATAAGAAAACTTGAGTTCAAAGAATATAAGAAATATATGCTAAAATACATTTTATATTTTTCCCTATATGGTTGTTTACTGTTAGGTTTTGTGTAATTTGAGAGCAAGCAAATGCCAACAATACAAGCAGTATTTCAAACAGTAACATATAAAATGTGCTGAAGAGAGATAACCAATTTGGAAAGCCTCTGTAATAATTCTTCAATGGTCTTGATAGCATAGGTTTGAAAAATGCAAACTTCAAGTATATTGTGTTAGTCACAATTCACACTGAAAAATGCCCTAGTAAACAGCATGAGGGAAGAAGAATTTGATTTTGCTCACATTTTAAGAGGATTGTGTCAATGTTCATGTGGCTCCATTGTTCTGGACCCATGCATGATAAGGCAGAATATCAGAATGGGGTACATGTGGTAGAGCATAGTGGCTCAACTCATATTGGAAAAGAGGAACTCAGAGAAAAATATATTGTCCAGAATGAAATGTGCTATCTCAAGGTAAGACATATTTGTTCCCATCCATTCACATGTATTAATCATTATAACTTCCATGTAATTCCAGCAAACTAAGTATGTATCAATGAGTTATTCCATTAACGAAGTCATAGCTTTTATAATTCAATCACTTCCTAGTCCAGTTTGCTGCATGTTGCAACACCATCACCCAAAACAATTTAAGGGAGGGAAGGGTTTACTTTAGTTTATAGGTTGTGGTTCATTATTTAGGGAAACTAAGGCAGAAGCTTAAAACAGAAACTGGTTTGCTCCCATTGTCCTGGATTGCATAAGGTGGCCCCTAAGTGGCTGTGAGTCATGACATTTATTGCAGCAATAGCAAGTAAACTCTAATACTTTCTAAAAGTCCCATCAGCGGGGAACTAAGCCTTTAGCACACAAAACCTTCTGAGGGACAGTTCAGGCTCAAACCCTGTCTATCATGAGAATAACATGTTTATGATAATTGCCCTTATTTTTTATTAGTGTGCTTCTCTTTGGCAGCAGTATTTTTGTGCATCTGGTATTTGAGATGTATTAGGATATTTGATGAGATAAAGAAGGTATTTTTCTTGTTATCTAATTAATCTATAATGTGCTGTTCAAAAAACTTATTCAAATATAATCATATTACCATATTACTTTGCATATCTGCATCTTAGCAGGAAAGACTAAAACAGGAGACTGAGTTTCAGGCAAGCCTGGACTACACAGTAAGATGTCCCTTGAATAATTAGATGAACCATTTGTATCAAATAATCATAAGCAGAGAAAACAGTAAATTAATTTGTATTTGTTAAAGATATCTACATATATGCATATAACAACAATTAATAAAAAAAGTAGAGGCCTTGAATTTGATGGGGAGAAAGAACTGGTATGTGGATGAATTTAGACAGAGTAAAGGGAAGGGAGATATAATCTCAAAAAATAAAAGAAACAATTTTTTAATTATATGTAGGCATTGAAGAGATGGATCAGCAGTTAAGGGTACTTGTTGCACTTGCAGAGGACCTGGGTTTGGTTTCCTATAGCCACATGGTAGATCAAAACTATGAAAGTCCATTTCCAGGGAATCCAACAACCTCCTCTTGGTTGGGTGCAAGGCGCACACGTGATGCACATAAATTTATCCAGGCAAAATACTCATACACATAAAATTAAAAAAAACTATATAATATTTAAATATAATATTTGTAGAGTTTTTATTATATTTCATATTAGATATCTACTTAGTTTTATTTTATTTTCGTTGATTCCTTTATGAAAATAAAGAGCACTGATGAGTCTTAAGGCAATGAACACAAATATTGAGAACAAGTGAGTTACACTGATAATACACCAATAATTACAAACAAATGACAAAAAAATGTCTTTGTATGAGAGAAGGTGATGGGCTTTTACTTTTCTACTTGAATTGCAAAAGTAGTATAAATCAGTAAGGCACAACTAGAGTGGCATGAAATTTTCTGACAGACATTTGATCATCTGTAAAAGACTTTTCTTTGTGAATATTGGAGAGATTTATCTTTTCAGACGAAGAGCACACTCCTAAGAGAACTGCGTTGGTGAATTTTCCCCTCGAGTGGGTATATTTAAGTGCTTTGACTTAAAATGGCTCCTCTTTCAACTAATGAATGAATGCAAGGCATTCATACCAAATGCATAGGCATAAGTAAATATGAAATATAAGTAATTTGGAAAGAAAAATTTGAATGACAATTTCTTTGTAGAAAGTTTAGAAATCATATCTTCTCATCAATAGTAGTCCAATTTTTACTGAGCATTTAATGCTACAATGTCTGTTATTCATCATTCTAGGGATTCAACACTAACATAGTCTCATTGAAGCCATAAAACAACTTAATAACTCAGAAAGTTTACAATTGAAAATCATATACTATTTCTAATAAAATACTTGTGACCTAACTTTTTAAAATATGATTATATTATAATATGTAAATATATAGTAATAAATATATTTTTACTACTGAAATGAGAAATTTGCGTTTTAAATTCCCTATCTACAAGTTATCGATACTCTCAAATTTTCCTCAAAAATATTTAAAATTGAATCATGAAGTAATTATTACTGAAATAAAGATGAAAATAATATCTTAACAAATAGTCATTGGTGGGCATTGGTGGTCTTCACACATGCCACCAGATTAACAGTGATTTTAAGATTCTCTGATGGCCTGGAAAGATGCCTCAGAGGGTGAGGTATCTATCAGGCAAGGCTGAGGATCTGAGTTAAGATCCAAAGCACACATATGAAAAGCTAGATGAAGTAGGATTAGACCATTATCCAATTAGTCCCCAGTCAGGAGATGAGAGGAAATCACGGAGAGTTTATGGACTACTAGCCATCAGTGAATAAGAGAGACTCTAAACCAAGGTGGAAGACAAAACTCGACAATTGAGGATGTCCTCTGACTTCTGCATGTGGGCATCTGCGCATGCGCGCACACACACACACACACACACACACACACACACACACACACACACACACACACCAGAGACACACGCTAGACACACACATATAAATCATGAAATGAAATGTCATCACCTGTTATACGTATTGTTATTAGGAAAACTAAGTATGAAAACATTCTGCATATATGAGTAATGTATGGACAATAGTTGTTAGAATTACAGAAACCATTTTCAGAAGAAAATTCTATTAAATTAACCTGAAAATCTTCTGAACTGCTGGAAGAATTTGTGAAAATCAATAAGAAATAGTTTGCTAGTTTTGTGCTGTCTCATTGCAGACACTTAGTACCATTTTATATATCAGCTATCAAATTGTGACTCACTGTCTTATTTTCTAAGCAACTATTCTACGTGGTTTTTCATCTCACAAATATGGTACTTCTCGAAATGATTATAATTTGTTACTAGTGAAAAATTGTAAAATTTCAATAATTTGACAGGTTATTTTTCAGTGTACAGTTCTTAAGCACTTAAGATCTGAAATGGTGGCCTATTAATTAAAAATGATTAACTAATAGTCTATGCTTATTGGAAATAAAGTTAAAAATGATATGCTTCTAAGAATGTCATAGGAATCCAAACAGTGCAGTAGCTCTCTTAGACTTCTAGTCTCTTCAACTGTTGAAGTCTACCTACTTATCAAAGCTCATCATTTTGACAAGCCCATCAAACTGAGTGCCACAGTGATGAAATATTCCACAGATCTGAACTGTTTTAAAACAGACCCTCTAATAGAATGACTTGCCCAAATCAGAGTCATGAAATTGTATACATATCTTGTGCATGATATGATTGTTTCAAGAAGCCATACTTTACGGCACTAATCTATGAGCTGATCTTCCAATGGCTAGTGGTTCCTTGGAGTCTTTCCGAACTGATGGTACTGGATACAAAACTACTCTATATTATTGGGATTACTATGATTTTACTCTCTATGAGATGTATATAAACGAAAGAACATTAACAACATTGCTTAGTGATCCTCAGCAGCTTACCATATGGTTCACATACATATGAAGACAATTAAGGGTAAAAGGAACTGCTTTTCCCACGTAACACAATCACATAGTGTGAAAATATTCAGAGAATGTTTATAAACTTGGTAGAGGATGAAACATACACTATTCTAAGACATAATGGATTTTCCAGTTCTTTTTGGAGATCTAATTAGACTGTTGTTTTTAAAATATAAGATTTAGATGATTTTATATAGATTTGAATACTATTAAAATCCTTAGCTTCTAAGTCAAGGTAAAATCTTTTAACTCTTTTGAAAACACGATATGCAATTATGGAAATACATTTCTAGTCCTGGAATTAGGAAAACATAAGATGCCATGAGGCTTTCACAACTCATTTTGGATTTAAATATTTATTTTAAAATGTGTGAAAGATATTTTTTTCAGAAGAAATAATTGCATAAGGGAGACAATATAATGTGAGGAGAGTCCTATACTGGGCTACTTGGAGGAGGGGACAGAGAAAGGTATGGTTGAGTTCTTTGGGATTATGGGTGCAAGGGGGTTTTGGGGTCTTTTAAGGTTTTAACTTCTCAGCTTGTTTAAAACTTGTGAAACTGGCAAGACTCACACATCATTGTATGGACAAGACTGCACTTTACATTACAGTTGTATTCATAGTATGAAATAGACATCCCTGTTTTAGATATCTTCCAAAGAGTTCACTTTTCTTTTCTGTAATTTCCAAGTTCTGATAGGAAACTATAAATTATAGACAACAAATGTATACAACATCTTTTTCAAAACGTGACTTTTTTTGTATCCCACTATTATCTTTTGGTGAATACTGACACTAATGCTAGTGCAGAGTGTCTAAAAACTGTAGAAACACTGTAGTCAAGCTGATAACTGAGACAGCTACTAAGGGATTAACTAGTGGGCATCATATGCAGTATAGATATACTGGGTCAATAAATGATTTTCTTCCCAGACAGGACAGGACAATACAGTTTGACCTTCAGCCATGCCATTCAGAGTGGTATGCAATTTAAAATGTACTATTATTTATTTCTAGGAGTTTTCATTTTATATTTTCTAAACATTGCTGACTATGGATAACTAAAATCGTGGAAAATGAATCATAACTATGTTTGTAGTAATTATTTTAGTAACAGCAGAAGTCCTTTTGTTTTATCTTTGGACTGAATACTTGCCACGTGGCTAGTGTATGTTTTATAACATTTAAATATTTTTGACTTTTAATTCTAGGTGTGCTTATCTATTCATGAAAAGAAGAACTTCATAGTGCTTTTTCTAAAATTAAATTATGATGGACCTTTATTCTTGAAAAAAGTATACAAAAATACCTTCATCAAAGTTTGGATTCTCTACACTGAGAATACTATTCACCATCAGGTATCCATGACTTGAGATAGCACAGTGGGAAAGAGAGAAGCAGCATGAAGACTCAAAAAATTGCTCAAGATGATGAAGAAGAAAACATCATTTAGAACACACATGGTGAGATTCACAGCACTTCACTTAATGTTTAAAATTTAACTGTTAGTTGCTAATCCCAATTTTATATAGACAAAACTGATTTTAAAATGATTATCTAACTGTTCAAGATGACATAAAAAAGAATGGCAAAAATGTTTCTAAGAGAAATATTAAGCATTTACACAACTTTCACATCAAAAGGAAGATAAATGGAGCAATACACTCTACACATAAGTACCTTTATCCTCATGTTTTACTTAATGTTTTAAATTCTATCTATCTATCTATGTATCTATCTATCTACCTACCTACCTATCTACCTACTACCTATCTAATATATATATATATATATATATATATATATATATATATATATATATATATATATAATTTATTTTAGCAACTAATTGTTAAATTTTAATATCATCGATTTTTGTTTTTGTTTTTGTTTTTTTTTTTTTTTTCTGAAGCAGGATTTCTCTGTGTAGCCATGACTGTCCAGGAAATCACCTGTGGACCAGGCTGCCCTTGAACTCAGAGATGTGCCTGCACCTGACTCCTGAGTGGTGGGATTAAAGGTCTGTGTCACCAAGCCTGGCTTTATGTCTTAATAGACCAAAACTGACTCTAAAATCTACACTGATCTAAGCAATAAATGTCGAAGGTTATACCTTCTTTATTATGAAGAAAAGTGACTGAGCATTAGGACTATAACTCATTTTCTCTCCACCTGTGGAAACAAACCGAATTTATAGACATGCAGATGACGGATCTCTAAGCAATGATTTGACATTGTTGAGTAGTAATTCTTGGTCTATGGAGTGCTACTAAAGGACCTGCATAAATCTCTTGATATGTACATTAACTGCACCCAAGACTCACAGATTTATGAAACTTTGCTACCTGGAAAATATCCAAGGATATTAAAATATTACAGCATATAATGGAATTGAGTGAGTGGCTGGATCAATATTCTGAATGTGGTGGCTGGCATCTCATGGACTTCTTTGTACCTTAATCACAGTGTCTCCCTTAGAGGGGAAGTAAAGCTCTAGATGCTTCCATGCAAGACATAGTGCTCCCCTGTTTGCTTGTACCTGTTGAATGTCTATATTTTTTATATTTTTTAAATAAATGTTGACATTGGCATTCAATTCTTAGGGGTGCCATGGCAGAGTATCACAAATTGAATGGGTAAGGAATATAGGCTAATTGTCTTGTAGATCTAGAGACTGGATGTTTGAAATCTAATGTCAGCAAAAGCAGAGGGATCTCTTTCATGTTTCCCCTAGCTTCTTTATGTTTGCTTGCAATTTTCATTGTTCCTTGGATTTAATCACACATTTATAATGTCTTCACTATTACATGTTTTCACCATGTGTAGCTTTTTTTCATACAGACATTTTCTATGGATACTAATTGCATTTGGTTAGAGCCAATTTTACTGCCATCTGAAACTGTCTTGCTAAATCTTGTCTGTAATGAAGTTATTTTCAAATAAGTTCATATTTTGATATGTGGGACTTATTTTGTGACATATTTTTCAAAGGAACAATATGTGATCCATAATGAGAGATAAGTTCTCTGATTTGATAGAGTCAGATTTAAACATTTGATCACTCATGTTATCAAATTATAAGCAGAACTGGAAAATGATTTATATCATTTTAATTTTTAAATTGGTGCTAAGGAAATACTAATATATATTAACAAAGTGTTTATACATAGGGTGTTCATGAGAACCACATTGACTTAGTTTAAAATGTGCATATTTGTGTACTTTTGGTTTTCTTTGTGGTCCAATGAAAATAAAACCTTGACTAGAACATGGATACAAGAAATTTCTTTGTGCAGATTCCAAGGAGTGGTGTAACTGGGTCATATAGTAGAGTTCTTTTAAGTTATTTGGTGATTCTCCAAACTCATTTCCTGAATGATTGTACCAACTTGCATTCCCATCAAAAGTGAATGAAGGTTATTTTTATCTCACAGCACTGACAGCATTTGTTACCAGTCATTTTGTTGATCTTAGACATTCTGACTGGGTAATATGATATCTGAAATTTGCTTAAATTCAAATCTACCTAATTGTTCAAGAAAATTTCTTGAAGCTTTCTGAAGTAATTCTTAGCCATGTTTGTTTTTCTATTGAGAACTCTAAATTTAGATTATTTGCATAATTCCTTTCTCCCTTCCTTCCTTCCTTCTTACCTTTCTCTCTCTCTCTTTCCTTTCTCTCTCTCCTTCTTTCTCTTTCTTCCTTCCTTCCTTCCTTCCTTCCTTCCTTCCTTCCTTCCTTCCTTCCTTCCTTCCTTTCTTTCTTTCTTTCTTTCTTTCTTTCTTTCTTTCTTTCTTTCTTTCTTTCTTTCTTTTCTTTCTTTCTTTGTATATGTTGGATGTTAATACTCTGTGAGATGTATAACTGGCAAAGATTCTCTCCCATTTTGTGGGTTTCTTCTTCATTCAACTCATTGTTTCTTTAGCTGTACAGAAACTTTAACTTTTTTGTTAATTGTTAGCCTTTACTCACGGGAAACTGGCATCTTTTTCATAAAGTCCTTTCCTGCATCCTACGTCTATGTCTTAAAGAGGACTGTCTTTGTTTTTGTTTTCCTATTCATTTTAGCATTTCAGGTTTCAGATGAAAGTCCTTAATTTTTGCTTATTCATGCATCTGGACTCCAGTAATCTCAGCATTATTTATTGAAGATGCAACTTTTTATCCAGTGTGTGTTTTCTGACTTTTTGTCAAATGTAAAATAGTTATAGTTACAAGTACTCATGTTTGCAACTTTTATTTTGTTCAATTGGTTCATATGTCTGTTTTTGTGCCATTACCTTATTGTTATTAACACTATAGCTCTATAATATATTTTGAAATCTGGATATGTATAATGGAATTTTGTGAAAAAAATACATTTTGACCAGATGAATACTCCTTTTAGATTCAATATACTGTAAATGTGCTGGATCAATAGTTGTCTTTTGTGCATGCATTTTCCTATGAATTATCTGCTACTTTCTCTTCAAACATGGATGAAATCAGCCACTATGTGATGATTACTTTGACAATAGGAAAAACAGCTGGGACTGATTGTGTCATGATTGCTAGTTCTAGGATATAAGATAGTCACAAGTTGAGTATGGTGAATTGGGATAGCAGGTAGGATATTCTAGTTTGTATCTGGGATACAGGAGAGCAAATACATAGAGAAAATGCATAGAATATGTCCAGTATATGCCTGTGTTAACTCATAGGAAGAAATAGCTAGGGAAAATGAAGATAAAATGTTTCAGAAAACTTTGCTATTTGTGTTTTATGGTAATGCTTTCATGTTACCCAGATTGATTGGGGTGTTATTGACATATTCATCTATGAAGCGTTAAGATTCCTAATAGTAGACTGTCTTAAGGAGAATTAGTAATTCACACAATAAATACACTTGTATATGCATAGAAATGAAACTTGTAAATAGAGAGACTGGACCCGTATAACAGATGTTTGACAAATATCATAAAAAGATAATCCTATTATCTTATCCTACTGGTCTAATCTAAATCTTAATAATGAAGCTGTGAGAGGGTGGCTGGCATGTGGTATGCTGTCTTTTACTTGTTATTTAACCTGTCATCATAATGTACTATATGTTGCAGAGAGCATAAGGAGGACATTCAGATATGCTCTATAGTATAATGTTGCAAAGAAAAGACATCAAATGTGATAGTTTCAATGAGATATTGAGTGAGTAGGTCGTTATTAATGTTTCAAGAAACATGGGGCTGTGTTTGGACATACGGGTAACTATCTCTTAATTTTGATACACATATCATTAAAATTTTAAACTCAATTTACTCTCCCATTCTTTTTTCCTCTGAATATTTATCATTGTGTGGAGATGGCCTGTGGAGATTTCTGTTAATGAGTAAATCCATTCAACAATCTGTTTTTGAGAAGTGACATGAAAACAGTTGGACATTCCACAAATCCTATTAAAACTGTGTCTAAATAATTTGTAGGAAAAAAATCACATTATTTTGCTCTCAATTTTCTTTCAAGCTTTATTTAGTTAGTGCAATGGTTATTCTTCTCCATTTAAAAGACATCAGACTTAAATATATCTCAATAACTTTCCTGTTTGGGAAGAATTAGAGTAGGCAATGGATTTTATTTGTTCTCTGCTGGGGACAATGCAGGGAAACAGCCAGCATAGGAGCTTCAGAAGTCCAGTTCACTAGGTTAGCAAAGACTACTATTAGTCTACTTCAGTTTGACAAAGTCATGGGGGACTGTCTCCTGAATGCACTTTGCCAATGCTGGGTCTTATCATGCTTGTTGCTACCATGGTCTCCTTGTCTCTCTTGTGGTATGAATATTCTATTGAGGTCTCTACCTTCTTACTGGGCAGCATTACTGGCACATATAATAGTGATGATGATTTTTCCTCGAGCCATGCCCCTTGGGCAAGGCAGTGCTCTCAGTTAACTAGTGATGCAACTGAAACTGCAGAAAGAATAACTAAAAAAACATGTATAGTTAGGGAACAATAGGTATTTTTCACATATAGTTTCAGGATTAGATTAAGATATTTTGCAAGCTACCTTAGAATCAGTAACTTAGGAAGAAAACTTATTTTTTTTTTATAAGAACTTGTTTGGTCAGGGTTAGGAAAGCTAGAACAAAGAAAGCTTGATTGCTAGGGCATATGAGTTTCTTCTATGAAAAACAGATCCATTATTCAAAAAATAACAAATGAGTTTCAGTGCCCATTGTTAGGCTTGAACTTTCTTGACCACAAATAAAATTGATTCTTTCATGCTTTCTGTAATCAAACATTTATTGATGAGTTATGGTTGTACCTTGAGGATATAGAGCTGTGCAGCAGATTCTTTTTTTTTTTTTTTTAATCTAAGAAAAGTGAAAAGACCCCTGACTTAAAGTGTTCTAGTTATAATAAACTTGTTTCACTGTGTTAACTAAATGAAGAATTGTGTTAAGTTAGGGTACTATGTTATGTACTAGTTCTCTAGCAACTGTGAGACTGCCACATTCCAGTTACAATAGAAGCTGGCTATGAAATTACTTGGCTTGCTTAAATTCTGTTAATCTATAATAGAAAAATTTTTGCTTCTAGGATATAGATGTATTGTAGGGAGAAATTACTTGGGGAACGAGGTGTTCAGGTGTGGATTTTAAGATAACTTGTTTTTAAAAAATATGGAACTTGTAATCTCTGAATGTATATATGATTAAGATGTGATTGTAATGTGATCTTTCCCATGAGGGGCTTTGTTTAACACACACACACACACACACACACACACACACACACACACACACACACACTCACACACATGATAGAGGAAAAACAGATGCAAGTTAATAGAGTAAAGAATGAGAGAGAAAAATCTCAATAAAGAGAGAAGTCTGATTCTATCTATACGAGGTATGGTTTTGTTTATATTATTTTTCTGACTCTTCCTCTCCCTCCTGGGTTGTTAACTCTCACTGGGTGTGGGCCTTGGCAGTCCTCTACTGTCACTTTCTAAAATTGGCCACTTTTTATTTTGATTTAATTCTCTCTCTGTCTCTTTATTCTTTGTTCTCTCTCCCTCTCCCTCTCTCCCTTCCTCTCTCTGTCTCTCTCTTTCTCTCTCTCTCTCTCTCTCTCTCTCTCTCTCTCTCTCTGTGCATTTGTGTATGTGACTATGGGTGCATGCATGCCACAGTGTACATGTAAAGTCAGGAGGCAACCTTAGATGTTGGTTCTTACCTTCTACCCTAGTTTCAAATGGAGTATCTTTTTTGTTCTCCTTAATACATCAGGCTAACTATACCCTGAGCTTCAAGGATTCTTCTATCCTTACCTCTCATTCTCTCGTCAGAATGAGAGGTTGGTCTTATAGACATCAGACATTTACATAGGTTCTGGAGATTTACTCAGGTCCTCAAACTTGTGTGGATAGCACTTTTACCAAGTGGTTCATCTACCTCAATATTGGTATAGTTTTAAATAAAAGGTTATTTTAGACTCACTATCTTATGTCTGGTCTTTTTGCCAATACAATGTGGCTTCTGCTTGTGTTGGTTACTCACACATCAACGTTGATGTCTGATTATTTTCTGTTTGTCCATTGTATAAAACAGTGCATATAATGTTCAGATTTGTTTTTTTTACTCATATTTTTTCATAACACTCTGGCTGAGCTGAAGCACAGAGGGATTTGATTAATACGGCCCAGAGAGCATTCATCAAGAGTTTCTTGTATCACTGAGCACATATGGGGTGTAAAGATATCTCAATGACATTATCAGAGGTTCTACTGGCTTACATTGATAGAAACTTATTTGCCTTCTCTTGCTAATACTAAATTTGTCATACAAAAACACAGTGAGGCTCTGTGAAACAATATTTTAAAAATTGGCTTCATCCTCTTACTATAGATTATACTAACAAACATTCTCAGTGGCACACTGTGTTTTATTTTCATTGTAAAACCATCAACTAGAGCTCTGAATAACTTCACACATAAAACCATACAAATCATGAGAAGAAATTCCACTTCTATTACAAGAAATTATAAAAAATATTTTTGTCTGCATATCTTGTGGCAATCCTCATTTTTTTCATGAGTAGTAATGTTGGGTAGATTTTCATATCAACTTCAAGTTTACTTTGTTTTAAAACATTGTCTGTCAAAGATATCTTTTGTAATTGGATTACTATTTTGTATTATTTTCACTATCACACATTAATGTACAAAATAAAGGGTCATTAAAACTGCCTATCAACACATAAAACATGTGTTGATCATATACACTTTCTTGTGTGGTTTGGAGAAACAAGAACAAATGACTACATAGACCCAATAAGGCACCTATTACAGGCCCAAATAAACATTCCCCTGAAGTCCAGCTTAGTGAACCAGGAGTTGATTTGGGTTACTTACAGGAGCATGAATAATAAGAGGCAGCTGACTGGAAAGCCCATCCCAGCATGGCTGATGATTCGCTGAAGCTGTGACCATAGAGCTCCTGGCATGCTATGCAGGCAGCTCTGATGGTGAGTAGGTCAGAGAATTTCCTTTCCACAGCAATGGTTCATTTATCTAACTTTCTGGAGGGGCCTCGTGCAATTTTAAGGCTTTCTTTGTAAGTTATAAGTTTTGTTTACTTCCTGAGTCTCATGAACCTGCCTTCCCATTCCAGGAGTAAACGTTTCTATGTAGGGGAAAATGCTGTGCAACTCACCCCTTACTACTCTTTCTTATTCCCTCCTTATTTCAACCTTACCCCACATGTCCTGAATACTCGCTGTTTGCTTACACACATCCCTAGACATCACATATGTATGTGGAAACAAAAGAAAGCATGATGATGTCTTCGTGGAGCTGGCTGTTTCACGTAGTATGATGATCTCCAGTTACATTCATTTTCGTAATAGCAAAATAATTTTGTGGTATTTATGATAAAATAAATTCTTCAGTGTTTTATTGTATTTATCCATGGGCAATTTATACTAGGCTGATTTCATGGCCAGCTACCATAATTAACATGGGTGTGCAGTGGTCTATGTTCTGAGCTGCTTTTATTCTTTTAACATCATAACCAAGTCCAATGGCTGTGTCATATGGAAGTCCTACTTTATAACTTTTTGAGCAAGCTTTGTACTGACTAACCCATCTTTCTCTAATAATGAAAAATGGTAGTTCCTTTGATATTGACTTCTATCACCTGACTTCCTATTGTCTCCATACCATTATAACTTCAATATTCTCTCTTTCTTTTTGTAAGTTTTAACAAATTGAGTACCTTTAAATTTCCTAGTTTTAAGTCATTTATTGGCTCTTTTGCTATATATCTGTGCATATGCATATGTACATGTGCGTATACATGTATACATATGTATTTAAGAGATTGATTGATGATTTCATTAATATTTTAAACATTCTCTGAAGCAGTTATTTCTCAATTTATAAAAATAAAGCCAAAGAACAAACTAATTTCTATTTGTCCTTTTTGCACTTTTTCTGCCTTTACATTTGATTTTATGTTAAATTCATCAACATTTTTACTATTACATTAGGAAAACTATACATTTTTGTATAGTCATTCATTCTATTATGATTTCCAGAGTATTTATACTTAGTAGTAGTTTTAAGCTTTCATCTGGTATATGTTTAACTGTGGTTGAAGGATATTCTTTTGGGTGTCTTACAGTTTGTAAATATCATTAAATAATTCAATTTATTTTGTTTTACCTTAATTTTTAATCAATAAACTTTTAAAATAAATTCAACACATAAATCATACTCCTTTTATACTGATGGGGTTATAATTTATCAAGAATTTGTAACTTTTGCATTCTGTGAGATTTATCATAAAACCTTCATTGGTTGGACCCAGTCTTCTGGTTACTGTTGGATATCCATGGACATTTTAGGGCACAAAAGCTCAGAAGCAGAGACCTTACTGTTTGCAAACACAGGAATCTTGTTAAGCACATGGTTCTAAAAATATTCATTTATTACCTGATGCACACACATTTTGAAGATTCTGGGAGGAAAGTGTGTGTTTGTGTGTGTGTGTATAAATAATAAAATGTAAATATTTTAAGTGCTGACGTAAGAGTAGGTAGTTATGCTTAGTAGTTACGTGATTGACAACTCACTGTACTTTCAATTTTCTCTACTGAAAAGGAAAGATCATTTTTGTTGCTATTTATGTGTTGGTATGTATTCGTTGGACCTAGTGAATGCAAAATATAAGAGATATAACTCACAAAGTTATAACATTGCTTCTGCAATGCTTCAGAAATACACTAGGTGTCTCCAGTTTCTTACCCAGATTCAGGACCCTACAATTAATCATACATGGATTTTGATGATAAATGATGAAGGGGGAAAAAAAAAATCTCAAAAGTTACTCAAAAATGTTACTCAATTATATTTTATTATATCTTCAGTGGACAAGAAAAAAAATTTAGATTTCATGAATTATAACTTGATTCTCAGGGATAAATTATTTCAAACAAGTAGAATTAATTTGAAACTCAATCTCCAATCATGTATTTCTAGTTTTGTAAATACACTCAAATGTGTGTGTGTGTGTGTGTGTGTGTATCCCCAAAGTGAATTCTTGCTAAATAATAAATGTATACATGATTTGGCAAATGATAATTATAGGATATTACTGTATTTCATACTTAAAATATTTCAAAACCTCTTGTTATAATTGATACTTAGGAATTTGTATTCTACTGGCATTATAATTATAATGGTCAAATTCATAACTGTATGAAAGACTGGATTTATGTTCATTAGTCATGGCAGCTGAAGAAACTGCCATACATGTTAAATGTTGCTAAGGAAATAGGGAGAATCAGATTGATTTGTGGGGAAGCTAAGGCTTTTTTCACTTAAAGATAATAAATACTAATATTTTATATAGTTGGTTGATACATGAGAAAAATAGAAAAGGGAAGTAAAATTTTATTTAGTATTAATGTTTTATTATGAAGGTTATTATAGGTTGTTACTCTTTAAGAAGTAATACATGATTTAGAACCCAAAACTGTATCCTCATCATCATAGATACCACATTTAATTAATTTATGATGATATTATTAGTTCAAAATGGAAGGCACTAATGTATTGCATGGTGTAGAATCCAACTTTGAGCGTGATTTCTCTTTGAGAATTTATATCTTTGGTAAACATTTCTTTAGGGTAAACTCGTAGTGTTGAGTGTGCAGTGTCACCCTTGCCTTGCAGAGGATTGAAACAACAGTTTTCTGTTTAAATGGATTATTTTAGATTGTTTTTGTCTCTTTCATCAGAAGTAAACATGATTAAAAAGATGAAAGAGACAACTAAAAATTGTTCAAAGGATTTCAAAATTCAATAGTGAGAACAAATTAACTGAATATATATAGAAGCCATATCTAATTACAGTCTTCACCACTTGTCTTTTTTAAATAGGCCATATCAATTTGGGAGGCATATATTTGGGGATTAACTTTAAAGTAGATCAGAAGAAATAATGTATTTAATAACCCTTTTATAGGAAAAATAAATTACTGTTAATAATTTCTTCATTTATTTTCAAGTTTATTTCGCTTACTATTTAATATGTAGGTTTTTTTTTTCAGTTTTCCCAAGAGTATTTCTAAAGTTATCGATATATGCTTGTAATAGAAAGCATTTCAAAGTTTTTGGCAAATGTAATAATAATTGATGCACATTGTTAAGTCAAATTATTAATATCAGATTTGCATAAAGATAAGATCATTTTTTATTGCATTTAGATGATCCAGTTCCATGAGTCTTGGGTAGAATATATTTTAAACACATTTTTTTAAAAATTACATTCAATTTTTTTTAGTTAATGGTATCAGCACAGCACTCAAGAATGTGATCCCTGTTGCTCTAATGAATCTGACCTTCGGAGCATTTCACCTTGTGGGTATGATCCATTAGTATATTGGCTCAGTTATATTAATGTTACTCCCCATGTTGTTACTCTCACTCCTATTTGACTTTATGTGTTTGTATATATTGATCCTGTATAGCAGAACGCACGCCAGTTCCCTGACATTTGTAACAGGTGATACCACTGCTCAGTCATCTGTAGTCCTGGGTTCCTTTATCAAGCTACAATCTCAATCTCAAAAGCTAGCATACATGTCCTGCATTTTTGAAAGGCCTTTTCCAAGCAGCCAAGCTCAGAAAGAGAGAGTAATTCTTATTCTAGGAAGTTGCCCTATATCAATGGCATGTGGATGTGAGAGGACAAATATTTCTGATCTTCTGCTTTGAAAAAGGAAAGGTTGTGACATGGTCACCAAGTCTAAAGCTAATGTTGGACAGAGTCCTCCTTATCTTCTGGGAAACTGGACTTCCAAATTCACCCTTGCTGGGTTCCCCCCTCCCTTTGTGTCTTCCTCACTCTTGTGTTTATTTTCTTCTTTCTCCTTCTCCTTTTTCTCCCTCTCTTCTCTTTTTATCTTACTAACATTCCTTTAAAAGGCCACTTTGAAAAAAAACCTCAACAGGTGGTTCTAATAGTACAGCAAAGCCAATCAATGTTGATTTTGATTGGACTCTGGCACAATAATAATAATAATTAATAATAATAATAATAATAATAATAATAATAATAATAGACAGGAAGTTGAGATGGTTTAGTGGGTTCTGGCAGGGAGAGGATTAAATGGGATGGATAAGATCAAAATACATGTATGCAATTGCTAACCTGTCCATGGAATTTTCAAAAATATATAAAAATATTATTAATAAAAAGGGATGGTTCTACAGGAGCTATTTTTAATTTTACTGAGTCATAGATGGAAAGGAAGACGCAGCTTGCCATGGTTCTTCTTAGGTGAGATGAACTTTCATTTTTATCTTTTAGGTATTTTAGTATTTCCAAATAGTCTCTTGCTTTTGAAAGAACACTACTTTATATCTTCCCTGTTCATACTCCTTTATTTCTCTGTAATATAGAAGAGAGTATTTAGGAAAGAACAGGATATTGCATACAATAATTATTGTGTATTATGTAATAGTACGTAAAAAAAGTCTTACATTTTATGAAGTGCTATTCTTTATTTCAAACACATGGAGTTTCTCTTCTCCCCGAAATGTAAGTTTAAGGACTGTCTAGATAGTATATTATTTTTCCCCTTATGATTAGAAAAAAATAATCTACTTACACTGGATAACCAATAAAATTGTAAATTAATTTAGATAATAAAACTATATGTGTAAAAAAACATAAATGATGTGGTATTTTAGAACTTTTGAGATAATGTACATATTCTTCATCTTAAGTAAATCTAAGAAAATGTTTTCTATGATATGTCAAACACTGCTCAAGTAGAGCTATTATATAACAGTGTTTCTGATATATAGTTAGATAAGATAAAGTGATGAATGGATGAAAAGGATAATGAGTGAAAAGCAATAATTTTGACTAGAACTCTTAAAAGGCTTAATTACCTTTTATGGAATTTATGGAATGGAAAATCTGCAGTTATATTTTATCTCACAATGTAGACTTCTGTTTTAACTCGCAAAGACTGCTGGGTCATAGGAACAAGACAGTCACGAGGTAACAGGAAATAAAATATTTTTCTGATCCAGATAAAAGAGTTTTTGTTTAGTGCTTATTAGTTAAACACTGGATAATTTAATCCATTTTTAGATGAAAGAAGTAATCATAACCTCACAGTGTTTACTTGTCACCAAATATTCATGATTGCATTCTGCTCAATCAAGGTCACTGACAGCAATATTGATGATGGCTATTTATAACATTGATTAGATGGAATCTCCATGAAGCTATTCTTTCAATAAACTAAAAATGGCAGAATGTGGGCAATTAAAATACAATCTTACCTGACAGACATCTTAGAAGGTATAATTGACAAAGACCCCAATTTGCTGACAGAATTTGCATTTTTTAAAATGTGATGTGAGAATTTCAATCTTTATGTACAGATAAGTAAATGAAAAAGTAAATGTGGTCATTGCATTTCAAGTTACTTATCATTAATGAAGCTGAATTATACAACAAAGGTAGGAATGGTCATTATGTTCATGTAAATTTTGATCTGTTTTACCTTTCTTTTCCATCAGTTGGGGATTTTGTACTAGTGCATGCACATAAGTGTATGTGAAGTGTTAAGAGTTTACCCCAAACACAAACATTATGATCAACTTCTTCCTATAATAATAGTCTTTTGATGAGAGCTGAAAACTCAACATTCAGTCTTGTATTTTAGGTGACCATCAGCCAACAAGTTGTTTCCTGGAATGGACTGCAGAGTGTAGGCCACATTTTTATCCCATTACTGACATAATTAGCATACTGTCTTTCCTTAATTAAATGAAAATCGCTTTGAGGCCTTTTTGGTTATAATCTCAACTAACTTCATAGTTTCAACATATTTATTTTAATTGCTTTAGGATACTTTATTAAATGATTTAATTCAGCAGGAAACTTGTCCTTGAGGGAACATACTGTGCATGATTAACTGACTTCTCTGACTTTACATGACTAAATTATAAGTGCATTTTTTTGTATCAAATGTAATCTATATGTAGCATACCCAACAATTCAGAAGAGCTACAGGAAAAAGGAAATGAAAATTCTTTTTTAACTTCCCTAAGGGAGAAATCTGTTGCCAGCTTAATTACCTTTTTTTTTTTAACATTCATAAAGTAGACCCACAAAACCAGACAATCTATACTGCAATGTTTCTAGTCAGCTTTATATTTATATCAAGTCTAGCATCAGGAAAAATTAGTTTTGGAAGAGAATTTAAAGGTTATGTACTCCAAACAGATAAGAAAACATTCTGTGTATTTGGTGATTAATCAAACAGTGTTCAGTTAAGGGTAGATACAATATTTGAGTGCTGCATCAAGGGATAGGTAGGAGGGGATAGTTGGAAATGCAGTGCCAGACTTCAATTTATAGAAACAGGAGTCAGGAGGCAAGAATTTTTTTTCCAGAAGAATAAAAAGCCAGCTTTTAGATGTGTTGAATTTGAAATAGAAATGCCTGGCAGGCAATTACAGATACAGGGTTGAAATTTAAACTAGACAGATTAGAGCTAGAGATGTGGATTTTAGAATCAGTTCAGAGAGGTGATTGTTAAGCACTGGGCTCTATGAAACCTTTGGGGCAGGTTAAGGCTGAAGACTAAACTTTGCAACTAGCATGCATAAGGCTGATTGAAGGCAAGTTATAAATACTCTCAGGAGACTTTCATTTCTCCTCTCACCTTTGCATTCATTTGGTACTCTTGGCACAATTCTTTCCCACCATTATTAAAGACTATAAGAATCTACTCTTTTAAGATAATAAGAAATAACATCTTCGATCTGGCTGCATTGAAATGTATAGGCTGGTGCTATTTGTATGTAATCCACGGTGTCTTAGACTCTTTCCTTGAAAAATGATGAACTCACTGCCCACATTCTAGTTTCTTTTTTTTCTTTTTTTTAAAATCATTGTTAATAAGTCTTTAGTCCCTTTTCTTTTGCTCAATTTCCTTTGTAAGTCCATCTACCAATAACCCTGTATAGTAACCTCAATATATTAATTCTACTTATTTTTCTCCTGGACATTTTGGAGAGTTAACAATTTTTACATATTGTTTGCAGATTACATGTTTCACTTCCAAGGTATCCAGAACGTACAGTCCCACTGAGCAGTCCTACCTGGCCATCTTTAAGATTTCCTTTGAATACTCCAAGAACTTGCCTATCATTCCTTACTCAAAAGAATATTTACTTACAGTATTTTGTTTGTATGACTTAATATGAGATTATACTAAACAACTAAAACTAAAACCTATTATCAGCTTTTTTGTTTAATTGAAAATGGGCAGGTTGTATTTATATACTGTATGAGTGCAACAATTTAAGAAAAAAAACATGAATTAAAAGAAAACAGAGGGGTTTATGGGAGGCTTTGGAGAGAGGAATGGCAGTGGGGGAATGATGTAATAGTATTATAATCTCAAAAAGTAAAAAAAAAAAAAAATACATTTTAAAAATCAAGTTTTATCTCTCTTTCCCCTGCTGCTCTATACTTGTTCAAATTCAATTTCTAAATGAGACAAGCCCTAGGGAGTGTAGTGAACTGCTGTGGACATCTTCCACACATTTTAATAAACTCCACAACCAGGTCACTTGGCACCACCACTTATAGACTAGCATCCTTAAAGCTGAGTTCAGCACTTTGTAACTCTTCTATTCAGTTCTGAGGAATGATAATCTCTTTCTATGTGTGTGTGTGTGTGTGTGTGTGTGTGTGTGTGTGTGTGTGTGTGTGTGTGAGTGTGTATACATATACATATATTGTGTATAATTCTGTGTGGCTTTTGTATTGCTAAGTATATAGAAATGCCCCTCATTAAATGAGGTTATTACATCATCACAAAAAGTGATATTAAAGACAAATATTCTTTCCAAATTAAGCAATGGGTATTTTGTTATAAAAATATTGATTTGGGAAATATAGAAAATCATAAATCTAAATTTGGATTTGAGCCTTTTGTTTTTACCTATGAGTTTCAACAGACAGATACATAAATACATGTATCATTCTCAACATTCAAATAAAATACTGCCTTTTTTCTTCCAGAGTAATATAATTCAGAAGAGATGATGTTTCACAGTTTAAAAATCAATTTACCTTCTAATATTTCACTTTCTTCCTTCTTGCTGATAAAGCCTCTATGAGATTATAAAATGTTTTCGTAGTCAGATTTCTGATGTGCAAGAGAGACCAAACACAGCATACTATGAATGAAGAAAATTCTATAAAAGAACTCAATAACTCAAAGACAGCAGAAACATAATTAGGAGAAAATAATTATCTTTCACTGTTTCAACCCAAATGCCAGGGTGGGGAATTTAGGGTGGAAAAGATGGCGTACTATAAAATTGTGCTAAGGATACCGCCTTAGTGTGTGGTGTAGGTGTGGTATTAGTTTGGATTTGGTATTACTGCCTATAATAAAAAAAGAAAACAAAACGAACATTTGTTTAAGGGTGTCAGGTTGGTTCAATGTGCTGGCCATGCAACAATCAAAGCCCTAGCATGGATTCCTAGTCCTGATGTGGGGCTCTCCAATATGCATGTGCAACCTAAACTCTGAGAGGAAGACACAAGCAGAGTCTAGGAGCTCATGAGCTAACTAGCCTGCTAGTCTAGATGAATTGTTTCGATGGTGGTCTGGCGGAGATATCCTGTGTCAAAATGTAAGGTGGAGAGTGATAGACCAAGACAGACAACATTATCCACTAGCTTACAATTGCATGTGATTACAGTTGCACATGCAACTGCATGGGCGCTCTTAGAAACTCACACAGACAGGTACACAATATGCATACAAAACATTTTTTTACATCTTCTTATAACAAAAATGAAATATGTTTAATGCTTTGCATGGTGCCATGTACACAGTTCTTTGGAGATCCAGTTGAAGGTTGGTGTAGCCTCTTGCCTTGTTGTCATGGATGCATGGGTTGCAGCTATTCTTTGGACAATTGCCTTCTAAAAGCTCCTCATTGTAAAAGGCAGGAGAAAGGAGATGAAGGCATGGACAAAGGAGAGGCTTAGACTAAAGTTCTTCATCCAGAACAGGTCATACTGCTCTGCCTCACCAAGCGTTGGTCTGGGAAACCATAAGAGAAAATGGACTATTCGGGAACCACTAATATGATTTCCATATTTTCTGAATTTCAGATATAGGTGCACAATTTAATTCAGTATTGCCTCGACAAATGTATGTCAGACACATATACATAAATAACTAAGAAGTAAGAAGGGATTTTGTACATTTTTTGAGTAAGTTCTAGGATTTTCCGCAAAAGTGCTATCGTTTCTCTTTTTTTATTTTATCTTTATTTAGTGTTTGATTCATCTCCCCAGCCCCTCACACTCTATTTAAGGTTATCCTGGTGATTTTTTTTTTCTTTTTACTTTTTCTCTATTCTAGGGCATGCTATCTCCTTCCAGGAATCATGCTATCTCCCAATTACTTGAATGATAACAGATTTGTTATGCTGTCCATGGGTTTTTATTTATAACATGCTCCCGTAAGCACTATCACATGGATTGTAATAACAGCTAGAAATAATGTATTTCTTTCCTGCTGAAAGCAGCAGGATCCAACTGCATAGGAATACTCCTTATTTAGAATTTTAACTCAGAGTGTTAATTTGAGCACAGGCCTAAATTCATCACACCTGTCATATCATCTGCTTTTTTTCTAAAGTATGGGAAATGAGTAGGAAACTATGTTTCATTCAAAATGATTACCTGTTACATTGTGTCTGCTTTCTATCACAGATAAACTTGCTATCCTTTTGGTAAATAAAACGATGTTTTAACAAATAAAATATTTCACACATAGTTTACATTAAAACGTGTGTAAAAATAGAACTAAAAGTAAAAAAAATATATTTTTCCAAAAGTCAAATTATAAATACATATATATCACATATTTGAGCTGCTTCTGTTGAAGAAAGCTAGGGAAGAGTTGTATTTTTAGAAGGATTTTGTTTTAATTATGTATATGTGTGTATCAGGGTATGTTTGGAAATATGGTGGTCTTGACAAAAGGGATGATTATGCGTTGTCTGGGTGGGCTCACTTTTTCATGCAGGTTCTTTTGAAAGGAAAAGAATTAGAATAAATGTCATGAAACATGATCATGAGAGTAAAACAGGGCCCTGTGACAACAGGGAAAGGGATACTTTAAACATTGGAAAGGCAAGAAAATGCAATATCATTAAAATCTCCCGAAAACAAGACAACACTGCCAACACTTTGATTTTTAATCTTCAAAATCTGTTAGACTTCTGATCTCTAGAACTGTAATACTAGTAAGTTTACTTAGTCACTGTTTGTAGAGATTGTTTGTGGTGAACAGAAGACAATAGGATAGCAATACAAATTCATCTTACTAATGTTCTTCTTAGAAATGTGTGTTTATTCTAGGGCAATTTCAGCACAATGATGTTCTCTTTAACATAAAGTCATACAAACCTGAAGGTGAACTTTACTAGGATATCATAATATATTCTATCTCTGCGCATTCAAAATTGTTTTCATCTTTATTTGGCATGGATTTGATTTCCACAGGACTAGGGAAAAATCTCTTTTGTAAAACAATCTATAATAATCTACACACTTTGATTTCAATAAAGCCTTTACCTACAGCTATTCAGAAAGGTACCAATACTTTTAGGCTGATTGCTTTCTCTGATCAAGGAGGGCTTTTGTTTCATTCCAGTTTCTTGCTCTTGTTCAGAGTTATCGTCCCAAATAACACTTCAGAAGCAGCCTTGCTACACTCAGTAGTTGAAGCAGCTCTAATTTTCTTTTGCCTGATGTCCTAACCTCCTTGGAATACACAGAAAATGCCAAGATATTTCAGTACTAGAAGTTTTGCTCTTAAATTTGCATTAGTAACTAAATTTATCTTCAGTGATAGAAGCAAATCATTCCAAATTCATAAATATGTCATTGTTGATCACCTTATTTACAATCAAGTTTACTAAATTCAAAGATCTCTTAATAATCAAACTCCAAAATTAGGTTTAAAAATGTTGGAAGTCAGAAAATTTTTCTATTTTCACAATAACTTTGTAACAGTAACCTTACAAATACTGGTATGTGTGAACATATGAACATACACAACTTGTGTACATCTATACCTATTATTTATGATCTCTATCAATAGTTTCTGTGTTACTAGTCTCAGAGAACACATTCTACATAACAGAAAATTTTCAGACTCATCTTGTACAAACTAATATCCCTGGTGCCCATTTTCATAACTATATACATTGATTGCTCATTATTGTCTTAATTGCTTTCAATAAAAATATTATTAGCATACCAAATAGTTATTATGTATTCTATACACAAGCTAAGTCTTCATAATCAGATGTATTTATAATTATGTGAGTTCATGTGGAGAGACAAACACATCCTAATATGAAAATATTCACTAATTAATTGGCTACAAATAAAACTCTTTCCCATTTAAAGTTTCTGTAATATTAAGGTCTTTCTTTGAATGTTTTAGATAATTAAGATCTGTATTCTGCTAGTTAAAAATAAAAAATTAGTTATAATCTCAAAAAATATATTTTTCCAAAGATAAAATATTTCATGAAGCCAATTATAGTGTTTTTAAAAGGTATTCTTTTTGTCTTCAATTTCAGGCCCATAACAAGCTCATTTACACTGGTTCATTTTCACACTTTAAAAAGTGGCTGTATTTCTTGGAACCAATTATTTCACATTTATATTTATATGTCAAGACCATTGGCACCTAGGAATCTCGTAGATACATACTCGTTTTCTAATGAAAACAAACAATCAATAAAATCAAACAAAAATTTGTGAGTGTTGAGAAGAAGATTATTTTCATACCAATAGATTGGGAAAATGGAGTGGCTATTGTGTTACTTGAATTGTTTGTGCAGTGATCATATGTTCAGAACCTGATGCTAACTGAAGACGATTCGTCTTTCAATAAAACCATCATCCCTGAAAAATTACCAGTCACTCAAAAGTTACTAAAATTCATTTTATTCATTAATCCATTTCTTAAGTCATAGTGTAATCAACATTTCAAGAAACATGATAGTTTTGAAAATTATTTTATTTCAGTTAAACATAAATCAAATTTATGTTTGTCATTCTACTATTTATAATAAATATTTTATTGTGTGCCAAAGGTTTTACAAATATATATATTCCTTAATTAATAAGAATTTCATTTCACAAAATATTAAATTCTGGTAAGTATGAGAGGAAGTATTATAATAAGAGAATATTAACAATCTGCACTAGTTTCTGGCAGAACAACCAATCTTAGTCATGTAGAACAGTGAGATTCCACAGAGAATATTTTCATTATGCGAAATATTGAATACATCAGGAACAGGGATGAGAGGCACAGAATATGTTTGAAAAAGAGAAAGGAACCTGGGAGGAAGCTTATAGCTCCAATGATATACTTTGGGAAATGAAATGTAAGAAAGAAAACAAAAACAAAAACAAACTCTGACTCTGGCGAAGCTAAATTTAGGGAATTTAAAGAAGAGAGAACAGTGGAGAGACATAGGGAGAGGGGGAGGGAAAGGGAGAAAAAAGGGAGAGAGAGAGAGAGAGAGAGAGAAGTGCATACCTATCCTATAATATCCACTTTGTTTTGCCCATTTGTATACGTGTTTCTAGGTAATACCTTGGGACTGGTTCTCTCTTTCTCAGCAACCATTCATTTCCTGTAGCTCTTCTAGTGGTGGGGTCGTATGGGATCTTATTTCTCTTATCCGTGCTAACAAGTCAATTGGTGTTGTTACTGTGCAGGTCTTGTATACGTGATCTTATCGTTAAGATTTAATGGGTATAGCTTCCCTGTCATATATAGCAGTCACTACAAACATTAGATATCCCAATCCTCAGGCTCTTATAATTCTTTACACCCCCTTTCTCAGTGTTACCTGAGCCTTAGAGATTGTAATGCAGACTTTTCAGCTGGAGTTCAGTATTCCACAATGTGTTTGTTCTCAGCATTTTGATCAGTTGTGGATTTCTGTAATGGTCATCTGTGGCATAAAGAACTGTCTTTGATGATGAATGAGGCCGACGCTTGCTTGCCGGTGTAGTGATCAATATTGAGAATACAGTCAGACATTACACTTGTTTGGGAAAATGACAATAGCAGGTTCTCTTCTGGGATCCATGACCTCTATAGCCACAAGTATTTAAGTGAATTTACACCAGACCTAAATTCCCTCCTATAGAGTGGGTCATAAGTCTATTTAAACAATTGTTGGTTACCAATATAAGCGCCACTGTTACACCATCAGGGATATTTTACCAAGCTGTCACTGCTTTGGTTAATAGGCTTTTCAGTTAGGTAGGACTATTAATACCCTCTGAAAGATGTGATAATCCAGGTTCATAAGGAAACCGTAAAGTATATCAATTGTAGACCTCATTTGTCACTTTTCATTTGTGTGTGTGTGTGAGTGTGTGTGTGAGTGTGTTTTGTGTGTGTGTGTGTGTGTGTGTGTGTGTGTGTGTCTATTCCTGTCACAGATTTTACCATAAGTTCATGTTCTCAATTTTATATCCCCACCACTCCTCTTTGAAATATGGTGCCAGTTGACTCTGGTAACTGAAGTTCTTTTCTCTATAGCAATGCATGTCTTACTTACTCCTGTAGCATTCTGGCTTACAACTTGTTTCCTTTTCCATTCAGCACATTATATAGCAAAACTATTATACAAACAATCAGTCAAGGTATTAGTTCTAAGTAAATTTCTCTTTTTATATTTGGAATACTGGTTTTCGTTACACTAATTCAATTTTCATCTTTTTATTAAAGTAAATTGGATAGAAAATCTGATCATGGAAGGAGAAATTAGAAGAATATTTGGTGCAATATAAACCATGTAGCTATGAATTAAGCCTAGAGAAGCTATGATTAAAAAGGAGGGAAATTTACTTATGCTTAAAAATTTCACAGAAGACAACATAGAGCATTTTCTCCAGATGAGAGTCCTCGAATTTCTTTCTCAGCACAATTTTAACAAATCTTTTTGTACCTTAGTGAGCTCAGTCTCTGAGATGGTGCTGCTTCTCTCAACCAAAATGTAGAAGTAGCTCTTTGGAGACAGGAAAGTATCTGTCCCAACATTGTTAACAGTACACAGGTACAATGATTCCTAGTCTTTGTCAAGCTATCAATTGAAGGAGATGTTTTCTCTCCATATCAAATTTGATTCTGGGTGCAAAGTTTCAATTACTTATTTAACAATTAAGATTTTTAGATTCTTTATATTTTGTAGACCTTTTAAGAGTTGTACTACTTAAATTGTAGACAGGAGTCCCAGACAAGCAATACATAGAAAACATAATATGTAAATATTAGCAGCAAAAGTACAACCGTAAATTTTGTGGGCCATGTCTCATATTGTCTAAATCCCTGGGAGTGGCATGCAATGGCCAGTCTTAACTTGAAGTCATATAACAAAAGTCCCTGAGGTATAGAATATAGGAATTAACTGTCTAAAGTACGAAGTAGGTCAGAGGTGTGTGGGGAGTGGAAGACAAGATCTTATGAAGTAGTCTCATGGTAGTGTTGATCAGGATACTGTAGATAGTTTTAAATAAACCAACATAGTTGCATCTTGTATTTGAATACATTACATTATTCAACTTCTAAAGCAATGTAGCAAGATTTATACTCTAAACACTATATAGGTTGTATAAAATAAGGCTAAGCAAACAAGAAATATGTTTATATTTATCTAAAACCTTCTGCTTATGAAGCTACTTTTTGTACATTTTAAATATTGTAAGCCTTATTAATCAGATTATAAAGCAGATAAGTTACTATTCTTAGAAAACTATGAAACAGCATTTTTTCACTCTATATAATTATGGTTTTATTGAAAGCCCCAAAGAGTCAGAGAATAGAGTGAGAAATATTAATAAAATTCAAGAAATTTATGTATAACTGTATCTTTTCATAGACTATGTGATAAAAAGTAACCATCTTTTTCAAATTCAGGCTTGGACATCAGCATTCAAAATCATTACTTGGTTTGCATTTCTTTTTTTTTGTTTTTTAAATTTATTTTCTATTTTTGTATACTACATATCAACCCCCCTCCTACCCTCCCTCATTCCTCCCAGCTCCCCTCCCCATCCTCCCTTTCCTCTTATTATGTATCTTCCATATCCACACCCCCCTGCTTCTCCCTGTAGAAAATATTACTCACTTATCTTTAATTATGAGCAACAAGACTTGCTCTAATTTACTGATGTTACAGAAGTCCAGCTTCAGCTTGAGGGTCAGGGGTCCCAGGAGTCGTGTGACATTGTAATGACTAATGATAGAGAGAGAGAGAAAAGAGAGAGGAGAGAGAGAAAGAGAGAGAGTAGGCACACACATATACATTCTTGTCTATCAACCAAGTCCAGAAGGTCAGCTGAGGGGAAAAACACACAAATGTCTTGTGGATGGTCATACATGCTCTTTATTCAGGCTTCTCTCTTCCTTTAAACTTATGTATTCATTACAGCTTTTTGCCTATATCCTCTCCATAAAATCACACATATATACATTTACACACATCTTGTGGATGAAGCACAGCTTCAGCACACACACACACACACACACACACACACACACACACACACACACACACACACAATACATCTTGTTGAAGAGGCAAAGCTTCATCATATATACATCTCACATACACATACATCTTGCAAGCTTAAACACACACACACATATCCATACATCTTATAAGCTTTCTTTTGTAAGCTTCTTCCTTGTGGTAAGAAGGTAAGATAAATCTTACCTACACATCTTTCAAGTTTCCTTCTTCCCTTCTCCTGTCTCTTGTCTATATTCCTATTATTTTCCATACACTTATATACATTTAAACAATATCTTCTGTGTAAAAAGAAACCACATCATAATCATGAGTCCTATTTTTCTGTAGTGAATGACTACAAGTTATGTATTTTTAAAAAAATCAGGTTGTTTTCAATTCTCCCACATTATTACACATGAACACCCAGTTTCACATGTACTTCCCCCCCATATTACATCTATATCCCAGAAACAGTAATTTTGTTATAGAGTAACAGAGTTTAAGCAACTCAAGTAATCTCACAGCCAGCTTCTACTGCAATTACTAGGAAATGAGTACATGCCATAGTATCCTCACTTACACAATTATTGTTTAGTTAACACAATGAAATAAGTTTGCTATTAACTAGAAAACTAAGTTATGGGCCTTTTAGTTTTTCTTAGGTAAAGGAGAATCTGTCTAGTCTATATGTCACATAGACCTAGGCACATACAAAAAACTCATCAGTAATTTTATAATTGTAAAAACTAGGAAAATATCAAACTAATTGTGGTCAAGGAAGTTCAAACTTAGCAGTGGGCACTGAAACTTGTTTGTTATACCTAGGTCTGTCTCTCATAGATGAAACTTATGGTCCCTAGCACCCAGGCTTCTTTGTTCTTACTCTCAAACTCTAATCATGCCTTCAGCTACCAAAAATGTGTTTTCTTTTGTAGTTCCCTAGGTACTAGTTCCAACGCAGCTTGGTGAAACATTAATGTGTGTTGTAGTCTGATGTTATAGATTAGTTATCCTTTGGAGTTACCAATTCAACTGAGTGGCACTGCCTGTTAGGAAATCATCACTATTGTTATGTGTGCCAGTAACACCGCTCAGTGAGGGGTTAGAGACCCCCATAGAACTTTTATATCACAAAATAAACAAGAAGAGCACAACAGAGGCCGTCACTATCAGACTCCACAGCATCAAGGGGTACTTGGGTGATAAATCTCGCAGGGTATAGCCTCTCTGAGATACATTCATTGGAGCTGTGCAAGCCAATGAGATGCCCAGGTTCATTAATCTCAAAGCAGAATGGAAGTTTTCAATGATGGCTCCTGTCACTAATTTCATATGCAATCAAGCACATTTATAAAATGAAATTAAATGATAATTCACACAGAATTTTCTACTCGTATTCAGTAAGTGTTTGAATCCTCAAAGGTTGATTTAGGAAACATTATAATGAAACTCTACATTGATATAATTCCCTTCAAACTACTATTTCCATAAATGTATTTTTATATATTAAATAGCTTTGTCTATTTAAATATTTTAGTTAGATATTGTTACTTCATTAAGTTGCAACACTAGCAAACACAAAACAATTAATCTAGCAGAACAATGGTATACAGAAAGAGATAAAAGTAATATACACTTTTGACCCATAAAAGTAAGTTTTGTGCCTACGAATATGGATGTAATTGGCATGGCAATGTTTTATTTTAGGAAAGGGAATGCTGAGTTAAAGTTACATCAGACCCTAGATATTCAAGTAAAAAAGAAATAATTTAGGAGAAATGCATTATTTTCTTCAAGAAAGGTAAAATATCCTAGGTTGATTTGGAATGCAAAAGCCATTCTAAAGCACTAGGGGTTAAGTGAATGAAAAATAATAATAATAGATATACTAAGAGAAATTCTGATAATAAAGGGTCTTTACACTTTGATAAATGAATCCTATGCAACTACTTAAATTTTGGAAGTGTTAATTATCTAAAATTAAGAGCTAGGTGGCAAAACATGATCTCATAAAAACAGGGTAAAGCACTTTAGATAACTATAGGAATTAGTAGAGTTCAACTTCGTGGCAAGAGGTTCAGTACCCAATGAAAGGACTATTTTTAAAACTCTCCAACATCACCTTTGATTTTACTGGATGTCTGCATTGTTGATTATTTAATGTTGAATCCACAATCATTGCATATTGAAAACAAGATTACTAATATTATTTTATCTTATTAATAAAACTTATTGATAAAATTTTATAATTTTATCAAATTATAAAGTTCAAGAATTTTATAAAATAAATTCTATTCACAAACATTAAATTCTAAGTGTAATAATTTATTTTGAATGCATTTTTATCTACTTTAAATTTTAATTTACAATCTTCAATACATTAAATAAATGAACTCTCTAAGATGAGAAAAGTGATATACATTTACAGTTCAACTATACAAAATAAATATACTTAGGCTAAACAATTATGTGTAATTATAGCAATATGTTCACAGTAATTTTAATATCTTAATTTTAGTATCTTTAATATCTTAAATATAATCAATATTAAATATTTTAAATATAAGCAATATTAACTTACACAGCCAAGGGTTTCAGTTATTTCCACACTGGTTACTTAGAGATATTCCTAACTGTAGCATCTATTCATGACATTGCTTTTAATTGATCTTAAGACACTTTGGTTTTATATGTATATATATATATATATATATATATATATATATATACACTCATTATACTATCAGAATGATGGCTTTCAATAGTTGTCTTTTACATCTGAATATCATGTTTTGTTTCTGATGGTCATCAAGAACTTTTGACACGGTTCATGTTCATTTATTGAAACAGTTTATTAATTTTTTGACAAGAAAATCATTGTTACTTAGTTACAGTAAGTAGCAAAACAGTTCAGGTGTTCACATTAATGGAACTATAGATATGACAATTATGTATTGTACATTTGATTTTATCATAAGCATGATAAATGTTTGAGAATATATATATGTTTAAGCTGATTTAAATATTAAATACTGTATGCATATCTGAAAACAGTACATAGATAGTAGCCCAATGACTTGTATTTTGTTTTGTTTTGTTTTGTTTTCTTTGAGGAAGGATTTCTCTGTCATAACTCCAGCTGTCCTAGAACTCACTCGGTAGACCAGGCAGGCTTTGAATTCATAGAGATCCACCTGCCTTTGCCTCTCAAGTGCTGGGATTAAAGGTGAGCACCACCAACACCCAGCTTTTCTGTTTTCTTAATCTTTTATTTTTAAGATTATAATTATGTCATTTTCTCCTTCTTTTTCCTTTCTCCAAAAATTCCCCTTGATCTCTTTTTGCTTTATTTCAAATTCTTGATTTCTTGTGTTTGCATTATATATCTATCTATGTATCTATCTATTTACATATATATCTATCTACATATATCTATATATATCTATGTATATCTATATCTATATATATGCATGTATGTATATATATATACACACACCCAGGTTCAGTTTTTATATTTACACATATCACTTAGGTTTAATTTAAATTTTAAAATAAAATATAATTGGAGAAAATGTTTTGGGGCATAATTATCATAAGCTCATTAAACAGTATCATGAAACTCATAGTCTTATTAAACAAATTCATGTAGTTTAATTACTGTTAACTAATTAAAATTATAGTGATACCCTTTTTATTCAGAATTCAAAATGTTTTATCCGTTTACAAATCATTGCTTTTAGCTCAGAAATGATTCCCAACATCTCATCAGTATGTAATATATATATATTAATGTTCATATATATATATTTGATTCCCAATGCTCCAATTGATATTTGAATCAAATGATAACTTAAATTTGAAATGCATGTAATTCATTACATTTCCCAGAAAGTAATATACAGGATATTATTAGATAAGTAAAACAATATTTTAAAGACAAGCAAGTATCCATTTTGTTCAAACATTACTTTTAAAAAATTGAGGTTAAGCTGGGTGGTGGTGGTACACAGCTTTAATCCCAGCAATCCCAAGGCAGAGGCAGGCGAATCTCTGTGTTTGAGGCCAGGCTGATGTACAGAGTGAGTTTCAGGACAGCCAGGGCTACACAGAGAAATCCTGTCTTTAAAAACCAAAAACCAAAAGAGAACAAAAAATTGAAGTTATAATTGAATTGGCATCCTGTTAAAGAATGGAAATTAAAAACATGCATTTTCAACAACTTCCATCTAAAAATTTCCCCAAATGTCAGTAAAGTGTTTACATGAATAAATAATGTAACCTTAAGTACAAAAATGATCAAAGAAGGGATTTTTATCATCGCTATTTTGGAAATTTAAAAGCATATGGATTAGTTGCAGCTAATTTAGCACACCTGAGACACACTGCACTTGACCTGTGGAGAGGATGCCAAGCTACAGACTGGCCTCTGTGAAAAGCGTTTCTCCAGAGAGGAGCTGAGACAGTCAATTTTCTTTTCAAAGAATGACATAGGCAAATAATCTATGCCAAAAAGACTTGGCCATCTTCTAGGACAAAAGGTCCTTGAGAAAAGAATATAATCAAATATGACTTGATATTTAATATATCTGAAAGTTTTATTTCTTATGCTTGACTGAAGTTTCAGAATTTTGTGGTATATATGAGATCGTTTTAATTATAAGTGATGTCTTTCATATGTGTAGGTGCAAGTCCATTTTAACATAAATATTTATGAATTGATTGCAATGTTCTCTTAATAGGCTACTTGGTTGTTTCATTATTATTCCAGCTCTAAAATTTCTTTTCTGGATCTAAATTTATGGAGTATACCTTTTGTTCAATTTTAACTATTTGTTCAATTTTAACTATTTTTCCCAACTTTTTACATTACTTTCTAAATATGGCGATAAAGCATAATCATCAAGGGATTACCAGCGGATTATGTAGGATAGAGGGGCTCACTGCAAATCAGCACAAATGTCAGTGATTCAAGCTGTTTCAGGAAAGAAGTGCAGTCCCTTCTGATTTATAATAAGGATTATGCACTTGTATTCTTTTAAAATACCAGGTTTCCAATTCATTCTGAAAAAAACTATAGACATGGAGACAGACACATAGTTAGTCACAGAGTTTTACAACCCTATACAAAGGTAATTTAAAATTAGTAATCCTTGATTAATACTGTGTCTGGAACTTGTGTGAATATAGCAGTATTTACCCAAGGGGCCCTTTGATTTGAAATACTGAGTATCTAAAAAACCAATGATTTGTTTCTAGATATACATCGATCTATGTTCAAAGACAATCAAGTCTTAATTTTTGAATAATAAGTCGGCTTATGATATATATATATATATATATGTGGGTGTTTGTGTGTGTGTGTGTGTGCACATGCATGCACACACGTGCACACATGTTTGTGTGTATGTTATATATTTAACAAGCATTTTTGGAACTGTCGCTAGAAATTAATTGCTGTCATCTAATCATATTTCTGTTCTGCCTATCTATTTCTGACTACCAGTTCTCAGTACAGATTCCATGTAGCTTCTAAAAAATAATCTGACCTATGCAAGTCTTACATTTCTGACTTAATTTACTATTCTATGAGATTAATCATCTTCATTTTCTCCAGAATTCTGCATTCTGTATTAAAATTAAAGGTAATCTGGTTATTGTAACTTGTATTAGGTGATTATAGTGATTATATTTTTAGCAGTATTCACATTGTGGTGTCTTAGATTGAGATACTTATAGCAGCTATTATACAAATAATTCATCTTAAGAAGTAAGCTCAGTGACTTAGAAGATAAGATTTGAAAGACCTGCCTGTGGATTTGACACCAAGATGAGGCTTTTCATACTACCTTTGAAATTTTTGCTTTTTATCTACACATATTATGCTCTAAAACCAAAAACAAAGGCTGAGAAATCTCTTTGCTATCCTCATTCAACCTTCATGTTCTTTGAGTAGATACAAGGTTGGACTTTTTTGCTCTTTTTATTTTTTATTTTTGTCTATGTCAAAAATTACAATATTCCTAGTCTGCAATGATAAGCACCTCCTGTGTAACAAAATTGAAAGCAACCAGTGATAGGGATTTGAGAAGATATTCAGTAAATCCCCTGAGATGCAGACAATGTGAAGAAAGTATATTTGAAACTTCTAGACTAATATAATTATTCCAAAGCTATCGTGTTTCTGCTAGTAACTGTTTGTGCACATATTCTGCCAACTTCTAATGCAAATCCAATTGAAATCCTTATTAAGAACCAACACTGAAATATTATTCCCTTGGCTCGAAGGTAATATATTCATCTCTATTTTGTATATAGCAAAGTTTCAGGTTGTTATCTTACTTATTTCAGGTTGCTTCAGATTAAAACTTGGCTCAAGGGCTTAAGCTTTATGTATATTTTATTTACAAATTATTTAAATGTGTGTGTCTGATTTTGATTTAGAGATCAATAAAGTGAAACCTCATGTTTTTAGCTGATTTTTAGTATTCTCTAGGTAGGGCATCGTTTCTGGGAAACCCAATTTTGTATATATTTGGTTTTAAAGTTGTATATATTGAATCAAAAGTGCCTGTAAAATCTGTCCATATTTTTAAACATCAAAATTTATTGCTGAGCATATGCACTAGGTAATTTTATTTTATTTTCTCTCAAGCCAGCACTGACAGTACTATAGAAACCTGTAATGGCGTTATTAAACAGATTCTGTTGCCAGTTTTGAATTTTGAATATTTCTAAATGCACAAACATCAAATAAGATTTTTTACATACATGGACATAAGGTTATAGTTAGTTAAGTTTTTTCACAGTAGTTTTTCAAGTAATAAAGCTCATGGATAAAAAAATTAAAGCATGTATGCACATTATATGTAGTATGGCTTTTAAGGAGTAGAATACAGTTCTAAAATATAGAGGTAATTTATTTTTCAGTGTTATTGAAGACATACATACACATACCTCATTTAATATTATGATGTTTCCTAGGAGTTATACTATTTTTAGGAAAAGTACATTTTGGTTTTCTTAAAATATAAAACATATTTTATCTATCTTAGTTCTAACCTTTTACATCTTGATATGCCTGTTTCCAGTGATTTTAACATGGCATAGAGCATCAAGGGAGTGCAACACTACAGCATCCCATCCTATCTTTGGAGGAGAAATTTCCACAAGGTGTTGGTTAATATCACTGGTTTATTACGACTAAGTCAAGGATGTAGCAATGTGTTCATACCAGGTCTGGCAAAGAAAGTAGCAGCACTATAATAAAATTTACTTATATGCTAAGTAATCATTGTGAGGTTAAAAAGAATTGTGATTATTTCAACTTCAACCTTAGGCTCATTGCAGTTGTGAATAAACAGAATTGACATAGTTCCTTATACGATGAGGACTTTCTGAGGGTACACCTCCACATGGGCTGATAGGATGAAACTTGGGGCAGAGATCAGGAAATGGACTTGAAGCTGAATGACTCACAGAAGTGTCCAGCCATCAATTATCTCCATTTTCTAGACACCCCGCCCCAAAATTCCAATTCTTCCAAGAACGATCTTGTGTATGTCCTCACAAGTAACCTCTCCTATAATTCAGACAATAAATAAACTTAACATTTTAATAAAAAATGTAATATTAATTGTATTCATTGGTAGGTTTGCCAGTCCTAAATAATTTTCTTTACTTTGCTGAGATATTTGCCACCATAGTCTCAATATAGAAATAATATTCTCTTCTTGTGTCTATTTCTGCTAGAAGCAAACAAAGTAGATACTAAAGATAATAAGGAAGTTCATATAGAGTTTGTGTTCCAAACATTTTATAGAATAACTAAAAATACATTTTTTGTTTTCTTTTTTACGAATAATGGATCCCTTTGCAGGGTGGTGGTGGTGCATGCTAAAATCTCAGCCCTCGGGAGGCAGAGGCAGGAGGATATCTGTGAGTACAAGGCTAGCCTAGTCTACAGAGTGAGTTCCAGGACAGTCAGAATTACAACAAAACAAACAAAGAAACAAACACACACAAACAAGCACATAGTGGACCTAGAAACTTCTACATCTAATGGTTTATACTCGTTATCTTTGATAAAGAACTAAGCAGGACATTATTCATAACAGCTGGTTATATTTTGAATATGTTTTGTTATTGATTAGATTTCAATTGTTCTCTTTAAGAAGGCTGAGGGATATGTAGCTTCTAACGAATGTTTTTCATGCTGATGTTGAAGAGTGATGTCTCCTTACACATTCTTCCTAGATAAACTTTGCTTGGTCATTTACCTGCCCATTATTAGCATTTTCATTAATCTCATTCTGGTATATGAAATGGCTTTTAAATGTGTTTTCTTCATACAGATTCCTCTTGCTAAGGGAAATGCTGTTTTCCTCAGTCAGCAGGCAGAAACAGTTTGATTTTAGGTTGAAGAACACAAGAGATGTTCATGAGTCAGGCTTGCATTTTACAGCTAGCCAGCCCCTAAGGGATTGTTTGCTGGTTAACTTGTGTTACTTTCTGTCACTTGCTTTTGTATTTTTGTTATGGACTTACTTCATAAAGGGTATGCCTACAGCAAGGACAGGTTAACATTCTGCTGGTGTGATCAGTGTCTGTCCTCCTAGTTAAGCAACCATTATCATGGGGAGTTCAAATTTGCCCTCTTGTAAATGGATCTTACTAGCTTGACTTGGTGACTCTTTACACATCCTCATGATGGGATACAGAGGATCACAGGACTCTCACCTGAATATTATGGTGCTCCTTATCATCTACTGTATGTAACTTTGCCTTAATTGTATGTGGTTTCTGGGAGGGCTTAGAGTACATAAGCCAGGGAAGACGAGAAGAAGGGAGTTCCATCTATGAGGCCATGGGGAAGCTAGCGTTATCTGTGGCAGAAAAGTTTTCTAGGTGAGGTTGGGTCAGTTAAGGGAACAGCATCAACTATACTCTAGATGGGAGCCAATAAACTCCTGGGTTCTTCAAAGTGAGTTTTGGTGGAATTGTGCCTTGGTTTATTGCTGGAACCTTATAAGAAGGGTTGATATCATTTATATCTCTCCCTGAATGGAATTTTTAACAAAAGTAGTGAAATAAAAGTTGCTAAGCAAGGGATCAACTGGCTATATTCCCCAAACCCAACAAATGTAGTTGCTTTTGTTAGTAAATCCTAGCATGTCCGGGTTTCCTGGGACAGTCACATTGCTAACTTTGGAACAAATCGTTTTGTTATAGTCCTTCTAAAACAAATGACAAAACTTTTCTCTTCATAAACTTATATGTATCTACCTAATATTGTCTCCATTTCCTCTAGAGAGTGCTCTGCCAAGCCTCTTATTCACAGATGATTTATAGGATGCTGCATTTGGCACTGTGGTATTGTCCAAAGAACACAGATGATACCACTAGACAACACAATCTGTTACTGACTATTTTATATCCCCCATGCCATTGATTCAACAAGCATGGGGAAAGAGTGTCACTCAGTTATTTAGAGAGACAGATTCCAAATTCAAGTGGCAAATTTGTTGGCTTTCCTAAAGTGAAAAATAAAGATAACTATATTTGGAACCAAGGAGATTTATCATAAGCTATTTCTCAAATGTGTTGGTGGATGGAATATTGCAATATATGAGACTATGCTGAAAGACTCATCTTGGGGAGGCTTTATGGTTTGGGCAAAGATCCCTATGAATCTGAGGGCTGACAGAAAACACATGGAGTAAAGACTAAAGAATTGATTGTAGTCAGATAATCTTGGTTGTAAATGAAAGCCATAATACCAATATCGAAGTGGATAATTAGCAATTTTTCCTTGTTTTAATAAATCTTTCTTTCTTCCCTCATTATATGAAGAACTTCAGCAGTAAATGTTGTGTTAAATATTGAGATCATTACCCAGATTCTTGGACAGGAATTTGTGTAGGAACACTGCACAGGTACAACATAAACTGAGTCAGGTATTTTTTAATAGGCTTTCTTACATTGTCCCTAATAGTCTAATTGACAGGTTTTGACAGATTACAAAAAATGTAATCTGTGCCTTGTGGCTTCCAGTTGAATCAAGACAATGATGAATGTGGATTGGAAGTAAGAGGAATGAGAGCAGTGAGATTAAGTTCCTTTCATAAGGAATTGAAATTGGTTGACACTATTCTATATATAGCTCATTCACTCAAGTAGCTCTACTTTTAATAATTTATATTTTTTGCTTCTAATAATTCCATCCTCTCATTATATCTTAAGTTGTGCTTTGAGCAGCAGCCAGAAACAGGTATCAGATGATCTTCATGTGGCAATCAAAATTAGTTACCTATTACAGACTTGTCACAAGGAAATCCAGATATTTCTGGGTAGCCCAGACCAGAAAATTTGAATTAATAATGTTTGACTGTTTCTACTGTCCTTTATTCATCTAATCAAGGATTCATTTACCAGATTAAAGTATTATTTATATCAGTTTTCATAATGTGGCTTTACTGAACCTTACAAAAAATTTAAGTGCAATGTATAAGTTATATTATTTTCAGGTTTTTCATATATGGGAACTAATATTCAAATATCAAATACATTTTTAAATATATTCAGCCAGTAGATAATTGAGCTAAAGCTTGAGCTAAGGTCCTATGTTCTTTGTGTTTTTCAAAACATCATTATTTCCATGATAATATTTTAATGCTTGTTAGAAACATAATAAGAAATTGATCATAATAAATTTGGCTTTGAATTATGAGTTGATCCTTCTACTTGCAAAGAAAATACTTTCTAAACATGCGCAACTTTATAAAAGCAATATCATTACTTTAGAAGAGCAACCTAAGATTTTCTCATGTCAATGAATATTTGTTCACCAATGGAAAACTGCCTAGGAATAATACAGTTAGGTTAAAGTCATGAGCTTCATGCTGCCTTAACTGTTAGATCTTTCTAAATCAAATGTATGAAAGTTCATTGAAAATGGCCGATGCAATTTAGTTGTTTTCAATTTGACAAACAAGATTAGACTTCAAGATTTGGATTTACCTTAATAATGGAAGTTATTAGTTCATGACTACAGGCATAGCTGTGAATTTAGAACACAATCAGGGGCATCAGTCAAGCATGACAAGAACAGTTCTGTTCACATATGTTCCATTTAAAAATGGAACATCCATAGCAGTTCACTGGAGCTCAAAATTACAGCTGTGAAGTGATCAGTTTAACCACTCTCAAAATCTGTGTACAGGAAACAGACTGAAAAATTTGTTTCCTAACATTAACGTGTGTGAATTATATTCATGAAAATATCTGAAAATGATTCTCAAAGTAAACAAACATCTAGATATGGATTAAGTATTTAAGAAAAAAAATAAAATGATGTACTTTTACAATCTTATATTATTTTAAGGTTAATTTTTTAGAGAAAGACTTAACTAGCCTAGAGAGGTTTAAGAAAATGTGTGGTGTCACACATTCATTATAAGTGGCACAGGGGCAAGAGAAATAATCAAGAAAGTGGCATTATTTTGAAGGCTTTTTTAATGAATCATTTATTTATTGAATTAAGGGATTTTAAATATATTATATATATATATATTCACTGTATGTATGTATCTCTCCCTCCCAATGCTCCCTGCAACAATATCATGCACTCAATTATTCAAATTCATGCTCTTTTTTCTTTATCATTGATGTGCATATATGCATATAAATGCACATATACATATATATATATATATATGCAAGAATGTGAGTGCACACACATGCCAGAAGGATCACTGGAGCTAAGGTAGATAGTTGTGATCCAGCTGGTGGGATTGCATAGAATCAAAGTCTCATCCACTGTAAAAATAGCAAGTACTTTTAACTGCTGAGGCATTTCTCTAGCCACTACTGTTTTTGAAAACAAAACATATTTTATATGTTTTTATTTTTGAGTGAACTAATTCTCCCTATAATAATTATCAGAGTTTTAATAGTGCATAGACACAGGATTTAAAAGAAGGAACTGAACCATGTGATCTTATAATTTTAGAAAAATGTGCAAATCTCCAATGTAGGCATCATAGTTACAGTATTGGCTTTTGTCAGTGGTAGATGGGGTTTCAATTGATATGAAGACATAAGTGAGCGTTGAAACAAAAAAGAGTTACCCAGAGACCTTTTATTGACAGACAATAACAATGGAGATAATTCTATCAGGTAACATTTTTGTGGTACTGAATGGCAGCCATAAGATTTAAAGAACATAAACTCTATCATATTGAAGTCAAATTCTATATAATCCATTTCTCTAACATTTGAATAAGCTATTTAATTTATTTGGCATCCAGATCCCCAGTTATAAACTTGGGGTAGTGGCTGATTTTTGTGGCCAAGAACAGTGCTTGTCAGGTTTTAAGGATTATATAAATATATTTGCATTATTATCACTATTATATATTTATTTAATTAAAATACACATGAAATGCCAACACTTTAAACACCTAAACTGAAATGGTCTATGTCCAGCATAATAACATCAGTTTAGTTTATATTTGAATTCTGGGTTAGGCACTATTTCCCTACCAATGACCTCTTTGATTCAGTGAAGTAAGTCCGGAGCCATTGTCTTCAAATTGTAGAAGAACATATACAGAAACCAAATTCCTTGAATGGTATTTGTTGTGATCTTGAGACAACTTACTAGATATGCATACTGTTTATATTTCCTTCCTTTTCTCAGGTTAAATAGCCTCTTCTGAGATGTTAAAAAGTATCTCCCTAACAATTGACTTCCCTGCAGTTATCTAGCATCCGTGTTGCGTTTTTGTTATTGCTGTTGTTGAGAAAAGAACAATCTTTGATTTACTACGTGGGAAACCACAGCTTGACATGATTCATGCATATGACTTTAAGTATCATTGTTTCTGCTCCAGCTCTCATCCTGTGATATTTTCTGCAGTCTAGGCTCCAGTGACCACCCTTGTGGCTGGAGTCTACTGCAGGAAGAAAGCTGCCTCTCACTATCCTCAAGGCATGGTTATTTGTTGAGGATGAGAATTAGCAGGTATTAGCTCAAGCACTGGGAAACTCTATCCCATATACAGAAAAATCAAAGCTTATCACAATTGTTCAGTTCAACATTGATTTATAGTTTGGACTTTTAAGATAAGACAAAGAGTGAAAGTACAGATCTTAATGATCAGTTTATTGATTTAATGTGTGTGTTTATGATTTATGTCTGGGTTGGGGGCTGAATGTCACAGAGCTCTGAATGTCAGAGGACAACTTTTGAGATTTAGTTCTTTGACATTTTTGAAGCTGACTGTCTTGTTTCTGGTGACATATATACTGAAGTCTATCTGGCCTATGTGTTTCTGGGTGATTCTCCTGTCTCTACCTCCCATCTCACAGTAGGAGTGATAGAATGATCACCATATACACAGCATCTGGAGTTTTTATGTGGGCCTCAAGAATTGAACTCTAGTCCTCAATCTGACATGCACTTCCCCTGCAGAGATAGAAATCTTCCAAAACCACAGATCTGACAAAAAATAATCTGATGTATTTTCATGGAAAAATTCATTCAATTAGCCACACCCTCACTGTTATAAGGACTATTTAAATCTTCTCAAAATGTCTTCTGTTTTAGACAGGTCAACTACTTGAAAATGAAATCACTTTTAAAAATATGTTTCTCATAACAGACTTGAATTTGCTTTAGAACCAAAGATAAATGGAATCTCACATGGTGTGCACTTCTGCATTTGTATTCTGTCACTCAGTGTATGTTTAACAGAAATATCTTTTAGCATGCAATTCCAAAGGTTGCATTATTCATAGAACATGTGCACAAAAAATAGAAGAGGGTTGTGTTTTGTATGTATTTTCTAGAAGTAAATCACTAAAGCGCTTCCTGAGGCCGATGAAGACTCTCCACCCCATTTGTCTTCTTTCACCAGGTCTGTAGCAGTCTTTCATACTGAAGAGCCAAGGTTTATGGTGTTTTATCTCTTATGTTTTAGAATCTACATTTGTTAGTCTGGCTCCTTACTATTTGTCTTCCAGTGATAAGTCTTTGTATTGTGAGAACATCCTTTAATGGATGCTAAAGGGTGCATTAAAACAACTTCACTAAGGTTAATAACATAGATGAAGTAAGGGAGCATACATAACATTTTACAAAATGCGCATGTTAAAGAGTTATGTAGGCTTAGAGACATGATAATATGGATGTTAACCCTCTGAAAGACAAAATTAAGTACCATAAGAATGAGTTACTTTTGCATTTTCACTTTACGGGAGGAAGTAGCTTTAATAATGTAATATGGGAAAAGTTTTCTTTAATTAAAAGATGATAATATGGCTTACAATGACTAATATTAATGAATAATAAACAATGGCAACAACATTTGAGAAACTTAATTGATTGAAATTGGTATTTTATATGCTGCAGTTGATTTCCTGAGTCAGTGGTACTTAGATATACCAATGATAAATTTTAAAAATTAATTACTTTTCAATGTTATCTAATTCTGAATCTGTAGATATTTATCTTATTAGAAATGTTTATCTTGTTAGACAGTAGAAGGACAAAGAGACTTTGTAACATTGATGGTGCAAAATCTGAGTATTTTGTTTTTCAAACTGGGTCATTTTTATTATAAAAAGAAATGCAGACTTACTGTAAAAGGATGTATTAAGCTGGAGAAATGACTCAGCTCCTATTTTATTTATTTTATTTTGCCTTATATTTCTTCTTTCGTACAATACTCTCCTGCCTTCATTTCCTCCTTCCGATTCTCCCAGCTCCTCCACCTCCCCTCTCCTTTAGATCTACCTCTTCACCCCCACCTGCTAACCATTATCACATCGCCCCAGAAAAGAACAATCCTCCCAGAGTTACTGCTCTAACAGGGCACAGCAAATGGAACCAAGCCTGACACTACTTCCTACATCAAGGATGGGCTAGGCAACCCAAGAAGGGTTGCATGAAGGGTCCCAAGGCCGGTAAAAGGGTTAAGAGACTCCTACTCCAATCTGTAGGGTTTTGCAAGAACACCAAGCCAGACTGCACAGATATATTTAGGGGACCCGCAAGTTCCAAGTCTGCTGCTTCAGTCTCTGTGAGCTTCGAAGATTGTCAGTTGACACTGTGAGGCTTGTTCTCCTGGAATGTTCAACCTCTCTGGTACACGCAATCACTTCTCCACCTCTTCCAAGGGGGTCCCCAATCTCTGCACAATGTTTGGCCCTGGCCCTCTCCATATGCTCCCACAAGCTGCAAGGGGGGCCTCTCTGGTGAAGACTGGGCTAGGTACCAATCTATGAGCAGAGCATGACATTATTAAAAATCATCTCTGAGTTATCCATCTTGGCCAAACCATACAATTTCAGGCATGGTTTCCTTCCTTTGGCATGGGGTTCTGCTCTTCTATTGTCCCAGAGGATCTTGCAGGGAGGATAGACGATAGGCTGACGTTTTTGTGGCTGGGAAGGTGAACCAATTTCACCACTGGAAACTTGGCTGGCCACAGGAAATAGCCTGTTCAGGTTCCCTATCTCTGATTACTAGAGGTCCTTGCTATTCCAGTGAATTTCCACAGCACTATGTATCCTGATCACTCCCTAACTGTCCCCCAATTCCAGTCATTTCTTCATATATTCTCTTCATCTGTCATTCTCCTTGTCCTGGTCCTCTCCGCTCCCATTCATGTCTTTCTTCAGCCCATCTGTACCATCTGTTATATCTCCACTTTACCGAGAGATCCCTTTCTTTTCCCTGAGGCCCTCCTTCTTGCATAGTTTCTCTGGGTCTATGGATATTCGTACATTTCTTCTTTGCTTAACAGTCAATGCCCGCATATACATGAGTACACATCATGTTTGTCTTTGGATTGGGTCACATTATCCAGGATAATTTTTCTAATTCCATCTATTTGTATATAAAATTCATGAGATCACGTTTTTTAATAGCTGAGAAGTACTTCATTGTGTAAATGTACTACAATTTCTTTATCCATTCTTCAGTTGATGGACATCTAGGTTGTTTCCAATTTCTGAATATTATGAATAAGATTGCTATGAACATAGTTGAGCAAGTGTCCTTGTGATAGGATGGAGCATCCTTTGGGCATATGCCCAGGAGTGGCATAGCTGGGTCTTGAGGTAGGTTGAGTTCCAATTTCCTGAGGAGCTGACATATTGATTTCCATAGTGACTATACAAGTTTGCACTACTAAAAGCAATGTAGGAGTGTTCCCTTTGCTCCACATCCTCAACAGCATTTCACTGTCCTTTGTGTTATTGATCTTAGCCATCTGGCAGGTATAAGATGGAATCTCAAAGTGATTTTGAATTGCGTTTCCTTGATGGCTAAGGATGTTGAACATTTCTTTAAGTGTTTTTCAGCCATTTTAAAATCTTCTTTTGAGAATTCTTTGTTTAGATTTATAACCCATTCTTAAATTGTATTATTTGTGTTATGGATGTCTAGTTTCTTGAGTTCTCTCTGTATTTTGGATATAATCCCTCTTTCAGATTTGAAATTGATGAAAAAAATTCCATTTTGTAGGCTGACATTTTGTCATATTGACAGTGTTGTTTGCCTTACAGAAGCTTTTCAGTTTCATGAAGTCGCATTTATTAATTGTTGATCTTAGTGCCTGAACTATTGATGTTCTGTTTAGGAAGTTGTCTATTTTGCCAATAAGTTCAAGGCTATTTCTGGCTTCTTTATCAAAGATCAAATGTATAAAGTGTCTGGATATATGTTTGGATCTTCAATTCAGTTCCATTGATCAATATGTCTGTTTTTATGCCAATATCAGGCAGTTTTTATTACTATAGCTTTGTAGTACAGCTTGAGATGAGGAATAGTGATACCCCCAGAGATTCTTTTATTTTTCATCATTATTTTGGCTATGCTGAGCTTTTTGTTTTTCCCATATGAAGTTGAGTATTGTCCTTTCAAGGTCTGTAAAGAAGTTTTTGGGGATTTGGATAAGTATTATGTTGGATCTGTAGATTGCTTTTGGTAAGATGGACATTTTTACTATGGTAATCCTACTAATCCAGGAGCATTGGAAGATCTTTCCATCTTCTGATGTCTTCAATTTCTTTCTTCAAAGACTTAGAAGTTTTTGTCTTACAAGTCTTTCACTTTCTTGGTTAGAGTCCTCCCAAGATATTTTATGTTGTTTTGCGGCTACTGTGAAGGGTGTTGTTTACATGATTTCTTTCTCAGTCCATTTGTCCTTTGTATATAGTAAAGCTACTCATAGCCACTTTACTGAAGTTGTTTATAAGCTGTAGGAGTTGCCTCATAAAAATTTTTGGGTTGCTTATGTATACTATCATATCATCTGCAAATAATGATACTTTGACTAATTCCTTTCCAATTTGTATCCATTTAATTTTCTTCAGTTTCTTATTACTCTAGCTAGAACTTAAAGTATAACATTAAATAGGTATGGACAGAGTGGACAACCTAGTCTTGTTTCTGATTGTAGTGGAATTGCTTTGATCTTTTCTCCATTTGATGTTGGCTGTAGGGTTACTGTAATTGCCTTTATCATGTTTAGGTATGTTCTTTGTGTTTCTAATCTCTCCAAGACTTTTATCATGAAGAGATATTTGAGTCTTTTGGCATCTGGTGAGATAATCATGCTTTCTTCTTCATCTCTCAAGTTTGTCTATATGATGAATTACATTGACTGATTTTAATATTTTGAAACCATCCCTGCATATCTGGGATAAACCCTACATTACCATGGATGATGATGTTTTTGATGTTTTCTTGGATTGGTTTGTGAGCACTTTAATGAATGTTTTTGCATCAATGTACATGAAGGAAATTGTTCAATAATTCTTTTTCTTTGTTGAATCTTTGTGTAGTTCTTATATCAGTGTGACTGTGGCTCCAGAATGAGTTTGACTGTCTTTCTTCTGTTCTTCTGCTTCTATGTTGTGGAAAAACATGAGGAATATTCCTGTTAACTCTTCTTGGAATGTCTGATAGAATTCTGTAGTAAAACCATCTGGCCCTGGGTTTTTTTTTTTTTTTTTTTTGGTCAGGAAACTTTTAATGACTTCTTCAATTCTCTTGGAGGTTATATGTCTGTTTTCATTGTTTATCTGATCTTTATTTAACTTTGGTAGTTGGAATCGATCCAAAAAATTGTTCATTTCTTTTAGATTTTCCAATTTTATAGAGTATGGGTTTTAAAGTAAGGCCTAATTATTCTTTGATTTCTTTGGTGTTTGTGGTTGTATCTGTCTTTTATTTTCTGATTTTGTTGATTTGGATATTTTCTCTCCTTCTTTTAATTAGTCAGATAGGGGTTTGTCTATCTTGTTGATTTTCTGAAAGGACCAACTCCTTGTTTCATTGATTCTTTGTACTGCTCTCTTTGTTTCTATTTTATTGATTTCAGCTCTCAACTTGATTGTTTCCTGCCATCTACTCCTCTTTGGTATGCTTACTTGTTTTATTTCTAGAACTTTCAGATGTACTATTAACTTGCTAATATGTGATCTCTCCACTCATTTTTGGTAGGCATTTTGAGATATGAATTTTCATCTTAGCTTTCATTGTGTCCCATAAGTTTAGATATGATGTGGATTCATTCTCTTTTCTTTTTTTTTTTTTTGAGACAGGGTTTCTTTGTGGTAATTCTGACTATCTTGAAACTAACTTTATAGGCCCAGGCTGTCCTCAGAGATCTGCTTGCCTCTGCCTCCCTAGTGCTGGGATTAAAGGCTTCACCACCACAACCCAGCATGGATTCATTTTCATTGAATTCTAGAAACTACTTTGTAGAGGAATAGGCCTGTTTGATATGAAGGAATCAAAGCCAAGGGTCCATATGAAGGGATAAAATCCAATATATATGTATATATTTATATATTTTGATAAAGTCCAATTAGCTATATAAAGGTATCACATCCACATGTCTATATCAAGGGATCAAATTTAGAGTCCTGTGTGATCCAGATGGAATATATGAAAACTGATAAGAATGTTGGTACACACCTTTAATCCTAGTATTCAGAAGGCAGTGATAGCATACACCTTTTATCCCAGTATTCAGAAGCCAGTGATACCACATGCCTTTAATCAGCAAGACAGGAAGAAGTAAATGTCAGAGTGAAGAACAAGCAAAGTGAAAAATCAGAGAAAAAATTAGTACAGTGAGTCAAACTAAAGATATACCCAACTCTCAAAATGGAAAAGAGCAGGCCCTCAGCTCAGAGACAGAGGATAATGCAGAGATGCAGCAAAACAGAAAGCCTTTCTGAGGCAGTATGGGACAGTGAGAGCTCACAGAGACGCAGAAGCAGTCTGAGGATTATGAAGCAGAGATATAGAGGCAGCTTAGCAGAGGAGTCAGTATCAGATGGGGAGAGTGAGTCAGTTTGAAGCTTAACAGAGCAATTTAGTCTGAGGCAGTCAGAGAACCAGCCAGAGTCTTTCAGAGTTACAAGAGTTTGGTCAGAAACAGTAAGATGGCTCAGAAGACCAGTTTGAACCAGTCAGCTTAGAAAAGAGGTAGTTGAGTTTAATGCATCCCTGAGTTCAGAAGAGGCTAGTCAGAAAGGCTCAGTCAACAATAAATCTCGAAGGTTGATTAGATTGTATAGAGGCTTAAATGTTCTAGATTGTACAGAGGCTGAAGCCTTCCAGTTCTAGGCTTATGATCAGATTTTATGGAGGCTGTAAAACACCAGGGCTCAAGACTAGGGACTGGGGATTGAATTAGCAAAGAATAAACTGATTTACCTGAATCTGTGTTTACTGTTTTTACTTTCTTTATTTCAGTTTTGACCCCGTTGTCATTCAGTAGGGAGTTGTTCAGTTTCCATGAATTTGCATGCCTTCTGTTATTTCTGTTGTTGAAATCCAACATAAATTTGTGGTGATCTGATAGGATGCAGACGGTTATTTCAACTTTCTTGTATCTATTGAGACTTGCTTTGTGGCCAAGTATGTGGTTGGTTTTAGAAAAATTTCTGGGAGTTGGTAAGGAAAAGTTATACTGTTTTGTGTGGGGATGAAATGTTCTGTATATATGCATTAGGTCCTTTTGATTTAAAACATGTCTTAGCTCCAGTGTTTCTCTGTTTAGTTTTTGTGTGGATGACATGTCCATTGGTAAGAGTGGGGTATTGAAGTTTCCCACTATCAATGTGTGCAGGTCAATGTGTGTTTTAAACTTTTGTAATGTTTATTATTGCCGTTGTGTTTGGAGAAAGATGTTAAGAATTTAAATATTGTTTGGGTGAATTTTTCCTTTGATGAATATTAAGTTCACTTCTTGAGTCCATTTACTTCAAAACTCTTTTCCTTATCCTTTTGAGTACTCTGAGGTAATGTTTATCTTTGACGTTAAGGTGTATTCCTTATATGCAGCAGAAGGATGGATCCTGTTTTCACATCCATTATGCTAGTCTGTGTCTTTTTATTTGGGAATTGATTCCATTGATGTTGAGAGATATCAATAACCAATGATTGCTGGTTCCTGTTATTTTGAAGTTATTGTTGTTGTATTTGTGTGTGTGTTTGTGTGTTTGTGTGTGTGGGGGGGTTGTCTCCCTTCTTTTGATTTTGATGGAGTGAGGTTATGTATTTCCTATGTTTTCATGGATGCAGTTAATCTCCCCTGGTTTGAGTTTTCCTTTTAGTACCTTCTGTAGAGCTGGATTTGTAGGTGTTGTTGGAACTTGGATTTGCTGTTGGATATTATGTTTTTTCCATCTATGGTAATTGCTGAATATAATAGTCTAGGTTACCATCTGTGAACTCCTAGAGTCTGCAGCATACCTGTCCATGCCCTTCTGGCTTTTGGAGTCTCCATTGAGAAGTCAGATGCAATTCTAATAGGTTTGCCTTTATATGTCACTTGCTCTTTTTCTCCTGTGGCTTTTAGTATTCCTTCTTTGTTCTGTGTGTTTAGTGTTTTGATTATTATGTGTCAAGGAACTTTTTTCTGATCCAGTTTATTTGTTGTTCTGTATACTTCTTGTACCTTAATATGGACCTCCTTCTTTAGGTTTAGAAAATTTTCTTCTATGATTTTGTTGAAAATATTTTCTGGGGTTTTGAGGTGTTATTCTTCTTCCTCTAGTCCTATTATTTTTAGGTTTAGTCTTTTCATAGTCTCCAAGATTTCTTGGATGTTTTATGTCAGGAAATTTTTAGATTTTTTTCATTTTCTTTTACTGATGTATCTATTTCTCTATAGTATCTTCAACTCCTGATATTCTCTGAGATTCTCTCTTCCATCTCTTTTATTCTGATGCTGTAGTTTGCCTCTGTAGTTCCTGATCACTTTTCTAGGTTTTTCATTTCCAAAATGTCCTCTGTTTGTCTTTTCTTTGTGGCTTTTATTTCTATTTTCAGGTCTTGAACAGTGTTGTTTGTCTCTTTTAATTGTTTGCTTTTTTCCCTTGGCTTTCTTTAAGGGATTTATTTATTTCTTCTAGTTATTTGTATTTCTCTGGGTTTCTTTAATGAATTTACTCAAATTTCTCCCATTGTATGCTCTTTTGTTTCCATTTGTTTCTTTGAGGGATTTATTCATTTCTCCTTTATGAACCTCTATTATCTTCATAAAATTGGCTTTGAGATCTTTTTCTTCTGCTTCTGCTGTGTTGGGTGTTCAGGGCTTGTTGTAGTAGGATAGCTGGGATTTGGTGGTGACACATTGCCCTTGTTGCTGTTGGTTATGTTCTTCCACTGGCATTTAAGCATCTTGGTTTGGGGTGATTGTAGGTTTAGGTACCTAATTCCTAGGTTTTTCTTTACTGAATGAGTGTGTTGTTCTTTGATTTTTTTTCTTTGTTTCCTCTCTTGTCTTCTGTTATTTGTGGAGTCTTGTCAAGCTGGGTGTCTCCACCGGAGTTTGGGTATAGATCTTTGTTGGCTTAATGGCCTCTAGTTCAGCAGCAACTCCATGACTTGGTTATGGGTTAAGACTTGGCTACTGTTCTTCCAGCCATCTGTCCTGGCCTGTGCTGTTCTTCTGGCTGGTTGGCCTGGTTTATGATATTTCTTCCAATAGAGTGGGCTCTGATGGTGCTGGGTGCTGGTTCTTCCACTGGCTTGGGTTGTAATAGTGCTGGCCACAGGTCTTGTGGTCTGAGGTGGCACTGCTGGAGGAGAATGGGGAAGGGCTGCATAGTAGTGGTTTATGGGAACAATACCAAGTGTTCTGCAGGCGGGGTGCTTACCTGGTTTGTCTGCTGTCTTAGCATGCCTCTCACTGTTCTTCCAGGAGCCATAAATTCAACTCCCAGCAACTACATGGTGTTTACAGACATCTGTAATTTTAGTTCTAAGAAATCTCAAGTTCATCTCTGGACTCAGTAGGCACTTAGCATACATGAGTTATACAGGCATAGTTGAAGGTAAAACACTCATATGCATATGAAATAAAAAAATATTAGAACAAATTGAAACTAGTAATTTTAATTATTCCTCATTTGAAGATAATTGATTATACAAAGCTCTAAAACATAATCTTGAAATATGTAGTTTATTTTTCACTCTCCATATGCATTGTCCTTAAAGTTAACTAATTATTCAGTTAGCATCTCATTGAAAACTACATCCAGAAAATTTATTAGTAGTGTCGAATCTTTATTTTCCTGTCTTTGGGTCAGCAAAAAGTGTCAGTATTTATATATTTTATATTATTTACTTTATATTACTACATTTATTTATTTATGTATTGAGATAAGACCCAATTATGTAATATAACTCTGACTGGCCTACTAGATGAGATTGATTTTGAAATCTATATCTACATTTTATATACCAAGACATTTCTGTATAAAGATAAGTTATGAAATTCTAATTATACCTTATCTAATACTACTATTAACATTTTAATTATGCATATTATTTCTTCTGATTAAATTGGTTGTTTACTTGTTTTATATGTATCACACTTTGGAATAGTGATACTAAAATATCATGTGTGTTTCTAATATATTTGAAAGTATTAGCGCTACATCCACAGAAAGAGAAAAAGCTTCACTCAGAATATTAATTTCTGTAAAAGAATAGGCCTGTGAAAGCTAAGGAGGGTCTATATTTCAGGGATCTCTATGGAATCACATTCAGAGGCCTGTGTGGTCTGGATGGAATATAGAAACAATGTTAAGAATGTTGGTACATACCTTTAACCCCAGTATTCAGAAGGCAGTGGTAGTACATGCCTTTAATCCCTAAACGAAAAGAGAATGTGGAAGCAGACAAAGGAAGAACTCAGAGTCAGTGTCATACAAGAAGTGACTTCTGAGATGAGTCAGTGAAGGACAGGCAAAGTGACAAATCAGAAGAATTAGCAGAATGAGTTAGTGTGAGGTCACACTCAACTCTCATGATAGAAAGGCAGACAGACTTTCAGCTCAGAGCAGGAGTCAGTTACAGCAGGAAGTATGAGGTCAGCAATCTGAAAAGGGCACATGAGTGACAAGACATAGTGACAGTGAAGTGGTCTGACTGAGGATAAGGCAGAGAATAACTGAGGCATTAGGGAGCAGTGAGTTACAGAAGCACGCAAGATGGGGGAGACACACAGCGACACAAGAAGCAGAGTTTGGCAGAAGTCAATATCAGACATGAAGAGTGAGTTAGTTTAAAACTGAGCAGAGCAGTTCAGTCTGAGGCAGTCAGAGAATCAACCAGAGTAAGTGGGAATCAGAAAAGTTGTGTCAGAAAGAGGGAGCTGGCTCAGAAGATCAGTTTGAACTAGCAGCTTAGAGGAGAGTTTGGGCCAGAACAAGCAGTATGTTGAACCAGAAGAGTCAGAGTTTAGAAAGAGATAGTCAGAGTGGCTCAGTAAGCAATAAGTCTCGAAGGTTGATTAGATTGTACAGTGGCTTAAATATTGTAGATTCTATGGATACAGAAGACTTGCAGTTCTAGGGTTAAAATTCGATTGTATGATGGCTAAGGCTGAAGCCTTCCAGTTCTGGGTTTAGGAATAGATTATACAGAGGCCAAAACATATCAGGGCTCCAGGACGAGCACCAGTGATTTAATTAGGAAAAAGGAATAAATTGCCTTTACCCTGAATCAACATCTACATCTCCTGAATCTATGGTTACAAATTTCCCACGTGACAGTGTGCAAGTATAAATTGGCTCCTACTTTTTGCTATAGGATCTTGTCCATCAATACTCATACTGGCAGAGGTACTATAACTCATGGCAGGGTGGCTAGTACTTTGACAATCTTTCTCTAAATTGGAGTGTAGACAACGCTGATTTAGGAACAATTTGTGAATAGTTTAGAATTTGTGGGTCTTTGGTTTCACTAAGAATAGTCAACTGAACTGCCCACCATGGTAGCAGCTATAGGCTGTGTAATACATAAGCAAATTTCCATTCATTTTAAGACATTCAAATACAATTTTATTAATAGAAAATTACATTTGAATATTATAAATTCTTAAATATCACAAAATAAGGTCTTTTGCCTAAATTTTTGCCTATATAAAATAGCTCATAGCTTGTGTCCCTTAGGAAGCCCAGTAGTTCCTACTCAAAAAATCCTTACATATCAGTTATTACTTGAAAGAAAAATTTAACTTATGTTAAATTTAATACTCTTCTCTCACACTGTTTTTAGGCTTCCATATTCCTACCCTCCTGGACCTTATTTGTATGACAATCTTTTTATTTCCTGTAGAACACTGAAGTAATTTATTTATCTTCATACTTGGAAATTTTTAACCTTGGACTATGACTTATTAGTCATATTAATGAAGGAAAATTCCAAACTCTCTAACATCAAGCTTAAAGTAGTGGCTGAGGAACAGGGCTACACAGGTGGGAGAGTTAGTGATTCAGCATTTAAGAGATGAAATTATCCAGAGAGTTGGTAAGAATCTGGCAAAATAATATATTTTTAAGTTTATGCTAGATGATTAGGTCCACAGCATATATTCCCTATTGCTGAATTTCTACTTGTTCATGTGGAAATTGAATTAGTATCATGAGTTACCTAAGTTTGTATAGTTTCTTCTATTTAATGAGTCATAAAATGGGTTAGATGATGGAAATCTGATTTATAGATTCATGTATTGAAAGCACATGAGAAAAAGAATATCAAGATGTTATACAAAAGAACAATACATTATCGTATTTATTATTTTGATTTGTGTGAGTATGAAGTCTGTGTGTGTGACTCACATGCTACTTTTCACTTGTGGAGGTCAGAGGACAACTTTCAGATTTTGTTTTCACCTTCGTCTGTTGGTCTGGTGATTATACTCAGGTTTCAAGTCTAACAAGGCATGTACTTTTATCAATGAAGACATCTCACCAGACCTCAAACAATACATTTAATGGCAAAGAAATCAACAAACATTTCAATCGATGATACAGTGCTTACCCATCCGTTTATTGGGTTTGGAATCTGGTTGGAGGAAAAATTCACAGATAAAAGTGCTGTGCACTTGGGATGAGTCTATTCATCAGCCTGAGAAACTTCAGAAAAAGTCTGTAATTGTGATTCTGTGACTAAGCCTCTGTGCATGAAGACATCAGAGTAAGAATGCCATTCCATCTCACCTCTGCTCTAAACTGTGTTCCAGATTTCATGACCACAACAGTACTGTTCTATTAGAGGTCTTGCATGTTCAGTCACTTACCCTATGCTCCAACATTCCTGTCATTTCGATAATGTATTTCTCACTGGTTCCTCTTATGTATGTGGTGTTATGACTCTAGATACCTAATATAAGTTCCCCATAAGAATCCTCCAATATTTTTCACTGGGCTTACTGAAACTGTTATTCTCATGTTTAATATGCATGTAGAATATCAAACCATTCAAAGGAAACCTAGACATCAATGAACCTCAAATTTCCTCATTAGGAAAAGTACAGAAGGGTAAATCTCTCTATTACTATATCCTTTGTGATTAAGTGATAAAATTACCTTCTTCTTTGCACTAAAAAGTACTCTGGAATAAGTTTTGCTTATTTTATGTGAAAAGAATTCTATTTTGCTTTATTGCATTCTTGACATGGATTCCTAGACAACTGAATTTATTTCCTATTGACATTAATACTTAAACTTTTTCAGTGCTTCCACTGCTTCAGGCCAGTTATGTTGTTAAATGGCATGCAGAAATCTCTCTCTCTCTCTCTTGTACATAGAATACATGGATAGCTTTGATTCAAAGTCACAGTACAGAACATCCATTTAAATTTGAGGTTTGGATAATAACAATAGTAATAATACTTTTTTCAATATCGGTATCTGAATCCTCACCTTCCACTTGACTAAATTGTTGTTTATAATACATATAAAAAATGATCCCCAAGTTACTAACTAAAAGTTCCTATGCTAATATAGGTATTTCTTTTATTCCATAATTATTATCATAGTCATGGAACACCATATACTTATTATAGTAAATTTATCAGTGCTTATTTCCTTTATTTAACATTGAATTCCTGAGAAATAATTCTGCATCATATCTTATTTATTAATTCCTTTTGTAGTCCTAGTACCTTGTACACGTCTGTCAGGTTAGAAATTGTTCATTACTACTGAATAAAACATCAACTTCTTGGTATCTCCTAGGCAGAAATGTAATTCAATCTAAGCAAGATACTTTTCAAACACAATGTTTCATAACTCAAAGGTTTATTAATATTCGTGTGAACTTTTTTATAGTTTTAGTTCTATTTATGTCAAACATCTCTTCTATATTCAGCCATTAAGCTTGCATTGTATAAACATTTTAGGTATTTACATAAGATATAAGGGTAAATCAATGTCACTTGAACTGTCTATAAAAATGAATTCAGGGAAGATTTCTTTACTACTCACTGGCCCACTGTTAGATGAGCTGACACCAGAAAATGAGATGCAAAATTTGAATACTGTGGCACTTATCATTAATCTTGGAACTGAGTAAACTTCATTCAGCTCAACTTCACAAATACCTAGTTGGTGAATTCTTTCACATAGAACTTTCAGAGTGGGTGAGATAATTTTTCATGTGAGGCACATGTAAATACTAAATTAACTCACATCTTATTAAATGTCTATTTTTCTTTTGAAGAAGTAAAGGAAACCAATATCATGTTTCCCAAAATCTGTATCAAATATTAATATTCTTAAGGACTAAATGCAATTTTATAAGTACACATAGATGCTATGCTACTAACCATGCATAATGTCAAACGAATATAAATCATAATAAAACACACATGTATTAGTTATTATGAACAAGTTTAGAGAAATCAGACTGTGTTGTCCAATAACAGTTGAAAGAATTTTATATTAAATATATGGTATATCCAAATAGAATGTGTATCAATAACATAACAGGGAGTTGATTGTTCCGAATTTCACTTCGATGTGGTAAAGAGTTGCTTCCATAGTTATTCAAATCGCCACTGTTTACTTCTGTCCAGAGCCATGCAGAGCACTGCTGGATTTGTACATACAAAAGGAAATGTCTTTCTTGGGAGGCTCGCTCACCCCTATTTACTCACTTGATCTTCTTCATTCAACACAGATGTACAATGAAGTCATTAAGGATGCTTATGTGTTTTACCAGAATAAAAAGCCTATAGTATACACCATTTGATCATTTGCGATCAAATGAATTCACTGATCATTCCTCTCTCCTTCTAGTAGTTAAGGTTGAAAACATTATTTGCATAAAATAATGACATTTTCTCTTAAATATATCTTTTGTTTTCTTTTTACTTTTAAGTGCCACAATTTAAAATGTGTTGGCCAAGGCAGTTTTGAAATACATATCAGTTTCAAATGTGCTGAATATTAAAAATTTTAATATTTTTTAACATTTAAAATTAATAAAAATTTAATAAAATTTAAAATTAATAAAAATTTAATAAAATTTAAAATTAATAAAAATAATTTAAAGCTTTGATACTTTGATAGTCAGTAGTACTAGTTTATTTCAAACTAACTAATGAGGAGATGGTGACTCTAAAGTATTCACCATGCTTTTCTTCCAGCACCTTCTTACTTGAAAGCATAGGAAAATAGACTAAAGCTCAAAAGACTCATAGCACTGAAAACATGGAATGGTAGAAAATATAACATCAAATCCAACAGTAACTTTAAAGCCATTATAGTTGATCTCAGAGAAGCTTAACTAAGGTTTTTCAAATTATAGATTTGTATAATGAAAAGAAAACCTGAAAATGACTGTTAATATCTTTATTTGTTCATTGAAATTTGTGCTTCCCACCCATAGTTCAATTAGTTTTAGCTATCTCTTTGTACCTTTTGGCAGTACCACTGACTCAATCAATCAGCAGTCCTTCCAAAGGCAGTGCTTTTGAGATGAGCACCACAATCCTCGTTAGATATGCCACCCTTATGGGTCCCCTTCAGCTCCAATTTGAGAAATCCAGACAACCTGTGAACATTCTTTGCATTCAAGAGATTGAGATGGACCAAAATGACCTCATCTTGAGAAAGACAATAAGCAATAATCAGGTAATAACGATACATAAAGTTATCCCATAAAGCAATACCAATACTACCCTCGACCTATACATAAAATGTGAAAGACTAGTCTTTTAAAATCATGCTTCAGTCTTTAGTAATTGTACATCATAGTTCTAGGATGTGCATTCATGTCTAAATTTAGAAGCGAGTCTCAAATAATAACAATAATATTATACACTTAATAGCATTATGAGTTAATATGACAAGCACTGCACTGGATTTTAAAACTGTCATCTTGTTATGTCCTCCCTATAATTGCATGTACGATGATTGTGATTTCCACTGTTTCAGTTAGAACAGAGACTGACACTTTTAAATTATAGAGCTGATTTAGCATCTCTACTATTGGCACTCTGGGAAAATTGATTCAAACTGGTTGTGGAAATCTTTAGTTTGAAATAATGCTGTATTTTGGAAGGAAAGGGGAATAATTATATAACAAAGCTCATTAAACTCTGTATGTTGCATTATTTCTGTATGTTTTTATTAAAAATTTTAATTGGAATACATTCATTCTACACAAGGAGGGTTTGATTTTTTTTTAAGTATCTGATATATTTGATGATGTTCATCTCTGGTGATGTTCTTTCAGTCCCTTCACAATAGTTTCCTTCCTTCCCCCAATCTTTCTTTGTTTATAATATATATATATATGTATATACATATATATACATATAAAATCATACATATATATGATTTTATGTCTACATCCTGTCTAGGATCACATTTGTTGATGTCTGGCTTATATCTGTTACCATAATGACATCTAATTACATTCATTTTGCAGCAAATGGAATAATCTTATTTATCTTTATGGACAAATAAAACTCCATTGTGTATATTTACATATTCTTTATCAATTTATCTGTTGATGGACACCTAGACTGATTCAATATCTTGGCTGCTGTGACTAGTGCTGCAATAAATATGGAAGTGCAAACATCTCTGTGGAGTCTAGATTTAGGGTTATTTTGGTAAATTCCCAGGGCTTGTTTCCTTGAGAACCTCCATATTTTACTTGTTTCCTTTATCTTAAAGTTGAGTTCACTTTTCTCTTTTGTTCATTCCATTGTTTTAATTTCTTATTTTGCACAGCTTGATGCAGCAGCCCAGTCAGTTCTCAACAGATAAAGTAGAGATAGCCAGAAAAATGATAGGTGTATATCTATAAGAGTAGAAATTTCTTCTGAGAGAAATACACTAAAATTTGTTAACTTACACTGAGATGGATCAGAAAAAAGCAAAGAAGACATCTACCTGTAAAAAAATAAAATAAACAAAAGAAGAGAATCACAGAGTTCATACATACTATTAGAATAATATAGAGGTGTTGTGGACATTTGTTATTTAGTTGTATATGGTACATGAAAATTGAAACGTTAAAATCAATACTGAAAACTAACCTTGAACAAGCGCATAAGTAACACTTTACTAAAGATATTGGATTGGTAGTTGAAATTTTCCAACCAATAGAATCCTAGGCAGAGATGGCTATATTGCAGAAATCTATCAAACAAAATAGCAATGCTAATTCCACAGAAAGTATTAATAGAAAATAAAATAAGAAGGTACACTTCTGAACTTGTCTTATAAATCCTTAATAAAAATAACACTGATATGAAAAACAGAGGTAGCTTTACTAAGAAACAGTAACTTTCATCATAGATGTAGAAAAATAATTACATCACTGACCTCTGTATCTCCTTCTCATCATCATCCACATCATATTTTCTTCTTCCTCAAGTTCATGCCCATCATCCTCCTTTTATACAAATGAGTCATTTCAAAATATAATTCATTATAGGATATTTTCTCAATTTTCAAAACTAAAATAATATAATATTAAAAAGTAAAATGATACTCTTAAATAAAAATAAGACAAGGTCATCTTAATAGGTACAAACTTTTGCAAATTTTAGATTGCATATGTTATAAAAATATCTTCACCATATAATAGATGGTAACTCTGAGCACAATAAAGGAAATATCATGAAAACCTCACAGCTCAGAATATACTAAGTTCTTGGAGATCAAGAATGTCTCCTTATACTTAGAAATAAGATAAGAATGTCAGTACTTGCCACTCTCTTTAGCATTTGTAATGGAGATTCTTGAAAATAAAATGATAAAATTAAGTAAAATTATTTATATATATGTATGTGTAACATATATGTATATATACATTTGTATGTATATAGAAGAAAGTAGCATGTTATTCACTATGCTTAGCTATTTAAAGGCATTTAGAATGTTAGCTTTATTTTCCATAACAATATCTCAGTTAACTGAGAAGAAACTTGACTTCCTTCAAGTAAGGGAAGAGGACTTTCTTTGAATATTACCATTCTGACGAAACTAAGAAATAAATTCCTATTCTATTAGCTCTCCAGTCTACGGTATTTTATTAAGGCTGATCATGCAGTATAAGATGGGTTTGGTACTGAGAAGAAATACCTCAAATGAGAGTTGTTTGGGAGCTGAATAATGTATGGGATCTGTTAAGAGGTTTGAGGTACGTGCTGGTAAATATTGATTGTGATATGAATGGGCTGGTTCATGTGGTTCTGGAGGTTGAGAAATGTAGCTACAGAAAAGTAAGTAAGATACTGCCAGTCTACCAGCAATGATTTAAGAAGCTGGACATGAGTGCATGATGCAAGTTTAAGTCTGGGTTCAGAAATGAAGGCAAAAACCATTGTTTCGATCCCAAACGGTTGTTAATCAGCCCTTCACTGTAGTCCCAGACTAAATACATTTGAGGGGACACTCACAATGAGGACAGCCTGCTTTAAGTAGTCCATAGATTCAAATGAAAATTTCATTCCAAAATACTCTCAAAGACACACCTGAAATGAGAGTCAACCAGAAATGTGGCCATGGACCCTCTTTGGATGACAAGGTTGGCAAATATAAATAATAACCAAGAGGGTAATTGGCTCTGTGAAACAAGTAGTAACTATGGCTAAAGTGTCCAAAGATAATTTTTCTCTGGTGATGGAAATATCTCAGCACTGAATGACATAAAGGAATTGCAAACTATGAACGTAAAGAAGATTGTTTTGGAAGAGCAAAAGATGAAGACAATGTTTAGGTTGAAACTGAGCTGAAGGTGGAACAAACTAAGAACAACTGTGAATGATTTAGTTAGGACAGTGAGACTGTCAGGTTCCTTAGACCCTTCTCGACTACAATAGTGTAAATGCTGCTCTGTGTATAACTGAAATCAATAAGAATGTCTACTGACTGTTTTAAAAATGAAATTTGAAAGAACTTGCCAAGGAATTAAGATAAAGGACAGATTATGGTATAGAATAAAGAATCAATGAAAGCTTATCTATTTGTCTAAAAGACTTAATTGGTAAGTCATACTTTTTATTTATAATCACTAATACAGTATAAATGTTATATAAAGCCAGTTTTAATATAGGAAAATTATCTTTGTTATTACTAAGATATTACATATGGATGCACATTAGTATGGCTGCATTTCTCCTTCATTGTACCCCCTCAAATTGTGAACTTTCTTCCTGTAATTTTCATTTTTTCTTCATATATCACTGTCTTTTTTATAGTGGTGTGGCAGTCAAATATTTTATTTGGGTTTATTAAGAATTCTATGCTCATTAGATTTACAGTTTCGTACATTAAAAAAGAATGAAGGCATAATTATACAATTTGGTGAAGTCCACACCTGGGTAATTTGTGATACAGGTGAAAACAAGATCATTTTGAATAAAGGAAAGTTTATCATTTGTTTAAAATGTGCTTTGTATTATCTAATTAATGAATAAATTAAAGTTTCAAACATGTACATATGCCACAAATACACTTATACATACATACACAGACCTTCCTCATAAGACACATACCTGGCTACCATAGTTCCAAAGGAACAAAATATATACTGGGGAACAAATCTTAAATATAGTAAAATAAAATGTTACTCCAATAGGTATGCATACTAATATGCAAGTACTAAGAAGCGAAGATGATTTTATATAAAACATACGAAGCCTACTTGAACACTGAAGACAGACTGTTGATTAATTTTTATTGGGATAGACAGATACAGGAACAGTAAAGTTCACATAATTGGGAAATAAGCTCAGAACCAAATTATCAGGTATGTCATTATGCCACTGATGTTAACACAAAATATCATCTAATGAAATCATGCAATTTTGACAGGTTGAATATGCACAACATCTTATTGGAAATTGGAAATTGCCAGATATGACCATTAAAATAATAATACAGCTATTCACTGGTAGAATGTCTGATTTAAAAATCAAGGATGATTTTTTTGGCTAGAAAATATGTAGATTGGAAGAGCTCAAGCCTAGGTTTGAAATGATGACTTTGAAGGTTCTATTACACTAGACTTTTTATACCTGAAAACTAACAAGCATTCCTATATTTAAATTTGTGTCCAAGTTGTTTGAATGTTCCATTTCTCTGATGATGTATCAAAGAAAATACCATAGCAGGAGTATATGTATAATTATAGTACTTATAATTATAAAAGAAAAAGGTAGAAGTTGGCTCAATCTAGAGTTTCCTTAAGGAATTCCTTATAAATCTTAATGTTGTAATAGCTTGACCCAAGGAAAACCATCGGTGACATGGGACATGCACACTACTACCCATGATGGAAAATCATACGAAGATATGAAATTTGAAATATTGCAATTATTTATTTAACTGTGTAGTATTTTGAGAACAGAGATTTCATGTGATTACCACTAATGTTAATAGGTATTATTTACAGGTTCTTACTGGGTATCCCCATGCTCTATTTGATAAGCCTACATTAAATTTATATAGATTGTAATACTATTCTTAGTTCCTGGCAACTCACATGATACTCACATTTTGAGTTTTTTCCAGTTTCTCTGAATGTCAGCAATGAGATTATTGTATCATGCCTTTCATTGTACATTTGAATTCCAGATTTTAGAATGGAAGCCTAGACTAGAGCCAAGAAATCTTGTTCACCTTTGTACTAACTTAGGAAACAAACTTGCTTTGTTCTTAGGTGAAATAAATCAATGTGATTTTCCCAAACCTACCACAGACAATATCATATGTTCTACAATACAATCTTTAAATGATTAATTATTTCAAAAACAGTTCTCAAATGATGTTTTGTGCTAAAAAATAAAGTATATTAATTTTTACTCATTTGTGGCTTTTATCATGTATGAAATATGTCTGACATTTGTGCTTATTTATGTAAGAGATCAAGCATTAAGATAAACTTACCTCTGAAGTTAAATATGGATTTCTTTTGTGTGAGGAAGGAAGTTTATGAAATGAGTTGATGTATCGTGAATATTAATTAGTAAAATTTGTGCTGACTTTGATGCTTATTATTTCTGTATTAGATTTCAGTTAATGTGGAAAATTGGACTTTGCTCTGATCTCTATAGAACCCAACTCCAGACAGGCACAAGGACCTCCCCATCTGTCAAATATCATGCTCTTTGGTTTGGAACATATTCCTTGCTTTGGAGCATTATGTTTGAACAGATGGAGTAGCCTGTTTGTAGATAAAATTAACAATGCATTTCTGTATATATTAGTGCATTCTAGTTTTCATAATTTTTTCCCTTGTGGTATTTAAAACACAAATTACATGTGTTGTTTAAAAGAGAGGGTTTGAAAATGCTGAGCTCAGGAAACTCAAAATAACTCTGCTGGAAAGCAGCAAAAATTAAAGGTTTTAGAAAAGGATTCCACAAAGACAGAATATCTTTTGGATGCTATAAATATATTGAACAGCAACAATTCTTGGGTTTGTGATTTCTAAAATTGTATAAAATACATAATCACAACAGTTCAGAGTGGAATGATATATATATATATATATATATATATATATATATATATATATATATATATGTATATATGTATACACATTGAAAATTCCATTCTCACATAATCTTGACTGCCTGTCCTTTTAGGAAAAAATTCTAAGACTTCTATTTAGTAGAAATGGTGACATTAAATACTTCAAAAGAAAAAACATCAAGCCCATGAAAGAAACAGAAAGAACAAATAGACAAATTTAACTACAACCTACTTTCAATTTATGTTTTCTTACAGATACATAAAACACATATGTACGTAAAATACAAATACTGCATATATATGTATGTTACAAGGATACAAATATATTTTCAAGAAAATAGCTCTGTTGCTCGTCTATTTTCTTTCTGAAGAAACACCCTGTATGACTATGTATAGTCTTTCAAGAGGTCACAAGATTTCTTCTAGCCTTTGTACTCAAAGCACATGTGCACAGAAGTATTACTTTCTGCTAGGGGACTTGAGATGATTTAATTAATTTAGCAACCTTACAAACTAACAGAGTGCCTTATTATAGGTGACGGATTTTAGGTACAGTGTCTTTTGCTACACTAATTCAATAAATTTGACTAGAAATACTTGAGTATCTAATTGTGACCTGATTTGTGTTGATGGGAGCTTAGGAAGCTTATAGAATGTTTTGCATTTTATTCTGTCAATGTTGAAAAGCTTGTTGCTGAAAAGCAATGTTGCTGGCTTCTAGCCAGTTGCAATGTTCTCTACATATTTCTTTAAGGGAGGTAGAACCCTACACAAATATTAGCTCTGAAGTAATTCAACAAGATGTGAGAGCTATCTCTTTAATAGGCTGTGTTGTGTTATCTGACTCATGGGGAAGTTCCTTTACATTTTTTGCCAGTTTATCTGCATATAACATTTGCTACAATAATCATACTAAGCTTATAGGCTTTTAAGATGTTAAATAAATTGATAAAAGTTGCAACATGGTATTTATGTCTTTAAAAAATGATTATAAAATAAGAATCACATGTTATTTTGGAACCTAATGAGAATCCAAATGCCAGTCATTAAGGTCACTACTTGTGACAAATGGATGTTTGAAGCCTCATTGAACAAATGTGTCCTTTTTACTGAGGTATATTTTTGTGTTCTTAATTTTGTCTCTATCAAATCTGTATTCCTTCTTCAAAATAGTCAGACTTAAAGCTGAATTGATTACCACTTTTGGTATATTTTTATCATCTGATACATACTTTTTAATTTTATTCTATTTTAAGCTTCTGTCTAAAGTTTGTCTTTGTGTCTCTCCTCTAAAATGTATATATTGAGAAATTTCTTATATTAAAATTTTGATTAACTATTTTAATTATAAAATATCTGTAGATGGGGCTGGAGAAATAGCAGCATTTAAAGCATTTGCTCTCTGGAAGAGGACTGGAGTCTTGTTCCAAGAACTCACATTTACTACTCACAACCACTTGTAAGTCAGTTACAGAGGATCTGACACCCTCATCTGGCCTCCAGGTTATCCTGCAATTACATAGGGCAAATACTTACATTCAGGCATACTCACACACAATATGTCTCTTGTTCATGCTCATAAATGTTTCTTTTAATTTTTAGATTCTAGTCTTTCCATGTTTGCTGATTTTTAACAAACTCTAAACACTGGCCCAACTTTTCTACCTTTAACTTATCTTCTCTCCCACTCAATCACCAGCATTCAACTTATTCCTCCAACTTATATCTCACAGGCACTGGCTACTTTATTGAGACATGAATTAAGAGTCATTGGAGAGAAGTAAATTTTTATGAACTAAACTAAAACAGAAACCCACTTTTGTAACTTTTCTACATAGAAATTCATTAACCTATACTCAGGAATGAAACTTCAGGTTGCCTGTCTTTGAAGAGATCTGAGAAATACAGTCATTGTCCAACTTGTTAAGTTCTTTGACTAAACCTAGGATAATGTTATGACCTCAAGGCACAGTGTTAGAAGGCTTGTATTCAAGCATTGGCTGATCCATGTGCTCTGTTGATGTAATCAATGGAACTAATTTCCACTTCTGTTAAAGATGCATTGAGATAAATCAAAGATTTAAAATATATTATTTATATTCTTTTCATAACCAACAATAATGTATCAGGAATTTAAAACTTATTAGAAGGATAAAACTCAATTCAGACAAAGGAAAATTTTAAAAATTTAAAACATGGTTAATAAGGACTTAGGCATTAGAGATTGAAAAAGTACAAGTAAGCAAAACAAACAGAACCTAAGAAGCCCACTTAGAGGTGGCAGTTTCAGCAGATACGCATTCTGTTTAATATGCATGTGTATAAGGACAAATACAACACAGCACTATACTATAAATAATATTATAGCAATAATAAACCCTATAATTTTTAAAAATTATTATAAAATATTTATGTATTAAATATTATAAAATGTATAAAATATTTTTTATATATATATATATATATATATATATATATATATATATATATATATATATATATAATGAGAAGATATTTGAGAAATCATTCTAATACTTTCCTTTAGATTTCTATCCACTATAATGCATTGTATTTTAGTAACATACTGTTTTTCAGTGATGTCACTGATATGTCTTGAAGAAACACTGAAAACAAGAGTTCAACATATTTATCCCATATCACCCAACCCTGCAATTATTTTCTTACACCACTGTAAAACATAACCATAATTCCAGCATCAGGTTGTTAGAGATAGGAGTATTATGGGTTCCAGGCCAGCCTGACCTGTCTTGTAAAAACTGTGTTACATTTTGAACAGCATATATCCTTCACAATATTCAACTGAAATTTAAAAATAAAATTTTAATGATTTCTATGACAGCCTTTAGAAATATATATCCATAACTTTTGGAGTTTCTTTTTTTCTTGTTTGATTTAAGCCTTTAATTCAAAATACAGACTTCATATCACTGCTAGTGCACATTCAGAACATAATGGTATTTGACAGTACATACACAGCCTCATCAAATCACTTATCTCCCTATGCTTCTGCAGGAATATTGAGGGAATCTGAATAAATCACATCTCAGAGAGTACAGCTGCTCTCAAATAGCATAACTAATAAATTGCCTTGACTGGAAGAGAGCAAATAATGTCTTGCATTTATAATCTGTGACAGCTGATGGCCCAGTCCTTGATGTGAATCAGTCACCATAACTAATTACAACCTGAAAAATTATAGACAGTCTTTATGCTAATAATTAGTAAACACCTAGCAGCAATTTCTTAAAAAAATAGAATGACAGACCTTTAATATGTTACCTGATTTACAGAACCTTATTTCTGTTTAATTTTGGTTTGTATCTTCATCACAACTTTAGTTATCTGGTTATCAGTTTAAAACATTACTGATATTATGAAACTCCAGAACAAAGTAATGTTGTCATAGAATATAAATATTTGAGAAGCTAGATTTAAAAATGTTTAGCAATATGTATGTTTTCATGGCTGACCATTTAGTACTGGATAACAAAATGGTGTGATCTTCCCCAGAGAAAACCACCTCTCCTGCTCCCAGCATTTCAAATTGCCTGTAGTTCTTTGTGTAGGGTTGAGGGCAGGTAGGTTTTTTGCCATCCAGTTTGGGATGCCTACTGTTGTATTTGTTTAGCTCATGTTTGGGCAGTCATGTTAATGAGACTTAGTCAAGCTGGTGAGACTTTATAGATGTATAGATTCTGATATTACTAAGATAAATAATCTCACAACAAATCCCTTAATCTTCCAGTTCTTACAATTTTTTTGGCCTCTCTTCCACAATGTTTCCTGAGCCTTAGGTGCAGAAGCATTTTGTAGATGTAATCATTGGGACTGATATCCACAAATCTACATTTTGATTGGTTTGGGTTTTCTGCAATGGTCCCTCTCTGTTGCAAAAAGAAGTTTCCTTTATGAGTGGTGAAGACTACACTTATCTATGACCAAAAGGACAAACATTTATGTTTTGTTTGTTGTAAGGGATTATATTGGTTTAGTAAATTAGTAGTTGTAGAGTCTCCTCCAATAATCAAAACTTCACTAAATAACCCTGAATAGTTAGCTAGGATTCCAGTACCAGCCATGACTTTACTCTCATTGACTAGATGTTAAGTTAAATTAGAGAGCTATTGCTTCTTGCCAAAGGTATGTGTGCCTCTACTGCACTCTTAGGGTTATGCGTTCTTTCTTGATGTGGTTCATAGGCATCACATGTAACATTATGAAGACTGAACAGATTCTATTTAGGAATATATGTGTGTGTGTGTGTGTATATATATATATATATATATATATATATATATATATATATATAGTAATCAGTGAAGAAAGAGGCCATGAGTTGGAAGGAGAATGGGGAGAGGTATATGGGAAGGATGAAGGGTAGGAAGGAAATGGAAGGGCCAAAATCTTGAAATTCTGTAATTATATTATAATCTCAAAAACAAAATAATACTAATTATCTATAGTGGAAGCATTTATTTAAATTGGATGTACATATTGCATATTTTTGTGTTTTTTTAAGGAGGATTGATGGTTAATACCTACTAAATTTCCTATTTAACATATTGCAAACTGTTTCAAAAAACAAGATTTTGATTTTTAATTAGTTCATTTGGCTTGACACGAACATTCTGTAGCCATGAAATTCATTTCACAACTAGGTTATAAAACTCACAGGTCAAGTGTATAATTGAGCAAAATAAAGTGACCAGGAATGAATAATTTTCATATTTAATTGCATGATTTAGAAACACATTGTGTTTTTAAGAAAGGAAGTACTGCAGGAGAGAAAAACAGAGGTTTTTCAACCTTGTTATTAACCAAAGAAACATGGAATGAAAATACAGGAAGGTGATCTGAAACAAAATGTGTCCTCTTCTATAGACCCAGTGAAAATGTTATACTAGTGAGAGATTTTCAAGAATGTGCAACAATTTTATTTCTGTGAATAAGTGTTGGGGAAATAGAATGATTGCAAAAACATAAAAGATGTGTCCTTGAAAAGTCTGGTAACAGGAAAAATAAAAAATATACACATTACAAAGAAAAACTATTGTCAAATAATAAAAATTAATCCATGTGTTACATAATGAATTATGTGACTTCCTTGTATTTCTATTCCTAGTAGATATTTCATGATGAACATGGGCTTCATAACTAAACTATGGTGTATCATGAAGTATATTAATGTACTTCTTGTTTATGTACTGTGCTACAGAAATTCTGCAATCGGAAATAGTGACATGCTTGAAATTCAAGGTCATGGAAGCATTACTATTCCACGTCATGAACCTTTAATGTTGTAAACAGAATGTTGCTGGGATGAAAAACTCTGCATCGTATTATGTTACACAGTCAGCATTTTCTAGAGGATGTAAACAGTTGTGTATGATGCAACTATGCTCCAAGAAATGGGTCAGAGCATGTCCATCATTGGAAAAATATCACAGTGCATACACACAAATCTGGAGGATTTAACTACTGTAGGTCTTGGTTGTAATGGTTACAGTTTAACTGTTTATAGGCTGCAAACATATATACTATGTTTCTGTGCTAGATATCTAATAGTAACACAGTTGTAATACATTCATTTCCAGATATACCAAAGATACATAAAAATATGACATAAACATAAAAACGCTACATTTGTACAGAGAAGTTAAGAATAGATATCAGAATGGAAGTTTCTCCGGTGGTGTGTCCTGTCTGCATGGGAAGTCTTAAGGGATTGCTGTACACTACTGTCAAAACACTATACAAATAGGCTATGCAATGCTTACAAAAATAATTTCATCAATCAATGATAATATATTCATTGTCACTCTTATCTTTATGTAGTCATTGATTTAGGTAAAAAGGCTGTTTATTCTTTTGTCTAATTCAACTACCAGTCCTAGTCCTGGATCCCTGGACTTTTTAAGTCTCTGTATAATCTAAAAAGTTTAATTAAGCCTCTGAGGTTTACTGCTGACTTCTACCGAGCTGCGTTTGTATCTCTGCCTCAGACTACTCAGACTGTCTCTGTGTCTCTCTGAGTTCTCACTGCTCTATCCTGTCTCAGTCAGCCTCTCTGCCTTATCCTCAGTCAGACTGCTTATTGTCTCTGTGTCTTGTCCTCTCACTGCCTGCTTCAGACTGCTTGCCTCATGCTGCCTGCTGTAACCGACTATGCTTTGAGCTGAGAACTTATACATGAGGACATGGGTGTGTCCTCAATTTGACTCACTCTGCTAACACTTCCTTTGATTAGTCATTTTGCCTGTCCTTCACTGTATCATCCACGATGTCACTTCTTGTGTGACACTGACTCTTTCTGAGCTCAGCTTCATGGTTCTGCTTCCACACTCTGTTTCTGGCTTAGGGATTAGAGGTGTGAACCATCACTGCCTTTAGAATACTGGGATTAAAGGTGTTTGCTACCATTGCTATCTGAATACTGGGATTAAAAGCATATACCAACATTTTTAACATTCTTTCTACATTCCATCTGGACCACACAGCCCTCTGAATGTGATTCCTTCATATAGACGCCTGGAATATAGACCCTTCATAGATTTCACACAGGCCTATTCCTCTACAACTTTACAATTTTGTGGTCTAATTGAAGTGTAATAATTTTAACTTGCAACATATATACTGTAAAGATATAAAAATTATATTTTTATTTCTATTCAACATGTTTCTACTTTTTTCTCTTTCAAATTGCTTCTGTTTTAAAATATATTTCCATCAAAATTAAGGCAGAAAAAATACATTTAGGACAATAGACGGGCAGTGTCATAAATGTCACTGTAACCACCTCTCCATTTTATCCACATGAAGTATCAATACTCAAAAAGTCTTGAGTATCAATAGTGTGTGTTGAGTTGTTATCTCTCGTGACTGTTGAAATCCCTCTGCAGAAACTGCTTGATTATTTCACAGTCCACCATTTAAAAACTAAGTAGGCATACACACAAGTAATAATGAAAGTGCAATAAACATAAAAAGTAACAAAACCATTTGCTATCATTATTAATTATCATGTCCTATACAAAACTCTGTATGCTGTTATTTAATACCACTGGCAAGACACACCTGTTTATACCAGGACACCACAGCACATGGTGACGTATTGTGCTACATACTTACAATAGCTACATCTCTAAGATACAGAAAATTTTCAGCTGCCTGTCAGTCTTAAGGGACAACCTCACTATCTGTGTAGCCATCAATGGCTGAGGTGTTTTAGCAAGTGTGGCTGCATATATTTGATGTTTTGTAACTTATTTTTAACATTTTTTCCTAATTCCCTCATTTCTCCTCTTCTTCCTTTTCTTCTCAGTTCTCTTACACCTCTTTTTCCCATTCTCCTCCCTCTCCTCTTCTCCACTCTCCCCCATCACACACTCATACTCTCTCATATCTATCTTTATTTCCATCTTATTCTCTACCTCAATCTCTATCACTTTCCTTCCTGGATGCCTACTCTGCTACATACCTTCCTCAAACATACATTCTGGAAATTTTTGGAAATATGTTCTAGAGGAGTCTTAGAATGATACGCATAGAGCTACCCTATTATGGCAGCAAAGAATACCAGAATTCTGGCAGGAATATGAACATAAAAGACAGTCTTTAGGCTTAGGTGGTAATGACTCATTTGGGGATTGGGATGCAGGCCATGCACATTACATTTGACAGGAAAATGTACATAAGATTTTGTGGAATACCAAGCATAATGATGGTGGACTATGTACTGTGGCAGAGGGAATTTCAAGCAGTTCATCAAAATTACCCCATGGGTATGAATTGTTAGCTGCTTTGAATGACATTTGCAGTCAAATCAGGAATAAAAAACAGAATTTAAATAATTAAAAAATTTGCACTTTGATCATAAAATCCCTTGTAAAGCTGGTCTTGATAAAGCTATGTGCTTAAGGATACTAATAACATTAAAATAAGTTAAGTGGGTTGTAGAGGGAGAAGAAACCTTCATTGAAAGTAATATGGCAGAAATTGACAAAAATTTTTCCTCATCAGAGGCTCCAGGTATAAAAGTGTTAACTCCTTTACAAAAATATCTTGGCAAGAACTTTCCTGATGTAATATCTCAAAATTAAAATGTATTCATTTTTATGTCGTTTCTTTCTCTTTTATCAGTGTCTCATGACAATCAAAATATCCTTTACCTAATCTTCAGATGAATTCTTGGTGACATTTTTGAACAAATATGGATTATATGACTGCTTCTGGGATGACTAAATGTCATGTAAACAAAATATAAGAAATCACAATAATTAAGTTTCATGTTCTTAGCCATTTTCTTAAACACTATGTGTGTAGAAGTTATGGAGATGGCTCAGTCAATAAAGTGCTTACCACATAAACATGACTAAATTCAAGTCCCAGAACAGAAATGGAAATGCAGACATAGTCATCTATGCTTAATTTTAATCCTAGTTCTGGAAAGCTGGAATTATGGGGATCCAAAGGGCTTGATGGCCAAGCAGCCTAGCTGACCTGTTTATCTCCAGGCTAATGAGAAGGTATATGGCATCTGAAGAATGACATCCAACTTTGCTCTCTGCTTTGTGTGACCCTATGCGTATTCACAGAAGTATATTATTGAAGTAAATTTTCATAAAACCCCATATTCTCTACTCAATAATAGGACAAATCCAGGATGATCAAGTTAGCAGATCATGAAAATAAATAAAAAGGAGTCATTGGAAAAATACTAAAATGTCCAGCAGAGGGACATCTAGACTGACAGAACCCTAGTGGTGGATTTAGTCCTGGAAACAAAAGAAAATATAAGTGGTATTCTGCACCAACTACTTCTCCCAGTCTCATCTTGCAAGTTGAATCATGTTTTCATAGATAGATCATCAAAACACAAATTTACCTGAACCTTTCCATTCCATGCAATGTAAGCAGTGGGGAATCAGTCTCTATTTGTTAACAAATTGCTAAAATCAGATGTGAGGTAAGGTGAATGTATGAAACTGTCTGAGGCCTCAGGAATATAAGATATTTAGTCTTTGACAGGATTTTCTCCAGATGTCTTTTGTCATGTCATTTGCTGTCATGGGAAATCAGGAAAAAATCCTCCACATCTGGGCAAGGAGAGCAGTGGCCACTGTTAAAACTACCCAGACCTATGTTTCTTGTCTCTTCCAATAAATAAAAGTTGTACAGGACAGAATGAAAACAAAAATTTGTAGCCTAATAAGTAAATGAAGATGGGAAATATGCCAGGAAAAACAAAAATAAGAAAACAGAATAAAAAGCATGACCTTGGGGTAAGTATTAGTATTATATTTTAGTCTCACTCTTACCTCTGGCTGAGCTAAAGAAACACTTTACTGAGCCTTGTAACTAAAGCACCTAAGATTCAGGCATTTGCAATACATTAGAGACCTTCTCCCAGCGTGCATCCACCATCATACAGAGAAAGCATCGAATAAAATAAACTGGAAAACAAGTGTGGGAGCTGTAGGAGACAAGTTCTCTCTGAAGAATATCACAGGGAAAAGGCAAAGCTAAAAATCCAGGAAGGAAGAAATATGTGAAGAAACTTGTTTTTCCAAAATTAAGGATAGATAGCAACCCCAATTCCAAAAGCTCTGAAAATAAAAATGAGGATCACATCACCGAGAAATACTTACCTGCTGTGTTCTACTGGCCAATAAAACAGAAGCAAAGTAAACACTAGAAGGAAATCAAAGACCCCTAAAAAGAACAAAGAAAAAAGTAAAGATTATCTCTCTAGACTCTGTGAGCAAGATAACAGTAGATTGAAGTTGTTAAAAGGCAGAGGCGGAAGAGTCAACCATTTTTGAAGAATATTACTAACAAATATCCTTTGAAAGTTAAACAAGTAAATTCTACCTACCAGTGAGCTCTAAAAACTGGTATTGTCAGTTCATAGCTCTGTAAATCAGTTCTTTGCTCTATAAGAAATGTCAAAAGGTACTACTGGGAGGCATAATCTCACAGCAAGCTCCCTGATCCTCTCTGGCTTTTACATTTTTTTGTCCCTCTTATACAATATTCCTTGGGCCCTAGATGTGGGAGTTGTTTTGTAGATGTATCCATTGGAACTGGGCTCCACAAATTTGCATTTTGATGGGTTGTGGCTTTCTATAATGGTCTCCATCTGTTGTAAAAAAGTTTCCTAGATGAGGAATGACTGTATTTCTCTATATGAACAACCACCACTTTACTAAACCAGCATAATCCCTTACATTTCTAGATGAGGAGAAAACTTGTAGAGTAAGAACACTATAATCCCTAATACACAAAACTTTCAAATCTCAGCCAGTATGTTTTAGGCAGTGTTCATTTTTGTGTAGAGTGAGGGCATGCTCACTGTAAAGTGTGCATGCAATGTGTTCAGAACCAAGGAACGCTTGAAGTATGCATTATGGCAAGCACTGTTAAAAAACATTAGATTCATTATGCATTCAGGAAAATAAGATATTCTCTTATCCCTACTCTTTCTTCATGTATAACCGTGAGAAAAAACATTTTTCCAGTGTCTCTCTTAAGAGAGACTTTAACTGAATCATATCCAATTTCCTTATTGTATGTTTCCATAATAGCACTGAACTTTCTTTTGTGATACTCAGCGTGGTATAAATTGCCTAGAGATTATGCTCCGTGCTACATCAAAAAGCATTTGACGTTTTCATAAAAGAGTTCCAGTGCATATCACAATACTGAAAGAGCTTCTATTATTAGCTCTCCGTCTTTTTCAACATACCAGGTCTACATAAAGTTCATGCAAATCTTGATTGTTATACTGAGATTTTCTAAAAATAATTTGGAGGAAAATATGTTAAAGAGGAATTTGTATTCTTTAATATTTTTGCCAAACTATTTTTTAAGTTTAATAGGATACACTTCAATAATCAACTTAATAGATAAGTAATAATAAGGAAAAATAAGGAAAAATATAACCAAGTATATGTATATGAAAATATCTATTAGTATTTAAGTTTTCATGACAAACAAAATCAGTACACCTCTAGAAATTGACATGAAGAGAGTTCATGATAATGTTCACATGTATTTGTAATACTTTATAATAGTTAGAAAAGGAACTAACATTATCTAAACATTATCTAAAAATGTAATTGGATCAAGTATACCTAAAAATACATTTGATGTTTGACCAATACAAAATGCTAATTATTTAATTATTCCACAATATACTTTAATCTACTATAAAAATACATTTGATGTTTGACCAATACAAAATGCTAATTATTTAATTATTCCACAATATACGTTATCTTTATAGTTTCTACTATAAAAATACATTTGGTGTTTGACCAATACAAAATGCTAATTATTTAATTATTCCACAATATACTTTATCTTTTTAGTTTCTACATTTTTGCTTTTTATATTTAATTGTTAAGTCATTCTTTAGCATGATCATCCTGCAATATTTTGATATGACAGTTTATTGTCTTTTATAAATTCAGTATTATAATTTTATAGAGATTATTTTTCATATAATTTTAATATTTTAATTGACTTAGAATTACGTAATTTCTCTTCTCTCTTTTTTTTCCCTTCAGGACCTCCAAACTACCCTCTCTCAAATTTCTTCCATATTCCTCCCAATTCTGAAGTTAAGAACTTCTCTTTCTTTTCTCTTTTTTCTTTTTAAAATATTTTATTAAAAATTTGAGTTCTATACAATGATCTCGATAAAACCTTCTTCCCATCCTTCTATGACCCACCAAGCCCTCAAAAAACAAAAACAAAACCAAAAAAACACAAGAACACCAACAGAAACTCAAAAACAAAAGAAAATTAAGTCCAGCTAGTATGGCAAGAACATTAGATCACCAACGTCACCACTGATTCTGGAGGCATCTGACTGCTTTACGAGGGACATTCATTCGGTCCTTACTAGCACAAGACCAATCACAACCCCAAATTTGGGCCCCACTGCCCAAGCCTGCAGGCACTCAGACATTGCCAAGACACCAGGACACTGAGCAGACACCTAAACACATGCATGCACCAGGGCATCCCTCAGGCATCCTGCAGGTACCAGGACCTCCTGTAGGCATCCAGACAGCCAGCAGGCACCAGAATATCCCACAGGCACCAGGGCGGCCCACAGTCACCAGGGCATCCTGAAGATGCCTGGGCATCATGCATGGCACTGGGAAAATCTGCAGATACCCGGACATCGTGCAGGCATTATGACAGAACAGAGGCACCAGGACTTATTGTGCATCCCACAGGCACCAGGGCTTCCCATGAGCACCAGGACATCCCCAGGCTCCAGGGAATTCCACAGATGCCTAGGCTTAATTCAAGCACTGGGTCAATCCACAGACACCCAACTATCTTGCAGGCACCTGAATCTCCTGGAGGTGCACCCAGACATCCTGCAGGCACCAGGACCTCCTGAAGGTTACAAGACCTCCCACAAGGCACTAAGGGATCCCATAAGCACCAGAACTTTCCGCAGAAACCAGTACATGCCTCCCACCGCTTCTTTTTCTTTGATTGTTATTTGAATATTATTACTACACATACACACACATAATACATATATGTTTTACATATAAATATGTGTGTATGTGATGTATTTATGTGTATGCACAAATTGTATATAATATAATCTGCTGATCCATGTGTGTGTGTTTGATTGTGTGTATCCTGCTGAGTCTATTTTGTTGGTGCTGTCCATATGGTTTCACAATGACCAGTCTGCATTGTGCATTGGACAACCAATAAAAGAGCTCATACCTAGAAGAGGTTAATTCTTCTTCTCCCAGCAATCATTAGTTGCTTGTAGTCCCCACCCCCAGGATAGGGCTCTGCAAACGTTTAGCCTTCCACATTAACATGTTCTTATTGTCATTTTTCTGATCTTATTTATGCAACCAGTTCTAGGAGAGACTGTTCAATGTAACCTTTTGTTTCCTCTCAGGGGTGGAGGATGGGTCCTTATTACTGAAGACAATGAAGACTTAGGACATAAGATTGAATGATTCCAACTGTCAGACCTATAACTCTCTCTCTTGTGGTCTAGCTTCAATGATTGCAGAATAAACAATAGAAGTTGCCCAGGAAGAGGAGCCATGGAATAGTCCTATCTGCTGTAATACATATTAACCATAACAATTACAACATATGAATAAAGGTCCAAAAATGTGGCACTTATATCTTGATGGCAACTAACACCTGTCAAATTGGACTTAAGCCCCATTCAACAGGAGGCAAATCATGACTAGTATTGGAAACCTAGCAATCTTCCAGAGCTACTATCACAATTATTCTAGAACAGCATAATTCTTCTTTACTACATGCTAAATCATAGCCTTATACTCATAGATAAATGTAGCTACCTCAATTCCTTAAAAAAAGATTTTCTTACAGCAACTGGAGACAATCACAGAAAACCATAACTAGATACTTCTCTTGTCTGGTGTTGAGGTGTTTTGTTAGTGTATGGCTCCTGGGGTGAGCACTGTCAATCAAAATGGGAAAATTGAATTAAAAAAATATATACCTATATGTATACACAAAATACATATGCATATATATGTGCATATATACATATATATGGATTATATGCAATATTAGGAAAATATATAATAATATAATTCCTTATGGCATTTAATTCTTTTTGAAATGCTTTATGCTAATTTTTTTACTATATGTTATGTATAAAAGGGGGTATTCATGTGAATGCAGATGCATATAGAGGTCAGAAGTAACAAATCTGCCATGAAGATATGAAGATAGGAACATAGAATTATAGGCAGGTATGAGCCAACCCTACATGGTTTCTAAGAAAGGTACTTGAGTCCTATGCAAGAGTAACACTTTCTTATAAACACTGTGCCATCTCTCCAGATCCTTCCTTCTTTCTCATGCATTATTATACATTTTTGCTCTGAGATCTGGTCAATCTTTACAGGCATAATGAATTTCTTACTTCAGAAGTTCTGTTACAAAACAAATTCTTGTTAAATATTGAGTTCCACGCCAAAAATCATATAATGCTACAATTTATTAATATTAAATTATTAAATGACTTGATAAAGGACTAGCAGTAATTGTAAAGAATATCAGAGAGTTCGTGATGCATGATTTCTTAAAGTAAAATGCTAAGTAGAGTAGCAGCTGATGAAAAAATAATAGAAAACACGTGTACACATTTTATCTGTAAACATAAATAAACTAAATGCATCAGCTTCTTTAGAAGCAAAATAAAGTAACATCGATAGAGAAGCACTCTTTCATAATGAATGAATTATATGAGACAACGAAACCTCTAAAGCAGCTGTATGTAGTCATCATTGAAGTAGAGGGCAGAGATACAATCCTAATAATTGCACGTCTGTATTCCAGATTATCTCATTACATGTTTAAAGACAGAATGTTCAATAGTTATGATTTCCTTGAAGAAAAGGAGTAGAAAAATACTGTTTTCTAGATAGGGTTATTGAATTATCCACTCATGTATAATGAACTATATGGAAATTAATATTTATAAGAATAAAATATTTTATCATTTTAATTTAGTAGAATGCGCTACCTTTCAATGGCAAATGTTTATCCCATTATACTTGTGTTCAAGGCAGGGAATGCCTCCAGATTCTGCACATACCCTCTTCCCATTTCCCTAATCAACATTGATTACAAAATTCTTGTTAATTGACTCAATTGTGTTATGCTTGTCTTGACTCATCCAAATCAAGCAGGGCTCATTAAAATTCAAGTTTCCTGTAATAACATCAGATTATACATTAATAGGATCCATTTGTTTAGAGACAAACTAGATCAGATTGCAATATTTTATGCATGAAAAACAAATTTGACCAATAAGTATAGCATTTTTTATGCAGAGTTAAAAACCTAGGAAATGACATTTTAAATATTTCACACTAGCAGTCATCTTAGGAATAAAGTTAGTGAGATACATATATGTATACTCAGTGAACACATATTGATATTATGTGCTTAATAATTTCAGTCATTTAAGTTCAAAGTGTATTTTTAAAGATTATGAGTCATATTTTGAAATTATATCAACCCATGACTGAAAATAAGAATATTAAGTTCTATTAAAGAGAGTAAATTTACAGAAACATCCCTATTTTGGTGGTACTTTGTAAAGACTTCTAAACTTCATTTTTACTTATTTCTGCAATTAATTTATCCTTTGATAATTTCACACATGAATACACTTACTGCCTCATGTTCTCTTTGCTCCCCCTTCCATCAAGCATGTTTCTTCCCTTAAATTCCTCCTAACTATCGTGTTTTAGTTTTCTTTAACCAGGACTGCCTACATGGGCATAACTGAAGACCTATCAATTAGAACATGAGCAACTCACCACTAAAGATAGTGATTCTCCCTTCCCTAGCAGCTATCAGTTGCCAATAGCTTCTTTCTCTAAATAAGCCCTTACCCAATCCATGAATGAAAGTAGAAAGGACAAGTATTGTATAAAATGCTAGTATATTTTCTGAAGACAGTTTTAGGCATGAATTGGAATGGAACCAAAAGAGAGGCTATAGGATCTGCAGGTGACAAAACTGGAATTTCTTGGCTATCCAAGACAATTAGAACACAGATGATTCAATCCTGAGCCATAGATGCTGAATATAGAACTGTAGAATTTGGTGTTTTCCCTACTAACTTTTGATCTTGCTTTTGTTCTGTTTCCCCATTAATTCTTTTTGGAATGGGAATGTTTACTCTGTAACATTGTTTATTTTAAGTTTGCAATTTTGGTGTTCATTTTACAAGACCTCAGAGTTGTGTCTTGAGTCTTACAAGAGACTTTGGAATTTTAAACAATTTTGGGTACTGTTAAAGACCATGAGGCCTTTGAAAAGAAGATAGAATGCATCTTGCTTTATAACTATGAAACTTTGGAGAAATAGGGTAGAATGCTAATATGTAATGCTGGGATTCAAATTGGCAAGGGGTAGAGTTATGATAGTCTTCATTGTCAACTTGAATAATGTATAATAATCATAAAAGTACATCTCGATGTGAGACTCTCATAGTTTGCTGTCTTATTGCTGTGATAAACACCATAAGCAAAAACAACTTGGAGAAGAAATTGTTTGTTTTAACTTATAAATCCCAGGTGACTATCCATCACTTAGTCATGTAAGGATAGAAACCCAAAGCAGGAGCCTATAGGCAGGAACTTAAGCAAAAACCGTGGAGGAATGATGATTTCTGATTTGTTTTCAAGGCTTACTCAGATTTATTTTTCAAACAACCCAGATCCATAAGCCTAGCAGTGACATTATTCACAGTGGCTTGTGTCCTTTGACATCAATCACTAGTCAATAAAATGTCTATAAACTTGCCTATCTAAACTTACTATATGACTCCAGTTTGTGTCAAGTTGATAGAGAAATAGCCAGCAGGAAGTCTATGAGGGAATTTCTAGCAATGTTTAACTAAGCAGGGAAGACCCATTCTTCAGGTGGCTGACATAATCCTCATTGGTTTGGGTCTCAAATTGAGTAAAGAAGAAAAAGCAAGCTAAGTAGAAGCATCTATTTTTCTCTGATTATTGATGTGGATGCAATGTGACCATTGCCTCATATCCTTGCTGCCAAAGCTTTCCTGCCATGAGGGACTGTACTCTCAAACTGTGTCAGAAAAACATTTTCTTCTTTGCATTGCTTTGATTAGATATTTTGTCAAGTAACAGGACAAGTGACAATGGGAAACATTTATGTAGTTGCCTCCAATATTTTTGATTGGGATTACAGTGGTTTGGCTGTTTCTAGAAAAAAATATGTCTCCATATTTTGGTTTATGGCTCTCTTCACTGCCTTGAGCTCTCTCTCTCCCTCTCCCCCTCCCATTCCTCTCTCCCAATTGCCTTTTTTTTCTGTTTCTGTCTATCTTCAAAACCAATGGACTAATACTAATCTCCCTTTCGTAATTTAGTCAGTGAAGTTTTCTTTCCTTTCCTTTTTATTCTTTTCTTTTCTCTTCTTTTCTTTTTTTTCCTTTTCTCTTCTTCCTTCCTTCCTTCCTTCCTTCCTTTCTTTTTTTGTTGTAACTCTGGCTGATCTAGAACTCTGTAAAAAAGGCTGGCCTCAAACTGCCTCTGCCTCCCAAGTGCTGGGATTAAAGGCCTGCACCACCTGACTCACCTTCAGTCGAGTTTTCTAGGCTAAAATTATACTTCTACTTTTCTTCATATCTTATATATATTATATTCTTCACATCTGAATATTTTCTAAGTGTTTGGACTTGACTATTAGGGCATTTTTAGAAGAGTATTATTTTTATATTTGTGTGTGTGTGTGTGTGTGTGTGCGTGTGTGTATGTGTGGCATATGCATTTGCGAGCGTGTGTGTGTGTGTGTATTTTCATGAGATTATGTGTATGTAGAAGGAGCCCAAAGACTAGAAGAAAGCACCCAATCCCAGAAATTAGTGGTATAGTCATAGTAAGCTGAAAGATGGGTACTGGAAACCAAACAAGGGTCATTTGCAAGAGTGGTATATATTTATCCAATAAGACAACTCTCTGGTCCCTATATAGACATTTGTACTCCAACCCTTTAAATGCATTAGATAATTCCAATAATAATTCTTGACTATCCCTCCCCCCAGAAACTTGATATTATCAAATTCTATCACATATTCATAAATATATTCTATTGTTTACATTTTGAATTTTTATGAGACACTGACTCCTGCTCAAACCCTATGGAGAATGTCAAATTTACATTTGGTGTGAATTTTGCCAGATCAGGTTCAGGTTGTATAGAACAGTTTCTATTTTTTGAACAATAGGCCCGAAGTCATTCTGCTTTCAAACCACCTTTAACATTGTACTCTTTTTCATATGGTTACTGACTACATTCTTAAAGCTTCTCGCATGCTAATAAAAATTAGATCCTCACACGCATTAGCTATAAATTGCCCCATGCTTCCTAAATCATGAAAATGGTTTCCTAAGCTCTCTTTGCCCAGCAGTCTCTCTAGCTATACCACACACTGCTTTTTTATCCTATAGAGAGAAGTCACATTCTCCTGAAACTAAACCATGTGTCATGAGATAAACGAAGATAAATGCATATATACATTTTGACTTTGATTGTGTTAGAACAAGTTGGTAGGACAGAAAAACCAACAAAATACACTGCTGACTCTGAATCCTACCTCTCAGGCTTTTGCCAAAGAGAAGATGGAAAGGTTCCCATTTCTGACCTGCTGCCCTCTCTCCCTCCCTACCATCACTAGGTCTCATCTTAAATCTATACCATGATAAAATATTAGCGTTATCCCAATTAATATTTTGTGAACCAACTCAGCCTGAAAATATTAAGAATGTGTTATCCACATAAATGTACGTGACTTTTCCTTTTATGTATTTGCAACTTATAATAAGTTCAGAGAAGTGAAAGAAAAAAATAAGTTAATTTTTACTGTCTCCATGAGCATTTAGATTTTCCTTCTTTAAAATATTAATGTGGAACCCAAATTTTTTTCTGCTGCATGCTTCCATTTTGTTTCTGTTTTGTTCCAATCCCAGGCTGCAGTTATAAAATGAGCACAGACAAAGGGATATAAAAAGAGACTGCATTTGAAGGTACTTTGACTTGGGGCATGCCCTTCCATCTATCTGTTTTTGTTCCCATCAGTCACAATCCTCCAATGTCTCTACCACACATTCTGTCAGGGTTTACAGTCACATGCTGTGGAAGGAAAGTGGATGGACTGATTTCATCTTTCCAAAACATAATTTTCCATGAAAAATGCTAACATATTGCAAAAATAATTTGGAACATTTATATCCATTTTACATGGATTTCCCCACTTACATATTTCTTATATGTTTCTTTACTTTTCAATTACTAAATTATCACTTTTATAATCAGATATATGGCAATGATAAGCTTTAGTATTTTATGCCAGACAAATCTAAAAATATAATAATGAAAGATGGAACTAAGTAGACTTTAGCACTTTTATGAGATTTTGAGTACATTAAACAAAGGCAGAAAGCTTATGTTCCTCATATAGTATACATACTTTATATTAATACATGCTCAATGACATTCATTCAATAGAAACAAGTATCAATTACTTTTATTCTAATGGAAAACAAGGTATTATATTATAAGGTTTATATGTTATAAACCTTATATTATAAAATATTATATACATATTTATTTATATATTTATATAAATAAAATACACAAAATATAAAAATATATATTATAAAGTATTATAAGGATTGCTATATAGAAAATATCTCAGAAATTACAAATTATATTACTTTCTGAAAATATCAATTATAGTACTGTGGTAATAAAACAGTAATTTCTATTTAACTTAAAAGTTGGGACTAAACGGATTTAATAAAAAGAAGTAGCAGCTGTAATGAAATACTGTTCATTGTAGTTAGAAACATACATTTAATCTAAGCATGTATCAGTGCTACACATTAGACCAAAGGGCTACTGATTAGGCATGGTACACTTATCAGGTGATGATTTGTGATTTGAATACATACCAAATAATCACTGGTCAAATCTCTGTTTCTGCGTGAATGTGTTAGTTTTGTTGAATACGGTATACTTCTCAAGTCTTTTACATATTTTAAGTATTCACGAGGCCATTCTTGAAGAATATAGACATTCTAAAATAATATAAAAATATTACTTACATGACAGGAATAAGTGCTGGGGAGATGGTTCACTAGATAAGGGAATGTGCTGCTTTTGCAGAGGACCTGAGTGTGATTTCCAGAAGCCACATCTAGAAACTTATAACCACCTGTAACTACCACATCTTAAGCCTTCTTCAACACATACAGTTATATATACCCCCCTCCACAGGCACACAAGCATATATTTTTTAAAAAGTAAATATTTTTGAACTAACAGCAATGAGAATAACATTTTTATTTTCAAACTTTTGAAAACATTTCACAAGAATATTCTGAGAAAGTTGAAGTGCAAGTAAAGTGGTCCTTAATTGGTGCTATCTTTTCAGCTAAGAGAAGACTGCAATCTGGAAGCTACAGTAGCTTTCAGAACTGATAGTGGGTATGGGCTGTCTTATCATGTCTGGCAGGGATTGGACTTTTGTCATTTAGACACATTTAGACACTTCCCTTGCCACTATCATTTCATTGAAACTTTCATTGCTTGAAATGATGAAAAAGTGACAAAGTACCAATCAGACACTGAGTTGTATTACACTGACTGCCAAGATTCCTCTACTCAGTTGGATTGAGCCAAGTTGAAAATGCCACTTAGAAACATTTTGTTTGCCTTTTTCCCCCTCTTTTGATTGACTTACATTAACAACTGTATTTTGAAGTCTGTTATTTCTATCAAATTTTCCTTAAGGATTCTTCTTTAAATATAACGGTTGTGTGTGAATGTAAACATTATGAGCATGAAATTAAAACTAAATGCTCAGTGGATATGTTTATGTCTTTTTACTTGTGCATACAGTGGTAGCTGTTGATATATATTTTTAAGTTTTTATTAGATATGTGACATTCAGCTTTATGTGTTGCTATACCACATATTTAGAAGGTAAATGGGTACCCTATGAATCTGATTTTATTTGGATATAATAAGAAGGTCTTACTTTCTGTGCCTATAAATGTAAAGAAAATCAGCAATACCCTGTAAAGCTCACCTACATAGCCACAACCTAGAAAACTGTCCTCAAAGATTAAATGCTCCTGCTCTTCAATCACTCATCTTGACTTTAATATTTGCCTCCAAAAACATTTATCTTGATTATAAACATAAAGGTATATTTTGTCAAGAAAATCCATATTACTAGGTGATTCTGAATGTCATGTGTGAAATTCTAGAGTACCAAATAGCATCCCACTTATCTTCTCCTTAATGTCTATATATCCTAGAAATCATATAGATTTTGAAGCTTCTTGGTGGTTCTAATGGGAAATGTACTCCATATTCTAGGGCATTTAGATACTTGATCCCAGTTGATGTCATGGTTTCAGTAAGTGTCAGTGGAGCATCACTGATGAAGGAATATCATTACTGGGAGATGGGTTTGAGACTAAAATGCCTCCACATAAGCTTTCTTTTTCATGTTTGATGTTTAGGACATGAGCTTTCAGCTTCCTTCTCCTGCTCCCATGTCTGCCACCAGCTGCCACACTTACCTCGACATTATAGACCATCTGGAACTCTAAGCTGAAATAAATTCCTGTTCTTTAAGTTGCCTTCATCATAGAATTTTACCACAGCAACAGAAGTGGATAATACAACCTCTTTCTATTATTACTTTTCTCACAATTTTTAAATGCCTCATTTAGTAGTATATTCTCAATTTCATATACGAATAATATCCTATGAATTTAGTATTCTTAAACATGTATAATCCTTGGCTTTGGAGAGGATGTATTCTAATCTTTCTTCTTGGGCTACGGGGCAGAAGCAGCATATACATTTTCCTCCAGAAGTTTAAATCTATTTGATTCAATAAACACTATGAGGTCCATATCACCTATTTGACACACATGCATGGTGTATGATATTTGACATATTGTGGAATCAAGGAGGGTTTTTAAAAACTCCATTTGGATGAATAAAATATTTTCAAATAGGCCAATAATCTTATATATTAGCAAATTATTTTTACAATTTAGGGAGAAACTGAAAACAGAGAACCCAAATCACATTAAATTTTCCATCCAAGTATAAGTAAATGAACATAGGAATGAGCTATGATTATTATATACATAAATACACATCTTATGACTCATCCTACTTTGAAATCATATTTGTTTTCATTTGTTCAAAAGAGGGTGGTCTGGACAAAATAAACAATTCAAGTGCCAAGCACCTGCTGCTTTTCATGTGAGAGGTCAAATCAACTGAGTTCCTCATAGTTAGAGAGCGATGATACTGTAGACAAGTTTTATGTCAGTATTGTTTTCAGAATATTTTGTCTGGTGATATTGTGAATTTTAAAAAATTTCAAATTTATTTATTACAATAAAATAAAATCCAATAGGTCAAGAACCTTGAAATGTCATTTACCAATGTATGAACTAATGAGAATAGAATTTAAATGTCTGAAATGTTCCATGCTGGTTACCTACAGGTTATACTTTAGGTATACAAAAATATTAATTTGGTATTGGAAATCATGCAAATAAGGAAATACAATGAATCCTGTGGAAAACTTTTGCAGTCTTAAATGTAGGAATACTAAGTAAAGACAAGTTTAATGCAAAACTATGAAGACTTCTTAAATATCTCAGAATTATCTTTTCAAGAGGTAGTTACAAAAATACCTTTTATTTCCAGTAACACTTTGTGAACTTCATTTACTCTGCATGCTAAGTATAGTGATTGACTAGTGTTGAATTAGAATTTTATCTTTCAGTCACCAAAGCAAACAATAATCAGAATAGTCAGTTTTACATGGAAAATAACCTATCATAATCAGGATTTAAAATAAATGTCTCATTATCCTCAAAAGTAATTCTAATATCACTTAAGTATCAGTAAAATTTGTACATTCTTATTGATATGCTATAAATAAATATAACTCCTCAAGATAAGCCAATATCACAAATGAAAATATATTCAATAGACGTGTGTTTTCATGGAACTATTTATTAGATATAGGAGTTAAATTAGAACGGTGAACATGAATTGTCCAAATACTAGTGCATACAGTGAGAATGGATAGATGGGGTCCACTTGATAAAAGCTAGACTCTGTATTTGTTGAGTGAAAATAGTATCACAATTCAGCACCAGGGATATAATTTAGAAATATTATCATTTAAAAATATTAAAAGACACTAATTTTTCTGAGTTTAGTCATATTATGTGATAACAGTATCATGGAAATTATTAGTTCACAAGCACTAAAATGAAAACTGTACTACAAACACAAACTTCCTCCAGACAGAAACAATAGCTTAAATATTACTTGCTGAATAAATCAAGCAAATTGTAAACTATCATTTTGCCTTCCCCATCATTTTCTACATAAGGAAATGTGCTCACAGTAATTAACTAGGAATTCAGGCTTGTTGTTGAGTTATCCAAGAGCCCTTTATGTCAATGCTAATACTTTGCACAATGTAATATGAAATAATCATTTTGTCTTTTATGAACCATTGTTTATACCAACAAGAGCTCCTGGGAAGATGAGACCATTTTTAACAACACTGAAACTGTTATAAAAACACAAAATGCATAATGCTAAGCTCTTAACAACAGATGAAAGCCAGCCTCCTCTGAATGGACTTTAATTCATGGGAAAATATTATGGGTCACGTTCCTGTGTATCTAGCAATATGATCACTTTTGGCTTCACAGCTGCTATAAATTCAGTATTGACAGGACTTCAAGATGAGGCACAAAGTTATTTCCTTGGTTGTCCCAGATATTCAAATGATGAGGTATACTTTTATTCTAGAAATTTTTCTTGTGATAATTTGCTTTTATTCAGAACTATAAAGCTTTGTTAAAATTGGGTCATTCTATTATCAACATGTTCCCAATAAGCCAAGAGTAGACTTAAAGTAATTTAGAATTTAGCAAATTCATTTTAACTAATAGATCCATTTGAGCAAGCTTTTGACAGGCAAAGAAAAATAATGCAGCCCCAAATAAAGTCACTCTTAATTTAACATTTTGTTGAGCTAATAAAATAAAAATTTTTTCTGGAATACATCTTCTTGACTTTTACATGAAAATAACATTATTAAATTTCTTTAATCTGTGTCACAGCACACTACCTAGACACTAAGACTGAGAATAAGCAGGGACGATATTGAAAAGACATAATGACTTATATTTAATAACTAGAGACTGTATGGGGCATTCCTTTATTAAATATTTACCATCTGCTACAAAACAGATGGCCCAAGTTGTTCCTTGGTAATATGACTTACAATAATTCGTTAGTTTTGTTCTAACATAAGCAAAATATGTTTAAGAGAAAAATAAATACAAAACATTCTTATAAAGAAGTTTATAAAAAATTTAGCTCTTAAATTTAAATATTTTATAAATCAAATTTAATGTAGTCATTTGCCATTATTCATTTATCTGAAAATGATGCAGATTCTTTAAATAGGAAGGATTGTGTCAAAATAGTAAGAGTTGTGATATATGTTATAAATAATGGAACCATCTAATAACTGATGAAAATGAATAATCAAATATTTTCATATTTTATTAATCTATTTGTCTGAGAGCCAGGGAGCTTTGAAATTTTGATATAACAACTCAATATATAAGAAGAAAAGTATAATGTCATCTTCTTCTTACTGTCCGAACAAATGGATGATAAGAGCAATAGATATTAAATCAGCCTAAGTATGTAGTAAACAATACACAGGACATTTGCTTAAACTTGACTGCTTTTCACCTTTCATACCTGTTCTTAACTTTTGACTTTTAATTGGAGGAATGAGTAAAACAAGTGTGACAAACAGTTTTGTGTATAAATAACTTACAATAATTGCCTTAGTGTTAATTTATGCAAACCCATATAAACCAAAATGCATACATAATTAACTTTAATCATATCATGGTAACTTTATACTTTTGTACTTGCATAATTCATGATGAACCTAGCAGTAAAGACTATCATATTTGTATAAGTCTAATATATAATGATAGTACTACACAACAATGAGAAATATAGGAGACATGAAAAATACCTTTGGAAATAATTTGTTGTATATGAATGACCTCTTTAACAGCTGTATACTTAAGATCCGTGACAATCATCAGGTCACAAAGTTTGCTGTTTTTAAAAAGTATAAGTCTACATATTGTTTAAGTATAAATTTAAAGTAAAGTAAAAATGACTTCAGTTATTATAGTTAAAGTGTCACTCTTTCAACTTGATTCTTCTCATTTTCTATTTTTTAAAGTTGCATTATTATAACATTATAACTGTTGCATCTTTCTTTGGACTTGAGTGCTTTCTTGTATCTAGAACTAGACTATATTAAAATATCTGTATGCATAGATCACATCAGTGCTTTTATAGTTAAGCCCTAACCCCCTATTTGGTTGTACGTAAAAATGATGCTTCTAAAGAAGTAACTTAATTAAAAAGAGGTGTAGGGACAGGACCTGGATAAGATGTGTTTAATATACCCATAAGTAAATAGTTTCTGTTTACACATTTCCAATGAAGAAAGACTATGTGAAGACAGTGGAATCTGGTAGCGATTTTCAATAAATCAGAGCCAACACCTGGATTACATACTTCTAGGCTCCAGGATTATAAAAGAAATACCTGTGGTATAAACTACATGAATGTAATATCTTGCCCTGACAGCTAGAAATATAAATCTTTGTACCTGTGTCAGAATTTAACATATATCCTGCTCCAAACATTGTCCTCACCCATAGTTATATGGACCTCAGGATCCTTACACTTTGCGTAAATACTGACCTGCTGTGGGTTTCTTTATTAATTGGCATCAAAAGCTATAAAGACTAGATTTAAGGCTCCTTTGATTTTTAATATTACTGAAAAAACTTTAGTAGGACCACTTCTCATTCACAAGAACACGTGAAGAACATAATGTAAGGAAGCATTCACAGGAGCTGAAAATGAAAATACAAAAACTAGAAAGCATGGTAATTTTTAAACCAAAGTTATAAAGAAATAAAAATTAGGCTGAAATGAAATATTAACACAGGAAAGATTACCAAATGGGTAGCAAGACTAAGGAGGGGCACACGGTAGAGTAAGCCATTCCCAATGTAAGATGAATACATGCTCTCATTCTGCCAGACCTCAGTCGTGACATGTACTCCAGCAGCAACTAATGCTCCAAACTCTGAAATGATTTGGTTTGCCTTATTTCTTATATGTGACTGATTATGAAGTATATATTATTTAATTATATTTAGCAATGTTTAAGGATAGTTTAAGTTAAAATAAAAAGGATTTTTAAAATTAATACTTTCTACATTAACTTTATGAGGCAAAAGCATCAGACATATCAATTATCTATTCATATACACATATTTAAAGATATGTATTTATAAGAACAAATAGATATAGTTCTCTAAATATTTAAGAAAATTTAATGGTTTTAATTATGTGTTAATATTTTATTATAAGATGGGGAAATATATTACTATGATTTCTATATCACACTTGCTATAGTCTGAAATAGATACATTAATATGATCAATCATATATTTGGATCTGTTGCTGAAGAGGAGAAAGGATTGGTGGTGTTGTACACACTGATGATAATTCCTGCACAATCCTTTCATTCAAGTGCTGCTCCATAATGCAAAAGTCAGTTCATTTTATACTATCCATCAAAAACTATTGCACGTAATGTAAGTTTCCACTCTCTGCTTTCCTGCAAAAGAATGTACCTGTGCCAAGTCTTGCATTAAGAATATGAATTATGTGACAGTAGCTGTAGTTACATTCACGAGATGCATATTTTGGCAAGCACTTTACATTGCTCTGAATCTATCTGACAGATGAGTAGGCATGTTTATATTATCTTTGTTGAATACTGATAATATAAAATGAGTAGAGTAAAAGGCTTCTGTCCTGTGCCATGGCATTTATTAATTATGTTTGATGCAGAGAGGGCTGCAAAGATTGATGTGCATGGTTGGTCCCCATCTGAGCACACTACACACTCCTTTTAGTGCTTTATGTGCTAACACCTAGTGCCATTAACAATAACTCCCACATCGTAAATCCTTTCCTAATCATTTTGATGTGATTGGGGAAAGAAACCTTTAATTTTCATATCTCATTACAATAAGGTCTTCACAGATATAATATTGCTAAACTAATCCAAAGTATATGCATTTTCGCTATTCTTACCACTACTTTATAATATTATTTTACATATCAAAGAAAAAGAGAAATATTTCAAATTAGGAATTTATGAAATATTTGTTCTATGTAGAGGAATATTTGATCTTTTAATCCATCAGCATAGCTGTTCTAGGGTAGAAATAATGTTGTTACACACATTTAATCCCAGTATTCAGAAAGCCATAGCAGCACACACTTTTAATCCCAGTATTCAGAAGGCAGTGATGGTGTATGCATTTAATCCCAGCAGTTGGGAGATAGTAAGCAGAGCTCAGAAGGAGTCAGTGTCAGACAGGAAGTGAGGTCTGAGATGAGTCAGAGCAAAGGGCAGGCCAAGTGACGAATCAGAGGAAGAGTTAGCAGAGTGAGTCAGAATGAGGACATGACCAGCTCACAATAGAAGAGCAGACTCTCAACTCAAGATAGTCAAGAGGACAAGACATAGAAACAGTGAATGGTCTGACTGAGAATAAGGCAGAGAAGCTGCTTTCAGTTCCTAAGAAGCTAATCAGAGTTTTTCAGTCAGCAGTAAGTCTCAGAGTCTTAAAAGTTTTAGATAGTACAGAGGCTGAAGCCTTCCAGTTCTAGTCTTAAGATTAGATTCTATGGAGGCCAAAATGCTCCAGGGCTCCAGAAGATGGACCAGGGACTTAATTATCCAAATTATTCTTTTACCCTGAGTACATGTCTATAGCTCTGTGTTCTGCTTGTTTGGTATTTGAGCACTTTTAAAGAGACGTTGAATGCTTTCAGACTCTAATTTTGAAAACGATGCTCAATAGTAACCCATGATCATGTTGAAATTCTTTAATCACACACCACAGCTGGCATTGCACCACAGGAGGTGGGTGAATTTCACAAAGCCTACTAAGATACTGAGAGTCTCCTAAAGGAATTCTGCAGCTCAGCATTTTCAAGAGTTTCACAAAAATTAGTTCTTACTATATTACTAGTTTCCATTAGTTTACCTGAGGACCATGGTTAAATCTTATGGGAAGTGCTGAGCTAGCAACAACATCTGAGGCTTTTTCATGGAGAACTGCTCTGACAACGTATTTCTGTAGTATAAAGCTGAGGAAAGAGTATTTCAGTGGGTTTAACAAACTTATTTGAACAAGAATTATTTTTGACACAGAACATTAAAGAACTTACTGACAATTAGATCTTAAATATACTAGCTACAAATGATAACTTTCAAAAAGGCTATTTCCTATATTCTAGGTTATATGAAATTTATTTTGAAATGATTTTTCTTGACACTAAAAATAAACTCTAATATATATTTATATACACGTTTTAAAAATACATGGTGTAACATATTACAATGATATAATACTTTCAAGAAACCGTAAGCATTTAAAAATTGTTATAGATTTGTGTCTACCAAATATTAATACATGTTTTATTTGAGGACCAATTCTAGTATAAGGTATTTTTAGATGTCTATAAATTAGTCTTTAATAGGTACTTCAGAATTCTTTTTGAACTGAGGTAATTACATAATGTACTGTGATTTTTGATGGAAAAAGATACTTTGTGTTTCCCTTTTTTCTTGATTTTAAGTAAATTTCACATGTTTTTAATTGTAATATCACAAATAATAGCCACAATTGTGAATAAAAGAAGATTGAGATAATTGCTAAATCAAAATTGGCAGGTATATGTATAGATATATATCCAATAAACTCATAAAACAATTAACCAAAGGTTTTTGATGTGTATATAATACAGAATACCAGTGAATACAAAAGGAAAATGGGTGGCCTTAAAAGTAAGGTGACTCAAAATTTAGGAAATTTCTTGTACATTAGTTCACCACTTTTTTATGGTTAGTACAGAAAATCGATGAGTTTATAATCATCTGAAACTGACAGGGCATGCCTAGGTTCATTTAATCTCAGGCCATTGTGGAATGTATACAAGCAGACTAGAATTCACTGATACCAGTTCTGCATGGGATGGTGATGGTGCCAGTTGGTTCAGTAGACAGCTATCATTTGTTTGGGTGGCTGAATAAGTAAGCAGCAAAGCCATAACCCGTGAAGACAGCATAAGTTTGAAGCCAGCACAACTGTTTGACACAGTCCAGTAAAAGCTGCTTGTTGTCATGCTGTCTTTCAACCTCAGTTCTGATCTCTACGTAGTTGCATTAGGGAACACTTCACACTGTGATTCATTTATGTTTTTACCCGAGAAAATTATTTCTGAGTCTCTTTAGGAAAGTCTTAATTATTATAGTCTCTACTGCTTTTAGCAAATCATTCATAAATCTTCCTTAAACCTTGGGGATTGCAATAAACACAAAAATGCTAGGAATTTATGATATTATATAAGTAAAGGACTCTTCTTGGTGCACTTACCCCTGAACAAACTCAAGGCTGAAGCAATTAGGACAATATAACTTGAGGATAAACACTGTGGCAATCAGACATTGTTTACTTGAAAAATGCTAATAAGGAGACGAGGTCTCCTCCTACGTATGCTCAGAGTTTTCTGGATATGTAGCTTATGAGAAGGGAGGCCATACATGACATGGCTCCAGAGAAATAAAAACTAAGAATCGAAGTTAGTGTTGGCCAAAACAATCTTTACTCTACATAGTAATATGATATAAAAGAAAAAGAATTAGACACAAGAATAAGACTAGCTGACAACACGTTTTATGTGAGGTCACTTACCTAGGAAACAGAAGGAATTCTCCTATATAAACAGAGTTTTACATAGATAAAAGCAAGTTACTGCAGAGAATTTTAGCCTGAAAAATTTTTTTAAGATTATTCTTTAACCGCCAAAGTTTTCTTATACTTAATACAAGACATAGGAACTTACCTAAATAGCTTAGATATTAACAAAGTGACAAGAATTGTATCTCCTAGGAAACCCTGAGTATGTCTTTGCTTGTGAAGTCTGTGTAAATAAAGGAGCACCCTGACTAGCAGGCTGTCAGAACCAGCAGTCAGAGCTGTGATTCTCCTAGCCAAGAGTTCTGACTCATCTCCCTTCCCCTACTCCTTACATCTTCACTGAAGCCCTGTCGTATTCCAGGAGGGGGGAGGGAGCACTCTTTGCAAATAAGTTATTCACCTAATTTTGAAAATTGTATTTTTAAATATATAAATGCCTACTGAGTAGTACTTATCTCGGTATACACTGATCCTGCTATCCCAAGGAAATGAGTTTAGACATGGATGCAGGAAAGTTATCTGATAGGACATGCTATGAACCAACTCACTGATATTATATATGTGAAGGAATTCTTCCAATTCATACCTCATTAAAAAAATTGTCCCCATTAATTTTAATTGTTTTAAAGGCATGGGAAAAATAGAAAGCTTATTTGTGAAATGACATGCTGAAACAGCATAGGAATGGCATTGGAAGATTATAAATTAAGATCAGGGTGACCATTGTGGATGAGTTACTCATAATTATAGCAAGAGAAAGTTCTTAACAGGTAACCTTCAAGATTGTAAATCAATAACTAATAATTACAAATAAAAGACAACATGGGAATAGTAATTAAGTTTTAGTAAGCTTGAGGTAATGTTAGAAAATATTGTCCTCAGCATGTCTATGGAAATAGAGGGCCCTATAAGGAGACTCCTGTGTGTGTCCATTTGCTTAGGCTATTGATCCTGTTGTCTGGCACATCTGCTCCCAGCCATTTATGAATCCAAATATTGTATCTTTTCCTCCAACAACCCTTTCTTTCTTATTGAAATTGTGCCTTAAAAATCTGTTCTCTAAATATAATCTATCAAACCAGAGGGAGGAAACATGTTTAAAATGTGCTGCGTATCTTCCAGTTCAAAACTTAAATTTTAACCTCCTTTGCGAAGCCTATATTTCCACCTGGTTTAAAATAAATTCTTTCTACTGCACTTCTCTGTCTCTTTTTAACATTCACTAAATAGAGAGAACAGAGTACTGCACTTAGGTAAAGCAACAGAAGCAGGAGGTGAAGTGGTTGCTTAGCAACAACACCTGTGAGTAATTAAGCATCTCTTGAGAATTGCTTGGTTTGGCTTTAAATTCTTGGCCTTGTTACAAAGAGCTATGTGAATTAGTTGGATTTTGCCTAACTATGCTATTAAAGATTATAGTGGTCAAGATAGTCGCCTAGGTAAGTAGGTCTCATCACTAAAATGTATCATTGAAGATTATACTTCACTGCTCTTCTTGCAGCCAGCCTCAGGCACATCTCAGGGAAAGTAGAGATGATTTTATTTTTTTATCCCTGGTGAATATCTACATTCCCTCTAAGTGATTCCCAATTCAATACTAATTTCTGATTCCTGTGGTTATTGCTCTGTAGTACAAGGTTTTAGTTCTGTACTAAATATGTGTAGACTAATCTGGGTAAGTTATTCTACAACCATTGAAAGGCATCTGTATACAAAGACTATAGGTTTGAATGCCTAAGTTTAGAATGCTGGGAGCTAAGTCAGTATTGGTTTACATTGAAAGAGGGTTTGGAGAGATGGTTAGGTAGGGGGAAATGATGTAATTCTATCATAATCTCAAAAATAAAATAATTCATTTGAAAAGGCTTTCCAATCACTTGAAGCTAAAGGAAACGTAGAATATTAAGCATATGAATTTATTCTTTTTATATAATCATGTTCTGCTCTCAAGGAAAATTCCTTCTCCGAAAAGGAGAAAATTTCTGATAAAAATTAACTAATGATGATAAAATTTTATTTTAATTTTTAAAAGAACTAAAATACATGTATCAGCCTGGTGCAGGATTTATGGAACCATGTCATTAAAATATTTAAATATTAAAATATTTTACTGTAAGATTGAAGTAAGATGTCCATGGGAAGTAACAGCCAATTATGTGTTTATGGTATCGGCAATTTTATATTTAAGATTGAAATGACGTAAAGATTAAAATGACCCAACAGCTTCTTTATGTCGTTTAAAATGGTGATGGGGTGGGTGTGTATGGGAAACCTGGTGAAAGAAAGCAGGATGCAGGTGTTTAAAACGTTGTATTTGAGGATGAGGACATCCTTCAAATGTCCCCATAAATAAAACAATAATAAACAATAACAGACTTCAACAACAAACAGACTGCTGCACAAGCATGAAGGCCTCAGTTCAGTCAGAGAACCCCCATAGAAATGACACACAGTGGATCTCACTTGAAATCTCAAGCTGGGAGAGAGAGGGATTCATAGGTCTCCTGGTTATCCGGGCTACCATACTTGGTGAGATCTATGCTAGTGAGAGATTGTCTAATATAAAAAATAAAATAAAATATTAAACTATAATACAAACAAGGTGGATAATTTCCAGGGAATGACACAGGCGGTTTCCTCTGGCCTCTACATGAATACACACACATGTGTACCCATATTTTCACATCATGTACACAAAATTTCTACTTTTGTAGGAGGAACCCATCACACATTGACAAGAAAGTATCTACCTACAGACAATTTATAACCTGTTATTCACTAAGTCAATTACATACAGAAAAATTAATTTTTTTTCTGGATAGTAGAGATTGAGCATACGGTCTTAAGGAAAGTTATCTACCACTGAGATATATTCCTTACCTCAGATTTTAATAAATGAAAATATACTCATTAATTTTTAAAAGTGCATTGATCTCCTTTAAAAAATTCAATAGTACATATGATCCTCATTCAACAATCTTTGGTAGGTTTTGGTATCTAGGGTCCAGAAAAATCCATAAATCACTGAAACACATCAGCATTTTTAGGAAACTCAACTGTCGCTACATTGTCAGTGTCAGAGAAAGGGATATTTCTATGGAAACCAATACAACTTGACAGTAGCAAATTGATTGTTTACAAGGAATTCTTGGTGATTAACGAGGCATGCATCCGTTGGGAGATATCCTGAGGACACAGGAACATCAGTTCTGCAGAGTGAAACAGCCATTAGACTAATATAGTTCACACACCAAAAACATTAAAAACTCTTCTGATAAGTTTTAAATTGTCTCTTACTAATTTTGTATAAATGTACATACATTCTGAATAAAAAATGATTTCAGATTTTATATTTTTGGTTATGAGCCTAGCCTTTTGTAGCTGATCCAGCTCTCTAGCCCTGGATTCTGATTTTAAAGAAAGGCAATGAAATTTGAGGATATAGCTTGCAATTTGGAGTTCTATGTTTCTGTCTGTTACCTACTAGACTGTTTAGCTTGTGATGATTAAATTTTAAAATTGTGACTTAGAATTTGATTATGATTTTCAAACTCATAAGCTGACATGATTGCACACAAGTCACAGTTTAGTGGTCAATTCTTGAATCTGTGTATCTAATCCATAATGAAGTGAGGTAAGATATTAGGAAAGTGTTGATTAGCTGTATATAATTCAGTAAACCACGACAATTTGCTGCATATTATACTATATTAACTACATAATAATATAATATAATATAAAATATAATATAATATAATATAATATAAGAACATGATAATATGCTTATATTAAGTATTCCTCAAAATAAAATTTCAAGAAACTACTCTATGGAGCACCACTTTTATTGCTGTATAATCAGCCTCCATTCTCTTTTCAGAGTGATATTTGTCATGCTTAACTGTATATCAAGGAAGACTTTATCTCATGACATCACACATCCCACAGCTGCAGTCCTTGTAAGTTATTCTTCAGTAACTATTCCACAACAAAGATCTTCAGTACAAATACATGCAATACATTTTCTTATAAATTAATTTTAGTTTTGATTTTAGTTTGATACCTTTTTTTGTGAACATAATTTCTAAGTTTCCTTTATTAATAGAGTTACCCATTAATGCACACTGAGAAATAAACTATGAGAGACAATTCATGTCTGAGTTGCAGAGAAGGAGAAATAACATCTTGATAATACTGGGATTTTGTCTATAGTAGAACTATTGCGAGATGAAGTCCCACTGACATGGATCAATGGACTGTGCTACTAGTGAAAGTGTACTCTTCCAGCTGAGGAAATGCTATACAATATTATTGTCAGCCAATGCTACCACATATTTACTACCCTCCTGCATTACTCTTGTGGGGTTAATATCATAGTCCTTGCTTTATTACTGTGCATGCGATGGTTGGTCTTCATTGCCAATTTGGCTGAATTTAGAATCCCCTGGGCGAGGCACTTCTAGACCTAAATGAATGTTTCCTGAAGATTAACCTGAGAAAGCTGACTCATCCTGCATGTCAATGGCATCATGCTATGGACTAGAGGATCAGACTGAAGAAAAGAAAAATGCAGCAACCAAGAGATTGAAATGAGTGCCAACATTCCTCTCTGTCTAATTCCTGATCGATTGAATTGTGAACAATCAACCTCACATCCCCATTGCTGTACAGGAATTAGGTTCATGATATGCTTTCCCAACCATGATGGAATGGCCTCTTAGATCATGAGCGAAAATAAACTTTTTCTCCCTTTAGTCACAGTTTTACTCATGTCATCCCTATGATGACAAACATAGCTAATATAGTTGTTTAACCTAGAACATACTTTCAACGTATGCATGGTACTCTATATGAGAACTTGTTTTCAGAATAAAAACAGGGCATACATATTAGTATCATTTACTTATCCAGTAGATGAATGGTAAGCACTCTATTTTAATTATCCACTCTTTTTGATTCTTCTGATTTTTCTTTCCACCATTTCATCACTGATGTAATTTTAGGTTTGGTGAATTTGTTGAATATACATTGTTACAAGGAAACCTTGTTCTCCAGTGACCTTCATAACATTTCTTGTTCTCATATGTTGGAGGCTGGGGACAATTGGCTATGGCTGTAGCTTTTGTGTTTAGTTGTTGTTGTTTGTTTTTTACATTTTCACATTCTGCTGATCAGGTTGAAGCAGACAAGTGGACTTTCTTGGAGACATGCCCTTATTTCTTCAGAAATGCATGAGTAAAAGGAGAATATACCCAAAGATTCATAAAGATTTGTAGGAAAGAACACACACCATTCACTGGCCTAAGAGAATGATGTGAATATATGAGTATCAGGCCAAGGAAGTAGATTTTGCATATAGGCAACCAGTCACTGTAAGCCGTTTGGCAGTGAAGAGGCTGTTGCTTTCTACTATGGATTAAAATAATTTGCAAGAAAGTGGTTTTTGTGACTCATAGCAATGACCTCTTTACAGGCCTGCAGGCCTTGTAGTGTTTTGTGAGGAATAGCTTTTATTGTAACACAAATATTTTCATATCTAACCTTAACATCTTTATTTCCTAGTCACCTTCAAATGAAATGCAAACTCCCTCTGTGGTCAAAACTGCTTTGGTTTACTTACTTTGATCTGCCGACACTACTCATATGTTAGATTCAATTTCCTACATATTTGTATTTATTTTAACTTCAAGTCCTTGCATATATTTTTCCTTCTGCCAGAAATACCATATTTTCTCATGTCTACTCCTTCTGTTATTTTCAAGGGGAGAGAAGGGGAGGTAAAAACAAATCTCAAAAACAAGAGAAATGTGCTTTTAATGTTCACACTCTCCCCATTCAAACCCTGTGCCAGCACAGTCACTATTAAACCTTTCTCCACTATCATCCATGTCAATGACCTTTATCAATAGTGTGGACAGAGCACTGACGTCATTGGACATGTAGTAGTGAATTTAATAAATAGCACAAAAAAACCAACTTGGATTCTAGCAGATAATTTTGTCATTTTCCTGGTGTGAAGCTGCCAGCTTAGATTGAAAGCCTATTTATAGTCCTCCCACATTGAACTTGTCATCTTCCCTATAAACAACTTGGGAAATGAAGTACAGAACAGATTTTGATTTCTGATGTGCCACTTGGGGAAGCTCCTCCCAACAGAGACTAAAAGTGCCTATGAACTAATTGAGATTCTCTAAATTTGCAAGATGTACTTTCTTCCCTTCCTGCACTCATTTCCTGTGTTATTATTTTCCTGAGCTGGCCCTTGGTTTCCCTAAGTGCCATTCTCATTATAGTTTTTCATTCAGAAACACAGCTCACCTACAAAGCCTTCTAACTTTATAGCGTACCTTTACAAGTGTCCTAAAACACTTCCAGAGATCAGCTTTCTTATTATACATATTTAATTGATGTGTAAATTGATTAAAATATATTAATTAATTTTTCCAAGATTATACTATTAGAAATCTCTAGGAAGGTATTAGTAGTCTCTAAGGAGAGCAATTAGATGTTTGCCTTGTTTCTTCACTCTGTTTTAAGTCAGTTGAATGAGAACAACAAAGGAGTGATAGAAATATGTCATACATAAGCTTTGCCAATGAGTCCACAGTTCAGGAACACAACTTACCTTCTCAAACAAGCAAACCTTTTCATAATGAACTGCAGTGTGGGGCACATAGGCACATGCAGATGTGACACCTTGGAAGAGGGAAGAACTCAACTAGGAAGGAGATTTAAATCAGTTGACTTACTGCCATGACCTGAAGGATAAAAGGAGTTTGCTCACTTCAAAGAGATCACTGCCAACAGGAAAAGTGAGATCTAAGCAAGTAATACATGCTCAATTTGTTAATGAGATATGTTTACCTACCTCTCTTAGGACAGAAGGAATGCACGATCAGGCAGGACAGTGGAGTTAAATAACATAGAAACTTTTACACATTAAAATAAAAGGGAAAAAATCCAGGAGGCAAAAGAACTGTTCACAAACAATGGTAATTTTGCATTCTTTTTTATCCTACCCCTTTCTATCCTCTCTGTTATTTTCAGCTGATGACTTTGCTTCATACTTCATTGACAAATATTAATAGCTAACACTTGCATTATACTTGCTCAGGCTAGACACCGCTCTAAGAGCTTTACATGTATTGAGTCTTTTAATGAAATGGAAGCAATCAGGCAGAAACGGCCTGTATTACATAACAGCAAATCTACAAAACACATTCCCTTCTTACTTGGGTGATCTTCTTTCTTTAACGTTACAAGTGATAAAATGTTCTAGTTTTAAAATAGGATAAACCTACCACCACAAACTCATGCTTATATTTGTGTCAAAATCTGCCTTTACTTTCTTAAGAACTTTGCTAATGCAATTATTCCAATTTCGCTACTGAATCTTTAATGATTTGCTTGTGAATTTTTTATAGCTATAATATGACCAAATATAAAAACAATTTTGTTCAATATATTTTAATAATTGTTTAATTTTAGTGGAAAATAATAATTTTGTGTATTTCCTGTGGGCAAGTTGCTTTTAATATACATATATTAGAATAGTAACAGAGAGCTCATTAACATAGGCATTAGATCACATGCCTTTTTTTTTTTAGTGAGAATATTTAACATCTGCTCAGCAGTTTTCCAGAATCTATTATACACTATACTCCATAATTCATCATGAATTTATATTTTCTATCTGATATTCCATATCTTTTTATCAACATTCCCCAATTCTCTTGACTCCTACTCTCTGTTAAGGATTGCTCTTTATTTCTGATCAATCACCTAAATTTCACCTGAGAGTGAAATCATACAATTTATGCTTCTCTGTGCTTGGATTATATCTCTTAGCATAGTCACTCCACACTTATCCATGCTATCATAAAATTATTAAAAAATATTTTTAATGTATGATGAAAAGTCTCTCCTTATTTCCTCAACTGTATTATATATGGGATTAATTTAGCTTCAGCTTAATTATATCAAGCAATTCAATGAAACTAATCCTGATATGACCAGCAGATCTGACTGGATGATTTTGTGGCTAGTTTTCCTTCAATATACTTCTTTTCTTGATTTTTTATTTTTTTTGTGTTTGTGTGTGTATGTGTGTTTGACTGAATATATTTCTGTGTACCAAGTGCATACAAGAAGGCAAGAAGATGTTGGCTTCCCTGGAACTGGAATTAAGAATAACAGATGTTTGTGAGCTGCTACATGGTTTCTGGGAATGCAACTTGGATCCCCTGGAAGAATAGCCAGTGTTCTTAACACCTGAAATATCTCTCTAAGCACAAATGTGTAGCCCATTCTGGCCCCAAACTCATGTTCTTCCTGCTTCTAACTCTTCACCATATTCTACCCTCCTGCACCAAAATAACTTATCTCCATTTTGTAAATATTTATTTATATTTTTTTATGTGTCTGCAGGTTTGTGTGTCTGTAGGTCTGTTTGTATACATGTGTGTGGAGGCTAGAATAGGATGTCAGATATCCTGGAGGTAGACTTCAATCCACTCAATGTGGATGCTGGTAACCGAACTATGCTCCTCTGCAAGAGGACTGCTGATCAATTTCTCTAATCTGTGACATACTCATTAAGGTGTCATTGTCTCATTTGTCTTTTCATCTTTCCTGAAGTACATTTGCTTTTGGTAATAGGATATGCTAACATTATAGCATTTTTTTTGTTATTGTTGCTTCCTGTTTTGTTTTGTTTTGTTATGTTTTGCTCTAGTTTCTCACAAAGCCGAATGTTGGGACCCTCCAGAACATACTTGCAGGTCCACTTCCCTCAAATGTTTTCTAGAAATCTTAAGATACAAACGGAGCGAGATAGTGCTCCTGCAATCCCAGCACTTTTACTGGGCTTCATACAAAAATGTATTTTCAGCAACTTGTTAATTTTTTATAATAAATATATTGTTATAGCCATGTGAAAATCAGGAGACAAAATGCATTCATTTATAGTATCAATGTTTGGCTGGAACTAATAATTTATTTTATGTGTTTATTTATGTATGTATGTATTATGTATTTATTTTATGTGTTTGCCTATATATATGTACATGTACTACATGGATAACAGGTGACTGTAGAGGCCAGAAGAGAGTGCCTGATCCCCTGTTAAAACCGGAGTCCTCTTTAGGAGCAACAAGTACTGTGAACTGATGAACCAACTCTCCCTCTCCTAAAAAGAATACTTTAATTAAAATTCAGAATTTAGAAAAACAATAATGTGTATAAATTAGGGAAAAAATGAAACAAGGTAATATGGGTAATTAAATATCTGAAGAAAATAATTAAAACACTGACTCTGTGAGTCTCAGGTCAGTCATAACTGCATAGTGACACTTAATCTCAAAGAAATAAACAAAAATACTCTGTGGAATATCATCGTGTACCTGTACTCCCAGCACTCTGGAGACAGGGACATGAATAACCCTAGAATTTTCTGGCCAGCCAGTCTGACTGAATCTTTAAGCTTCCAAATTCTAGATGAGACACAAAACAAGGTGCAGTAGCATGCTTCTGTGTAAGCTCACCTAGGAAAGATAGTCATTGGTGCAAACCTTCCCAAACCTCAGCAGAGGTAACTACCATCATGGTAGGCACCATACTGGATACAGAACCCTGAGTGTCTGGGCTCCAGTGTTTTTATTGAGCCAGAACTCCTCAGGTGTTCTACTGATAGCACATGCAGATCATGAGCAATCAAACATCCCCCACATAAATCCAACACCTGCAGACAATACAAAAAATCAAGATATAGGTAACTCCTCATCAAACAGTGCACAAAATAATTATTCTATACATAACTAAAAATAAAGTTCCACAACTCAAAGTCCACAAATACAAGGTCCAGAGTATATTTTAATTATATGTAAAATTTTTCAACATATGTAACTGATATTGTACTGTTAAGGGTTATCATCCAGTAATAACTAAATCTAGAGATTATGATAAAACCTTGATGCAGGCATTTAAACTTTGACCTTGTTCTATAAGAAGCTACATTCATTGTTTTTCTCTTTCTGTGATAAAACACCATGTCCAAGGCAACTTGTAGCATAAAGAATTTATTTGGGTACAGTTCCAGAGGATTAGAGTCCATGGTGGTGGCAACGGCATGGCAGTAGATATATTGGCAGAAGGGGAAAACTTATGGCTCACATCTGGAACCCAAACACAAAGCAGACATACAATACTGGAAGCAGCAGGCATCTTTATAATTTCAAATATTTCTACCAGTGAAATACCTCCTTCAAACAGGCTATACCTAGTACACCTCCCAAAACAGTGTTACTAACTCAGGACCAAGTGTTAAAATGAGTATATGGGGGAAGTTCCCATTCAAAGTATCATAGACAATGATAAGGAAACTAGGAGAGGAAGACAGTAAGAGATAGAGAGGGAGGGGGTAATAAAATTAGGCAAAGAGAGAGTGTGTGCGTGTGTAAGAAGAACAGATATTAAAAGAGAGCTAAGTTTATTCATAAATAGAATTCATCATTTCATATGCCATTTTTAATATATTTTGGGAACTGTTACTCAGTAATGGATAGTCATCTATGTATAATCAAACATTCCAATGAATCTTTTATATTAGTAATTAAATGCAAGTCATAATTAGCTCGCTGGATGAATCCTGTCTTCATTTACCTTCTTTAGTTGAAATGTATGTTTGAAGTAAAAATAATACATTAGTATGTTAAAAATATGTTAAGAGAACACTAAAAATCAATCATGCTCAGCTCTGAACCTGTGAAATACAACTATATCTAGCCAGGCAAAATAGACTTGTTGGTGTAATAGTGGTATAAGCATCATGGAAGTAATGTGGTACTCTCTGATTGGATTTAAGTATCATCCACAAGATGAAACCCAAATCAGATACCAATATCACGCTAAGAACCTATATCTAGGCAGGTTTTAAGTCTATGCCTGAACCTACTACTGTTATGCTAATAAATGGACATAGCTTTAAACAGGCTTTTAATGACTTTTCATTATAACAATAATTCAATGTATCTCTCAACTTTTATCCTAGAAGTTTCTATTTGCAGTAGGTGGTGACTACCACAGTGACTCACAACTGGCCAAGGTACATAGAGGCTTCATAATGCTTAGCTGTAACAAGGGATACCTACGCATACACACTCCCTTTAAAGCTCAGGGATCATTGCAGAAGAGTAGATGACAGAACTTATGAAACAGAGGCAGTAAATTTCAGGGTAGCTTCACATATGTACTCACTGCTATTGGGATAGCATGTTAAAAAAAAAAAACTGTGAAATTCTACTTCAGGTCAAATCCCAGTTCAGAGAGAGAATTTGGACACACACTCCCACCAACCTTGACATGTAGTCCTTTAGGATACTCCCTGCTGCTAGTATACAACAATGGGCAATTATATACCATTTTATGAGCATTCCACAACTGACAGGATGTAATTAATTATATAAGGAATTTTTCCTTAATGTATGTTGTATTAGCAGTTGAATATAAGGCCAGGTAGTCAAAATAAGAAAAAGAAAAGCAATCTACAAAGTCTACTTTTTCAATGGCATATTAGTCTCTGCACATTGTTGTATGTGTGCAATATCTGAAATACTTTACACATTTCAAGGAACCATCCTAGTTACTTACTTTGCTCTCAAGATGTCTAGTTAATACACTGGAAATGTCATAGATCATTCATTCCATCTTTAGCTGAACATTGTCAATTAAATGTGCCTCACCAGCTACAGAACTTGATTGGTTTGTGTCCCAGATGTGTCCTGGGACAGCATTAGTTTTATGTCATTCAGAGCTATCTATAGTGAAAGAATTAGGGGCAATTACATTTTCTTAATGAGATTTCTCCTAAGAGAGCTGGGCAGAACATTCGTGCTGGGAAACAAACTAAAATGTTTAACCTGAACTCTTTTTGTTAAAGTAACCCTGGGAAAATGACATTCTAACGTCTTTAACATTAAAAACTTTGCTAAAAAGTATCTCTTTTCTGCAATTGGTACTGAAATATTGTGATGATTTTAACACAATGAATTAATAAAAGTGATGGGTATTAATTTCTTTTATTAGTTGGATACTATGTATACATTAACATGAAAGTTAGACATTTCTGTTTACATTAACCAAAATTACTGTGACTGATTTAAAATTATGTGCCTCATTACATTATATATATATATATATATATATATATATATATATATATATATATATAATTATTTAGTTTATATGTTATTTATTATGGTATTTACTTTTTGGTTGTGATAAACCATCATGATCTGTTAACATCGCTATACATTTGTAATATCCTTATTCTTGTTTCTTTTCTATGAGTGATATGTTTGGTTCTTAAACATGTTTAATTCTTAAAGATAATAATAACAAAAGGAGAAAAAATATTTAGTACTGAATAATTTTAAGTAATTTTCATTATAAAACTTTTATTACATATAAGCATATAACTAGATTAGTTTATTTACTATTGGTACAGAAATTTTAAAACTCAAAAAAAGACAAATGACCATAATGGAAGCAGTTGTGCCTTAACTACATTTCCTTGTGTATCACACATGATACTACTATCTTCAAATCAGTTCTGTTTTTTTATTTTTAATATTGTAATTTAATTATATCCTTTCTTCTTTCCTTTTCTTCCCTCCAAATATTATCACATACCCTCTTGTTCTCTTTCAAATTTGTGGCCTCTTTTTTTATTGAATATTGTTACATTATATGCATATGTATATACAAATGTATAAATATGTATATATAAATATATATAAATGTGTATATACATACATATACATATGTATAAAAATATACATATGTATAAATATAATGTGCTCAGTCTGTATAATGTTACTTGTAAGTATGTTTCAGGTCTTCCCATTTGGTATGCATAACCAATTGATATGCTCTTTCCTGAAGAAAACTATTTCTCCTACTCTCAGGATTCCATAATCTCCTATAGTGGTTAGTGTAGAGTTGAGGCCTTGGGGGCTTACATTTCCATTCTGGAATGTCTATTACTGTCCCTTGTTCAGCTCATGTTTAGGCAGTCATGTTGGTGAGACTTAATGGATGTAGTTTCTGACATTATTGAGACACAATCTCACAGAGAACTTCCTGACTTTTTGGCTCCTATGATCTTTCTGTTCTCTCTCTCTCTCTCTCTCCTCTCTCTCTCTCTCTCTCTCTCTCTCTCTCTGTCTCTCTCTCAGTCTTAGATACAGGAGTGTTTTGTAGTTTCTTATATATTAGCATATATATGTAGTCTTTGCTACACAATTAGTATTTGCATTAGTCTATTTTGTGTTGCTATAAGGTTCTGGAGGCTTGATAATTTAATCAAGAAAAGATGTTATTTAGCTCACATTTCTGGAAGTCTAAGTCAAGGTATGGTAAAACCTTTGTTGAGGATCTTGTGGAGAATACCAACAGTATAAAAGTAGAGTGCCTCTCTGTCTCTCTCTGTCTCTCTCTGTCTCTCTCTCTCTCTGTCTCTCTCTCTCTCTCTCTCTCTCTCTCACACACACACACACATGAACACACACATATGTTTAGGGAAAGAACAATTCCAAATATTAACACACATGCTAATTAGTCACAATCATGTACTATTATCTCAACTTGTACAGGCTTTGTAAGCAAAAAACATTTTGAACAATGAGATTTTAACTGGAGCTTGTCAGATTTAAATCTTACATGTTTTCACTCTGCTATCCTGCTTCCCTAGTTTGACTTACACTGTACTTCATATTCAGATTGCTCTCTTACACTATACTATCTCTGGAAGCTGCTCCTGATACACTACCCTGTAATCAAACTACACTGTGCAACATTCAAAAAACAGACTTTCTTCTTACCTTATACTCTTGATGTAAAACATGACTCTCCTTTACGATAGTGTCTCTGAAACTGTAACATATATTAAAATCACATGTGGCTAGATATGTAGCTCAGGGGTAGAGTGCTTGCCCAATACCCAAAAGACTCCAAGTTTTATTTCTGATACTAAAAATTAATTAATTAAAATCACTCAATGGTTTAACAAGTTCACACCTTGTTGGGTATTTGCTTCAGTTTCTGATTCAATAGGTCAGATCTCAATGCATACATCAAGAACAATTTCCATTTGTTGCTGCTCTCTCTTCTGAGGAGACCCCATTTTGGTAGTTGTAGAATGAACTTTGACCAAAGTTCAGCTTGTTATTTCAGGTTCCTTGATTTTTATCTTATTCTATTGTCTTTTTCTATGTTATACTCCCATCCTTAAAATATGGTACTTCTTCTCCCTAAATAAGGCCCTAAAAGACTCTTTGAGCTTGATGCTCTGGCACAGGCCTTTAATCCCAGCAGTAGGGAGACAGAGGCAAGTGGATCTCTGTGAGTTTATGGACTGCCTAGTTCTATATAGTGATTGCCAGGCCATCTAGAATTATATAGTGAGAGCTGTGGCCTGGCTGTTTTTATGTCAACTTAACACAAGCTACGATCATCTGAAAGGAGGAAATATCAATTGAGAAGATGCCTCCATAAGATCCAGTTGTAAGGCATTTTCCTTATTAGTGATTGATACGGGAAAGCCGAGCCCATGGTAGGTGATTCTATCCCTGGGCTGGTGGTCCTGGGTTCTGTGTAAAAGGAGACTGAACAAAGCCATAGGAGTAAGCCCATAAGCAAAGTCCCTCTTATGGTCTCTGCATCAGCCCCTGTCTCCAGGTTCCTGTCCTATTTGAGGTTCTGTCCTGACTTCCTATAATGAAGAATAGTGCTATGGAAGTGTAAGCCTAATAAATCCTTCTCTCCTGAACTTGATTTTAGGTTATGGTGTTTCATCATAGCAATAGAAACCCTAACTAAGACACTCCATTTCACCAAATACCCCCCAAAATAAACCCTCTTTGATTGTTGGTCCATTTGTGATCATCGTTATATATTATTCACTTTAGATGTAATTGTGAAAAGTGGATAACACCACTTGTTACAAACATTTTGGTTTTGTATTGATCATAAGTTATCATGCCCCATATCAACTGAACTATTCCACAAAGCTCTACAAGGTTCTACACAGAGACTGCTACCAGATAGAAAGGCTGTAACTAATATAGCTTGGGAAAGGGTCTGCTCAAAAACTCAATAGGGTAATAAAGCATAACTAGATCTGAATGTAGAATGTAGACAGAAATCAAGACAGCCACAGAGGTTTAAATAAACATGATTAGAAATATCTTAGGGATTAGAGATTCAGGTAAGTGATAGGATGCTTGCTCAGTATACTTGACATGCTGGGTTTGAAACTTTACATCACATAAAATGGATATATGATGAAATATATCATGATATCTTGAATCCCAGTACTTGAAGTATAGAGATAGGTAAAAAATATGTTCAAGGCAATTCTTGACATCCTGGTGAGTTTGAGGTTAGTACATGAGAACTTGTCTAACAATAAAATGAGGAAAGGAACCCAAAGAAAATATATCAGCCTGAATGCCTTCATAGAACCTAATCCTTTAGTGGTTCAAATTCAGTGCTTCCCAGTCTTTTACTAGTAATGAAAGTGTGGGTTCATGTCAAGGGTGTTTACAAACATACCATCTAAGGAAAAGTACAGATGAAATTAATTATGCTGCACTAGATTTCATCTAATACAAGGGACATTGATGCCTAGAATGAAATCAAGCTATTTTTAAGAAGAATTATCATCAAAGAAGTATGGACTACTTGTCATCCATTTTGGTGGATACTTAATACAAATTAATCCTATTTTCCCATACATTCATTTCTACAATACCTTAACTATTATGATGCAATTTATAACAAGGAACATATTTTTTCTAGAAAATGTACCATCATAAAAATAGAATAAAGAAAATAGTATTAGATCCTTGTATCAAAGCCATGATCTTATGGAGGAATGTTTCTTCCTCTTATTTTAATAACAAGAGTAATAAAAGTAAGACTTATAATTAGTCTGAATTTTTTCTTACAGATATAGTATAAAAAAAGCAAAAATAACTTGTATGCAATCACCCAATAAGTAAATTCAATGGAAAATAAAAAGCAAACTTGATTGTTTCAGTATATCTTAGTCACACAGTGAATATGGTGGGTGGGAGATAGGACAAAGCAAAAATCATAGAAATAAGTTGATTTAGTTACATATAAAATATATAATAATGAATTTATACTGTCCATCTGGATGTGGCAGACACATCAATCACCTCCTACATGTTCTTTGTGAGAAAGTTAAAACAGTTTATCCAGTGTAGTGGTCGAATGTTAATTCTGAATCAGTCTGAACTTAAGTATTCATTACTTGAGTATGTTCAGAGAAGCCTCTGATTATATTTCCAGATGTGACTGGAAGGTGAAGCACAAAGGCTGTTCCAATGTTGAGATTTGTCATATCCTTCATGCTTATAAGTAAATCTATCACTTTAATAAAAAGTAAAACTAATCATCTGAGGAGATATATGCAGGGGACTGCCATGTTTGAAGCTATCTTGGAATACTGGAAAACACAATGAGCTACAAACTCTGCCTGGGCTATAGGATACAAGAATCTAAATAATCCAGAGAAAATATTGTCATCTAATCCAGGGACACTTATCAAGATTGCTATCATTATTGGGACTATTCTATCAGTAAGCATTACATTCTAAAATTAACACACAATGATTAATGTAGTAAGCAAAAATATAGTTGAACTAAAAATTTATATTCATATTTTATGAATAAACATGTTTGTAATTTTAGTGGGTTCTATTACCATTTCTCAGGACAACAGCACAAAGACACAAGAAATTGCCTTCAACCTAATATCATTACTAAGCCATGAGGTAATCATGTTTAGGAAAGCCTTCTTCATAGAATGATGGGGTACACATGGTAAATTATTTGTATTCTATCATATTGGTTTCTTCATTATCAACAAGGTTTATGTTACTGTGTGATTTTTGGTAAAATGTTGAAAACTTGCATGCAATAATTGATAAACTTATGGACAGCAGCCCATGCAAAGGCAATTTGAACCATGAATGCAAATCCATATTCCTGCCAGTTTCCAAGCTGATCTCTGGGTTTCTTGATATGATCACATGACTAGGTTTAAAAGGGAAGAATATGGTCTGAAGAAATTATAAGAGTACTTTACATAGACACTGCTGAAAATGAATGCCTTATTAGGGTTTTCATTTTTATAAATGCATTTAGAAAGCAGTAAGAGTTATCAGCATTGCATAGTGGCAATACTCAGAATCAAGCACAGAGTTTATTTTTCTAAAAATATTAAGATTATGTCTACATAAGATCTATTGTTTTAATAGATCCACATAAGTAATTATATCCAAATATTACATAACAATATGGAAACTTTAACCTATTATTTTCTTGATTTATGTCCATTAGCATACGTCAAACCTTCCCAGTACTTTTTTATATGCCATAGCAGAATCCACCAGGCCATATAGAAGCCATGTTCAAGTGATTTTAGTTGATTTTTCTTTCATCTTGTTCAGTATAACACTAGAGATTCCATCCAATAGCATTAATTATAAGACTGTTGTTTCATTCTCTTTTGTTGGTATAGCTTATTTTAATAGTTCATGTTTCCTGAAGGCTATGTTCCTGCTTTTGAATATGAAAAGGGGTATTTATCTATAGTGTAGACCTTCTGATAAACAACAGAATACATACTTCAAATGGTAGCATTGTTGGTTAGAGGATTCAGTATTTTTATTGAGTGTCATCTTTTTTTGGTTGATGAATAACTTTGTAAGAAATATCTACATGCAGTTTACATGTAGACAGTATTTGTGTGCAGTTTACATATTCCTTGTAACCTGTAGAGAAAAGCAGAGCATGAACTATTAGCTCACTGTAAGAACTAATAACTGCTTCATATAGAACACATTATCCCAAACTTGCTTGTTTGAAACAAGGCATATTTACTACTTCATTGTTTCTGTGGATTAGGAAAGGGACACAGGCCAGGTGCTCGACAATCTTAAGACATCAATGAGAAGGGTCTGCTTATGAACTCATTCACATCCTTGTGAATGATATTCAATTCTTTCTGAGTTAATTCAATTGAAGGTCAGATTGATGAGAGGCCTCAGGTCATACCCACATGAAAGCAACAGACTTGTTTTGGTCTATTGCCAAGACCACCTTTGTGTATCACAGTTTGCTTCATGAAAATATCGAAGCAAAAGCCAGGTTGTGGTAGCACATTCCTTTAATCCCAGCACTAGGGAAGCAGAGACAGGTGCATATCTGTGAGTTTGAGGCCAGCTTGGTTTATGGAGGGAATTCCAGGACAGCCAGAGTTACAACAGAGAAATCCTGTCCCTAAAAACAAAACAAACAAACAAAAATTGAGGCAAAGAAGGCCATAAAAAGGGTAAATGAGACCAGACTTCAGTTAACTTGGAAGAGAAGTGATGACCTTTCACTTTTGATATTTTCTATTTTTTAAAAGGACCTTGAGGTCCATCTCAAATACACCCAAATGAAAACACAAGGACACAAACACTGAGAAATAGTGGCATCAAGACTGGTGCCAAAGTTAAGTTCAGTGCTTTACATAACATAGATAGGTACATTAAAACAGCCAAAGTAAAAATAATAATAATAAAGCAATTTTTCAATATTATTCCTTGATTACAACCAAATTAATCATGACTGGGAAAAAACACTAATCAAACCATGTAAAACAAATCTTATGCTAGAGAGATTTACAAATGAGTTGATCTTAGCCTCACTTCTTAAAATTCAAATTCACATCTGTTTCCAGTGAACTTAAAAGGTTAGCTGTACAAGAAGGACTTTTATCTTCACAAAGAGCAGAAGGCTAATGGGATGACAGCTTTGATTTATTAATTTTACCAACATATGATATTAAAGTGCTGACTGTTACTTTTTAGTAATTTAAACAAAAGGCACAATTCATACAGACATAAAATAACTTCTCCTAGAATTGCCAAGAGAGTTCGTTTCTTCTTGGTTTTCCTTTTTTTCTATAGCATTTAAAAAGTTTTAATTGATACATAAATTCTTTCCATATAATATTTGGAGAGGGAAAATAAACTAGTAAGTAAGTAGGAATTGTTTGGACCAGGAATAATCTTTCCACCAATCTTTTTTATCGGATTAATAGACCTAAAAACTTCTTTGGGCAACATAGTAGTTATCTTTTTCATTGCTGTGACAAAATATCTGATAAGAAACAACTCAGTTTAATAAACTAGCTTGTATTTAATGTTCTAGGGAACACATTCCTTATGACAATGAAGGCATGGCAAGCACATGCTAAAGGACACTGGTGAATTGCTGCAGCAGCCCCGAAGCAGGAAGAATACAGGAAATGTGGCTGGGCTAGATAGCCTCCAGGTCACCCATTGACTTACTTCCTCTAACAAGGTTCCATCTCCATACAATACTATTAATTGGATACCAGTGTTCAAACACATGAACCGTTGAGGACCATTCAAATCTGCATCATGATATACTCCTGCACTCAGGTGGCTGAGGTAGGGAATCACAGTAGGTTAACTCTGGCTGCCTAAAGAGATCCTGTCTTGAAAGGAAAGGGGCAGGAGCAGGGACAGAGAGGGAGCAGAGAAAATAGAGACAGAGACAGACAGAGATTGACAAAACATTGTTTGGATACAGAATAATACATTAAAAGAAAAATGTATGATGTTCAAACTACTTGGGTCTTTCATTATGTTAATGTGCTGTTGTCTTATACAGTGGATTATTTTCGTATGTGAGATTTGTGACTTACTATCCTAGTGAATACTGAAAACATTTGTTCAGATCCCAGTTTGGAGATATTTTCCTGCCCAGACTATCCCCGCTTTTCATCATAATCTAAGTCTTTTTCTATTGAATGTGTAATCAATATTTCATGGGCTAGAAATGCATATATGACAACAAAGAACATCAAGCAAAGTACTGTGTGCACTGCTGCTCTTTAAAAGTGAAAGTCACTTTTGAATGTCAGCTGACTTCCTCTCATCTTTGTGACTTTACTAAGGCGTTGAAATCTTAGCATTATTTCAAAAGAATTATGAGCATTGGTTTCTCACAAATACTTCAGTCTTAGTGCCAATATTCCCAAAAGCCTAGGTCTATAGGTTATTGCTTTTGAAGCCAATAGTGGTCATGGGCATTTTGGAAGTATGTGCTGCTTATAGATAAAGAAAATAAATGCCTGGCAAAAAAAACTGGAACGCTGGAAAAAATTAGGAAAGTCACCACTAGATCTATTCATTCTTTTTTCTTTTCTTGTTTCACCTTGCTCAAGTTCAAAAAATAATGAGTTAATTAGTTCAGAAACTAATCATTCAACTCTCTGGAATATGAATTAATTAGTTGAGATATCTAGAGGATAATAACTTAATTAAGATATTTATTTTCAGTGTTTCTTTAATTTTTATTATCCGTATATAAGGTATACACAGCAATATTTTTATATATGCCATGACCACATGTCATGTAAAAGAATCAATTTAGTAAAATAAATTATTTACTACTTGTCAAAGTTGTGTTTTTGTGTTAAGACTACCAAGAATTATACAATTGGCCAATAGTCAGTATACAATACAGTATAGTTCACTCCTGTCTCCATGTAATTCATTATACTCCAAGATTCATCCTGCATAACTCTAACTTTCCTCCCATTGACTTACCTCTTCCTATTTCCTCCTTCTTTCTGATGCTGGTAATCACTATCTTATACTGTTTCTAGTTATTACATTTGTTGTTTTTTTTAATATTCAATATGTAGTTTTAATTTTAATATTAATTTTAATTTTAATATTCAATATTCAATATGAACGAAATGCACATTTTGTAAACAAACCCAGAACAAGTCAGAGAGAAAAAGGGGAATAAAGTAAGAAAAACAAAACCTGGGCTCTGTTTTATTGGGCATCAGGGTCAACCCAGAACCTTCATTAAAGGAACCAGGGATTTTGTCCTTTGGCATTAGTGTCAGACTTGTTCCTAAGCTACAGAATAGGATGTGAGAGGAAGCCAGTTCTGAAGTGCTGAAGTGCTTTGCAAATCCTATGGGCTTGAGGACTTCACATTCATGCAATTCTTTTGAAATGTCATTTACATAAGACAAGTAGATTAATGGGGAGGCGTTTCCTCTTCCCAGAGAATGGCTTGCTTTCACCAGTAGTATCAATGGACCCAAATTCCTGCTTATGACAATCGGCAATTTCGGTTATAACTTCAGAGGACTACTAGTGGTTGCACTTTCATGGTGAAGGTCCATTGCTTCCTCTGCTGCCAAGATGTGCCTCAACACCAGGCCACCAGTATGAAGCAGAAGCCAATTGTTTGGTGCCTGTGATGCCATCCTTGTCACTCTTTCTCTTCTTTTCTAAACTTACAGGGAAAAAAACAAAACAAAAAAAATGTTGAAACTATTCAAGGAAGTAGAGAGTAGCCACTGTCTTGGCAATACAGTTCTTTGAGTCCAGGAATGTTACCAGTTCCAGCTGCTCTTAACCTCTGCAAGGCTGACCACCACAGAAGCTTCCTCTCCTAACTCAATCCTGAAATAGTTGGACCTTAATTCAAGGGTAGGTTTGCTTCCAATTTTACTAAAGTGAACCAATTCAGAAAGCTGCCCTTTGTCATCATCTGTCCTAGAGCCTCCTCATCAATGCAGAACTGGATGAAAAGCCACCCTATCAGCTGTCCTCATCCTGGTCTTGCTAAAATGGATATCGTGAGATTCACCATACACTTTGGAAGTGTTTATCATAAAAATTCAAGGTTGTCTATAAACCATCTTAAAATGGGACAAGAGGTACCATTACGTGTTGCAGATAACAAGTAGTGCCAACATTGTGAATGTGAGCCAGGTCCCTAAGAAATGTTAATGCTCTTTGAACTGCTTGCTTATGACAGTTTTGTTAGTCTTATACTGTTGCTGCAGTGATTACAATTAATACCTACACATTCCTAAAGCATTCATTTCTACAGATTCTTGGTATTTTGATTTTGTTTCCACACACATTTGTTGTTCTTGTTGTTATTCTGAGATGTAAAGGTGAATTCTCTACAAAGCCCTAGAAACATTCTTGGCAGTGTTGAAGTAAAGAATATTTTCATTCCACACCACTTATATCTAATTCATAATAAATTGTCCTCATTCTCATTATTAAACATTCTTTTATTAAAGACTATTTATTAAAGAATCTTTTATTAAGAAATGAAAATAATTTCTTAAAATTTGTAAGAGATCTAGCAGTCTTCTGCCCCATGTGAACTCACCCTGTCTCTCCACTCATCTTTACTGTCTCTTTGAGTTACAGTTTTATCCTCCAATAACTTGTAATTCTTTGCTACCTAATTTATACACCATTTCACCTCTCTACAAATTAGGGTTCTATGTTAAAATTTACCAATCACTTAATGCTTATCGTTAGTCCATCTTTGAAAGTTCACAGGTGCACATTCTTAGAATACCCATGTTTGAGGCTGATTGAGGCTAAATTAATTAACATCTCTTACATCTCAGATCTTTGTATGTACCTGCAGTAACTTATCAGTAGTTGAATGATTTTTTTTTAATTATGTATTTTTCCCCTTTCACATTCACCAGTATCTTAGTTCCTCAAAGCTTCTCAGAATTTAGCATGGAGCATGAAAAGACAAGTTAATTTTATTCATATTTTTGACAAGTTCCAAGGAATTCTGACTAATGCCAAACCATATTGTATTTTATTTTCTTCAATATAAACTTTCACAATTCAATTTTTCAAATTAATTCTTTGCACATATGCCAAGGTCAATGAAATTTATCTATAAAATGGCAAGAATGGGAAGATTTACAACATTTTGAGCCCAATTATTTTTTGCCTTTGAGGAGAAAGCAGGCTCTAAAAGGGTGTCCAACTGTTTAACACTATGATTTAGAAAAATATTTCTAGTATTGCCATGTACATGATCAAATCTGCATTAAGTCACAATGTTATCATGTCACAGTCGCCACATACAACTCTTGGCTTTTATGATTTCCCTCCAAATCCATTGCCTAGAGTAATTGAGATTATAAACAGATGGTACCTACTATATGTACAGAAACCTGACCTATATCCTTCTGAGAATATTTTTATAGTCATTTTGAGGACGATTGATGATACTCTTATGAAAAAAGGATTTATAATGAAAAGTAGTGCTTTATGTATTATCTTTCTATTTCAAATTATATTAAAAATTAACTTGAAACTTAAAGTGTTTGGAAGTTCAATGCCAACTTCATTAGGGACATTTTCTATGACACAGGTAGATGGCTGTATATTTTCAGTCACTTTGCTACTCATAACCATGGAAAATTGAATGCCATTGCGGGAAATATTTGAAGCCAGCTTTATATCACTAAGATTTATCAGTATTTTTCATCTCTCAAAGATCAAGACATGATATAAATCACAAAAAGGTAGATTCACAGCTAATAAAAATCTCCCACCAAAATAAATTGAACAAATTCTCCACAAGAAGCATCGCAGAAAACAGTCTTTAATACATTTATATTTCTAATCCAGTTTATTTTTCCAATTTAGTCATCAAATATATACTTAAACATTTAAAATATTGCCTTATAAAGACATTGAAAACACTCTGATTTTAAAAAGTAGTCTTCATGATTATGTATTCTAAATGGAATAATAATAATGAAAGCAACAATGCATAAGTCATGGCCACTAAGGAGAGATTGAAGATTCGTACTAGCAGTGAATTTTCATCATTATCTGCTGTACTAGATAAAGAAATTACAAAAGCAAGTATGCATAAAGGACAATGCATTTTATGTCTAGAGACTGCATAGAATCAATTATTAATAAAATACCTTAACTTAGAGATGATCAGCATGCTGATATAATTAGTCAAGATATTAAAAAGAAGCAACCTTCCATGCTGCCTAACTTTCAGTATTGTTGGCTGGATTTAGAACTACATAGAAAACCAAATTATGGGCATGTTGGTGAGCACATTGAAGGTTAGGCTTGATTATCTGATGTGACAAGGTCCACTCTGGATGTGGGCTATACCATCCAAACAGCTGGGATCTCAGATTAAATAAATAGGAAATATGATGGAACATTAGCTTTCATCCTTCCCTGTTTCCTGGCAATTGCAATGTGACCAGCCATCTCACCTCACTGCACTGCTACCAAACTTTGCCTTGCAGGGTGTACTATAGACATTCTTAAACTATAGTCGTAGATGTAGGTGTATATATAGATTCACCAGATAAACCCATTGGTTTGGGTTAGAGGAAAATTTATTCTGTTGTCTAACTAAATCAGCAGTTAGTCCTGAGCCCTGAGCCCTGGAGCCCTAGAGCATTTTGTCCTCTTCACGATTTACTTTTAAGCCTTGAACTGGAAGTCTTCAGCCTTAGCCTTCGCAGACCTACTGCTGACTGAGCCACTCCGACTAGCTGCTTCTGAACTCTGACTCTTCTGGTTCAGCTCACTCTCTGTTCTGAGCTTCTTCTGCCAAACTTTGCTGTATCTCTATGTCTCTCCCTGAGCTCTCACGGATCCATCCTGCCTCTGTAACTGACTGCTTCAACTGACTGCTGTGTAACTCACTCCAACCTCAGCTTCTGTAACTCCTCTGTAACTAACTGGATCAACTTACTCTGTAACTGCTCCCCAACTGACTCTTCAGCCTACTTCTCAATTACTTGTTCAACTGACCATTCAATTGACTGACTCAGCACCCTGTAACTACTATGAAATTCTGTGTGACTGAAATGAGAGCCTACTTTTCTCAAAGAGAATTGGGCATGGCCTTAATCTGCTAACTCTTTCTCTGATTAGTCACTTTGTCATTCACTCTGATTCACCTTAGACATCACTTCCTGTGTGATACTGACTACTGAGTTCTGCTTCCTGTGTTTGCTTCCACTGCTTTTCCTAGGGATTAAAGGCATGGACCGCCACTGCCCTCTGAAAACTGGAATTAAAGGTGTTCGATACCACTGCTTTCTGAGTACTGGATTGTAGATGTGTGCTATCACTGCTTTGTATTCTGGATTAAAGGTGTGTATACATTCCATACAGACCACACAGACTTCTGAATGTAGACCCTGGAATGTAGATCCTAGCTTTCACACAGGCATATTCCTTTATATTAATCTATGAGTCAAAAGAAAACCTTTCCTTCTTAAGTTATTTTTGTCAGGTATTTTGTCTTAGTGTTCAGAAAAGAAATCACTACATCTCCTATTTCTTATCTACTAAAAATGTGAAGGACATAGATGAAACGTTTTTAAGTTTATACTTTTTATTGTCCCGTATAGTATAAATTTCTAAAAGTCTGGAATGGAAATTTAAATAAAATAGTTGATAAAAAATCCAAAAATTTTCAGACAGATATAAGAAAATGTTGAATCTAGCTTTCAGACCAATTTAATTTTATAATAACTTAAATATTCTTGTATTATCATAACACAAAAACATAAAACTCAAAATTATTTCAGTAACAAATTGTGAAATTCTCCTTCTGTATGTTAGTTACTAACATTGTGCAATAATAACTATATACTACTTATGATAAAATGGTAATAAATTAAACTTTAAACTAAGGACACTAATTGTTTTATGCTGGTACTATATTCTTAAATAAGATAATAAAATGAAATAGGATTGATATCTTTGGAATATTTTCTTCTACTAAATTATTTAAAATTTAAAAGAAAATTCTATACAAAAAGATCAATGCTGAGACAATTGTCAAGTCTTTGCATCTTTCAAGTACATGACCTATGCATTGTCTATAGAACTACAATAAAATCACAGAAGTAGACAAGTTTGTCAATTAAAATAATTTAGAAAATCAACTACATGTACAAGTAAGAAAAACATAATAACTTTAAAGTTATGGCAATACATATTTCATATACATTTAATCCAAGTAATGTATATATAACATTCACTATGTAATCAAACTAAATTGTATATAAGACCTGTAGTTTTACTATTTGCAACCTGATATTTTTAGGTGATAGGATTATTCTATTCTCTGTGTTACCATTCAGTTTTTATATAACTGAAAAATATATAAAATAAAAAAATTAAGAAAATATATATATATTATAAAGGTTTTATAAACCTTTAAATTTGCATAGCTGTTATTATTTATATATACTTTCCTTTGTTCTTCAAGGTATATTAAAATATGACAAATGATTAACTTCACACGTGTTATGTATGGAATAAGGCTATAATGAAATTACATACATTAAGTTGCTAATATTTATGAAAGCTTACAACGTGAGCAGCTTTTTAAATGTTCATAGAACATTGCAGCCAGCTGACATTGCAACCATTTATGATGCCAATATGAAAATAAGACTCCATCTACCTTTCACAAATCATGCATTACACTTTATAAAATATCACAAATACATTCCAGGCATGTTATAATAGAAAGACTCTAATATAAACAATATGGACAGTATAATATTTTAGAAAAATATTTTTATAATGCATAGTATTATCCATGATAAACACATATCATATATAATATAAATCTAATTTTAGGTATTTGTATGTGTGCCTATTTTTTTTTATGTCAGCCCAAACTGAAGTCATGTGATAAGAGGAAGCATCTGTTAAGAAAATGCCTCAGTCAGATTGGTCTGCAGTAAAGTATGTGGGGAAATTTTCTTGATTAATGATTGATGTGAAAGGGTCTAGCCCACTTTGGGTGGTGCCACCCTGGACAAGTGGCCCTTGATTGTACAAAAAGACATCTGAGTAAACCATGGATAGCAAGCTAGTAAGCTAGTGAGCAGTGTTCTTCATTGGCCTCTGCTTCAAGCCCTGCCTCCTGGTTCCTGCCTTGAGTTCCTATCTTGGTTTCCCTTCATGGTAGACCATGCCTAGGTCATGTAAACAAAATGAAACCATTACTTCACAAGTTGATTTTGGTCATGATAGTTTATCACAACACTGTATATAATACTAAGACAGTAGAATTAATTTACTGAGTTGACATTAGCTCTGGATTTTGGTTTGGATGATATATTCAGAGTTTCTGATTTGAAATTCATGTAAAAGATGACATCTGAATGAAATAGTTATTTCATTGTGTGATAGTAGAATGAATAATCACTGCATGCTTGGCCACCTACTTTGAAAGACTTAAGGCAATGCACCTATCATAAATAATTTGTGTCTAAGAAGCATATGTGAGTATTTTTACCATTGCTTGTGTCTCAAAATATATTAAAATGTATCTATAATAAATACTTTTAAATGCTAGAACAGTTGCTTTTGTCATAATTTTATTATAAAAATTTGCAAATAAAATATACCATGCACTGAAATTAACCAGGTTGACATATCTCAATGAAATTCCATATAGTTAGAATAGGCATTCTGAAGTTGTATTTTGTACTTTCACTACTGAATACAGTTATGCACATATCCACCCCCAAAAAGTTAGATTCATGACAAAATTAAGACTAGAAAAATAGTTTCACATCCTCTTTAATGAATCAAATGTCCACTACCTACATTTAGTTTTTCCTCATCATCTAATATTTTCTCTTTCTTTTTCTTTCTCTGTAAAACCATATATTATGACTTGTAATTATATTGATTTTTTAAGCAGCAAGTCTTTTTAATATTTTCTCACATAGAATTTAACAATATACATTTTAAAATCATGTAGATTCATGCTTAATAAGAGAAATACTAGCACATTAAGCCGTGTAAAACTCTTCCGTAGGATAGACATTTGTTAGAGCAGAATCTATGATTATTGTTTCACTATCCTCATGTACAGACAACGTAATTCGAGAACACATTTTTTCGATTCTCTTTTCTTTTCTTGTTTTATTGCCCTCTAAAACATATGTGATGAGATGAACTGCTGACAGATGGAATATTAAAAACGGAGTCTTACTACACATATTTCTTTTATGATTCCACTTCTTTTGAGATGTTCTCAAACTCATTCAATTAAAGAGCTTATCAGTTTAGAAATGACCTGCCTTTAGAAAGAATGTTTTATTTGTGTAAGAATAGATGAACTTGCCATGTTATAATTAACTTGGAGTTCACAGTACAGCTCAGAGTGAAAAGAGGTAGTTCAGAAGACAGCTAGTCAGAGTGAGTTCAGTCATCAGTAAGTGTTGAAGGCTGAACCATTTAGATTTTAACATTTAACTAATTTAACATTAACATTTAACTAATGTGTATTTATTTGGACCTCTCTTTATTTGGTGAAAATTAGAATATAAAAATAATTCTAATCAAGGACTTTATGGTTTAAATCTATGCAATTGCAGGAAGAATGAATGATACGAATATGATCTAATCTAACTTTAATGATAAAAATAAATATATCTGAGAAAGGAAATCAATTCCTTCTCTTTAACTCACATATGTTAAATTGTTAATATGTGCCCATCATTTTATGAAAAGTTGTGAAAATAACATTATATTGTCAGGATCCAAGGAAGGAGAATGAAGAAACACACACAAAAATTATAAAGATTTACTTGCTAAAATGAAGTATTGCAGAAGCTGTTTCAGAATAATAGAGATGTCACCAGATCAAACAGAATGATCTGAGAAGGTGCTACTGAATGGACTGAAAAAATAGTAGTATTTGAGAGACCATGGAAAGATGGTCGTGTTTACTGGTGAAAAGTGTGGCTCTAGAGAGTCAATTCTGTAGGCATAGATGTATTCATTCTTTTTTTATTATTATTTATTCTCCTTGGTTCATGGTTAAAAAAAAAACCAGTTTATTCTTTGCTAATTCAATCCCTGATCCTAGGAACTTCAGCCTCTGTACAATCTAATCTGCAAACCTAAATGTTTCAGCCTTCAACACTTACTGATGACTGAACTCACTCTGAGTAGTTGTCTTCTGAACTACCTTTTTTCACTCTGAGCTGTACTGTGAACTCCAAATTGTAAATTGTAAACCATCAGCTTCTAAATCTCTGCTTTCTTTTGCTTATTCTGTACTGGCTCTGCTCTTCTTATCTTCTCCTGAACTGGCTGTCTGTGAGCTAACTGCACTCAAACTGCCTGACTGAATCTGCTTCTCTCTCTGAGCTCTGCCTCTTGTCTGCTCCTACCTCCACTTCCACCTCTCTTCTCTCTGTGAACTCTACTTCTTGTCTCTGCTTCTCTCTGAGCTCTGCCTTCTGAATTGAGATCAAAGGTATGAGCCACCACTTCATTCTGAGCTGGGATTAAAGGCCTGTACTAAGTTGCCTTAACCACAGAAATCTCTTTCACCTAGCATCAGCACAAACAGAGGACAGGATTAGTCGAACTAACATTCTTTCTGCATTCCATTTGGATCTCACAGGCCTCTGATCCAAAGGCCTCACTTCATCCAGGCCTTTGGATATGATCACTTCCTAGCTATCACACAGGCCTTTATAGAAGCCATGCTGCAGGATTAAAAGATTAAACAGTCCTCTACATAATTCCTTGGCTAGATACAAGAACTTCAAGAATAAAAAGAACAAAAGGCAAATGTTAAGAGATAACTCAGAAGTGTTTCTTTTTCTTTAATCTTCTTTAAGAATGTGTCACCATTAGAATAGTGAGGCATATTTTAATCTTAGCATTAGGGAGGCAGCAGTAGGTGAATATGTGAGGTCTAGACTGGTCTATAGACAGCTTTAGCCCAGCTAGGGCTATATAATGAGACAAAGCAAACCAGGGAGGGGGGCAGAATATATCATCATGTTAAATATAACAGCTTTAAAATTTAAAAAGTAAAATTTGAGTTTATACACTACTTTTAATGGAAAGGTAATCTTAGCACTCTGATGATAATTTAAATGGTAATCTTAGCAGACCACTGTGATATTTTGAATATCGTACTGTGTATGTTTCCACCTCGATGTTAATGTACATTGTTATTCTTAAAAGCTATAATATATACTCATCTAAAATATTGCAGTAAGGTAAAGAATATGTGTGGAAAATTCAAGGGAAATACCTATTTTCTTACATGTTATTTTCTTTCTTCATGCTTTCCTTTGGAGTGAGAGTAGGGAATGAGCAAGCATAGAAACTATAGAGAAAAGATGTTCACTTTGGTGAATACAATGCATTATTTAGTTCAATAACTTAGAATATTATGTTGGCAAGTGAACACAAAAAACATGACAGATAGAATAATTGCTTCTATCTGTTTCAGGGACAAACAGCTAAGCCAGTGAAAAGTTTGGACATCTGGGGCAATAAAGAGAAATAACCACACAGACTTGTCATGATACAGTATCAGCAATTGGAAAGGAATAAAAAAATGAGACAACTGAGGATGGATACATATTAGATATTTTTAGTTTACTGCTTATTTTATGTTCTTTATAAACTCTCATGTTTTTTTAATGTTCTCAATTATTTAATTTTAGATTGTAGTTTTAATCAAGTATTAAAGCACATCTATTGTGATTTCAGAACATATAAGATATATTTAACAACGACTTTCTTGAATGCTTACATTCTGAAAGATAAGTAAATAAATATATGCTTATTGATAAATAACTAAATATTTGCTTATTTAGTTAATTATCAGAAACTCAATGTGTGAATTATTTCATAGATATCTCAACATTCTTCTTTAGAATACTGCTAGTTGTATACATAATTGAGAAGTAGAAAAAGTGTAGTACAATTCATTGAAGAAGACTTGAAAACTAAATGAAATACACCACTATCTAGTGAAAAGAGGAAAGGTGGATGGAAAGTTCTTCATGAAGGGCTTAATTAGCCCTGGGAGGTTTGGACTCTGCCATGAGGAGCTGACATATTTCCAGAATGTTGATCCTGTGAGTATAGGTAGATGCAAAATAATTCAAACAGTGGGTCTGAAATATTGTAAGCAGTTCTTTATTATGAATCATTATTTGTTAAATGACACTATATAATTCTAAACAGGCCTGTCTAACCTATGTCCATGTTACAATGTCTAAAGGTTGAACAGCTCTTAAAGTAGAAGCATCTCTTCTTGTAACATTTTAAGAAATATGAAGCTCTTGTTTCTGATCTGACCCAAGAATGTTAAAGAAAATAGAAATGTAGGAATGACAGACAAAAGCAATGCTGAACCTGCTTTCCCCATGCAGCAGACATTGTCAATCTTTCTTGAAATCTTTCTATTTATATGTTTATTGTTAATAGACAAGTTGCCTATAAGAGCAAATACACTTTTATCCCACTAAAGAGTTTAAATAGTGAAAAATATGTAATAAAAAATGAGAGAAATATTTGAAAGCGTCATCACTCAGAAAAACACCCTGCATACTTAGTTAGAGTAACATTCAAGACTAAGAAAATTTTAAAAAGGGATAGAATAGGGTTAGAGATTAAATAGATGTATTCTGGTTGGTATAATAATATGGGTTCCAGAAAGGAACAGATAGACTGAATCTAAGTGTGTCTAGACATACTGAGAAAGGGCATTAAGGAGCCCCAGGAACTAGTATAACTTCTGCTCAGTGCTTTGTCCTCTCTGACCTCTTCAGCCTGCTTTTCAACTGACTTCTCTTACTGACTCTTCAACCTGCTTCTCAACTGACTGACTTTTCCCTCTGCTCCTGAACTGACTGACTGTAACTCTTACGCAACTCTCTTTTACTGAGCTGAAAGCCTGCCTTTTTTCCTGGGAATTTGATATGTTCTTACTCTCTAACCCTTCCTCTGATTAGTCTCTTTGTCTGCCATTCACTTTGACTCATCTCAGGTGTTACTTTCTGTGTGACACTGACTCCTTCTTAGTTCCACTTCCTGTGCCTACTTCCCCTGTTTTTTTTTAGGGATTAAAGACATTGACTGCCACTGCTTTCTGATTATTGGTATTAAAGATGTTTACATTCTATCCAGACCACAAGGCCTCTGAATGTAGCCCCTGAAATGTAGATACTAGCTTTCACACAGGGCTATTCCTCTACAGCTTATCCAAACTTGATCCAGATTCCTGCATTCTCCACACACATCTGTGTACTTCCTTATAAAAGCTACACAGCTTCTGCTCCCACTGGCTACTTTAACTGTATAAAAGTTCCTTGAGATGTACATACTTTGGGTCTGGTTAATTTGGGTATGTGATGTTTTCTATTTGCAATTTTTTATTTAAAAGGTTTTAAATGAAATAAATTGAAATTAAATGATATATAAATAAAAGCCAATGTAGTCAGGACACTCATCCTTGATGTTTGATTAAAGATTATCCTGATTTGTATTATTATAAAGACTAGCCAGAATCTTCCTTCCTTTGCTGTGACCTTTTAGTGATATTCAGTCCACTAATGGCTTTTCTACTATGCTATACAGTCTTATTTGCTCTGATGTATTTGTAATTGATAGTGAACTAAACTGAGAGTGAACTATCTCCATCAATGTAAGCTCCCATTACTTTAGACTCTAAATTCATTATAATGTTCTGGAATGATATTCTTTATCCATGAGTATATTTTTCTATAGAATAATAACCTATTCCAGAAATGGTGACGGGTCTTCAATCTTAGATGTGCAATAATAACATATGATAAAGAAACTTACGGAAGAATTTGAATAGGAAGAAAATCTTAAGCTTCAAAGATGATCTATTGAGTTTTGCCATAATTGCTGAACCTATCAAAGATTTAGTTATGTACCATAACTATCAATAAGTTGAGGACAAGGAAGTGAATAAAAGAATGCATATAGTATTGGTGATTCTGATCAGCTCTCTATGTAGAAACCATCAGAACTGTGCCACAGCAAGTGTAGATAATACATTTAATACAAAACACACAATGGGATCATGCAGCATGGAAACATTCTTTTGAATTTTATAAAAAATATTCTTTATAGGCACATAAAAAGACAACAACTTTGTTATGCCTTAGGACACTTTATAGATCTAGTTCTCAAATAGTGAAGATTGGAAAGTAAATAAAATCATATAAAATGTTAGTTCTATGAGAACTTTCAAAATGTACACATTTAACAAAATTTAATTTATTTTTTAAAGGTCACTGATCTCAGTTTTTACATACTTTGAGTTTCTTTCTTTCTTTTTTGCTTATTTGTTCAGGTTTTTAACTACTGTGGTTAAAAAATCTTATACAGTAGTTTATTGGTGTCAGATTTTATCAGAGGGAGGAAAGTATAGAATAATATTCTTGATCAAGAAAAGGAAAATACATTTCTTTTAGCAGAAATTGTATTAGTGAGTCACTTATTTTAATGAATGACTACAGTTATTATTTGCAAAGGAAATTACCTAAATCTGTTTGCAATCAGCAAGCTTAAATAATTCTTAATCTTAGAAAGCTTAAATATCAGAAAAATCTATGATCAATGAAAGAAATAAATTCATCTAAAAGTCAGACATGAATGTGAAATACAAGCTCTAAAGCAAATTGAATTCTCTAGGGCTGCCCATCAGCCAGCCACGACAGGTTTGAAGGTCATTGTTGTTGGCTATTTGGCTAAACTTCAACTCAATTTCATCCCTGATCAGTGATTTGAAACTGACCCACACAGATGAGCAACCATGTGGTGCCCGGTGCATATTAATCAGAAGATTCCCCTACCCTATAAAAGAACAGATCTTATTTTAGAAGATGTGTGAGGACAGAAATGCAAAGGGCTGGTGAGGTCTGCCAAGACATTCTGAATTGCATTGCATATTTATTGATTCTTCACTTGGTGATGCTGTTTTGCCAGTAAGGATGAATATCGTTTCTATGTGAGAATGGACACAATGAAAAAAACAAACACCTAGCTCAAAACATTTGACGTCATTTTGCCTTTACAAATATAAGACAGCCTCACTTTCTATGATATTGATTCTGTGGTGTCACAATAGTTAGCCTTAAATTCTTCATTTGTTTTGTACATGGTTTTCTGCTCCTGGTGTCCTAAGGAGATGAAGAACAGGAAACATGAAGAAATCAAAGCAAAATGTATAGGACATTGAAAATTTCATTATATTTTGAATTCAGAATTAAATATTATCTTCTTTTGCTTAACTATCTCTTGTATTATCCAATTTTAGTTATTTGAAAAATATTTCTTTATCCTCAAAATGCCTTTGTAAAAATAACTGGAAGCCAAATGCATGATAGATGAAAAGAATGTACAGTGCAGTACAAATTGTTTGCATATTTTCTATTTTTGTGATTTTTATTTTCTCACTTGAAGCAGTTGTAAGAACAGTAGTAACTTGAATAATTTTATAACTTGATAATTACTCAAGAAGATGAAAAATAACTGTGAAAAACTTGTTGTCACAGCATTATTAGAATGATAAAGAAGAAATATTGATCTACAAACTCACTTGACATGCAATATCTTATCCCCAAGACTCATACCCTCTTGCATTTAGATAAAACTTCTATTAAAAATGAACTTGACTCTGATAAAATTTAATAAAGAGTGTGAAGGTAATTTCAGTCTTCATTATATAACAAAGTCTATATTACCAAACCTCTGCCTTTTCAAGTCTTTTTAATTTTTACAACCAGAAAGTAAGCAGCATTCTTTAAAAAAAATTTTTTTTTTTTGTTTTGAAGTCCTAGAAATTTGACTGAGAATGTTGAATAAGTTTGGTAAGTACTCTGCCAGTAAGCCATAACCCAGCCCCATAGTATTCTAAATGTAAACGATTATCACTTTAGGAAGTCCCGATCTCTGCCTTACTCTGCTATCCTGGATTGGTGATTTTATTGTCTTACAAGAGTTTTGCTCCCTCAACACACAGACATATATTTCATATATATGTATATATGAATTTCATCTATATCTGTATATTGCCTCACCATACATGTTCTAATTTGCTCTTCTGTTGTGATAAATACCATGACCAGAAACACCTTGAGGAAGAAAAAGTTTATTTCATCTTGAACTTTTCAGTCCATCTTTGAGGGAAGCCAAGGCTGACACTTAGAAGCAGGGACTAAAGCAGAAACCACAAAGGAATTCTGCTTGCAGGCTTGGTTTCCTTTTTGTATTTTTATTTTTATTTTCATAATGCTTTCATTAATCACTTTAGTCTCATGCAATGTATCTCAATCACACTGTCTTCCCACTCTTCCCTGGTGCATCCTTCCATCCCTGTGCCTTCAAGAAAAATAAAATAAAATTATGTCCAGAATCTGGGGAGAATATCTGAGTGTCTGCATATTTGGGTGGTGGAGTCCACCTTCAGGATGAACTTGGTCATGCTTGATCTCAGGGTAATGTGGGCCAGAGGAATGTCCATGATCAAGCTTGATTTACATAGCTTTCTTAGCAACTTTTCTTATGCCTCTCAGCCCACCTCTATAAGAATAAGGCTGGGCCCTCTCACACCAAGGAACAATCAAGAAAATGTTTGATTGACATGTCCATCAGCCAGTCTGGTGGAGTCAATACTTCGGTTGAGATTCTCTCTTTCCAGCTAGGACTAAATTTCTGTTAAGTTGACAAAAAATATGACAGTATACACACACACACACACACACACACACACACACACACACACACACACAAACACACCTGCCCTCTTAGAAGGTGATAATTTTCTATCTTTAAAGTTTTAAGTCTCTCACTTTATAGAGTTGGAATTGTTTTACTATATTCTCAAACCAACAATGAATAAAAAAATCTTTCTTCTTTAAAATGTTTCTCCCATAAATTGGAAAAATTACTAATTGCCTTCTAATTTAGAATCTCTCAAATATTTATAATTGAGACTATGGTGTTTACATTCAAAAGTCAGTTTTCTTCTTACAACAACTGTGCTGTGACCATGGTCTATGCTTTCTCTCACAATGATCCCACTTCATTCCACCTTCGGATCATCTATTCTCTGTTTCCATGTTCTTTACCTGTGAAATCACATTTTCATTTTCTACTTTCTACCTAATTTGTGAGATTTTTTAAAAAGCTTTTTTCATCATGGATTGAGTTTCTTCTTGGGATATTTCCCTATTGCAAGACCTTCATAGAACATTGGACTAATATATAGTTGTTGAACAAATGAATTGGTAATTGGCAGAGGAATGCATTGTTAATATTACAAAGGGAGTGACTGAAGCTGATATGGTTTGAAGAGTTGCTGACCTTCACACATCTAATCAGTAGCAGAGCCTGGGGGCTAAGCCTATCCATCTCTGTATAAACTATATCAGAAAACCTTTGTACTTGAACCATCATATTAGCACAGCAAATACAGACGACCTTCTACAATGAATGTATTATCTTCACCATGATCCAATAGTCACTACCAAACCTGGTTCTCAACCTTGTGTCTCTGTACCATTTCTTAACTATTTCTATTACAACATTTTCAATAATTAATTCTCTTCACAGATTGACAATTTTTAAACTGAGTTTTAATTGATTTTTTTTGTCTGATACTATAGACGAATAAAAATACTGGTTTTAATCTCAAATACTTTAATTTTGTTTCATAGCACAATTCTGTGATAATGCCATGATACAAAACATCCAAGCTGTTTTGTGTAAGACCCTCACTAAGCCTAATGTTTTTTTCTGGAGACTGGTGTGTGTCAGAGCCTGAGGAACACATTATGTGATGCATTTTCCTATTGTAACTGAACAGATCTGTATTCATCAATTTTGTGTATTAGCTATTCTAGAATATAGAGGCTTTGTTTGCTTGGTTGTTTGTTTTGGAGACCGGGTATCTTTGTGTAGCCCAGGCTGCCTGTAACTCCAAATTTTCTTGTTTTGCTCACAGGTATTTGCCCACATTCTCTACTGTATTTTAATTTAAAGAAAAACATTACAACATTGTGAAGCAGTGCTAACAGATAATAGCAGCAGCAACAACAATAGTCATAATAGAGTGTCGTAGTAGTTAGTTACCAAGTTCTTCCTCATGCTTCCCAGAACCCAAATGTTAAATCAAATGCTATAAATCAACTTTCAGAATTCCAGACATGATGCTAATTTACATAAAGTATTTGTTTCCATGTAATGCCTTTCCTCTACTTCTAGCTAATGTCACCTCAAAGCCAAAGTCTCCATAGAAATGAGTGGTTACAGAAAGATATCTCAGTCAGGCGGTGGTGGTACATGCCATTAATTTCAACATTTGTGAGGTAGAGGCAGATAGACCTCTGAGAGTTCCAGACCAGCTTGGTCTACAGAGTGAGTTCTAGGACTGCCAGATTTACAACAGAGAAACCCTGTCTTGAAAAATCAAAACCAACCCACACCAAAACAAATTAAAACAAAAACAAAACAAAATAAAAAGAACAGAAAGATGTCTCAAGTGAACTCCATGTAAAGAATATATACTCATGGGATTTTTTTGATGATGAAATCTGAGAAGAACCTGGGAAAATCTCAAAATCAAGGGTTTCAGGCAACCCAACTTGGCTCTGTATGCCTCACTTGCACTCTTCCTGAACTGTGGACTGGGAGAATTATTTAGGATGGTAATCTGGATTCTCTAAGCTCTTGGACTTCCTTTATGGGTTGTGTAAAACACCAATGGCAGACTCTACTTTCAGGGGTCATTTCTGTTGTTCGTAAAACACTGATGGTTATGAGGAGTTCTGAAGATCCTATGCCAGTTTATTGCATAGAAATGCACTAATTTTTGTATATTAATTTAGTATCTTGTCAGTGTCTTGAAGTTATTCAGCAAATCAAGAGTCTTCTCATAGAATCTGGAGGGTCCTCTATACATGTATATCATTTGTGTTGCCTTCCAAGTATTCAGCACTCTTGAATAGGAGTGATGAGAGTGGTCCTTTTTTGTCTTGTTTTTGATTTTATAAGAAATAATTTTAGCTTTTCTCCCACTCAACACAACTTAGGGTATGCATTTGCTGTATATAGATATTTTATTAAGATGAGTTAAAGTCGTATTATACCCAGTTTATTCAAGGCTTTTAAAAATCATAGATACATATTTCCCTCTGAGAGCTGCTTAACTGTGTCACAAATACTCTGATGTTAAGATTTTGATTTATTTTCTGTTTTCCTATTTTCTTTCTTCATTTTTTCGGGGAGTGGTGGTTCAAGGTGTTGTAACCCTGGTTGTCCTAGGACTCACTCTGTCCTCAAACTCAGAGATCTGCATGCCTCTGTGTCCAGAGTGCTGGGATTAAAGGGTGTGCCACCATCTGGACTATATTTTGATATTTTTAAACTTCTTATTTTGTCAAGGACTGACTGACCACTCAACAGTGATGTAAATTAACTTTGTCATAGTATATTCTGTGGCTTTTTTGGCTGTTTATTTCTAGTTTTATCTCTCCATTGATAAGACACAAAAATTATTCAAATCACATATATGTTTCACTTTTATAATTGCTTTTATATTCAAGGGACTGAGACAAGAGGAGGAAAAGTTTGAAACTAGTTTGCTATAGGCAAAACCTGTTTCAAAATTATCTTTGTAAAATTTTTAATTTAAGATTTTTTTTATATACTGAAACGTGATCCATAGGGAAGAAAGCTGCATGAAATGTTGTGATGAATACATGTTCCCACAATTTGAACTCAAAATGTTTCTGCTATGGTCTCTAGAGTTCTGAGATAATAGGAATAGATAATATATATATTATATATATGTGTGTGTGTATACATATATACAATATATATGTATACACACACACATATATATAATATATATATATATTATATATGTGATAATAGAAAGGGAAACTGTCATGTGGAGAAGTATACATCAATTATTTTTGTGTTCAGTAAGTGCATATTTATCCATCATAAGTTTTGTTACTGTTGTTGAAAATTTAATCCATACCTAAAATATATTTCTAACACAAGGCAAAGAAAAAAAAATCAAGTTTGTATTTCTTCAGTGTCACTGTGAAATCTTCATTTTAAGTTGGTTTAAAGTTGTTTAAAAAGTTAATTCTGAGTGAAAGTTACAGGGTTCTGGGATAAACCCTGCCTGAATGGTTTAGTTATGGTATCAGTAAGTGTTAAAAAGTTTGACAGAAGCCACAACTCAACTGAAATGTGACAAAAGTCACACCTCTATCCCAATTACACTAGACCAATTCTACTGTCTAAAATCTTTTTTCCAATAGATCTCATAAAGAAGGGCTAGCAAGCTTCTTTATAAAAGTGGATTTTAGCTGTTGTTGCTTAAGTTGGCCTGAGGGTCTTATTTACTCTTCCCGAGGTGACCGCAGCATTTCCGTCCCCTCTGTGTCATTTTCTAGTTTTGTCTCTTGTAGGAACTTCTAATTTGGGAATTCTGTAATTTAGACCCATTTTTAGTTCTTTAATCTTTTCACATTTCTATCCATTCTCACGCTTTTGGAAATACCATCTAGTTGCATAGCTTTAAATGCCATCTATATGTGATCATGCCCAATTTAAATGTCCCTTCCAAACTTTGCCTTGTATGATCTAAAGACTATATGACTTGCCCTTGAATGATTACTTCACTGTGTAAAGCTGCACTTTAATCTTCTTACCGAAAACTCAATCTTTTATTTTGTTTTTAAACTTTAACTCCTGAACTCCTCTATCATGTCCACTTAACTAACTTCTTCCTTTTCTTCATCTTTGTCCAAATCACCTAAGTCTCAACTTAATCATGAATCCTGGCCTGACTGCTTAGCAAATCCAGTAATCTGTCATCTGCATCCCCCATTTGCTTCTCACTCAAAACCCTTCTTGTAATTCAGATTACATGTGTTTTAGATGTTTATAGCCCTTGTCTTAACAATACTATATTTAGAAATTTCCTCTAAATTTGATCTGTGAGTGTGAACATATCATCCTATAAGATGCTCCTCTTATTTTGAGATAATAACTTCTATATATTATTGTGTTCATTTAATTTTGTAGACAGACATATCCAAGATCACTATTTTGCAAATTTATGCATACAATTTGAGGATGATTTTGATATGAATAATATGTGATAATTCTCTCTTCTTGTACACGTTTGTCTCTCTGTGTGTATGTGTGTGTGATGTGGAGACTTTTCTATACAAATAAAAGACAAAATGTAGTAAATAATATCAGGTTCAATTTGCATCTTTACATTCAATCTTAGTATAAAGGCCAACGAATGCTAAATTGGCATCTTTAATAAAAATAAATGATTACTAATATCTGTCCTATCTTGTTTTTCTGTATGTAGTTTGGGGATAAATAAGATAGCTATATATATAATAAACATATATTAGATGTGCAGAGCAAAATATGAGTAAAAGCTTCGTTTCTCAAATAGATTTGAAAGTGAGATGAAGGAAAAGAATTAAGAAATAAACTAAAACACTCCTCTTTGTCAGGGCTGAAAGCTTCTACATGTGTCATTAACTCAGACACTCATATCCAATGGCTACAAAAGTCCCTGATGTTAACAAAGAAATTGGGGGTCTCTCTTGAGGTCCTCAATCTTTCTAATAAAAATATTTGAAGACATACTAAATGGAAAACTGAAACACAACTTCATTAGAATATAAAAGAAATCCAAGTTAGGTAGTGGTGGTACATGCCTTCAGTTCAGCACTTGGGAGGCAGAAGCAGGCAGATCTCTGTGAATTTGGGGCCATCCTGGTTTACAAAGTGAGTTCCTGGACAGCCAGGATTACAACAGAGAAACCCTGTCTTGAAAAACAAAAAACAAAACCAGACAAACAACACCCCCCCACCCAAAAAAAAAAAGAAACCCAGGGTAACAAGTTGTAAACTCAGCAGTGGCCCATGGAAGGAAGATGTAAAAGAGAAAGAAAGAATTTCAAGTGGGTTGAATTAAACAGGTACAGAGGTCACCAATGACCTCCATGGTGAGGATAAGATTTTAGACAAATAATAAGAAAGCTCAAATGATCAGAAAGAGTGTATTAAGTTTCTGACCAGCAGTTCAAAGAAAGAGACAAAAAAGAAGAAAGAGTAAAAGTTAAGCCCTGACCCCAGAGCAATTGCTCACAGGGTAGAAATTCTCTGGAGGAAAACAGGTTTTCTAATTAAAGGGATAATTATCCTTCCCTCCCATTAGGATAGTCTTCCGGAGGGATGGTCTTTAGCCAAGCAATTGACTTTCAATTAACTCTCAAGTGAGAAGACAAGGACATGTCTCCACCTAGAGGTAGATTCCATCCTTTACTGTAACTCTGTCTTCTCTGTTAAAGATAACTGATCATACTCTTTGTATTTCTTTTAGCAAATAATTGAAAGGAAGATACTTTAGCAAGGTTGCTTTATTTTGAAGCATGGTTCGAGGCATGCAGTCCACACAGTGCAGATCCCAGTGTTATTTTAGACCATAGCATTAGTCTCAGTCTCCTAAGTCTCATATTGCTCTCCAAATGTAAAATTCTTTTGGTCTATTGCTAAGTCTACAAAATCTTAATAGTTCTAAGGTCATTGCAGAGCCAAAATAAAGGCTCCTCAAAGATAAAGTTTCCTCAAATCTTTCTCTGAATAATGAGGCCTTTTAAATATATATATATATATATATATATATATATATATATTTCCAATATACATTAGAATATAGTAAACATTATCAAAAAGTGGTGAGGAAATAGCAAGGAAAGCTAGACCTGAGCAAATCAAAAACAAAACCTAACAGGCAAACAAAATTCTAGACTTCTAAGCACCATATCTGGAGCTTGTGGTGACATAACTAGGCTACATTGTGAATCTGAAAATTGACATTTTTAAAAAATCCTTCGTTCATTAAAATTTCAACACTTTAATGCTCACTATTTTTCCCATGTCTTCTAGCATGCATAGCTCTATACAGTTTCCTCATTTTATCACATGCATGGTTTTATGTTACCATTACAATCCAAATTCCTAACTTCATAGTCATCATAAACTCCCTGGAACTATGACTTTATTGCATACTATATATCCACTTCCAATCACTAACTTCTGGAGTCAACAGTTTCTTATATTTACAATTATTGTATTTCACAAGTGTTAGTAGTTTAGATCCTATGATTGAATTTATTCAGTGAGCATTATTTTATCTTTCATGTTTCATTGAAATTGTGCATATAAATAGCTATATCCTTTCTATTTCTTGGTAGACACATCTAATGGATGCATCATAGAGTGCTTAATCATTCACCCATCAGGAGACATTTCATGAGTCTCCAATTCTAGGCTATGAAAAAAAATGCAGCTATGAATAAACTCATGTGCAATTTTTCAGTGTGTGTGAAAATTGATCTTAATTTCTCCAGAGCAGCTGTGTGTAATTTGAGAGTGACAGTGTTATTTTTACATCTTATCTATTATCTACTTACATCTATCATCTATCTATTACCTGTCTATCATCTCTCTAACAATCTATCATCTATCTATTGTATATTTGCACATGTGTGTGCTACAGTACATATACGGAAGTGAGAGCATAGCTTTCAGTAGTGTTTTATTCCCATCTACAAAGTGAGTCCCTGGGATGAAACTCAGGTTGTCTGCCTTGGAGCTATGTACCTGCACCCTCTGAGCGATCCCACCAGCCCTATATTTTTATTCTAAAAGGTATTGGAAATCTTTCTTTAGAGTGGTTGCATTAAAAATAAGCTAAATTATGACAAATTTGTGGAACATAGGACTACAAAAGGACTTATGATGGGGAAGTTTAGTTTTAGTTATGTTGGAAATTGTTTTATGCACCATTGGGTGAGGGGCTAGCCTAGGTCTAGGGAAGTCTGTATTGTTTGCAGCTGTTGGATTTCTGTGGGACTGTTTAATTGCTAATGATCTGATCTGCAGGTGCTATCAGTAAAATAACTTAGGTCTTCTGAAAGAATAGAAACACCTGAGCTGGGATGCTTGGGGTTCTACTGTCGATTGAGTCTGGAGTTGGCCAGGATGGTGGTTCCCTCTGTTGAAGTCTGGCAGGACTTGCACCTATGAAAAATGCCTCCTTGTCTTCTTTGCTGAACCATTCCACAGTGACTAACAATTACAGACTTAAGACTATAAAAATGATCAAATAAAGGGAAAATGAGAAATTCACCATCATCACAAGTAAAACAATCTTCTATAAAAGATTTTTAACAAGAAGATGGAGAGACAAACAGTAGAAGGGAATAACCATTTTTGAAAGGCACACAATTGCAAAAGAACATATTTAAAAAATACGAATTTATAGAATTCAGTCTTTTTGAAAATAAAGTTTAAAAGTAGATGAAAGACAAAACAGACACTTCACTAAATAGGATACAGAAGGCAAGACCATTTTACAAAGTTACATATTATAAGTCATAAGCAAATTCATGTAAAAAATAAATATAAATTTAAAGTGTCAATAGAACTATGTATCTATAGACATGTCTATGGTGGGATCACAGAGGCATTGGAGGAATGAAAGGAAGAAAGAAAAATGGTAAAATTATATTTTAATTAAAATAAAATAAATTAAAAAACAAAACAGAACCCCAAGACTGTTTCAATCAAAATTTTCTTCCGACTGAGGAACTGCCTTGTAGTGTAGTACCACACTGCAATTCCCACATCATTTGTCATACCCCACCACACACAAACCCCACCACACATAAGACTTTACTTTTAGGTAGAATGAGAAGTCTAGAATTGTCTAGAATTTTTCCATGAGTTATGATATATGAAGAATACATGGTGAAAGGAATGCACTACCTTCTTTTGTAATTGACAATTACGTATTTTCTTCTTAAACTGTGATATTCTGGAAATAATAGAAAAATGAGCCCTTTCCCTAAAGTAGGCAAATAAAGCACCCAAGATTTGGAACAAGACATGCAAAATCAGTCAATAGTAGATTATTTAATCATTTGTTTTACTCAAGACAAGGTACAAAGCACCTATGGGAGATATTTATTTATTTACTTATTTTACATTTTATAATTTTTAGCAGATGTTTAAAAACATCTGTGTCTAGTAGTAATAACAGTGGATCAATACTATAAGTGATAACTGATGTTGCATACCCTACTGATATGGACTAATGATAATCTGTATGGAACTATTTCTTATGATACAGAGGCACCTTCATATTACAAGTAAGTACTTAATCTCCCTATGGCAAAGAAATATCCAATCAGAAGTATTGAGTAGAGGGATGGAAAAGAGAATTTGCTTTAAAAATATTTACAAAATTAGAGATAAAATATAATATGGGGGTCTACCAAATAGAAAATGATCTTTACATGTCCCAATGATTTAACAGAATCATATTTTAAAGTTTCAAGATATTCTGATGCAGATGAATAGAAGAAAAGCAAAAAAAAAAAAAGACTAAAAGTATTGCATACTAAGATTTTTAGATTATTCATTTATTAATGTATGTTTGTATGTTCTAATAGTGCAAGAAATTGTCTATAAAGTCTTTCAAATCTTTTTACGAATCGTTTCCACATTATGTTATAATCAAAGTTATTTGGCAGATGGTGAGGAGGGGAAAAAGCTGGCAGAAGGAGATGTGTTTTCCACCATGAAAGCCGTTGGGGTATGTAGATAACGAAATAACTTGCAATTTTCTCCCATATAAGGTCGTAATTGAAAGAAAAGAAGTCATCTCTAAAATACTAAGTGAAACCATCTTACCAAAATGAAATTACTAAAACAAATCCCTAGTGGAACATAGCAGATTATTAATCTTCGAAACTGTGTGTTTTATATACTTGCACACACAGTCCCCAAAACTGGTTTTTTCAAAATGATTATTTTCAATAAATATATGCTACTCTGTAGGTAAATGCTCTACTTTCTCTTTACTGATTCCTTTCCCCCTAAAAATTAACAAATCATGAAGTTTCTTTTTCTATATTTGGAATATTGATAATTTTTAAATATTTCTAAACCACAATTTAGCTTTTAGTTTTTCTGTGAATCTGTAGAAGAGTAAAACATATCACACAGTGGCAGAGATATCAGCTTTCTCCCACTCAATGACTTTTTGTGTGTTCATCTGTAATTTATTTAAAGAATTTCATTTTGGCATAAGAAGGATTCATCTGTTCTTCAGCAGTGGCTGAGGATTTTCAGTAAAAGCAAATTGGGATTATTCCCCAAAATACAAATCTTAAGATGCTATGCACAAAACTATAGCAAAGAAAATACTGTTCATTTTATGGTAGTTTATTGAATTCTCTAGATATTTACACTTCCTTCACAGTTATTTCACATAAGATTTTTGACTCACTCTGATACTTACTTCTTTCTAATCACAGTGCAAGCCAATATCACATATGAAATAAGTCAATGAATATCTTTAGGATGTTTAAATTTTAAAAATAAATTAAATATTAGCATCAATTTTAATATTTTATTACTTCTATAGTGCTGTGATTAAAATACCATGACCAAAGAAACTTGCAGAAGAGAACGTTTATTTGAGCTAAAGGTTTCAGAGAGTTAGATTAAGTCCTTGATGGTAAAACAGAGGCAAGGGTCTTGTTGGCTGTAAAGGTAAGCTGAGAACTCACATCTGAACCACATGTAGATAGCAGAAAGAGTAGAATCAGAATGGTCCAAGGTATTGAACCCTCAAAGTCTACTCCCTGGTGAGGCACTACCTCCATCAAGACCTCTTCTAGATCTCCCCAAATGGTACCATCAACTGGGAAAGAGTTTAAATACCAAAGCCTATGAGGGACAATCTCATTCTTACCATCCCAAATATCCATAAAAAAATAGTTAAGTCTTGATCCCTCAATGTGAATTGAAAAGAAACTTCATAGTTAGTCACACCTTAGGCAACAGAAAAGTATGCATTCCTTAGTTCTGAATAGTAAAAACTTAAAAACCATAGCCTGCAAGCTTGCAGCAGAGTACTGCTGTTCTTACAGATGCTCCTTTTATGTCTTCATTTGTGATGATAAGCATCTAACTTTCTAGCTGTGGCTATATGTCATTTGCTCACAAAATGGAAATGTTCTTAATTTGACAGTAAAAATTCTGCAAATATAGAATAAATTTGTCTGTGTGCTTATGTTATTGTCTTTACTGATAGAATGACATATGAAGAAAATAGGTGAACTAATATAAAAATATACTGATCTGTTTGTATACATGCATTATACATAATAAAATCCACACATAATGCATATGGACAGAAACAGATTATTCTTCCTGCACCTCCCATCTCCCATCTCTCATTCTTCACTCCTTCCTATCTACTCCTTTCTACAACTTCACTACATATCACTCCATCTCTGCCTCCCAAGTGCTGGGCTAAAGTCATTGGCTTTCACACACAGCAAAAACACTATAATTGGAAAATTCACAGGCAATTCTAGTGTTGTGAGTGCTCAGTGATACTCTAGATACTCTACCTAGTGGAACCATTTTTCAGAAGTAGAAAATTAATACAACTATATAAAGATTGTAGACAGTTTTCTCTTTTGAAATATTTTTATATTTACTTTTATAATTTTTGTGTGTGTTTGTGTGTGTGTGTGTGTGCACAACAGGTGTGTGTAGGTATACTTAGAGGTCAGAGAGCGCATCAGATTCCATGGACCTGCAGTTATAGGTGGATGCTGTGAATAGAACTCAGGTTCTCTGAAAGAACCACACGTGATTTTCACCAGTGAGCCACCTCTGCATTCCCTAGACATTTTTCTAGAGACAGGCATATTTCTAGCACTTGTGAAGTGTTTATTTGATGCCTAGTATCACAATAACTATAAATATAGAGGTGATCTCAGTAATGAGTGAAGAATTTGTTACATCTCAGTTGCAACCAGTCCCTGTTCTTTTTTAAAGATCTTCTGGATTACAGGTCCTTACTGGTCATGTGTTTTCAAAAACCATTCTTTCTTGGACTAGAGGAATGGTGAGCTGTTGATATGAGTTTGACCTCTCAGACATGATAGAAGGAGAGAATTCACTCACAAAATTTGTGCTCTGACTGCTACAGAAGCTCTTGGGTGAGCAGGTATGTGTATCACACTTGTACACACGAATGATAAATAAAATTTAACAAAAGAGTATACTCCGTCTCCCCACCAATTCCTAGTTTAGGGAGTACAATTTTATTGAAGGCTATAATTCATGATGTAAGAGGAAAATTGCAAATGTTGGTCTCAGCTCTGTGTCTTGGAATCTCAAGTCCTACAAATGAGAGTCTGGCCTCCTCCCTGCACTTCCAGCATCTCACAGTGCAGAATCTCAAAGCCAAATGAAGCAATCTGAGACGCTGGACTCTAACTCTCCTTAGCACAGGCAATTTATAAAAAGGAGGTTCTTGTTAAAAAGATAGACCAAGAAAGACAGAAGTTATCATCCCTAGTTAGAGTCCTGCTAGCAGAAGAAGGATGACACTGAGAAAATTCAAGTCATTATTTTAACTACATCTTCAGGTCAGCAAGACAGACTGTCTAGTCTGCCTAGTGGAAATGTTTTTATTTGAAACAGGGAAGAAAAAGTTCACCACTATGGGTAACTAAGCCAGAACCGGAAGCTCTATGTTTGACATCCCAATACAATGAAAGATGCAGTAGAACTTTAAAACAGAAGACTAGTGCAAAACATGACAATGAGAATTTGTTGGATTGGCCTCAAAGAATGGCAACGTTCCACTCTTGCAAAGGAGTCCATTTCCAGGATTCAGCTGGGGAACAATGAACTCCCTAGGATATTGTTTAAAACAATAGAGCATCTGCTGCCCATTAGAAGAAATTAACAGCTGATTATCACAATAGAGACCAACCAGCATTACCATTAACAAGAAGATCCAGGAAAGATGAAATTTAAGAGACCCAAATGGAGCCTTTGCTGGTGATCAGAGAGATTATGCATAACCAAAGACTACCTTCCATCGGGAATATCAAAAGGCTTACACAAGGGTAAAAGTAGGATTAACTTCACAGACATTGTTCAAGCAAATCATTAACTAACAAACACTGAACGAATCTAAAAGAAGTTGGATAGAAGAGCAGTGAGTACTCCTTGCCAGATTATCATACCCACAATATCTACTTCTTGGCATTAAGATACTGGACATAAAAAGAAATAAGAAAAAATTTTTTAAAAAGCATTTAATAAATATGCACTACGTTTCCAAATGACGAATGAAAGGGCAAATCTTTTAAACAGCTGCAAAGGTAAAAGAGCTCAAAGAAGCCGTGCTGTTCAGTGGCACTGATGTGATGTATTAACTAGAGAAGAAAGTCTAGGTGGTACTGTCAGTATGACCTTCACACAATTATTGGTAGCAGCCATTGTCATTTACTATTTAGGTCTCGTCATGTAGCAAACTTCACAAATACCTACTAAAAATTTTGTCATTTGGTTGTACAGTTTTCCTGCATCATCCAAATTATCTTCTGCTAGGCTTTTTCATTAATTTGTTGGCAATTTGGGAGCTGGCTTGTACTGAGTGACCTAAGATGCCTTCAGTCATCTGTTTGGCAGAATTCTGGATGGCTAGCATATGAAGCATGTTGACTCTTTTCCATTTGGCCTCTTTTTACTCATTGGGCTAGCTCTGAATGTTTACCTGGTGAATTCCAGTTTTGGGAAACAGTAAGAAAAGCCAAGATTAACTGTGCAAGCTTCTGCCTCATAAAAGTTGGTAATGTGTCATAAATCAAGCAGATATAAAAAGGTAAATTTTCTTACAGTTTACTTTGGTAGCTTGTACTCAAAGTATTCTGCCTTGAACAGTATGGTCATTGTTCTTCTGCTTATTAGAAATAGGAAATAAAGGCTTCCAACAAAATATTGTAAGTTATAGTTTCTGTTGTAGCAAGATGTGATGGTTGGTATTAAATATCAACTTGGCACAAGGTAAAAGCAGTTAAACAAGGAGCTTCAATCAAGGGATTGACTTTTGAGATTGGGCTCTGGACACTTCTATATGAGATTCTCTCAATTGCCTCAATCGATGTGGGAAGACCCACCTCAAATTTGGGTAGCAACTTCTGGTAGCAGCCTAGACAACAATGGACATGGAAGACTAAATAACTTTTTGAAAATTCAAATTTGAATTTTTTTAATAAAGCATTTTCTGTTTGGTTTCCCATCCCCTAATACTTCCCAGATCCTCTCCAATTCTGCATGTTTTCCTTCTTTCCTTCTCTCTCTCTCTCTCTCTCTCTCTCTCTCTCTCTGTCTTTCTTTCTTTTTTTCTTCCTGTCATTGGAAAATAAACAGGCATTTTAAAAGTAAAATAATAAAATCAAACTAGTCTCACCTAACCTTCCCTGTCCCTGCTGAGTTAATTTATCCTATTCTTGTCTCTGATTCCTTCCGAGGAGACTAAGGACATTTAGCTCTTGAGGAAAACTCTAGTCCTTTGACTTCAGATTGGGACTGCTAGCACAACCAGACTCATAGACTGAGCAACTACAGAGTTCTCAGCCTCCTAGTTGTGAGACAACTATTATTGGACTAATCTGACTGCTAAGGCTACAGCCTGAGCGATACAACCATTAATGATTGTTCTTAGGGTGTCGTGACCATATTGCTTAAACTGATTTAATAAATCCTTTCAAAAAAATAGATGTTCATAGATAGATATAGATGTAAAGTAGTCTTGCCATTTCTGTTCCTCTAGAGAACTCTACTACACAAAATTTTAAGATTCACTGAGTTTGAGACAAACTATTTAAGTCTAAATTTCATTTTATTTAAAGTATTTTGACTTACAGTCTCAAGACAGCTTTAAATGTGTAGCACATTGAGAGAGAAATTGTATCAACATGGAATTTTACAGAGTAATTATTATTAATTTTAATTTTAATGTACCATTTTAATTAAAACTAAGTTTAACATTCAACTAATTCAGTATGATTGGATAACTGACCAATGAAAACACATTATCAGAAAACAAACCACAGCTATTTTATTGCATTACAAATTATAAAATGTCAATTGAGATGTCATCAAGTTAAGCACGTATGACTGAGGAAGTGCTTTTCAGGTCTATTAATTTTCACGCACACTGATGTTGTTCTAGAGAAGCTTCCAATTAAGGCTGGCATAAATCATTTCATTGTGTATTCAATTTCTTCTTATCTAGATCAATTTCCAGGATATAGTTCTCAATCTCCAAACAGTAGCTGAATGGTAGGATGTGTAGAAGCAGATTCTTGACACCTGCCTTTCCAGAATTATTAGCACTAACCTGATTTTTTGTGTGGGTTGTTTGTTTTCCTTGTTATGTTTTTCTGAACAGTGATTTTTTTCTTCCATACTAGTAAAGTTCAGTGCACCAACTATAACAGCCCTGTTTTCTATTACGGAATTGTGCCAGGATCCATTTCTGAATTCTTATCAACTAGGAGAAGGGCTATTTAAATAAATGTTAATGCTGTTAGCATTATCTTCTGCATTGTTTTTTCCATCTAATGCAATATATTTAAAAATGAGGAGAGCTCACATATCAGTATACAATGCAAAAACTCACAGGCATTATGTGACTTTTTATTTCTTAATTCTTTTATGATCTGGCTATATCCTGTTTTTACAATTTAAGTTTCTATTATTTTCCTTGCAGCTGAGATATCTCTCACTCTTTCTCTTTGTTGCACCTGCTTTTCTTCCTTTAACTCTCCCTTATTTTTGTTCCCTAATTGATCTTTTTACCCATGTCTTTCTCATCTTTACCTTTCTAAGGTCTCTTCATGTTCAGTAGAAATACAAAGATGCATCATTTAGCTAGAAGTTGGGAATACATTATAATTCTACCAGTCTCAGCTATAGTGTGATCAAAGTAACTTTTCTGCATAAAAATAACATCACCTTTTCCTTTATTCTGCTTTGTTTCAAACATTCTATCAGATACTCTTAACTTATATCAAGCCCAGATACCTGTGCATATGTGTTTTCATTTTTTTATCTTTTCATACTGTAATCTTTTCATAACTGAATCAAGCACAGGACAGAAACATCTGAAAATGCTAGTAGATGTATTTTATGTTACAGTTTTAGTAGCTTTAATCCATGGCAGCTTGGTACCATGTACTTGAATAGAATATGATGCAAGCCTGAAAATGCAGAGGAGAAGCAGTGTTATTATACACCATGTGGGATAGGAAGCAAAGCTTTCAGGATCTCATCGTAGCAGAAGTGCTCACAGGTACAGACAGGCATTCTCTGCTAGCTTCTAGATGAGTCCTAATCAGGGGTATTTGAGGACCTCTTTTGGCCTCGACTGGTACTGCCTCAGGTTCACATACTCACAGACACACACACAAAGACACACAAACACACACACACAGATATGCACACACACAAACACAAAGACACACACACACTCACACACAATTTAAAATACTAAGAAGTATAATACTAAATACTAAAAAAATTGAAAAATTAATTAGTTCATCAGTTTAAAATGCTTTTCTTTACAATTAGGACACAGACTAACTGTAGATTAGTTATTTCCTGGAATGGAACATTAATGGCCTCTGGTGTGATTTACAACGTTGTACTCAAATGTGGAACTTTATGTTCTCAATCCTTACTTTCTCTAAGCATCTTTTAATGTTCTGATTTCATAGGCTGCCATCACAGTCTCCCTTTATATTCTCCTTATAGAGCTTTTCTAGCCTACATTGATAAAGCCTTTCATATTTGTTCCTCAAACCAGTTCCAATGGCCTAAGAACTACAAGTCAGTTTTGTGACAACAATGCCCACACTCCTGATATCAGTTTTCTACACTAATTAATTTTACACATCTGTGATAATATAGCTTACAGCAACAACTCAGTAATAGGGAAGATGTATTATGCCTCGCAGATTCATTGCTTTCAGTTGTGGTCACTTGGCTATGTGTGCTGGGCCAGTATATAATGCTTCCAAGAATATTAACATAATCAAATGTGTCATGCACATTTCAGGGTTTTACAGGTAGGACTCAATGTTCATAGTTTGCACTTTTAAATATTCATCATAGAACAGCCATGTTCGTGCATAATAAGAACAAAAACACAAAAAAAGGAAAAGAGACTGAAGATTGATCCATAAATTTTCTTCATAATTTATTGGCTTTATGTTTCAAGCAAATTATTTCATTAAATTAAAACTTCTTGAACACTCAAGTTTGAGGAAGGATCCAATTTTTCAAAAGAATAATGTTTGAAAGTTTTGATGACTCTGCACTTCTAATGTATTTTATCTCCTTATAGGACGACCTTTCCTGAGAGTGAAAAAAAAGATGATATAATATAGGAATTAGAGTGATATTGCAACTGCACTGCAGCTGCCATTGCCGGAACGTGAGCACTTTCATTATGGATGAATGCCAGGGTTGCACATCGTATATTACAAATAATGTCTGCTTTCATTTCTCCTTCCCATTGGCATTCAAGTGTTCTTCCATTGTCCACTATGTTCAAAATACAACTTTTTTCAGTAAAGAACTTTTTGGAAAATGCAAATACTGCTATAAGTATGATTTAACAGTCACAATTCAAGTTGACCTCTTTACAAACCAGTTGCTGCATTTGATACTTTAAGAATGTATGACTTGCACACAGTGAGAGCAGCCTTCTGCTTCCTAAGACCATGGTGAAGCCCACCATCCATGTTCTTGCCACACAAGCTTGGCTTAATTTTCTTTTTTGTTGTTGTTGTTGTTTTTTTTTCTTTCATTTTTGAGTGCACAATGGTGGGAGGGTGGAACAGGGAAGAATGGGAAGAGGGCGTTATCAAGAAACGTATGAAATTCAAATTATTAATAAAAGTATTATAAAAAAAAAGGAGATATGACTTTGGAAAAACCCTAAATATGTTATCTGTAAAAAAATGGGTACAAAATTGCAATACTAAAAATGTCTTTAGGATAAAACCTGAAACTCATTATTAAAAGAACCCAAGTAATTTAAAGCAATAAGCTAAGTTAAGGAAGTATTCAAAACATACTTCTGCTTTTTCTTGGCAAACTAAATATTTTCCTGATAAGTTAAATAAATGGTTCTAATAGAAGATATGCATGCATGGTACTATAACAATTAAGAAGAAACAACAATTGCTATTTTACTAAAAATAACACCTGAAATAAGAGCAAACTTAAAATCATTTTATTTGTTTTTTATATGCATGGATATTTTGGTTGTAAAAGTGCATTTTTGCTGCCCAAGAAGGCCAGAAAAGGGCATCAGATACCTTGGGACTGTAATTACAAATAATTGTAAGCTTCCATATATGTGCTAAGAATGGAAGCCAGGTCCTCTGGAAAGCATTCAGTGCTTTTAATCATTGAGACATTTATCTAGGCCCTGAAACCAGTATTGGATGAAATCCTTCTAGACAATCATTAGAAGAATGAATAAAGCAATTGATAAATTATACACCATTATTTTACCGAAGCTAAATATAGTGATTTACTTCAAGAGAGTTATTGATGTAAGAAGGCAAGCATTCTGATACCCAGGAAATGATTGGCAGTAAAAGAATGTCTTACCAAAAGTAATGTCTTAACTAAATAAATTGATGTGAGAAAACCTAGTCAATGGTTCTCATTACCATCTCTTAGATAAAGGATTTTGAACTGTAGAAGAGTGTGGAAATTGACCTGAACACGAGTAAGCAGGAAATTTGCATGCATTCATTGTTCTGAGAGTTGTTTGTAGATGTGATGCAACTAGGTACTTAGGTGTCCTGATACTGTGACGTCTCTACATGTACAGATGATAATCTGCAATGTGAGCTAAAATATATGTTTCTTTTTAGCTTACCATTTGCCCAGATATTTTATTACAGCAACAGAAATTAAACTAAAACAAACAAAAGAAAGACATTTCCATCTCTCAAATCTGAAACCTGTACCATATTCCTTGGAGGTGTTCCATGCTATGGGAGATTACCATTACAAAAGACTACAGGTGTCAGTTTAAAGTTATCTAATAGGTAGACATTTTTTACAATATGTCCTACAGTTGTTCATCTGAATTTGTATTTCATAAAGTAGTTCTGCATGCATTTTTATTTTCAGTTCTAAATGTGTGTGCTTTTAAAATACTTTAGATAATTTTAAAAGGATTCACATGGCCTGTCTTCATGGCCTCACTCCAGGTATATAGGAGACATTCTCCTCTATGACAGCAGCAGAGCTGAAAATGTGCATGTTCTATAGAGGCAGCAGTTGGTGAAGTATATAATCTGCTCCTTTGTAGTTATTATTCCTTGGCATTTTTGCCCTGATGAAATGGTCCAACTAATTTATGAATAGGCAGTTTGCCACTGTGACAGATGGCTCTAACTGCAGCCCTGAGACCATACATAGGCCAGAAATGTCTGCATTGACAGGATTTTTTCAGACAGGAAAAAAAAAGAACTTCTGTCAGTTTCTTCTTAAGGTGTGTCATCCCTAATCCTTGTTTATTGGAATGTGTTCTAACACATTTTTTATTGCCATTGGAAGGATGTAAATGTAAGTATTTTAATAAAAAATAATTGGTTTCCATGATCCAATCACATAGTAATATTTTAATATCAAAATGTTATATATTGGAACTAAACATGTAATTCAGTGCTTGTCATTTATACTACTGTGGGAAAGTTGATCATGGCAGTAACATGATCAGGTTTATTGACTTAAAATTGTAATCTTAGTAATTATTGTTTTGTTATAATCCATACTTGATAGGTACAAAGCACTAAGATTGTTTTAATATTATTACTTCTGACAAAGTATTAATCTTAGTCACTAGTTTCTTCCTCATTGTTTAGATATAGACTATAGTAATTGGAGATAAAAAAAGTCTTAGTATTGTAACTTCTGATATCAACTCTCATCTCAACATAAAGATAAACTACTACTGATAGTAAAATTAATCAGTAATTTTTTAAATTTAGTTGATTAAATGTCTGACTGTTACTGATATATTAGAACCTGGCCTTGTTTACTATGTTGATTTGATATAAAAGAGGGCCATTTTTCTAAAAGTAAATTTTATGATTGACATGGCAATAATATTGGATGAAAACCTATTTTAATACATGATTTATATGTATAAATTACTTATATTTTCTTATACTAAATATCATCACTGATAATTTTGGCTTGAAACTTTCTGATGTTAGTTATGCCATGAGAATGGAAGTTACTCTGGTCTTATTAAACACATTGAAACTGATATCAAATACTGAACTTGTTGGTTTCCAAGCAGTCCTGGTTGTATTAGGATACAAGAAACTATAAATCATGGCCAGAGAGATGGTTCAGTTGTTCAGATGGTCCTTGTTGCCACGCCTGATGACCAGAGTTCAATCCCCAGAACCCACACGTTGGAAACAACTCTTGCATACACACACAAAAATGTAAAGAAATTTAGTGGGCTAATATCCAAAATATACAAAGAACTCAAGAAACCAGACATCAACAAAACAAATAACCCAGTTTAAAAATAGGGTTCATACCTAGACAGAGAACTTTCAATAGAGGAATTTCAAATGGCCAAGAAACACTTAAAGAAATGTTCAACATTCTTAACCATCAGGGAAATGCAAATCAAAACTACTTTGAGATTCCATCTTATATCCATCAGAATGGCTAAGATACATAATAAAAATAACAGCTCATCTGTCTTAAATTCAGAGCAAGGGTAACAATCCTTCATTGGTGGTGGGAATAAACACTTATATAGCCTCTATACAAATCAATATGGCAGTACCTCAGAACATTGGAAATTGACCTACCTCAAAAGCTAGCTATATTATTCCTGGGCAAATACTCAAAGGACTCTCCATCCTACCATAAGAAAACTTGCTCAACTATTTTCATAGCAGCTTTATCCATAATAGCCAGAAAATGGAAACAACTCTAGATGCCCCTCAGCTGAAGAATAGATGAAGAAATTATGGCACAATTACACTATGGAGTATTACTCAGATATTTAAAAAAAATGACCTCCATGGCAAAACTCCATGCCAATGGAGGGAGCAAGCCCACACCTGTAGGTTAGGCTAGGAACTAGAGACTTGACAGCCCAGAAATGATTTCTAATGATGTCATACTCTGCTCATAGATTAGTGCCTAGCCAAGTCTTCATCGAGAGTCTTTTTCTAGCAACTGAGGGGAACATACGCAAAAATTTAAGGGCTAAATATTGTGCAAAGCTCAGGGAACCCTGAAGAAGAGGAGGAAGAGGAGGAGGAGGAGAGACTGTGGGGGCCAGAGGAGTTGAGGACACCAGGAGAACAAACTGCACAGAATCAACTGACCAGCACTTTTAGGGGCTCACAGAGACTGAAGTTGAAAACACAGAACCTGCAGGCTCACCGAAATATATCTTATGGTTGTCTGGTTGGATGTTCTTGCAAAACTCCTACAGGCTGGAATGGGGGAGTCTCTGGCCTTTTTATCTGCTCTTGGCACCCATTTTCCTTCTGAGTTGCCTAGTCCATCCTTGATGTACGGACTAGTGCCTGGTCTTGGCCCATCTTGTTATGCCCTGTTTGAAAGATCACCCTGGGAAGAATGTTCTTTTCTAGGAACATGGTTGATGGATTGGGGCAAGGATCATCTGAAGGAGATGGGAAAAGGTAGGAGTTGAGAGGAATGGAAGGAGGGAAGGAGGGTGGTTGGTTGGGATGTATTGTATGAGAGGGAAAAAAATTTAAAAATTAAATTATAATGTATCCAAATTAAAGAGGATTTATTTAAACAGACTTACCAATATATATAGGGAAAACAAATTAAATAGCATATTGCTTACATATTTGACCATCAGAATCATTGTTCTTCAAAAATGCTATCAATATATTTATTTACTTGTTGGGGGAGCACAGACATACTTGTAGTATTATGCAGGTTAGAGAACCACTCCCTGATAAGACAGAGACTCTTTTGTTTTTGCTGCAGAGCATAGCTCCTACAGTGTCGCTGGCCTGTGGCCTTCAGGGAAGTTCTCCTATCTCCACCTCCTTTCAAAAAACATGGTTGCTGTGGCTGCCGATGTATGCATCACATATGATTTTTTAAATATAGGGAGCAAGTCCAGGTTGTCAGGCTTGTATGCCTAGAAATTTTACACATTGAGCCATTTTCCTGACTCTACACCTTTATTCTGGAAACATCTTGAAAAAAATAATATTTAATGGGCAAAAACAAAAACAAAAAAACAAACTGGAAATTGTAATTTTAATAATGTTTTCCATTTATTCTTGAAAGAAGTAAAAACAAAAAATACAGCCTTGTCAATCTTAGTAAAATTCTGTGAGTACCATATTTAAAAAAAAGAGAATCTATAATTCTGACATGTAGACCATGATAAACACTAATGAACTACCTGTAGTCATCCCAGGGAAGCCACGGTACTTAAGAAGCAATAAACGTCACGTGTGTGTGTGTGTGTGAGTGTGTGTGTGTTCATATAGTCAAGATGTCATAGTCTCCTTGTAAGTCTATCGTTGCATCAAGAAAATTGGATACATTTTCTCAACGTGAAGACTAGTATTTACCATATTTAAGGAAGTATACTCTTTTTTGTCATTGTTAATAACTTTTCCGAGAACTTCATACATGAGCACTGCATCTACATCATTCTCTCTGCTCTCTCTCCCCATGCCAAAAATTCTGACCCATGCACAAATTCCTATCTTTTAAAATTATTGCTACATATTTATGCATATATGTATATATACATACATATATACATAACTGAATGAATCCACTTTACTTTGCTTGTTTCTACATGTGTCATGGGCTAACCACTTAAGATTAGACAACATATGTGGGATCTAATCCTTAGAAAAGATTTTCTATCTTAGCAGGAATTGATCTTTTCTTTATGATTTGGTAAGTCTGTTGTTCCACAATATCATACACGTATGTAGTATAATTACTCTGACACCTACCCTATTTTATCTGCCCACAGTTAATCCTCTTTATTCCATACAAATTCCTACCTCACATTCCTGCCTTTTGTTTTGTTTTGCAGACTAATGAGTTCAACTTTCCATTGGAGCATGATGGATTTACCAGTTCGCACTCAAATGAACACAATGATACCCTTTACCACAACCTTTGCTGCTGTGGTATCATGATTGCAATGGCTGTGCCATACCCAGAAGATAGCATTCCACAGCTATGCTGCCCATCTTCTGGCTCCTTTCTCTCCCCTTTGCAGTGATTTTCTTTGAGCCTTAGAAAGTGTGGTGCAAGTGTACTGTTTAGGACTGAACTCTTGACTATTGCTTGTTTTTATCACCTAAAACAGCCATGAGTCTCTGTGTTTACCAGTGTCCATTGCATAAAGAAGCTTCTCTAACAAAGGACAAGAGTAGTATCTGTCTGTGGGTATAAACATAAAACTGTAGGAAGAGGTTTGGGCCATATTACTTTAATACACATGACTAGTAAATTCTCCTAAAGGTCTTAAGACTTCCTCTGGGATTTTTATTTGGCTTACAGTAACAGGCAGGAATTCCTTCCTTAGAGTGAGCCTCTGATGCACTAAGACACCAGTTGGGTACTAACATAACAGTTGTGCTACCATGACACCAGTAGACAAATATTGCTTGACAGGGTGATTTTGTAGATCATAGGATTCACAGCTCGTGAAGACCACTGATGCCTTTCCTCTCCCAGCAGCCTACATAACAATATCTAGGAGTACAAAAGTTAGTGTATGAGGATGAAGATTCTAACTGAGCCCCAGCCTGATTTCTCTGTTTTATAACTAAAGTGCGTGGTATCTTTAGCAGAAAGGTCTTATCAACTACTTCTGATGGACATCAACAAAGAATGACAAAATCCTGTATTGTTAGGGGATCTATCGGGTTCCCTAACCTACACCTGATACTGGGAGATTTGTTTAATGATTATTGAGTTTTAGTATTAGCATTATTCAGACAGGCTGGGCAACTCTCTTCTAACTCCTTTTTATTTTTTAATAAAAACACTTCTAACTTTTAGTTGAATTACAACTTCTTAGGTTTGATATGGATTTTTAATATAACTTATTTTGTTAGTTTTCCTCCATCCAGCTCTCTTGTCTACTCTATTTCATTTCCTATATCCCTGCTTAAGATTTTCCGTTCTCAGAATTGCCCATCCCTTCTTTACTTTCATATCATTTAGGCTGTTTATCTGCCCCCATTACCTCTTAAGGTAGCCCCCAACACCATGGCCCATATGCTGAAGTGTACTCCTTACTCTTTCTTTCTACCAATTTTAGAGTATCAGTCCTTATGTTAAAGTCTTCAAAACATCTGAAATTGTATTTTCTGTGGAATAAAAGATAAGCATCTAGTTTCGTTTGCCTATATGTTGGTGTTATGTTCTTCCAGGATTAATTCTCTGCATAATCCATCTTTTCACTGTGTGTATTTTTGGCATATTTACCCAATTCAGGTAGTTAGAGTTGTGTTGATTTAAATTTGTGTCCCCTAGTCTATTCCATTGATCTGTGTGTCTGTTTCTGCCTGTTCCCTCAATAGTATGGTGTTTATTACTGTGGCAGTGTAGTATAACTTGAAATCAGGTCTGGTGATACTGCCAGCATTATTCTTTTTGTTTTGGATTGCTTTGGCTATCCTTAGTTTTTTATGTCTCACATAAACTTTAAGATTGCCTTTTGTATGTTTGTGAAAATTGGCCTTGGAATTTTTATTAGAGTTGTGTTAAATCTACAAATTGCTTTTGATAAAATGGACATATTCACTATATTAAATTTTTGGATTCATGAGCGTGGGAGTTTGTTCCATCTTTTGATGTCTTCCTCAGTTTATTTCTTCAATGTCTTAACTTTTTATTGTAGAGGACTATTACTTCTTTGGTAAGATTTTTTCCACAGGTATTTCCTTTTGTTTTTTGAGTATTGTGAATGCATTTTTTTTACATTAGTATATAGGATGCCTACTTATTTTTATGTGCTTATTTTATCTTCAATTGCTATGACTCTCCTGTTGTACAGCTTCCAAAATCCTCTGGTGCTTCCTAGAGCTTATAGAAGCAATTGAGTTGCTTGTGGATTTTCCTCAGTGGATTTTCCACTACCTGTATATCCTCCCTTTGTGGGCTGCTCCTCAAGTTTTTCTGCTCATTCCCTCTCCTCTGTACATGTGTGTATAACTTACAATTCAATCCTAACTGGCTTTGTGTCTGTGTTGACTAGGTCTTTCTTTGGATACTGAGATGCTCCCGAAGTCCTAGGCTTAAGGAATTGTCAGTAACCTGCCTCTGCTGCAGCAGAACATTCCAATTGTCTAGGTCAGGGCTTCTCCTGTGTCTCACACAGGGATACAGCATTCATTTGGTTTACTTGTAGAATTGGTTTTGTGTTTTCTTACCAGCTGCAGGGGCTTCACCTATTATCTGAAAGGGACAGATTTCTCTTCCATTTCCCTTGTAGTTTGAGAATGTCTTTCCATAGGGAGTTGATGTGAGGTGAAGAGGTTAGATGGAGGAGGCTTAATGACTTTTCCACAGTGGAGGGAACTACAAGTTTACAAATTTGCTTTACAGAAACTTTCTCTGGGCACTGACCTTGCTTTTATATCTCCTCTGAGGGAGAGGGCATTGTGATACGTCTGGGGAATAACTGCCAGTGGGAGCAAATTGCCTTACTTGAAGATAAACACATTCTTCAAGTCAATAAGGAAATGTGACATAACAGGAAGATAAGCAAAGCCATGGTATTGCCTTTCTTGGAGGAACACATATATGAAAAATGCATATATATTGTTACTCCATATTATTAGTCAGGGTGGAAGTGGCATTCTGACCACAGTGGAAATTACTGCACATACCTCCCAAAATGACTTCACCTGAAAATATAAAGTGTAACTTTAAACCATACCTCCCAATGATATTCAATGCGCATTGTGCATTTTAAAAGCTTTTTAAATTTTCAGGAAAAAAATAAAACTGTTAAGGAAAAGTACTTGGAAAACTAAATGTGCATTAATTATAGTTCTTGGAATGAAGAAAAAAAGTAAAGGCATAATTTTTGGAATACTTTCTGAAATTAAAGGTTTAAATTTACATATTGAAATGGCATTTTTGCTGTGAAAAGTCATACAGAAAATGAAAAATTGAGACATTCATGTAGAAGAGCACATTTCTAAGAGAATCGTAAAAATCATAAATATGAGATTACTTCCCAGAAGATGGAGCTTGATTCTGATTTTCTTTCAGAGATCAATTATCTTCCAAAATTAATGGAGTGGAAGTTACTGGATTTAAGGAAGAAAAATAAGAAGTCTGATTGAAGGTTTTATGTGTGTTATCCAGCATATCTTAGAAAGCAGTTAATACAGTCTTTTTATTTTTTAAAGAGCATTTTCATATACTGCTGGAGAAAGTGAAATTTGTCACGAACAAAAATAATATGTTGTTATTTACATGTAACAAAGGTTTATTCCTCTTGACCTTGACTGATTCTTAGAAATAAATCCTAGTGTCTATTCCAATACATTGTCAGGTGACAGTAAATTTGTCATGGTTTATATATCAGAAAATATCAGCACAGCAGTAGTCATGCTGGTTATCCTGCTAATATGCTAGCATCTTATGCAATGAGAAACCAGCAGCTGGATGCATAATATTCTGGCATGACTAGACAGATGAGACGCCTAGTGAAGCACAGAACTAACCATGATGCTCATGGACCCTGAGTCCTTCCCCTGTGGTAATTTTGTACTGGGATATACTTTTGTCCATTTACCCTTATCTCAGTAACTACATAGTCCAAGTTATTTCTTACTATCCCTTATGCTGTAGTCATGTCACTTGAACTTTAAGAATACTTTTTTATTGTTAATTTGGATTTCTTCATCCTTGAAATTGTAACATTATTTTATGTAGTCTATTATTTTTAGTCTACTTAAGAAGCTGAACAATTTGGAGTACGTTAATGTTATTTCTTAAATTCTTGTTCTTATTGTGGAATGTTCTAGAACATCGTGATTTTTAAGAAATATATCACATCATAACAAAAATGGCTCTAAATTTAATGTGTAAAAACATGTCCAATCTGTTTTAGTTGTCTTTTTTTCTGAAACTAACCTTCACATATATAAGGTTATTTTTGTTGTCTCCAAAGAAGCAACATGAATCTAGTAAAAACAAACAAAAACAAAAAATTCCCCAAAAGAATCATATACAAATAGAAATAGACATATTCATGCTAAGAGATATAGGCAAACATTTTAAGATTTAGATTTCTATTGTTATTTATTTTAATTAAAATAAAATGACATCACTTACTCCTTCCCTATTCAGATTCTTTCAATTATGTGTGTGTGTGTGTGTGTGCGTGTGTGTGTGTGTATATGTGCGCGTGTGTATGTGTGTGTGTGTATGTGCGCGTGTGTATGTGTGTGTGTGTGCACATGAGTGCAGGTATCCTTGGAGACACGAACAATGTGTTAGGGCCATTTAAGCTGAACTTACAGACTTACAGGCCATGGTGAGTCAGCCAGTATGGATATTGGGAAATGAACTCTGATCCTCTGCAAGAACAGCACACTCATAATGGTTCAGCCACCCAAACCACTAAACTATGTATTTTTCAAAAATTTCTATTCCCTCTCTCTCCTTTTATCTCCTTCTCCTTCTCTTCCTCCTAATTCCCTCTCTCCCTCTCCTTCTCTGTATGTACTACATATGCTAGGATGCAGCTGTTGATGTCAAAGGACAATTTGCAGGAGTGCAGGAGTCAGCTGTTTTCTTCCATCATATGGGTCCAGTGGATTGATGTCAGGTAGTCAGGTTTGATGGTGGATGTCTTTACTTGCTGTGCCATCTTGTCAGGTCCAGTAAGTTAAAAACCTTAAAAGAAAATGTGTATTCTAAGCTGTTGCTTATGCATAAGATATGTGAATGAAATTCAGTGAAGTGCTCTTCATAGATACAGAAAAAGTTATAATGGTTTGGGAGAGAAATAGAGAAATATTAGTGGATGAGAACATTAAATTAGATAAAGCTTTATCAAAATCATACACCATAAGAAAAATTCCGATAAAAATATTGAGGCAATATTTTTATTTCTATAAAAATATGATTACATAATTTCTTTCCATTTTTTCCTTCTTTTAATGCCTTACATGCCCGCACTGCTCCCTCTAAAACCCCTGGCCTCCTTTTTCTTAAATTATTATTGTTAGATATATATGCATAAACAGGTTCCCCATTTGAGGAGCTCGTAATTTATTGGCTATCTGATACAAAGTGGTCTGCTAAAATCTTTAAATTAAATAACTCAGGAGGATTTTGAAATTTTAGTTCAATTCTGAAATATTGTGGTTATATATTTCCATAATATAAAATATTTCATGTAAACACATAAAGTCAAGATTAGTCATAGTCTAAGGCTTAGGAAGCATTCACAATTGGAATAGCCTAGTCTTAGACAAGGACTTTTGTTTATATAACAATATTTATTCTTGTGATGAGCTTGTCACAGTTGTAGGAACATTGATCAATTGCCCTTCTTACTGACCCACACACAAATTAACATAAACCCTTTTATCTTTCAGTGATGTCTGTATTTAGGAAGAGGAGACTGTTTTCTCTCCTCATTTCTTACTATTCTTTCCATTTTTCCTATGACTAAATGGTAATGACTGCTTTGTTATGATTCATTTATGAAAGTAATTTCTCTGCAATACCATTATAATTAAATCAGTCAACCTCCTTTGAAAGTCTTTTTCCTGATATGGTTGATTTACCTTGTAAAAGTTGTGTTTTGCTTTTTTTTCATATCTCAAAAGTCTTACAAAGCAAAGCAATCATTAGAAACCAAGGTTGGGAAACATTTCTGGGTAGATACAGCATTTCATTTTCAATCCTTCTATTTTGACAGGCCTTTTTTCTTGCACTCCCATTCACACTACTTTCAGAAAGACAATACAAAAAATGTGATTAAAAAATAGGGCATCTGGCTTTAGGATTTTGAGAGGAAGGTATTGTTCTAAATGTCCTAAAAATCATTTAGAATTTCTACTTTTTCAGGGAATGAATTCTCAATGTGAATTCTACTTATGGAAAAGAAAGTTGAGGAATTTAATGGTTTAATTCAAACAGTGACATTACAGTGTTGAAGGGCAAGCAAGACCATAATAATACATTAACTTACATGGTTTGACAGATAGAAAAATATATTTTTATATTTTCCAGTTAATTTTACCATAATTAATGCTTGCTTCTTTTGTGCTGCATTTGGTTCTTTTAATTCCTTCAACTGTGCCACTCAAATTTTCCTATTCAAAATTTCATCAAGAACACAAAAAAGAGTGATTACCACCAGTGTGTAATCAGCATCTTCCTGTCTGACTGTGACTCTTGACGACATAATTTAGTGTTTTGAAAAAAATCTTTAGACCAATTTCTCATTGTTTAGGAAATTAAACTCTCAATAGCTAGTAAATAGCATAGGCACTATGCATGTGAAATTTAGATGCTAAATATTGTGTCACAAATTCTTTTATCATACCCATAAAAGTGTCACTGTCATTAAAAGTAATCTGCTTATTATATCTTTATTCAAATGACTTCGCAAACTTCTCTGTGAACAATGGATAGCATTGAAAGATAAAAGGGTTGATGTTAATTTGTGTGTGGGTCAGTAAGAAGGGCAATTGATCAACGTTCCTACAACTGTGACAAGTGATGTGCCGTAATATCAGAGTAAAATAAAAGGCCCCCTTGTCTAAGTAGAGATAATTCATATTTTATGCATACTTTGGGGTTCTTATCAATTAATTTATTAGATTACATTAGTCATTGACTGGATTTTTAATCTAGCCATCTATTTATTCTAATATTTGTGACAGCTGATAGTTGTAGTATCAATAGCATAGAATTGATGACAGAAAATTTCAAAGACTTAAAAGCAGATATAACATTTTGGCATAGATCAGGTCAGGTATTCAATACACAGAATTATAACACACTAAAATTGTTTAGTTCCCTGATTCAGTAAAATGAGCACAGTGACTAAACATGTTGATGGAAGTTTGCAGTTACTGTTCCTGTGGAAACTTATTTCTAACTTTTGCTTTCTTCTTTTTTCATTGCAATCCAGGCAATATCTTTTCCAATGATTTAAATCATCTGAAGCATATGGAATATCCAGTCAAGGGAATTATATAAATAAATTAATTTGTTCCAATAAACCTTTATTACAATTAATGATCAATTACTGGATTTAGCCTTAGTCTAGTTTGATACCTTACGATAAAGATTGAGGTATGAAAAGCACTCAAAATAATGTAAATATTAACTATCATTGCCCTCAGCTATGTAATTAGTAGTGATTTCCTAATGCTATGTTAGTATATAATATACATTTTCAAATACACATGTATTAGCACAGGAGTTCACATATAGTAAATTCACAAATATCAGGTCAATCAAGAAAAAGAAGAGAGTATTTGTTTATGCTTAGAGAGATTTCATATATATGTATATACAATTTTATGTGAGATATACAGTAAAATATGAAAAGTAAACATGATTAGAGAATATTCCCTATAAATTATATACTTTCCTTATTCAGTCTCTAAAACTTTAGACTAGAAAATATTCTAATGAGAATTAACTGCAAGTTGTTTCAAAATAACCATTGCTAAAATAACTTCATTATCCAAAGATGGCCTTGTATGACTTCTGTGTTTCCCGAGTATCAGGAAATAAAACATTTCCAGATACCCAGTCTCTTAAATTTGCCTGCTGATCCCAGCAAACTGCTTCAATGTAAATCTATCCTGATACCTCATCTAAGGGCAATGATTTCATGCCCATTTCCTGTAAGTTGTTCTAATGGTGTCTCCCAAACTGTATATTAACAAGGATTTCTTATTCCTTCTGAATATTCAAGATATTTTGTCTGTTAGTTCTTTCCCAGCAGCTCTTAATCATGATTAATTCTCTCCTGAGTTAAATATTTATCCTGCTACACCTCCTTGCCTTCTTGCTTTCTATTAAAAACCCTATTCCACACTTGTCTCAAAAAGGTCTAACATGTTCAATCACCATTTCCGTTTTAAAAGACAGGCTATTCTTTATTTTTAGAGCAGACTTCTAATTTCTGACCAAGTCTTCTGTCCTTCTAATGACAGATAAATGCATTCAGTTAAATTTAGTCCCATCCAGTGATTAATGAGTCAATTTTTGATGTACAAATTAGTCACAGTCTAGTTAAAACTTTCCATTTTTATGCAATAACTTTAATCCCAAGCTTTATGTTCAGAGAGTGGAGAAGTGGAAGTGAGTGGGAAGGCAAGTCATGTAATCTAGCTAACAATAGCACAATGTGACTCTGGTTTTCATCCACTTATATGCTGGATGTAGTTATCTCTTACTTAAAACTTAGAAGGCTCTGGAGCAGTCAAGGGAGTATCAGATAGGAGTCTTTTATGATCTTCTGGCCAAGGTCATCTGAAAGATGTCTGTACCATTCCCTTATCTATTTGTTTACTCTGTTACAAGACCTTCCCATCTACAAACTCTCTTGTTGCTTAGGGAACCCACTGGCTCTGCTGAGCAAACATGTTCCATGTTCATGTCCTGCTATTCTATTGTTCCTAAACTTATTGGTATTAAACTTATGCAACTCCCATTCTCAGATTACTGCTTGAAAATGGTGGTAGTGATGCTAGTGGAATTTACTTTACTCCTGATAAATCCTTAAGTGACAAAATGTGATAGGAGGAAAATCAAATAGCTCTTCTGTATGTTGTCTCCTAAAATTATATTCTGTTCTTGCTAGGCAGAAAGTAAAGGAATGGAAACTTTGAGTGATGATGAAATCAATACTTCTGGTTTATGTGTCAAAATTTCTTGTCTATCAGCTAATTTGTTAACAGAATCTGAATCTCTAATCTGCCTGCAAAGAACTCTGCCAGATGTTAAGAAAGGTCTATACATCTTGTGTGTGTAATGATTGTACATAGTGTGGACATTGGTTTCAGGAATAGAAACACTTTAAGACATCTCATCTATTTCTGTTTACATTTACCATACACGCCTATAAAGTTTAATTCAGTCATTGGTCTGCTAAATTACTACAATCAAAATTTAATGATGCATAATGGATATTCTCCACTGTCTCTGGATACATTCAAATTGAGCTTTTACTTTCCATTTCATATTTTTAAATTTTCATTAAAGTCTCTGCTTAAGATGTTAAGATTTTCTTTCCTTGTATTTTGACTCCTCTTCACTTAAAATGAACTTGCTGTCTTTATGATATCATTTTCCTAAATATCTCTATGAATGATTAAATTGGCATTTCATATTTTCTATTCATTTGTGTTTTCTTGTTGTTGTTTTTTTAATCTTAATATTTTCTCCAAGTAGGTTCATGAAGCTTTTTAAGTTATATAGTTTAAGTAGTTGTTTTCACACACAATTCATGTATAAAAACAAAATATACATGTTAGGAACACAGAAAGTGTGAACTGTCTCACAACATTAACATAAGAACAAAGATAAAATGAGAATTGTAATGCACAGATCAGCAACCCTGAAAGTGGGTCAATTATTAACAGGACAATACTTGCAAATATCCCTATCTTTTCACATAGGTGAAAAAAATGGTGAAATCATCATAGTGTTTATACTAATTTTTCTATGGATAATTAGTAAACATGCTATGGTGAAAAATGTCAGAGAAATACAAGAATAATAAGGAAAATGTGTTCTGAGATTTCCATCCTTTGATAAAGGACAAATACATAAAAGTATGAAGAGTAAGTGAACAGAATCATATTCATGAAAGGAGACAGAAATAGCTTTCGGGTTAAGGGGCAGTGGCAAGGCTTGTGTTATTTATGGTAACTATTAGGCATTCAGATAGAAATGTCAAACAGTGAGTTAAACTATTTTGCAATAAGTTTAAATTGGAATGATCTGTATGTTTTTAAATGGAAGAAATTGATTAGATCAACAGGAAATTGATCCTGAGAGGGGAAAGGATGAAAGTCTTCAGCAAGTTGAGAACTCAAAGTTCTGAAAGATAAAGACTAGCCCACAGAAAAGATTAAAGAACTCTGACAAAGAAAAAAAAAAAGCAAAAATGAAGATTGACCTTTATCCTGGAGGCAGCAAAAAAATTTTGGAGACAGAAACAATAAATGATCACCTTTATGAAATGCTAACAGTAAGCCTTACTAACTAGAGCAATGAAAATTGTGTACTGTAACAAGCTGGGGCTTTTGATGTCATTAATAAGATTATTTTTAGCAGCATTGGGATAACAGCTATTTAATGTGGATTGAGCTGAAAATACAAGAGTAATTAAATGGTCTAAATGTAGACATCTTTTTTAAAGATGATTTGTGTAAACAGAAATGTAGTGGCAATTCTAGTGGAAGACAGAAGTAAGTGGGTTTTCTTTTGTTGCTAGTACAAAGGAAGTTGTCTTAGAATTTCTATTGCTGTGAAAAAAAACGTCATGATGCTATGTAGACGTAGATTCTAGGCAAAAGGCAATTTATTCTTTGGCTAATTCAATTCCCAGTCCTTAGAGGGCTTTAGCCCCCATACAATTGAATCTTCAAGACACTTAGCTCAGACGCCGAATATTTCAACTTCATTTCAACTTTACTCACTGTTTTGGCTCAAATTCTTCTTCAAGCTGACAGATTCAAATTGACCTTCTGAGGCTGCTGACTGTTTCTGATGGAACTGTGACTGGCTGACTTGTACAACTTCTCTGACTGAACTCCTCTGCTCTGATTCAAACTGAGTCTGTTAGTTGACTCTTTCAAACTCACTCTACTGCTGAACTAACTGCCTCTGTGTCTCTGCCTCAGCTTCAGACTACCTCTGTGTCTCTCTGAACTCCCTGTGATTTTCTGAACTCAGAGCCTGCTTTTACAGCCTGAGAGTTGGTTGTGTCCTCTGATTCAATCTCAGAATTCACTCTGCTGACTCTTCACTGTGATTCAATGTCAGAGTTGGAATTAAAGGCATGTGCTCACTCTATAACCTTGAACTGACAGCCATGAGTCAGATTTGGCAGTCAGAGACTGACTTCTGAACTGACTACTTCCTTTTAGAACCCTAGTATTGGTAGTAAAGGTGCTGGTTATGTTACTTTAACCACAAAAATCAATTTACCTAGTGTTAGCACAGAGGACAGGATTAGTCTGACTAATATTTTTACTGCATTCCATTCAGATCACACAGGCCTCTAAATCTGATCCCTTCTCCCTTCGTACAGACTCATGGATTTGATCCCTTCCTATCTATCATACAGGGCTTTTAATGTGATCTTTTTCCAGAGTAGCCATGTTGCTGGATCAAATGGTTAAATATTCCCCTATAGTTTTATTTACATATTATATGTCACAGTCTATTGAGGGTAGCCAAGGGAAGAACTCAAGGCAGGATCCTGGAGTCAGGAATGAAGTTAAGCCATGTAGACACCTCTCTAGCTTGCTTATGCGTTCCTCATGGCTTGCTTTGCCTGCTTTCTCATTCCATTCAGTACCATATATGTATAGCGATGTCACTGCCCTGAATGAACTGTGTACTCCCATATCAATCACTAACCAAGAAAATACCCTACAAACTTGCCTATTGGCCATTCCTATGGAGGCATTTTCTCAATTAATATCTTTCACTATGGTCAGGAAAACTAGTAAGCTAACTTCAGATCTTTACCTCTGCCTCCATTTGTCTAAGTCCAACCCCCCTCCCCCAGTTTCATCTTTAGATCTTCAGCAGAATACCTACAGCTACTTCTGTTACCTCATCTCCAGTGGAGTCCACACATCTCCCTCTACTAGCATCCCTCCCCCAACTTGTTTTATTCCAGGCCCCCACCTCAGCAGGGTCTCCCTGGGGATTCTCAGGACACTCTGGCCAGGGAATCAGGTAGGTGGGTCAACAGCAGGCCTTCACCTTTCCTATTTTCCAAAACAAAGCCACTAGTCTCAACCTGAGAAGAATCCTTATCTGCAGAAGAACACCTGCAATAGCCTCACCCTACCTCAACTCTAGTGGATCCTGCAGATCTTCTCACGTAACCTCACTCCACCTACTCTTTGCTTTATACCAGCCCTCAAATCCAGCAAACACTCCCTGGGAGCCCAAAGGCCACTTGAATCAAGAAAAGAGGCAGGCTAATTACAGATCTTCACCTGTTGCTGTACTCTTCCCAGTCTGACCACCTTGTCCTGTTTCAAACCCCAGCTCAGTAGTAGAACACTTGCCATAGCCTCTCTTCCCCTCATGTACCCATCTCCAGTGGATCACAGAGATCCCCTCCTCCAAGTTATTGGCTTGTCCCAGCTTCCAACTTCTGCTGGCACTCCTTGGAGCCCACCAATCATTATGACCAGAGAAGCAAGTAGGCTAACTGCATATAATTACCTTTCCAATCCCTCATGTCCAATCCCCAAGTCTCATCTGCAACTTTGTAGCAAAACTTTTGCTCTGCCCTTTTCTGACTCTTTGTGCCCATACTCGGGGACAAAATAAGCTGATCTGGTTGGAGCACCCTGCTTTCCTCCCTATTATGAAGGCCCTCTACCAACCACAGCCCTTCCTCATTCCTATGTCTCAAGTCCCAATACCCAGAAACACATTTTACCTGGAACCTACAGTGCCCAAAACTATTAATACTCAGAAGATTTTCCTATAGACAACACACTCTCCTAAGAATCTGAAAGGAAATGGACACCAAAGAACAAAACACCCACTCTACAAAGACAAATCATTATATCAGCTCCTAGAATTATAATCTTCCTAATTCCAGAAGCCTAAATGCTAGCATAAAAACACAATAACAGCCAGGACACTGTATCTCCACTAGAACTCAGCCACCCTACCAATGCAGGCCCAGAATATTCTAATATAACTGTCATACAAGTAAAAGACCTTAAAACAGCCTTTATTAATACAACAGAGGTCCTTAAAAAAGGAAATCAATGAATCCCGAAAAGAAATCTATGAAAACAAAGAAACAGTGAAAGGAAATGAATAAAATCAGTCAAGACCCAAAAATGGAAATAGAATCAGTGAAGAAAACACAAACTGAAGGAAATCTGGAAATAAAAAAATTTAGGAACTCAAACAGGAACCAATGAGGCAAGCTTCACTAGCAGAATACAAGAGATGGAAGAATATAAGCATTGAATACACAACAGAAGAAATGGACGCATCAGTCAAAAAGAATGCTAAATCTAAAAAAGTCCTGGTGCAAAATTTCTGGGAAATCTGAAACACTAGGAAAATATCAAATCTAAGAACAATAGGAATCGAGGAAGGAGAAGAAACAGGTCAGACACAGAATTATTTTCAACAAAATTCTAGAGGAAATTTTACTTAACCTGAAAAGGTGATACCTATCAACATACAAGAAGCATATAGAACACCAAGTAGACTAGCCCAGAAAAGAAATTTCTCTCCGCACATAATAATCAAAATACTAGATGTATAGAACAAAGAAGTGATACTAAAAGCTGCATGGGATAAAGACAACATAATATATAAATGCAGACTTGTTAGAATTATACCTGGCTTCTCAATGAAAATTTTAATATGGCATGGACAGAATGTGCTGCACACACTAGAAGACTACAAATGCCATCCCAGATTACTATATCCAGCAAAACTCTCCATTGAAGTAGGTGGAGAAAATAAGACATTCCATAATTAAATCAAATTTAAGGAAGATCTATTTACAAATCCAGACCTAAGAAGGATCTAGAAGGTAAACCACAACCAAAAGACATTAACTAGTTCAAGGAAGCACTGGTAATAAATAATCTCAGACCTGCAAAGTCAAAATAAATTGGAAGCACCCACACATACAACAACAGAAACAAACACACACACAGTCTCATACCACCACCATCACCACCACCAATACCACCATCAACAACAATATCAGGAATTAACAATTATTAGTCATTGATATCTCTCAACATAAAAGGTCTCACTTTCCCAATAAAAATACACAGACTAACAGAATGGATGGAAAAACAGGAATCATCTTTCTGCTGCATTCAAAAAATTCACCTTAATATCAAGGACAGACATCATTTCAAGAGTTAGATAAAAGGTTAGAAAAATATATTCCAAGCAAATTGACCTAAGAAGCAAGCATTTGTAGCCATTTTAATATCTAAAAAATAGTTTTCGAAACAAAACTATTCAGAAGAGAAAGGGAAGGGTACTGCATATCAAAAGGACATTTCAATTCTTAACATCCATACCCCAAATAAAAGGGCACCCAAATGTGTAAAAGAAACACTACTACAGCCTACATCATACATTAATTCCCCACACACTGATAATGGGAGACATCAGTACCCCATATTTGTGGGATTAATAGTTCATCATACATATATCAATGGATGTAATCCACAATATAAACAAACTGAAAGACATAAACCACATGATCATTTCCTTGGATGCTGAAAATGACTTTTACAAAGTAAAATACCCCTTCTTGATAAAAGTCCTACAGATTCGCCACAAATGGAACATACTTCAACATAATAAAGGAAGTTTATAGCAAGGCCATAGCCAATACCAACTTAAATAAAGAGGAATTCAAAGCAATTACACGAAAATCAGGAACAAAAGATATCCACTCTCTACATACCTATTCAACATAGTATTTGAAGTGTTAGCTAAAGGAATAATACAACTGAGGGAGATAAAGATGATACAAATTTAAAAAAAAAGAAGTAAAAGTATCATTATTTTCAGATGATATGGCAATATGCATAAATGACCCTAAAAATTCCACCAAGAAACTCCTATAGCTGATAAACATATTGAGCAATGTAGCTGGATAAAAATTTAACTCAGAAAAATCAATGGCCCTCCTATACAGAAATGACAAATGAATATAAAAATAAATCATGGAAACAACACCCTCACAATAGCATCAAATAATAGAAAATATAATGGGGTATCTCTAACCAAACAAGAGAAAGACTTGTATGATAAAAAAAACTTCAGGTCATTTCAGAAAGAAATTAAAGAAGTAATCAGAAGATGGAAAGATCTCCTGTGCTTGTGGATTGGTAGGATTACAATAATAAAGTGGCCAGCCTACTGAAAACAATCTATAGATTCAATACAATCCTCATCAAAATTCTTCACAGAGCTTGAAATGACAATTTTCAGCTTTCCATAGAAGCACAAAAAACTCAGGATAATTAAAATCATCCTCAATAAGGATTTCTGGGGGTATCTCTATTCTAATTTTGGGTTGTACTGCAAATCTATAGTATTAAAAATGTATGACATTTACTAAAAATAGACATGTTGCTCAATGGAATTGAATTGAAGTCCTATTCGTAAATCTACATGCCAACAGATATTGATTTTTATTAAGGAGGCCAGAAATGCACCCTGGGAAAAAGACCTCATCTTCACCAAATGATGCTGGTTAAATTGGATTTCTAAATGCAGAAGAATCCAAGTACATTCATACTTATCCCATTGCATAAAACCTAACTTCAAATGTATTAATGACCTCACCATAAAAACAGGTACACTGAACCTGATAGAAGAGAAAGTAGGGAATAAACATGAACTCCTTGGCACAGGAGATGACTTTCTGAATGGAGCATCAATGGCACAAGCACTAGGATCAAAAATTAATAAATGATATCATATGGAAATGAGAAGCTTCTGCATAGGAAAGGACACCAACATTCAGGGAAAGCATCAGTCTACAGAATGAGAAAATATGTTTTGCCAACTGTACGTCTGATAGAGAGCTAATATTAAAAATATATAATGAACTAAAAAAAAACTAGAAATATAATAGAGCAGCAATGAATATGGATGATCAAATATCTTTATAGTAGGATGAAGCATCCTTTGGGTATATGTACAAGAGTGGAATAGCATGATCTTGAGGTAGATTATTTCCAGTTCTACTAAGGAATCACCATGCTGAATTCCATAGTAGCTGTATCAAAAAAGACAAATACCCCAATTTTTAAAAATGTGATATTTAGAGAGCATTAAAGAATACAATTTCTCCAACCACCTCACTGTAGTTCTTAGCTACTGTGTGGGCTCAGCAAGAGAGACAAAGAGGCATATTTCATAACTGCAAACCCTGTCAGACCTCAGCAGATGGAACCACCATCCTGACCAGTGCTGTACTGGACAGTGGAACCCAGAGCATATCAGCTCAGGTGTTTTAATTCTTTCAGAACACCTCAGGTATTTTACTGATAGCACATGCAGATCATTAGCAATTAAACAACCCCACAAAAATCCAACACCTTCAAACAATACAGAATGCTCTAGACTTAGGATAGCCCTCACCCAACAGTGCATAAAACAATTTTAAACATAACTAATAAACTTCCCCAAAATTTCCCCTTTTCTGTACAAAAAAATGTTTTACCTTCACAACACAATTTAACACTGCACCAGCAAAACTTTACAAGAGAAACAATTATTAGGCTTCTAATACACATTACCAAATGATACCAAACATCTGTTAAGCTTTCTCAATGTCTTTGGACAGCAGAAAAACATTATCAATGTCCTATAATCTGGAATTCACTCACAATCTTCTGGGCTCCTTCAAAGGGCTTAGGTGATTTCTTTGGCTCTGCCCTCTACAGAACACACAGTTTGTCCTCCATAATCTGGCTGGCTCCACTCCACTGCTGCTGCTATTCTTTGTGGTTGTCCCATGTACTGACATCTTCAGAACTGCTGCTGGGGTCCCTTGATGCAACTGGGCTGCACTTTCACCAATAGCCTCTCCTGATCTCTCTTCCTGGTGCCAAGCCTCAGTTACTCTCCATGACCCCTTTGTGCCTTCAAAACCAGTAATACCTGAATGTCTCTTATGATACCAAGTTCAGCTACCAACATGAGATACAACCTCACCCAGTTCTGGAAGACAGCTGCTGTGTGCTGACCCTGAGAAAACACTTTCCAGATTTTAAGATAGATTCTAGTTTGTTGGGAAAATAACTGGTCACTTTGACTGCAGTAAGGGTTCCCTCATGGGATGGAGTTCCCATCACCATAGCAGATGTGTCTTATCAGGACCTCTTGTAGACAGGTTTGCAGGGAGAAAAAAAAAAAAACTGTTCAGTTCAACTAAATGGCTTTTTGGATCTATGCTTTGGGTTCTACAACAACTGAAGGTCCTGGGCCAGTGGGAAGAATATTTGGGAAAGTCTTGGCAGTTTGGCATCCTTATACACCACTACTAAGGGGAAACATAAACCCTTCTTCATAGACCTCAAACATGAAATCTTGAGCTTCACACATATACAACGCAACTATCAGAAAACTCAGTTTGTGAAACATCAAATTACCACCAGCAGCAGGAGGGAGCATCAGCTCCCTGATCAGGAAAAGCAGTAAGAACCTTGCTTTTTCCTGCTCCCAGGTGAATTTTATACCTCTAAGGGCCTCCATTCTGTGGCTCTCACCTTGGAGCTTTTTTCATCATTTATTTATTAATTTCACAGCCTTTTCTCTTCATAGAGGCTTATTTCTTTCTCTCACTCCTTTTCCTTCAGAAGCCTTCCACTAATTCCTTAATTTCTATTCTCTGGTAGCTTCCCTGAGCATACTTTACTGGACTCTGTGAGGTCTGGAATTTATTTTTCTTCCTTGTTTCCACATTGGATTAGGTGATGTGATGGTCTGGCTCACTTTGATGCATCATTTGTAGTAGTATGCTACTGCTGGAGTGGCTCAGCAAAGAAGGAAGGAGACATATTTCATAACTGCAAACCCTTCCAGATCTCAGCAGAAGGAACCACCATACTGGCCAGCACCACACTCGATCAACAGTGGAACCCTGAGCATCTCATCTCAGGCGTTTTTATTCTTTCAGAACACCTTAGGTATTTTACTGATAGCGCATGCAAATCATTAGCAGTTAAACAACCCCCACAGAAATCCAATACCTGCAAACAATACAGAATGCCCTAGACTTAGGATAGCATCTTACTCAGCAGTGCATAAAACAATTTTAAACATAACTAAAAAATAAACTTCCCCAATACCTCACAGATCCTTTTCCAAAATTGACCACATACTTGGAAACAAAGCAAGCCTCAATAGTTACAAGAAAATTGAAATAACCTCCTGCATCTTAATAAGACCACCATGGATTAAAGCTGGACTTCAACAGCAACAGCAAAAACAGAAGGCCTACAAATCCATGGAAACTGAACAACTCTCTACTTAATGATACTGGGTCAAGACAGAAATGAAGAAAGAAATTAAAGATTTTCTAGAATTTAATGAAAATGAATTTACAACATTCCCAAACTTACAGGACACATTGAAAGTGGTCCTAAGAGGAAAAATTATAGCATAAAGTACCTACCAGAAAAAAGTGGAGAAGTCACATACTAGCAAATTAAGAGAATATCTAAAAGCCCTAGAACAAAAATAAGCAAATGCACTTAAGAGAAGTAGAGAGCAAGAAATAATCTGAGGGCTGAAATCAATAAAATAGAAACAAAGAGAATAATTCAAAGAATATATGAAAAAGAGATCTGGTTCTTTGAGAAAATCAACAAGATAGACAAAGTCCTAATTAAAAGACTGACAGAAAATATCCAAATAAAAAAAATCAAAAATGGAAAGGGGGATATAACTACAGACACCAAGGAAATCCAAAGGATAATTAGGTAATACTTTAAAAACGTATACTCCACAAAATTGGGAAATCTAAAAGAAATGAATAATTTTCTCAATAGATACCACTTAACCAAATTTGAATCAAGATTAGATAAATTTAAACAGTCATTAAAAGCCTCCCAACTACAAAAAGTCCAGGGTCGATGGTTTTAGCTCAGATTTCTATCAGACATTCAAAGAAACAATAACACCAATACTCTTCAAGTATTTTGCGAAAATAGGAGTAGAAAAACACTGCCAAACTCATTCTATGAGGCCTCAGTCATGCTAATACCTGAACCACACAAAGATTCAACAAAGAAAGAGAATTACAGTCCAATTGCCCTCTTGAACCTAGATGCAAAAACACTCAATAAAATGCTTGCAAACCAAAATCAAGAACATATCAACAAGATCATCTCCCATGATTAAGTAGCCTTCATCCCAGAAATAAAGGGATGGTTGAACATATGAAAATCAGTCAATGTAATCCACTGTATAAACAAACTGAAAGAAAAAAAATCACATGATCATCTCACTAGGTGCCAAGAATGGCTTTTGACTAAATCCAACACCCCTTCTTCAGGGGAGAGATCAGGATACAAGTGAAATTCCTAAACATAATAAAGGCAATTTACAGAAATCCCACAACCATCAAAAAATTAAATGGAAAGAAACTCAAAGCAATTCCACTAAAATCAGAAACAGGACAAGGTTGTCCTCTGTATCCATGCCTATTCAATATAATACTTGAATTTCTAACTAGAGCAGTAAGACAACAGGAGATCAAGGGGATACAAATTGAAAAGGAAGAAGTCAATTCATCCTTATTTGCAGATGATATGATAGTATATATAAGCGACCCCAAAAACTTGACCAGGGAACTCTTACAGCTGATAAACAACTTCAGTGAAGTGGCTAGCTACAAGATCAACTCAAAAAAATCAGTAGCCCTCCATATACAAACAACAAATTGACTGAAAAAGAAAGTGGGGAAACAACACTGTTAAAGTAGCCTTCAATCTTTTAATAAGAGTCCATCGTTGAATTTTCCAATGTTCTTTATTAATTACAAACCATGCAGGGAATTCCATAACTGGGCAGCTAGGCAGACTTCACTCCTTTGCCCAAAAGCTCTCTCATCCTTCCTTTCTCTCTGCTTCTGCCTCAGACCTTTTAAACTTTTTCCCTTAGCCCCTCTCCACAACCAGGCCTTCATTACAACACAATAGTATCTTAGCATATCCGACTGGGGGTGATCAGAGTCTTCTCTGATCACTGGCCTTCAGACCTTTCATTGTGATAGGTCACTTTCAAACTGTAAACAGTTCAGCAGGGCTAGTACAAGGGTGTTGAATGGTAGGAAGCAAGGCCTGCACCCGTCGCAAGGTATCAGGCTTCCCAGCTACAAGGGGTCAAAGCCCTTTTGCAAACCGAAACAGCACACAAGAGTAAAGTATCCCACAACACAACACCCTTCAAAATTGCCACAAATAGCATAAGGAATCTTGGTGTGACTCTAACCAACAAGTGAAAGATTTGTATGACAAAAACTTTAAGTCCTTGCACAGGGAAATTGAAGATGTCAGAAGATGACAAGATCTTCCATGCTCCTATTTTGTTAGGATTAACATAGCGAAAATGGTAATCTTACCAAAAGCAAGCAACAGATTCAACAAAATTCCTATCAAAATACAAATACAATTCTTTACAGACCTTGAAAGGACAATACTTGTGGGGAGCCGATCTCCCCAAGCCTTTTCCTGCCTCTATCAAGGCCATGATGTTAAACTGCTTAGGCAGTGAGTAGTTTTCCATCACTGGCCACAAGACCTGTTTGTTTTTCTCTCTTGAAGTTGTTTTTTCCTTTTAGTATTTACCCTTAACTACTTCCTCCAGTTATGGGGTATCCTGTTTTTGTCCAAATGGAAAAACATCCTATTTTTGTTTTTTGCCCCTAGATATCCTGTTTTGCCCCTAGCTAGTTCCTCCCTCCTTGGCCTGTAAATGCCATGTAAAAACACTGAATAAATGGACTTGATCAGAGAACTTTGCCTTGTCCCAATCTTTTCAAGTCTCTTGTCCTCCAAAATCCTCACTCTCTCTTCCAGGATCCCCAGTTGATTGACCTGTGGGCCCAGTCAAATACTTAACTTCATATGGAAACCCCCCCAAACAAAAACAGGATAACACGGGAACACACACACACACACACACACACACACACACACACACACACACACAGACAAAATCTTTTATACATCTTTTAAAAGAATATTTTCTAGAATATGTGGTTAGAAAGAGTGATTTCTGAAGATAAATTTTGATAATAGATTACAAATCATTATTATTAAATTTGGTGCTGCTAATTCTTTCTAAACAGCATTTTTAGGGAAGGGTCAATATGCTGATTTACAAATGCAGATGCAGTTTGATGACTCTGTTATAGTACAATGTCATGTAGTAACTTTAAGTACCTGGGTTAAGGTTGAGGACACAATAAAGGGGTCTATATCATTTACAAAGAAAATGCATAGTCCATCTTTTCTTAACTATAGATTTCAAAGACTTTAAATTTCCTTCTGGTTCTTTTTTTCTTTCTTTTTCTTTTTATTATTATCGTTGGCTTCTAGAATTCAAAGTATATTTTGGAATTTGCAGACTTTTCAGCTATCTTCGCCTGCTACATTAGGCCCTATTTTTGTGAGTTAAGTGGATGGGAAAAGAAGCTTTTATAATTTCATGATAGTTCACATTTTTTTAAATTTAAGATTGTCCCCTGCATATAATCTCCACAACTGCACTTAGCTATCTTTTATGTGTCTCTCCTTTGGTAAAGCTGGAAGAGGAGAAGTCATAGAAAAGTATTTAATCACTGTTTGAAGAAAATCTCTCATTTCTTCTATTCCCCACTCCACCCGCAGAAAACCAGCCTTTTGTATAGAGAACATGCTATCTTCTTCCATAAGGGCCACGTAGATATGTTTTGGCTCTTTACCACAGAACCACTGTGGTTCTTGAATATAAAGCCAGTGAAATTAGCTATTACCCTTCACTTGTAAGGCAGCTCCAAGACATTCATTGAGAAGCAGATCTGTGTATGCTTTCTCCAGTGTGTGGCACTAGTTGCTTTTGACCAGTCAGTCTAGCTGTTCTTGGCTTTTATGATTTGGGGATACAATTTTGTTTTCACCTTCAGTTTTAAGAAGTTTTCAGAAAGAGATGCTGGTTTTGAATTTGTTGAATGTTTTTTTTGATCAAAAGTGGTAGTGTCAACTTCCAGTTTTCTTACTTTTGCTCAATCCAGAAGCTGTGAAAGTTCATTCCCCTGCCTTCAGCAAGACTTTTGTTCTTGGGAAAAAATATAGGTAGATGTAAAGAGCCACAAAGATACAAGTAAAATTATTCATTGGGACATTACTTAAAATAATGATGAATTAACAATAATAGAAAGACCAAGAAACAGAATGTAATATCTTGAAATATAGTATCATAAAATTTGTTTGAAAATGTATAATAAAAAGTTCAAGAAAAACTTAAATGCTTAATATGTAACAAATTTAAGAGGGTTTTGAGATTTATGAATTTTAAATTTTCTAGTTTGATGTTTTGAGACTATTTCTTAAATGTGAATATCCTCCTCTCATTCCAAGGCTCAGAAGACATACTGGAAGAAGAGGTGAAGAAAATGTTAGAACTAGGGTTGAACTCTGTCTTCAGGACATGACATTCAGAAAACCAGCTAATGTCATGGGAGACAGAATCATACTTAAATGCAAAGATGATTTCTAGTCCTTACCCATTACTGAGAACTACTGGTGGGTGACAACTCTAGGGAAGGGAGAATCTTTCTTCTTTGAGGGCATGGCAACTGGTACACTTCTTATGCCCCAGGGGTTGCCTTACACCCTCACACATATGGGCACTATTTGAACTTAGTGGGCCATCAAAAAAATAACAAAAGAAAGAAAGAATAAAAGACACAAAGTTAAGATGAATTGCTGTTGATGATTACAAAGAAATGGGAGAAAGAGAAATGAGGGCTCCATGTAATCACAGTTCATTTTATAAATTTATGACAATGTCTTAAAGCATGAGAAATTTAATTTGATTTCTTTTTGTAATGAATAGAAAAAGATAATTTAAATTTGGAGTATGAAATCTTAGGAAGATTGAATTAGTTAATTTAGGTCATATGTTTGTCATTCTCATTTGTCATTCTCCAAAATCAGTTTTATATACTAATTTATAGCTTTCACTATGGATATACTTTTGTATTCTTGAACATAAATCATAAGGAAAATGATTTGTTTTCAAATGAACAGAATTTAAAATAATCATGCATTCTTTTTTAAATATTCTCAAACATTTATTATTTATAATAAAAACATTCAAAATTACTTCTTCTAGACATTAAAATCATATATAAGCATACACATATACATGTTTCTCTATAGGGGTATTCATCCACACAAACATACATTAATATCCATTGTAAAGCCACCAAAGTATGAGTCACTCTCTTGAAGACTTTTGTAATTTGAAATATTAAAAATAGTAAAAAATATTCAAATGGGTTGTCTTAGAAAATCAACCCACTGTTAATGAAAATTCCCTCTCTCTCTCTCTCTCTCTCTCACTTTTTTCAAGATAGGGTTTCTTTGTTGTAACTCTGGCTGTCCTGGAACTCAGGCTGGCCTCAAACTCACAGAGATACACCTGCTTCTGCCTCCCGAGTGCTGGGATTAAAGGAGTACATCACTACTGCCTAAATCAATTAAAATTCTCAATCTTTTTCTGACCATTGGTCTACAGCATCTAATTTAATGTGTAATAAATTTATCATTCTATGCACACTGGATTTATAATTGTCACATTTATGTGAATATTCTTGTTTGAGGAAGTTGTTAATTGTCTTTGTTATTATTACTGAAGTTATCATATTAGAGTCTTGAATATTAATATAATATATTCTAAATTAGAAGCAGTTATAAAAAACCATTCTATCAAAATAGTGCATGTATATGTATAGCCATAATGCTATATACATGTTTTATGTATGCAGTTCAAACTAACATAATATTAGCATATCCAACTAACAATTCACATGGAGTTGTAAGCCAACTTTGTGCTTCTATTTACTCAGCAGTCAGTTTCATACTAATTAGTTAATTCATGTAGTCACTTAATAATTCATCTGAGTGCCTGACAAGCAAGGGGAGCATATGGAGCCATATTACAGATGCCAATTGAAGAGTACAAACAAACCCATTGTCATTTAACAAGGTGCTAAGGCTTACTCAGTTAATGAGCATCATGGAAATTATTATGAAAGAGATCATTGGTTAATTGTGATGAGCTGGTAATGCTGTGAATTGCTAACGCTACTTAAGGAAAAGTAGATTATTTTCAGAAATGATTTTTGCACAGTTAATTCAAAATAGTATACAGTAATATTCTCTTATTAGTAGTAGGTTTCCTTCTTCTGACATGTCTAAAAATTAATTATTGTACCATTATCTAACATGTCATTAGGCATTTGTAAAGTAGATTATGTAGTCAGAAATACATTACCTTAGAAATTCTCAAATCTAGACCCTAAGACAATGAATAAGTGATTTCAGCATCCCAGCGGTGCAATCTCAGGAGGACAGAGCTGATAGACACAGCAAGAAAATGGCCTGTCATTCCATCTCTTTCTTAATAAAGGAGACTCTAGTGCTTCAGATGGAAACCAATTATAATCTTCAGTTATAAGATTGCAAAAGCTTGTCTTATAATGAACAGAAGATATTTTTCTGTAACATAACCACTGGCCCTAATTCTGCCCCTTGGAGTTAAGGAAACAATCTAATCCTCTTTCACATGTTCTAATAAAAGTATTTATTAAAAAGTGGGAAATTTTTATTTTCCTTGCGCTGTAAGTGAATAGAGACAATTGCCCATGGGAATTCCTTTCTGTTTGCCTGCATGCCAATAAAAAGTGCTTTAAAAATTCTGTGCTGGAACATGGTCAGGGATCAACATAACGGATATCAGTGCCATAAAAATGACAAGTACACAGAAACACAAAAGAAAGTATAGGAGAAAGTGTCTGGGGAATTCAAACTAAAAGGAATTCTGTCTACAAAAGAATAGATTTTGGGGGGATTCATATAAAGTCCCTCTTACCTTCTTCAGAGGCAGAAAATCTGGGAAAATTTATGAGGAAAGTTGACAAGGACAAATTTTAAAAAAAGAGGAAGAAAGAAAATAGCATCCCAATATAGTTAAAGAAGTTTCATAGTAAGTTGTCCTTAACTTTGTGTGTAAGAATTTGTATATTTCATATGGAACAAACCTATGAAAGTATAGAAAGCAAGGCAGTAATATATGGTTATGAAACAGACATGATAATATTGTCATAGTTGCTGCCTATTGTCTTACCTTTAAAAAATTAAAAATTAGTAACACTGTTTTTCTACCAAGGGATAATACCCATATCATATTTCACTTCTTTCCAAATTACCATTGTTATCTGTGTGTGGAAGCAGAGGGTTGTAATCCAAATGCATGGGAAGCTGGGGTAGAAAGATGGTCTGATTTCAAGGCATACATGGCAAAACCTCATCTACAACAAAAGAAGAACAAAGCAAAAGAAAAGTTGCAACAGTTTTCAAGCTTGTTTTAGGTTATTTTCAAGCCTTTCTTTCCCTGTATCTGTAATTTATATGAGTAAGGACTATTTTAAATCCATAAATGTTATTAAAGTTGCAAGTTTTTATTGGACATTCTGTTTGTATGGTACTTACATGGATATAGTAGCCATGGTGCAATCATTTTCAATAGAATAAAATAATAATGATAAAGTTTTATATATTTTCATAGTTATATTAAATTTATACACATATTAGAATGCAAAGTAAAGTTCAACAAATACAGGAAAAATTAAATCACATCCTGTATTCTTTCTGACCTAATGGGATGAAGATGAATATCAACAGCAATAGAAATTACTGGAAGTATACAAGCTTAGATAAATAAGCATGACTAAGTAATAATTGGGTCAAATTCTGGAACAAAAAAGAAGTTTAATGGAATTTCTAGAATTGATTGAGAATGACAGTGCAATATACCAAAATGTCTGGGAGTCAATTAAAAAAAAAAAAGCCCTAAGAGGAAAGTTTAAAATACTAAGTACCAACATCAAAATTTAAAGATATCTTAAATTAATGAACTAATTATGCACCTGAAGGCCAAGGGGAAAAAAAGGTAAAAACAGTCTAAATATTAGATAAAAGAGATAATCAAAATCAAGGTTGAAATTAATTAGATAGAAATGAAAAAGAAAATGAAATAGTCAATGAAATGGGGACTCGGTTCTTTGAAAAGAGTGGTATGATTGACAAACCTTTGGTAAAATTAACCAAACAGACACTGAAGAAATTTAGAGAATCATAGAAACTTACCTTAAAATTCTATATTCCACTAAAGTGAAAAAATCTAAAAGAAGTGGATTAACTTCTAGATATGCATGGCCTACAAAAACTAAATCAAGATGAAATAAACTATTTAAATAGACTCATCAAAAGACACAGAAACCCAGAACTAGATAAATTAAGCAAAATTAGTTCAGATCTTCCAAGAGCCTCAATATTCCTAATATTAGTCTATAAAATAGGAATTGAAACAAAACTTTCAATTTTTTGATGAAGTAAATATCACCTGCTACCAAAACAAGTGATACAACAGAAAAAGAAGGTTATAAGTCATTGTCTGTGATGAACAGAGATTAAAAAAAAATTCTAAAGAAAATACTTGATAAGTAAATTTAAGAACTATATTAGAAAGATTATTTAGCCGTGGATCTCTTCCTTGGCTCTCCTCCTTGAGTGGTAGCTAAGCCTCTGGCCATCAGCTCAGCTTTAGGTAAGAAACTGCATGGTGGGTCCATGCCTGGTCTAGATATGTCTTTGGTTAGAGTCTGAGTATCAGAGCTGTGGGAAATAGAATTCCCAGGAGACTGTTGTCAGTGGAACATCTCAATTTATTAAAGCAACTTTGGTTACATTTATATGAAAAGAGCAGAGGAGGACCCTTGGTACCCTGGGATGGGGGCCATTGGTTAAAACAGGGGTACTAGAGTAGCCCTACTTACAGGTGGGTGCTCATGTCTAAGGATCAAAGTCCTGCAAGAGCATGTTTGCTTAAGGTGTGTGGTCCCACAGGGAAAAGAAGAAGACACTTTATCAGAAAATGGGCTCAGCCTTCCAGCTACAGCATTCAGATAAACATTAAACAGGGCAAATTCCTTTGCCAGTGGCCTGCTGTGAAGCAGGCAGCATTTAAAATTTAGCTGGGTTTTGCCAGGGCTAAGAAAAAGGGGAGTAATCAAATGCCTTCTGCTCTCAGGGTGAAAATTTTGGGGTTCCAAGCACTCTTAGCTCTAGGGTAGCCCCACATTTACCGTGATCAAATTCATTTCATTCCCAAGATGCAGGAAAGTTTCAACACATGCAAATGACTGTGCATAATCTTTCACACAAAAAGGCTAAGTGTCAAAAACCACTCGATCACCTCATTAGATGTAAAAAAGACCTTTGACAAAAATCCAACATTCCTTTAAGGTAAAAGTTCTAGAGAATATGGGGATACAAGGAACATATATAATATTCATTACATATATTACATTTTATATATGCTATATATATATATATATATATATATCATGTATAATATAAAATAAAATATATAATATATAACATATATAATATAATGACATAATAAAGGGAATATATAGCAAGAACTCAGTCAACACCTTGCTAAATGGAGAAAAACTCAAAGCATTCCCACTAAAACAGGAAACAAAACAAGATTATCCACTTTCCTTATCCTATTCAATATAGTACTGGAAATCTTAGCTAGGGCAATAATAAAAGTGAATAATCTTGCATCAAAGATTCCACCAGAAACCTATAGCTGTTAAACACATTCAACAAAGCAGTAGTATACAAAATTAGCACAGAAAAATCAGTATCATTCTTATGCACAAAAGACAAAATGCTAAGAAGGAAATCAGGAAAATAATTATATTTATAAAAGACCCAAAACAGTAAAATATTATAGAATATTCTCCAAAGAAGTGAAAGTTTTAAGACACTGAATAAAAAAATTAAAAATATACTAGAAGATGGAAAGATCTTATATATGCATGAATTGGTAGAATTAAAATTGTGAGCATGGTCATCCTACCAAAAAGTAATTTATGTATTTAATACAACTCTAATAAAATAATTTATTCACAGAAATTGAAGAAAAACCTTATATTAACATGAAAACATAGAATAATCCTAAACAATAAAAGAACTAAAGATTCACCATTACAGGTTTGAATTAATATTACAAAACCATAGTAATAAAACAAGCATGGTAATGGCATAAAAACAGATTCAATGATCATTCTAGTAGAATTGGAGACTCACATATAAGCCTAATACTTTTTTTTTTTTTTAAGTAAATTGTTTTAGCAAAGATGTCAACAAACACATTGGAGGAAAGATAGCATCTTCAAAGATAGACTGACTAGATCCTTATCTCTCACCCTGAACAAAACTCAACTCCAAATGGCTCAAGTACTTTAGCATATATATACCCTGATACCTGAATATTATAGAGGAGAAAGTAGAGAATACCCTTAAATTCATGGGAACGGGAAAGGACTTTTTTTTTTGTTTAAAAAAACAGGAACACAGCAGTGTAGGCATTAATAGAAACAGTTGATAAATGAGAACTCATTAAACTTAAAAGGATCTCTGTACAGCAAGTGGCATGATCATTTGAGTGCAGAGGAAGACTTCAGAAATGGGAAAAATATTTAACAGCAGTGTGTTGTGGAAGTTTTTTAGTTGTGTTTACACTAATTGTTTTATGCACTGTTAGGTAAGGGGCTGTCTAGGGTGTTTTATATTGTTTGCAGGTGTTGGATTTCTGTGGGGGATGTTTAATAGCTTATGATCTGCACATGGTATCAGTAGAACACATAGGGAGTTCTGAACCAATAAAACAACTGAATTCAGATGCTCAGGGTTCCTCTGAAAAATATGGCCATGACAGTGGTTCCCTCTGCAGAGGTCTGGCAGGGTTTGAGTCTATGAAAATGCCATCTTGTCCTTCCTGCTGAGCCACTTCAGCATCCAACAACTACAGCAGTATGTCTGAAAGAGAGTTAGAATCTAGACTATACAAAGGATTAAATAAACAAAACATCAAGGAAACAAACATCTCAATTAAAAAAAGGTTATGAATTAAACAGAGAGTTCTCATATAAATGGCTGAGACATATTTTTAAAAATGTTCAACACTGCTCTATGTGTTCATTCATGTTCACTACTGTGCTAATCACAATATCTAGGACACAGTTACTTATGTAAGAATGGAAAACATACTACTTTTGAAGTCCTATTCAGGCAGTTGGCCAAGGACTACACTAATGAATAATATGTGAATTTTTTTCTAAGGACTTACAGTCTCAATTTCTTTCTTACTAAATGTATTAACTAATAAGTTCTACTTTCAAGTTGCATTGAATTTCTTCAAGGTTTTATATGATTTCATAGAAATATTTATTAAGGATAATCTCCATTGTAGGATTTTTTTTTAAGGCAGGTTTTCTTTGTTTTAACTCTAGCTTTCCTAGAACTCACTCTGTAGATCAGGATGGCCTCAAACTCTAAAAGATCCTCCTGCATCTGCCTCCCAAGTTCTGGCAGTGGTGGTGCATGCCTGGCTTCATTGTGGTTTTATAAACTCATATAAACCATGTTATATGAGTTTGTTCTCTCCACCACATAGGTCCTGGGGATTGAACTCAGGACTTTAGGCTAAGTGGCAAGGGTTTTGACCTGCTGAACTGTCTGTCCATCTGATAAAATAATTTTTAAGTTGTTTACATTCACTGCAAAAAGAGAATGTAGTCTTAAAGGAGAATGGTTTTGTTCTTTGTCTTCCATTCCATGATTTGTATTTGCAACTTCTGAATGTGGCCACATACTCGGGACTACTTGTTCTATATGTAGACCGTTTGATTAATATGTTTCCGTTTTCCATTTATCACATTTTTTATAGAACATTTCATTTGCTCACAAGAGTAGAAGTGATAACAAAATCCTTGCCCTTACCTGTTCACTGCTTTATTTGCTAGCATGAACCTGGCAGAGCAGGCCTAAAAGTGAGACAGACTGAAATATGCAGTAGCCAACTTTATTCAGAGCATCAGACAATTTATACTCTGAGGGTTAAGAAGAGTCACCTGAGTAAAGTGTATAACCACTAGGACAAGCCACACATAACAAAAGCATGTTTTTCCATAGGCATTTCCAGAGGCATGTGAATAGCAACAGCTGAAGTTAGCTCACGCCTATCCGCAACACCTGGGAAGAATACGAAAACGCGTTCCAAGAATAATTGTGCATTTTGAAGAACCTGAAGTTACAAGACTCTTGCCTTATTTTCTTGAAGTTTCCTAACAAACACTCAGAATTCTTCTCACAGGACTCCATTCTTGGACCATATTCTGACACTTGCCCAGCGAGGGCATCTCATACCTAACCATCAATGATCTTCACTCTGACCAAGTGCATTCTGGTGAAACAAGTAGCTGGCATCATTTCTTTAAATATGTTGGTATGCTTTTATTCATAAACTGCCAGCATGATGATTTCCCAGCCTCCATCCCTGCACCTTCCTGTCAATGGTACAACCTTTAGAGGATAGAGAAACATAAACGGAGGGGATATATTACTTGCACTTCTTACTGTCCTTTATTTGAGGTACTTGGAAGTCTCTCTTATATTTCTAAGGGGTTTCTTTTCATACTTGTTAAAATACTTAATTTCATTACCATCATTTTTATAATTCTTATTCTTCCTTATAGACATTTACCCCCCACACCAAATCTAATAACAAAACAAGAATCAGTTACAATGTAGTATTTATTAGCTTTACTTTTAGTCATGATAAAGGTCTGTGTTTTCATATATTTGTGTGACAAATGACCTCTACCAACAGCAAAAAATATAATCACAGTGATGTAAAATTATAAACATCAACCTATTTTAGAATAAGTTTACAAATATCAAGAATTTCAAAACAATTAAGTCATTTGTTCTTCACTGGGCACGTCAGTTACAATATAATGCATAGTGATGTTTTAGTTAGTGAAAACAGTGTAACCACATAGAATACAACAAGTAACTTGCAATGCGTATTGAAAAGGACAATGCAACAGTTTCCTTCCCTGTACTTGATGTGGGAGTCTGCTAATATGTTGAAATAACATATCAATGTGTTGCTTATTTAGGTAGAAATTGCTTGACAAATGGAGAAAGCACCCAGGTAGAATGCAGTCCAGACACCTGGAGAAAAATACACACTTTAATAGAAAATCTGTTAATTAAAAAAAAATTGAAACACCCAGCAAAGATGTTCCATTCTAAATTACTTCATTTCTAGGTTTGAGAAACATTGAGTTTTCACTGTGATTAGATGCTCTGCTGTGTTTTAGAGTTACAGTAGCTTCTGAGCACAATCAATTTGACAAGGATCCCATGAGTACTCCACAGCAGATGCTTTCTGTCCTGACTCTATCAACTGTCCAGGGCGCTGAAAAAAGAATGAGAAAACAATTTCACACTTGTCCTTAAGACTCTCAGGCACAGTGTTCTATGAAATTATTTTCAAATGTAGGATGTTATTTTCACAAAGTAGATGTTATAATAAAAGTCCATCCATATATGAACAGTTACATGGGACTCTGAGGGCCATGTAGTTGTTTTAAAAAATTGTACAGCTCTACAATCATGACTTATGGTATCTGTTTTCCAACTTTGTTACATGCCTTTTATTCTAAACATAATATCATGAATAATATAACCCAATGATTAAATTAATTGCTCCTAGAAATACTTTCCATTTCTACCCTGAAACAATCCACTATAAATTCCATAATTTACTAAAGTAAATGCAGAGAAATTGCAACATTTTACTGCAAATACTTTAATAATTTTGAACTACTCCATTTTAATAATCTAACCTGTCTTCATATTGGCATGGTGTTACATTAGCAGATGGTAATGAGAGTATAATTAAAAAGGTGTCTTGAATTTTTCTATAATCTTCAATTTATACATAGCAATAAATTACATTTTAACCAAAGTAGAAGATTGAGGGTGAGAGTAATTTTCAGTAAAGTTAAATTAGACTACAAGTTTAAAAGAATAAAATGTCTTTATAATGCAAGGAACTCTAGAGTAACTTTTAAGATGCTTCTAGTAAAAGTATACTTAAGCCTTTGACATTAAAGATTAAAATTGCATTTTAAAAGATGAAATATAATATCAGTTACATCCAAGTTTCTTAGAGAAATTTCTTAGTAGTAGAAAGGATAAATTTCTATAAGATTGACAATTCAAATTTCCCATCTCTTTACACTCCTTCACAATCTATTCTCATTCTCAATTTAGTACTTCACATATTAGAATATATAGGTAAATATGATAGCACATAATAACCTAAATGATCATGAAATGTGATATGTGAGCCAAGACACAATCTTGTTTAGCTTGCTTTCTTTCTTTCTTCTTTCTTTCTTTCTTTCTTTCTTTCTTTCTTTCTTTCTTTCTTTCTTTCTTTCTTTCTTTCTTTCTTTCTTTTTTCATGGTATCTACGTCATCGCTAATTCATTGTGATGGTGGCAGTCATGGTCTGTATGCTGTCAGCTTCACTAGGTTTAGAATCATCATGAAATTTTTTTTTTTTGATTTCCAGAAAAGATTTGCTAAGGAAAAAAGACGTGTGTTAAGTGTGGGCAATGGGACCCTAGGGGCCAGAGGAGAGAATGAATAAAAAGGTTACACCAAAGAGAACACTGACATTCCTTTCTCTGATTCTTGATTGCATAAACCTGGAGAGCAGCTGCCTTGTGTTAATAGTGCCATGCCTTCTCTACCGTGGTGGACTATATTGCCTTCAAATGTAAGCTAAAATAAGCCCTTCCTCCCTAAATTTGCTTCCTTTCATTAGTCAAAGCAACAAGACTAACTAATGAAATAATATTCTCTGAAAAAAAGCTTTATGTTGGAAAATTAATAGAATAAGATACAGACAGGGATTCTCTTTTTGTCCTAAGAAGACCACTAAACTTTACACTTGCTTCCTCTGCCAGCTATTCTAAGTATAACTCATCTCTAGTTCAGTCACTGTCCTATGTTGCTTGCTTTGCTGGGCAACACAAATGTTCATTTCTGAGCGGTCTGAGGTTCAGAATTCTCCAATGCATCCATTGTCCATTGATGTGCCACTATTTCAGGTACCACTCTCTCCTTACCAGTGATGCTTTTACTTTTTACAGGGAAAGTATAGAATGTGAATGTGGTTTATTCTTTCATTGTTCTCTTAGTCAGGTTTTAGGCCATTTTTCTGCTCTTCAGTTTCATGGTCTGAGAGTCTTTCACTATAAAACCTCATAAATTGTTTTACAGTACCTATTTATTAGGTGTGGACCTGTGCATGCATGCCAGTGAGTGTGTGTGTGATTGTGTGTGTGTGCGTGTGTGCGTGTGTGTGCTTGTGCCCATGTCCTTGCATGTGTGTGTACAGGTATGTGCATGTGCTTGTGTGAAAATCAGAGGACAACATTCAGGAAGCATTTTTCTTCTTCCACCACATGTGCCTTGCAGATCAAATTCAGGGTCAGACAGGTGCCTTTATTCAGTGAGCCATATCACCAGTCCAGCGCAATTTATGACTTTCACAATATGTCCTGACTTCATCACCAGGCTGTCATTGTGCAGATTTTGAGGCAGTATATAATATATGGTAATAAAAATGATAATGAGAAGTATTTATTAAATGTCTTTTATTATAGTCTAGTTTTTAGAAAATGAATTGGTAATGGTTTTATGTTTATAGGAAGTTTATGAGAATTAGAGGATATTATTCTGAGTAGACAATCAAACTGCTAGATAACAATTATTGTTTTTAAAAATTTGTAAGTATGGCCAAAGATGCTTTAGGAAGAAAAGACAACAATGACAGAATTTAAATATAGACTACCCTGTTCAACACAGAATAGTCTGCCTGGAACAAAAACAACAAAGAGAGAAGCAAAATTACCACAAATGTAGGTCCTAGACTTTTGCTAATAAGTGAATAGATCTAATTTCATTGCAGCTGTAACTGTTTTGTTTTGTGAAATGATTCGGGGCTGCTTTTGCATTTGTAGTACTTACTAACAGTTTCCCCCCGCTCACGAATCACCTCTTCCTTGAGCAAACTCAGAAAGCAGTTTGATTCAGTCAGCAGGCCTCTGAATCGTCTCGAGATGTCAAACAACAGATGCTTAGTGAATGAGGAGGGTTATGAAAAGTATTAGAGCACGAGACGTGATGACTTAGGCTATTCAGTTCTGTGCTATTACTTAATATAGCTACGTGGAAACAATTGTCCCGGAGTGCTGAGTCATCTGAAAGCGTCATATGCAAAAACAGCTGCAAAAGTCCATTGAAATGACATTTATGGAGTGAATTTTTAAAGTACAGAAACTTACTTACATAAACTTTAATCACATTCTCACAAAACAGTATATACAAGTGACAAGGCATTTAAAATTCATGCTTAGAGAGGTAGAGCAAAATTAGGAGTAGCATTTCTCTAATTTAAATAAAATATTATTAGTTAATAATCTAAATGAAATACGCAGTTAGTTTTTCTACATATTAAACATAATTTGCATATCTATATTGCTTATAGAAGTATTTTTTATTACATATACTTCTGTTTAGTTCTTGAAGACTTTAGTGTGTATTCTGATCACATCTTCTCCCTCTCCTCAATTCTTCCTAGATCCTCCCCCCTTTCCCTAATCACCCAATTTTGTGTCCTTAATTTTTCCCCCATCAAGGACAATTTGTGCTGCTCTAATATTCTTGGATGTGCGGATTTACATTTAAGATGGTTAACTTACCAGGGGATGCATTTTTAGAGAAAACTAACTGTCTTCCAAGCAGCTCATAATTCAATAGTGTAAATGGACTTTTTGGGCTTAAAGAAAAATCACATGAATTTGAGGGGCGGGGTTGAGGGTTACAGGGGAAGAACTGGAAAGGAGGGGATGGGAATGGATTTGGTAAAACATTATAGATGTGTATGAACTTATCAACATAAAAGAATTCTGCAGTATTAAAATACTATTTGTCTAGTTGAGTATCTATACAACTTAGTTAATATTTTCACATATGATCTAAATGCTATAAATTACAGAACTGTATCACTTTCATTAGTATTTTGGCAACTATTTTTTAAACCCAAGCACAAGTAACCTGAACCTGAAGCACAAGTAACAAATTAAAATGAGAGCTAGCCTGCATGCAATCAAATAAATGGAGGAAAGGAGTTCAGGGGTTAGTCAAGTGTAGAAGAACGGGCATTTATCCCAGTCTATGTGAATAGATCACATTTAGAGGCCTGTGTGGTTTAGGTGGAATGTAGAAAAAATGTTAAGATTGGAGGCATGTACCTTTACTCCCAGTATTCAAAAGGCAGTGGTGGTGCATGCCTTTAATCCTTAAGACAGAAACACTGTCATAGCAGACACAGGAGGCAGAGCTCAAGAGTCCATGTCAGATTGGTAGTGACTTCTGAAATGGATCAGAGTGACGGACAAGCAAAGTGACTAATCAGAAGAAGAATTAGCAGAATCAGGTACAGCAGGCAGTTATAGCAGACAGTATGAAATGAGCAGTCTGAGCAGGTGTTTGGGGGACAAGATACAGAGAAAAGGAAGCGGTCTGCCTGAGGAGAAGGCAGAGAAGCTGACTGAGGCAGTGACAGCTCAGGAAGAGACACAGAGACACAGAGACAACTCAGAAGAAGTCAGTATTAGACAGGAAGAATGAGTTAGTTTGAAGCTGAGCAAAACAGTTCAGTCTGAGGCAGTCAGAGAGTCTGCCAGAGTCAGAAGAATTCAGGTAGAAAGAGTCAGTCAGTTCAGAAGGTCAGTTTAATCCAAGCAGCTTGGAGAAGAGTTTAAGCCTGAACAGTGAACCAGAAGAGTCATTTGAGTTCAACTAGCTCTGAGTTCAGAGCAAGCTAGTAGGGATTGCTCATTCAGAAGTGGAGGCTTAAATGATCTAGATTGTATGGAGACTGAGGCTGGCACCTTCCAGTTCTAGGTCTGAGCTAGCACCTTAAAAGTAGATTGTATCGAGGCAAAAAATCTCCAGGGCTCCAGGTTAAGAACTGGTGATTGAATTAGACAAAAGAATAAGCTGCCTTTGCCCTGAATTACCATCTGGTATCTGGTGAATCTACCTCTACCCTTTATTTATCTGTTTCTTACATTAAAATTTGCCCTAGACTTATTGATTCAAAGTGAAGATCAATCTGGTGTGGTTAGACTATGGAATATCTTGCCATAGGCCCATTTGATTGAAATTTGTCCCTAGTTGCTGGTTCTGTTAGGGAAGGGTATAGAATTCTTGAAGGTGGGACATCATTGGAAGAAGTACTTAATTATCGGAAAGCTTCAAAGTGATTTAGTCTGGTCCCACTTTCTGTTCTTTTTTGCTTCCTGTGTGTGGATGAAATGTAGTCAGCCAACTTTCTGTTCCTACTGCCATGTCTTCCTCCCCTGTCTGTGGTCATGTCTTCTTTGCCATGATGAACACCATCCCTTTGGAGCTTCATACCAAAAGGAAAGATTTCTGCCCTAAGGCAATTTCATCACAGTATTTTATTTTAGCAATGGAAAATAAACTAATATGCCATTCTAAAATAAGAGTAGCACTGATGTCTCAATTAAAACTAAGCACAAGACTAGCCATATATGATATGTGAGACTTCAGATTTCATAGAAAGGTAGTACATATAAATACAGTTGCATCATACCATTCAACCTTTGACCCATGCACAATGGCAAGAGTTTGACTCTGGCATTTCTCTATGAATCTATTGAGATACACTACTTAAAGCAAGACTGAGAGAGCTGTCTTATCCCTTTAGCATGTGAAGACACCGACTGAAGTGCTGTCTGTGAACCTGATTGTAGACTGTAACAAAAAGTCAAATTCTGGAAATATAAGGATTAATGTTTTTCATATTACGAACTACTCAGTTCTTTGGATTTTGTGATAGAAGTCTAAATGCACTAAGATTAAAAAGAAAGAGTGAATTAATAGAAATGGGGTTAATGTGAATCTACTGAAACAAATTTTTGGTAATGTCAGAGGAGTAAATACATGCTAGAATTTTGTGTTCCTATGAGCTGCCTGCAAAGGGTGATTCTGATGAAGACTTCATAGACAATCACAGAGAACATACTCACATTTCTTAGAGAGTACCTAAGTAGCTATGGCTAGATTGTTGGTAGAATTATTGACTGTAGAGGAAAATGTGATGAGGTGTTAGGCAAAAATGAAAAGTGTGTGAGGTTTTTGAACTTGGATTTCGTAGAACCCATACTGTGTGAACATTTTTAAAAAAATGTTTATGTTATCTATTAAATGTCATTTACTTATAACATTTTAAAAAGACTTAGATTTAGTATGCTGTACATTACATTGAAAAAGAAGCCTCTTATTTTGATTAGGATGATTTTATATATATATATTTCATTTTGTGTCATTCAAACAAACTAAACTACCCAATATTATCTAGGCTAAATTTCCAGAGTTTTAGAATTATATCATGAGCCTTGAGTGATCCCATTATAAAGTATTCTTTTACTTTTGTGTCATTGTACTTAACACACACAAAGCCTTAAAAGACCTTCTAGTGGGAAGATCTGAGTAACTGTAATCAAATTTGAAATTTATCTTCAATTACATGAAAATTTTAAAATAACTTTACATTTTATTGATTAAAATAATATTCATAAGGAAATGTGATGCTTATAAAAGAGTTGGAAAAACAAATATCTATTATTATTTTGCTTCTAGCCAGGTTATCTGTTGTTGTCATATTCAGTATAACATTCAATATAACATTGTTGGAATACTAAAATAGATACTATAAGCATTTTTATACATGCAGCTGTGAAGGTGAGATGGTAAGAAATCAGTAAAATGTTGTGTAACAATGCTTTCACATACCTATATCAGTAGAATATTTTGTTCATATTCTAAATCATAAAAATAATGTCTTTTAAAGCATAATTTAATGTATTAAATAACTTCACGTTAATATGTAAGGAATGCAATGTGAGTGATAATATAAGAATAAAAATCTGAACAGTCAGCACCAGTGAAGTTCTTTCTGGGCAAATCAATGAAGGAAAAACAGAATATAATTTGATTTCAGTTGATCATTTCAATAGTCATAACTGAGCAGATTAATTATTTGAGGCAGACTATCATCTTTTAAAATTAATTGATTTTTATTTTATGACTTGATAGAAGGAGTGATTCATTACATCTTAGTATTTTATTATTTAAAGTAAGACCATCAATGTATTTCACAAAATGAAATACAACTTAGTCCTCTCCAACAGACTTTGCATCTTTTCCTTCCTCCATTTTACGCATGTATACATCAATCACAATGCCTGTGAGGCATGTAAGATCCAGGATGCCTATGCCATCTGTGAGCCCTGGGATCTATAATAGTCAATCAGGGTGTCAGGTATGGGTACAGAGGACAACGAGGAAAGTATAAGGTTGTATGATCCTTTGCATACTATTGCTGTAGCAAATTTCAGAATGCCATGATTTATCAAAAGCACTGGTTGGATTTAAGGAAATTGCCAGGTAGAAAGCCTATGGTTACTATTTCACGTGTTTTGTTATCACATCAGCTTGAAATAAAATAATTTCTAACTATTGGTATACATTGAGATCCTTGGATGGATATCTTTAAAATTAAATGTTCCTAAGAATTTGATGCATAAACTTGGTGGCAGCAAGGCAATAGGGTCAGGATGTTGTAATGAAATAACATTTGAGAACCTTTCACATCAGTGTTCAAAGATCTGCCCTAAAATAAATGATATGAGATAACTGAGCATGGATCCAGATCCCAGAATGTGTGGCATTTCACAGTCTGTGAGTACAGATGGGAAATGTAGGACTAAGCACAATATCTCCTTTAGGGAGTACAGTCTGATTGCATAAAACACAGGAATCATTTTATTTATTCAATAGATTTATTATTTTGAAAGGTGCATGAATTTTGGTTAATTAAAAGCAAATGTTTCTGTATTAATAGAGATATGGATTACTAAAAAATAATCTGAGGAAATTACAAAGTACCACTAAAGCAATCTGATATGCAACTCAACAGCATCTTGGATTTTAGATGATCTGAACTATCATTTTATGACACTTTTTGTGAGGAGATAGATTTGAAAAGTAAAGTAACTATCAACAGTAATCAATGAGATGTGTAGAGGAATATTTAATCTTTTAACCCAGTAATATGGCTGCTCTGGGAAAAGATCACATTCAAGGCCAGTGTGATTCAGCTGGAATGTAGCACATGCCTTTAAGAAACCCAACTAAGAAAGCAATGGTGGTACAGGCCTTTAGTCCCAGCTCTAGGGAGGTAAAAGGAGGTGGTTCAGAAGTAGGTCAGGGTTCTCAGTTCACAGCCCTCAATTCGCAGTTCTCAGTTCAGAGTTCACGGTCAGTTCAGACTTTAGATCAAAGCAGTAGACATTGCAGTAGACACTCAGAGAATGGAAAGAGATTGAGTCAGAGCATGCTAGTTAACTAGTGGAAAGTTAACTAGTTAACAAACTAGTTAGCTAGAGAAGTAGAAGTCAGAGACAGAATGATATACACAGTGAGTGCATGCCTTTAATCCCAAGTCTGAGAGTGAATCAGAGTAAAGACTTGGCAGAGTAACATCTGAGATGAATCAGAGTTAAGAGCAAGTAAAGTAACAATCAGAGGAAGAGTTAGAAGAGTGAATCAGAGTGAAGACACATCCAACTCTCAAGATACAAAGGCAGGCTCTCAGTTCAGAGAATCAGGCAGCCAATTAGGGAATCAGTCAGATAAGGCACAGAGGCAGTTCAGCAGAAGGAGAGTGAGTATGGGAGAAAGATCTAACAGTGAGAGTCAGTTTGAAGTCTAGCAAAGCACAATCAGAAAAGTTGTGAGAGTGAGCCAGTTAGAAGAGTTCAGTTAGAAACATTCAGCCAGCTCAGAAGATCAGTTTGAACCAGTCAGCTTGGTGAAGAATTTGAGCCAGAAGTATGAGTGTGTTGAATCAACCAACCAGAAGAGTCAGTTGAGTTCAGTATAGCTCTAAGTTCAGAAGCTAGTCAGAGTGAGTCAGTCAGCAGTAAGTCTCAGATGCTGTAACATTCTAGGTTTAGGTTTGAGGATTAGATTTTATATAGCCTGAAGCCTTCTACGTCTGGGTTAGCATCTAGACTTAAGATTAGATTGTATGGAGATTGAAACTCACTAGGAAGGGGCATTTCATTAACAAAGAATAAACTGTCTTCATCCAGGAACCCACAAAAATTAACACATACATCTATGCCTACAGAAATGAGTTTAAACCAAGTAGATTCGACAGTCACACTTACGTAATGATGCAACCAGTTGGGCAAAGAAAAACCAACCAGCTAAATAATCCACTAGTTATATATCAGTTTCTCTAGGAAGCAGTGACTTCCTTTGTATGTGTACGTGTGTGTGTGAGTGTGTGTGCCTGTGTGTTGGAAACAACTCTACATGTGAGTACAGTACAACAGGAAAAGAATAGTGTAAGAAAAGAATTGCATAATGGGATCATCCAGGACTGAAAGCTGTAATGGACATAATTATAAAAGAGGATATAAAGTTAGTTTCTTTCTAGTTCTACTTCAACCATGGATTATTTTGCTAAGTGAATAAAATCTATTTGATAATGAATGTATAAAATGTAAGGTGAAGCCCATAGATTCCATTCCAAATGCTTATTCTAACTGTATAGAAGTTCATTGAGTTGTATAGTCTTGGTTGCACACTAAATTTGGTATGTGATATTTTTAAATACTTACAAGGCTTTTAATAATAATGTTTATAAAATTTTTTAATGCATGATTTTTCAGAGAAATAAATAATTCCCATAATTTCATAATGCTATCCTAAAATGGTGTAACAGTGAACTGCGTGTAGATAGAATGTTGTTCAGTCTACATAGAATTTTGTTAGTCTATAAGAATGATCAACTCTGGTAAGACAACAGTGTCTACCACAATCACAGCTCTCATATTTTACCACAAATAATAATATTTCTCTATCAAATTATTAACAGATTTCAAGAAAAAAGAGATCTCAGTTAAGAACAAAGATACTTGTAAGACAAGCATACTTCAACTCTTTCTCATATTTAATTTTCATAAAATTATCCTAACTAGATTCTTTGATCAAAATTGTTTGCTAGGAAGTTAAAAAATATAGGTGAATTTTTGTTAAGAAGATGTCAAATGTCATTTGCTTTATTAGATATGAAACCCCATCATCATAGGTGAACACAGTAAACTAATATTTAACAAAAGTGCAAGGTTTTTTATTTTGCTTTTCTTAAGTACAAATTTCTTAAGTACAAACATTCTTGTTATGTATTTGAAATATGTCTTCATACAGGAAGTGACACTTTTAGCCATTAAATATTAAACATTTTTAAGATGTTATATTCATAAAAGCATGCCCAACTTTTATAAACTTGAAATCCATGCTATTCATCTATTCAATTGTTCATGTCAGAGTCTGTATGCAATCTGATTTTAATTTTTTGAGTCACATTTGAATATCAAAAGCAACCTATTTTCTACTCATTGTTAAAGAATAAAATACTGAGAGAAAAATTAAAAATTAGCTTAAAAATTTTAAGTAGGTATCATTTGAAGAATAAAGGTCAAACAAAACTTTGTAGTACAATGATTTAAAAATCAATTTACAAGGAGAGAAAAGTTAATTAAAGATATTTAAAACTATAGTAATTTGAAAAGAAGAAAAGAAGGAAGCACAAATTATCAAGAAATGTAAATAAGTAATGCAGAGAAGACAGGAAAAGGCCTCACAATCCTATGAAATGGAAAGATAATCAGTAACAAGTTTATAGGGCATAACTATAACACATCTGTTAGTTCTAGATTTTTAATAATATGCAAACAAAAGTAATGGAATTCTGGTTTGATTTTGATTAAAATTTAGTAATTATTTTATTCCATTCTACTTTTTATTGAATTAAATGAGATTTATTTATAGAAGGAAGGTATTTTTTTCATACATGTATTGTATTCTGGTCAGTAAAGTTAACATATTATCTAAATCATGTGCATTTATTTAATGCACAGTTAAATTTTTTTCTTAAGGTATATAATTCATAGTTGTCTGTAGTTACCCACCTTACCACAGCACAGACAAATTCATATTCTATCTAATTACATCTTATGATACATTGATAATTTTCCCCATTCCGGTCTTTTTATGCTTCTCAGCTTTAGCCAACCACAATTTCACTCTTAAATGTTATCAGACAATAATCCACATTGGAATGACATCATTAAATGTGAAAGTGGCCTAATGGTAAGAGGGGGTTGAAGAATGTTTTGAACCCCAGATTTCTCACTCTGAGAGTCCAAAGCATTTGGCTGCTCCCCTTTTCTTTCTAGACCTCAGCTAGCATTAACAGATAGTGAAGCTCCCCTGATTGCTGACATGCCTTATGTCACATAGTGCATGATAAAATCTTGTGTCTCCAAGGTGTGTGACCTGGTTGCTGTTTATCTGACCACTGCCTCTCCCTCCTCGAGGCTGGGTTACTGCGCAACAGCTTGGCTGTCCTGGCAAAGGGGCCAGGAAATAGGGACCCAAAATTAGATACTAAAGATTTTGGGTTTCATTGTATACATTGATCTCTACTTTTATCCATGCTGTAGTACATGATAAGATCTCATTAATTATTAAAACTAACTAGTTTTCTGATGTACATATATATGTTTCAAAATTGTTATCCTTTAATCAGTTAATAGATCCTTGTTTTTTTTCATTCCTTGGTATTTTGGATAGTGGTTTAATAAACAATGTAGTTAAAATTTCTCAGTAAAATATTGATGTCATTTTCTCTGGACTCACACAAAGCTGTGGGTGCACTGGTTCATTTAACAGTTCTATTTTTAACTGGAAGACTGGTATGGCCCATAATTTCTGTGCCACTTTTTCTTCCTCCGTGCTTTCTATCTCATCAGCATGTGTCATCTCTTCCTTCAGAAAAACCACTATTACTAGGTAAGATGATGTCTCATGATGGTTTGATTTGAATTTCAAACTCCTATAAATGTAGTTTTTAAGAAAAATGTCAAATAGTGTGCATAATTATAAAAATTCGTCACTATATTCTTAGGAGAATTTGATAAGCATTCTTTGACTTTGCAAGAAAAATGTTAATGTAAATTCTAAAAATTATTTACTATGGAAATATTCAATCCATACCTCTATCTCTTGTGGAAATTCCCATTTCTAGTAAAATTATTTTAAGTTATTGCTTAATCCCATGATCCCGATTATTAAATGGAGCAATTAAAAAATGAATGTATCTTACTGCTAATATGGAATTTGACCGTGATAATCAGGCATGTGGCTGTTTTCCCATTACTTTGCTGGATCGTAACATCTTTTAGTGAGAGTTTGTATTAAACCAGCTAAGTTATTTTACTGTAACATAGAATGACACACTAAGTGATTTTAATTGAAATTTAAAATATGTACCACCAATTTACAAGTAAAACTGATGTGATTATGTCATTTATTCAAACAATATTTTTTTCAGCCCATGTTTTCATGGGCTAAAGAAAAGGCTTCCTTAAGAGTAAGTAAGAGCCCTTGCTGTTTAAACACAATGACCCAAGTTCAGACCCTAGCATACATTTATGCTGGGAATGGGCACATGCATCTGTAACTCCACAATTGAGACACTGAGACAGAAAGATCTCTGTGTCCTGCTGGACACCAGCCTAGATCTAGGGTTAGGGAAAGATACTGTCTCAAAGGAAAAGGGCAGAGAAAGGTGCAGGGAGATAGAATAGGGTACTCAAAATATACTTCTGGCCACTGTATATGTACACAGGCACATACACCTTTATATATATGCATGCATATAACCCACACACTTATAACACACATACAAATATACAGACTTACTGTATACTTCAAACACAAAGCATCAACAAGTTTTCATTTGTTTTTGTTTCTCGTGACACATCAGGGAAATTAGAACACTCTGTGTGTGTGTTGTTGTGTTATATGTATATACATGGAATCATGTATTTGAATATACTAATTTTACTAACTAATAACAGCAAAACTTTTTGTAATTGCAAAGAACAAGCACAGACATGTTGAAAATATCATTAAAATTTGTAAGGCCAATTTAAGCATATTGTAACCATCACCATATTCCAAACCTTTTTATACTTTTAAAGAGTCACTGACACTCATTCTCTATTGTATGATAGTACCACTCTTTCATGCTTTTGTAAGCATTCTCTTATCTGACATTTCATAATTCAGTAATGGCTTCTGGGCTTATTTCCTATAAGCCATAGATTATCCACACAGCTATAAATAAAAGTATCCATATAATCATATTTTCAATGCTCATCATTGTAATAAGATGTAGGAGTTAAATTCTCTATCATTGTTTTTTTGTATTTGCTAATATTTTAGTGCTTCATTAGTGCAATAAGTAAAGAATGTGAGGGTTGTCATGTTGCTACACATCCAACACACACTCTTTACTCTAAAATGACATTTATGTGCAAGTAATATTGACTACTGTGTGGTCAAGACCTTATAACAATGCTATTCATACCTTATTTTAAATAGTTTTTGTCATTCTTTTCTTTACCAAAGAGATTTTTCTGAATTACCCAGTTCCTTAAGCAATTAGAGTCTAGCTGTGTATTCATACTACAGGTCAACCCCATAGATCTTTGATGATATGCTAGTCATCACTTAATTTTTATATGTTTTTATAAGATTTTATTCAGAAAAGGGCAAGTTAACTGTGACTTTGAATGAGGAATATCAGTCTTTGTAACCATAGATTTACCAGATGTAAACACTGATTCAGGGCAAAAGACAGTTTATTCTTTGGCTAATAAAATCACCTGTCCTTAGTACTGGAGCCTGGAGCTTTTTGGCCTCAGTATAATCTAAAACATTTAAGTCTCTGAGGCTTATTGCTGACTGAGTCACTCGAAATAGATCCCTTAAACTCTGACTCTTATGGTCAACTCCTGTTTCTGTGGCTCAAACTCTTCTCAAAGCTAACCTGTTTAAACTGACCTTCTGAGCTGGCTAAGTGTTTCTGACTGAACTCTTCTGATTCCAGCTTACTCTGGCTGAACTGCTCTGCTTGGCTTCAAATTGACTCACTCCTCACGTTTAATACTGACTTTTTCTGCTGAGCTACTTCTTTGTCTCTGTGACTCTCCCTGAGCTTTCATTGCTACATACTGCCTCAGTCAGCCTCTCTGCTCCTCGGTCAGATTGCATCATTGTGTCTGTGTCCTGTCCTCTGTCTGCCTACTTCAGACTGCTCACCTCATACTGCCTACTGTAACTGATTGCTGCTCTGAGCTGAGAGCCTGCCTTTCTATCATGAGAGTTGGGTTTGTCCTCACACTGATTCACACTGCTAACTTTTCCTCTGATTAGTCACTTTACCTGCCCTTCACTCTGATTCATTTCAGATGTTATTTCCTGTGTGACACTGACTCCTGAGTTCTGCTTCTATTGTCTGCTTTCAGACTCTGTTTCTGTCTTAGGTATCAAAGGTATGGACCACTACTCCCTTATGAATACTGGGATAAAAAGTATTTACTACTATTGTTTTACTGGGACTAAACATGTGTATCAACAAACTTAACATTCTTTCTATATTCCATCCTGACCATACAGGCCTCTAAATGTGATTCCTTCATATCGACCACTGAATTATAGACCTTACCTAGCTTTCACACATTCCCCTACAATTCTTCATTATTTTTAAGAAGCTTTCTAAATATTACAGACATAATTATTTCATATTTCAAATGAACATTTACAGACCTTGTAAAAGAAAATACATGTATAACACTAAATTGAAAAATAAAAACGAATAAATGTTGTGGAAATTAGATTATGATCCTGGCTCTTCAACTTTGGTTGAAATTTAGTGGATTCTACTTGGGATTAATAATTGTAAAAATAATATGAAAATAAATATATTGATAAGTAGGAATGAGATTTATATGTCAGGACAGGTGGGATATAAAGAATTTCTCTGTTTTATAGTTGTGTTATATTCTCTAAACTATTCCAGAGTATTAACTCTGCTTTTTTTAAAAAAAAGTGTTTAGCTTGGGCTTTCAGCAGTATAAAAGCCACTGAGAAACTATATCACAATAATGACTACAGTGACAAATAAATGGGGACTGTGGCCACAGATCATATCCTAGAATTAAAATGGAAACTACATAGACAATGGATAATTTCAAACTATGGGAAGAATAGATTATATAATTCATTAATATTAAGTTTTTAATACCAATTATTGTTTCTTGTATTTATGAAATACAAAAGGAATATTTAAGAATAATAAGGCATCTTGTGTATAAGATGATTATTGTACAATAATGAAGCATAATTAGTGGTGAGTATTTGGAGGCTCATTTTACTATTATGGAATTTTGCTTAATATTTAATTATTCACAGACGAGTTTAAAGGAAATAGTGTGATAATTATGCCTCTTTAATGAAATAGCTCTAGATAGTGCTTTAAAAACTCCAGTAAAGTAGAATCATCTCACTAGCTTACATTACTTCTGATGTATCATAATGTTTAGCTTACATCACTTAAATTAAGAATATATGTTATAAAACAAATCTATTGATATGTATTTGTTTTTTCCTTATAATTACAATATAAATGTTTTCACTGTTTGACTGCATAATCTGAGTCTAATTATTTGATCTATTTAAATCTCAGCTTTATCACCTCTAAACCGAAAAAAATAACAGCCAGTTCATTATCAAAATTACATGAAATCATGGATGTAAACACCAAAATACAGACCAATACACAATTAGGTTTTCACATGCTCTTGGTAAGTGCTTGTAATTAAGTCTATAATAAATAAGCCAACTTACATTATAATAATTTAGCTTTTAAAAATATTTTCTATTTTTATTTTATGTGTTCACAAGTGTCATGGATTCATTAAACTTTAATGATGTTTAATGATGTTTGACCTCCTTCATTTATCAATGTCTTTCACGTTTCCTATTTAATCATGAGTTTTTGTTGAGAACTTGAGGCAACTTACTATACTATTGCTTTATATCATAATGTGTGCAATAAAAACAATGTCTAACTTCCATACTTTCATAAAGTCACAATCACATGAGAAGAAAGAAAAAGTAGACAGTCATGATTATCCATGATTTATTTATTACTAGTATTATACCGGAAAAAAGGACTTTCATGTCAGGTCCAACTGAAGGAATTACACTGAAAAATGTTTTAGTGTTTTTCCTGAAGTATATGTTATTAAACAAGTCACTATTAGTAAGAACAAAGTTTTCTAACTCCACTCTCATTCTGCCTAATTTCATTGAAGAAACTGCAGTGCAACCCTACTATGAATTAAAGGAGTTTGCTGGGGTCTTCTCATCAGGAAGTCAAATGGCTAAGACAAGTGGTAAAGGAAGGGATGTTTTGAGGAAGGAGAATTTAATGGAAGCTAAGTCTGGAATTTATGTAGAGGTGTGGAAAACAGAAACTGTCAATTTTATTGAGAGGCTAAAGCAAACAGAAAATTGTCACTGGAAGTAAGTGGACATTTGCAAAATGTACCAGCTACTCACAGGAGTATAGCTAAGCTCAGCTGGAAAGGGCATAACAGATGTTTGGTTGTAATGGCCTGCTGCCATCTGATACAAATATGGCTGCAAAAGCAAATGAGCAATGGTAAAATAACAACAAACTTTACTGTTACTGTGAATCAAAATAGATTCCTACACAATTTTCACAAAGAGCCTGCTCACTTTGCTAACCAATAGGAACAACTGAAGACAGCTACATGCCCTGAAGGAACCACAACAAGTAAGGCAGATTCCAGTCAGGATCCACAGCACCTATGGTCTCCAGTATCACTGTTCTATGTTGTACTCACAAAGCTGAACTCCTGTTTACATACTGTAGGAGAAATGGCTACTGGGCACATCACCATTACCATAAGATGTGAAAGGAAGGGTAGATTTGCCACCATGAGACTTCTTAGTACATGGTGCTGAATAATATATATCTGAAAAAAATTTTCTGACACTTTATGTTCATGATAACTCTAAGGAATTTTGGTGTTTTTGAATTCCATTTACTTCATTTTACATATGAGTACTTTTATTTTCATTTATAAACAATATTAATTAAATGGTTTTACCCTTTTAAGAGATCGCACCCCCTTAACAAAATTATCTATAAAATAACTTCTATTTTTATATGTATAGCTTTTAGCAAGCATGGGTGGAACTTTTAGCATAAAATTCAATAGAATCTTTTACATTTAAAAAAGGTTCTTAGAAGATGAAAAACATGATACATATCATGGAGATTTTACCTTTCCCACCATGGGGAATGAGATTACATTCTGGAATGAAATGAAGTAGATCTCTCCCAGATTTATACATTTAAACTGTGACTTCCAACGTAAAGGAATTGGAGACAAATTCCACGTGTCAATGATTAAAAAAATTACATGGAGCTAGAAAGGCTGGTACTGATTAATAGAGCTAGTAATCTATGAGAAGAACACAAGTAAGATTGTTCCTCTCTTCACTGATCATCAGAAAGCAAAAGTACTAATATTATGAAAATATTTTTTCTCTTCTTTAAGCATACCCAGTATCTTGTTTGGTCATTGCATCCAGAATAGTCTAATTGAGTTCAATTGCCTTCACTTCAGGTACTCACATAATTGGTATGTGATTAACACTATGTTCTGTGTAAAGCAGTGGTGGCACTGAGGAAATAAGGCATCTTCATTTCTTTTGAGACACTCACAATTGCATATTAAGAAAGAAATACCACATAATGGTGGAAGTTGTATGCTCCAGGTCTGCATTCCATAAGTCCAAATCCACATTGCAAGTGATGGTGATGACATCATTTTGAAAATAACATGACTTTCTTAACTTTAGAACAAGGAAAATAAAGATCCAAACCTAAAGTAAAGGTGTTTCTCCTTGTTAGTAATTGTAATAGTGGCCCATCACACTACTCCTGTTTTACTAAAGCACGTCATTAACAAATAATTTCACAAGTATTATGCTTACATTTATATAACACCTTTTCAATAAAATTGGAATATTTCAGTAATGCATTAACTGATGTAGCTTGCACCAATATGAAAATTTGAGACTGTATTTTCTACTCCTTAATGACATTTATCTCTACTAATGCATCAATTATTTTCCCACTATCTTAAAAATGGATTAATTTTTCTAACATAAATTAAAATGCTGTCAGAATAGATATTACATGGACTCAATAGAGATGACCATAAAGCAACTACAGATATAGTAGGGCAAGTCTAGTGAACAGTCTGCAAACACATGGAAATAGTCACCTTAAATGTGACTTCAAACCTCTAGTGTGAAATGAGGTTGAGAAATGTGTAAGTTGGCAATTCAGTTCTGTAATAAGTTACCTAAGAAAATCAACTCATTAATCCAAAGGTTCTTCTTATCATCCTTCTAGAGCCTTGAGTTCATGGCTGTCTGAATACTACCAGTGGTGGCCAGGTCATACCATCATGACAGCAAGAACATGTAGCAAAGGAAGGCATTCACTTAATGACAACCTGGAAGTAAGAAGAGTTATAAGAATGGGCATAGGCAAGATAAGACTTCGCAAGGATTTTCCCCAATACCTAGATCTTCTAACTAGCCCCTAGTAACCTTCTAATAACCTGCTTTGCATGAATTTATCAATGGATTAGACCACTGGTAAATTTTAGTGATGCCGTGATCAGTCATTTTTCAATAACATAAGCTAGCAATGAAAACTTCAACACTTCAACCTTTAGATAAAATTACATGCTTAAGATATGTCATGGTGTCTCATATTACAAGGGCCTGATACTCATCTCTTAATTTAAAATATTCAGCTTATCTTCAGGATTCCCTAGTTTTAAACACTTGATCATTGCTAAAAACTTTTGTCTAAAGTTTGTTGAAAATCAACATAGTGGTGGGTGCTTATAAAATAAAACATTTAAATAACATATCCTCAATATGAAATTAGGACACAACTTTTCTCTCAAGGTAAAATCTTTCAGATAATTTACAAATTTACACATTTGAGAAAGTGATGGTTAATTTGTTTCATCTTTCTTATTCTTTCTGTATTATTTTATTTTTGGAGAACTTTATACATGAACAGAGTCACTCATTCCTAGCTTTCTCCGTCTCCATTTCCTCTGTGTCTCCCATTCCTTCCCCAATTCGTAATCTATTTGTTAATTATTTGTGGTTTACACACAAACACACCCAACATACTTGGCTGCATTTAATATTGCTAAATGCTTCATCAACTACACCTTCCTTGAAATACCATATTTTGCTGTCTATACTAGAACTCTTTAAAAGCCTTCTGTTCATGCCTATTTCTCTGTAAACCTAGATAAAAGAATCCAGCAGTAATCAGGTGATAGCCACTACTCAAATTTCTATGTGCATTCATTTCCATCTAACTCATCACAGATTTGTGCATATTCCTACTGGTATTTTGATCAACTGAATTTATATCAAAATTGGCCACCATGAGAGACAGGCACTTTGGCACACATCTTTAATTCTAGCACTCAGGAACTAGAGGCTATGTACGAGTTTTAGGCCATTTTGGTCTCTGGGTTAATTTCTAGCTCATTCAGGGTTACATAGACTCTATCTCAAAACAAAAAAGAAAAACAAAAACCAATAAATAAATGGATGGATGGATGAATAAATAAATAAGTAAGTAAGTAAGTAAGTAAGTAAATGAATAACAGCATTCTGGACTTTATCTAGAATTCTAAATACTCAAAAATTTCTACAAAACTAAACAGACGCCTATGTTTTCTGAAATACATTTTTGTCACTCTGTATCTTAGAAACCTGACTGAGATTAATATTACATATTATGAATTTTTGGAGTAGAACGTGAATAATTGTTTTCCTCAATTGATCTGCTTAATAATTATTTTAATATTCTTAAGACGTTAGTCTAGAAGGAATTGTCAAAGTATATATTATTTCTTCTTAGGGTTTATTATCAGTCCAGAAAAGAAAACAAAATTGAACTAATTACCTTTTTCTTTTTTAAAATTGTGATGAAAACCAACAACGTCCTACTACACAAGCATTTAGACAGCATGGATATTAATATCATGTAAATAGATTATTTACCAAAATACCAAAACAATAATATTTTTATAGTGTAGATTTAATATTGCTTATGCAATATATTGTATAATGTGTGTTTATCTATATATGGTGTGTGTGTGTGTGTGTGTGTGTGTGTGTGTGAGAGAGAGAGAGAGAGAGAGAGAGAGAGAGAGGGAGAGAGAGAACATCTGCATAGATTAGATGCATACATACCTTTAAATAGATTCAAATCAAGTCCAAGCATGTTTGACCACGATCATCCTGGCAAATATGGAGGTAATTAATGTAGCTTGAAACAAAACCCAAGTGCTTTTTATAAATTATTTTTCTAATTTAAAACTTCACATTTGTGTAATAGTAATCTAATTCTCACTTGCTGGGAAAAAATTAGACCTCTCAGGATTTTAAGTACTTTTGTATCTTTATTCAATTAGAGTAGTTAAGAATATTTTGAGCAGTTTATGAGTTGTATGGAAAATTTATTCACTCCTAATTTTCTCAGGTTTTATTAACAATAGTTGGAACAGATTTCACTTACATATAGAAATTATTTACTGGTATAGAAAATAGAGAATTATTTCTGCCACTCTTCCTATAGGAAGACAAAGAAAATAAAGAAACTAAAGGATATAAAAACATACTAGCTAAAAATCCAGAGAAACGTCTATATTTATGTGCTAAGTTGTATGGCACAGAATGTTAGTGTCATAAAATGTACAGAGAACCCAGCAGCATATAAAACTAAACAAACTAGTCAATAATTGTTGGAAGCTGTTTTCCTTTCCTAGAAGGGAAAATTTGACTAGACATATACTCTGGCTTTGGAAAAAAAAACACACACACACACACACACACACACATCACACACACCACACATGCAGACATACCTGTTTTTTCTGCAATAGAAAAGAAACCAAATATGTTCTGAGTGTAAGTTGGTAGGAATAATTCTGATTTTTTCTTTTATTTTTCTTTACCATTTTATTCATTGATAAATATTCATTTTGCTTTTACATCTTAGTTTTTATTAATTCTTTGAGAATTTCACAAATGTGATTTTATCATATTCATTATCCTTCCTCAACTTCTCCAAGATTCCCTTCTCTACCCACCCAACTTCATGTTCTCTCTCTTTCTCTCTGTCATTTTATCTCTGTTCCTGTTTTCTCTCTTTCTTTTTCAATATATACACATTTACAAACACTATAGTATGCACATATTATATAGTACAAAACACACTATAGAATATGTAATGTGGCATTTAATTTATACCACAGTCAAATTTACTCGTTTAGAAATTTTAGTGAAAAATCTATTTGCATGGTATTAATCTACATGCAATTTAATTGTTGCTTAATTGAACTCTGCTAAGCTTTATGACAAGTTTAATGATCTGGAGCAGGTGTTTACAGGTTCTTGGCATTCAAGAATGTACCAATGGTACACACATATCCCAAAGTAGAATAAATACATTATTCAAAGCAAGCAATTGTACTGAACAGAAAGGAAGAGATGTCAAGAGTGACAGAGAGCTACATGAGGAAGCATACTCAAAGGGTCTGGTAGTTGTTTGAGGTTACTTTTGTATGACTCTAGAGAAATAATTTACTTGTTATGTATAATCATTTAGGTAGTTCTCTATTTTGATTGACAGGCTTATATTACATAAGCTTTTGCTCACCATACTTGTCCCTTCCCATGATGCATCTGAATTTAGTCATATTCATTTCTAAATGTGCAAAATAATAAAATGATGAATAATGAAAGTTCATGCAGAGGGTACAGTTTTTCATGATGCACGTGCACCAAAAACTAATTTGTGGCAGATTGGCACATCTTCCTAGGTTTAAAGATGTGTTCTAGAACATGTATGGGTATGCTGAAATAGCAGTTTTATGGGGAGTAACTTATTTCTATTGTTAAGAGCAGGTACACATGTGACCTGATGCAGGTGAGAGTCTGAAGGGATCAACATATTACCTGCCTGCTAAAATTTCTTTGTTGTTGTCAGTATTTTGATAGTTTGGGGTCAATTTATTGAAATTTTGAATTAATGAATGAGTCAATATTTTCAAATATAATATATTATCTCACTTCTTCATTTGTAACTGGTCAAAATATATCATCTCTACCTCAACAAGAATAAATATCCCAGGAAAATTGGTAACAGATTTTCTTAATGCTATAGAAAGGTTAAGTTTAAATCATAAATCTATGAAGAGACTGCTTCCAGTTCTGAGATTGGTTGTTTTGATTCTATTGTATCACAGCAGTAAAAGAAAGAAAAAAGATAGAGCTAATATGAAAAAAAAATATAAGCAAAGATCCAAAGTACAAATTAATTTCACAATATAAATCTCTAAGGAATGAAATATAAAATAAGTTTACAGCCCAAGCAAGGAGCTCACATCATGACCCCGCATACACAGAAGCCAGACTTGGAGGTATAGGACTAAATGTTTGCCTGGCTTGCTTTAATCTGAAACTTTTTGTTTTTTTTCCTATTGATCCCACTTGGGATAAGAGTATTTCCTTTGTGACATTATTTCTTGGATGTATGCAAATTTTGGTTTTACAACTAAGAGTTTGTCTTGATTCTCAATGGATTCTGAACTTCATTTTAAAGACAATTTCAATTGTCAAGAAGTTTTTTAGAAGTAGACAGGAAAAATTTTGTTTTATCAGATAACCATTAAACTTCAGAGGCCAGGGTGGAATTTCTATGTTTCAATAAGAAATGTCCTTCATAAATTCAGGTTTTGAACACTTGGTCTCTGGTAGTGATATATGGGAAACTTCTGAAACTTCAGGAGGTGAACAGTAACTAGATGCACAATGTCAATGAAGGTGTCTTTTCAAGGATAATACCTGACCTCAGACATTTTCTCATTCTTTCTACTTTTTGTATACTAGGTGAGCAGCCTTGCCCACAAAAGCCACTATCATGATACATGGTCTCACTGCGAGCCAAGAATCCAGAACTGAAAATGGGAGTACAATACCTTCTCACCTATGACTTATTTGGTCTAGGTATTTTGTTCTATAAAGTAACAAAATAAATAATAAAATCCTCCTGGATTCTATGCATTCTCCTCTGGGAGCTATGACCCAGGCTTCATTTCAAACCATAGAAAACAGGAGAATGTTATTTATGATAAACATGAATAAAATTATATATTCTTCAAAATGTTACTAATCATTTTATAGAATGATATTAGCATAAATGAGCAGAACAGTCAAATTGCCAAGATGCCCTGCTATAACCTCTTGATTTTTAAGTGTAACTTTGGTTTTCTCCTGAGGATTTTATGCATGAATACTGTAGTTTTTTTAAGAGTTGGCCAGTTGGGGTTGGCTAACCTATCAGAAGTTCATTCCAGGAGAAAACTGATTCCCCCCTCTCAGCATCCATTTGTTGCCTATATAGTTCTTCATGTATGTTTAGGGCTTTCTGAGATTTCACCCATCCATATTGAGAACTCAACTGCAGTTGTCTTTGTGCAAGTATTGTTTAAATGACAATATTTTTGAGGTTTTCTGCTTATAGCTCCTCCTGCTGCCATGGAACATTTTTACTTCCGAGACTTCTGAGGATACTCCAGATCATACACTCACATCTAAAGATTCTGAGCAATGATCCCCAAATGAGGAATCTGCTTCTGGCTACCTCACTCAGCATAAAAATTTCTATTCTATTCATTTTCTGCAGATTCATTCTGCATGTTTCATTTTTCTTTACAGTTGGACATGATTCTCCTGTATATATACCCCACATTTTTATTATCCATTTTTTTCAGTTGATGAACATTTAGGTTACTTGCATTTCCTAGCTGTTGTGAACAGATCTATAATATATATTGCTAAGGAAGTATTTCTATAGTAAGGTAGTGAGCTCTTTGGATATATGCTAAGGAGTGGTGTTTCAGGGTAATAGGGTGGATCTACATTTTGGCTTAAAATCTCTGGTATGTGTGACCCCCAGCAAATTGAGGTTGCCAAAAAGTCCAAGGATATTTCCAACTTTTAGCCATTATAGAAACTGTTCACTTTTCAGCATCTTTCTTACCTTAAAGCTGCTTAGTCAGTTTCTGTGCCCTGTCAATAGATTTCAGTGGCTTTCATACTTCTATTTTCTTCATAACGTAATTTCTGTGTGAGTTGACTATTTGACTCTGCAGTACCTAGAGCGATCATAACTTATTGGAGCATGTTTTAGTGCTGGAGGAACTTAGGAGGAGGAAAATGTGAAAAACCCAGAAGGAAGGACCCAATCTTAAATGCCTTAACCTTAGAAAAAGACCATGAACAACCCCCTAGGGTTTTATTCAGCAGACTACAAAATCAAGTAAAACGCCATGTTATTCTAATTCCTATGAAATAATACAAGAATTCAAGGGCTAACATATTAACTTTGAAAATATGCTTTCGGATTGAAATGCTAAACTTGAAATAGTGAATATAGCATTCTTTTGTTTTATCACAGGTTGCTAAACTTTCCTTCAGCGGAATACACCACTTGCTTTTGTGAGAGCTGCCATATGAGACTGATGATAAACTCTCTCACTGCTCCTTCTCAGGTAAGCAAGCCCCTTGCCCTTGGGACTATCTGTCACATTAAAACGGTTTTGACAAAGTAGCTCATTTTCTACAATTAGAAAAAAATAAAACAAAACAATAAAACAACAGGAAACACCAAGGAGGGAAGCATTTACATATAACTTAGGACTTCTTTATACTATAGATTAGGTGTAGTAATCCAACAAAATTAACTCCATTTGAAAAAAATATGCACATTCATTTTTTGTTTGAACAGATTTAAAATCATTACCTATAAATTTGGGAGATTCATAACTCTTCTAGAGGCCAGAGACCATGATCAAACACAGTTGACAAATGTTTAATTATCTCCCAGTTAAATACATTCAAATAGCCTCTGTGGGCCTCACAACAGCAGTGCTGAAATTATGCATGTACTCTTCTGAGGTCTCCATTGACACACATCCCAGAGATCTGCCACATCTAACACACCAGCCAGGTTAAGCTCATAATACCACAAGATAAAACACAATGAACAAGACAAGTGGCCTAGATGGAGTTTGTCAAACAGCAGTGTTACAGTGAAGATTTAAATTTTAAATTTTAAATAAATAATAGTCTTAGACATAAAAACCTTTATACATGGGTGAACAGAGCTTTGGTTTCTTGGGGAAGCAAAAGATTCCGGTAGGTATTTGCTATTTAAATCTTTTCAGGTAATTAGTCCCTATGGTGCCTGCTATTCCAGGCTCCAGCTGTGTATGCTAATGAGGTGTTACATAGTGTCAGGAATTCCCGTCCTACAGCATTAAGTGGTTACCAAGTAATGGGGCACTTGAGAAGTTACACACATAAAAGAAGGTGAGGAACAACTTAAACTCAATTATCACAGCTTTTATGTACAAAAAAGATGGGAAATGTCCCTTCCTGATGAAGCATATTTCAAAAACTGAAGAAAAGTTGAAAGGTTAGCATTTCAACCATGATAGAGCATGAACAATCCCTCAGATGTATAATGTGATTTTTAGAAATATTGATGCAAGAATGATCAGATGTTCATAAAACATAGCCTCTTATATCTTGTATTTACAATATTTTCAAGAGTTCTAATTTGTCATTGTGTCCGGGATTAAGAGTCAATGATCTTCATATACCAAACTTTGGCCATGTTGTTTTAGCACATTTTGCTCAGAGGTTAAGCGTTTCACAATTTCAGAAATTGATTGTAAAGAATCTTTAATTTAATCTTTAATTTATAATTTAATAATAATACTCTACACAATACATTCCAGAGATTATTCTTATCAAAATGTTAAAAAATGTTTAACACAAGTTCATTTTAAAGTTATAAAATAGAATTGGGAAGACAGATCAATTGATAAAATTCTTACTGTACAGTTCTGAATGTGGATCTTCAGGAACCTTGCAAAAAGCCAAGGAGAAACCACAGCATGTGCCTATAACTCATTACTTGCAGAGCAGAAACAGGAAGGCCTCTAGAGCTCACTAGCCAACCATCCTAGACTAATCAGTGAGTTCTAGAGTCAGTGAGTAAACCTGCCTCAAAACATAAGATGTAGCTCCATCTTCCCATCTGCACCCCTTCTGGTCACTGCTCCTGAATTCCAGGGACCGTCTCAGGTACACAACCCCTCATTGATGCAGGCAGAGCAAGCCAGCTCCAGGAGATCAGGTAGGAGTCCTACTCACAGATCCCTCTCATTACACCTGCCCAGCCCCAAAGCCCCAAACCACATGAAGTTGCTCAACCCCCACCCCTCTTCCAGCCACTGCTCCTGATATCCAGGGACCAACTACAGATGATATAGATACTATAGTTGAAATAGATATGACAGTAAAGGAAAGTATCAAGTCCAAAAAATTACTGACAGAAAACATCCAAGGAATCTGGGATCCCATGAAAAGACCAAACCAAGGAGAAGACCTCAACATAAAACCAGATATACTGAACCTGATAGAAGAGAAATTGGGAAATAGCCTTGAACACATTAGCACAGGACACAATTTCCTGAACAGAACACAGATAGCTCAGACACTAAGATCAACAATTAACTAATGGGACCTCATGAAATTGAAAAGCTTCTGTAAGGCAAAAGACACGGTCAATAAGACAAAACATCAGCCTAGAGAATGGGAAAAGATTTTTCACCAACTTCATTTCTGATAGAGGGCTAATATGCAAAATACATAAAGAACTCAAAAAACTAGACATCAGCACACCAAATAATCCAATCAAGAAACAGATACAGATCTAAACAAAAGACTCTCAAAAGAAGAATCTTAAATGGCTGAGAAACACTAAAAAAATGTTCAATATCCTTAGCCATCAAGCAAATGTGGATCAACACTATTCTGAGATGCCATCTTACATCTGTCAGAATGGCTAAGATCAATAATACAAATGGCAGCTCATTCTGGCAAGGATGTGGAGCGAGGGGAACACTCCTTCATTGCTGGTGGGAATGCAAACTTGTATAGCCATTATGGAAATCAATATGGTGTCTCTCAGAAAATTGGAACTCGACCTACCTCTGGATCTAGACATTCCACTTCTGGGCATATACCCAAAGGAGGTTCCATCCTACCAGAAGGACACTTGCTCAACTATGTTCGTAGTTGTTTTATTCATAATATCCAGGAATTAGAAACAACCTAGATGCCCCTCAACTGAAGAATAGATAAAGAAATTGTGGTATATTTACACAATGTAGTATTACACAGCAATTAAAAAAATGGCTACATGAATTTTACAGGCAAATGGATGGAACTAGAAAAAATTAACCCAGTCCTAGAAAGACAAACTTGGCATGTACTCACTTATAAGTGGTTATTGTTACTGTTTAGCAAAGGACAAGGTACTGCAATCCACAGACCTAGGGAGACTAGGCAACAAGGAAGGCCTCAGTAGGGACGCAGGGATCTCCCTGGTAAAGGGGGAATGGAACAGATAGGGCAAGTGGGCTAGGGGAGACTAAGAATGGGAAGAAAAAAGACTAGGTGTGGGGAGAGGAATGGAGGGAAAGAGTATATGGAGAGACTAGAGCTGGGGGACATCGAGTGGGGATCTGGAGCCCAAGAGCAGTGGAAACCCACAGTAGTCTACAATGGAGACCTTAATGAGGACCTCTAATAGTTGGAGAATGTGGAACCTGAACAGGCCATCTTGTGTAACCACCAAAGCCCCCAGTGGAGAGACTGGAACACCACCCCAGCCAAAAATCCTTTGACCTATAACCATCCTTCCTACAGTACCCACTGGAACAATGGAAGGGCAGAACCCTATGCCATAGCAAAGAACCCATGCCTGATTGTGTAGGGTAGGCCAGGAACTAGAGACTGGATATCCAGGAGATGATTTCTAATGATATCCTCTTCTACTCATAGATCGGTATCTAGTTCAGTCTCCATCAGGGAAGCTTCTGCCAGTAGCTAATGGGAACAATTGCAAAGGCCCAGAGCCAAATATCTCTCAGAAGAGTGGGAGGAGGCATTTTGGGGACCAGAGGGGTTAGGGACATCAGGAGAATAAGCCCCACAAGGTCAACAGACCAACACTCTTGGGGTTCCTCAGAGCCATAAGCAGTAAAGATGACCTTCAGGGTCTCCTATATATGTCATGTGGATGTCTGACTTGCTGTTCTTGCAGAGAACCTACAGATTAGAGTGTATGTGGGGGTTCTCTGATGCTTTTGACTGCTCTTAGGACCCATTTCCTCCAGCTTGGTTGCCTAGTCCACATTTCTGGTAGGGACTAGTGCCTGACCTTGTCCCAGTTACTGTGCCCTGTTTGAGCAGTACCCCTGGAAGGACTGTTCTCCTCTATGGTGAGAAGCTGTGGCAGGAGGGGGAAATAGGTAGAAAGGGAGGGTATATAATAGGAGAGGGAATATGGGGGTCCTGAGAGGAATGGAGGCAGAATAGGATGTTGATAAGATATGTATTATATGAAAGAAGAGAAATAAATGAAAAACAAAAAAAAACCCATAAGATGTAGAGTGACTAAAGATAACACTGGACATCAACCTATGAGGTTCACACAGTATGCATGTACCTGCATGTGCATGCACACATGCATACCCATACAGCATACACACACAAAATAACAAAACACTGTTATATAGTATAAAAATTATCAAATAATTACTAGATGAATCAACGAATCAAAGTATTAAAGGTAAGATTCTAAAATTAAAATTATACAAACTGCAATGTTTTAAATTCTTCCTCTTTTTTAATCATCAATCAAGAATATCTAACTGAAAATTTAAAACTTAAAGGGTAACCACAAAAGAAATACAAAGCTTAAGGAACTGAGAAGTATTAAAGAAAAAGAGGCGAGAGAGATGGCTTAGTGGCTTAGAAATGAGTGAGGCCTGGAGAGAGAGCCCATCATTTGCTGTTGCAAAGGACTCTGGCTCAGTTCTCAGCACCCATATGACAGCTCCAACCTCTGTAATTACAGTTCTAGGGTATCAGACACCCTCCTGTGGCATATAGAAGCACTAGGAACACATGCAAGTGCAAATACTTCCATGCAAGCCAAATACTCATACATATAAAATAAATAGCTCTTAAAAACAAAAAGCGAAGATTGATATAAAAGTGCAGAAAAATTAGAACTAGTTACATTAAAACCTTTCTGTAAATAAAAATATAAAAATTGTGCTTGAAAGATAATTTGCTTCTGAGAAAACTAGATCAGACAAAGAAAAGGAGAGAGAGGAATAAGGATAGCATAACATAGTGTGTATGTTTAAAGAAATAAGTACGTAAATTTTATCAATAAGTTAAAATACAAAGGACTTAAAATCATTCATTTATATTTTTAAATAAGAATAGTCATACAATCAAAGAAGGATATGTAGTTATAACCTGAATTAATTTTTAATACATAATGATATTTGTGAAGTTTCATGCATGTGTGTGTGTATGTATATGTGTGTGAATGAGTACAGATACAGATTGAGAGGCATGATAATGTAGTCCCAAAGACAACCTCAAGAAACCTTTAGGAGCTGAAACAAATTAGGTTTGAAGAAGTGACTCAGATAGTATTTCATAAGTTAGGACAAAATGGATATTAATCGTGATTATTTTTCCATCACACTGATCATCACTAATGAACTTCAAATAGCCAGCTACATATAGCATATTTAGGAGCTCTTTTTCTATTTCTTATCAGTATCATTATTATAATGAATACAGTTACACTACTCATAGACCCACTAGCAAACATGCTGTATATCAAAATTTTAAATCCATATAATGGTTCAATACAATTTAGTTAAGGTAAAATGATTATCATATAATTATTTAAATAACCAGAGAAAATTCAAATTTTGAAACATTAAATATCATTTTTCTCATTACTTCAGCTAACCAACGTTATGGTGTTTGCTAATGAAATTTGAATTTCTTAAAGTAAATTCCATAAGATAATATTCAGAATTATTTCAAAGGCAAGAAAATCCTCTGCTGAAATGAGAGCCAATAGCGTGACATAAATATTCACCTCTTACAGAGAGCAAAAGGAAAAAGCTCAAATATTAGGTGCTCATCATCCTCTAAAAGTATTTTTTGAAAAACTCTAACTTATCTTCCTTTAATGTAGGTGAAAAAAAAAACTCCTTTCAGAAGGTCTGCCTGTACCTGAAAAAAAAAAGGAATTTGGTAGGTTCTTAGGAAAGGGGTTAGGAGAAAATCACAGTAACCAGTTTTATTCAATTAATGAGTCAATTTATTATTTAATTACATACGTATTTATTTTTGACAAGGCCACATGTACCACATGCTGAGCCTGACTTGAAACTCTTGAGCCTCCTGAATTCACCTCCAAACTTCTGTAATTATATATAATTTTCACCATATTGGACCTAGAGTAACTTACTTTTTTCCCAATTATTTGTGTGTGGTGGGTGCATGTGTGCATGCTTGTGTACATGCTTGCGTGCATGCGTGTGTGTGTGTGTGTGTGTGTGTGTGTGTGTGTGTGTGGTGTTTTTATGTCTCATATGTATGGGTCCATGGGGGACAAAGAGGGATCTGGATCCTTTTGAGCTGGAGTTACAGAAAGGTCTGATCTGGTGGGCATGGTTGTTGGTAACAGAACTTTGGTCCTCTAAGATCAGTAAGTGTGCTTAATTACAGAGCTGTTTCTCTAGCCTCTAACACGACTTCTTAAACTGTTTTTTCCTCAGATATCAAGGAACCATATTTTGGAGGTAACACCCTGAACTCCAACAGAAATTCAATAGTCAGGAATGTAATGCAGAGTAACCTTGAATTCTTACATGGTGGTAGCTTGATAGGAAAAAATACTCGATTTTCACTTTCTCCCTTCCCCCTTTCTTCTTCTCCCTCTGGACTCTCCATTCTGAGAGCTCGATAATTGTCCTAAATGGAGAGTTACATGTGGAAAAAGAGGGGAAAGTTGTAGTACATTGGAAATCTGGTTTTGTTTAGAAATGAGATGTTGAAATAAATAGATAATTAATTTCTACAAGGAAAAACAGTCAACACACAATTATATTTAATTCTGTAGGAGACCAAATAAAGACAGAGTAGAGGAATACTGAGTTTGAGAGTCAATGTTTATTTTTTATTTTTTATTCTTACTAGATTTTCAGTGTTCTAAAGCCCCCTCAAAATACCAGTCTAATGTAAGATGCATTGAAATCTCTAAATTCCCATCTAATTTCATTATATGTTATCTCATATATGACATTTGTGTAAAAAAAAATTGCTAGTGAATGTTTTATATCAGAACTTGTGCTTATTTAAAAATATTTTTTTAAGTTTCTTAAATCTCCTTCCTAAAATGGGAAGTATGCAGCAATATTCTTGTAAAAAGAAAAGTTTCTATATGGTAGGCTTTAGGGGAATGGTAAAGCTAAATAAAGACTGGTCACCTTAGAATTTGGTAAGGACTATGAGACACAGGTAATGTGTAATAATGATTTTACAAGCAGTTCATTCCTTCCTTTGGAATTTTCAGAAACTGATAGAAGAGAAATGGGTTGAGATGAATAATTTCATCATATCAATAAAGATAAAGCCAATGAGTGTGTATACTCTTCCTCCCTTCCGGGGCTCCTCTTAATTGAATTATAATTGAGAAGACAAAAGTTTCTCACAATGACAAAAATTTTTTGGATAAATTTTTTTATTACTGGTAATATAATTGTTGAAATGTGAGTTGCAATGAGAAAGCTATTTGGAGTAAGCATTCTATACCACAAACAACAAGAGAGTAGCTCTCAGGGAAACTGACAAATATATTCACATGGATATACCATTAACACAAATGGAGAGCATCAATTTGGCTATGAAACTATCATCCCAGAAAACATTACTGAACACCTTATATAAGTAAAAGAGAAAGGTTTTCTATGTTCAGCAGAGTAACTTGGCTTTGGATAGCCAACCCAGAGACATTTCCCATTAGAGTTTTCAAAGTGAACTAGAAAAGCTAGTTGCAAGTTTCCAGTACATGGAATGAGATTTCTCTCTGAATGCAGTCAGCGAGTTACTCAATCTGGATCACAATCTCATCTCTAAGATGATATCCTCACAATAGTCAACACAGGATCATATGACAAACAGCAGAGAAGATAATTTGGTTAAGGAAATCAAAGGAATATCATGAAATTAAAGAGTAGGGTTTTCACACCTAGATATTTTAATCTATTTTTCCATTTATTTTGCTAAGTATTTCAAGTTACAGAAATACAAGTGTTGGTGTGGATTACACCAATGACCTAAATATTATGAATTTTAATATAATGATCCAAATGCCTTCTACTTCCCATTCTACATTTCTTTCTATTGTTAATGATTGAAAACAACTTGGGGAGAAATGAGTTTATTTTACTTATATGCCCTGACCATAGTCCATATATGAGGGAAATCAGAGCAGAAACTCAATGCAGTAACTTGGAGACAAGAACCAAAACAGACACCAGGGAGGAGTACTGCTTAAGGGCTTTCTTCTGTGTCTTGTGCAGCTTGTTTCTTTATACAACCAAGACCTTCTGCCACGACAGGGCTTTGCCCATAGTGGATTAGGCCCTCTCACATCAATCACTCATTCAAGAAAATACCCATATAAACATGCCCACAGGCCAAACTGATGGAGGCATTTCCTCAACTGAGGCTTCCTCTTCCTAGATGATCCTCACTTATATTGGGTTAACAAATAACACCCCACAAATAGCACAGGAGAGATGTAGTGTAGGCTCTACTATGAGGTATTAAGAGGTGTAACACCACAGAAACTTTAAGACATGGCTAAATGGGCTAAAATGTTTCAAGTATTTATTGATAATGAGTTCAATGGTTATGATGAGAGTGAGTCTGTTTCATAAAATTCATCTAAGCTCTGTGTCATCACATGATGATACCATTCAAAGGCCCTCCATAGAAGGTCAGGCGATGTAGCCATGATCTCCTCAGACTTCCATTGAAAATATTAAATAAAACACCCAGTTTCATATCACAAAACATAGAAATGACTAAGACATACAGGATAACAAATACAATCATATGGGAGTGTTCATGACCAAGAGAGGCAGGGTTGACATGTCATCAGCTCAAGTAATGTCAACAGCTACTTAAGATTTTCTTAATTTCTGTAGAGGAATATTCAACCAATTGATCCAGTAACATGGCTACTCTGGGAAAGGATCACACTGAAAAGCCTGGAAGGGATCAAATCCAAAGGTCTTTATGAAGGGATCATAGGATTCAGATGCCTGTGTGATCTGGATGGAAAGCAGAAAGAATATTAGTCAGATTAATCCTGTCCTCTGTGCTAATGCTAGGTGAAAGGGATTTCTTTGGTTAAGGCGACATAGCACACACTTTTAATCTCAGCATTAGGGTTCTAAAAGGAAGCAGTTAGTTCAGAAGTAGGTCACTCATGGCTCTCAGTTCACGGCTAGAGGATGAGCATATGCCTTTAATCCCAACTCTGAGGCTGAATCAGACTGAAGAGCCAGCAGAGTGAAGTCTGAGATTGAATCAAAATAAGGACACACCTAACTCTCAGGCTATAAAAGCAGGCTATGAATTCAGACAGTCACAGGAAGTTCAGAGAGACAAGGAAGCAGTCTGAGGGAGTCTAAGGCAGAGACACAGAGGCACTTCAGCAGAAATCAGTATCAATTGAGAAGAGTCAGTTTGATACCAAGCAGAGTAGTTCAGAGAAGTTGTATGAATCAGCCATAGTTAGAAGAGTTCAGTGAGAAACAGCCTGTTTAAAAAGTCAGTTTGAACCAGTCAGTTTGGAGATGAGTTTGAACCAGAAGAGCAAGTAATTTGAACTGTAAGTGTCTGTTAAGTACAACTTTGATTTCAGGAGGAGCTAGTCAGAGTGGTTCAGTCAGTAGTAATTCTCAGGGGTTGAAACATTAAGGACTGAGGATTAAATTAGGAAAGAATAAGCAGGTTTTTGCTCTGAATCTACTTCTACAAATTACACTGAAAAAAATTGATTAATGTCCCCAGATATCATCGGTGAAAATTCAAAACTTTAATGGCAATAATAACTACTAAAATGTAAACAAAGAATAACAGATTTGCTCAAAATATTTCCTTTGCTTGGGAAAAGGTAAACAGTATACAAGAATGAAAGTTTTCAATTAAAACAGGAAAAGTTAGGTAGGATTTAAGAAGGAAGGTTGTGTTTAGATTGGATTTAAACTAAGTGACTTTTTTTTTATTTTAAAGAATGGGAGACAGACTAACAGAACACTTTGCTCTCCAGGAGAAATCTGTTCAGAGGAAGTACTGATGGTCAGTGGTGCAATTTAAAACAAATAGTGATGAGATTTGTAGTGTCCTAATTCATGTGAGTAATGCTATTCATGATCTTTTAAGGAGAGGGATATTTTGAATGTTAATCAGGTTTCTACAAACGAATTGATTTGGTCTCTATTGTAAATGTAACTTCAGTTCAGAAGCTCCTCTTGAATTTTTGACGTATCTGCTTTGAGATCATAAACTAATTGGAGGAAAATATCTTTCCAATTAAAATATTTTTAGGAAGCAGAACAGAGTCTTGATTTAATAATATGATAGATACTTTATTAAATTACAATCAAATATTTAACATAGCATTTCTGAATTCAGCTAGATATGAACAAAAGCAATGATTTCCATATGCATGGATATACCTATTTTTAAATTTTCTTCTAAGACAAAGATGTAATTTATTCATATTTTCTGTTTCTTATGTTAACATTTTCAGAAGGGCAATGAATATAATTCACTAAGTTATAATTCTACTCAAGTTTCTCTTCCTGAACTTGACTTGCAGTCTTATATTGTCACTAATTTACTAAGAAATAACTACAATAATGAGTTTTTTTATATTTTCTTAGTTATAAGAAATCCACATGTGTTTATAATAACTATAAAATATTTATGTGATCTCTGAAAACTCCACACAAAACTCCAGTGTTTCTCTAGACATTTTAAACATCTGACCCCAGGCCCAAGGAAATCACTAATCTATTTTATGCTATCAGTCATGAATTTATTCTTCATCCACAAAAAAGGTGGTAAGAGTTATTGATTTTATCTTCCAAAGAAATTTTGTCTGCTCAGAAAGAAATTCAGATATCCTTTCCTGATGTTAAATTTAAAGAGTGACTTTGAAAATTTCCTCCAATATAAAGGATTGGTCATGCTACAGATTTGAAAAAACACAGATCCAAGGTATTTGATGATTTCTTTAAGAGTTGGTGAGCCTCTCAGGGGCTCATGATGTTCAAATTCTGCTATAGTATATACATGAAGAAATGATATTTTAATCTACTATTTGAGGTAAATTTCCATCTCAGAATGGATAGTTAATATTCCAAACTCAGAATACAACTGGTCTCATCTTCTGTAACTTTTAAAAATTACATTCATAATAACCTCTTCATGTCACATTTTAAAAGACCAAAATTATTTTCTTTTTTTAAATTATTCAACAAATATTCAATTATTAATAATTGAATAAATAAATAAATAAAACAATGACATGAGGTTCTAAAACCTATGGAACAGGTAGTTTTAAAATGAAAATAGATAGTTAACAAAACACATAAAGGGAACACTATAAATTTAGAAATCTCACAAAAGAGTCTACTACTTTTTCTATGAAAACTTGTTTAAAAAGAGCCTTTTAAAATTGTTCTCAACAAAGTTCATTATCACAAGAAATAAAAATTGTTACTTGTTCTTATCTTTTTTCCCTTCCTTCCCCCTCCTTTACTACTGCCCTTTCTCTCATCCTCTTCTCTATGCCTCTTCTCTCCTCCCTCCCCTCCATTTCTCTTCCCTCCTATTGAACTACCCTTTTCCTCCCTATCTATCCTACCCAATGCTTCTTTTAATTGGATAAAATAGAAGCTCTGTCAACATGGCATTCAAATGGGAGGAAATTTTGAAAATCTAGAATTGAGGATCTAAAATTATGGTTTATATGTATATAATATTGAAAAGAGAAAGCTCATGCTTAGTCTAAAACCATAAAAGATTCTATCAATCTTTTGATCACAAAAGTAAGTTGAATAGTCCTAGTTTGATATGTAAATTACTATAGGTAACAAGAGACTGCTTGCAAAGTATATATGGAAGTCTAATAAACAGTGAAGAGGTGCATTGGGATCTCAATGATGGGTCAGACATTGGGCCTTAATTTCAAGTCTGGGTTTCAGATCTCTCTGGAGAAGTACAGGAGTAAACCTGCATCTGATGATGGCTGGAAAGTTCTTTCAGCTGCTACAGTTAAGAGTCAAACACAAACACAAAAAGTCCTGACTGCAAGAGATGCTAGGGCAATGGTGGCACAAACCATTGGGAAAACTAACTAATGTCTGGTTTGACTTCAGGCCCACCCAGTGAAACAGAACCCATACCTGACATTGATTGGGTGACTAAGAACCAGATACCAGATAGCCCAGAAACCTAGGGTGAAACCAAAGTTTCAAAAAATGACTCCTAATGATATCCTGCTATACTCATAGATCAGTGTCTTATTCAGACATCATCAGAGAATTTTCCTCCTTCAGGAGACTTGAATAGATGATATATATATATATATATATTATATATATATACACAGATACAAAGAGACAGAGAGACACACATAGAACAAACTTGGAACACAGAGCTCGAAATGGGATGTTTATATCAAATCCCTCCTGTCAGAGCTCAGGGAATCCCTTGGAAAAGGAGCCAGAAAGTGTAAGAGCCAAGGATAATAGAAGACATCAAGAGAGCAGGAATCTCTAAATCAACCGAACAAGGCTCAAATGTATTCACAGAGACTGAAGCAGCAAGCACTTAGCCGACATAGGTCTGCATTATGTCCTTTCTGTACATAGTATAGCTTTAAGCTTAGTATTTTTATGGAACTCCTGATAGTGTGAATTCTCTTGTCTATGAGTCTTGTGTCTATTCTTGGGGATTTTTTTTTTTTTTTTTTTTTTTTGCTGTTGATTTGCTTGGTAGGGCCTCAATGTAATGGGTTTTGTATATATATATATTTCCTTGTTATCTCTTAGAAGCCATTCCTTTCTAATGAAAGACAGAATGAGAGTGGATTCAGAGGAGAGGAGTTGTGGGGGAAAATGAGAAAAGTAAATGGAGGGGAGCCTGTAATCGGAATACAGTGAAGTAGAAAAGAATTTATTTTCAATAAGCAAAAGAAAAGAAATTATTTTAAATAAAGAAAGAATTTCCTGGATTAAAGCCTCTTATCATATTATGTACAGGTGTGCATACCAATACATGAGCATGCACGTACACACACACACACACATTTATACTTCAAAAAACGCAACTATTTGAGATAAAAATACAAGCTGTAGACATAGATCTTTTTCTAAAAATATTAGGGATTATCGCAGAGAGCCTCTAAATGCATCCCCTTCCTTGTACATTTCTCTCTACTGAAAGCAACTTAGATTGTTGGAATATATACTAGATTGAAAAAGCCAACATTAATACTTAGCATTAAACATATCTATAGATCATATTAAAGATGACTTTTTCTCTTATATGGATATTAAGAATTTTAAAATTCCATGTATCCACCAATACAGTGTCTACAAAATGATTTTAGTCTCTTAAAACTTTGTAAAAATTTATCTTTTCATCCTGCTTCTACTTACTACTGGAAAGTGCTGAATTTCCTACTTTCTATGATTTTGCTCTCTTTTGAATGTTATATTCCTGGATTAATATACTCTATACCTCTTCATACTAGTTTCTTCACATAAAAAAAGTACATATAAGTTTCTTGATATACTTTATGCTTGAATGTTCATATTTTAAAATGTTGAATAGCATTACATTATGGATGTGCACATTTAAACACACACACACACACATTTTGGTTTACTACTTATTTAGCTTTTATTCTTGGAAAACCCATTTAACCTGTTAACATGTCTATTCATTAGTAAAATGTGATGCTAAATTTAAATGTCTCATTTACCATAAAACTTAACAGTCAAGACAAGAATGCTAAATATGCTAATTCTTATAAGATTACTGACCTTCATATAAACTTTGATCATGTAATGCAGCATGTCCATATTCTTATTACAAAAACCTAACTATTAAATAAAGTTTCTTTCAATTGAAATGTATACAAAAATATATTTATTCCATACTTCAGAGATAACATAGATACCTAATGGTCATTGACTAAAAATGGCTGTGGAGTAAGGCTCTCAGAAGGGTTCTGTGATAATTCTTATCCAATATTTTGGCCTCATGTGACATATAGTCCTGTTTTTTCAGTTGTTTCTAAATCAATTCAATAGTGAATATGTGTCAGCGCCTTCCTTGAACAGCCTCTAAGAGTCCACAGTATCTACAATGGTCTTCATTTTAATCTCTTTTCTGCTTCTAGAGGAGAAACAGGGTTTCTGTTGACACACAGGAGTACTTGACTTTCAATCATATTATTTCTTGCACTGTCTCAGTTGGAGGTGTCAGAGATTTATAGCAAAGTCAGAACACTATTATTAAACCTGTTACACTTTTTTTGGGGGCATCATGAAACTGAAGCTGGAAGCAATAAAAGCTATATTGCTTTCTTATACACATTTCTTTTTCTAAATGATTATGACCAATGCTTATTTTCTCTGCTCATTCACAGTAGAGCTTTATGTCCAGACCATCTGTCAATGTAGAAACTTTAGGTGGAGGAAAACAAACTAGATTAAAAAATATATGTATATTCTCATAAATCACTTTTTGAATTATAAATATCTTATTTATAAATTACAAAAATCAGTAGAACAAATTACTTATTATCACTATTTACAAATAAGCAGACTATAAGTCATCGGAAATCCTACATCTTTTTAAACAAAAGAATGCCTTTTTTAAAAAAAGAAAGTAGCTTTAATTATATACCATATACTATTCTAAATATATGTTATCTCTTAAAAGACTGAATTAATTAAGTTATAATTCCTGAAAGACTGAAAATTTTTATGGAATGTTGTAGAACAGACCATTCAGATAATAATGGAGATCTGATTAGAAATCAATGTCACTCACTGCAAAATGGAGTCTATTTAATCAGTAATAATTTATTTCAGCTCCCTGCATTTACTGAGATAAATTCATAAAACCGCTTTTTATCATGAAAATGAACCTAGTTCATGGACCTAGATATTACAGATAGGTTGTGACCATTCTTTCCCTAACACATTCCCAAGTTATAGTATATATATGTCTTTCTTTTTCTTTTCTACACGAGAGTTGTACAAAAAGACTAATGAAACTTGTTTGCTTGTAATCAATGACCTATAACAAACTTTTAAACCTAATCCTCATTGATCAATTGCAAGAACTAAAATTTACATGAGGCTTTAAGTATTCATAGCATCCTTTCTCATGAGCTATCTTCTACGTGTGTCCGTCTCTGTATTGTATATGTCTTTGTTGCAATTTTGACCTGTGGATGCCAACAGTACAAATCTTCAACTTTGAATCTGATCATTGGAATCATGATCCCCAAAAGGTATGAACCTGTGTATAATATTCAATAAATAGTTACTTCCACCACATCACATTTTCTCTTATTTGTGTTGTGCTTTGGAAATGTACTCTAATATAGAAATATTTTTTGTTTGCAAATTTTCATGGAAAATAATGAGACTTGTTGGAAAAAGATACAGTAAAAAGAAAAAAAGTGACATGAAGGAATTTAAACCAATAAAAGGGGGTGAAAAATGAGTGTGTTTGCCTTACTTGAAAATTATCGAGTTACCTACCACAATGCTGTGGATTCTAATGCAGGTCAGTGGTGAAGGTCAGTGATTGCTATTATCATCATCATTTTTATGCAGTTTCTTTGAGCTTTGGTTTTTGACAAGATACTGTAAGAATGCCCTAGTGGCACCTGAGCACGATACACTGCTTTAGCAAATACAAGCACTGACATTAACATGTGAGTTATTTTTCATAACAGATAGTAAATGTGCCTAGACTTTGCTTCAAAAGGAGAAACTGTCATTGTCACATAGAGTTGCTCATTATTTACATCATTAAAACAGTTCAGAACAAAAAATATTCAGTATCTTGCCTATACAGAATGCAGAAATGTGAGTACCACATGGAGGTAGTCTCTCATCATGTTCTCATTATGAAAATGTTTCTGTGAATCTCCTTCTAAAGTACAGTAATTCCTGGAAACTTTTCAAGGTATGGAAAAAGAAAATTAAAGCTCATTGAAATATAAGAGTGCTGTAAGATTCCTACAAAACAGAACATAATCCAGAAAAGAACCACAGGGAATAAAGCCAGTGAAGCTTTGTTTCTGTGCTCTCCCAGTGTACTCAATCACTAGCTTATTGGAATTTTATTTGTTTGGTCTTCGTCTACCTCACCATTTTCCTTCAAATAAAGTTCCTTGGGCTTCTGCTACCAAGATTTTTTTTTTTTTTCATTTTCAGAGAGTAAAGAGGCTGTTTGGTTTCCTGGTGGCTACCCTGATGCAGTGATTGGTTCTTAATTTATTCTGAGAGTGTTTGTTAAATAAATAATTTGCTCATATTTCTGTCTCAAATTCTCTTTCTGGTGAGCTGTTGAAGGTAGCCTGGGAAAATGAATGAAAGTAATAGTTAACCTCATGATGCTATATTCTTGAAATGTGTAAGAATTGTAACATATCATTGAAGCTGTTGTTTGGTAGGTTTTACTATGATTCTGGTTTGAGTATTTGAGAAGCCTTCATCAAAGAAGGTTTCTAACTGCCTTGTTTAGTACTCTGAATGTCCTTATCGCTAAGTCATCAATTTATGTATAAGTCATCAATTTATGAGATCAGTAATATTCTAGTCTCACATCATATTAAGTGAAATATACTAAGCACATTGAAATTTATTTTCAGTGTGAATTGTAAAGAGTATTTCATAGAAAGCTAAAAAAATAGGAAACTAGAAAACTTTTTTCTTTGTGTTTATTTCCAACATTGTTGAAATACTACTTGTAGAGGGGTATTTAATCTTTTATTCCAGCAGCATGACAGCTCTTGGATAGAAAGAATGTTGGTATACACCTTTAATCCCAATATTCAGATGGCAGTCGTGGTGCACACCATTAATCCCAGTATGTGGGAGACAGGAAGCAGAGCTCAGAAGGAGGTAGTGTCAGACAGGAAGTGAGGTCTGAGATGAGTCAAAAGTGAAGTAGAGGCAAAGTGATGAATCAGAGGAAGAGTTAGCAGAGTGAGTCAGGACACACCCAACTCTCAAAATACAAAAGCACACTCTCAGATCAGAGAGTCAGGATAAGAGGCAGAGAGAGGACAAGATACAGAGACAATGAAGCAGTCTGACTGAGGATAAGGCAGAGGATCAACAAAGAGGCTGCCCCTGTGGGGCAGTTAGAGTTCACAGAGACACAGAGGCAGCTCAGCAGAAGTCAGTATCAGATGGGAAGAGTGAGTCAGTTTGAAGCTGAGCAGAACAGCTCAGTCAGAGAAATTGCAGGAGTCACCCAGAGTCTGCCAGATTGTGCCAAGTCAAAAGAATTTGATCAGAAATAATCCATCATTTCAGAAAGTTAGTTTGAACCCATAAACTTGGAGTGAGTTGAACCAGTAGATTCAGAGTTCAGAAGGAGCTAGTCAGAGTAGTAGCTCAGTCAGCAGTCAATCCTCTAGGCTTAAATGTTCTAGATTTTACAGAGGCTAGGGCTGAAGCCGCCTAGTTCTAGGTTTAGGACTAGATTGTTTAGAGGTCAAAATGTTTCAGGGTTCCAGGACCAGGGATTGAATTAATAAAAGAATAACAGTTCTTTGAACCTGAATCAGTGGCTACATAACTTTCTGGATCTCTGAATGTTCTCTATTATTTTTCTTATTTTATAGTATTAGACTTATCCAAAATTTTAAGGTATGATATTTTCTTATAGTCAACTGTAACTTGAAATGAAAAGTGGATGATATTAAAATAAAATTCTAAGATACTTTTATTAAAATATTGTCTTATAAAATCACTTTAATTAATATCAGTGAACAATATGAACCTACTTCATAGGCTATTAGTACAAAGGAAACTACATGTATTTAAAACTCTTAACTAGTTTATAAGGGACTTTAGTTGCTCAACAATTAATATATATAACTTTGTACTTACTGACATCATATATGTATATATAATATGCTTTATAGATATCAGTTTTGTTTGGATATTATCACTAGACTTTAAAGCTGTTTTTGTAGTCCTTACAATCAAATTCTTTTATTGCTGCCTCTTAATAGAAACTTTTAATTTTTATAGCCTTTCTTTTTTATTTATATATATTTTTAATACATTTTATTATAAACATTGCAAATAAATAAAAACATCACTCACGAAAATTGAACAGAGCTACAGTCTACACAGCTTAATGAACTCATTTAATTAGAAATGGCCTTTGAAATGAAAGCTATGAGCAAATGACCCTGGTTAGACATTTATTCAATTTTGTATGATTAATTCTCATGGTGTTTTTCTTTAGGAAGTATATTCGCCTCTTTTGCTTTGAATGACCCAAGGAAATATGTATGTTGTAGAATGAAAATATATCTTTAGGGTTTCCTAAGTGTTAAGAGATTTTAAAGTCTCTGTTATATTATAATTATCTTGAGGGCATAATAGCATCCTGTGAAGGAGACAATGTTTCCTAATTCCAAATGATCATCTTAAAACAGTTTCCTGTGTGTGAATGTGTGTGTGTGTGTGTGTGTTTCACAAAGTTGGTGTATAGAGACAAATTTATGTTAACTTGCAGACTTCAAGTAGAGTCCCTCTTATATAAATAGGAGTGACAGTGGCCAAAGGCCTTCATATCTGCTAGCCACAAGTGAATGACTTGGATCTGGGAATATCTATTGCTTCCTGAAGCAGTAGTAGAAATTGTTATCTCTTAAATGGGAAAACAAATCAAAGGTATCTTGGTAGGGTTTCTGTGCAACTGAGGGAAAGTGAGCCAGGCTAAGTGTAGACATTATTTCCTTTTAGTATTTAGCTGAAGGTATTAGTACAGAAAACAAGATCTAATGCCTGGTTTTAACAGTCAACCACCCCCCCAATGTTAATCTCTTAATCTATCTCATAATGGTCGAGCCCCTTAATAAGTAAGACAGACACTTTTTCTCATTGCAATATATAGTGTGTGGCAGTGTGGCATTGGAGCAATGTGGACTATACCATTCAATTTCTTTACTATGAGTGTAAAGAGAGCATAGCCTTTCTAGGAAGACATGCAAGAAGTGCAGCCAGTGACTGATGAGCAGGAAAACAAGCAAAGAAGGGAGAAATTAATTCAGTTTTGCAAAGTGGCTTCACAAACAATAAACATTACATAATCTGCTTTTGCCTTTAAGCTCCAGTGTCACATTATGTAATGAGTTCAATTTTCAATTTTCTTATAGAAACAGTAATGTGTATTATTTTCATGTTGTACTCTAATTTTATGTTCCCATTCTTATTCATTTTTTAAACATCTTTACTATTAATAAACTCTCATTCAAGTAAAAAAAATATGAAGTAGTACTAAGCAGAAGATTAGCATGCTAACATATTTAATGTATAACTGAAATAAGCTCCAATTGCTACCTCCAACTGTGGAAACACATATCCATAAGCACATGAATTTCATGGTAGTCTACTCTATGCTGACATGCTAAACCAAAAGTTATGTACATTGACAACGTTATATCATATGAAAATTGAACAAATACCCTGATTTTTAAATACAAATAAATATGAGTTTAACAACTGAAAGGGACAGGAGTGAAAATAACATTGCAAATTGTCACAAAAGATTTGAAAACATATTAAAAAAAACCTTGGATACCAAAAAAGTTATTATGATAACTGATAACATCTAAGTATATTTCAAATACAGTCATATCATCTATATCCTTTACATTACCTAGGAAAAGGTATGGGTTGGCCAACTTCATGTTCTGGACATTTGAGCTGCAGAAATTTATATATACATACATATATATATATATATACATACATATATATATATATATATATATATATATATATATATATATATATCAGGCTAATATTTTTAGTCTTTTCTGTTTCAGCTGTTCCTGGAATGAGAAGTCATTTAACCATTTAATAAAACCTATAATTTGTTTTAGGCTTATCATTATAATATGAAGATTGATTTCCTGCCAACTCACTTAAGTCAAAGTAATAGCTACTTGTAAAACCATTGGAATAAAAGATAAGCTGAATAAAATAAGATTAGTTGAATCTCAAAGCTTTAATTTGAATCTTTCTTCTTAAAAATATATAGAAAATTTAATACTTAAAAAATTAAGACTACTTGAATGTAGGATTTTCTTGAGATTTCAGTCTCCTTATATTAAAGTTGTTATAACTCTTGAAGGTTCAGTCTAGAAATATGAAGACAGTATGTTTAAAAGGATGTTTAAACATCTTTTGATTTGGTTCAATAGCATTTGGAAGTTCAGATATAAAGCTAGAATTTCACAAGAAAAAATAAGAGATTTAAAACACAAAGCAAGTTTAGGATCTGCTTGGGGTGGTATCTGTGAGAATAACCAAATGGGCCAAGGAAGAACCTCAGAAAAAGACTTTAATCTGCAGAACACATGAAAGAGCTGAACAGAGCTAGTTGAGAATGCAACATGTAGTCTTCTCATGGTAAATGCAGACTCAGTAAAATAATTTTAGAATTATTTAATCAGAGAGTTTTCCAGATAGAAACTTGTTCATTGAATTAAGTCACCAAAGTAAGAGAAAATGACTTGTGTTATATCTGAGTATATAGATTTTTTATTCTAATTCTTTATATCTTATATTTCTGGAGTATAATAAAAATTCAGATATGGGAAATTATTATAATAATAATAAATACTAAAAGAATTAAAAAACATATTCTAAAAGTCTGTTAATATGTTTTTCAGCAAAACTAGTTATTTAAAATATGAACACTCCCTAGGAACTTATGCTTCCTGCTCATAATTTTGATATACTATTAAGAATAAAATGCAACCAATATGCCATAAGGCAAACATAATTATGGCAAACTAGATGCAGAAGATAATATTAAACATCATATTTCTTGATATGTTGAAATACAGTGATTACGTTTTTACTATAAATATGTAGCATAATATTCTAAAGAATGTAAAGACAAAAGTTATAGAAAATAACAATGAATTAAGTTAAGAAGAAGTTTATATAAATACTTAATATGATATAGGTATAACCAGAGTTGTGAAAGGAAAATACTAGATAAATTTGTGAAAGTGTGTGAGTATATTCACAGAATATCATACAAAGATATAATTAATAAAGTTATTAGTTTATTTGAAAGACTGTGCCAGCAGCTCTGGGGCTTGATTAATATTTGAAATCTCATGTTTCCAATGGTTGAAAGTTCATGAAAGGTGCCAGAACTGGATTGTGCATTGAAATGGATGTAGTGAGGAAAAAAAAATGCCTTTGAGTGAAGAGAAAGATGTGTCATTGTATGAATTCACCCAGTCCTCCCTGTGGATAGATAAGCACAGTCCACAAGACTTGCTGGTGGTGGGATATATTCTGGCACTTTGCAGCCAAGTGCATAGATGGCTATTTCTGCCTTTAAAGAAGGATTTGGGGGCTCTACTCACAGTATTACCATATCCAAAGACTTTATCTAGTTCTATTTTTGAGCAAAGGTAATGAACTGATAAGAAAGTTCTTTGGATGGAACTTCTTTTCCAAATGCACTCAAGAGATAATGGTTTAGCTAAATAAATCTAGAAAAAGAAGGAGGAGGAGGAGGAGGAGGAGGAGGAGGAGGGAAGGAAGAAGAAGGAGGAGGAGGAGGAGGAGGGAAGGAAGAAGAAGGAGGAGGAGGAGGAAGAGGAGGAGGAGGAAGAAGAAGGAGAAGGAAGAAGATGGAAGAAGAAGGAGAAGGAACATACAAGAAAGAATGAGAATGGAGAACAAAATACAAAGCAGGAAAGGCAGGCAAGTATAACTTCAACCCATATTTAACTGATTAATAATGAAATAGCTAACTTTGAATGACTAGATATGATATTTGCATGTGTGCTCTCATTATGAGCCACACACATTTTAATAACATGAATAACATTTGTGTTTTATTCATTTCTTCAGCAATAAAAGTTAGTTTTGTGTCTGGAACATAATATCTTAATATACAGTGACAAAGTGTAACGAAAAATTTGAAGAGCAGTATATTGGATGATTGTCAAACTCCTAGGAAGGTAAGCAGATAAAGAGATACAGAGCAGTGGTCATACAGAGAAACGGGGCTTCTAGGGAAGGAGTAAAAGTTTAGATCAGAGGTTTAGTTTTACACGTTTGCAGTGCTACTTTTATTTGGTAGATAATTTCATTAGAACATACGTTCTTCACAAATAGTGATATATTTTGAAATTTTTATTTTAACTACAGTTGATTTAGGAGAATTTTGGAGTAAAAATGTATTGTAGTCTAGAATTATACAATACATCCTATACAGAATGAAGAGATATTTTTCTTACAGGCTATATTACTCTTCATTGATTTTATGGTGTGTTTACTATGAGACATATACTGACCTGTCACAGAGAGATTGTGTTCTAAATGATTGGGTAAACAAGGCAATATATGCAGCAGAGGGAATTATTCATAAAAATATTGTTGCACTGCATACTGCATGAAAATAGAATACAGGAAGCTGTTTTATATGAGGAAGATGTAACATTAACAGGAATTCCGCAACAAAAATAACATTCTTTTTGAGTATTGGCTCATGGCTGTTTCGTCAAGTGAAGGTACATGTAGAGACAAAAACATTGAAGCCTGACTGATTGTGCTCATACAAACTAAAAGAAGATTGTAGCTATGTCAATTAGGATAGTTGGCCTTAAGGGATGCTATCCTAGTTGGATGCTTGCATGTACTTCATGACAGATTTTTTTTCACATGACATTTACAGTATTTTTAATGTTTATATCTAACATAACTGAACCCAAAATAGTTGAAAATGAAGGTTGTAATGTTGAGATTGCATTTTAAGATGTAGCATAAGAAGTTTCACCTAACGATGACCTAGCCAAGGTGGAGATTGTGGAGAATGGAGACTTGACAGTAATACTGCACTGATTCATTGACTACCGATATCACTAGGGTGAGAAGAGAGCTTGATAAAATGGGAACTATTTCAAATGAATTTAAGGAATAGGGAAAAGTAGTTCAGTAATGTTTTGATGTGGGCAAAACACTATGGTTTTTACTTTAGTAATATGTGTCAATAATTGTCACTCACAGAACTCAAAAACACAGGATCAAAAAGCAGGTTACAGTGCTACTTACAAAGTAAGATTGGTATGAGTTTTGAGCTGAAAATTTTTGTCAGGTAGCCACACTGAGATGTCCTGTGGGCAATTCATTGTAAGTATTCCACCAACAACAAAGGAGTTTGGAGAAAATACTTGTTTAGCGTGCATAATAAATGAAATTATAGATGTCTCTTTCCTATTTTTCCTATTAATCAATGTGAATCCAGTTTTGATGTAAATTTTGTTACTTGTTTGTGTGTTATGAATATGTACCTTGTATGCATATGTAGTGTTTCCAAATGTATGTGGGTATATGCACCATGTATGCATATGCAAAGGCAAGAGTGGCCTGCCTGGGGTCCTGCTCCATCACTCTCTTCATTATTTCAAATGTGGAACTCATAGTTCTAGACTTGTGGCCCAAACCCAGCAATCCTCAAGTCTCTATCCACAAACATAATAATGTTGCAGAAGTATAGGCTATCATCGCCACAGTCCTGCAAAACTTTTTGTTAGCCTAGTATCATTGCACTGCACATTCATATTTCATTCTGCATTCCAAATTATTTATCATGATTGCCACACATGCCATAGTGATATCTATAACAGACTAGGGAAGGTGCAAAGAGTTGCTAAATCACTTAAATTTCCACAGTAGATAAGATTCACAAAATGCGTGCCTGAAAAGAATTAAGATTTCAGCTTTAGAGTGTAATGCTTAGAAAAATACACCTGGAAATATCCCATGCTGCTCTCTGGAGATGGCTGACTGCTACATGACTTGGAATATTCTCTATTATGGGGAGTTTAAACTTTAGTAGTCTGATTGCCCACTGCTTGATGACTCTTTAATGACTTTTGTATGGCTTTCCACTTGCCATCACTCTTCAGCCCGTTGACCTGAGCCACTTGATTTGTAGGGTGTTATCAGGCTAGATGAACAAGTGTCTCCTTATAAGTGCGTATCTCTAACACATAATGCAGGAGAAGATAATGTGAATAATATCTTAGGGCAGTATTCAGTATAGAGATGAATTTATAATCAGAATGACTTTGATAGTACTTAACTGAAGCTGAAGGCTCTTGTTCAAACTTCTGTATCATGACAACCTAACAATTCATCTGTCAAGTTCCATCTCCATTCATCTTACATAAGAAATCTCTTCCTCTTACATTCTAGAAATTCCTGCCAGATTATAGTAATGAACTATACAGTCATTCTAATTTAAAAGTTAAGTCTAGCTAACCACATGATTTAACAACAGTTTAAACAGTAAGAGAGTCATTTTGTCATTTAGAAATCAAACCAAAAATGATAACACGGAGAAAGACTGGGAGAGACACAACTGCATATAAAATGAGCTTCAGAGAGAAGCTCTAGAAATAAAGAATTGTAAGTTATAAACAAGAGATAAAAATTTACAAGCTGGGTGATAGCCACATAAGATAATGGAAAGAACGATGCACATTGTCAAACCAGACAGTCCGTGTGGGTTTGGGGCAGCAAAAACAGCAATCTTGGTCTGCTGTATGAAAAACAATGGGGTCAGCATTTCTCAGTAATTGTCTTCATCTGCTTGTCTTCAAAGATGTTTTCAAATATTTTGCTTCTTGGGAAATAATCTGTTCCTTTAAGTTTCCATTTTGAGAACATAAGATCCTAAAGTATTTGAAATATAGTATTTGAAGTATAGAATTGGTCCAATCATATTTTTATCTTTTTATTTGTAAACCATAAATTGGAACATTTAGTCCATCACAAACATTTTTTTCAGGAAAACATTAATAAGTTATTAGTATAGTAAATTAAAATGAAAATAATCGTCCTAACTTTTTCCCTTGGCTCTTATTTAAAATAAAACTTAATATTGATTTTTATGATATGGCAAATGCTTTATTCTATCTTTTAAGGCCATCCAGTTCACATGAGTGATATTTTACCAGAACAGGACCACATGAAAGTTGAAGTTTATTGTGTTATCTCATATAACACGAATCTTCTATTATTTGCATCTAATGAGGTAAGCCCATTCTTACGGGTACGAAGACTTCTTATCAGTTGGCATTCAGTGGAGCAGACATCACTAGGAAACTTCCTTGGGGAAATTTTTTTCTTCCAAGGTTTTCCCTTAAATATGTCCATTCTTTATTATTCATCAGTAATTGGATAAACTATAATACTGAGGTAATTACAAACGAAGAAGAGTTTGGAGGTGTAATCAGGAAGCATCCTACCTGATTTGGAAAGATGTTACAAGTGTGAGTACTAAAAAGAATTACTGAAGAAGCAGCTACTGAGTTTTATTTTTTCCACATCTATATTTTCAAGAATGTATCAATACAGATAGTGTTTTGCAGTTGTTCTCAAGTTGTAATTTAATAGTTACTTATTAACATTGAACTTATTTCTTAATTCATGTCAATATTTTATATATATTTCCTATAGAACTTGAAAAGAAAAATGATAAATTCAAGTATTTTAATATTCAAAATTTTATGAACACACTTCTATTAGTTGACATTTCTGTTTTAGTGTTCCTTTGGGGAATACTATATATTCTACATGATTTTTAAGCTGTTACCCTTTCATTCATATCATAAAATTTCTTAAATATAAATTTCCATGGTTATTTTCTAAATCCATAGCCAAGAAATGCAGTAAATTCTCAATATAAGCTATGTTAATGGGGACACCAACAGTTGTCCTGTCCGTTATATTTGCTGTGATGTATGGCAACATTTAGTGTGCTAAAACTCTGAAGATTCTTGTGTTTTGGAGACTCCATAATACCACTGGGCAGAAGACAAATCATAAATAGAATATAATCTATTGCCAACACTACTAAATCAGTGAAGAGCACCTAAATACCAAATTCTTTATTTACTTAAATAATTAACAAAAATTTATTGCAAGAGATATATTTCACTGAATTTACAATTTCAAGGAACGTGGTACAAAACAAATAGGGTCATCAGCTTTGTCTAAACGTTAAATAGGTGCAAATACACAAAGATTAGAAAAAACAAGGAGCATACTTTACAACATAAATTACAGTACTATAAATATATTTTATATACATTATACTCTTAAGACATCATTTTAATATACAGCATATATTGTATTGATTCTCAAACTATTCAGTGCTTTAATAATATTATATATAAGAAACTTAATTATTTATTAGCATTGTAACACTTACAGTAAATGATTTGAAATCAATAAGGCCAACTTTGGCCAGTTTCTTCTGTCAGTTAAATAGCCAATAATGCATGTAGATAAACACCTACTCATATATATGCTCTTTTTCCTTTATGATGGTGACTAGAAGAGAGGCTGGAGTGGAATGACAGTTGGATGTGGTGAAAGCAATGAAGGAAAAAGTGCATGTGGTAAGGGTGGAAAAGCCAAGTGACTGGGGTGAAGGACTGATGCAGGGATGATTGGCATCTGAGGAGAAGCAACCAAAGCTGGCTGACTACCAGGACAAAGCCTAGGTCCTACAGTTCCTACTGAGATCTGAGGTATAGATGTTCTGGTGAGAGCTGGGACTTGGGGAAGGAACTGTTGGTGTGGCTGAAGCACTTTGAAGGTTCCTGCAGCTGCGGCTGCAGCTGCAGCTGCAGCAGCTGCAGCATGATGCTGTAAAACAGTGTGATGGATAGTGGTTACAGAGGTAGAACAAAAGGGTCTCTGCAAAGGCAAAGGCTGTACAGGAGTGCTAGGAGGAGGCAGGGGAGCAGGAGGAAAGGTAAATTTGACCTTGTTGGCCAGCATGTTTGGCTGAATAATGTGCTGGTAGACCTCACATGGCAGATGTTTTAGTTTGTCATGGTTTTCTAGTGGAATCAATAATGTTTGCTCTGGTAAAGCCAATGGAGCCAGGATTTGCTCGGTTGTTACAAAAGTATGGCCACTGACATGTGCTTCCTTGAACTGTAATGGTGGTTGTGTGTTAAGGATTCCTGAATTGTAACATAACCTCTCTGTTGATGCCTCATTCACCTTTCCCTGCGGAATGGTCTCAGCCAGTTCATAATGGCAAATGTACGATTTAGTCTGTGAGTTTCTAAAGTTCCTTTCAGAATTAGGCACCTTGAAAGGGATTTGCTTTTCATTACTGTTTGTGGTCTGGCTTCTTTGATTCTGTTCAAGAAAAGTATTGTCAATTGTTTCATTTGATGGAGCCTTTGCTATGGGCACAGATATAGTGAGATCCCTGGAAGCCTGTGATGAGTCACATGGAGTAGACTTTGTTACTGAATGCTCACCTTTGCCACTGGCTTCAGAGGGAAGTGGATTGTTAGGAAGGAAGATCACTTTGTTATCTGATTTCTCTGTTTCTTCTTCATTCTTATCAATATTTATATTTTCTTGTGGTTTTATTTCCCCTTTATTGTCTTCAATTTCTAACCCATTCTTATGACTCAAAGAACTGCTCTTCATGGAGTAATCTGCATTGTCTTTGATTTTCAAAGTTCTACCTCCAATGTGGAATCTACTTCTTTTTCTCCTTCGTTTCTTCTTAGGCTGACAGGGAGTGACTGAAGCACTTGGTGGCCTCAAATATTCTCCTGGTAAATGATTTTGTTGATTTAAACTTTCATCTGATGAATAAGAACATGAATGCTGTCTGCGTTTCCGATAAAATCTTTCTGCTTCATTCATGAGAGAATTGTAACCTCTTTTAACAGGTTGGCTCTGACTTGTGCCTTTCTCATCACTTTGAGGAACTAGGCACCTGTCATCCTCTTGACAGCCTGATGTTCTGGATTTCCAACAACAGTAAGTTCTGGAATATGTTAAATTTTGTTTCCCATAATGCATCATTGGTGAATTTGCTTGTCCATTTACAACTATTGTGTTCTTTTGTCCATGGTTTTGAGAACTGATAGTGTCATTATTGGCTTCAATGTTCCATTGTGTATTCATTTTTTCATTTTCACTTAAGTCTGTAGATGCTACCTTGGGTCCTTCACTTGGTAGCTGATGTAAGTTTGATGATTGCTCTACATTCCTTTGCAGCTTTTCAGGAATTAGTTCCAGGGGTTTCTTACCAGTCTCACCAGTGCAACGGCCACCCATTTCCATTTTGTAGTTACATTCAAGGTCTTTGGTTGTCTCCCCATGATGATGATGACAAAACTTTCTTCTTTTTTTCTTTCTTCTACTTTTATGGAACCAGCGTTCCCGAGTCTCCTTCAACCTGATTTTTTTGTATTTCTCATTTAGATTGTCTTGTTTAATTTGATTTCTAGTAAAATTGTATTTGTTTATTTTTCTGTTTCTATAGGAAATATTTTTATACCATTGACCAACATTCTCATTTCGTCCTAAATCACAACTATTAGACAACATGTGGAGAGATGAAAGAGTAGTGTCTTCAGTGTGATCACTTTTACTGCTACTAATTTCACCATTTGTGACTCCTGTAATTGGCACATCACTGCAATCAGCATCTGGCCCCTTGCAAAAGTCCTCTTTCTGTTGAGGATAAAGGGCATTTAAGGTTAGCTTACTTTTATCCTGATTGTTGTTTAGTTTAGTGGACTTGAAGTCAAAACAGAGCGGATTACAGCTATAAGATATCGACGGCTCTGTAGTTGTATAAAAAAGCATCTCTGATGGCCACTGAAGCACTGTTGACCCAAGTTTGTTAAGTACAGGTACAAATGGATCACGTTGTCTTTTACATAAATCTGACCTCTTTTGCAAACTTATGTTTTCCTCTGCAGTATTTGAAGGTGATAATGGTACAAGATCAGTTTTATTTCCAGTTTCCATTATGGCCTCATCATTAATCTTAGCATTTTCCTCTGTGGCAGTTTGTACTGGTGTGTAATCATTAGGCACAATGGGATTCTTATCTATGAAATCAGGGCTGTTTTTACTCACAGGTACATCTTCACTAACAATGACATCCTCTGTTGACATTTGATTTCCAAATGATGTTGAATTTTGACATATATGTGCATCAGAACATATAGGGAGTTGAAATTGGTAAAAGGGAGTTAACAGTGTATTTTTTTCCTTAGAGATTTCTTTCATCTCCTCAGTTTGAGCAGTTGCTTTGTCAGTACACATGATCTCTGGTAGTTGAAAAGAGTTATCTTTCTCCTCAGAACTCAGAAGCTCACAGGTTGGTGAAGAAAGTTGAGGATGACAAGTGCCAGGGACAAATCTAGTTTTCCTGCTGAATTGTTTCTCCACAGAGGACTCATCACTGTACTCAGAGAAGGCTGCAGCCGAGGACTCCAGCTTCACAGAGGCTTTCTTTGGGAACGCAAAGGAAAAGCCAATTCTATGCCTCTGGACACCGTGGACCTGATCCCCAAGCTGGCAATTATTTGCTGTGCAGTTACTTGTACTTTCCGGATCAGTAGATGCTGTAGTGACATCTTTCCCTTTCTCTTCACTATGAATCAAATCTTGCTGGTTACTAACTGAATCCACAGTCTCCTTTTGAGAAATTTCATTGAGATTTTCTCTCACGGTAACTGTTGTTGACTTGAACATGGGGCCACTTCCAGGAGCACTACAAATGGGTAGAAAAGTGTTAGTTAATACTAGTGAGAGTTTAGCAGAAAACTACCCAACAGCTTAATTCTTAAATATACAATTAAATTACTATTTGGAAAATTCTTTCCAATTAATTTTGTCCTTTGATATATATATATATATATATATATATATATATATATGCATGTATATGTATTCTGATTACTTTCTCCATCCCAAGTGGTTACAGAGCTGAAGGCCATGATTTTTCTAATTCCCAAGTATAAGTAGTAGATTGTTCATCAGTGAGTACAGAAGACCTCAGAGTTTCTTCTTCATACATGACTGACTACTGCTGGGCCCATTTGTTTACAAATCCAAAGTCTGCTGTGAATTTATGACTGCCATTTCCATATATGTTATAAAGTTAGTTTATAGAGTGCAGATACCTTTCCCAGTTTCTGAGTATCATTTTGTTACTGGATATTGTTGGAGTAACCTAGAGTTTTTGCACAGGAATACTGTCTACGTTGTAAACAATAACGCACAGGGCACTTTTTTGTTTTCAGATCATTGCTTCCCAATCAACTTTTCTGCACCAATGGCCTCTTCATGGGGTGTTATAAATTTCTCAACAATCAAATTATTTTGAAATTGCAGTAATTTCCACCATTGATCCTATAAAACAGATACCAAAGAAACAAAAGAAAAACAGGCATTACCTTACTCAAGATTTGAGAAAGACTTGGAACTGCGCTCAGTGATTTAGTTTGGCCAAATTTCATCATGTCTGCTGTTGCTCTAATAGTTGGCTATCAGCTAAGTTAGCTAGAGAGGTGCTGCCAGGCTTTTGAAACTTCAGGACTCAAAATTTAAAATCACTCGGAAGTAGTAAGTTATGTTATAGTATGTAGTCCCATAGAATTGAATACTATTTACCTAAAATATGAATTATATTCCATCTATATTTGACAGTATATAATAATTGCTGAGTTTTGATTTAAAAGAATGTGTATTTGGCCTGTAGATCATATAGGTAATCTCTAAACTTTATCTTTATACTAACAATTACCTTAAGAGAAATTTCATTCCATTTTAAGGGTTTGATTTTAAGAAATTATAGCCAAATATTAGAGCTGACTTTTAAAATCACTAATACAATATGTATATGCCTCACCTGACTTGTTTCTAAATAGCATTACCACTTTCTTATACACAAAGTTAATGGGGAAACTGTGTGTGTGTGTGTGTGTGTGTGTGTGTGTGTGTGTGTGTGTGTATGTGTGATGAGAAATAATGTCTATTGAAAATTTTAATTAAGATAAGTGTTAGGGACATTGTTTATATGTTATGAATATAGCTTTCTTAATATATCAGAAGCTGTGTGGCAAATTCTACTTTTAGAACATTGTATTATGTAGTAAATAGGTCCCATGATTCTGTATAGCCCTTATTTGCATGAAAATGGGATCCAGTGCCATAACAGTAAACAGATCTCATTGCTACAGTTGAGCAGCTGTTTCTTCAAACAGTTTCACATAGGATTTTAAAAAAAATCATTCATATTGTTTTAGAATTTAAATTTGGAATTCCTCAAAATATTTTATAAGTCAAAATATCCCATAACAATATTCAATATAAAATTAAGCTAGCATGAAATCTTTGTTAGAGACCGTAACAAGAGAGGCTTCATTTGTTGAGGGAAATAAGGGCACTTTACAAAGTGATTTTCTTTTAGTAGCACTGCCCTGGCTGGGCTTGTGAGGTCTGAATTATAACTCTCTTCACATCTAACAGCTGCTCGCTATGAGAAGCAGGTCAAAGTTTAAGAGCTGTGAACTTCTGACAGCCCAGCTGTAGTTTATTCACAGAATATCTAATTTTGAACTGCTTCTGAAGTGTGCAGTATCTTCCTGACCTCTTTTTTCAAATTTAAAAGGAATTTCAAAGAAAAGTTCTCCAAATTATCATTTAAAAAAATAAAATAAAATCTCAAAAAACTCTTTCGCCAAGAGTCAGGAGATAGTGCTTTGCTTCCATCATCAGTCAAATGGTTTGAATTTCATGAAGAAATGAGACCGCTTTCAATTAAGATGGCTTAGATATAAGCCTCTGCTGATGCAAAATTTACTTTCGTAAGATGAGATTGCAGTAATTTGGGAGGTTTAGTGAAATGTGCATCAAACAGGTGTTTGCATGAAATTCAAATTACTCTTTACTTCTACAGAAGGCCATGAAAACATATATGCCTCTTTCTATGTCCTGAAATAAATAGATTTGTGCCCTTTATTTCTAACTCTTGCAGCTGTTTTTAGGTGTATTTTAGGGAAAGTTAACATTTCATTACACACTCACCACACAGTTTCCTTTCTTAGCTCAGCCAGCTTGTGAAGACGTTGGAGTGCCTTTTCCTGCTTTCTTTCATCTTTCCTGGATTTAGATGCTACATTTCGAGCAAATTCTCTTTGTTTCAGTTCTTTGAGCCTCTATTAAAAAATACGGAAATAATTAATAGTTTTTAAGTAAAGAGCAACTTTAAAGGTATGTCTTTGCAGGAATTGTTCAATACATTGACTTCATCAAAGGAGAACATAATATTAATCAAAACGTACTTCTAACGGAAATATTTTCATCCACTTTGGCTTTTTAAAATGCCCAGTCATGATATTATATTACTATAAAAGCTGTATCTGTGCCTTAGGTATATTGAAATTGCAACCTTTCTTCTCTTCTTATTGATTACTTTCTTCTAAGTAGTATTGCTTAATTTAGATGATGCAGTAGAGACTTTTTGGAGCCACTAAGCTTCAAACAAATTAAATACTTTTATGGATTTTGGTTATAAAATAAAACCTCTTTTATTTGGAAGTGTTCTTTACTAGAATATAATGGCATAATACCTAAGACAAATAATTCCTATTGATATGATTTAAAAAAAAATCTTTCTCTCAAATGTCAGGTACATTTCCTAAATCAAGATCTTAGAAAAAATGCTAAATTTATTTGGAAAATTATTACATTGAGCATCGTTATTTTTATCTGTAACAAAGAAGATGATTTTATAGGTTGAAAGCCAGAAAAAAAATGCAAACATATTTGAAGAGAAACAATAAATAGCCACATGTGTGAAATGATTGAAGGAATATCAAAGGAGTTCATTCTCTGTTATTTTAACTCTGGTCTCTTAAGGACATAATACATAGCTATAAAAATCATTGAAATAGTATTTTTCTCAATAGTTTATTATGTGTTGAAATTGTGGTGATATTTTGAGAGTAGGATTCTAGAACAAGGAATGAAATTGTCACATTTTTATGATGATTTGAGTAAAATTTAAATAAATGCTGTATGCATGTACATTGTTAAACTATAAGTTCAGAACAGTGCCTTGTATACTAAAGACCTATTCAATAAATATTTATTAAATTTGTAGGTGAGTTACTTATATCATCCAAGTCAGGAAGTGAGTCAGAACTCACTCTGTTGAACTACTATTAATTTTTTTTGTTGTTGTTCAAGACAGGGTTTTTCTGTTGTAACTCTGGCTGTTCTGGAACTCATTATGTAGAGCAGGCTGGCCTTGAACTCATAGAGATTAAAGGTGTGTGCCACCATTGCCTGTACACTAATATTAAACTCTTAGTTGTCACAGATTTAACTTTTAATTTAATCTACACAGCATTATGCAAACATAAGCAATTTGGAAGATACACACAGAATCAAGTTCAAGTTGAGTTCTGATATTCTTATTAATGAGTTTTGTAGGTATGTACACATTTATATAACATTCTCAATCCTTACTTTCTGTGTTATATTCTTTAATATTATTTAAGTAACATTTTTGAATTTTCTCATTAGCAATAATCTATTCTGAAAGAGTTCTTGATCTATTAACTTTAACCCTTAGTTGAACTGTGTTGTAAGTGTTAAACTGACAGCTTTGTCAAGTTTTGTTATCAGTGTTTCCATATGGCTGGCTATCTATAAATTAAAAATATATTAACTTGTTTCCAGTATAAAATCAGGACATAATAGGTCAATGACAATGTACTGCTCAATTGTAGAAATCAGTATTCTAGCTCATTTCTAGTTCTTAGAATGGAAACATTTCATAATGTTTCGAAGTAAGAGTTTTACTACATTAGAGTCTGTAAAAACTAAATTTTTATATGCAAAATAAACAATTATAGTAAATATACATAACACGTATATGTATACATAATTAATACAGTATGTATCATGAAAGAGGGTTGAACTATTAAGTTTAAATTCCACCCCAAAGATTAAAGGCAATGCTTCCAGGGACAGAGGGGAAGGTTATGACCAAGAAAATAAAATTTAAAATTTTGTGAAATTATGTTTGTTTACACTCTTGTACTAACAACCTTCTTAACATTGCGAACAAAATTTTAATAAATATTTTATGCACACTTTATACACATGTCCATCACCAGATACTTTCTTGAAAGCATAAATGCTGGAGTCAAATTGATCAAGCACTCCAGTTTTTTAAGGTTTTAATACTTTCCAAACAGTTGCACAGGACTTTGTATCATTTTTTACACTCTTTCAAATACATATGTTATTTTGTATTTTATCCATTGTTGAGTAGCAGTTCTCTAAGTTTTTAAATTCGACAGTCAGTAATGTTATATTGTAATGTTTAAGAGGAAAGTTGAATCATTTTCATAAACATATAGACCTTACGTATATATCCATTTTCAGTTGCTATTTCTCCCTAACATTCATTAAGGAAACATTACCTCATTGATTATTATAATAAATATTTATGTTCGTAAAGTTTTCTTTGTTATCTCTGGAAGCAAGGACACTGAAGCTGAGAGAATTAGATGGACTTGTCCAGAATCATTACAAATCAAAACACAACTGAAGAGAAATCATAATTTCTTAGAACCTGCATACCTCATGATGTAACTCTAAAATTTTCTTGTGTTGTTCAAGCTGTCCATCCTTCAGATCCTCTATTTCTCAAGTGTTGTTTTAAGTTAAATATCTTCTTAAATATCTGTGACAATGGAAAGATGTCTTTTTCTTTTCATATTTTTATTGTGGTTGATAGGGACAGATGTTGGAGCATATGTAAATGTTATTTCTATTTTTTAGTAGATACTAACATGTGATTGACTTGGGTGAAACAAAGGGCTGTAGAGCTATGGACAGAGAAGAAACTATTTCAAATACAGTGACTAGGGAAGGCACTTCCATTTTGAAACTTTGGTTTTGGTACAAATTCAGCATCTTAGAATAGCTCACACTTATTAGCTTTTAGTATGTCTGACATTTCTTCCGTCAAATTGTTTAGGATCTATTTTCATATGGAAACATGACTGGGAAAAATCTCTTTTAGAGTTCTAAAAATTAAACTGATATAGTTCATTTTATAATAAGCTACAGGACTAGGAAAGACAACTAGACATTTTCTAGGGGAAAAAAAGCCATTTTTAGCAACTAGGCCTTCTAGAACCCTTTCACAAATTGTTTTATAAGATGATAACTTCCTCAGAGTCAACAATGATGACTCTTCTCTATTTAACTCACACCGAGTTTCATAAATTGTAACATATATGAATCTGCTGTATGAATTTTATCAGTGAGACATAAGTCAAATGTTCCATTGCCATTCAAGAGTATTATATGAGGTATGACTTAATTAGGAAACAACCTACTGTATTTTTCCCATGAGAGTATTTATCAAGATGACAACATTAGAACAAAGACTTGTAGGAGGTAAGGAATAAACTATAGAGATATTTCATAAACAAACAAATAACAAGCCCCTTGAAGCAGATAGAACAGTCAGAATATAGTCACGGACAACTACAGGCCATGTTCATTTGATCACAGGCCTGACTTGTTCAAAACCTGTTGGTAACATTGATGCTCTCTGGCCATTAGTTCATGGAGAACTAGAAAAAGAGCACCAGTTTTGGGAAGGGCATGATGCATGTGATGCAGTTACCACTGTTACATTCTGAGACATTCCAGGAAGATGGTGATGCTTATAAATATTTCCAGTGGATCAAATTGCAAACAATATGTGGGGACCAGAAGAAGTCCTGGATATATGAAGTCCTGAGTGAATGTGTATTATCTAACACAGACATGACTATGTCAAGGATGCTACCTCATAAAGCCTTCCTCCTCCATCCTACTAAATAGTCAAGTCCATGTTCAGAGGGAATTAGCAGAACTCCCCCTTCTGGAACATGTACTGGTGTTGATCATGTGTGTGGAAAATGTCTGTCATAGTTTTCTTCTGTTCACAACCTGAAGATTTCTCTCTACAAAGATTGATCTGACAATGATAAACTTAATCTGCCTCTTTGACTAAGCTGTATACCATAAAGCCTGCCTCCTTGTTATCTGTATGTAATAACCCCTTGCTTGTTCAGCTGTATATAATAACCCCGCCACCCTATTCAATAAATTCCAAGCTTATGGGGTACAGTGGTTTCTCCAGTGGAGTCAAATCCATCTAATCACCAGATTTTTTGTCCTGAGTCTATGTGTGTTTGTGTTTCATTCATTGCTTCAAAATTGGCTGTCAGGTTCAAGTCCCTGAGGCCATATAAAGGATGTGGCAACAATTTCTGTTGTTCATTTTGCTTGAGAAAAGTCCAGCAATAAAATTATATAATAATGCATGATTTCATGAGCTGAGGCCAAAGGATAGATCAATCTATCTATCTATCTATCTATCTATCCATCTATCTATCTATCTATCTATCTATATCTATCTATCTACATATCTACCTATTATCTCTCTTTCTACACACACACACACACACACACACACACACACACACACACACACACACCGAGGGGGGGATTTTGTACCATTTATGATGTGGGCTTTGTTTCTCTAGAATCTAGTGTAGAGAATCCCAATGAATACAGATTTTCACATGAAATGAGTATTCTAGGTTGATGTTCTTTAGAACTACTATAAACTGTTTACATACACTTGTGATTAATTGATAGAAGTTTAATTTAAGTCCACATTAGCTGAATTGTCAGCAAAAGTCTCTTAATTGGGGGTGATTTTATTTTTTTTCTTTCTTCTTTATTTTTTAAAGACAATTTCATTTCCTGTACTTTGTACTTTAACCTTGATGCCCTGTCATTACCAGCATTGAGATTCTAGCACCATAGCACACTCTATTGTTAGGCTACCCTTTTGGCAGAGACCTAGCTTCTAAAATAAGAACATGAGGAATTAGAACTTCCCATCCCCAAATGCTATAATTTAACAAGAGGAAAATTCTTGAACTAATTATTTAATTGAAAGTAAAACATCAAATTTGAGTTTTCTTTCATTTATAGTTGAATAAAATATATTTCTACTTACTAGACATGTCCCTCAGTAGTTGTTTAAAATCCATTTCTTTTCAAATACTATTTAAAGTTTTCCACAGCCTTTATCTTCTCTTTCATGCTTCAAGTGACGTCTTTTCATGACAGAACTAGTCAGTTTGACATAAAATACCCATTTGGAGCATTAGTAAAAACAACTCCAAGTGTTTTCCCTTTTATGGATAAACCCATGACTTGTTTTCTTCAATATATCTGCAAATCATTTCATATTTCCCAGTTATTATATTATCCACTGTTAGTCTTTCCAAAAGTTTGAACCTTGATTTGCATTTAGCAGAGTTGTTTCAATAAAAAACTGTTTCAGTGGCATTTTAAAATCTAAGTATACTTCTCTCTCTTATAGAGAAGTAATAGCTTCAATGAGAAGTAATAGCATCAAAGAATCAGCATTTCCATTTCCTAAATCAATTTTGCATTCTTGAAATACACTGTGCAGAGTGATCTATGAGAATGTTAGCAAATACATTTTTTTCAGAGATGGTATTAGAGTGGATGTTATCAGACTTCAAGGTGTAATTTCCTTCTAGTCATTATTTAATCAATGGCATTATGCTGAGTGATACTGTGGAAGTCTTTTTTTTTTTTTGTCAAATTTCGTTTCCTATTACTATCATGAATGTGTATCACTTGGACTTTTCTCCTGGCAGCTTTAAAAGCATCTAATCTCTTAATGGCATATCAGATCTGAACAATATCTTTCCCCAAGGCCTCTCATTCTTTAGATTCCATTAACTCAAGGTTCTCTTTGTGGATAAAAACCTCATTCTAATTCTAATATAAAAGTCTTTGGCAATCAGTGTGTGTTCTGTCTAAAACTGATTTTCCAACTATTGAGTTCATTTTCTTAAGTGCTGGATCAGAAGTGTCTCCTGCATTGTAAGTGCTTATGAATGCTTATCAAATTGAATTGGCACAGGATGGCTGTGATTAACTTCCTCTTACAATAGGACTCTTTGAAAATTTGCTAACAAAAATCTGGATAAGATCTTTAGTAGTAGAGTGAGAGCAATAGAAATTTGATTGTAAGAGACATGGACATGATTATTTTCAAAAGGCATGAGACACTTGAAAGAGCAGGAAATGAAGGATGATTGATTTATGGCTCATCGTTATAAGTATATATTATGCATCTATTACCAACAATGTTCAGAATCAAAATATGTTTCATGTTATTGGACTATAGTACAATTTTTAAAAAGGAACATACTAATATTGCACAACATAACAAAAAGCAGTTACATATGTATTGAAATAGTTTGAAAATATACATGATGTATCTATCTTCTAAAGGTAAGTAGAAGAATTTTTCTTTAAATATCAATTAAACATTATTTTATTATTTATTTTCTTACTAGCAGTTTTAGTTGACTAAGATAAATGCCTGAAATGTAAACTTAATCTTAAATACTGAGATATATATTTAAACAGAAACAAGTTATTCTCTATTGTACAATCATCATATATAATTGCCAGCCTAAGGCATATCTATTATTTATAGAATCTCTAAGCCCCAATTATGAAAGATACATGTATTTGAAATTTTGCATAACTGAATTTCTATAAGGATGAAGAATAATTTTATAGATGTAAGTATGTATGTGCACATAATATATGTGTAAAATGCATATATCTTTACACATTCATCTTTTTTGTCTGTCTGGGTATTAGTCTTCTTTGTGGCATTAATTAATTTCCATATCTAAATATATATGATTTGTTGAGCTATATTTATAGTATTAGCTGTGGTTACTAAATATCAATGTCCATCTAGGATGTAAACATAGGTAGATTTTAAATAAGTAATTATAGCATATATTATAGTACTTACTAGCATTTGGTAAGCATAGCATAGTCTCCTACTGTAGTCATTATCAAATTTGATGCAATTTGGGAACTTTTAAAGATCTTCTCACTGGCATAGTGTGAAAAGTAAATTAAAAAAATAAAAAATGCTAATTTAATTAGCATTAAAAGGCTCATCAATAAAATACGTAGGAGAGTGAAAAAGTACTATATGTTGAATTGTAGATGCAAAACTTCACTTCATTTACTTATCTCTACATAAAATTTCAACTCATTGATCTGAATTATCCCCACCAGAGCAACATAATATAAATAGTATTCAAACTCATGTATGAATGATTTATTGAGAGTACTTTTTGGATAATTTCTAATCATTTCTGAATTTTCTAGTTATTTTCCTTATTCTAGTCTAAATGTTCTTAGGTGCCAGTAAAGACACTTATATATTCTGTCGATACTAAGAACCCCAAACTATCTTTGGGCAAGTTTGCTAATCAAAGATCCGATTGAATTTTGAAGCCAACACTTGACATATTGTATTATATATTATTTCTTCCATTGATTTAGAACTCACTAGCCCTTTTTAAGTGACTTGAATCTGACAAGTCCTGAATCTAAATCTGTCTGCATCTCTTCTCAAAATTCTGATGACCACTTTTCAAATTTTCTTCATTCTGAATCACACAGGAGAGTAAAGAGAAAGTTCTTGGCAGAGTTGTTGGAATATTTACTAAAGAACCTTGGATTGGCCTGCTTAACAATGTGTTTGTTAAATATAGTCTATTAGGAATTTAATGTGAGATTGACTGAGTTTCTAAAGATCACAGGGAAAAGTAGCCCAAAACATTATCTTTCTCTGGCCTCCAATTACTCAATGTTTTCAATACCTCTCTTCTATTCTAGTTTATTTCTGGGAGAAGAGATATCAAACAACACTTGCCCATAATAGTCTATCCATTTTCAATGCTTCTATCTCCCTTCTTATTGCATGACTTTAAAACTTCCTTCCAATCCAGGAGAAGCTTTTTTGTTTACCTGTGTCTTCTAGATCGTGGAAAGAAGCATGCATCATTAGAAGTAATGAAAGCAGTAACCTCACTGTAGACCTCCACTTTCTTTTTAACCCTGGGCTCATATTACAATTATCTATAAAGTTTCAAAACCGAGAAAGAAGATATGGGCCTACAAAAGACATTGGGAAAATTGTGTGTGTGTGTGTGTGTGTGTGTGTGTGTGTGTGTGTGTGTCTATGTGTGTGTATGTATGCATGTGCACACATGCACATGTTTTGTTTATTCTCAAGTGATTCTAAAACTGAACTGCAATTAAAATTTTCTTTACTGTAAACCATGTTTACCTTTAAAGATAATACAAATACTGATACATTCATATCTATAGAAGTCAGAAGTTTCTTTAAATATATTCTGAGATAATCTTTTTCTTTCTTTTTTTTTAATGTGTGGAAAGACCACTTTGTGAAGGAATTAGCAACAGCTAAAATTCTGCTTTTAATAATTTACTGGTACAAAAGCCACATGTTATGAGAAAATAAGACTTACAAATTTATATTATTCAAAATCAATTTTCTTCTGAATAATTTTGGTTTTATTAATGATACTTCCCAGAAAGTTTCTCAATTTCTTCAGAACAAGAACAATAAATAACTCTACACAGGAAAAGCAAATAACAAGTTCATAAACTACTTCCCAAAATAGATGTTCATCAGAAACATTGTGTTAACTTATGATCATTAAAGCATAATAAAAATAAAACAGGAAAATAATTCCAACAACATGACTAAAAAAGTTATCAAAACACTATGAAGAAGAGCCACTGAGATGGCTTAGAGGGTAAAACTACTTGCTGTATTAGTTTAATAACTGAGTTTGATTTGCAGAATCCACATTAAAATACAGATGCAGTGATGCACATCTAAAATCCCATCATTCTCATGATATAAAAGGCAGAGAGAAGTATCATTGGTAGGATTTTTCTTATCCACTATCCTCCATGTGTATGCCTGTTATATGAGTATGTTTCCTTGGTCCAATAAAAACCTTCTTTCAACTGCTAGGAAAAAAGCAGAATCGTCTAGAAACTTATGGACCAGTTATCCAGATTAGGAAATATGCCCCAAAACATGAAGAAATACTCTGCCTCAATAAAAGATGGGAGGAAATAAACGATTTCTAAAAGTTTTCCTTTGAAGTTGACATGCACTCTGTGGCATAGAAATACCAGCACTCACACATACATCACACACATACACACTGACAATAATTTAAAATATTTTAAACCATAAGAAGAATATGCTACCATAGACTTACAAAATGGTAGAATTTTTTTATTAGATTTTAATGTTTAATTGTCATTTACAAAACAAGATTTGTATAAGTAGGTACATTAATCTCTTGCAATCTTTCTTTAAATGTGTGTTAATTTATTCTAAGGAAGTACAGTAATCCTTTCTTCAAATCATGTTTTTCTGGTTTACTCAACACTGACTAATTGAATCAATCCTCCATCACAAGAGCATGATAAATGACACAACATTGAAAAACAGAGAAACAGGCTGCCTTAGCTACTTTTCTATTGCTGTGACAAAACGCCACAGCCAAGTCAACCTAAAGTTAATCATTTAACGTGGGGCTATGTTTCCAGAGGATTAGCTCATGATCATCATGGTGGGGATCAAGGAGCAGCCAGGCACACCTGGTGCTGAAGCAGTAACTAAAAGCTTACATCTGACCCACAAGCAAGAGGTAAAGAGAAAGAACTAACTGGGATGGACTGGGCTTTTGAAACATCAAAGTCCACTACATTGGCACACCTTCTAATCCTTCCCAAACAAGTCAATTTGGAACCAAACATTCAAATATATGAATTTGTGGAGGCAATTCTGATTTAAACCACCACACAGCTTAAAAGCAAGTATGGGAAAGTTAATTAAAATGGTCTCAGTTGAGATACATTTGTCTAAAATCAGATTCTAGCTCAAGATTAAGCTTAAAATTAAGTTGTCTATGATTTATGAGTAGTTTTAATTAAGAAGTAACAACTGAGTAGTAGTGGCACACACCTTTAATCCCAGTGTTCAGGAGGCAGAGACAGGTGGATCTCTGTGAGTTCAAAGCCAGCCTGGTATATAGAGTGAGTTCCAGGATAGCTAGAGTTACAACAGAGAAAACCTGTCTCAAAAAACCAAAGAGAGAAAAATAGAGACAGAGACGACAGAGACAGAGAGAGACAGAGACAGAGACAGAGAGAGGAAGAGAGACACACACACAGAGAAATATCAAAACTTGGAGCTACAGTGATGTAAGATGTAAGAGCACTCACTGCTCTTGCAGCAGACCTTGGTTCAGTTCTTAGAAACCACTGGGCAGTCAACTACTATTTATAAATCCAGGAGAGTTGCATCTTCTTGTCTCTTTAGGTACTAAACAAACATTCATGCAAAACACTGATACAAATAGCTAAAAAAATACACAGTTCTGTTATTGGGTTTAGTGTGTGTGTATGTGTGTGTGTGTGTGTGCGCGCGCGCGCGTGCACGCGTGCGCTCATACTCTGCAGGATTACAACACTTTGGGGGACTCAAGTCTCTGAAAAAGCAAACTATATGTTATGATCTTGTTCTAAAAGAAAAATCTTCAGCATAGTTTTTATGAAAATAATAAATCAAGGAAAATTCTGTTTTAAACAGAGACTACTACAGAAACCACAACCCATCAAAATGCATCAAAATGCAGTTATCTAGGCCACTCCTAATGCATATAGTAATATATATATTACTACAAGCTACTGAGGAAAACTATGAATGAGAGAAATATTGTTCTCCAGGGAAGAGCACACCAATTGGTTATCCAGTGCCAGTCATCCCCGAAAACATACGTGCAAGTAACATTATATGGATTGATTAGGTTTTATTTTGGATTATATATGTATACATATAGAGAGGTATTTGAAAGGGTTTGAAGGGAGGAAAAGGAAGGGAGAAATGCAATTAAATTTCAGTGTCAAAAATAAAACCAAATAACTATAATAAATACAATATTTAGAAAATAAAAGAGCAAGATTGGACCAAATCACACACTAAACACATGGAAAATATTGAAAATGGCTTTATCATACACATATTATTTCTAGTTCACTGTTAATTTAACATGCTTACACACAGATATCAAGAAGTAATTTCTTTCTCAAGTGTCACTGAACAGCAGTTTAAATTATTAAGAAATGCTCAAATTTGTGAACAAAAGTGTTCCATTTTTAAAGTCATAGAAATTTTTGCAGGAATAATACATTCCAGTAACCTGGCCTGACCTTGATTTCCTCTGGGGAAGAAGAGAACTGCAAGCTGCAGGACTCTGAGTCTTGCCTTGCTGAGGTGAAGGTCACTTCACTGCCTTCAGGGAGGTATTTCAGCTATACAGTAGTCACCAAAGCAAAAATCAAGATGTTTGAGGGGCTATAGCACTAAAGAAATCATTCCCTGTTCTATCTCTCCATAGCATCAGTGTGACAAATTTCTTACAGTGAAAATAACTCCGAATTGCCAATAGGCAGCCAGGTGAGCGGACAGACTCAGTGTGACTTGACTCAAACAGCAGATGAATAGGTTAAATTGCTTAGAGGAAAATCTTTTCTTTTAACCCAATGCTGAGTCTTTGATCTTTTATTTTTTTTTTCAGAGACTAAAATTTAGAAGAATATTACACTACTGGGAACTATTTTTATTCATGTTTTATATGAAAGAATCAATTAAATGTGAAATAAAGTATTAAAAATAATGTATATTGATAATTGCTAATTATGGCCTATACTTGAAAGCTTTGCATTCCTGAAATTTTTATCTAGACAGATCAATGAAATCCTCTCTTCTAGACATAAGCATGTAGATAGGTAACAGATCCTGGAGAATTAAGTTGAAAAACTCATCCATACCAGCAGTTGATAACAGAACCAGGGGGAGGTACACATATTATAAACTCTTCAAATGCTTTTGTTAAACAGAAACATGCATTCTGTTTTTTCCTCAGTGGAATATATAAATATACCAAATGTGGGTGTTTTATTTTCAAAATTTGATATTCTGTGATATATATTTGGGTCAATATGCAACTAATAAGAACAAAAATGCTTGCCAAGATATTGCCCTTAGACTTTCATCTTCTTTTAAAAATCCTAAAATGTTTCTTTTTAATAAATACATATTATAGTAAAATTATTTGTTTGGGGATATGTATCAAAATATATCTGTGCTTTCTTATATCAAGTTATTTTATACGTTTTTAAAATAATAGCAATTAACCTGGTGTAATAGCACATGTCTTTAATCCCAGCTCTCAGGAAATAGAGGCAGGTGAGTTCTGTGAGTTCAAGGCCAGTCTGGCATACGTGGTGAGTTCTAGGAAAGTCAGACTATGTAGAGAGACCTTATCGCAAAAACAAGCAAACAAACAAACAAAAGAATAAATAGTGCCTATTGAAGGAATACAGCTCAAATTAATGGTTTGTAATCAATCTATCATTTTTCTGTCCAAAATTAATTGATGAAATGCCCTATATCTTTGTGCTGCTATTTGTCAGGTGATGCAACTGTTAGTAAGGAATCCCCCTTCCACTCCTCCCTCAACTTCAGGCAGCAAGAGGACAGCAAAACTCCATCCCCTGAGATCCAGGTTTCAGGAACATCAGGGACTTTGCACTGGATGTCTGTGTGGAGTCCACAATAGTTAAGACCCAGAAACAGGGAGAAAGCCAGAACCTATCCAAGTCCTCTAGGCCTCTACAGGCATCAGACACAGACTTGTATGCTGTGAACTGCCTCAGGCTGTATCACTGCTAACCTTGCATAGGTCTAGAGCATACCCATTCCCCAAATGCTATGCAAGTGTCTCTGTATTAGATTTATGTATGATCACAGTATGAACTAGGTCCTCATCAATGTTGTTGGCATAAGTATTGTGTACACAAACTGTTCCATGGCCTTAGTAGCACAACTATTCAAAGACTATTGGTTTCAGTTGAATTCTAATATCTAGTTCTTCCACCAGGCAAAGAATTAACTCTGCGGAGGCAGACTTAGTCTGTATCCCACCAGCTTCAGTCAACCAGTGTATCTCTGCTGATGTTATGTGGGTCCTTGTGTCTTGAGACTCAAGAGCAAAATAGTCTAACATCAGAGTTATTGATCAAAGAAAATTATTCACAAAAACTATCCCACGTTTGGATAGTGCAATTAGAAGCAAGATTGCATATGTTAGGAGAACTGGATAGTAAGCACAGGACATTTTCTTGGCACTTAGTGCTATTTGGCAAAATCTAACATGAGGCAGATTTCAGTGACTGTTATCTCCCTATCATGATCTAAGGATGCAGCATCGAGAAGACAGTTTTTTGGTGGGGACAAGTGAAGAAAAACAACCCTATTCCATTAGAATTTTTTGTAGTGATTTTGTGCCTTGACTCTTCTCACCATTATGCCTTTTAAAACATTATGAATCTTTGACCTAGTGTTGCTATGGACTCCAGAAATTCTAGGCTCAGGAAATGTTAGACCTTGTGGCCTCAGTGGGTACAGGTATGACATGTGAGTCTGTAGCAGGTCTTTCATTGGCCTATCTTCCCAGTGCTACCAGGAAACAAATCCTGTACTGCTGACCACAGGACAATAATTGAGTAAGGAAAATAGGAACATACTCCAACCTTAGCACAGGAAGGAGGCTGTGGGAATAGACTACCCTTACTAGATATTCACCCATGTTCATAGAGAATAACATTCAGTTGTATTTGGGGACATATTTGACTTTCCAGTATGAACTAGCAACAACTGATCCATAAGCACAGTAGTGGAAAACTTGGACTTAAGGAACCATTCTGTACCAAAATAGGAATGTGACTCAAGCTAAAAGAAAATAATAGGCTGCTTGGAATTTTTGGAAGGCAGTCACAAAGAAAACCACATTTTAAAGAGTGGAATGAACAGCAGATTTTCCAATATTGAAATGACTTCATATCCTACCCAGAAGAAAGAACATTCAGGAAATAATGACTACATCAGAAGATAAGTACAGTATAGCAGAAGCAAACAGACAGCAACCTGTATGAAGTAATTTTCAAACATGATTAAAATAGTGATTTCAAAGAAATTCAATGAAATGGAAAAATACATAGGAGTAGTCAGAATTTTAACAGAGAATTAAATTAAATTAAATGATGGAAGCAATTTTAAAAATTACATAAATTCTAGAGGTGAAAAATATAGTAATTGAAATAAAAACTGTAATTGAATGCATAATAACAAGTTAGATTGATGAGAAAACACATATATAGAGGCTATCTGAAAGTACAGGAGAAAGAATAAATATCAAGAAATGAATAAAGATTACAAGACTTTGGGTCTAATATTAGACTATTTGTGTTATCTAGATTTAAGAATGACAGTGAGTGCCAAATGGATGGAAATGTCATTCAAAAAGATCAGGAAACCTCCTCAAAAAACTATTTCCATGTTCTTTTCACTTTAAATGGCCAATGGCCCACTGCACTGATTTCTCTTGTGCATTTGATTTGCACTTCTGGCAAGTCAGCTTTCTCAGTCTTGAGAGGACTTAACCATCAATTTCACATCTGGTAGAAGACTAATATCCAAAATATATAAATAGCTCAATAAACTTGATGTAAAAAAACAAATTATCCAATTAAAAGTGGATACAGCTCTAAACTAAGCTTTAAACTGAGAATTCTCAATAGAGTAATTTCAAATTGCTGAGAAACAAATGTTCAATATTCTTAGCCATCAGGGAAATGCAAATCAAAACTACTTTGAGATTCTATTTCACACCTGTCAGAATAGCTAAGATCAATAACACAAGTGACAGTTCATGCTGGCAAAGATGTGGAGCAAGGGGAATACTCCTCCATTGCTGGTTGGAGTGGAAACTTGTACAGCCACTATGTAAATCAATATGGAAGTTCTTCAGAAAATTGGGAATTGATGTACCTCATGGCCTAGCTATACCATTCTCAGACATATGACCAAAGAACACCCCACCCTACTTCAGGACACTTGCTCAACTATGTTTATTGTGACCTGAAACTGGAAATTACCTAGATTTCTCTCAACTGAAGAATGAATAAAGAATAAGTGGTACATTTATACAATGGAGTATTACTCAGCTGTTTAAAAATTAACATCATGAAATTTGTAGACAAATGGATGCAACTAGAAACATGGATCTCTCTGGGAAGGGGAAATAATAGATCTTTAGGGTGGACTGCGGGTGGGTGGAGATGGGAGCCGGAGAGATCAGGGGTTAAGGGAGGGGGTAAGGATAGAGAGAGTGTGTAGGGAGAGATGGCTGGAATGTAAGGTGGCAGAAAAATGTATTTTCTGTGTAGAACTTTTTGAGCATTAAATATTAATGCTTGTAAAGTCACTTAGCACAGTGTCTGATAGACAGAAAGTTCCCACTAATGATAATTATCAAGAAGTGTAGTTAATCTGTTCTCCTCAGAGCAGTCATAGAAAGGATATTCCTGAGGATAAATATCTAATTCATGTACAGACTAGGAAAGAGAGCGTGTTACATCTGCTATATCATTTAGCCTCACATCTCTAGAAATATTGTTGTAATTTAATTACCATATAGAATTTTGCTATTAGAAAACATGAATGTGGTCTGAAGTTACATATAGGCTTGAAAAATTTTTAAAAATCTGTATTTTTAAGTATTAGGTCTCCATATAATAGAAGATAGTTTATGTGTTTTGTAGTATTCCAACTTCAAGCTCTTCGAAGAGAAAACAAAAATCTGTTAATTGTCCACCTGTGCCACTCTGGATGCCACTTAAAGCATTTATGGGGGGGGGGCATCTTTGCTAAGAGATGATGATCACTCTGTAAGAAGACACCATCATTGGTATGTTATTGTCTTACAGCATGTTGAGATAGTGATAATATAGATTTAAATGTTCCCAGCCACTGCATCATTATCTCTGGTTTTGTATTTTTTTGTCATGAAAATTGTTAATTCCCATGTTGAACTAATGAACTAGAACTATGCTATTTAATAGCATTTATGGCATTTGATGATACATCTGTCTCTATTGTTTAATAGTAACGGTCAAGAGTGAACCTCTGGGTCTTCAAATAACAAGCCAGATCCAGTTTGAGTTCTCTTAGCTTATTTCAACAGGGAAAGAGGGAGAGCAAGAGAGCAAGTGAGAGAGGAAGAACGTGTTGTGTGAAAAAAAAACAATTTTCAATAAAAGAAAAATAGAAAAGACATTCTTCATAGTGACTAGGAAAGGCTATATATTTTTAAAATGGTATTTGCATTTTCTGTTGTATTTTTTTCCATTTTTTGTGTTGTGTGCTTTGTTCATTAAGTAAATAGATATAAGTTTTAGGGTAAGGCAATCATCTGAATCCCACAAGGATGCTTTACTTGCAAAAGCCTAATGAGCCTGACAATCCCATCTCAGTTTTTTCCCCTTTTTTAAATAAAGTGAGATCTCTAGTTTAAAAAAAAGAAATAAGCAATATGCTGAGTTCACTGAGAATATAGAATTGGAAACTTCCTACGCTTACCTAAGTTAATTTGCACTTCCAGACCCAGTAATCATTGAATTTGGCATTTATTGTCAAAATAGCAAAAGATGGTAAGTAGTTTAAAATAATACATACACATCCCTGAATTAAGAATAGCTAGTTATTTATAAAATAAGACATATAATATGTGTTAAAATGTTAGATATTTAGGAATAATCAAAGGAACATTACATGAAGAACACATTATCAAGTATTTTGTTTCATGGAAAAATGCTGAGAAATAGAACATTATTTCATACTATTAGCTTGTGAATCTTAATGTTCAAATTAAACAGGTTATATTTATGTAGAATCATTTCTACATAAGAAAAGGAATTGTTGCATCAAAACTGTTGCTGTTGTCTCTGTACTCAGAGATCTACTATACACCAGTGGTGAGAGAAAGAAATCAAGGACAGATCCTAACGCTCAGCTTGCATTAATTAGTCATGTGTGTAACTGAAGGTTGAATTTCCTCCTACCACAGCTTTTCTGAGCATAATTTAGTAAATACGAAAGACAGGTTCATTGACAGTAAAAGACAATACATATAATTGTCTTATAAGCACTTAATTTCCTCCTAGTCTTTCTTATTTGTGCTGGATAATTCATTCTATCTTTATTCCATATTAATTGAAAGTTAGTACAAGTTCATCTGTTCAAACATATTCCTTTTGTGTTTACCAAAAATAAATGTCGAATGTTGTTTGTAGGTGATGTTTGACAGGTAAAATACTTATAAAGTGATGCTAAACCTGGCATTTCATTATTAGGTAACAACAAATGAAGTGGTCATGGTCAACATCAGGCACATTAAAAAACAAAATCACTGCTAACCTAATTACTTAGTTGCTACTTTAAATCTATCTCCATACACCTTAGCGAATATTGAATCTTGGATTTGCAATTGATGCTGGTATGAAAATACCATTAAAATTAATCAAGTCATATACACATCATGCATATACTTTATCAACAACCCTGGGCCATTTTCTCATGATTTTCACATCATGAGAACAGCTTAAATCTAGAGCGCTTCTGTGAAGAAGAACACAGTTATGATCTCTGTAGCGTATTTTTGTCGGTTACAGACGACATATGGGACAAGGATGGGTCACTTGAGAATATATCTCCTACTGACTTCATAGATGTCTCTGCTTGTACAAGTACACACTAAGGAAATTTATATAATTATAAAAAATAAGCCATTATGGATTCTCCAGAACATGTAACTCATTGGTAACCATATGTAAAAATATACTTATATTCAATGACTGTGGTGTTCAATACATTCAACAAACTTGAAATGCTGTATGTTTACATTTGAGGACATTAAGATCATTGTAGAACTTTGCCTTCAAAACAAAGGTGGACAATAAAAGACATTGATCAATAGTTTTTTGTTTTTTGAAATTAGGAATTTGCTTCAAACATTGTTTTTGGTCTTTTAAATTGGATTTATCATCTAGAATTGCATATTTAAAATTGTAAGTCAGAAGAAAACAAAATAAAAGTTTTAATGCAGATTAACAATTCAGTCTATGAATAAAGTTTAAAAATGCTCTTTTTGACTTTTCTTTCTTACCTGTTTGTGAGCATGGTCATATGAATTAATGTGATTGTCAAATTCCTGATGCTTATAATACTGCTTGTCGCACAGTTCACAGTAAAAATTTGCCTTCAGATCCTCCAGAGCTTTGGTGATAGTGTTCTCCTTCTCAGCATAGTCCTAAAACATAAAATACCAAGGAAGCCTATGATTAGCTCTCCCTTGAGTTTCTTTGCCTTGACAGTTTTTGACTTAATACAGTAATTAGAGCTTGAAACAGGACAAATGAAAGATAAGAAAATATCAGTAAAAAAAGTTGAAAAAGAAATGAGTTAAAGCAAAATATTCAGGAAATGAAGCCAATATAAAGGAAAAACCAGCAGAAGTACAAACTTCATGAACATAAATCATAAAGAAAGAAGCATTAACTGAAGACACTTCCACTCTGTGTCAACATTAAAAATGGAATTCCGATAGCGATGGTGATTCTGTTGTAGATTTCTGGTTCTTAAACTTAAAAAAAAAATACTGTTGCTTGAACGTCTGAAATGTGACCCTTTATAAGAGATCTGTACTGCTACATGTAAAAACAACTGTTTTTTTTTCTTTTCATATATATTTACATAACTTTCTTGTTCATCTAAACTGCATTAATTTGATCAATGTGATTGACCCCCATAATCAATTTTATTTAAAGTAAATAAACTTGAATCTTTGGATAATAAGATACTTCTTTATTACTTGTTTTAAGTTTTAAGTTTTTTTTTACCTAAAATGAAAGAAAGAATGAAAGGAAGGAAGGAAGGAAGGAAGGAGGGAGGGAGGAAGGAGGGAGGGAGGGAGGAAGGAAGGAAGGAAGGAAGGAAGGAAGGAAGGAAGGAAGGAAGGGAGGAAGGAAGGGGGAAAGAGAAGCAAAAAAGCAGTAGGGAAGAAACTGAGTTAGCACATCATATCCATGTCATGAACAAAGATTTACAACTTTATGTTCCAGAGGACAGAGAACAGAGTCAAGTGTGTGAGATTTTGATTAGGAACTATGACACATGAAATATGTGCTTTTATTGCAACAACAACAATATTTAAGCTATCAAAGCTACAGTCAAACGCATATTACATGCTGAAACAACGGCTGGTTTTAGCTTAACTTTTAAAAGAATTTTACACAAGAGTACTGCATTTATATCATTTCCACTACTTCTTGCAACTCCAACTTCCCCATGTCCTCCCACTCCCTCTCAAATTCACGACCTCTTCTTTGTTATTGTCACGAGTGTGCATGCCCACTCTCCCTCTCCTCAGTCCTCTATTGAATCCATTCAATACTCTTCAACAAAGGCCAAAACTTTCAGTCTTAATCACAGACTGCATTATTTTTCTATCCTACAAACATATATATGCCTTTAAGGTGGAAAATAACCATATATTCATTTATTATGTAATACCACAGCATGTTCCTAGATATTGGAGTTTGGAGATAAAAGAATGATTGTAGTAGCCATGCCTACATATCCAGCATTGATTGGGTAGAGACAGGTAGATCCCCGAAGATTTTGCCCAGCCAAACTAAAATATTATAAGCTTCAGGTTCTATGAGAGATTTTGCTAAAAACAATAAAAAATAAAACAAATAAAAAGATACAAAGAAAAGAAAAGGTCATAGCTGGAGCTATGGCCCTTCAGTGACGATCACTGACTACTCTTGCAGAGGACCTGAGTTCAGTCCCCAGCACCTCAAAAATTTCTGTAATTACAATTTCAGAGGATCCAATTCCTCTCTGGCATCTGTGACCACCAGGCCTGGACATAAATGCAGGCAAAACAACAATACATATAAAATTAAAAGTCATAAAATGTAAAGGCAGATATATGAAGGTAGAGATTGATCAAGGAAAGAAATCTGATGTCCACTTTGGGCCTGCACACATGTACATACCAAACACATATACAGTGTCACACATATAATGCATATACACACATACACATATACGAATATACTTGCCATATTCAAAAAAAGTTAAGTGATAATCTAATAATTCTTTCTTATATTATTTTTCTTATATTATTTTTCTTTCTTATATTATATTTATTGTAATGTATATATTTATATGTACAACATATAATAACGTTTATAATATCTGTGGGGCATGTCTCAAGGTAACTAGCCATTTGTCAAGATCTACAAATGAAGAGACCATTCTGTCTCCTATTCATCTTTAGACTTATTTATTTTTATTAACATCACAGGAAAAGGTAGCACCATGAAAAATTTCTTATGTATAAAGTCATGAATTTAAATGATTAGTTATCATCTCTTAGCACGTTTTTCAGCTATTTCCTATTGTGCTATTTTGTTCTGAAGTTTAAAAAGTTTAAAAGACTGAAAGTAGATCATATTGATCTAGAGTTTTGGTGAATTTTTGTTGAATACTCAAAATAACATTTCATAAACTATGCGATTTAAATGAAACAAAAACAAACAGTATCTCTTTATGGTTCAAATGTGTCAACCTGAAGCAGATTTACAGTCCATACTTAGGATATAGTATAATGGAATCAGTTGTGTTAGATGTTGAATTAGTCTCCAGTGATCTCCAACAAAAATTTCTTTGTAAAATCTCTTCATTAATTCATGTAATCCTAATTACAATGAAGTTTGCCTACATAATCATAGTATTTCTTTCATGATAAAAGTTATATTGTTTATAACAATAATACTCCCATAGAGAATAATAATTGTTTCTTTTGTATTCCGTCTCTAAATATAAGAAAATTTAGAGGAACAGATTAATATTCTTAGGGAAATTATATCCTTCAAAAATATCAACATTAGCCTTGAAAAAGATTATAATTTGAAATCATAATAATAGGCAACATTCATTCATTACTTTTACAGGCTCGGGAACTTATTTAAACTTGAATATTTTAATTCATTTAATTCTTATTTAAAAAGTTAGAAATGTACATTATAAAGATTTACTTAATTTACGAATAAGAATACCAAAGCTCAGAAAAGTTAACTAACCAGCTCCAAGACAATATCCAATAGACCATATTACACTTTAACATATTTGAGCTCAAAATTTGAGGATGTTGGTATCAAATTATCTTCATTTTTAAAGAAAAGAAAAAGAAGGAGAAAAATAAAATGACCTTCAAGTGTTTATCACTCAGATCTAAGTACTTCCCAAAAAATTAATGCAGTCAGTTTTGCCTATGACATCTCATTCCTAAACTATGCTAGAAAAGTTAAGAAACAGGGCAATATCTTCTTGTTCTTATTGGATATCAAGCAAAATCATCCCTGATGTTTTAACCCATTTGTACTCTCTTAATGCCCTCTTCCCCACTCTATCTTCTTATCTTTACTTCCCACAACGTATTGAAAGACATGTAGCTTAGCCAAGTGTAAAGCTGTAAGATGAGGTCCAACAATCAACAGTTTGGATCATACTACTTTCAACTTGATATGAACTGAAGTAAGGCATCATATCAGATTTATAATAACCATAATTAAAGAAAAAGAGACCATGAATTTGAAAGAGAGCAATGCTTGCATAGAAGGGTTTGGAGAAGAAAGAAAGAGAAAACAATGGATTGATATTATATTCTTAAAATATTTTTAAATTAAAACATATGAGCAAAATAGAATGAGTTCTTTTTGTATTTGACATAGGCTTGTGTGACACATGTGTTATTATTGACCGAGCATTTTAAAATGTATATTTATAAAACGAATATCAGTCATGATTTGTTGGCTTGCTCCATGGCTCCTCTGATCTTCCTTCTGGACTATACTGAAACAAGCATTGACTTATACTATGAAGAATGTTAAAATGTGTTCAGTGCAGCTTCTCAAGCCAAAGGTAGGGAATAGAATAAAATAATGGGAAAAAGATACAGCCATTCGTGTCCTCAAACCAAAACAACTCTACCTTTATCTGGCATTGTCATTCTGTATTTAACCATGAATACAAAATTTAAAATGTCTATTGGGTGTGATGGAAGAAAGTGAAGATTAAGTCACGGAAGAGTTCTAGATTTAAACCTATCAAGTTTTATATTCAAACTAAATAGTGAAACTTGAATCTTTACCTTTTAGGAGACCAATATGAAGGTCATGAAACACAATCACAAAGTTAAGAAATTTTTCAGGGCTGAGGATCTATTTTAAAAGTTAGGTTCCTGCCTAGCATGCACAAGACCATGAGTTTGATCCCCAGCATAGCAAGAAAAGGAATTTTTCAGTTTGCTGAATTAACAGTTGGGCAATAATAGTACATTTAATAGATCAGTAAATTAAAATAGAGAAGTAAGTGTTTTTCCCATGGCCCAAGGACAATCCCCTCATTCTGTATATAAAACAATTAACATAAATTCCAACCTTAAGAGCAGAACGTTTCTTTTCTAAAATGATGCTTCTTATGGTGGCTTCATCACAGAATACAATACCAAACAATATTCAGCTTCCTTAAAGGAAGAGGTCCAAACCTGAGCATCTTCAACTAACATGGTTATGTGAATGTGAGCACACTGAGACCAGTTTTTACTGTTATTGTTGTATCCCACACATGTTAACAGAGCATGCTCTAGCACAAACTCAACCAGTAATAAAGAAATAACATTAAAAATTTTTTAATTGAAAGGATTTGTAAAAGGAAAGAGGTGCCATTTCAAAATGCCCCACAGAAAATACCAATGTGGGCAAATATTGATTCAAGAAAACACCTACATGAACCCAACCAAACTTTAAGTGAAAGATTATAAGACAGGATATGACTCATATCTAGCCACAAATAACATAATTGAAATCCAGAATTATCAAGGCTTATGCCACCAGATTAACCACTGACTATGAACTAGGCCCACCATATGTCCTGTTGATTATTGCATACTTAGTTGCTTTGCCTTACCAAAAAATTCTATCTCCAAATGTGTCTTACTGCTAAGCTAAACCCATAGACTTAAGAATCCAAGGTACCCTTAGTGCCAGACAGAATCCAGAATCAGTACACTTTGAGTTGATAGGAACACTCCAGGGCCAAGATGGATTATGCGGTTATGGTCACCATACTGGAACTCAAAGACTAAAACTTATAGTTAAGCATTAGAAATAATGAGAGTCACACCCACTCAGTGTCATGTGAGCCCAGTGCCCAATGTTTCGGGTTTTCTCATATCTTTGAACATTTTTTTTTACAGACGTTATGATTCTGCCAAATGCCAAACTTGACATAACAGCTATGTTATAATTTAATTTCTGTAGCTCCATTCTCTACATACAGAATGTAGGGCCATACCAGAAAACTGTACTTGTGAAGTGTTTCCACAAATTCAGGCTTCAGAACAGCACCATGTACTCAATTCTTACATTGTTCTCTAAGGAGCTGGGACTCATTTCCTAAATATATATTGTTATCCTTCCCGAAAAACAAGGCTATAGGGAAATTCCATGTGACTTAGGATCCACTTATACATGAATATACCCATATGCCTAGCTAGATGCTAGCAATAAACTTAGGCTCTAGGTTATGTCAAGAAACCTAAAACTAAATATGTATCCAAAATCTTTAGAATCCAGATATAACCCAGGTAGCTCCCATGGGCTCAAGCTGTAGACTCATCTTAGTGGCCCCAGATATTATGCCTACTCTAAAAGTGTGTCTGCCCTTGAAGCACCAGGTTCATGGCCAATCATGATTCTAGTTAGGGCTCTTCAAACTCCAGTTTTAGTCTGATTCCCAGAGATTCAAGTTTCAGTTTTGTTTGTCTGTTCACATATGCTAAACTTGCTTGCTGGGGAACTCTAGAAGAAAGGTTGAAAATATGAGATGACAAAACCTAGAATCTAAAAATAGGTGTACTGGTGAATGGTTTCCCCAGACAAGTCAATTTGAATAGCAGAGCTGAATCTCCATTTATTTAAATATATAGACATTAGTGTAAGGCAAAAAGAAATCTGAAAAACGAAGGTGGTATAACACTCCACAAAGACAAAATCATATCTGAGTAACTGACACCAAAACAAAGGAATTTGAGAAACCATGACATGATCCATAACAGTTTGAAGCCTGTTAGTTTGTTAGTTGTAAAACATGAGAGAGAAAGAAAGAGAAGAGAGAGAGAGAGAGAGAGAGAGAGAGAATTTAATTGTATTGGGCAGATGATTAAAATTAACTCAGAAATGTCACAGTGGTTGATATTATAAAATATAGAAGTAAAAATCAGCTTCTGATATTGAACCAGCAGTTTGGGGAATAATTTGAGCCAAAAATCAAGTGAGTTGAACCAGAAGAGTCAGTTGATTAGTATAGCTCTAAGCTCAGTCAACAGTAAGTCTCAGAGGCTAAAACATTTTAGATTATATAAAGGCCAATACACTCTAGATATCTAGAACTAGGACCTTGGATTAAATTGACCAAAGAATAAACACCTTTGAACCTGAATCAATTGCTACTGCTGGCACCCAATGTATACATCAAGAGTTACATTTTTGTACCAATATTGTTGGTAGAAAGGAGAGAAGATCCTCCTCTCAGCAATCTTGATCTTATATTTTTTTCTCTAAAAAGTCTGAAAAATAATTGTACAACTGGAATAATTAACGACAGAAATGAAAGAGCTTAAGAAACAGGAGAAGAAAGAATGCATACAAGATATACAAGAAACTATCAAGATAGACAGTCCTTTTTGAGAGAAGTATTTAATTGTGAACCTACATAGTTACCTCTTTACAAATCTCTCCAGTTACCATGCAACAAATGACTGAAAATTGTGAAAATTCACAAAATTATGAATTAGGCTGGAAACCTATAAAAATTCTAGATCTAATATGATTTAAAGAGGCAGTACCAACCTATGGAATGCATTCACCCTATGAGAAACAGATATTAACCAATTGGACTATGAATAACAAAATTATCCCACAATACTGGAGAGATTTGGGGAGAATTATACTAGAAGCTGGTCCTTAGGTACAATGGTTGGCATGGTAGAGAGAAGAAATAACAATTATGGAAAATCGTAATACATCTAAAGGTGTTACTATTGTGAAAGACAAATTGTTAGGAAACAGTCAACATGCTGATTTATGAATACAATTGCAGTTTGATGACTATGTTATAGCACAATGTCTTGTAGTAGCTTTAAATGCCTGGGATAAGGTTGAAGAGCCAGGAAAGAGGTCTATATCATTGACAAAGATTATGCAAGGCTCAGGAGAAGACTTCACTGGCTTTTTACAAAGATTAACTTTAGCTGTAAACAGAGCAATATCAGATCCAGGTGCAGAACAAGTATTAATAGAATCTTTGGCATTTGAAAACGTAAATGGAGAGTACAAAAAATTATTAGACCTTTAAAAGCTCAATCAGTGTCTATGGTTGAATGGATTAGAATTATTGCTGATACAGGCCATAACAATTATGTAATTGAACAAGCAATGGCTCAAGGTCCTGGGTTTTAAAATGTCCAGTGTTTTAACTGTCAGAGACAAGGTCATTTAAAAAAGGATTGTAGGCATGTTATTCCTAAAGCTAAAGATAATCCAGAAAGAAGGCCTCAGACTTCTGGGATTTGTCAAAGTTGTGGAAAGAGTCAACATTGGGCTAATAAATGCCCATCAAAAGAGATATACTAGACAATCCCTTAGTGATGGGATGGGGAAATCCCTAAGGGGGCTTACTTGGTTCCCAGCAACAGAAAACATGAGCCAGTCATTCCCTGTCAGCAATAGAATAGCTCAACTACAGAGCAACTAGAGGAACCTGAACTTGGTATGGAGATTTAATGCATGCTACAACAGAAGTATTGCCCTACCTTTAGGCAAAACAGAGAGGGGAATAAGAATAGACTCCTAGCCTTAGACTGCATGATGATTTATTAACTTTAATTTTTTTGAATACCAATGAGGCAGGAACAAAAGCTACCAAAAGAACTTTGGACTGTAAGAAAAAACAAAACAAAACAAACAAACGTGGAATTAAATCAGCCTCTATAAGGATGTGTTAACACCAGAATGGAAGTCAGGGTATCTGTCACATTGGGGAAGAGGATTTGCTTATATTTCTACAGGAGATGAAAATCTGTGGGTTCCATCAAAAGTGATAAAGATTCAATCTGAGTAAGAAGCTTCCTAGATACCAACTGCTAACATGAAAGGCATGACTCAAAGAAGGAAGAGATGCAGAAAGACAACAGTGCAGGTGATTAAAACATCCCCCTGTGTGAGGACAACTCAAGAAACTGGCTGAAGAAAGAGAGGCAATAGTTTATCAGACTGGAAAACTTTGATGCTAAACAGACATTTGCTGAAGAGATATTGAAAAGAACTCTGTGGATGATTAGGAATGATGGTTGCTGCAGTTATGGAAGATCATCACATGACAGCTGAAGTGGATCTTCAAAAGGACATTCAGACAGTTAAGTTTTTGGGATTGAAAATTGTTCCTATTATAATAGTTAAACTTTGTTAAAACTATTTGCACAGGACAATTTATAACTTAAAGAGAAAGGGGAAGGTATAGAGGCACATTTAATCTTTTATCACATTTAGAGGCCTGTGTGATCCTGATTGAATGCAGAAAGAATGTTAGTCACACTAAACCTATCCTCTGTTTGTACTAATGTGAGGTGGACGGGAGTTCTGTGGTTAAGGCAACATAGTACATACTTTTAATCTTAATACTTGTAAAAAAAACATGTCAGTTCAGAAGTAGGTCACTACTCTCAGTTTATGTTTACAGAATGTGTACATGCCTTTAATCCTAACTCTGAGATTGAATCAGAGTGAAAAGTCAGCAGAGTCACATCTGAGATTGAATCACAACAAGAACATGCCCAACTCTCAGGATATAAAAGAAGGCTTTCCATTCACAGGGAGTTCAGAGAGACACAGAGGCAATCAGGCCATCTAGAGCAGAGACACAGAAGTAGTTCTGGAGAAGGATGAGTGAGAGTGAGCTAACATTGAGAGACAATTTAAAACATAACAGATCAGTTCAGTAAGAGGACTCAGAGAGTCATCTAGAATCAACCAAAGTTAGAAAAGTTCAGTCAGAAACAGTCAGCTGGATCAGGAGGTCAATTTGAACCAGCAACTTAGAGAAGAGTTTGATCCAGAACAACAAGTGAGTTAAATCAGCCAATCAGAAGGAAGAGTCAGTTGAGTTCAGTACAACTCTGAGGTCATAAGGAGCTAGTCAGAGTGAGTCAATCAGCAGTAACTCTAGAGGTTGAAACATGTTAGGTCCAACCTAGCATCTTGAAGATTAGATCATACATAGGAAGAAGCCTTCTAGTTCTAGGAATAAGATTTGATTGTGCAGAGGATAAAACTCTCTAACGACCAGGAATCAAATTAGCCAAAAAATAAACTGCCCTTTTCCCTGAATCAATGTCTAAAGCCTCTGGTTCTGGACAAGCAACTGCACAGATCCTTGGAATCTTCAGAGTGATAAGATTATCTTCAGTATGACAAGTAGATGATGGTGACTTGTGGTCCCTACATAGGTTTAAGATGAAGGTTGCTGTATGGAGACCAAAGAATGATTCAAGGTGTAACTTGAAACCCTATTCCTGAATCCCTGAATAGAGTTGAACAGATCAAGACAGAGACAATTACCAATGATAGATATAACTATTTATGGCTTCCTACTTAAATCTCTATAATACCTTTCTGGATGGATGAACACATTCGTGAGTGGTGGGGATAGCATACCCACAAGGGATAGAGAAATCTTCAGCAATTCTTCGGTGTCCCATGATCTCTCTTCTTAACTGTTCTGGAATTACATCTTTACAATAAACCAGAAAGAACAATAGAGTGTTTTCTTGATTTCATGGAGCCATTCTAGGAATACAATCAAATCTGTGGAGAAGGTCTTGGGAAATCATGAATTTAAACTGATTGTTAGGACAGCATGGCTTCATAGATGAGGCTTAACTTGTAGAGTCTGAAACTGACTCAGATAATTATTTTCACAATTAAATGAAATTATATGACACATTGTTGGTATCTAAAGATTTGGAAGTTTAGTTGGTATGAGAAAAATGTCTTAGATTTGATGTAAGAAGTGTTGTAGCAGAAATATAATCTAGTAGATCTTTTAAAATATATTTATCTAGTTCAAATTCTTTCCCCATGTTGCAAAGTAACAGTCATTTATAGATGAAAGATGACTACTATTGTCATCCATAAATGACAAGGTGCTCTCAAAGTCCATGACACTATCATTTAAAAGAGCAAATCATGCATCACAAGATGCTTTTGAGGACCATAAAAGGGAAAAATAAATGCTGAGTCTAAAAGTCAAATATTTATCAAAAGTCACAGATGTACTGAACAGAATATACCAAACAAGTTAGTTTTAAACAGAAAGTTTAATTTTAAAGATAGCACAAACACAACCTTATCTATACCTCCCTTATAGGTAAATGCAGAGAATGATGATTGACAAAGTAGCATATTGAATATCAGAAGTAAATGTCTGTTGGGATTATAACTAGTAAGCAATGCTCACTCTTCCAAGAAAAAAGTAAGTAAAGATATTACCACAGAGCATAAATCATTCATGGAAGCATCATGAAGGGTTTTTATCCTTTATTTTTTTTAGACATTATCATATTGTGTGCGAGTGTTTTGCCTGCATTTATGTATATGTACCACATGCATTCCTGGTATCTGCAGAAGACAGAAGAGCACATCAGATCGCCTGAGACTGAAATTATAGAAGGTTTGTAAACTGCCACATGGGTACTGGAAATCAATTCCATGTCCTCTGTAGGGCAGCAAGTTCTCTCAACCACTGAACCAACTCTCCAGCACATCATGAAATTTTAACTTAACTAATGACAACTACTTTCTTAAGACAACTCAGATAATTCAATTATTGGATAAATACTATATTTTCTGTCTTTGTAACTTATCACATAAAAAGACTACAGATTTCTTGGCATCCTCTTTCAAAACATAGCCTTATATAGTTCACTTGGATATATTCCTAATCAATAAGATGCCCCCTTAAAGGCATTTGTCCTTTTAAATCATAGTTTACCACTACTGTTGAACCTTCTGGTTTAAACCTATAAACCTACAACTCAGGTAAATACCAGAAGACATTGGACTTTTTCTTCTGTGTTTGGGAAAATTACTTTAGGAACTCACTGACATTTAACGTCACTCTCCAGTCTCTCTGTGGTAAGGATAGATGGATCTCATCTTTCAAGGTAAATAGGAAAAAAAAAATCACACCAGACTTTCAAAAGCTTAATGCTCTCTGAGTTGTATTATATTTCTAGCTCATATATATAAATTATCATACGTAGAATTTACAAAGAAAGAAATCGATATAAATAATTCCAAAGCGCAACTACAGCATATAATCGATAGTAATTGGTGTAATTGTTTCACTTTAGAAATCTCTTAAATTTATAAGCAGCAGTCATTTTCTCTGAAAGTTAGAAGAAAGGCATGTAATGATCTAATGCTTATTTGTGATTTTCTCAGCTGTAGCAGCAGTCTAGGATAAGATACTATCATTTTTCAGTAAATTGTTTCACTTGTGATCTTAGCTTCAGTTACTCTGGAAATAGAAGCTGAGACAATGAGCTTAAGTGGCTTATTTTAGACATGTGAGTTTAAGTAGCTTATTCCAGATCTCAGGAAACATTGAGCAATTGTGGCGAGAATAAAATGCTGAACAAACTCTAACTTTGGCTCTGACTTATGTAGAGCTCGAGAGCCACAACATACAAAGTCTTTTTTTCCTTAGAATTACCAGAGAACAGAGATCACGCAGTAGAATATCACTTTAAATTCTGGGAAGAGAAACATATTTGGAGAGATGCAGCAACTGATACGTTTACTTTGATTGGAAACCCCTAGAGTCAAGTTGGGAATTTCTATTGTTAACTTTGACAAAACAACAAACAAACAAACATAATCTGATGGTGATTTATTACTGTATTAGATAGAAACTTTTAATGTTTATGTATTTCTCAGTATTATGAGCTTTCCTTTCATAACCCTTCCTATGTTTTTATGAGGAATCCATCAGCCCGAAGTGTATACTCATGGGAAATGGAGAGAAGATTACCTTCTTTGCCATAGTTAATTTCTCCCCTGGAAGGTCTCCTGTCATGGTAAACTATAGAGGAATAATTAATTACTTAATCTAGCAACATGGCTACTCTGGGAAAAGATCATGTTGAAACACCTGTGTTACAGCTAGGAAGGGATCAAATCTAAGAGCCTGTATAAAGGGAACAAGTTCAGAGGCCAATGTGATCTGAATGGAATCCAGAAAGAATGTTAGTCAGACTAATTTTATCCTCTGTGCTAAGGTTAGGTGGAAGGAATTTCTGAGGTTAAGGCAACATAGCACATAGCTTCATTTTTAATACTAGGATTCCAAAAGGAAGCAGTCAACTCATAAGTAGGTCACTGCTCTCAGTTCATGGTTACAGAATGAGCACATGCCTTTAATCCCAAGTCTGAGACTGAATCAGGGTGAAGAGTTAGCAGAGTGAAGTCTGAGACTGAATCACTATGAAGACTCAGTCTCTGAGTTCAGAGAGATATGGAGAGTTCAGAGAGACACAGAGGCAGACTGAGGCAGGCACAGGCACAGAGGCAATTCAGCATCCGGAAGAGATTTACTATTAAAGGCACGTGCTACCACTTCCTTCTGAGTTGGGATTAAAGGCCTGTATTATGGTGCCTTAACCCCAGAAATCCCTTTCACTTAATGTTAGCACAGAGGACAGGATTAATGTACCTAACATCCTTTCTGCATTCCATATGGATCACATCGGCCTCTGAGTGTGATCACTTCATACAAGCCTTTGAATGTGATCCCTTCCTAACTATCACACGGGCCTTTCAATGTGATCCTTTGCTAGACCAATCATGCTGTTGGTTGAAAAGATTTAATGTTCCTCTGTAAATAACCTTAAACCAAACTAAAGATTCAAGAGGCTCAGACAAAACCAATTATAAATAAGAAAACCATAAGAACAAACATAAAGGTTGGTGATATCTAGACATAAAAAAAAATACTAAATTTTGCATAAGTTGTAGAAAAAGGAAAAAAAAAATCTTCTCATTACATGCCACGCCAATAATATTCAAAGTACTGAAAGCCACATTCTCAAAATGGAAGAGTGGGGACTCCTGGCATTCTCTTGCAACTCCAAGAATGTGAATGAGAATATCAGATCTCTGACCTCAGAAAGAAGTGAGACACATGGCAGGCAAGCAAGGGTCACAATAAATAGCAGATAGTCAGAGGTCAGAGGAAATCCAGAAATACTGAATGTTGGATTTACATAGGAAATGATACAGCCAATTTAGAGTAATGAAGAAAGTGATAAGAAAGAAAAAAATCCCCTTAATCTCCACTGTTTAGGCACAAACAGAGAAAGAAACTACCTAGATTTCAACCAAACCAGTATTTTAGATGTTATACTGAGAGGATGGATAGTATAGGGAAATGTACTAGAAGATCTGAGTGGCAGAAGGAAAAGAGACTGTAACTGATATAGTTAAAGATGCAGAGGAGACCAGCTTTAGTTGATGAAGGAACAAGTTACTTATTGAAGATGATGAGGGTTTGGGAGTTACTAGAGTAGATCACTTAACTACTCTCTTCTTTGAAAAGAGAAGAATATAAGAGGGTAGCTACTATGACCTGTGGAGCACCTTATTCAATCCTTTTAGTTGATCCTTTTTGTAATGAAAATGAATTTTCTAGAGCTTAGATAAGTGTTCATATTTTCTATACTTAACGTATACATATTTTTTCATTTATTGCAATGATGTTTTTTAAACTAGCACTCATGCTTTTCAAAAATATTAAAATTATAGGACATTTTAAGAATGGCATCAGACTAAAAGTCAATAATTATCACTTTTAATGTTTAAAAGTAAAATTGGTAATGAAACAAATATTTGTTTAACAATACGTATATCCGGAAGCATGCTATGCGAATTCAATGAAGATATTTTCATTTTCAAGAAAGAGTACAACTTCTCACTCCAACAATCTGGAAGAGCAATGGCTCCATTAACGAAGGGTTACTTGAAGGTTAAAATGATATCCTCAATACATGTGATTTGTTGCAAAATCTGTATGGTAACTAATAGAGTTGTAATTATTATAGATACAATAGTGCTTTGGGGAAAAGGAAATTCAGAAAGTGGCATAATGAACAAAAAACATATTAGAAAAATGTAGTTACATGAAAATGGGAGCTGAAAACACTATTAGTGTGTGTGTGTGTGTGTGTGTGTGTGTGTATGCATGCACAGATATTGAGAAGGGCTCTACTACTATGTTACATCTCTGAGCCCAAAGGACCTATTATAAACATAAATTGTAGACACAGAGAAAAGATAGAACTAAAAAATGAAACAACAAATTTCATTAATTTGAGCTAATTTCACTATGTAGCAGAATCATAAATTCTCCCTTGGTTGCATTTCATGGCTACAAAGGAAAATTACCTTGCTGTGAAAAAATAAGGTAAAATAATAGTCCTCAAACCTTTTAACTTTGCGCGTTCTCTGAAATATTTTCTCAAAACATAAGTATGACCCTGTAGGTGTCCATCACTGAGCCCCTAAACGCCTTACGCAGATTACCATGCAGTCACAGCTTCCAAAATAAGAGGAACAATATATGGAGGCCTGCTGTCCTTCCCATTAGTGCCAGCACGCTCTGTCCCTGTGGCTAATTCTACTTTGTCATGAATTCCAGATGGGATGATAGTCTGTGTATCTGATACATTGTTATCACAGCAGGAGAATACCATTTGGAAATAATCATATGTTTCAGGTATCCATAAAAAAAGAGTTTTTCTTTTTTTAGAAAACACAATTTTTTACTTGTTAAACAAAACTTCCAACTAAAGTTCGGGTGGATGAGACATGAAAAAAATGAGGGAATTAGTTTTTACCGAGTGCTGTATATGTACACCTCACTCAGACTTGCCTGGTAATAGGGAGCCTCAGAAAAATGCATTCTGTATAGATGAAAACAGGATGATAAGGAGAAAAATAACTTATTCAAATGGCAGAGTCTGGCATTACCTGGCACACTCTGAGCTACCTACTGAACCCCTTTCTATGCCTGAGTTATGCATTAGGTAATATGAGATTAATGTACTTTAGGTCACTAAGTAGACATATAACATCATATCAAGTACCAAATACTACTGACGCTTAAAAAGAAAGTAAAAATGTAATTATTTTCTCTTAAAATGTTAAATTTAGTTAAAATTAAAATGTTATTATGAAATGTTTAATTATACTATAATTTAATGTATCATAGATGTTCAGACACTGTATTTTAAAGTGACATTGTTCATATGGCATTTGTATTTATGAGATTATTCAAATGGTGCCTTGAAGATATAGTTAGTCTAATAAATAAAATAACAATGTAGTTTACCAATGCCATTGAAAGCTCTTTAAAGCATACTTATGCATATAATATAGCAAAATAAAGTATAGTGACTAGAATATGAATATATATATAAAATGAAGACATTTATAAAATTTTGCTATAATTAAAATCTAATCAAGATGTAGTAAGAAAACATAATTCTAAAATGTTGCACTGTATTCTGTTTAGGAATACTACTTTCTCAGCAGAGACCAGCTACCTGGATAGCCTGTATGTGATGAAACACAAATATCTCTGACCGGAACTCTTTTCCTTGCTATTTCTACAGAATACACGAATGAGACAAAGCCAGGAATGAACTGACTTTCCTGATGCTAAAGTAGTTCACATTTCTATGGATTATGTAAGGGATGCCTATAAGACATTTGTGTATTGTGAGATCCCTCTTCTAGACAAAGAATTGTAGACAAATAAGAACTTCTGAGAGACAGAGATCATCCTGAGTGTTATCTAATTGGTTATCCATAACAAGTGGTCAGCCCTAAAATTATAAGCATACAAGCAACACTACACAGACCGGTTGGTTTTATACATGTGTGTTCAAATATATATGTGATCATAACAAAGAAAAAGAAGCCATGAATATGAGAGGGAACAATCCTGAGGCCAAGGAAGGGGTTGGAGAAAGGTATTGGGAAGGGGTAATTATGCAATTATATTTTAACTTAAAAAATTAAAACAAAAATTTAAAAAGAACACATATAGGGATAAAGAAATAATCACAAAACAAAGAAAATTTGAATAAAAACAACCTACAGGATAAGAAATCATCCATGAAGATTATCAGAAGGATATATGTTGGTCACATGAAAATTGTTTTCCTTAATGTTGGTAGCATTGAAAACTGATATGTTTTGACTATGAAATGTGAAAATCATATTTTTGTACTGAATAAGTCATACTTTAAAAAACAAATGAGACTCTAATTAAATACCACAACTTTGATTCATAAACATTGCCTTGGAAATAACGTTCTATGGACATCTACATATATCTGCATATCATTTAAGTGAATGAAATTCTCCTACATCTATACATGCCAATAAATAAATGTGCATCATTGTTCCTACAGCTGCAGGGTAGTTCATTGCATAAGGTAAAATGTCATTATTAAAAGCTGAAAATGATTGGGTTTATATTACACAAAATTTGAAGAAAAATTTGCACATTCTCAGATTCACAAATATTTTAAATTAAACTGAATCACTCACATCAAATATTAGCACACAGTTGAAAAGTCTATTTCTTTTTCAATAGCATAACTCAGTGCTGACTCACAGCTGTTTCATAGAACTGAAGACCCAAGAATAGACTGACCTGCCTTTCAACAAAGATCAGAGCTCAGAATAACTTTAGCCGGACTAAAGGTGAAAGTGTGTCTAGAATTAAACATGTACCTAAAAAATGGATACTTGCAGGTAATGTCCTTTGTCAAGATTTCATAAGAGTGAATAATACTTTTACTAATCTAACATGTTTAATATAAGTAAGTAACTTTATTAACACATTTTATACTATGAGAGTTGGAAATTTTGATATATTTTCCATTGTCAAATAATTTATATTTTTTATTTATCAATTAATTTTTAAATAAGATGATCTTCAGGAGTGTAACCATAAGCCATCTCCTCAATATAATTAAAGAGTTGAAAGAACTCATATCTAAGTGTATCTACCAAGTTGATAATGTATCCTGAGATTGACCTATGAATAGACGTAGTCTTTATGACCAATTAGAAACAAAAAGATTCCAGTTTATATGATTTTCATGTGAGTCTCCTAAAAAATTAGTTGGAAAATCAAACTTTTATTTCCAATATTAAGTAAATAATTCATTCCAAGCTGAATTGATACTGGCATTCTGAATAAGAAGCATTAATAATAATCTATGCAGCAAATTCTAAGTATAACTTTGAATTAACTTACTATATATAACTTAGTATAACTCAGGTTATCCAACATCACATTATTATTAGTTCATTTAACAAAATAAAAGTCTTAACTCATAGTCCTCAAGATGGAACAAAGACCAAATGAGACTACTTCTCAAATTTGATGGTCAAATTTGGAAAGAAACAAATAATTTGAACATGGTAGTATAATCATAGCTTTCCAGAAGTTGAGGCAAAATAATACCAATTTGAGGCCATCTGTATTTATATAATATAACCAACCCAGTGTCCAAAACAATTAAAATTATCCAAACACAAGAAAAATCTCCAGCAACCTCCCAAAGCAGATAATAATATTTTTTGGAAAATATGTAGAAAATTGGAATGTGTTTATTTTGATAATAACTTTAATCTGCAAAATCTTCAAAGCCACAATAGGAAACGACATGGCAATGCCATCCTTACATTATTTAACATAAAGTTCCTGGGTGTTCCAACAACTTTACCCTTATATTTTCACTCCAAACTTCTATACAGATATCAGGAAGAAAGGAAATAATCTACCTCAAGATCGAACTATAACACGCTTGTGTATCTACTCAAAGGAAATTTTATTTTTACCATAGAGACACTGCTCAATCATGTTCATTGCTGCTCTATTTGTAATATACAGGAAATGGAAATAATCCAGATATCCTTTAATAGAAGAATGGATATAGAAAATGTAGTACATTTCTACAACAGAATATTACTGAGCCGTTGAAAATGAAATTATTTACTTTGCAAGTAAATGTATGTTCTAGAAAAATAATCATCCTTAGTGAGGTAACCCAGACACAGAAAGATGATATGGTATGCTTCATTTATTTGTGGGTATTATCTGTTAAGTCCGTGATAAACAAACTACAATTCATAGAAACACAGAGTTAGGTATAGAGTAAGGGACTGGGGCAGACAGATAGACATACATAAGAAGAGGGAAATAGAATAGTTATAGATGGATAGGGATGGGTCCGGAATAGGAGGATAAAGTTTAAGGAAGATAAGGGATGAGTGAAGGAATACAGGGAGAGACAGGTAAAATTAAGGGCCATTTAAGGGGTTCTATGGAAAGTTAATGGAGTAGATGCTTCCTAAAATATATACATATATGAAGGCAATACAAATATGAAATTTCCAAATAATGGGAGAGACAGAGTCCCACTGGCCATTCTTGTCACCAAAATGAAACTTCTAGTACTGGGATTGGATCACATCTACTTGAGTTGTTGGCCAAACAGGTCCCATTCGTATCCCCAAACAACTAAAAGTAAGGTTCCTTTGCTGAAGACAACACGTGCACAACTCATTGAACACTGAGATGTCAAACTGGTGCCAACATTCACTTCAATGTGCAAGCATCTTCTCTGGTACAGGAAGATTCTTTGCAGCTACCAGAAGAGAAATGTAAATCAACCTAGTCAAAAGCCCTTTGATCTACAATGATGTCCTGTCTGCAAGATAAACTAGGGCAATGGTGGCATAAACTTTTGGGAGTAACTGACCAATAACTGACTTGACTTAAGACCCACTCCAAGAGACAGAACCCATACTCAATTCTGGGTAACCAAGAACCTGAGACTATGTCACCCAGGGACTTAGGGCAAAAAAGGAATACTACAGTCCTAAAAAAAATAAATAACAATAAAATGACACCTAGTGACATGCTGCTATACTCAATGATCAGTGCCTTGCCAAGGTATCATCAGTGAAGCTTCCTATCGAAACAGTGGGAACAAATAGGGACCCACAGACAGACAGACATTATACAGACTGTGAGAGACTCTGGGATACTTAGCCCTAAATACGATGTCTCTATCAAATTATTTCTCTCAGGGCTCAGGAAAATCTACAGAAGAGGAAGCTGAAAGAGTGTTAAGAAACAGAGGGCATGGAAGACACCAAGAAAACAGAATTGTGTGATTATCCCAAAAACTGTTGCACCATAAACCACAAAATACTTGTCAATGGAGCTATTCAAATGTTAAAGATTCAGTGCTGATGCTGATAGAAGCTCATGTATAAGTGACACTGAGAGGTCTGGAGAGATGGCTTAGCTGCTAATGGCACTTATTGCTCTCCCAGAGGACTTGGGTTTAATTCCCAGCACCTACCTAGTGGCTCACAACCATCTCTAACTCCAGTTTTGGGGGATCTGCTGCCATTTTTATGGCCTCTGTAGGCACAAAGCACCCACATTGTATACATACATACATGCAGGCAAAACAAACATAAACAAATATGTTTCAAAAAATGAAAAATAGGACAGCTGTTTTCATTAATCTGGGCTGTTATAATTAAATGCTTTCAGCTGGATAACCATTAAACAAACAAATTTATAGTGTAGGAACTGGTAAGTCCTAGATGAAAGTGCCAGTAGAATGAGAAGGACCCATCTCTGTTAAAAAGATGGATCTTTCTTTCTGTGTCAGCAAGTGGTAAATGGGGCTAGGCAGTGAGGACAGCATTTCATTAGTTTTCCTCCATCTCTTCCTCAGAGCTTACTTCTCTCCTGATGGCTGACCTGTCGACACCATCACATACTGTTTGGGTTTGAACATATGGATTTTAATAACAAAGGCATGCATATTATAACAGTAGCAGACAGTAGTCTTGGCTTGCACATGGCTCTTATTTTATCAAGCTGATATTTATAAACCCAGCCTGTGTGTAGATAAAATTTCTTGTGAGAAAAAATGTGAAAGAGTTCAGACTGAAGCTTCCATTTCTGAGAATAAGTTTATCATATTACTGGAGACAGTCTTCCTGTTTAACAGAAATGCTGAACGTAATTTCAAATCCTTTTCTCAAAAACACTGCAAAGGAGGTAAGAGAATAAGAAATACAGACAAAAATGAAACTGAAACCAACAAAAATATAAAAGTACAAAAGCTGCTTTGCCCAGAGTGAGTCTCTTTGGATCTCAGAAGTATGGACTATACGCCTCCGTAGCAAGATGTGTAGGCAGGAATCTCAGCAATGAGGGTCTCACAGGGGAATCTTGCTCCTCAAAATTCGCTTAAAAGCAAGAAACAAACAAACCTCAGGAAAACTTTACCACCTGCAAAGAGTGAGCAAGTCCTGACACCAATCAAAGGGCAACAAAAAGGCAACTGTTGCATAGCAGAAAAGGTTAATACTGAAAATGTCATTATAGATCCGAAATCTTCAGACCGTCTTCTTAGAAAAGCATCAGTGATCATTTGGAGATGGGCACATCACACCTGTCCTCAGGTAAATTCTACAGATGACTTTCCAAAGACTTGGGGCAACTCAAATCAATGACAAAGTAAGGCAGATAGGTCACTGAAATGTAAGCTGTTAGCAACTGAATGAGATCTGAGTATATCTTATGAAGCTATTGAGAAGGAAAGAGAATATAAGAAGAAACAGCAAGAGCAGTGCAAGAAATGGCCAGCTCTCAGGTTTGTGTTCCTATGCCAACCTCTAAGTCACCTTGGATTGAAGGCTGATTCTAGAACTATAGTTATACAAGCAAAGATGTGTCTGAAATTCCATGGAGTGATAAGAACTAAGAAAATACTTGAAAACTGGTAGGTCTCACACTGGCTGCACTGTAGACACATTTAGCATTAAGTGAGCAATGATATTTGAAATAGAGCATTAGCTAAACTGGGTATCCAGGACTATGGTTCAAATAAATATACAAATAAATATACAAATAAATAAATAAATATAGGGTATGAAAACAATACTTTGCAATAGTATGATGAAAATTTATATGAAGAGATAATTATAGAATCGGAATATGCCGTTTTGCAAGCATCACAGACACAGCTGATTCAGCAAAAATCATGAACACTTAAAATTATGAGTAAAATTTGACAGAAACGTGATTTCAGAATATCTGCACATAACATGGTCTCTATTTACAAAGGTAACAATATATATGTTTATAGTATGCACAGGTACCTGGCAGGTAACAGTTGCTAAAGCGATCAAAGTTAATATTCACTGTATGGGAAAACTTGTTTTTTGTGCCTTTAGATAAAATCTATAGAAACAAATACTTCAAACTTCCATGGCATTCTTAAGAAGGATTCAATATGAGCTTAGAATGAGGTACTTCTATTGAAAGAAAATGATCACAAGCTAACAATTCGTAAACTAGAAAAATATTTAAGATAGCACAATATTATTTAAAGCTGTAAGTAAAAATTCATAGTTACTGATCATTTGCAGCTACATGAATTTTAGTCCACTATTAAAAGAATAACATTTTTATATAATCAGTTCAGAGGTTACAGCAGCTACCTTTTAATGAGTCCTTTGTCATGTATAGCTAGTTCATCAATAAACTCATTGCTGTTTTAAAACTTCTCTTTAATAGCACTAATCTGTAGTTCTAGATTGCATAAATAACCATATCAATAGGAAATCACTAGTGTTAGGAATAGCAAAGAAAGGGCAACACAGAAATAATACATAAACCACAGCAAAGAGTCCATGTAATGTAAAATAAAGTAACAGAAGAATACTATCTACAGAAAGAAAAAAATGGATAAAACTCATGCTATAAAATATGGAGGACAAAGCTCTTAGTAACTGTTGGGAGTTTATATCCTGAGGCAGCAACACAGGAAAGCTATTCTCAAAGGGTTTGACTAAATTAAGCATTCATAGCCTTAGAACTCACACATTCCACTGCTGAGATAATATTTCAGATAAATTCTTTCATAAGTCTTACAAAATTTGGGGTTGTTTATGACAGCATGAAGTAAGAGACATCTAAATGTGTGCATTCTGGGGAAATGGATAACAAATATGAACGGATTCTGTTGACAATGTGCAGCATGAGGAGGCATAAGCTTGATTCAGATAATCACAGAAAGGTCTGAAACAGAAGGAAACCCTGCTATTGTACCAGTTGTACAGATTTAAATATTCAAAGATATATTAAAATATCACATTGTCTAACACTACTACATGCTTAAAAGTTATTAAACATTTTAATATTTAAGATTAGAAGTAGCCACAGTAAATCATAAATGATATAAAAATATAAAAGTGTGAGATTTTATATAAATAAATGATAATGTGCCACAAATTTGGGATAGTATGATTAATTTATTCATTGATATATACCTGTCAAAGAAGGATGATATCTGTAATTAACAACTACCAAAGAGGAAGTTTTGAGATCAATGACTCTGCATTTTTGTTTGCATTAGGTGCTTTCATTGTGAATTATTTTGTGATATATTAAAACACCAGAAGGGTTTTTTTTTTTTTGTTTGTTTGTTTGTTTCCTGATACAAGTATTCACTTAAAACAAGCTTTTCAAAACTAACTCTGAGGGAAAGCAGTAGCATTTCAGTGAACAGTTCTAATTTTAGTTTTCCTACTGGCCTTTTGTTCTTTTGAAAACTTAAAATAAGAATTGAATCGTAAAGAATCCAGTTAAGTCCACATCTTTTAAACAAAGTGAAGTCTTGCTGTGTCTATAATTGCCCAAATGAAGCTCTTTGGATAACTAGGGCCACCCACTGGCCAAAGAACCAAAGAATGATAGACCTTCCATGGTTTCTCTTGGATAGAAGAAATAGATACTTTACTATGATATGGATAAAAGAAGAGAACAAATTGCACCATTAATTGGAAAGTTGCAACACAACTTTGATGAATTTATAGAACACTGAAGGAAAAGGTGCTGTAGCAAATTCTCTTAAAGAAATACTAATCCTTGATGGGTTCAGTGTTCTTGAACCTGCTTATTTTTCTCTATATAAAAAGATTGAAAGAATAAAACCAAGTCCCTGTCAAGGCTAGTAGAATTTATTCTCTAAGAGTATTAGAACTTCTGATTCTACAAAAGGGTTTACATTATTTCTGTGGCATTATCTGAAAATTTGAAAATAAAACTATCCTCTAATAACTTTCCCCATACCTCCTACATGCATTTTTTTATTATTTTGTTTAGTTTTTAGTGAGGCTAGCTTCACATATCAAAACATCCTTTTCCAGATGTAATTGTGAAAACAATTGGAGACTTTTAAACAGTGTTTCAAATCAAGAATTACCATCACAGAATTACCATCTGTATCATTACATAGATTTTGATGTTTTAGGCATAGGCCTGGGACTCTGCATGGTTCAAACAGCCATGATCAACAAAGATGTCCTGAAATGTAATAAGAATAGAAAATTGAAACCAACTAGGGAATTTTGAGGGGCATGTGACCCTGACCATAAAATTATTTTAGTTGCTATTTCAAAACTGTAATTTTGCTACTGTCATGAATCATAATGTAAATATATGATATGTAGATGGTCTTAGGCAACCCTGTGAAAGGATCATTTGGACTCTCAAAGGTGTTGCAACCCACGTCATGTTGAGAACAACTGATACACGCACACACACACACACATATATATATATATATATATATGCAGAGAGAGAAAGAGAGAGAGACATTTAGTGGAATCTATAGATAACAGGACTAACAATTAGCTTATTTAGAAACAACGATTATATAACCAGATGATATTTATGCATACATAATATTAATAAATACATCTCAGTAAAAGGGAAATAAAAAAACACACTAATTTTCAAAATTTAAATGAGGTAGGCTGTGAGTCCTACAATTATTCACTTCAATAAGAAATTACTTCTCCATGATCTGCATGTGCATCCAGGTTGTATACAATCTGTTCATATTGTCACGTTAAAATATATTCTTGCCTGTCTTTTCCCATCCTTGACTAGCTTTCAGAAACCTATGAAATATAGTAAAGCTTGCAAGCACTGTATTTTGGAGATTAGAAGGCACGTGGTTGCAGATTCTTACTGCAGCACACTGATTATATTTTAGTTTCTTTTTCCCCTAGCTTACTTCTACAAATTGAGGCTATAGTTAAACAGATCTTATATTTTATTGTGTTTTTTCCAGTTTTGCTGATGTGTCTGGTAAAAATTACAGCCATTTTTCCACCCAAGCTGGATTCCATCATCTAGTAAAATGGTTTATTCTCAGAGAAATCTTCTCAGAGTTTCAGAGAACCAATTTAGCTCTTTAGGAGTGGATGGAAGGTGACTCACCATGAAATATTGATATTAAAGTGTGAGGCTAAAGTGCTCTCAATTGTGTACTAACAGTTTTCTTTTTAAATCCAGTCTAGCACTCTTGAACTTCCAGAAGGATTCATCATTTGACTGTTTACTAATGCAGAATTCTGCCTTATCACCTTACAAAGAAAGAGATTTGCCTCAAATCATTAAACATTTAGGTAAATACATGTGCACATTTAATCCTGGTCCCAAAGCTGATTCAGTACTCTATCAAAGAAATCCAAATATTTTTTTTAATAAGGAATTCTCTCTGCTTTGAAACCTAAAATTGTGAGTTAACCAAGCAGATCACATATTTATCTCCAGTTACATAATTAATTTATAATATTTTAAAACTTATTCACAATGAATATCTTTAGAAGATTTCAAAGCATCTACTAAATAGGGAAATTTATTATCACAGTTATCAGTAAGTGAATTTGAAAGTAAGTAGATATTGAATGGTATAATTATATATTATATAAATAATAAAATTAGGCTAATGATGCATTAAATTATCATAAATAGCTGTAAAATGAAAACTAACAAACTGTGTCCAGTTTACATTTGAAACACGATATGTTCCCAGACTAACTCCAATCATATAAATTCACTGTATTTAACATTTCTCCATCAAACTTCCTACTTTATACATTCTAGGCCATGGCCATGTTTTCAGACTCTTCGGTTTTAATTGATCTGCTAAGCTTCTTTTGAGATATAATGTTCACAGTGTTGACATTGACCTTTCCTAACTGAAACTTCAATTACTTCGTGTTCTGTTAAACTTTTATAATTCCTTAAATATTTAAGATAAATGTCAAGATGCTTAATTAAGCACAAACACCATTTATAACTCCTTATCTGAGTTCTACTTTAAGAGCTACCATTTTCTGATCCTGTGTTCCCAAAAAGTCAGCATCTCACATCATTCTGAGCATGCACAGTGTCAATGGAGTAAGTGAAGGAGAAGAAAGAGGTTAACAAAAATGTAGGAAAACCCAGCAAAAAAATATTCCCAAGAGTAATTCGAAATGAAAAATTTTCCACAATCTTACAAGTGAAGTTCTCTGATAAACTATCAAAAGGTATTGCCGTCCTATATTCCAGATACAAGAATCAAGATAGAATGAGAGCCAGTGTCCCGTCTTAAAGACAGTTCAGTGTTAAAAAAGATACCAAACAGTTGTTGGGGGAATTAGCCATCATTACTGCCTTGTGGCTTCTTGTATCTATCTTGGAACAATTGCTGTGTCCTTTGCTTATCCTTTAAAGTTGTGGCCTAAAGTTATGTTTCACTTATATCTCTCCAGAGTCTCCTGCTGCTCCAGGCACCTAGAATCCACAGTGAGTAAAATGGGATGTTGAATGATGCTGTGATCCTGGTTTTTCTCACAATCCACTTGTCTAAAGACAGCTTATGTACTGTACATACATATTTCAAAATGACATTTTAGAGACTGAAGGCTCTTGGTATTTATATGACTCAGAACATGGAAAACTGACAAGAGGCCGTAAACCAACATGCCACAGTGACACAAATACACAATAACAAAACAAAGCCAAAAGCATGTGACTGTTTCTCTGCATTCATCTCTTCATCTGTGAGTCCATGACTCAGCGATCCATTCATTGCAGAAAAAATTATGTGGTATGAAGAATCTAAGAAAACACAAATATCCATGCTAGATAAAATACTGAAAAGTTTTACAGTATTTAGTTTGGACAGTTTCTTCCTCTAGCATTATTTTAACGTTCTAAAATCGACATGTGTTTCTGAGTTCCAAGGTAAAGCTCAGAATTGGGACAACTTACTGTCTCTTCTTGAGACAATAACACACTGTTACAGGGGCTACAGGACTTTGAAAATGTCAGGGCCTTGATAGACCAGATTTTTTCTTGTAGCTAAAATTCTACCTAAACAAAGGCCATGCTCAAAAGCATATTTATGAACCCAAAGAATATGCAAGAGCAGCTATGCAGGTGAAAGGACCTCATTTACATATGTCAAATTAAGTCCTCATGTTCCTAAAAGGTGCCAGAAATTTAAGTGGGTTTTAAATAGGTCAGAAAAATCTACTCAGTTTTCTAAAGGCTTCTCAGCCACAGACATGTGATTCTGTCATAGGCAGCGCTTGAGGAAAGGCCAGAAATGGCTGCTCTGTGCTGAATAAATTCTCCTTAGTGACCTTTCTATGACAACTTTCTCATTTCCTATAATGTGGAGACAATTAGTGTTAAATTACGTGTTTGTGGAGCAAAGCAGCAAACTTTGAAGCAGACCTTTCACTAGAAAGAGTGTTAGGGAATGTGTAAAAACAGTTCCAGACAAGTAATATAATTGTAAAATGCCCAGCTCCTTCATTTAACAAAGGAGAAAATGGACATCTAAATACCTTCCCCAATACGATGAGTGTGACACAGCAATTCTGGAAATATTCTATTTCTGGGGCCCACAATTAAATTCTCAGGCTAGTAATCTTTTCAGCAACATGATGACTTGTATTTCTAAAAAATGCATTTCAGCCACTGTCCTATTTATCAATCATTCACTTAATAGTCATTTTTTGATATGATCCCAACCCTATACCAAATATTGAAATTAGAGAAACTTTATGTCTATTTGTAGCGTAAAAGAATAGTAATGTAAGTGTGGTAGCTTAAATAAGAATAGGCAGAACAGGCTCATATGTGTGAATGCTTAGTCATCAGGGAGTGCCTCTACTTGAAAAGGATTAGGGAGGTGTGGCTCTGTTGAAGGAATTATGTCACTGGAGTGAGTTTTAAGGTTTCAAAATCACAGGCCCAGTATTTTTCTCTCCCTGCTGCCTCAGTATCCAGATAGAGAACTCTCAGCTCCTTCTCCATTGCCATGTCTGACTGTGCTATCGTACTCCTTGTCATGATTATAATGGACAAAACATCTGAACGTAAAACCCCAATGGAAAACAAAATTTTTTAAAATAAAAGTTTCCATGGTCATGGTGCCTTTTTTTTTGATAGCAATAGAACACTGATCAAGACAGTACATTTCTACCCTCAAGGAGGACAGTACCCTGTGTTGTTTTATTTCTAGGAAATGAGTAGTGAACAAGCAACAACAACAAATATCTTTCTTATTACCTTGACTAATAATAACCAGGCTGCGAAGCATGTTTAACTTAATGTATACATTAAGTCTTTCAGAGATATAGAGGTCAATGAATATGCTAAAAGTTTGTGAGCAGAAAGGTCATAGAAGAACTTAGTAATGGAGCCAAATTAGAGGCAAAGAAATGATCAGCAAAGAGAAGAGAGTCTCTGTTGAACTTCAAGCAGTCATCCTATGCAATCACTGGGAATTATGGAAATAGCCTTGGGAAGTGATGGAGGTGTCACAACCTACTTTTATTTAAAAACAAACAAAACCAAAGAATTAGCAGAAGTTTGAATGAAATGGTGAATAGATGGTTTTAGTAAAACTACATATTTTCAGTCTCTTACTAAATTTTACTCTCTATCATAATGGAAGAAATTTGAAAATATCTTGACTATTACATTAATTCCTTTTGCTTTTGTAGCCATTGATGCAGATACCAGATGTAGACACTGATTCAAAGCAAATGACAGTTTAATCTTTGGCTACTTTAATCACTGATTCTAGTCCTTCATCCCTGGAGCATTTCAGACTCTATAAAATCTATTCCTAAGCCTAGAGCTAGAAGGCTTCAGCCTCCATACAATCTACAACTTTTAAACTCCTAGTCTGGACCTAGAAGACTTCAGCCTCAGCCTCTTGAGACCCACTGCTGACTGAGCCACTCTGACTAGCTCTTCCTGAACTCTGACTGTTCTGGTTCAACTCATTCACTATTCTGGCTCAAACTCTTTTACAAGATGATTGGTTCCAACTGACCTTCTCAGCTGGCTGACTGTTTCTGACTGAATTATTCTGACCCTAGCTTACTCTGACTGATTCTTTGATTACCTCAGACTGAACTGCTCTGCTATGCTTCATACCGACTCACTTTTCCTGTGTGATACTTATTTCTTCTGCTGAGCTGCCTCTATGTCTCTGTGTCTCTCCTCAATATCTCATTGCTCACTGTCTCATTCAGCCTCCCTGTTCCTCAATCAGACTGCTACATTGTCTCAGTGTCTTCTCCTCTGTCTATTTGGTTCAGACTGCTTGCTTCATACTGCCTGCTATAACTCTTTTGTAACTGACTCTGCTCTTAGTTGAGAGCCTGCTTTTATATCATGACAGTCAGGTGTATCTTCACTCTGCTAACTCTTGCTTTGATTAGTCAATTTGCCTGTTGTCATCTCAGAAGTCACTTTTTGAGTGACACTCTTTCTGAGCTCTTCTCCTTATGTCTGCTTCCACATTCTGTTTGTCTTGGGGATTAAAGGTGTGGACCACCACAGCCTTCAGATATTGGGATTAAAGGTGTGTGATACTGCTGACTTCTGAATACTGGGATTAAAGTATGTACCAACATTCTTAACATTCTTTCTACTTTCCATGTGAACTACACAGGCCTCTAAATGTGATTCCTTCATATAAACCCTGGAATATAAACCTATTGTAGAAGTTTATTTTTAGTTGTGTTTAAAATATTGTTTTGTGCACTGTTAGGTGAGGATCTGCCTAGGTCTTAGCCTTTTGTATTGTCTACAGGTGTTAGATTTCTGTGGGAGATGTTTGATTGTTTATGATCTGCACTTGAGGAGTTCTTAGTCAATAAAAACACCTGAGCTTAGATGCTCTGGGTTCTGCTGTCCAGTATGGCCTTGGCCATGACAGTGTTTCCCTCTGTTGAGGTCTGGAAGTGTTTGTGCCAAAGAATATTCCTCCTTGTCATCCTTGCTGAGAGGCTACAACAGCCTAAAAACCACAAGTGGTGCCTGTGACATGGGACCTAAAGTCATGCTTATCCAATGTGAAGTCAAGGAAGAACAAGAAAGAAACCCCCAGACCTCAGAGTCTGGCAAGTAAGCATAGTTCCTAGAGGACAGAGATTTTATAAATATGTAAAAATAATGAGTAGATGTCTCCTGAAGGAAGAGGAATTTGAGAAAGGAAATGAGCCTCTATGAAAAGAAGATTGTGAAAATTAAATGAGAAAGAGGCCTCAAAAGTGAAAGCCATGGAATAGAAGCCTTTAGAGAAAGAAATTTTCATGGTAAAAACAAAAACTTCAGCTGGGAGCAAGAGAGAAGCAAGGTTCCATGGTTTTTCCTGATCATGGAGCTGACTCTCCTTACTGCCACTGATAACAGTCAGGGCACAAGAAATGGAAACAAGAGCACAGTGTTCTGTAAACTGAGTTTGTTGATGACTTTTTATGTGTGTGAAGCTCAAGTGTGTCTTGTGTTTCAGGTCTATGAAGAAGAGTATGTGTTTCCCCATAGAGGTGGCAAGAAAAAATGCCAAACTGCCAGAATGTTTCAACCAGAGATACTTCACACCTGCCCAGGACCCCCTGCTGTTATGGAAGCCACTGCTTGGAGTCAAAAAAGCCACTTAGTTAAACTGATCAGATTTTTGTTTGTTTCTTTGAATTGTTTGTTTGTTTCCTGGAAACCTGACTAAGAGAAAGAGAAGCTGTCCAGATGCTTGTGATGGTGATGAGAATTCCACCCATGAATTCCATACCTTTTCTGCAGACAAAGTGATCAATTATTTTTCCAGCAAATTAGACTCTATCTTAAACCTGCAAAGTGTTTCCTCAAGGTCAGCACACAGAAACTGTGTTCCAGAACTGGCCAAGTTTGTATCTCCTACTGGTAGGCAAATTTGATTGGTAACTGGACATAGATAATGTTTTTCTAATGTTCAAAGACATTGTGAAAAGACTGATAGAAGCTTGGTTTCATTAGGTCCTGTGTATTAGCAACCCTCATGAATATTCCTTATGTAAATAGTCTTGCTGGTGTAGTGTTAAATTGTGTGGTAGAGCAAAGCAATTTTTAGATTGGCTTATACAGAAAAGGTGATTCTCGTAGACGTTCTGAATCAATAAAAACACCTGAGCTCAAACACTTGGGGTTCCACTGTCCAGGTTGGTGCTGGCCATGATGGTAGGTGGGTAGTTCCCTCTGCTGAGGTCTTGCAGACTTTGTACATATGAATATACCTACTTGCCGTTCTTGGTGAGCCACCACAGTAGGTATATAAATACATAAACCCTTCCTAGCTTTCACACAGGCTTATTCCTCTACAAGCCTTAGTATTTTTTATAATCTAAACAAATGGATAAATAATTAGAAAATACTCAGTGTTGGTAAAATCATACACAAGTTACCATATTCTTAAATAATTCTTACATATCCTGTTTTCAATTCATGTTCTCCCAATTTTCAACACTCAAATCAAACATTTTATCTCATCATTCAGAATGAGTATTTATCGTGTATTTCTCACATTAATCATCTCTATATTAAAACATGTATTACTTCCTCATATTGATTAACCTTAAATATATATATATATATATATATATATATATATATATATATAATTTTTAAAGTCCTCATCTCAGTTTCCTTTATTTTAAAAATATAATTTTATATAATTTATGACAAAATAGTGCTCTGATTAAAATGGAAAATGCAAAGTAGCAAAATTCAATAATCATAGACCTTCTGAAATTATTTCATGGAATCTTGATGCTCATATGTATATATTCCATGAAGCTATGTACCTCAATGTGAAAGGTGATTAAATATTTATTTTGGCAGTTAATATTATATCTTACTGAGTAGATACAATCACTTTACTTAAGTATGGGTGTTTCATCCTACATGTCATTGGTTATGGGGTTTATTATTCATTTTTATGAAATTATTAAACCTGCAAATAACACATAAACATACCAATTCTGTGTAAAGTTTTCCAAGTAGGAGAAACTTTATTTCATCAAATACTACTTCTAAATAGAGTCACTTGAGAACCCTCACAAATAATAATCTCTTATGTGTTCCTCTTGACTTACATATTTTGCTACCAAATATTTTTTTTTTTGAAATGCCAATGGATATCTGCCTCCTTGGTCTCTAAATGACAAAACAGAGAGAAAGGGAAACAATTTGTTATGTATTAGTATTTAGAAAAACATGATATTAAAACTAATAGCATAGAATGATCAGCTCAAATAAAAAGGAGCATAAAGCTTTATTATCTCAATTTCATTAACCAAGACATTTAGTTAACAAGTTGATGTTACCTGTGAACAATTTAGAAATTTGAATCCTCTGTGAAGCTACAAATATACAAAGGAAGGAAGGACATGCCATTAGTATGCAGGAGAGCTGGAGTATTGTCTTTCCTTTGGCACTATTTTTGATGTTTCATACCTGACAGACTGTGCTGCATCTTACCATTTAATTGTTAACATAATTGGCCACTTACATTTTGTGACATCCCCAAAACTGAACATCTGACAACTGTGTACACAGACTCTGTACTGCAAATCTGTGACACCATGGTGCCTATCACTTAGTATCTCCCACCAGTATCATATTCTTACTATATGCTTGAAGTCTCTAAACATAGCATCACATGAGGAAATGAACTATGAACAAGTGAAAGCAATATTTGGCATTTAATAAAAATTTTAGAGGCATTTGGCATAGAAACACATAGATGTTTCTATATAATATAATAGGTTAATATATAATATATAATAGGCTGATTTTTTTTTGGCAATAAGAACATTTCCAATATTAGAGAGAAATAATGATAATGATCAACTATGGCTTTCAGAAAGATCATTAAATATAAAAGCTGTAGGCTATGTGTTTTTTATGCTTTAGTGAGTATGTGATCACGTAAGAAACCACGTGCCTCAGTGGAAGAAACAGCCACAAACAAATATCTCATCTCTAACTGCTAATAACAAATAGACATTTCTCATGACTAGATATGAAAATCAATTATAGCAGGGATTGGAAAAAAATCTCTCAAAAGATTAAAAAAATTGGAATTTGTAGATCATATAGTATTTAACTTCTCAAATGAGAACTAGTAATAATTTTAAGAGGCAACTCATAAATATATAGACAAATGCAGATGTTTGTGTTTCCATAAATCTTTATTTACCAAAGTAGTTGACAGTTTGGATTTGGCCTTGTGGCTATAATTTTTGCATGCTTGATCTATAGAGAAAAGAAACAAATGTGTTAAATGTAAAATATTATCTAAATCTAATATTTATTGAGAATTAAGAGCTTTAAATTTTGATGTTTTAATTCACTGAATATATAATTGGACAGTTATAAAAGCCATGATGTTTATATTTTATATGGTATTAGAGCTTTTAGTGTTTATAGTATATGTTTTTCCTTATAAAAATATATGATAGTCTCTTTTAAAAACAGTCAATATAATAATAGTTCATACAGTTTATTAAAAATAAATATAAGTGAATATTTATATAATCGTATGAACACATTTCTAATTACTATAGGGCTTTAAATACATAAAATTACACTAATGTATCATTATATTCCTATGACTCATATAGTATAAACATTAAGTTCAAGCACATTTTTAAGGGTATTATTGCATTATCTACAAGTGACATACTAACATGGCCAAAAATAGTACTAAGTGATTGGCCTTGATTATAGACAGAACACTTCATCCCTGTTTCTAAGTTATTAGATGAATAGTGAGGCCAGCTCAAAAATATGTTATCCTGTTTATTTTGCTTTTTTCAGAGAAATAACACTGTCTATGATGATATCATATATAAAGAAATGTGTTTATGTTAATATAAGTTAGAGGTATAAAATAAAATTTGTAACATGATCTCTTTAACATTAAAAGACATTATTGCATTGCAAACAAAAGTTAATTTTTAAACTTACTTACAAAAAATAAGAGTATTTAAAATGTAATTAAAATAGAACTTAAGAGAATGATATAAAAATCATTATTTATCCAGAATATAAATATAAATAAATAAATCTTTATTTATATTTTTATAAATCATTTAGAAATTATTATTTAAATTTGTAACATAGTTTAGAAATAAGTATACAAATCACATGCACATGTTCTAAATCTGAATGCTCAAATCAAATTTGTATTGTATCTATACATAGAATACACAGTACTGTCTGACAGTACAGTCCTTTTAAACAAGATAACTTCAAAGCAAATATGATGAAACTATGTCATATTCAAATATAAAAATATCACAAAGAATCACAGCATTTTGTACATATAGCATACAAGAGAATAAATTATTAGAATTTATTTGAAGAATAATATTTTTCAAAGTACAGATGAAAAAATTATTTGATTCTAAAATATAATATAAACTGAATTTTTATTATATGATGATGGATAATAGATATAAGTGAAAAGAATCAGTTGCATGGTTGTGTTTTATATGTTTAAACTATGTTCCCATATATTGATTTTTTTCTATAGTTTCACCATTATCTTGGATACACCCCCAAACTTTATGGTGACAGCTTACTATTGAAGACACCACATGCTTGAGCAACAAGATATAGAGAAACCAAGCTGGTACCAACATGGAAGGCTCATACCTACTGCCTAGCATGCATAGTGCTGGAAAGAACTATGCATGCTACTGGGAAGGAGGGAATTAATCAGTCATCTCATCTAGCTGTGAACACTGTGAACTATAATAATTATTGGTCAGGCAATTTATGCCCATGTGTGCTATAATGACAAAAAGGTTATGGAAGAGACCAACAATTTTAGTATTAGATTTAAAGTTGGTTCCACAAAATCAAACTCTTACTTGGAACACTTTACTGGACCCCCAAACCCATGTCATAGTTCCTAAGGGATAAACCACTGTTATCATTATGTTAAATGGACCCAGTAATGAACTGCCCTGCATATTATTATCTTTATAACCATGTATTAATGCATCTCTCAACATTCATCAGAGAAACTTCATTTTTTTCAGTATATGGCAATTAATGCAGGAATCACAAATGGATAACATGTGGGGAATAAGAGTCAGAATTAGGGGACAGTGTCAATAAAAACAGTACTTCCCAAAAATAACACATGTAAACTCACAGTGGCTTTGACTGCTCACACGAGACCCATATCCAGATAGCCAAACTCTAAGCAAGGATTGGGAAGTGACTCATGAAGTTCTATTGGCAATTGATGGCTACTGGGGAAGTGAAAGTAAGTTTTCTTCAGAGATGAAATCCCTGAGAGGCTTCATCCAGCAGATGATCCTAACTCATGCACATAATAGGGAGTACTAAGTAGATTCAATGGGCTTTTAAAAAACCATGTGATGTTGGGTAGAAAAAGATGTATTGGGGAGGGATCTAGGAGATTGACTGGGGTGGATTTGATCAAAAGATTTTATATGAGTTAATAAAATTCTCAAATGAGGTATAACACACACACACACACACACACATAAAATTCTCTACTAAAATATGTGATAGTTTTATATTGGTAGTAACTTCATCAGATAATGTTAATAAATCCTTTCTTTTACTAAATATGCAAATTTAAGATTCCACAGCCATACTTGGATTCTAAATCTAATACTGAGCTCATGTCATTTTCTGTTCTTTCTCATTAAGTAGTATTGATCTTTGTATAGATATTCAAGGCCAAAGGAATCGTTAGAAAATTGAGTTGTTTAATAAGTGCTTTTTCTAAGCTACACTGCTATATTGAAAACTTAATTATAAACAACACAGGCTATACTCCACAGTGACAATCCTGCTCATCATCCCATCATTCAAGCAGAGTGAAACAAATAAAAACTGTGAAACTTGTTCTCTTTAATTTCAAAAAGTAGCATTATTATAAAATGTCAAGTTGGGCTTCTTGTAACTTTTTATAATGTTCTTTTTCCCCCTCGGCTTTTTGTCAAGCTTTGATTAGACAGGTTCTTTTTCCCCTAACTTTTTGGAAAATAAGAAATCTAAGCTAAATGGAAAATTTCCATTTATCAATTCTTCATGCTGATAATTGTGTTGTTCATTGCATTTTGCTCTTTAAAAAAAAACCCTTTGTACAAATCTTTCAAACATATAGCTTCGTTTACTCTTTTTCCCCTCCTTCCTTTCACTCAAAATAAAATGGTGAGCAATTAAACCAGATGGCTATATTTGGTGGATCTAAACTCGCAAGCTGATAGCATAATGGTTTTAATAACTACTCTAGATGTAACATGGTGACAAGTTGACACCTGAGGTTTGTGTCCTGCAATTTTATTTTCTAGCATTCTATTGTTATACTACAAGAACAGCAATGTGATCAGAGTGAATGCTACATGTTTCTATACTTGTGAGTTAGGTCTGATTTATACATTTAGTATGTCCATTTAAAATTGCTCAAGATAAAATGCATGCCAAGTTTATGGAGAATTATTTGGAAGGATCATAGTATTTGTGTTAATGCTATTCACACCTCAATTTCCTCTTATTGAGAATAAAATACCTCAACATATTTGTTTAATGTTTTAGTAATGCAGGAACACATCCTGAAAATAAATGATGAAACAGACGTTCTATTAATATAAAATATAGTACATTTAATATTAATTTCAATTTTAGATACAATAAATCCTAAAGGCAAATTAAATATCTTCTTCCAGAGAAATACTGTCAACAATATTACTAGAACATAGGTAATGTATAATGGGTTAAGAGACAGTCCATTCTTAATAGTTTTGTAAAAACAATTGGCTTAAGTATATATTTGTGCAGATGTGCAGATAGCATATGGCATTTGGTAATAATCTTAATGATGTTTTATTATTACACCTCATAACATTATCTGTAGACATTGATGCCAGATGTAGATGCTGGTTTGGGGCAAAAGCTGTTTATTCTTTGGCTAATTAAATCACTAGGCCTTAGTCCTGGAGCCCTGGAGCTTTTCAATCTCCATACAATCTAATATTAAGCCTAGATCTGAAAGGCTTCAGCCTCAGCCTCCCTACAATCTAAAACATTTAAGCCTCCAAGTCTTACTGCTGACTGAGCCACTCTGACTAGCTCCTTCTGAACTGTTGACTCTTCTGGTTCAACTCAACTCACTCATTGTTCGGGCCCAAATTCTCCTCTAAACTGCTGGCTGAAACTGCCCTACTGAGCTAGCTGACTGTTACTGACCGAACTCTTTGGACTCTGACATATTCTGGCCGAATCTCTGACTGCCTCAGACTGAACTGCTCTGCTGAGCTTCAAACTCACCCAATCTTCTCATTTGGACTTCCCATACTGACCTCTGCTGAGCTGCCTCCATGTTTCTCCCCCAGCTCTCCATTCCTGTATATTGCCTCTCAGTCAGACTGCTTCGTTGTAAATGTCTTTTTTTTTTTTTCTAGTTTTTCGAGACAGGATTTCTTTGTTGTAACTCTGGCTATCCTGGAACTCTGTAGACAAGGCAGGCCTTGAACTCTCAGATATCTGCCTGTCTTGCCTTCCAAGTGCTGGGATTAAAGGCATGTGACACTACTTCCTGGTGTCTCTGGGTCTTTATCTTGCTTGGAAAAAAAAATCTCATTCACCATTCTAGATCTTGATGATTCCTTAATAGGTTACTTTCATATAAGTTCCTGCATACAGTGTTTTCAGTTTCTAGTCAAGAGCCAAATTATCTTGGGCAATCTTTAGGTTCCTTTATAGCTACTCATTGTTCATCCATGTGTCTGACCTAGCATTCATGTGAATCTCAGATAAACTTTTGTAATATAGCAACTTAGAAGAACATTAGCTTCCATCAATCCATATAAAAATAATTCATTAGATGGTTTTGGAAACCTATAACAGAGTTTCCTGTTTTTCTGATACCTATCTACATTACACTCCTGCCAATGAATTTGAAAAAAAAAATGTCTTATTTAATACTTTCTTTTGCTGTGTAACTATAACTATTTCAAGAAACTATTTCTGCATTGGATCATAGTATTTAAAACAATTTGACTTCACATTCTCAGGTTTTGAGCACTCACATTTGAGTCCAGAAAAAAAGTATCTCTTATTAGCTTTGAGGAGCATGTTGTATTTTAGGTTGACAGCCACTATTCTGAAATCAGTCTGAGACCAGCTTCAGGCTGTGTAACAGAGGGTTTGAGTATGAAAGTGATCATTTCTGATATGTGCATACACAAGTGGTTAATCTACACTATTGCACTATACATAGTATGTGATAGACAATGTTCCTCCAAAGAGATTTGTTGACTTGGAGTCTCTGAACATGACCTTGTTTAGACAAATGAAGTACATGCTAATCATGAATTAAAATTATTTTAGAGATAATGACTTTATATTAGTTTGTTCCTAAACATTAATAGAGCAGCAGGCTCACTTATTAGAGAAATAAAGCAAAAGAGAAAACTTTAGAATAGAAAGCCATGCAAGAACAGACATCCCTAAGCCAAGTTAACATTCAGAATTTTCAGAAGATGGAGGAGGCAGGTAAATGGACTCTGGAGCTTCAGTAGCACGGGTCAGCCCAATGTAACAGCATATCGATTCTGGACTTCTCTAATCAAGATCTGTGACAGATTAAAGTGTCACTGTCATAAACAAGCATGTTTGCCAAACTTATTTTCTAACTTAAGGGAAATGTAGATTTTTCTGATGTTCAGAATCAGTGAAAGATTGTTCTCATGTGCAGTTGTTGTATTTCAGCCTTCACATTTCAGTAAGAAATGTGAATCAAATGCACATCATTCCTAAGTTGTTCATATATTTGTGCAGCCTTTGCAGCTTTGCTCTTCTTACTTGCTCAGCTAGACTTAAGTTTTATTTTCAGTTTATAGAGGATGGCTCTCATATGGTCTGATCACTCAAACGTTAACATAGACTTAGTAGAGGAGTGGATTGTCTTCATGCTGATCAATTTCAGTTATATTTCCTTAGCAGCATCATGAAAACAAATATTGTGAATGACAAAATTGTTATACCAGTTAGAAAATGATTGTCACTCAGGGTACTTCAGGTTATTAAATATGCGATTGGATTTCATCAGTACTTAATTATATTAATTGCTCTTAAGAACACTTAAAATAATCAGTGAGCACTCAGCCTCAGAATCCTCTTTTAATTTTTAAAAATTAAATTACTTTTAATTTATGTAAATTCATGTTTCAAAAATTTATATTACGTTACTGGTCAATAATTACATTAGTTGATCTATATAAATAACTAGTTAAATAGAAGAAAAGGAGAATAGTTGTCGTTTAACCTAACTTGATAGTTTTTTTGTCATTGAGATAGAAATCTAATTTAGCTACTCAGTAAGGGTATTAGCCCAATGCTATACTGACTAAAGTACAAATAAAAATATTCATGTGCAAACACATTCTAAATATGTTTTGTGTGTATGTGTGTGTGTTTGTATGTGTGTGTGTGTGTGTGTATAATACAAATATTAAAACAATGAAAATAAAGTCAGGCAGGGAGATCAATGAAATCAGTGTTGTATACCCTTTCTCTCCAGTGCCTTGATTTTTGTAAAAGAAAGTATTTTAAAAGTCCTACATTAAGGTTCATATCCAAGCTTCTGTACTATGATAAAGTTTTGCAATTCTCCTTTTTAAGAAGTTATACTTTTTTACTCCTACAATGCAAAAATCAGATGGATCATATTTAAACAGATATTTATTACATACGGTTAGCTAAGAAACTCAAAACAAACAACTTTTTTTTTCCACAGAAAATATGGTGACAATATTTTGCTTTAAGAGAGAAAAATTTATAGGAAAACACAGTATGTTCCTAAAGAAAGAAAAAATTGGAGTAACTTTGAAACTTTCTTCTACTCTATAGCTTTTTCCCACCTATTACAAACTCAGGGTAGTGACTGTTTCACTTGGGACCATGAGTACATTACAAGCCCATCCTCTCATAGCTTCAGTCACTGAAAGTAAAGGTTGATCCGCAGACTTCCCTTTCAAAATAAGTAAACAATTCTGGAACTAGTACTATGAAACTAAACAGATACGGGTGCTATATTTCCTGATCACTAAATCCACTTTTGAACGTTTATGATCTTCTCAGAGGATTTTACAGGTAGGTCTCTGGACTGTGGGATAAACTAAGAAAGACATCATTTCTCTAAAACAAAACAACAAAAATCAAACCTGTGGGACCCGGGGGCTGGAAAGCAGTGGAAGTTAAGGGCAAGTGCCCGTTCCCTGGAAAGGTGATGTAGGATGAGACGCATGGCCAACTCCTGCTCTCCTGGCCCGGGAAGGTCCCTAGCCAGAATATTAGTTATAACTTGCTTGCTTCACAGGAAGCTAAAGGAACATGTTTATCTGCATTGGGGAGGGTCCTTTGCTTAGGAACGCTCCGCCCCTCCACTGCCACGCTAATTAAGGCTCCCCCACCCTTCCCCCGGGAAAGAGGCTATTTATTGGGGTGAGCCCCTTGAATAAAGGAGTTCGAGTTCATCTGACGCCATCTCCAGTGATTTTTTTCTCGTGTCCTGTTCATTCTCAGCAAGTGGGGTCAGGCGGTCCATGCGGTCCAAGGAACCCATGTCCCTCGCAGCTCCCCGGTGCTTTCCCACGGCTTTTGGCTTGAGCCTCTCACCCCTGGCCAGGGCGGGGAACCAAGCGGCATCCCAGCAAGCTCCGGGCTGGGATAGGGTGGTGGCGAAAGTGCCGGGGAAGACCGGAATAATAACAACAAAACCAACCAAACAAAAGGTTTTGTTTGTCCCAATTCAGTCACATGCCTTACATCAGCGTTTCCTTGATAATCATAAAGTTTAATCTCTGAGTTTCATGTCTTTATTCACTTTCTTTTGACTTAATTTTTCCTAATCTTTGATTAAACAATTTTTTTTTGCTATGAAAAGTTGTAAGTACAAATGAAACCAATAAACAAAAAAATCTTATGATTCCCTCTCCTCAAGTTGGCAAAAACAAACACCCAAAACAATCAGGACAATTGACTCCTGTCAACTTGACACACAAGCACATTACCATTCAACTGCATCCTTCCTTTACTTTTCATCTCCAAGATCTCAAATTAACACCTATATCATAATATATAACCTAAATAACTTTAAGTAGTTAACATTCTTAAAAAATTCAAACACTTAAAGAAAGCCTCTTTAAAATAGTCAAAGTCTATGTAAAAGCTCAAAATATCTCTACAATATTCAAAGTCTCATTTATACCTGTGGTTTCCTGAAAAATCACAAAAGAAGTTAATTTCTTATTCTAAGAATGAAGATCTAGGACACAGTTACATTTAAATCAAAGCAAACCCCAGAAGTGTAAAGCTCAGTGTAAGACTTCTGGTACTCATGATCTTTGATCTCCTAAGGGCTTGAGCAACCCCACTCTCAAGTTATACATTCACAGAGCAAAGACAGTGTCTCATAGCTCAGGAGGCTTTATTCCACAGCTGTTGCTGTCCTTGGTGGTCATCCCATGGTGCTTTCATAAATCCTGGAGGCTCCACTGCAATTGTAATGAACCTTCATCAGTAGCCTCTGCTGAAAGCTCCTCCTGCCTCATCATGTTACTTCTCCCCATGATCCCTTCAACCCTGAGGCTTCTCTTGCAACTGAGGCTGTACCTATAGCAATGACCTTTCCTAGTCTTTCACAGTATCAAATGTTAACTGCACTCTCTGACCCCATCATTCCTTAAGAAACAACACCTCCTAGCACAGTATGACACATTACCAAGGTTGGGCTATCATTAACATGGTACAAACTCGGATGCCTCTGGATGACAGCTTTTGTGTTTTGACCTTGAGGGAAGATTTCTCAGAAGAGTTTTGCCTCAGTGATGGTCTCTAGCTGATCAAAATCATAAATTCTTAACTCAAAATATCACACAAATGGCCACTGAAGATAATTCATTCAAAAACTTCAGAATCAAGGTATCTATTATCTGCACGACTTCCAACACCCTTATGTCTCAGGTTCCCGCAGAACAACACACTCAGCTCTGAGCATTCAACACTTTTTAGTCATGACGTTGAATCCTCTCTAAACAAATGGTCAAGTCTACCCAGGCCTGGCACCAATTCTCCTGTCCCGGTACCATTCCTGTCTTAGTTAGGGTTTCTATGTTTATTTTTAAGATCATGACCAAAAGCAACTTGGAAAAACAGTATTATTTTAGCTTAAAATCTCAGGTCATAGTCTATCTCTGAGAGAAGTCAGGTAAGATAATCAAGGAAGGAACCTGGAAGACGGAACTGAAGCAGAGCCCATGGATGAATGCCTGTTACTGGCTTGCCCCTTCTGGCTTGTTTATTTTGCTTTATTCTATATCCTAGGACCACTTACCCATTGGTAGCACCACCCACATTGGACTGGGTATTCCAACATCAATTATTAATGAAGACAATATTACCATCGGCACGGGTACAGGCAAATCTTATGGAGACATTTTCTCTATTAAGACTCCCTCATCTCAGATGACTCTAAAGTCTTATTAACAACAACAGAAATTAGACACTGTGGTTTATTTAAACACAAAAATTCATGTAGGTACACAAAATTGAAGAGATAAAACACCTCAAAAATATCTCTAGGAAAAACCACCAAACTACCAAACACATTATATGAAATCACTCAACAAAAAAAGAACTAATACAATAGTTCAATATAGGTAAAACTTTAGATGATGGAACAGATTAATATGGTGGCCTTATTTTTATTCTTAATGGTTCTATAGTCTTTGATCTTTTTGTAATAGGACTTAGTTGCCTTTGAATACAAGGAAAGAAAATGATTTAGTAATTAATTGGAGACTGAGTATAGGAGGCTGGTGTGGGATAGAGAGAAAAATTGAAGACATTAAAATAATACACTGTGAGCAGCTCAGAAACTTCAGACAACATGGATGGAAAGATAAGAATGAGCTGAAGGAAAGCCAAGATCTCCGTAAACAATTTAAGATCCGGAAATCATGCACAGGCACATTCATTACATAAACAAAAGCACTGACAGACAAGAATATTTCCTAATAAATTACCACAATTAATGAAAATTTCTTAGGTGATACTTCTACAGGTCTTGTTGGTTACTAAGTTAGTGGTGAAGGAAGGATATAATTATTACAGTCTGGGTCATAGAAGAAATAGTAGGTATCTTTTTGTAATGAGGGTGATTTATCGAATGAGCCTAAAATTACAAAGTAAACAAAGACAGAGAATCAATACGTTCTGCCAGTGAGCTGGAATCACCATTAGGTCAAAGATATTTTATTTTCTCTCCTACATCCAAGTCAGCAAAAAAGGAGCTTTGAATACTGCTGTCCACAACTGAGGTACATCTTCACATATTATAATTACAAATTCAATCTGAAATGGACACGTACCAATGATTAATTTCTTCTAATTGATCACTAATATAAGTAGCTGGATGTTCAAGCAAGTTTGATCTACTCTGCTAGGCATTCAGCATAATTTCAAAATGTCCAACACTAGCAAAACCTCAAAGCCTTGGGATTACAAATTCCAAACTAAGAAATATTCAGGTTAACATGCAAGTTCATGGAAATTAGACTTTAATACATATGATGCAACAATTGAAAAAAATTAGAATTCGCTAGCTAATTTTAAAGTATCTTCTGTTCTCTTATAACAGGGAAAATATTTCATCCAATTTGTTTTATTCAAAAAATATAAATAATTATTCTGACAATAGAATACCTATTCATTCCTAACACTCAAAAGTCATAGCTTTTCCATTGAAGTTTTTGAAATAAGACATTTTTGTATAAAAGATCCAACAAAATTCAATCTTTACATCCCATATAGTCACTTAACAAAGACTTGAAGGTTTTTTAAATTTCATAATTTAAATACATTTACCCCTTCCCTTTTTTCACTTCAAACTCTGCCTTATACCCCTCACTCTTCTTTAAATTTACAGCCCCATTAAAAATCATTATTGTATGCATATATGTATATGTATGCACATGACCATAGTTTTTTATTAGAAGAAAACTAAGAACAAAATTTCAAACTGTATCCTGTATCTATTGTCACTGATGAAGTCCCAGCTGCCAAGATGTCATTCTACATTTGTTCTTCTTGCCATTCTAATGTTTGTTGTACTGCTAGATTTCATATTTATTTCTCAAAAAAAAATCTTCCCAACGCATTTATTAATCCATAATGCACATTTTGTAAGGCTTTGTTTCATACACAATATTGTGTATATTTCTATACGTTTACTCATTCATGTACATATGTACTTGCTTATTTGTGAACTGTTTTTCTTTCAGAGGGAAAGTGAGTTCCCTGAGATTATCAACGCTATTTATCTTATCCCTCCACTTCATTTTCACTGGCATATAGAAAGGTGCACAATGCAGAGGTGATTAATCAGCATTTGCTACAAAATGAATGATCTTAGTCCTGTCACTTTTGTAAACACCATCAATAACTGTGATGGAATGTAATAATATTTCTCAGTAAACTCTTCTGGAAACTCGAATCTTAGAACTTTTGCTGTTACTGACTGAATCATAACACACTAATGGCCAGTGAAGCAATGATTTTTACTCTCATATTTGACAACATATTCCTCCACTCCAATTTTCCATCTTAACAGTTAGTTTAGGTAGTTATTGTGATTTTTAATCTCACAATAAGAGATTTTTACTAAGCCTTTGTAGGTACCAGGAATTCAAGTTTTCATTGAAAATTAAAGTATAGAGAATAATTTAAAGGAAAGTGTCTAAAAATAAGTAAAAGCAAAATTTCTTATTAAAACTGCTATTCATAATTTCAAAGAAGAAAAGTGCTTGTTTAAGCATCACCAAAATCTACTTAGGAGCTCATAATAATTGGGCATTCAAATTGAATGACATTTTTTCTATAAATTAGATGTATAGAATCCAGAAATATCAGCTTCCTCTCTGCAAATTTATGGTCAGCAGAATATCCATGTAGAGTATATCATGTGCTCCTTGTCCAAGCTTTGGCTTTCCTCCAGAATTATTCTCCCTGTATATGGCCCTATTTGTATAAGTTAGCAGTTACTACATTCTGAGTTCTTTTTAAGGTTCCTTATCATGGTTTTCCAAACTTCATAACTAACTTGTGTTCTTTTAGATAATCAAAAACATGTAAAATATCTAGATATTCTGATATTCTGACTGCACATCGATATTTTAAGAACTATTACATATTTAAAATACACAAGAATGACAAAGTTAATTTTTTATTTTTTCTCTGTTTTTTATTGCATTAAAATTTTATTGATTTTTGAAATAATATTAAGGAAATTATGCATTTTATCTTATGCTATAACTGCATATGAACAACATTTTTATTGTAGGAAAGGAAATCAAAATATAGCACAAATTCTAATAATCATCTCTGAATTATAACTTCACAAAATATAAGACAACCATGTAAGACAAATCCAGAGATTTTAACTTTGTATTCTTTTAATTTATTTTTCGTAGAAAATATAAATAAGTAAAATCTGGCATTATAAAGAAACAAAGAAAGAACAATCACTCTCTTCCTGATGTGAGGTCACTCTATTTTCATTCACATGTGTTTCAGGACATCAAGATATTAGTGTTATCCCAAAAACTGGCTTCTTCTGGGTCTTACTTCTGTTGTTGATTTTCCTTATATATTTTCATGGTCACAGATTATATCCTACAGTAACTCTATATCAAATAAGGCAAACATTGTTCTTTAGATCAGAGACTTTTACACAGACTCAGTATTTTCAATTACAGATAAAAAGTATACAGTCCTTCAAGGGCTTTTCAGAGATGAAAAATTTCTATCATACAACATCCCTAACCTTCGCAAACTGTAGAGATAGACCTTGACCTTGAAAGGGGTTTCAAACTGGGAAGAAATGACTTCCGACACATATGGAGAAAAACCCGGAGTCAAAGATCCTGTAAAGGATGAAAAGGTCCTTTTTCACTGCCTCATCCCAAACCCTTAAAACAAAACAAAAGGCTACAAGGTTTATTTTCTCTTATTTATTCATTGATCATTAAAAAATACCCCTACCTCTGAGAAGTAGATACAAAGAAACAATTTTTAAACATATAGATCCACAAAGCTCTTTGTATTCTAATGTGTTCTTTTCCTGCTTATTATTCTCTTTCCCTATTCCAAACTAAATGGCTAGATCTATCATCAATTACTAGGTTTTCTGTTTTGATTACTCTTTGTTTCTTATTCTTTCTCTTCTATTCTCTCACTTTGCACATCTTTTAAACCTGGATTTATTGCAGAATCAATTGGAATAGAGAACAGTGAAAGTAAATATCTACAATTTCCATGTGCATTAGTGTACCCACACCACACGGACAGGATGGTTATCACTTACACCAAGACTTGATGAGTTAAGAATATCCGAGGAGCTACTTAAAGACCATTTGGTATGGTTCTAAAGAACAGTATTTTCCCACCTCTATCCTCACAAACTATATAGCACCAATGACATTTTTATATGAAAAGTTAACAAATTGCAACTTTATATAAATGTAGTCAAATTGTAAAAGTGTATCAACATATTTTACCATATATAACTATTTTGTTAAAAATAATAAGCTATCTGAGTGACTCAGGTGAAGATTCTAGTGAGGTAGAATTTCACATCCATTTTACAGTTCATAAAAACAATAGAGAAAAGCAGATAATAGATATTTCAGTATCTCTGGAGAAATCAAAGCCCTCACACTACTGATGATAATGTGAAATAGGACAGTCACTCTAAACAAAAGCCTGAGTGTTCCTCAAAAGTATGACCATAGTTACCATGTGGCTCAGAGGTTCCCCTTTTCATACTTCAAAAACTGAAAACTCATCTTCCAAAAGGTTTATGCACTTTGTGAGCACTTGATAATATAGTTCCTTTCCTCATAATTGCTACAAACTGGAAACAACTCATACTGAGAAATACATAAAACATGGACTGAGTGTGAATACTCTATATCACTCAACTGAAGGACATTTGATGTGCTGGTTCATTCTGCTCCATAATTAAGATTTGGAAATACACCTAATGAAGGAAGAAAATCACAAAAGATAACCTACTGCACACTTTTATTTATGCTAACATTTTCAGAATAGATAGTCTTAGAACTGTAATATAGATCTGTTTTGGACAAAGGATGAATAGCAGAGAGAGAGAGGAATTACTATAAATGGCTTTGGGTTGCTTGAGGGTGAGGTCAAAGAAAATGTTCTAAAATTAATTGTGATTATGACTGTGTATTTCTGGATATAGTGGGATTTGCTTATCAATAGGATAGTCATGAAAATATATTAAAAATCTATCTTTAAGGAAGGAAAATACATTATATTCATATTTATATAAAGAAATGGAAAAAAGCAAGATCAAGAAATTCAGCCTTTAAGATGTTCTCCCATTGCATTTGTACCACATTTGCACCATTGGATATCCATTACTTCATAAGAGAGGGATATTTAACTTGCTTATAGCTTACAATAAAGGTGATAAGATATGAATCTTCCTAGACTAAGTTATAAGGCAAACATAGGATGTCTCTTCTGTGTTTGCTGTGTTATATGAGATTTTCTTAGTACTTTTCACTTACCTCTTTGCAAGGAAGAAGAAAGCTACCTTCTGCTCAGCTGTGGCGAGATCTACACATTAAGGAATAGCAGGTGTTCCAAGGCCCTCAGTCCTAATACAGTAAGTTCTTGATTGCTCTGAATTGAGGTATATTGGCAATGAACTCTGTCCCAGTTGCTTTCTCAGATGAGACTTCACCACTGCTGATACAATGATGGCAGCTTGCTGGGCTCTTAATTAATGAAGCCACAGACCATACCATGCCTGGAATCTTGAGCCACCAAAACTGTGAGACACAGCACATATAAACATACAGTGGCTTTGTATGTGTCAGTGGATCACTGAGTGTTCTTTGTCCCTGGTACGTTAGCCCCACTATGAAAGTTACATGCTACCTTCTTTCTAATACATCGGAAACTCTTTTATCTGTACAATTTGGAACATAGAACCAAAAAGTTTTTTGATTGATTTCCAGGGCCCAATATCACTGTTTTAAGAGTCATTTTTATTGTCATTTGTTGTGTAGCAGTTTCATCTCAGTTTAAAATCTTCTATTTTGAATGGAAATGTCTTAAGAAATAGGATGTGAAAATGTAGGTAAAACAACAGAGTGTTTGTTTACAAGGAGGTAAAAGTACTGAATGTTCTAAGAGGAAGTGAACACTCAATCCTTTGAGCAATCACCTTAAAACAGGAAGTAAACAACTCAAAAACAGATTCAGGAAGTTCCTGAAACTGACCAGATTCACTGTCCTCTTTGGCTCTTAAGTCTGGTTCCATGAAATGAGTTCTTAAAGGTTATGAACAATACATCTATTGATAATTCTGATTAGAAAGTCAATGCAAGGACATGTTCTGTGACCTCCTAATTTGCTATGTAATCCTTTGAGCACTGTCTACTCTTTTGACTTTGCTGGCTTCTTTTGCACTAACATCCCACCAGGAAGCCCTGTGCTTGGATGGAATAGGACACTGGTTTTGGATGTTATCCTTTCTCTTTATCTCTGCCACACAAAGAAATGATAATTTTTACTTTCTTATATATTGTATTATGTATCTTAGACCTTCAATGTCATCACCTACACAACAATTTTAAAAGAAAAGAAGTAAGTAAAACACAAAGCAAAAAGACTCAATGAGTTTCTCAGTTCTTCTTCTTTTTTTTTCTTTAAAGGCTTTTAACTTCCACTAACCAGTGTTTTGTCACAATGGTACATCTGTTATACTTCTGTTACATTTTCAGTTAATTCACTTCAGTTCCAGAAATAGATCACATTTTAAAAACTTGGGCTACCACCATATTCCTTTTTGAGAAATGTTGCATAAATGTGTTCCTAGACACTGCTAGCATGAGACAAATCTAAGATCCTGTAGAACAGGGTGCACAGGTTCTCACGGCCTGATGCCAGAACTGACATTCAGCAATGCTGACTCATATTTTGAACCAAAGTGTTCTTTCTTCAAACAAGACAGACAAGAGCTTTGCACAGAGAAATAGTTTAGACAATATGTGGTAGGGACTTAGAAATCAAAAGGATCACTAGCTGTGAAACAGGAAATGTGATGAAAGACAACACCTCTAAGCTGAAAACAAACATGGAAGTGCTTTCAATTCTTTGGACGAAAGCATGATTTAGGTCAGAAACTGAAACTTGCTATATCCAGCAAATGACAAGTTATTCTTCACTTTGTTAATTGTGGTGATGATTTTATGTTTGTGTTTATGTGTACATAAGTAGAGGAAGGTAATTAGACTAATGCAATATACCCAAAGACATTTATTTTAAGGTATGGAAAGAACTGAGAGATGAAAATGAATACCATCAAAAATATATTCTAAGACAAAAATGAATATTTATTTATAAAAAATAGATAAAAATAAAACTAGGATACATATTTTATCGTCATCTTTTGGAATAACTTTTATGCATGTGTCTCGTGTTCGAGTATATGTGTGTATGTTTGGGTATGTGAGCACACACTATTGTGTAGAGGCAAAGAACCATTTCAGAACTGCTATATATGTCCATTGAGGAGGTTCTCTCACTGGCCTAAAGCTCAACAATTTGGATAGCTTGGCTGACCAATGAGTCTTACGGTTCTTCCTGTCACCAACTTTTCAGCCCTGGGAATGTAATCAAATGACATGCCTAGCATTTTTATATGAATTTTGGAGGTAGGACCCAGGTTCTCAGGTTTGCAAAGCAAGCACTTTACCAACTGAGTTAATATTTGAGTTTTGATGCCATTGAAATTACTGATTATATGTTTATGCATAGTTTTATTATTTTAGTATCTAAAATAATGTGTCTAAGTGTAAATAAAGTAGCTTAATAGGACATGTTCCAATTTCCAGGACTATAATTTACTGCTGGATGTGTTTTCATATTTTCTATGACAAGAACTCTGAAATAGGGTGTTGAGATCAGCTGAATAGATATTATTTGGCATCTCTAAGAATAAGAGACTTTTAGATCATACCATATACCTACCTAAACAGAAATTAAGCAGGTAGGTCCAGTTATCCAAGCCTTAACTAACTCTCTAGATCACAAAAGTACAATCCTATATTTAGAACAATTATTTGAAAGTAAATTTTATATTTTCTTTATATATGCCCCAGTTTCTGGGCAGATCTTCAAGAAAGTATTTTCAACGGATCAGATGATACATGAGAAGCTGTATAATAGTTATTATTTTAGTATGATATTCTCCTCAGGCTCTGTAAATAAATCATGTTTTCATTGGGTCTCCAAACTGAACTCTAGCAAAACTCTATTATGGCTTGTCATTGATGCCCCATCTATGGGGAATAGATGTTTTTTTTTGTTTGTTTGTTTGTTTGTTTGTTTTTGTTTTTGATTTTTGTCTCATTGGCTGAAATTAACACAGTACATGTGACTTAAATGTATCATATAATGACATTGATTACTTTGTTCTATACTATATTTGGCTTGCAAGTTACATCACGATATTAAGTAGAACATAGTTTCAAGGTGTTTTCCTTATACATCAGAGGAGAGAACATGATGAAAGGAGCTTGTAAGGATATCTTCAAAGTCAAAATACGTTTAATCAGTAACAAATATTTAATTGACTTGCAAAAATCTTGAGTTAATTTTCATCATCATTGTATTTTCCCCTTTTGCTTTTATTAAGGATTTACATTTTGTACAAGAAGAATTCTATTCAGAAATTATTTTACATCCTAGAATGTTTTCCACTCATAGAATTTAAATTATGCTTAGTCTGAATTATGCTTTTAGAATTGTTTAGGATTTTCAGTATTTGTTTTCTATTAGACATTTCCATGTAAAACAGTTTTAGATAATCATGTCTTCAAAGCGAAACTGCATTATAACCATTTTTATTTTTTCTTTCTTTCTTTTATTAAAAAATATTTTTTAACATATAAAATATCATGATTTGAGTTCCCCTTCCCTGTACTTCTCTGACTTCTTCTCCACTTCCTTTCCAATCTGGACTCATTCCCTTTCTGTCTCTCATTTAGAAAACACACAGGTTTCTAAGGATTAATAATAAAAGAAAATATAATAGCGAATATAAAAAGAAACACATCTGAATAGGACAAAACAAAGAGAAGGTAAAGATCCCAAGAAAAGATAAAAGGAGCAGATGTAGACTCAGAGACCCACCTGTTTTCACACTCAAGATTCTCATAAAAACACAAACCTGGAAGCCATAATGTATACTGTAAGAACCTGTAGGGTAACTGTAGGGTAAGAGGAGGGGAGAGGGAGAGAAGACAAGGGAAAGGAAAAAGGAAAGGGAAAGAGACAGGGAAGGGAGAGGGAGAAAGAGATGGAAAGGAAGAGAGTGCAAATAAATAAAATTAAAGTAAGAATTAAAATAAAAATAATAAAAATAAAATAAATATTTTTAAAGAGAGAGAGAGAGAGAAAATTCCTGGCCATCACATTAAGACAAGTATTTTCAAAGATGTTCTTGAGTTCATTTCCTGCTGGTCATCTAGTGCCAGGCATGCAGTCTGCCCTTAAGATTAGCATATTATCATGGAGGCAGAACACCATTGGAGATTCACTAATTTGTATCTAGGTTGGAATTTATATTTCTTCTTTGGTAGCATGCAGAGTATTTTCTGGCAGCAAAAAGAATAGCTAGTTCAGGTGAAAGATCTATATAGGCACCTGCTTGAATTCTCAGTGTTCACTGAGTTGTGTAGGTGTGGTCTTCAGTAATATGGTCTCGATATCTGTTTGCACAAAGTAACCTACAGACTTGGCAACAGCCTGGGTTGTTTGGGCATTCCAATGGGACCCTTTTGGCCAAAATTGCAATTAGTTGTAACCCATTCCCAATATGGGAAGCTTCAATTAGTGATAAGAGATACCCAGTCCTTTCCCTTTCTGTAGGCAGCCACAGTTTCTGAATGATAGTGTCCTTTGCCTGAAAATCTTTATTACTTTCATGAGGTCCCAGTTATCAATTGTTGATCTTTGTGCCTGTGCTAGCAGAGTTTGTTCAGAAAGTCTTTTCCCCATGTCAATGAGATCAAGACTACTCTACTTTCTCTGTCAGGTTCAGTGTAACTGGTGTTATGTTGAGGTCCTCAATCCATTTGTAGTTGAGTTTGGTAAACAGTGATAAGTATAAATATATTTCAAGTTTTCTAGTGCATCTACTTTAACTAGCACCATTTGTTGAAGATGCTGTCTTTTACCCAGTGTGTATTTTTGGCTTCTTTATCAAAAAGCAGGTATTCTATATGTATGGAAATATGTCTGAGTCTTCAGTTTGATTCCATAGATAATTGGTCCATTTCTGTGCCAATACTATGCTGTTTTTATTTCTATAGCTCTGTAGTAAAATTTGATGTTGGGAATGGTAATTACTAAAACAGTTCTTCTATTGTTCAAGATTGTTTTAGCTATAGTGTTTTATTTAAGTTTTGTGTGTGTGTGTGTGTGTGTTTATGTTGAAGCTGAAAATTGTCTTCTCAGGATAGTGAAGAATTGTGTTGGTATTTTGATGGAAATAGCACTGAATCTGTAGACCCTGTTTGGTAGAATGGTCAGTTTTACTATATTAATCCTACTGATCCATAAGCATGGGATATCTTTCTACCTTCTGATATCGTCTTCAGTTTCTTTATTCAATGTCTTGTAGTTTTTTATTACACAAGTTTTTCACTTGATAGAGTTACTCCAAGATACCTTTTTTGGGGGGAGGCTATTGTGAATGGTGGCTGACTCCCCAATTTCTCTCTCAGTTCATTTTTCATTTGCATATAGGAAGGCTACGGATTTTTGTGAGTAAATTTTTATCCTGCTGCTTTGCTGGTAGTGTTCATCAGCTATAGGTGCTTGCCAGTGGAAATTTCATCATCACTTAAGTATACTATCATATCATCTCCAAATTAAGATATGTTGGCCTCTTTTTTTTTTTTTTTTTTTTTTTTACAATTAGTATCCCCATTATGCAATACTTGAGTTATTGCTCTAAGACTTCATGTACTATATTGAATAGGTATGAAGAGAATGGACAACCTTGCCTTGTTCCTAATTTTAGTGGAATTCCTTTGAGTTTCTCTGCATTTAGTTTGATGTTAGCTATATGCTTGTTTTTGATTGCCTTTATTATGTTGAGGTATGTCCTTTGTATTCCTAATTTCTCCAATAAGTTTTATCATAAAGGGGTTTTGGATTTTGTCAAAGGCCTCTTCTGCATCTAAATGAGACCATCCTGTGTTTTTGTCTTTCAGTTTGTTCATTTTTCAATTACATTCATAGATTTATATATGTTGAACCATCCTTGAATCTCTAGGATTAAGCCTACCTTATCATGATAGTTTTTTTTTATTGATTCATTATGTACATATTTATTTTTGTTGAGAATAATACTTTTTAATAATGATAATAATAATAATAATAATACTTATCATTTTTGAGAATTATTATTGAAAACTTTTGCACCTCTTTAAAATAAATAAAGCAAACTAGAGGATATTTAAAGAGTTATCTCTAAGTAGACTGATAATATTCTTAGTTGATTTTTTAAGGTACTTCCTTATTTTGCATGGCTATCTTAGTAAAAACAAATGACCTACAATTCACAATCTTACCAGTCTACTGTTCCATATAGAACATTCACCGTTTCCATGCTTTCTGCACCTTTCTCATTTTTCAAAGTGGGGTTTTTGCCTATGAAAGTATTCCTAACTTTCACTCTCTACTAACTCTTGGTAACTGCCACTCTGCTTTCTATTTATGTAAATCTGGCAACTTTAGATGCTCCATAGTACTGGACTAATGTGGTAGATTCATGTCATAACTAGCTGACTTTGACTTTGAGGATACTATGAAACACCCGTATTATAAATCCAGGAACGGTGTTGATGAGAAGTAATTTCAATTCTACATAGACAGAGTCAGGTAACCTTGGGGCTCGCTGTGAGTCCATTTTAGGAGAGACCCTGTCTAAAAAACAACAACAACTAAAGAAGATTGAAGAGAAAGCCTTGGAGCCTTAAAAACTGTACACAGGTTGATCTCTGAGCTCTGCATGCACTTGCACAGGTGTACATGTGAGTGAGAACACACACACACACACACACACACACACACACAAACACAGGGGGAGGAGAGGCTGAGAGGATAAGAGAGAGAGGAGCGCATGAATTGGGACTAGAGATTAATAGTAGTAATAAAACAGACAGTTTTCATAGAATGGGTTTGGGAATGTGTATAATTTAAAGATATTAAAGGAAACAGATTTTTCAAGAAAAATATAATAAAGCAGTAGACATTGGCAGATCAGAACCTGATTATAGATATTCAGGGAGAGTAATTAATGACCTTAGCAGTTCAGGTCTTGGTTTATCCTGTCTAATTCATGACGACTTGACAATGAAGGAGAAAATCATAGCAGTGATATTTAGAGAAAATGAGTTTCACCTGAGAGCAAAGAATTGCAACAATAGCCAAAGGACACGCTGAGTCAGGGTGAGAAACCCAGGTGTTTCATCTTTTCCTCATTAACGGTAAAGTGTGCCTAAGGGTTCAGGGTCATTGAAAGGAGCAGCAGCCTTTGGGAACTCATGTTTAAATCCAAGCAAGTGCCAAGACTTCCATTGATCTTGCATTTCTTAACACAATGCAGTTAGATGCTGCTTTGTAGTATGTATACTATAGATTATTCACTTAGAGTTTTAAAACCATGACTGTATTGTTTTATTTGATGGACAATTGTAGCCAGTACAGACACAATTGAAAAGTAAATGGTTCTAAATCTACAACCAGATTTAAGTTTTTGACTTTTGAAATAGAGAGTTGTTTAGTTTTCTTGGTGTATGTGTGGGTGTGTGTGTGCGTGTGTGTGTATAAAAAATTTAGGGGGCAAAATGGCATTAACATAGGGAAAAAATGTCATTTCTTCTCTACAGTGATTTTACCTGATCAACAAATTTGACTAATTGAGACATGTTGTTCCCTCTCTAGTTTGAGACTGTACATACTGATTTTTTTATAACTTCTATAGTATTACCTTCTAATTATAATTATATAAAGTTACAGTCTAGAGTATTTGGAATTAGGATTTCCACAACTTTGCAGGTGAAAATTGTACTCGTAAGAATGTATGTTGCAATCATGAGAGTTGAGATAAATGGTAAGATTTCAGAAATCTTAAAGCAGAAAACATGATTTGAGATACCAAAAATGTCTCCAGCATTTAAAGTGATTTTTACATATTTTTTGTTGTTACATGTGTTGCATGTGTAAGGTGATACACAGATGTAACACTTCCTAAGGGCTAAATGGTGAAGCAAAACGTTTTCTTTTTTAAAGGACCTAAAAAGTCGGGACTCCCTCCATAGAAATTTAAAAGAGATGCATGGAACTTGATCCTTAGAAAATTCAGGCTTCTGAATTACATCTTGATTTCTCCTATGAGGACATGCTTTGAGTTTATTTTATTCTTGGTTAAAAGTCATTTCAGTTATGAGATTGGGTAAGATTAATTGAAAAGTAATGATTAATAGGTAACAAAATAGACAATTATTACTGTATTACTTCTTGTATTTGGGTTTTTGATGATTTGAAAAAATAGCCATACCCAATATTTTTACCTGTTATTTAAGATAAACATATTATAGGCAGTTGTTGGACTTCATTAATCACATATTTATGAGGTCATTGGCTAATGTTAATTTATAGGAGCTATTCTATGTCCAAGCAACAGAGGTCATTCTCTCATAAAAGTAAGCTTGCTTTTTGACTTAATTAATTTGGTTTTATATAGAGAGGATAAGGTCTCATATAGGACTTTAGGGTGGCCTGCAGCTTGTTATGGTAAACAGACTAGTGCTAGCCTCCGGCAATCTTCCTCTCTCACTATCTCAGTCTTGTAGGATACTGGGATTACATACATGTGCCACCTAGCCAACTTTAAAAAATACATTTGTAACAGAATGATTCAAGATAAATTTGAAAGAAACCCTTAGTACTGCATATTGCTGAAAGACATGCATGTGCTTTGAATTAACTTGGGCAGCTGGATAGTACCACCTACAGGTCACTGACTTTTGAGTAAGATCTTCCAAAATTTTAAAAACATTTTGAAATTGCAACCAGGAATGAGAGATCACTGCTGCAGCTGCCCTGCTGGGACTGGCCTGAGAGGTAAAGCAGGCACTGAGGCACTGCTGGGCTGTCTCATGCTGTTCAGTCTTAATCCATTCCTGCTCTAAGGCCATTCTTCAATACAATTTTCTTAGAGATTGACTGTCTATGTTTTAATACACCCCCAACACACACACTTAAAACAGTAACTGTAATATTGCTTATAAATACAAATCCTGATTTCTGCATGAAATTTGAGGTGAATTTATATTCTTTAATTTCCAATTTACTTACTTATCTCTTTAAAAGAAGCCCTTTTCCTTTCTCCTTAGCCACCTTTCAAGTATTTGACATAACTACTCAGTCTTTGGGCTGTTCTCTCATCTTAGCTTTCTCAGTCCCCTACTAACCCCTAACAGACTTTCTCTGAGGCATTCATTCTCTCCTCACAATTCTCATATTCTCATAAAGAGACACCCGGGAAGTCTCAATTCATCTCCTTGATTTGCTTTGTTTGGTTTTTATTTATTAATATATTTTAAAGTAATCATATTCTTTCTTTGTGGAAAAATTAAAATAGCTATGCCTTTAAAATGCGTATGCCTTTCTTTGAAAATTTTTGTTACTTAGTGCCTTAGACCCCATTAGTCTCCCATACTCTTAGATGCTCCTTCACTTCACAATTAATTTAGTCATAGTATATGAACTCCCACCCAACACACACACACAAATTCATGTCTTACTGTAGATAAGAATATTACTTGGTAAGAATGTCACTTTCATATGCCACCCAGCCTGCGTGTTTTGCTAGATGAACTCTGACAAATCCTTGAACAGAGTGTTTTCTATGCAGCTTGAGAACCATTACTCACAGTGCTTGGCTAATGAATTTGCTTCTGTGCCACAGGGTGAGATATCAGGCAGATTTTGTCATTTTTTCCTTATCATTGGAGTCTTTCACAAAAGGAGGCATGCTATCTCAAATAGAGCCCACTCATCCACAAACCTTATATGCTTTTCTTTGATAGAATTATCCAGGGACATTCTTCTAAGAGCACTTTGTTTTTATAGTTGTTTCTTAAACTTCCTTTTAATTATTCCTATTTGTTAATATTAGTATCTTAGTGCATTTACAGTTTTCAACGTGTGGTTCCTTCATTATGAAGTTTCTGTTAGATTCTCAACTCATAAAGAGAAGCTTTGTTAGTAAGCTGAAACACCGGTCTAATCTTTTAAATAACTGAAGGACATATGTAGGTAGACAGAAGGAGTGATACAATAGTTTGCCTTCTCCTGAAAATCAGACTCTTTAGACTTCTTAAGAAGGCTATCACTATGACAAAAACAACTGTGTTAGTTAGAAGGAATGTTAGGCTTAAGATGTTGTGGTTGGAAACAGTAAGTGAGATACAGAAAAGGGCTTGAACTAAGTCTAGATTATCAATGAAAATTATTGAGTGAATGAAGATGTTAGTAAGCAACTACTGTTTTCACATTACTACATGAAACAGAAAAATTTGCACTATGACAGGCTGTGGGTTGGGTTTAATGGCATGAAAAGAATGAAAAAGGTATAGTGTGGTAAAAATAAATGAACCTCAGTAAAAGAAAAATCACCCTTCTTTTTATATCCGGAATTTAAGTTATATATCAGTGGTTTGAAGAATTGCATTTGTCCTCGTTGGAAAATGAGGCTACAGATCTTAAGGAAGGTGCTATGAGACGCTTTCTCTCATTCTTTCAGAATCCAGAGCTCATATGGAGCCCAAAGTAAAACCTATAGTCAGGAATACTCTCAGACTTATTCAACATCTCCAAATCTCATCTCAGGTCTAGCTAATACATTTACCATTAACACCCTTGAACAATCTTAGAGACACATTTGTATACATAATGTGCATATGTATCCTTTACCAATACTATATTATCCAAATTTATTTGTCTATGTATGTGATATTGGGGAATTGAAACTTGTTTTTATTTTGTTTAGTTTTGTTTTATATCTCCTTTTTGACCTTTAAGTCCCTGTGCCATAAGTAGCACAGAAAAGATTCAATAAATATTTGCAAGATTGATTTTCCTGTAATTTTAAAATATATGCACCAGACTAGACTGTTATTTCTACAAACTAGTATTTCCAGTACTGCCATGAAAGCTTGGAATGCTATTTGAATCACTTTCACTACATCAAACCAATCCGCACCTATGCTGAACAATAGTCCTTGAAGCTTTGGGCTTTTGGTTTGAGCAGTATCTGACTGAATACAATTTGATTTACAAATGAATCCTGAAATTCAAAGACATTGATAACAAAGCTTGGGAAGGGCAATTTTTTTCATAAAGCATTACTAAATTTGTAAGATGCAAACTTGATGCACTGAAAGTCTCTCAACTGTGCTCGCTTGTATGCATAATAGCTTCAGACCAGTTTTATGTTTGTCAAAAATTTCTATAGAAATCAAAGCCAGCTTTATCTTTTGACTTTCCAACATGTGGTAAGAAAAAAAAATGCTGATGCCACAAACCTAATAGAAGATATTATTGGGCTTTCTAAAGCCTACAAATTCAACTGATATTAACACACTGAAGCATGGTTTGAATAATATAACATGGTTTGAATAATATAACAAAGGAAAAAAGTCAATTCTATGTAATCTGTAGTTCCTATAGTAGTTAAAACCTAACCACATGCCCGGTACGTGGCACTAAGTCACAACACTAATAGATAAGGTCACTGAAGTTTGGGTAGAAGAGAAAAGGTCTTACACGGTAGGTAAATCATGGGGCTTTGAATTCAAGAAAGGACAGTATAATCGTAAAAAAGAGAGCGAGAGATGCATACTATTCTTAGCACTTTGTTTTGTTTTATAACTCATTTTGCGTATGCATCTTTCTTCTACATACAAAGCCACAGTCAACCCAGGCAGGGTATTTTTTGAAGTAGGAGAGCAGGCAAGACTCTACGATGCTTTTCATGTAATGTAAGGAAAGTGTTAAGCTATAGGTAGCCAGTATAAGATACGGTATCTGAGAATCCTCACATTATGCCCAATTGACCTTTTTCTTAAACATCTATTATCTCTTTTAAAAACTCTTTCCAGTAACATAGATGCACAGCTGTAAATTTTTCCAGTGAAACCATGTGCAATTAGTCTTCATAAGTAATTCTACATAATTTATCAGAATATTTACGCTATTTCATTGGCACATTAAATGACATATTTTTTATATTTCCTAGGCAACACATTTAAGACCAACTAAAATTAAAATATTAAACCAAATCTTTGTGATTTGTTTTTGGAGTGAGGTTCTTGATATGCTCCCCAAATGGTGCGGACTCACTATGTGTTACTTCCTGATCCCAAATGTGTATTCCTCCTGTGTAAGCCTCTCAAGCATGTGATTGCAGGTGTGTGCCACCACTCCTAGATTAACAGAAACTGAGTATCTGTTTCCATGCAATCATTTAAAATTTTACGTGTGAAAGTACAAAAAATAAACATGAGCAGACTTTCCTGTCATAATGCCAGAAAGAACTCAAAATAATATTTTCTAAATTTTTCAATTCATGACTTTCCCCCATAGAATATTAAGAAATAATAAACCCTTAACATCATGAAATAGTGCTAAAAAAGGGTTAGGGTTAGGGTTTTTCATTTTCATGAGGACACAATACTAAATGTTGGTCTCACTGCCTGCACTATTAGAATTCTGCAGGGCACCATCATTCTAGCAAGCAACAGCTTTTTCCAATCTGACATACATAGGGTTAGTATCTAGAATATACAAATAATTCAAACATCTAAATATCAAGAAAACAAAAGCACAATTAATGCATGGCCATCGACTAAACAGAGAGTTTTCAAAAGATGAAACACAAGTGACTTAAAAGCTTTTTTTAAAAGAAGTTCAACATCCCTAACTATCAGATAAATGAAAATTAAAATTACTTTGAGATTTCATATTATCAGTGTCAGAATGGATAAGAAAAGAATAAATAAAGACAAATGCTAGGATATATGTGGGAAAAGGAGAATACTTATTCACTATTGGTATAGTGAATGCTGAAGCTACTATGAAAATTAGTGTGAAAGATTTTATAAAAGCTGTAAATAGGTGACATATCACATGATCCAGCTCTATAACTCTTGGTCATAATCCTCTAAAGATTCTATATTCTCTTACAGAGTTACCTGCTTATATTCATGTTCATCCCTGCTTTACACACAATAGCCAGTATTGAGAAACGGCTCAGATGTACATTAACTTAAGAGCTGATGACAAAATTGTGGTATATTAACAAATGGAATATTATTCAGCTCTTAAGAAGATCAAAATTTTGAATGCACAGGGAAATTCCTTGAGCTTTAAATAGTCATTCTGAGTAAAGCAATTCAGATCCAGAAAGACAAATAAATACTACATGGTTTCTCTCACTTGCATATGTTAGCTTTGAATTATCAGATATGTGCACTTCATTAGGAATCTCAATAAAGTTCAGGAAATTAGTGAGGAAACACAGTGGTGGGGTGCTCAGGAGAGGGGATAGAGAATAAAGCATTTTCTAAACGGTTAAGGGGTGAGTAATTGAACAAAAAGGATTAAATTGTGGTGGGGAGGTGAGGGAAGGGTAAAGAAGGGAATTAATGAAGGAACAAATAACACTAAAAATCTTTTGAAAATTCTGTTTAAGATTACTACTGTAGAACATTCCTATATGTACACACACACACACACACACACACACACACACAGAATTAACATGTATGTAATAGGGTGACAGAGCCACTGAAGGACACCACTGACTAACAAATTAAAAACCCCAATGTCAGAAATGGGTCACTCCTTTTAAAGATTTTGGCTAATAAGTTCCAATAGACATCCAAATATTACAGTCTAATTTTAATGTTATTGATTACCCTCCAGAACTTGATGGTAAGACCATATTTTTGAAGACACATTGTAATTGAGTCATAGAATATGGAGAAATATAGCTAGTACTCATAATAGTCACCTCTATTGGCTAGCTTTCATAAACTGGAAGATGCTATGCAAGCTATCAGAAAAGTAATTATCAATGTTGCCCAGCTATGAATCCTGCTAGCTGCAATAATTGTCTAGGCAAGACATGCAACCTGGTGCAAAAGTGGCACAAATATCATGGAGGTAACCAACTTCTTTTCTGATTGTATTTAAGGCTTGCTCCACAAGATGAAATCCACAACTAGCAACATTATCAAACTAAGAACATGTGACTAAATATGTTATAACTACAAAGGAGAGCCCACAAGTAATTCTGCTAAATGGAAAATATAAACTAACTCTCATTATACCTATAATGAGATACCTATCTCTCAACTCTTCTCAGAAATGCTTCTATCTTCAATAGATGGTAATTAATATAGAGACCCAAACTGGACAAGGTGTAGAGAATAAGAGGGTATATAATGCTCTGTCATAAATGTGATATCTAATTACACTCTGTCTTCCCAAGGCTCTGAGGTCATTACAGGAGAGGGTTACAAAGAGTTTAAGAGACAAGAGTGAATAACTAAGAGGAAACTGCTTTCTGAATGGAGCAGGGCAAATGCCATATAAGCTCAGAGCAGTTATGGTAGCACACTCAAGCCCTGTGTAATCCCAAGTCATACCTGAGAATTAGGAAGAGGGGTGAATTTAAATCTTCTCAGATTTGCTTTAAGTAAACCACAGGATCTTGTACATAATTGAAATGAACTAAATCCCTTTTAGACTAGGTCATCAAATATGTCCTTTTTGATTCACGCTCTTTTCTGGGAGGAAAAAGCTGATTAACAAAAATATGGTAACAAATTTTTCATTTTAATAATCTCCAAATTACTTGCATTTATAACATAAAACTACCAATATCTATAGTTTGATTAGCTCATAACTTATTTGATATTTTGTATGGTGTTAAACTTGATTGCCACAGTCAAGATAATCTATTTTTCTGATACATGCATTCTATTATCTCCTCTGTCCTAGCCATCATGTTAAGGCACAAAGGCACAATGTCTAAGCCACGAAAAGCTGTAATCCAAGTGATCACTGTTTTTTTCTGACACTGAATCACATCTGTGTTATGTAAATTAAATATTCTAAAAGTGAGATTTTTGCTACTGCCTAGAGGAGAGAAGGAAATTAAATATGCATGAGTTTATACTTTGTATATTTGGTTTGGAGAACTTTTTTTTTTTCCTCACATAAATAGGTCTTTAGGCTTTTGTTCTTGATATTTTACACAAGTGCCAAATTATGGGTCCTGAGGGATAGTGGTAATTACTTTCTTAAAGTAGCATTCCCATAGAGCATTAACATAACAGAAATATTAAAACAAGTAAACAGTTGTTTCTAAAACTGTTTAAAATCTTCTAATAATTCTTTAAAACTGAATTCATTAGTTAGTAGAGCAAAACTGTTAGTTATGAACCAAGAATCTACATCAGGTGATGGTTTCAAATATGTGACTCAGGTCAGAATCATTAATTTTTATTGTAGTTCAATTCTTAGATTCACTGATCTTCATTTAATAGCAATGTAATGTGAGCGGGTATTATTTGCAGTTAATTTTGAGCATCATAGATACTACATCTATTTTGTATTGTGCTGATGTGAAAATAACTATAGAATAAGAAACATTTTCTTTTTATATAACAGGCACTGTAATAAATAATGAGAAGTTTGGTTAAAAACTTAACCCTTGAACAGAAATTTATTTTATTCTTCATTCGACAGATTTGCCTATGATCCAAAATATTTAAATACCAGAGACAATATTGCAATTCAGATTTTTTCTCATTATATTGCCTGAAATAGTAAGACTTTTATTTTCATCATCCCAGATAGTTATTTAGCCATTGGTTATGAAAGGCAAATATACTTAAAATAATAATTTCAATGTAATATAAAGTATATATATTTATGTGGACATTTTGATAGTAGAGGTAATATCAATAACATAAAACCAGATACACTAAACCTTATACAAGAAAAAGTGGCAAGTAGCATTGAGAGCATTGGCACAGGAGACAACTTCCTGAACAGAATACTAGTATCCCAGGCACTAAGATCAATGATGATAAATGAGACCTCATGAAACTGAAAAGCTTCTGTAAGATAAAGCACACTGTCACTAAGACAAAATGGCAGCCTACAGAATTGGAAAATATTTTCACAAACTTTACTTCTGATAGGGGGCTACTACTCAAAATATAAAAAGAACTCAAGAAACTAGACATCAACATAATAAATAACCCAACTAAAAAAGTAGGGTGCAGATCTAAACAAAGAGTTCTCAAAAGAGGGTTCCGAAATGACTGAAAAACAAAGAAATGTTCAACATCCTTAGCCAACCAGGATATGAAAATCAAAACTACTCTGAGATTCCATCTTTCACCTGTCAGAATGGCTAAGATTACTAACACAAATGATAGCTCATGCTGGAGAGGATGTGGAGCAAAGGGAATATTCCTTCATTGCTGGTAGGAACGCAAACTTGTACAGACACTATGAAAATCAATATGGTGATTTCTCAGGAAACTGGAAATGAAACTATCTATCATAAGACCCAGATATACCATTCCTGGGCATATATCCAAAAGACACTCCATCCTACCAGAAGAACATTTACTCAACTATATTCATAGCAGCTTTGTTCATAATAGCCAGAAATTGGAAACAATCTAACTGCCCATCAACTAAAGAATGGATAAAGAAGTTCTACATTTACACAATGGAGTATAACTCAACTATTTAAAAAAAATGACTTCATGAACTTTGTCAGCAAATGAATAGAACTAGAAAATAATCTATGTGTTTGATATGGTAGAACTTTTTGTTGATGCAAATATTTTGGGATCACCTGAAATAAAGGCAATAAAGTCACTGGATTACTGAGTTATGCTTATTGTAATTTCTACTTTGGTCTGTTATCATGCTCTATCTGGACTGAAAAGATAGTTGTTCATACCCTCCCAGAAAAAGATTACTCAATACTTAGTAAATATAAATTAATAAAGGCAAACATACACTATGTCATCATTAATTATTCTGTATTTGACAGCCTTTAATTTCTCTCAACTTCATATTCAATATTGTGTACATATAATTTAAAAGTAGTGGGGCATATTGTTTTTAAAATTTGTTCTTTTAGACTCAATGACTGTAGTATAATGGATTAGATTCTCATCATACAGTTTCACTCTAGATTTTGAAGTATGCTTCTGTGATACCTGGACACTCTTCAAATCTGATTTGCTTTAGGTACTATTGCACCTCAAGAAAAATTAGAATGAGTAAATATGTATGGTTATAACTGGCACTAGGAAAATACCTGAATATGAAGAATCTAAGTTACGACTTATATTCTTTTATCAACAATAATGTTTAAGCAGCCATATTTCAAAGAGGTAGTAATCTCAATAATGTGTAGGAATGTCACAAGAACGCTATTCACGTTAGAAACCAACAGAGCAAATTGAACTCCAAAGTTCTATTTATGCAGTTTCTGTAATCTGATGTTTCATTCACTAGTTTATTTGGAAGAAAGACTAATAATTGAGAGCTTTGGGATTTGAGCAATAGATAAATAATGGTACAACTTAGAGAACTATGGGAAAATGGGGAGTGAACAATGTAGTGTTTCAGAGAGCAGAACAAAAAGCATATATATTGTACTTTCTAGACTTTGTTAAAACCATGCCAATGAAAGGTAAAAAAAAAAAAAAACCCACTAAAATGACAAAAAAAACTTTTATAAACTATATATAATAGCTCCAAATGTGTATGTTCTTGATAACGTTCATGGAAGAACAAACAAACAAACAAAAAACAGAGATTAACAATCAATTACAATGAGTGACATCTATGACTCTGAAATTGGGATGTTATGTTTTTATTTGGTTACCATGTGGCTCACTGTATTTGAAATCTGATCCTACAAAATCCTCAGGTCTTAGAAGATGGAGCCTATTTGATTTATTAGCCACCAGATTCCTCTTATTAGTATGTAATCGATATATTATATTGAAGAAGAGCTAGCAAACATGTGCAGAGGATGTTGAATACCATGCGATTTTTTAAATGTAAACTTAAATAATAAAGAAGCTTCTGCAGTCCCATGTTATTTTTATCTAAGTACCATATGATACACAAAAGTAGCTTCTTTCTTATCACATGATAGGCTGTCAGAGCAAATTTGTTCTATCTTTTTTTTTTATTTCTACCCTATACTTAACTCTTTTCAAATACCTACAAAACACATTCAAAGGCAGCTGTCAGATACCTTCATCTGAATACAAAAAATGAAATTGAATACAAGAATGAGAATATATTACCTTAGAATTTTAAGCCATAAAACTTTTTTTTCAGAATATGGTAATTGAAACACTTGTTCAAGTTGAACAATACAGACTAAGAAATAGGGTAGCTTTTATCTCTTTATGCTTATTATGATGATGATTGAAATGAATGTGCAAAACTTCTCATTTGTATAGTCAGGAGCCATATCTGAAACAAAACAATTAAGAAGAAAGGTTATTTCTTTCTAAATGATATGTAAACTAGTACTTAGCATTTATGCCAATGAAGCTGTTTTAAAATAATCTATGTGTAACTCATTGATATAAATTGATACCTAAAATTCAATGTGGGTTAAAGGCTAAAAATTAGACTGAATATATGAATCACAGCCCTAATATGTTTATTGTAAGGAAGTTCAAAATGAAAGCTGTATTGTGTTTCTGTAATTGAAGTATGCTACTAGATATTTAGATGGTCAATAAACTTCTAATTAGTAGTACAACTAAATAATAGCTATAAATATATGGTTAATATTTTGCTCCTAATATTGACCACTTTATGCCAATGAACAAGCTGCACACTATTGACTATTGAATACAATGCACAGAAGCAATTATTATATCTATTTTTGCCTATGCTTTTGAGTTTACAGTATTATACTGATACTTATATTTTAACTTTCAATACTGTAAATATATATTTTCATTTTTAGCAAACAGAAATCTTGTCTCTTCATTCATTTCCTAAGTTTAATCCATCAGCATTTTAAGGTCTTTCCCAATAAAGTGAGTCTTTATTTGGCTTGACAGTGTGCTGGATACTCTAATGTGATTTATTCGGAAGTCTTTGTTACACATTAAATCAGCTCTACTTCTGGAGGAGCAGGAAAACAAGGGTAGTCATCATAATAATCAACCAATTCTAGGGAGATGGCTTAGTGGGTAATGTTAATGCTCCATAAGTATACAGGGTCTGGGCTTGAAATCCAGCACATGTCAAGAGCCGTGTCAGGTGTCATGAGCCATGTCAAAGGAATTGCAGCCAACATTGGGGCTTCAGGAGTACAGCCTACCATTTAGTAAGGCAAGAGTAAGATTTTATCTTGGATTGGCATAGCCTGCTGTACTGATTGCTTTCATCGACACTTTTATCTCTCTTGTGGCACAAAAGTTCTGTGGGGTCTTCAGTCCCTCAACACAATCATAACAACAGTGTTGATTTTCAAAAAAGGCAATGCTTCTCAGTTGAATTGATGGTTCAGTTGAAACTCCATAAAGAATAACTAAGAAACATGTCTAGTTAAAATGACTACATTGTGTGTGTGTGTGTGTGTGTGTGTGTGTGTGTGTTTTGCCAGCTGCTATAGATCAAGTTACCTAGGAAAAGGAAAACGTATTCTTGGTAGCTGAGGATTTGCTAGGATCAGGAAGCAAAAACAAAGAAAAGTACAGTTAATAGGGCCAACAAGTTTCTTCTGTGAGAGACAGGTCTATGTTAATAGACAAGAAATGAGTTTCATTGCCCACAGTTAAGTTTCAATTCACAAAATTTGATTTTCTTTGTTTTATAATTATTAATGGAATTTGCTGATGTACCTTCAGAACATAAAGACAATAAAACAGATTTTCTTCTATGGTAAAGAAAAAGTAAATATTCTCTTACTTGTGATCCCTTGATTAATTTTAATAGAGAAATACTATGATGATTAATTGTTATTTGGTTACCATAAACTGCAGTCTATCAAGGAAATTGGCTAAGAAAAAATAATTGGTTTCCATAAACTCTATTGATCTGTAATAAAAATTGCATGGCTTTGTTGTATGGTATAACTATGGGAACAAAACGTATGAGAGATGTTTAGTTATGGTGGGTATATTCATGGTAACCTGCTTCTTGGCTTTGTTCAAAGGGTATATGAGAGTTCAAAAGGTATATATGTGAGTTGACGCCTTGCAGCTTCATCCACAAGACAGTAAGAAGCTTGCAAGATATATGGGTAAAGAGTGTATGGGTTAAAGCTTATGAGATGTTTGAATGTGTGAATGAGTGTTTTTTAAAGGGAAATGAAAATAATAAGGTTGTTGAAGCTTGCCTTTACCCTCATGAGGTATATGTATATGTGCAAGATGTGTGAGTGTGTGATCATACAGAAAATACAGTAAAGAATAAGTTTAAATAAGAAATTAAAATTGTATATAGAGAAAACAATAGAGAAAGAATAGAATTAGAAAGCTTAAATAAAAAGATAAGTCTAGTGCCATCAATAAGAGGTGTGATTAATTACAATATTTGTTTCATTCACTTATCCTTCCTTAGTCACTAAACGCCTGCTAGAGCTGGACCACAGCAGGCACACAAATAAAGAGCTGAATTTCATAGTACACCATGTAACCATAATGTTGGATAAGCTGAGATAGGTGGATTCCAGAACTTGCTAACCAGACAGCCTAGCCTAACTGGCTTAGCCCCATTTCCTCGTAAGGAATGCTGTCTCAAAAGACAAGGTAGGTAGCTACCAAAGAAGAACAACTAAGGTTGATTTTGGCTTCCACTCCCACAAGTAACATTATACATTTGAATTCTTTCTCTGTCTCTCTGTCTCTCTGTCTCTCTCTGTCTCTCTGTCTCTCTCACACTCATACATGTGCACACACACACGCACACACACACATACACACACACACACACACATGCATACACACACTCAACCATGATTATAGGGTATAGCTCCAATAGACTGGACACCAAAGCCAAGGTAAGCTATCTTGTTTAGCCATATTCCATCAGTACTGCACATTGCCTAAAAAGTTAGAATTGTGACTGAACTAAAAGTGAACAACTGGACACTCTATGCACATGTAGTTTGGAGTTCGCCCCAAATGATAGTTTTCTTGTTGATTTTAATGTGCATCCTTTCATAATATGAAGAGTGACTGAACACACCAGTCTTATATTTCTGTGTTATGCACATCATTCTATTATTGAAGCTGAGTATAGATTGAGTGGGATATTGAATTTGAGTCTGATGTTATGGTATTTGGGAATTCTAATTTGGAAATTTTTGTCAGAAATGAGAGTTGTATTGAAGATGTTTCTTAGACTTTAAAATATTAAAATTTCTCTTGTAAAAGCTTTGTAATCTTACATTTTTATTAATTAAATCCATTGATAACTTTATTCTTAAAATATAGTTCTGAATTAAATCACTATTAAATTCATTTTACATATAAATCCACAGAAATAACTGAATAATTTCCTTAAGTTTTCAAAACAGAGTATCAAGAAAAAATCAATATTCAGCTATCTGTTATATTCTGCCATTCTAGCTGTAATATCTTTACTAGCATAATTATCTTGATTAATTTTGTATGCAATTTAAATTCTTGAGCAATAAACAAGGAAACCAGAATATAATTACTCTACTTTTAAACTCATGAACTAAATTTTAAAATATTTAATAATAGCATTATCCATTTTTGTTCTAATAAATTAAAATCTAACCCAATTTTGCTTCTGAAAGAAAAGAAATTATTTTTCAAAAATTTTCTGACATTTTACTTCCTTAAAGGAAAATAAAATTTTAATAAAAAAGCAGTTTTTAGGTTATTCATGGGAAACAAAATGATAATATAATTTAAAAATAACCTCTGGTTCAAAGTCATTAGAAAATGAAAGGGCAGGCTTTTTATACAGTGCTCCATAAGCATATTATGTAAGCACCATTGAAGTGTAGACACTGGTGCTCTTAATGTTCCCAATACTTTTGCTGAAGGCAATCTCAAATTCAGCTACGTATTTCTAGAAAATATTTGTATTTAACATATTTGAGATCTCTAACAGAATGCACAGGAGCTTTCCCCTGGAATTAAATTTAAATATGCACTATAAATGTGCAGTGCTTCTCTAATTTAAATTGAGTAGGGCTTAAGAACCACACTCTGAGAGCACTATACCTTTTCAATATTCGTTGTGAACAGGTGTTAAGTTAGGGTCAGGATCTATTGCCCAAATCATAAACAATAATATTACATATTATTAGCTAAAATAGAATAGAAATGCAAATGACGTATCTAAGAAAATAATATTTTATTCTATTTAGGCTAGAGGCTTTATTTGATTAATTATAAATCTTTTTCAATCTAGCAATACTTGCTGGAGAATTGTGCACAGATTAAATGTTGTTAGATTTTAGTTTTTCTAATATAATTGTCTTAGAGGCAAGAGTTGAGTCACACAATCAAAGGCCAAAATCTAAAACACACATGATATGTAAAGTAAAGCAAATAAAAGTATTGGGACATAAAGAAGTTGTTTGCAGGGACAGCAATTGCACACATGTATTTTCTATACTTACAATGAAATAGGCATTGAATTATCTTGTGTGGTAATCACCCAACAGATGGGAAGAATTAATAGCAAATATTCTTTTTATTTATGCATTTCAAATAAGCATATAACTACAGATACAAATAATATATTTATATATATATTTTAGGGATTTAAATATAAATGCAATATTATTAAATTCATACAGATTTTCATATTTTTCTTCATATTCTCAAATAATTAAATTAGTTAAAATAAGATCACAAGCAATGAAATTATTCAGCATAACAAAAGGTTCAACGGATAATTGTTTTCATTTGTAATATTATAATCAAATTTTAGAGGCAGGTTTGAAATGTCAACCTTCTATTAATTTGCTAAGAATTATTATTGTTCCTACAAACCAAAACTAACAAATAGTATTTTGATAATGTGAGTATTATTGAATTTTAATTAATAGCTACTTTCTTTATTATTTCTCTTGGTAATTAATCTCTCTATGCTATTATTGTAGAATAAACATAAAATTATAATGGGCCCTGCTCCTTCCTTCATACATAATACTTTATTAAAAAGAGTTACTTCAATATTTCTGTATACACAGATCAAGGCATTGTGTTTTTTCAATGTTTACATATACAAACTATTTTACAATTATTTTGGAATTTTAGAATAATTAATATGTTTATTTTGATGATTCTTTGGGATATCTTTCCAAGAGTAAAATTTTTATACATCAGTTTATAGTTATATGAATGAAAGTGAATTTTAAAAGAATAAAATATAAAGTAAAATAAACAGATGGAGCATATTTGGTTAAAAGTTCCTGCAGTCAAGATTCCAAGGTAAAGAAAGGAAGAATGATCTAATTCACAGCAATTTCTTTTTAATTTTTATTATTTTTATGCATATACTACATATTTGATTCTAATTTTGAGATTATAATATAATTACATGTAGATGTGGATGTGAGCATTGATTTTTTTTTATTATTATTATTCTCAACATTCTTGGCAAAAGATAGTTTATTCTTTAGTAATTCAATTCTAGGCCCTAGAAGGTTTCAGCTTCCATTTAATCTTAAACATAGGCCCAAAAGGCTTCAGCCTCCATACAGTCTAATCTTCAAGATGCAAGCCTGGACCTAGAAGGCTTCAGCCTCTGTACAATCTTATCTTCAATCATAGACCTAGAATATTCCAGCCTCCGAGACTTATTACTGACTAGATTCACTCTGACTAGTTGTTCTCTGACCTATTTCTTTTCACTTTGATCTGTATTGTGAACTCTGAACTGTAAATCATCTGCTTTTGCCTCTCTGCTTTCTCTCTGCTTATTCTGGACCAGATCTGCTCTTCTCAGCTTCTCTTTCTGCCTGCCTGACTGTACTAACCTCTAACTCTTCCCAACTGCTTCTTCTGAACTACTTCTGCTCTCTTCTGTCTGAAATGACCTGTCTGTGAGCTAAGAACCTCCTTTGATATCCTGAGAGTTAGACATATCCTCACTCTGACTCTATATCAGACTTCACTCTGATTTAATCTCAGAGTTTGGGATTAAAGGCTTCACTACCACTGCATTCAGAGCATTTTATCCAGATCACACAGGCCTCTGAATGTGATCCCTTCATACAGGACCTTGAATGTGATCCTTTCATAACATTGCACAGGCCTTTTGATGTAACCGTTTTCTAGAATAGCCATGCTGCTTCATTAAAAGAGTAAGTGCTCCTGTACAATTACAACATTCCTTGCTTCCATTTCCATATGTTATTTATTTCATTTTGGGTGTTATAATGTGATCATATCATTTCTTCCTCCCCTTTCCTCATTCCAAAGCCTCCCAAAGATCCCTCCTTGCTCTCTGAGAATCATGTTTAATTTGTGTAGTTTAAAGAGTCATTAGTGTTCATCACATATGATGTAATTAAAATAACAGGTATACAATTCTAAAGAAACAGCTGCTGCTATAATTCATTATAGTATAAACAAAAAACATCATTAAAGAATATTTATATGATGACTTAGTGATATTTATGGAGTATAAAATTGAACACTGCAGGTTAAGGGAATATTCCAAATTTGATGTATATAGTACCGAAACTTACCAAATCTTAAGATTAATTAATAACTGTATAAATTACTCATGTCAAGACTAAGAAAAATAAGTATTTTCATTAATGCTATCTGTGGTGGTTTGAATAAGAATGGCTTCCATTGTCTTATATATATTTGAATGCTTAGTTACCAGGGAATGGAACTGTATTTCACTCTCTGTCTACTTCCCATGGATCAGGACATACAGTTCTCAGCTACTGCTTCAGCAATATACTAGTATACAATATACTAGCTTCCCAACATGATGATAATAGAATAACCCTCTGAAACTGTAGACAAACCACCAACTAAGTGCTCTCTTTTATAAGACTTACTGTGATCTTAGTGTTTCTCTACAGCAATAGAGCAGTAACTAAGATGCCATCCTTTAGTCTAGCAATATGAGGCCTGGAAAGAGTGGGGAGGTTGCTAATTATAATATAATCTAACTAGAAAATCATGTGATTGTTACTAAGCTATAAACACAAAAAAATTTGAGGCCAATCTGATCTAAGATGAAACCCTGTTTCAAAAATTCAAATTGTTATATTTTTTATTTTTTGATCTATGGTTATATTGTGTTTATACCTTTTTCTGAACCTACAGATAAAGTAATAGAAATAATGATTAATCAGAAACAATGAATGAAAAATAATCAGTGGTCTGGAAGTAGCTCCATGATGGAATTCTTTCTAAGCATGGAAGAGACCCTTGGATTCACGCCTCAGTACAAACTATGCATTTTAGGTAATTCTAACACTTAGAAGGAGGATTAAGTGTTCAAGGTAAATGTTACAGCTCATAGAATCACAGACTTTGTTTATAATCCAGCATTGTGTTTGTCTTGACCAGGTAGGCACTGAAGAGTATCAGATAGATTGGTTCCGAGAGCCACACTGACAATTAGTGCTGGTCCATTCACAGTGAATCTGTCTAGAACTGGGCAGAAAATTAAGAGATCTGACCACAGGCCAGGAACTGTAAGAACAGGCTATAATTCATAGCTATTCATGTTTTTAGTAATACACTGACATAGCATTTTGAACAAACCAGAGCTTAGCTTGGACCTTATTACTAAAATAGTGGAAAGTATCAAGAGCAGACTGCTGGAAAAGGGCTGCATGACATGTAGAAATATAATAATGGAAACATAGGCTCAAAAAATAAACAGCCTGTTAAAAATCTCAGGAGAGATAGACGTGAATGAAACTGGATCAGAACATTTACATCAACCCCCAATTCTTTGCTGTGCCACATGAATTAACATGTTATTAGCAAACCTCAAAAAGGTTCAAGACACAATGACCCCAACCATAAGTATAAATTGGGGTGCAAGATAATAACCAAGCTGATATAAGGAGGGGAACTCTCTTAAAGCCATAAAACAGCTGTTTTAATGAAACAATTAGTTTGAAGAAACCAAATATATATATATATATATATATATATATATATATATATATATATATATATATATTCTAAGAGAGAAACTTAAGAAAGATACTCAAAGTATCTTGCAAAGCAATAATATGTTTGTACTGAAAAATATAGTCAGAGAAATCAAACATTATCTAAGAGATCAACAGTAGGATTGAGAAATGATAAAGAATTAGATAAGAAATGAATGTCTTGAAATATAAAGATAGTAAAGAAAAATAAAGCAGATTTTATGACCTTCTGGATGGTACTGGAACAGAAAATACAAAGGTTACAGGGTTTAAGAGGACCTAAGCAAGTCAAAGGATGGAAAGTGTATTCAAAGAAATAACAGAAACTTTCTAAACACCCAGGTACGTAAGGTCGAAATGCAACAAAGTTAATTTAACTGAGTCAGGACAAAATAAACCAATTATATATAAGGTCTTACAGAGCTGACTGACAGTGAGCTTCTCAGCAGGAACTTCATAGACCAGCAGAGAGTTACATGAGATTTTCAAAACACAGAAGGACAAATCTGAAAAGCAAAAGTGTTTTGACCAAGTGTCTTGTACATGATAAAGTTATCATTTACAAAGGAAGTTACTGATAAAGAATTACCTAGAAAAAAAATATAATGTATATCATATCTCAACCTGGTAAGGATACACACAGCAAGAAAAATCACAATTTTCCATCAAAATACTAGAAAGCAAATTCACCATGATCAAATTGGATTCACCACGCAAGGAAGGAAGCTTTATAAACACAAATGAGATATAAACCATGTCAATTGAAAGACACATAACAGAATTAGTCTTTCAATTAATGTAGAAGGTAAACTTAATGAAATCCAACATCCATGCCTGATAAAAACACAGATCAAATTAGGCAAATAAGGAAACCTCGGCATAATAAAGGACATCACTCATTAGCCAACAGTTAACATTTATCTATTAGGGGAAAGCCACGCATCTTCTCTCTATGCTCTAAAGCAAGATTAGACTAGTACTTCACTATACTGTTCTATTTCCCTCCTTGAGCGATTTTAGAAAAGAAAAAAGAAAGGGAATAAAAATTTAAAAACAAATGAAATCAAATTGTCCCTATTTTCCAATGATAGGAACTTTTTGGTAGAAAACTCATAAAACTCTACCCATTCTATTCTAACAGAACCATGAGTTCAGCAAATGATTAAAAAATCAACATACAAGAAAACAGCATTGATTTAGGCCAATAATGAATACTCTAAAATAAAGATAAATAAAGCAATAACATTATCAACAGTTACACCAACAACTTCCAACAAATTTAATCAAAACAGATAAATATCCTTACAATAGAAACTTACAAAATGTTAAATTGAAGCTGAAGAAGCTGAAGAAGCTGAAGAAGACCCATAAAGTAAGAAGGATTTTCTGTGTTTACAGTGTTTGAAGAGATTAATAATATTATAATATCTTATGAGATCTGTGTCAAAATATCAATGATACTCTTCACAGAACTAAAAAAAATGAGTTCTCAAGTTTAGACAATATCCCCAAATTATTAAATAGTTAAAACAAAAGAAAATTTCTTAATGAAATAAAAATCAAACTGGAGGCCTTAATTAACAAGAAAAAGATAATTTGATTTTTTTATAGATTTCAAAACACTATGAAACTCTAGAACTAAAAACACTGATATCAGTGTAAATGTTGCAGAAGTTTATTTCTAGTTATGTTTAAAATGGTTGTTTTGTGCGCTGTTTGGGGGAAGGGCTGTCTAGGCCTTGTGTTTTGCCTTGTCTGCAGGTGTTGGAATTATGGAAAAGATGCTTAATTCCATGTGATCTGTATATGTTGTTAATAGAACACCTGAAGAGCTTCTGTGTCAATAAAAATCCCTGAGATCAGACAAGGGTGGGCAGTTCTACTGTCCAGTATGGTGCTTGGCATGACAGGAGGTTCTATCTGCTGAGATCTGGATGGATTTGCACCTATGAACATGTCTTCTTGTCTTCTTTGCTGAGCCAGTCAGTTGCTATCTGGTACATAAAAATAATGTACAGATCACCACTAAGGAACAGAAAGATTTGAAGTAATACTATACAACTAAAATCAACTTAATTATTCCTACAAAGGAGCTTGGAACACACATTGAAAATCAGTTATTTTAAGAAATAGTGAAGAGAGATTTTATTATACACATCCACACATACTGGAGAATAAAATTGGACTACCTTTTCTTATCATATACAAGCATCAACTCAAAGGTAGCTAAAAAACATAGAATTTTAAAACACTTAAAATTATGAAACTATATAAGTAAAATATAGGTGAAATGTTTTATGACATTCAAATGCATAGGACATTTTTAGAAAGATCCCACGATTATATGAAAAGCCAATCAAATGTGGAAAAACATAAAATTAGAATATTAATAGCAATAACCAATATTGCATACACAACAAATGATTCCTTAATTAAAGTACAGAGGAAATTAATGGGAATTATATGCTATGTATCTGTTTATCAGGGGTTTCATATCTGGAAGGAAAGCCAAAAGCTTGATAGCATATGGAAAGATATCCCATGTTAAAGTTTAGAAAGATTCACCGTTCTCAAACCTCCAATTTCTACAAATTTCATATATTAATCAATCAAAGTAAAAATTGCTTCAAGTTATTTTAGGACAACAACAAACAGAGGTCTATAGGGACAAGCAAAGTGCCCAGAGTAGTTGACATAATAATGGAGTACACAGTTTAGGGACAGGCAATATTTGATTTTAAGACTTACAACAAAACTACAGGAGAAACACAGTATGGACAAATGAAAGTCAGTGCTGATATGTTGGTACCATGGAATTGAGCCCATTAGTAAATATAGTCAGCTAATTTACAGCAGTTGAACAAATGGAATACAATGGATAAAATATAGGAATTTCAACAAACTATAATGGTATACCACAAGAAAAAATAAAAAATAAATATTTAGATAAAAGACCTTCAACCCTTCAAAAACTAGCATATATTTTTAAATTTATCTAATTTTTAAATTTTAATTATTAAAAGTGTTATGATTTTATATTTCTACGCTCTTCAGTCTGTGAGCCAATTATATTTTTTTCATTGAGTATATACATATAAATTTATGTATTAATGTATAAATTATATAATTTATACATTAATACATAAATTTATATATTAATTAATATACATATATATGTATATATAGATCATTGGCTCATAGCCTGGATGAAAAGTATGAAATTATATAATCAGAACATTTTTTAAAAGTTAAAATAAAAAATTTAGATAAATCAGGTTTTGCAATGGATCTTCAGATACAATAGTGAAGGCACAATCCACAAAAGTAAAATAAAAAAAACTTAACTTTTCTAACGTTTAGATAAAAAATTTCTGATTTGTGAGACACTCAATATCTTTAAAAGATAATTCATGGGTTAAGTATAAATATTTTCAAGTAATGTATTTGATAAAGGACTGATAACAAAAATACAATCTTTGAATCTCAAAAATAAGGGCAAACAAATGCATCAAAAATTGCTAAGTCTTTCATAATACTCCAAAATTATACCAAAAAACATAACATATAAAAACATTTCACAGATGGAGAACTGAAAATGACAAGCAAGAAGATCTTCTATGTTTCTAGCAAGTTATACAATACTCTACATTATCATGCCTGTGACCCAGTTAGAACAGTCAAAATCCAAGTCTGTCAAGGTTATAGAATAATAAGAACCATTATTTATTACTAATGCAAATACAAATGTTACAACCATGTTGAAGAATATTTTGGCAGTTTTTTTCTAAAGCACAAACAATCTAATCAAATAGTCCAGTAATCATAATCCTTTTACTTAATCCAGGAAGCTTAAAACATATGAGCACACAAAAACCTGAACTTCAGTACTTGTAGCAGCTTCATTCATAATTGACAGATATTGGAAGTATTCCAAGTACTCATCAGCAGGTGAATAGATAACAGACTATATAAATAATTTAATATTTTTTGTGATACAAAAGCTTAGATAACCAAAACAGAATACGGAGAATAGTAAAATACTGATCATAAATGAATGAGTTATCTGAAATGGCACAAATTGTGTACAACAAATATATATCAATGTACAAATAGATAAGGTACAACCACACTGAAAATGATCAGTATTTGCTACTTGCTAAAGATTTAAAAGGCAGAATATTTAAGCACAGTAAAAGAATTTTAGGTCATCGAAACCATTCTCAGATAGTCATTATCAGTAATGCCAGCACATAGAATGTATAACACAAAGAGTGAAGTGTAATGCAAACTACTTACTCCAGAGGATGATAATATGGATAAATTTGTCAATTTTTTGTTTAAAGATTAATTAATTTTAACTTATACATGCATGTATTTTATGCCCCTGTGTTTATGTACAACCTAGGAAGTCAGACGAGGGTGTCAGATGCCTTGGAACTAGAATTATGGGAAACTGTGTGCCAATGTATATGGGTGCTTAGAACAAAAGTGGGTCCAAAGCTATAGCTTTTAGTACTTTAAACTGTAGACAGAGATGTAAAAGGCAGTTTATTCTTTGCTAATTCAATACCTGGTCCTAGAGGGTGTCAGCCTCCATACAATCTAATCTTCAAACCTAGAACATTTAAGCTTCCAAGAATTAACTGCTGATTGACTCATTCTGACTGGCTCCTTTAGAACTCAGAGCTGTACTGAATTCCACTGACTCTTCTGGTTGGCTGATTTAACTTACTCATTCTTATGATCAAACTCTTGTCTAAGCTACTGGTTCAAACTGACCTTCTAGGAGAGCTAACTCTTTGATTGAACTTTCCCCTAACTGACTATCTGACTGTTTGAGTTGAGTGCCTATTTTTATATCATTAGATTTGGGCGTGTCCCCACTCTGACTCATTTTGCTAACTCTTCTTGTCATTTGTCACATTGCCTGCTCTTCACTCTGATTGATCTCAGAAGTCACTCTGCCAAGCCTTCACTCTGACTTAGTCTCATACTGGGGTTAAAGGCATGTGCTCACTCTGTACTCTACTCTGCCTCTGACTTTCCACTTCCAAGTTGACTAGCATGACTGAATCTCCTTTCAATTCTCATAATCTCTACTGCATCTTCCTTAATTCTGAACTGACTGTGAACTCTGAACTGAGAACCAGAAACTGAGAGCTGTGAACTGAGAACTGTGACTTACTTCTGAAATGACTGCTTCCTTTTACATCCTGAGAGCTGGGATTTAATCTAATTTGATGGTGCATGCTGCCATTACCTTCTGAGTTGGGTTACTTAAAGGCATGTGCAACATTCCAGTCAGATCACACAGACCTTGAATGTGATTCTTTCCAGTGCAGCCATGTGGCTGGATTAAAAATTCCTCTACATTAAACCACTGAATCATTTCTTCAGACTTATTCATCAACTTCAACAGTGTGGCAGTTGTTGATCTGAGAGTGTAGGCATGTATGGGTTTGGACTACATGGAAAATGTTTGTGCTTTATTTTCAATATAGCTGTTAATCTAAGGATAAAATTCTGTTTAAATATACAAAATAAGTTAAATAAAATTTTCATTAGGGTCTGGAGAGATGGTTCAGCAATACACAGCACTAGCTTTAATGAAGGATCCATGTTCCATTTCTATCATCCACATGAAGCTCACAACCATATATCACTTCTGTCCCAGGGCACCTAATATCCTCTTCTGACTTCTTTGGACATCACCCAAGCATGTGTTTTACATAAATGCACACAACAGTTTTAAAATCTTCATTATAGTAAACTAAATCCGTTTTAAACTTCTGAAATTATAAATATTAAAACTGAAGGACAGAGAAACAATTCCTCAAATTGAAGTGTGTATTTTCCCATATAAGGGACATTTGAATGGTAGTTACATTAATAGTAGCAATTTTTAATCTATTATCACTTAGAGTAAGAACCAAAGAGTGTCTTTTTCATCACATGCATTAAATGAACACTCAAGAGAGAAAGGCAATGAGAAAGTCGCTTATGATATATAAGATCAGCATCCAATATCTGCTCACACAGAGTAATTTAGTTTATGTTTGCTTTTGAATAGCTAAGTGTACCATATGGTTTTCCGTAGGCTTGGCCAGAATATATAATGTTTAATTTTGGCATGACACATTTGTCAAGATATCTAGACAATATAAGGGCTGTATGATACAATGTAAGTGCTATATAAATGCACAAAATTGAATAAAAAGTAACAAAATTACTTCACAGTTTATGTTCACTATTTGATTGAGTGTCTCCTTTATGTCAGTTGACTGAGCACACTTTCTTTTTCCACGGCAGTGCTTAATGATGTATGGTCCAACATGAGTTTTAGATTACTGGAATTAGTAAATAGCTTATACAAAATAGCAATGAGTATTTTAGAATGTAATTGTGGATTCTGTCTGAAAGTGGAATATAACTAAGTCCTATAATGGGCCAAAGAGAACAATGGAATAGAAGGGTTAAAAAATGAAAGCAGGGATGGGAGGGCAAAATAGAGAAGGGAATACAGTGAGGGATAAATCACACTAAAGATCATTTGAAAGAAGTCATATGGAAGCCTATTACTGTAAAAGATTCTTAAAATATTTACATTCACATATATGAAAATGGTTAATATGGAGTTACCCATAATGAGGTGACAAAGCCCACTCTAGACACCACGAGGCAACAAACAAAACCTTCAGTATCAGGAGTGAGTTACCTCCTTTTTAATTATTGACCAATAAGTTTCCAGGTGGCCCTAAACAGCAGGCTTTTAACAGGATTATTGATTACCAGCCAGGACTTTATGGTAAGAACCTTGTTCAAGGTACCACACATTTGAGTTTCAGAACATGGTGCTATCAAGCTGATAATGATATGGAAGCTTCATTTCTAGTAGTTAGTTTTCATAGTACTGGAAGGTTCATTCCCAGCTACCAGAAGAGAAAGGTAATCATCAACTACCCAGCTGTGAACTGTGAGAGCTATCGTAGATTAGTAAATCTCTTGGTCCTCCCCAGAGAAGTTTCTTTTTGTAGTAGATTGTAATTAATACTACCAATCATAGTGTGTCATGGTGCTGAGAATTAGAGGCTGTGGAATTCTCAACCAAAACAGGACATGTATATCACACCCCATCCCCTCCTAAATCTCAAGGATTATTGTAGAAGAGGAGGTTGAGAGATTGTGAGAGAACCAGAAGCAATGGATGACTACATGAAACTGATGTCTTCTAGACACAGCAGAGCATTTGCACATATGAACTCACAGGGTTTGTGAGAGTATGCACAAGTCCTCAAGCCAGAATAAATTCCCAGAAAGCAGTGGGGAGATAGGCCTGAAGTCCCATCCCTAGCATCTGAGCTACTGGTAATGTTAGCTGGTGAAAGAGGGAAGTTCATTTTCTTTAGGAGGTAGGGAGGGTCTGTGAGGTGTTGGGGAAAGGAAAAGAACATAATCAAAATACACTGTATTAAAAATTCCTCAAAACAAACAAAAAAAAATGTATGTAGCCACAGATAGATCTACCACAATTCACTGGAAGGCCACAATCCAAGACTATGAGGGAAATATTGTACTCCATAAAATTTAAAATTAAAAAGCAATGGAGACACAAATCTGGGGAGTTACAAAGGGAGAGTCCATCTGAGAGGATGTACAAAGGGAAGGTGAATATGATCAAAGCACATTGTACAAAATGATCAAGGAACTAATAAAACGAGGCAGAAAAATTGACTCCATCATTGATAAACATGAATACACTTGATAGGAAACTATAGGGTAGTCTATCATAAACTGGTCTATCAAATCCATGAAGAAACATTTTATTTAAAAAATAATATATTATCCAGATGGTGGTGGTGCACACCTTTAATCCCAAAACTTGGGGGGCAGAGGCCGGCAGATCTCTGTGAGTTCGAGGCCAGCCTAGTTTACAGAATGAGTTCCAGGAAGCCAGAGTTACAACAGAGAAACCCTGCCTCAAAAAAACCAAAAAAGAATATTTAAGTGATAAATTAACATGTATATAATTTATATGGTAAAGTGAAAATATATGAATAGAATGTAGAATGGTTAAATCAAGCTAACTGAAGCTGTCTTACCCCACATAATCAAACTATATTAGAGAAAGAACATTTAATTTCTACTGTCTTAGAAATATCCTCATGTCTAATGTAAGGTTACTGGGTCTGTCACCAGGCTGTAACAGAGCTCTAGAATCCTAGAATCTCTGGAATTTATTCCTAGCTAACTAAAATTTGTACCTGTTCACATCTCAACTCCCACTCTCCCCCAATCCCCCAGTCAGTGCCTGATAACCAACAGCTTGCCTTTGGTTATATCAGTTCAACTTCCTTAGTTTTCACACATGAGTAAAATCATGCAGTATTTGACATTTTGTTTCTGTTTTATATAGTTTTATGTAATGCTTCCACTTTCATTTCTTCTGTTGCAAATGGAAAATTTTTCTCTCTTCTTTGCAGCTTGATGGTATGCCACAAAGTATAAGGAAAATATGAAAATAGTTTACTTGTAACAAGAAGGATATGATTAACATACTGATTTTATTTTCTTTATTCTTAAGCAAGCTAAATGGATAACTCTTTTTGAAAATATATTTGCTCCTGATTCCTGTTTTTATTATAGAACAGAAGCATTTTCTGTTGTCACAAGTGGACAGTGAGAAGCACAACACTTACACACACCCTGGCTCAGAATGTACACAGAATGACAACATTTCCATCTTCTAAAAAATATTCATCAGATTGGAAGTAATCTGCAAAGGCGAAGTTCTAGCATCTTTTTATTCTGTATTTTGTAATCAGGTCCTTAAGCTGGAAACAGCATAGACCTTTCCTAACTTCTGCTGGAGACTTGATATGTTCTAAAAGCAACAAATGGACATCGATTGATACATATCATTTAATATTCAGTGTTTAGTATAAATCTGATGCACAGTCAAGATATGGTACTCATTTAATTTTGGCCTTTATAGATATAGATTATTTTATAAGTATTTAGATGTTAAGATGCTTACTCATAGTCCTAAAAACCTTGAGTTGCTTGCTTACCATTTGGTGCTTTTATACATAACATCTTTTCCTTCACTGTGCTTAAATGATTCCGTAGTTTTGTTGGTTTTTAACAAATTCACCTTTGATTTGACAATTCTTCACTGGCTTTACCCAATTTGTTTATTGTCAAGTTTGTTTACTGTGACTGTTATAAATAATGCTACTTTCCCTTGCCACATGTGGCTGCCCATAGTCGATAGCTACTTACGTTACCCTTAAAATACTTTCAATTCACAGATTATGATTTTAAGTTGAAGACTGAATTTTCCTGTCCAATAATTTCCTAAACCTAATTTGAAAATTGTCTATATTAACAATAAATCTTATTTGAGATTTTGAATATAAAATGTTGATGATAAGTCAGACTTGAAGATGGTCACACAATGAAAGTTGCTGTATTATATTTGATTACAGATAACAATCTTTAGTAAAGTTTTATAAGTGGAATTTCCATTAAAAGTTTCACTACCAAAATTGCACATTTTATTCTGAAGAGAATTAAATTAATGGTATGGAAAAACATCCCAATCTACATTAAAATATTTACATGGGATATTATCTTAGTGCATATAGAATTAAACTGAAATAGAAAATTAGAAGTGGTTTATTAAAATACATATAGAAAATAAAAGTAATAACATCTTTGATATGACCACATCGAGTAAGTTGGAATGAGTTAGTGCAAAAATAAAGAGGTATAATAAAAATTCAAAGGAGTACTGACAGGAGGAGTCAATTCTATTCTTGAAGGAAGAGTCCAACAATATTTAGAAATTGCTATGTCTAACAATATGTTAACAAATTTGACTTAAATTGCTTTGATAAATTTTACTACTAAGACAATTCTTTCATATTGCTTGTACTATAGACTTGATGAATAATATATTCTCCTGGAAAATATGTCTTCTGAATCATACCAAGCTCTACTAAGAAAGTTAATATGATATTTTATGATGCTCCAAATGTGTGAGCCAGTGAAATTCTATTCAGACAAATAGAAATGCCAGGGCATCTTTAATAAGGCCCTCAGCAGAATGCTAACATATGTTCTGAGGAAAATTCCCTTTAAGGAAATGCAAAATAAATGTTATGCTTTTTGTTATTTTGAGTATAGACATGATTTACTTTGGTTAAATTACCAAGGAAACTGTTTTCAAGTTCCACATAATTCTCAGAATTCACAACAGTAGAACACTTAGCCTATAAGTTGTACTATTATCATAAACTGACACATTTTACACTAAAAACAATTGTTATTTTAATATGTGATATACTATTAACTTTAATTGAAATGAAATACAGAGCTCCTGTTGTAATCCAACTGTTCCAGATATAAGCCTTCCTAATATTGAAGATACTACCCAAGGAACAGTAGTGTGTTCCTTTATATAGCACACTTTAGAATTATGTTAAATTTTTATTTAAAATTTATTTTAAATATATTTAATAAAAACATTACACAAGTTTACCTACAATGCAGAATGTACATTTATAAATGTAAGCCATTTTGACTACAGAGTTCCATTTTTCTAGTAGCAATAAATTTAAAAATATAAAGATGTTGAATCATTTATGTTATAAAGTTACTTTAAAATTCCAATTTCTTGATGAATTCACAAATCACAAGAGCAGTAACTATTTTATTAATTTCATATGCACATATTACCAGATTTTAATATATTAAATATGTATAAATGCCAAGACTTTACAAAAATCAATATCCTGTTGAGAAGTCTGTTCTGAGTGAAAAGTCCAGTCTTGGAAGGTCACCTATTGTGTGATCTCATTTATATAAACATTCTTGAAGTAACCAGTTTCAGGAATTGAAAGTCATTTTCCCAGGTTTTTAAGGAGAACCTTAATTTTTAAGGGGAACATTAATTTTTAATGCCATCCAGCAAATTGTGCTGTTTTCAAATATTGTGTAAACTAAAATTTCAAGAGTTTGAAACAGGATTTTAAAATAGTACCAGCTATGTATATAGAAACCTGTTTTCCTACATCTTTCATCTATCATGTGTCTGTGTACAATCTACCACTAACAAGTATTTGAATGAAATTAAAATATAAACTTTATTCATTAAAGAAGTCATCAAATGGCTAGAAAATTGTAGGTCACTTTAGTGGCCAAGATATTTTTGGAACTACTGCAGGCACTAGCAGTAAACATTAAATTTTCCCTATGAATTATACAGTAATGCCACTTAACTGCATGGAAAGCAGTTGCTGTTTTTCCAGTGATTAAAATGTGCATTTTGCTCAGCAATTTGTGGACTGAAAGCACTAAGGAAGACATATTTCAAGCAAACAGACTACTTAAATATATTCATTAAAGATTTATGTTCTTATGATTTCAAACTGAAATGCCAATATATAATCGTTTAGAGGCACATCTATAAAATAATGAGACTGATATTCATGATATATGATTAATGTCAACAGCTCTAATCATATTATGTTCCAAAGTATCATCTATGACTTATGTAAATTATGATGAGATTGAAATCCAAATATACCTGCTTTAATATATTTTCTGCAACTTTAAGCAAATATATATTCTGAAAAACATTTGAGGTAAATATTGAACAAATTATATTCTCCATTTGGAGAAAATTTCCATATGCCAAGAACAGTGTACTTGATGCAAACATTGGTCAACATGTGATCCATTTACTACTTTAAAATCTCTGTCATACAGTCCTTTTCTCTCCCAAATTTATCAGTTCTGTAAACATCACAGACTACATTTTAAAACAAAGAAGAAATATTATATAATGTGCTTTAGAACCTACGTTGCTTCTCAGACTTTTGATAATTTTAATACTGAACATGACTATTCAAGGAATTATATATGTTATATTCTTTTTTCTAAAAACTATTCCTGCCCTCTGGAATCTGTTTATGCTAGATGATGTATCCATAATATTGTGTACCTAAATTGAGCAATTATTCAATTAGCCTAGGCAATGTAACATTGTATTGAATGTTACATATTGTAAATTAAATTTAAAGTCTCTTGTAGGGTAAATACTACTAAACATTTGAAGGTATTGTATGATCTCTGCCTATGCCGGAATTTCAAACTCTGATGAAATGACTTTGTTTTGTTGAATATAATTTCAGTGTACTATTGGTAAATAATTTAGAAAATAATAGGTTAATTTTGGTATAACGATTCACACCAGTGATTCTGTTACTTGGGATGTAGAGGCAGGACCAGGAATTCAAGTTTAGCATTTACTATATAGTGAATTTTAAAGCTTTCCGGGACTATATTAGTCCCTGTCTCAAATGAATTAAAAAGCTAAAGAATAATTACGTATAGGTTATAATTGTACAGTCATTTATAACATCAAAGTTACAGACATACAAACTAAAAGCTATCATTTTCAGTTTGAAGGTATGTTAATAGCCTTAAATTGACATTCAGAACCTTTATTTTTCATGTAATATGTCATATTGATTTTCCGTAATATGCAATGATCATTAGGATGTGATTAAAAGATGTGTTGAAGACAGAGGCAAGAAAAAATTTGCAGAATTAAAGGCAAATAGTACAAAGAAACCTGAGACATTGAAACTACTAAAAAATTTGATAGTATACCTGAAGTTACAGATATGACAAAGAACTTTTGAATAGGACTTAATTTGCCCAGGAATTAAGGCCCACAATTGACAAAGATTTTCTACATCAGAGAAAACAATCAATCCTGTAAGGAAAAATCTCATGGAGTAAGAGTCAGTCTGTGTACGCTATACATCTGATAAAAGATTAATGCTCAGTATATATCAAGGACACAGAACCCAAAGTCAAAAAAAAAAACAATCAACTCAATTAAAACACTTGCTGTGGGTTTAACATAGAGTTTTCAAAAGACAGGAAAAAAAAAAAAACAACTAAGAAATACTTCCCAAGGAGTGCAACAACCTTATCAATTAGGGTAATGAAAATTAAAACAAAGTTGAGATTTGTCTTACTCCATTAAGGATGGTTGATACAAATAAAACAATCGACAACGAGTGCTGGCAATGGTGTGGGAAATGGACACTCATTCAGAGTTGATGGATTGTGACAGGGTGTAGCCACTATTTTAATCACTATTGAAAATTCTCAAGAGCTAAGAATAGATCTACCATGTGAGCAGTTATGCCGCTCCTTGACATATACCTGAAGGACTCAGAACCGTCATTCACAGATATTTGCTCAATCCTGTTCACTGTCTCTCTGTTATAATAGCGAGGCAGTGGGAATATCTTCTGGCTGATGAGTACAACAAAGTGGTAAGTATACACAACATAATGCTGCTCAGTTGTGAAGACAAATGAAGTCATGAAATTTGCAGGTAAATAGCTGGGATCATAAAATATTATACCAAGTGAGGTAACCCGGACCCAGAAAGATAAATATCACATGTTCATTCTTATTTGTGGAACTTAGCTCCAAATAGTTAGATGTAAGAATATAATCTGGAGTAAGCAAAGATATCATGAAGATAAAAAGGAACCAAGTGGAGGAGGGAAAGGAGTTCTGGAGAGGAAAATGGTAGACCACAAGTGCTACAAAGGGGGAAACACAAAACCAGGGGTGAGTTGTAACTGGAGAGTGAACAGGGAAAGCAATACAGAGCATGGAGTAGGGAGGAAAGATAAATTATGCTAAAGAGCTTGTAAAAACATAAGAAATCATATTATTATATGTTTATTTTAAATTATGGATAATATATGCAAGTGTATATGAATTTATTTCACTGGAATGATAGTATCCCTTCTAAAAGCCATCTACTACCTACCAAGACCTGAGTGAAAGGAAACTTCCTTTCAAGTTGTTTGTCAGGGGAGTCCAAGAGACAATGGGCTATTGCTATTATTATTTGTTGCTGTCAATAAGTTAATGCTAAGACACTATTGTTTAAGACCCCACATGACCTACACGGGAATTTGTTCAACTGAGATCGATCTGACCTATGTAGGATGTATGACCAGAACTGTAACATATCTCGAAAGTGTGATAGTTTTACTCATATCTTGGGAGTAATCAAACTGTCTTATTGCATTTAAACCATGATCCATAGGAAGTACCGTAACCCTGGTCTACTACCAGTCACAGATGAGGCCATAGACTCTATAGGAGAACTTGTCGCTTTCCTAAACCACTCTAATATCTAACTTCATTCTAACTACCTATCCTCATACCTACAGATGAATGAAGCTCTTGCGCCTCATCAAAGAATATTCTTTTTGCAACAGATGGAAACCTTTACAGGAATTCCTAGCTGGTCAAAATAGAGAATACATGGCTGTGTGTGCAAGCCCCAACTGATGCATCTACAATACAAACCCTACAACTAAACCTCAGAGAACATAGTGGGAGAAGGAATATTCTTTGTTGCCTTCAGGAAATCAATGTGAGATAGCATCTTCTATACATAAGAAGTAAACTGTTATGAGAAAACAGTATGTACTAACTCATGAAATCTTAATGATATGCTTATCTGAATAAGACCAAAAAATGACAACACCATTTGACATGACAAAATGGATGAAAGAACTCCCAAAGCCCTACCCTAGATGAAAAGCTAAAGAAACAATTGACGACTGATGAGAGAGGGAGAATATGTCTTCTTCCGGGTCAAGCAACATGATAGGATAACCAATCCAAATGATATTAACTTCAATGTAATGAAGCAGGCTGTACTTAAAATATTGTGTGTGTGTGTGTACCTTATTAATATATGTAACAATAATAACTAAAGAATAGACACTCATGAATTTGGACTGGAGTGGAGAGTTGACATGGGAAGGGAGTGAGTGAGTTAAATACAGTACTCGTATATGAAATTCTCAAAAAATAATTAAAACCACAAAGAAGCTGTGGACTACGGTATGATTGGGATCCATTTATCATTTTCAAATAATTTCAATAAAAAGGTATTTGTTATTGGTTGAAGTCAAGTTGATTTTCTTCCTAGATTTTTTTCCTTGGAAACAATGAATGGCATCTCGTTTGAATATTAGAGATTTGAAAACAGGATTCCACACAGGTTCTTCCAGAGTAGGACATAAAGGCCACTAGAGATGCTTTTCCACTATGACAGGATGACATCCAATTAAACCTATTTTTCAAGTTGAAAAAATAATTTTTCACTCGTGCTTTAATCACCTAATTTAGGGAAGTATGCATCTTGGTTGCACTGTGCACTATGACATACATTGTGTTTACCTTTGTGGTGCACAGCTGAATGGGAGCTAAGTTTTGCAGAATTGCATCATGTTTCTATAACTGTTCCAGAAAAAGATAAAAGATTAGAATTAAAAGTACACCTTTTATCGAATGCAAAAGATTTCATAACACTATAAACTTTAAAAAAAATCCGAAGTCAAACATTTGTCATCCAGTAATAATTCAAAAAAGATGTTAGCATATATAGTACATCAGATCAACTGTTTAATAAATATTTAAAATGATCTCTTTCTTGAATTCAGCCACATTAAGCAGCTCTCACATGTGAGCATCTAATTTCCTAAACATGTAGAAGAGTTAAAACACACATTTAGTTATACTCTATGTTGACCATTTGTTTTCCTTAGTAACTAAATATGAGTAATGAAAAATTATCATTCCTATTTCTAAATCTGGGTGAACATCTGTCTAGAAATAACATATGAGTAGCTAAATAGCTATGATTCTGTCCCTTGATTTCATTTTCAAACCACATATATATCCAATAATTTAGTGTTAAAAATTGTATCTTTACTTCACAAAGATATCTTTATTCCATTCTGTTTGTTTTATTTTAAACCCTACAATCTAGAATTGAGTACTGACATAAGGAGTTATCACTATGGGTATCGTTCTGCGTCAAAATCTATTGCAGATTTTTGATATTATTTGTCTTTTTTGTTAGTTGTGTTTTTTAATTGGTTTACTGGTCAATAAATCATAAATTCTTATACAGATGTTATTATAATCATTTACATACCCTAGAGAAATTAAGATAAGGTATATAATGGTTAAAATTCTTACTAGGGTATTAGCTGTATAAAAGCATCAAACATTTGGTATGGCATGATGATAACATTACTATGACATTTAAGAGTCATAGAGATATAAAGAATATTAAGGTACTTCATGGAAGACCACGAATATTAATAATCACTCATGCTGGTAAGATGTAGTTCCATCCCTAAGTTAAAGATTTAGCTATTATGGAGTTATACTTTATCACTGTTCTCAGTTGTTATGTTCCTTTCCATTAAAATTAAAATTATATCATGGCTTGTGATTTTTTTTTTTACCAATAAAGTGATTTAAATTCAACACAGCTCACAATGTGTAAACTGCACATCTGATCAGAATCATAGATTTTGATGGGCTTCTTCACAAAATTGCTACTCTTTTATGCATTAGTCCTGTTGACATGAAATTTTATGTGAGCATCTGCTGGAATGTGTTTCTTCATTAAGCATGCATTTTTCAATGTCTTTTAAGTGTCAGGAGCTATGTGCAGCAGATTCAGTGAAGAGCCAACAATAAAATTTTTTCTGATTGTTCATCAGTCCAGCTTCAATCTATGCCCAATGTTTCTTTAAAAAGCCTAACAAGGTATTTACTGAAACAGCTATTACATAATATACTGCATATATGTTTCAGGGAACTACTAAAATATTGTCCCCTCTGTCATTTGACTATTGAACTGTGGGACAGCCTGTGAGAAGAGCTCTATGTTCTGTGTTCACAACTAATGTTGATGGGATATGAGCTGTACTACAAATGATAGCTCTCTACCTACGTCAGAATGACCTTAGCCATTGCTTCCGTATTTGGGAATTCCATCATTAGCATAGTAATCAGTTATAACAGAATGTCTGCCCCTTGTGTGGTGCACTGAAATAATAATATGTATATGGCATATTTACCACTGTATCTCACTCCTGATTGATGTTTTTCAGCTATCCAAGAATTTTGAGATACTTTCAAGATATCAGACCTAAAAACTCATCTATTTTTTTCTATTTCTATTATGACAATTCTTTTTCTCCTTTTCTAGAGATCACTCTATTCGTAAAGGTACATTTGGATACTGATTCAGTTGTTGCCCATTTCACAGTTTGAAAGTACATGAAGCTTTAGGATATGCAGGTGAATTCTCCACCAATTGTTTAGCTGGTGCAACTTGAATATTGGCTCTGTGATCCTCACTTTGTCATTCTCTACATGAGAAAACTGACCCAGCTCAAGAGGACTTCAGAGCACACAGTCACCCTTAGAAGGCACTAGCTTAATTTAGGGTATCCTCAGTTACCAGCTTAAACAATATGCTTTAGTTCCTTACTTCTGGTGCTTGAGCATCATCTACTAGGAAAATAATAAATAAAAGTGTATCCCACCTTCTGATTTCTTAGGAATGTAGGCTCTGATATTTTTATGTTTCATTCTTTCTTCAAAAATTCTTATTAAGAAAATTCAATTTCCTTAACTCCCAAGTTCAAAGGACTTCACAAACTATGGTCTCTGTATTTTGAATTAAATTCCTTACTACTCCTTAACATTAATCTAAACTATCACTTTGAACATATTTCTAAGACACACTGTGCTGATCCAAATCCAAATGTTTTTTTTTTTTCTTTCTGTGTGTCTGTGTATGTGTTCACTTAAAAATGTACCAATTCTTCAGGAACTCATTTCCTCCCTTTATAAAACATGTTCAACAATACTCAGTTTAGAAGAGTTCTTGCCTTCTTCTATGTTTCTTCTTCAATAAGTTTCATAGGATTCAGTGTCAGTCTTGACCTTATGTTAACAGTTGTCATGTCAAAACCCTCAAGGTACTTTAAGATTTAATTCAAGGAGTCATACTCTATGACTTTGAGGTTTTTCACATAAGAGAGAGGTTAATATAAATATGTGTGATTTTTTTTAAATCTAAGCATGAGATTTTGAATGTCATCATGTTGATCATTTCATTTAATGAGACTAAACAAATTCATTTTTAGGTAACTCTATTAGAGATTTCATATTATATACATTTTAAAATACATACATCATTTTAAATTTGATATTTCATTCTATAAATAAAATTGACCTTTGATTCTTCAACATCAAGCCCACCCCAATTGCCCAGATGTGGCAGCTTCAAAAAAATCAAAATAACAAAATGCACATAACTTTCCCTAACAGTGTCAGCTTCCATTCTTATAATCTTTCAGCTTGAGCTGAGTAACTGGAGTTTCTAAAAGTTTTAATATTTATTTAAGATAAGGTCTCAATGTGTAGTTTAGAGTGACTTGATATTTCCTGTGGAAACTAGTTTGGCCTCACAGTTGTGATTCTATTACCTTAGTCCCCCAAAAGCTAGTACTATAAGGGCATACCATCGTGCAAGGTGAATGAGCAACATTTTGTCATGCAACAAGGTTCTGAAGATGGTGATTTGATTCTTACATTTTAGCACTATTCAAACTCTTTAGTGTTCCAACTGAAATACACAGTGGTACTTCATGAGCTGCCAGACATGCTCAATCCACTAAAAAGAATGTGTGACCTATAGAATCCCCAAAAGCAAGATCTTGGCCATTTCTTGTCCATTCAAGTGGGCTCTGTAACACTTAAATGGAACATTTAAGGGTCTTTGGATTTTAACAGTTCATACTTTAGGAGTAGCGCTTTGTGGTAGGGTGGTATGATGCATTTTCTTCCCTGAATCAAAGGACAGATATGTATGGCAATTTGTGATTTCTGCTTGTGTTGCTCTTGGAAGCTGGTTTTCAGTCCCAGCCTCCAGGCTTCTCACTAGTGTGAGTGATGCTTTGTGCTTTGCTTTGTGCTATCCCTGTTTCCAAATCACTATCACTAAAATGTCATATGGCCTTCCCCAGCACAATCAACATCCAAGATAAAGGCCAGGAACTCTAGCATTTTATAAAGATCCTTTGATGATCAATAACTTCTCAATTTTCCAAAATTAGCTCTTATTTGTCTCCACCACATGCCTTATTTAAGCACCATTACAGTATGACTAGGGAAAAATTACTCTAAGCAACTGACCTGCTAAGTGGGTTTAAAAGTTCCTTCTCTTCAATCCCCATCATGTCACAAGCATAAGCATGAAACACTGTATCATTACCTATTTGCACTTTCCAATAGAAATGTGATTAACTAAAAGAAAGGGCCCCTGATTTATACCACAGATATCTTGTATATATGGTATTAAATTTATTAATGATAATTATTTAATTTGTCTCACATAAATTATAATGGCATTTCTTAATTAGAAATATTTTGATGTAATATGCTTTAAATTTGTTGAATTTGTGGTAACCATACTCTTAAATATGAAAAACTGATGCAAAACATGTTATATTTAGCAGTCTTGTTAAAAATACAGTTTAAAATTATGAATTGTGTCTACACATACCTCATGATACTTATTTTATCATTTCTTGTAAACTTCTCCCTGGGAAGCCGAATGTGATCAGTTTCTAGGCCTTGCCCCAAGTTACTATCTCAAATTGAGGAGCCCTTATTTAATACTATATAGACTTGATGAGCTGTTAAAAATGTTGCAGAAAAATCATATGTCCAAAATAGTATTACAGCATTTAAATATATTAACTTTTCATATTCATATTTTTCTAAAGCCATGTTATTTAAATTCAGTAAAGTTTCAGTTCTGGAGATTTAACTGATATTATATAGAAAACTAAGTTTATAAGCACATGAGTAAACATGGAGCAAAGAGAATGAAGAAGAGCTGCAGAGGGTGACAGGGACATTCTGAACACTTAGGATGGATGTACTTCTGTCCTTTTATCTTATTGGCAACTGAATAATACTATGCTCAATAGTAGTTTTTTATTTGATCTCATAAAGTACTTTCATATATTAAAGCATTACATATAAACTCATATTTTATGGTAGGTTTCAATTTTTAAACACCGTCATTTTCATTGTTTCATAAATCAAAATTTGACAAAGCCTACTGAGGAAGAGTTCCGTGAATCAATTAAATGTTAACTATGCTGTTACTGACTACATTTAAAGTGTGTATTAAGTTGTGTGGATTTCAAACTCATACAAGCAGAGAGGAAAGTGAGATTCTTCACCAAGGTAAGCACTGGCATTGTTTTTATTCGAGTAGAATATACAGTAGGAATACTACTATATAGAGTTTGTTTCCTGTAGCTCTCAGTACAGAAAAGTCAAGGCATTTGCTGAAGGGCTTATGATAATTCCAGATTTATTGAATGTAAATTATGAAGAACTCCTTTTGAGATCACAGTGCTATTCAAATGAATAATCAGTAAGCACCTCCCTTTACATGCAAATAAGGTCTTTTTTATTAGACTTGTTTTTTCTCTCTTGTATAATACATCCTGATCCCATCTTCCCCTCCCTCCACTCCTCCCAGCTCCTCCCAGCTTCCTTTTACCTGTGATGAACTTTAAGCACATTCACCACACCTCTGTGTCCCTCAAAATAGAGCAAGTCTCCTAGGGTTATCACTCAAACAGGTCATATCAAGATAGAACAAGGCCTGGCTTCAGCCCCACATCAAGGCTAGACGAGGGAATCCAGCAGGAAGAAAGGGTCCCCAAAGGCAGGTAAAAGGGTCAGAGACCCCTCACACACACTCTCCAACTTTTAGGTGTTCTATAGGAACACCAATCCAGATAGCAATAAGATAAACATAGAAAGTTTTAATATTAATGCTAGGAGCAGAAATTTGGGATCATATAGCTTTAGTAAAGTGGAGTGACAATCCAATACCACCCATATAACTACGATTGCAGCAATTTGTTCATAGTGGTTAGTAACCCTACTCTAGAAGTCCCCTCCCCAGGTAAACTTTTCTATGCATTTATACCATTTTAATTACCTTTATAGTTTATGATGTGAAGTTACAGGAAAAATGGACAACATTATTAAGAAAATCAAGAGCCAGGTGGTGGTGGCACACACATTTAATTGTAGCACTCAGAGGCAGAGGCAGGCACATCTCTGTGAGTTCAAGGCCAGCATGGTCTACAGAGTGAGTTCCATCCAGGACAGCCAGAATTACAGCAGAGAAACCCTGTCTTGAAAAACCAAAATAAATAAATAAATAAATAAATAAATAAATAAATAAATAAATAAATAAATAAAGCAGCTAATGCCCATTAGATCATTCTAGAAATTCAGTGGCATGACCATTTTCCTACTTTTTAAATTTTCCTCTACACAAAACTTGTTAGCATATGTTATAAAAAAGAGACTAATTTTTAGTAAAATCTGATAATTTTCCCTCTTAATAAATGTTGACAACAACACAGAATGACTAAAACATAATTTGAAGAAAAAAACGCAAAAGTTCACTATCTTTCTATATCTATATAATAAACTTATAGTTAGTCATTGAAATTTTATTCATAACAAGTGCTTTATTTGCTTGGCTCTATTTTATTTAAATGTTCTTGTCTTGGAACATGACAATATATTCACTGCATGCTCATTATTCTAAATACTTCAAGCAATAATTTAAAAGAAAAGGAAGGAAGGAAGGAAGGAAGGAAGGAAGGAAGGAAGGAAGGAAGGAAGAAAGAAAGAAAGAAAGAAAGAAAGAAAGAAAGAAAGAAAGAAAGAAAGAAAGAAAGAAAGAAAGGAAGAAAGAAAGAAGGAAAGAAGGAAAGAAAAGAAAGTTCTCTGCATCACATCTGTCTTACCAGTAACCCAAGGGCTTTTCCAAGTCGTCTGTATGAATCATGCAGTGTTTGGAAGTTTTTCAGGTTCTTTCCTAGGGTTTCATATATTGGTGCAAGTAAGCAAAAGATGTGCTTGGAAATATTATCACTAAATTATATACTGAAAAGTATATAATCTGGGTTCATAGCTTCATGAACATCAGCAACAACAATGAGAACATGCAGTTCTTCCTTGTCTCTATGAATCCAGTTCCTTATGTGAAAACAACAGTTATTTCTTGTACTGCTATTAGGATCAAAGTAGCATGTCATTTAATGATGAATCTGGACCAGTTTACTTGCTTGTGGAATTACCATCTCCACTCAATATTATCAGCACAGCTTTAGCATATATTTTGTTTTCCATGACTTTGCTTTTCTCATCTATAAAATTGTGCTAGTAACTATAATTGCTTAACACCACACAGTAAAGTTTCAGTAATTGATGTCTATCATTATTCATAACTTTTTTTATATATCAGTAGTTGTTCACAGACCATGTAGCAGAATCTTCTTGAATGATTACTATGACAATATCAGCTTCATTTTCATGACTACATTTTTGTTATTTTGTCATCCCACTAGGTATAACATAGTGTTGCGTGTTGGAATGACTATTGGAAAAACCAAAGCTGGCTCAAAACTACTTTCCACATTGACAGTGAAGCTATGTGTTTTGGCAGGAGCCTGGGTTATCTTCTATGCCAAATGTCCTGATGCCATTTGGTTACTTGGATTCAGTATTTAATTTTCATTTTAATCAATACACGATTAAGCATAATGATGTCTAAATATTTAACTCATTGACTACATTCAGAATACCAACAATGCAAATCTATTCTGCTATATTAAAGCTGATTTTAACAAAGGTTTAATTGGTAAGAGAAGGTAAAAATGCCTAGAATGGCATTTAGAAGCTCCATTCAGATTGAAATTAGTTTCTCTTTGTCTGATCTTTTCAACATGCACAATTGCCAATTATAAATGTGACCATATGTTGCTCAAATTGTGTAGTGTATACCGATTCATCATTATCTATTTTAGCTGTCTCTTTAGTCACACAATTCCAATTTTATCCAAGTGTCCATTCTAGTAGACCATACATGCAACTATGTGTTTTATGTTAATGTTAGCTGATACCCAGTCCCAAAAATTAATGTGGCTATACCAGCTCTTTACTCTCCCTTACTGTTGATTAATTGATATAATAATATGCCTGAGACAAATTTCTACATAACAAGATATTAGGATTGCTTTAAAAAAATACGATCACATTGCTTTAAAAAGTCATCAGTAAATGCATTTCTCCTTCATAAAATTATTTTATCTGGATGTGAAACCTAAACTTCTATCTCTACCTCAAAATATAGTGAACCCAAACTCCTATCTCTATCCCAAAATATAGTTAACCCTTAACACCAAAACTGAAATTGAACAAAATTTGAGTCATGCACTATTATTTGAAACGACGAAAAGAAAAATATAAGCGGTACCTCTACAAGGCCTATAATATATATAATAAAATTTCCTGTCTGCTGAGACAATATGAAAGAGAATTTTTTGTCATTTGTTGTGTGAAACATCCAACATGATATAGTATACAGAGTATGTGAGTTTCTAGGTCTTAAATAATAAAACACATTAAGGTACCATGGTTGATGAAGGAAATAATACTTTGGCAGATAGGAACCTTTATTTTCAGGCTGTTTTAAGATTATATAATTTAATAAGTAGTATTGCAGAGACATGATACAAAGACATGGAATTACAGGGACACCACAAAGGAATGAAATCACTCACTCACTTGGGAGTCTGATCAAAGCTTCTCTCTAGAAGAAAAAAGTCTAGCAAAAATTAACATTTGCTGGGAAGTTTCGCTGCTAACATAAATACAATGCTTCTTTTATATGTAGATATTTTGTTATCATAGCAATGAGTACAGCATAAGGCTTAATGTACAGGGCCTGTGTAACTCTTCTTTCTAATTACTTTCTGGTAATATCAAACTAGATGACTGACTTTTTAACTGGTGGTGACACTTCTTGCATCCCTGTGATCTACAAATTTATCTAATTAATTATAATCCTGTCAGTTGCCTCCTCAAATCCTGCTGTGTGATCTTGTTTATATTTCTTAATAACCCCTTGAAGATAATAGCTCTAAAATCTATCAAAATCTTACGTATGATTTGTATTGAAATGAACTGTGACTCTTAGCCTATGTATCTAGGTGTCTCCTATTTGGTGATTACTTCTCTTATTTCTTAGCCTAAATTCTTAAAGTTTATATTTAAATGTCTTTTAGCCTTATTGTTTCTCCAGTCCCTATATTCTATTTTTAATACTTGAATAAAGGATCCTTTTCTGCCAGTGTGGAGATCTCCACTAAAAGTTGCTCAGGATTTTCTAGGTTTGAGAATGGTATTTTGTCTGCCCTTTCACCTCTGAAGTGGTACATTATTGTAGTTTTGTGAATGACATTATCCAGGTTCATACTTTTCCTTAGCTCTATAAATGGATTGAAGAATTAAACATATTATTTATAATCTTTTAAGATTTTCAATAGTTCATAATGGTTGAATAGATGGTAATTGCCCTACACTCAACTAGAATGTAAACAACACTGACACAGTTGTGGAATGAGGAAGAAAAAAAAAAATCTTATATACTACTCACGACTGAAACTCAGTCTTGAATAAACCAGATCATGAATTGACTTGCAAAAATCTACCTCCTGACACATGACATCAAATAGCTTCATACTGATTCAGCATTTTTATCTTATTTGTTTAAAAACAGATAAAACATTTACTTTTCATTGAAAATTACTATGTATAAGTTTAAAATGCATTGCTAAATTGTGAATAGAGGGCAGAGAGCCAGAAAGTGGATCTTGCCATCAACTCCAGTGTCTTTTGGTGAAATCTATGCATCAGTGACCATAGTTCAAAAACAACTGACCCAGATGATAGAAAGCTTTTCAACTGGAAAATTCTAAAAATCAAATGGCAACCAACTTTTAAAATACTAATATATCATAAAGCATACTTCCATAATGACTATATATGGTGACAATTCCTCTTATTATCTAGTTTTAGAAGACCAACTTAACACTCAGTTTAGATAACTATGATGTTTTTGAAATGATAAATCCTGATGGCTGATTTCCTCTTTGACCAGATATTCCTCATTAATCCATTCACAAGCAATCTTGAGTGGATGATTTAATGTACTGTTTTCTTTTTCTTTCTCAGTACTTAGGTTTATTCAGTGGGTATTAAATAACACTATGAGATTAACACTCTATTCTGAAGTTTTTAGAATCTAATATAAATGGTGGTCACTTCATCAAATAAGATAACAAACTCAGTTACTCATTTTGAGTTTGTAATGGAATCACATAGATGCTACAATCCAAAATCAAAGAGAGGTCATGTAGTGAGTAATTCAGCTGCTTTTATTTTCAAGCTTCCTATAAAACAAAATGGTCTTCTTGAACTTAATTATTCCTTTTGCAAATCTCATAGAGTTTCTTGATTAGTTAATGACCTCTTAATTCACTATGAAGTGTAATTAATTATATATCTTGCATTAATAAAAATAGTTTAAAATTTTGAACTGCTTGGACTCCAGATAGAATTCATTTGAAATACAGTCTCCCATTCATAATGCACCAATTATCATAATATTTATTATTTCATTTTAAAATATAATATTTTATGAAAATTATAACATATTGATTACAGGAATTATTATTTTTAAACAAATAATAATTTAAAATGTAAAAGTATCACTAATCTTATCTACGTTTTAAGTTTCTAGATGATCATTTATTATTACATTGTTTTATATTTTCAAAATTACTTGTGGTAAACATATTTTTATAATCAAGATGAACAAATGGTTTAATTAGCATATTTAATTACTATATGCTATTTGATCACAAATATGTAAAATTGGAATGTGCAAAAAAAAGGAAAATGCTAATTTTAGAAATATTAATAAAGATTAATTATTTTCTAATTTTCCTCAATATTTAAAATAAAAAATATATTTACATATTAATGCTGTATTAAACTATTTACAAATCAGTTGTTTGTTCATATAGGGGATATTTCTGATTGAACCCAGGGTTTGTCCTGGCAAAATCTACCACTGAAATATATTTCTATTTTACTCTATTCTATTTTATTTATTTAATCTTTTACTTTGAGATATGTTCTCACTAAGTTGTCCAGGTTGGCTTTAAACTTGCTGTTTATCCAATGCTAGGCTCAATATACATTTTTCCTGCCTCATTATTTACATAATTTGGAGTACATGTAGCCTGGACAGAGTCTCCTTTACCTAAGAAAAACAATAAGACGCATGACTTAAAGTTTTCTAGTTAATAAGAAACTTGTTTCACTGTGTTAACTGAATAAGAATTGTGTAACTTAGGACACTATGAAGTGTAATCTTTTCCTACTAACAGTAAGACTGCTACTTGCCCACTACAATAGAAGCTGGCTGTGAAAATATTTGGCTTGCTTACACTCTGTTAATCTATAATAACAAAATTATTTTTCTGGGATATAGATATATTGTGGGGAGAAAGTACAGTAAAACTGGGTGTTCATGTGTAATCATGTGAGAGGATTGAAAACAAACTATTTTTTAAATATGTAACATGTTATCATTCACTGGGAAAAATAGGACTTGTAATAATGGTGTGATTTCTTCTTACATAGAGGGTATTATTTAAAAGGTATATATATGTATGAGGAATATAGGAGAAAAGAAACTTATAAAATGTATGAGTGATATGTATGTATGAATGCTGGCCCTCTACAAGAAGGGAAGAAGGAATCATGCAAGATGTGTGGGTGAGATCCTTGTATATTGAAGCTTTGCTTCTTCCACAAGATGTGTGTGATTGTGTATATGTGTGATTTTATGGAGAGGATTTTATGGAAAGGATATAGGGAAAAAACTGAATTTGAAGACAGAAGTTTAAAGGAAAAGAGAAGCCTGAATAAAGAAGATGTATGATCCATCCATAAGATGTCTATGTGTTTTTCCCCATGGGTGACCTGCTGGACTTTGTTGATACACAGGAAATATGAGTGTGTGCTGCCCCCCGTCTTTCCCTCTCCCTCCCCCCTCTCTTTCTCTCTGTTCTCTATAAATTATATTAGTCATCCAACACCATACCTTTCCTGGATCACCTGACCCTCAAGCCAAAGCAGGACTTCGGTAGACAAACCATTATATATTGCTGAAAATGCTTTCCCTTGGCAATGTAATATTATATTTTTATTCATTGCTTCAGGTTCAAAAGTCATTTATTCTTTTGCCTAATTGTCTCATCAGTCCCAGCCTGGAGCCAGGGAACATTTTGGCCTCCTACAATCTACTCTTAAGCCTAGAACTGGAAAGGCTTCAGACTCAGCCTCTGCACAATCTAGAACATTTAAGCCTCTCAGGCGTCCTGCTAACTGAGACACTCTGACTAGCTCCTTCTGAACTCAGAGCTGTCTGAACTTAACGGACTCTTCTGATTCCACTCAACTCATTTGCTGTTACTCCAAAATGACTGGTTCAAACTGACCTTCTGAGCCAGCTGGCTGTTTCAGTCTGAACTCTTCTGACTCGGGCAGACTCTGATTCTCTGACTGATTCAGAGTGAACTGCTCTGTTTGGGTTCAAACTGACTCATTCTTCCTGTCTGATACTCTCCTGATTCTGTGTCTCTGTGTCTCTGTTCCCCCTACCCCCACCTCACACCCTGAAAGGGCAAAAACCAAAGCAGTCAAACTTTAGTCAGGCTTCTAAGAGCATCAAAACTTTGTAGGCCCAAGTCAGGGGCAAGGTGACTCAGAACAGTTCCCAGAACTAGAGTAAGAAAAACAATTTCTAAGACAAATGAGATATGGACTGTTGACTAATGACCTTGGGCTAAGAATTTCGCTCCCACCTGTGTTGACTAAGACCCTAAGTTTACATTTTCTAGGAGCCTGTGACCTTGCTATATGCCAGCGCCAATCAGTTTAAAGGTTAATACTCACATCACTATGTAACCAATAGAATCGTGCCTCATACCCTGTTGCTAAGCTCTGCCTTTGAAATTTCTATATAAGCAGTACTTAGAGTGTGCTAGGGCTTGCCCTGTGAGGGTGGACCCCAACACATTGGAAATAAACCTCTTGCTTTTGCATTGATCTTGAGTCCTGGTGATTTCTCGGGGGTCTCCTTCCGTCTTCCCCTCACACCCCAATCACCTGTCTGCTTTTGTAACTTACTGCTCCATACTGCTTCAGTCAGCCTCTCTGCTTCTCTACCTTATCCTCAGTAAGACCTCCTCATTGCCTGTGTCTTATCCACCTTCTGCCAGATTCAGACTGCTCACCTCATACTTCCTGCTGTGACTAACTCTTCTGTAGCTGGCCATGCTCTGAGCTGAGAGCCCACATTACTATTGTGAGAGTTGGGTATGTCTTTACTCTGACTCTCTGCTAACTTTCTCTAATTTGTCACTTTTCCTGTCCTTCACTCTGATTCATCACAGGCAGAACTTCCTGTGTGACACTGACTCCTGGGCTTTTCTTCCTGTGTCTGCTTCCACACTGTTTCCATCTAAGGAATTAAAGGTGTGATCACCACTGCCTTCTGAATACTGTGATTAAAGGTGTATACCAACATTCTTAACATTCTTTCTACATTCCATCCAGATCACACAGGCCTCTGAATGTGATTCCTTCATATAGATCCCTGGAATATAGACCCTTCCTAGCTTTTACACAGGCCTACTCCTCTACATAGATTCTTCTTTTTAATAATTTTGAATGACTTAAAATCCCTGCAATTTTAAAAGCATGTTCGGCAGACTATAGGAAATAATCAATTATATATCAGTGAAATATAATTGTACTTCCTCAGTAACCTTATATGATAATAATTAATGCATAGACTTTCCACATCCTGTCTTAGCATTTATATTCCCATAGTAAAAAAAAAACTAAATAATTTCATTTATTGATATTTGATGGATATAAAAGACATACATTTTATAAAGACCAATCAATCAGTAATTAAGTTATTTCTTCTCTGTAATGTGCTGGATATATACACTTGCCATTATTTTTCTGATGTAATACGTTGTATGTCTTTTTCTACAATAGTAGAGAATCCATCCTCTCACTAGGTTTCTTAGTGGCCAAATGCCATGAAATAACACTGATTATTGGAATAATATTGGTAAATCTTTAATGAGGAGTTAATTTGTTAAAAATAGAGGAGATTGTTAAATGGATCCCTCAATGAATAATTAAATACATTTATGGGAAAATCAATAAAATAGACAGATTTTTCGTGCCAGTCTCCTTTAGCTTTCTTTGAAGCTGTGAAAACTCAGACTTTGCTTTGAGACAAGGAAAGGACAGAGAATCCTGCACATAAATCACAGGGCTGCTCCAAATCAGCATCAAGTGTCAGAAACTGTAAACCTCCAGTCTTGCTGACAAGGAGTGATGCTTATTATTTTAAATGCACTTATTGGAATTATTTCTACTGAATAATTTCTCATCTTTGTGCTCACAGGGAAGGCCAAGCAGACAGTTATAGAGGCCAATAGTAAATCTACATCTGTGCATAAATTCCCCTGGGATTTCAAGAAAGCCTATAATGAATTCTACACAGGGTGCTTGTCCTAAGAGTAAACATATTCACACCAAGACAGAAGACAGTGTTTTTTAAGAAAGTTAAGAACTTAATTGGTGGGCAAAGTGTTGCTGCTATAAATCCTATGATCTAAGTTTAAAAAGATACACAAATAAACACACATATACATACACAAATACACACACAACACACACAAACACAAGTGACTACTGCTCACAAAATTATATGTGATTTTGACTCCTAAAATCTCATTTTAGGTTTTTTGTTACATAGCCATACTTAGTTGACTACCAAGCTTTAAATCAGGGATAGTTCAAGCCTCTCAAGAGAAGATAGATGCAGAATGTTGCTTCAGAAACTAGATTTCTATATAAGCAGGTTACCTAATGTCTACAAATCATGGTTCCTACATTTGAAACTACAGAACATTTGCTTGTGTTCTGATCTGGATGTACTACTTCCTTCAACCATAACTTCTGAGAGCATGCAGATCACTGTGGAAAACACAGTTGTTAAAGTGATATATAAGAATAAAGATATTTTCTAAAATATACATAAACTTAATACACAATAAATTATCTGCTATATTCATAGATCAATGCCTGGTTCAATTGTTATGAAGAGGCTCCCTTGGGCAGCAGATGGAACAAGTGCAGAGACATTATGCCAGACATTATGTAGACAGAGAGTCAAAATTGGAATTGTCCATTTGGTTCCTATCGTCGGAGCTCTGGGAACCCCCAGAAGTGGGGAAAGAAAAATTATAATAGTCAGAGGGGATGGAGGATAATAGAAGAACATAGCCCACTGAATCAACTAAGCAGCACTCATATTGATTCACAGAGGCTGAATCAGCAATCAAGGGGCCTGCATGGGTCTGTACCAAGTCCTTTGTGTTTTGCACTAAGAAAAAACTTAAAACTCAGATGAATATCTGCTCTATTGTCCTTTGACATGTATCTGTGGATTTCAACACAGGATCTAATGTCACCTTGCTAAAATTACACTAAGAAAATGCATCACTTTCCCTTCATATAAAAGGAACTTGCATGGGATCCAAGAGATGGCTCTGCAGATGTAAGTGCTTGCAACAAAGCCTGAAGACCTGACAGAACCACAAGGCTCATACAGTGGGAACAAAGAACTAACTTCTGCAAGTTCTTCTCTATGTCCATATGTGGCATACACATTTTCTCCATTCCCCTCCCATGCACAATAAACAAATAAATATAATATTAAAAATGTTTCACACAAATATGCCATATAGGAGGAATGCATCTCATTAAATGTATCTTGAACAAATTATGCTCACCAAATATATTTTACTTTGAAGATGCTTTTGGTCTCACAAAATGTAGCTACTTAAATTATTTTGTGATTTTTTTTTTAGACTATAAAAATGGAGACCATTGTAGAAACCAAAACTTGTGAAATGCAGAGAATACTGACCATGGGGTGGTCAGCTCAGAAGACTACATTTACAATATAATCACTAGACTCAAAGGGCAGAGGCATGGTAAAAGTCAGAACACCTGGACTATTGCCATGAGATTGTATTTTCTATGTATTACAGAGGATCTATGCCTCTGAAATCTACACAATATGGCTGCATAGACAAACACAGAATAATTATAACACAAGTTGACACAATAATATATATGGGGGAAAACTCACTAGACACTACTCCTAGATAAAGAACTATCTACAATTCCCTAATTGGTTATTCAATATGAAGTGGTCAGTGTAAAATACACATAGAGGTAGCACTATAGGATTCAGTATGTTGTGTGTGTATTATATGATATATATATGAAATATATGTTATATGCCATATAACACACACACACACACACACACACACACCAATAATAGAGAAAAAAGATATCATGAACTTGAGAGGGATCCAGAGAATGGGATCACAGAAAAGTTGGAAGGGTGAGAGATGTAAATATGGTAATCCTGTATGAAATTCTCTAAACAATAAAGTTTAAATGCATATCATATTTTCAATAAAATATATAGCACGTTCTGATAAAGTTTAACACATAGGATTATAAAAAGTAATAGTACATGAGGATTACATGAGTGATGTTTCTTCAAATCAGTCAGAATAAAATTAGACGTGTTTTCTGGGGGCTGTTCTTTCTGTTAGACTAGATGCAGAATTGGGGTGTGTTTTACATGAATATTAAGTAAGGGGAAATGACTTCACTTGTATCACAAAGGTGACATTCTTTGAATGTATATTTTTTAATGACTGGCTTTCTAGGGAATGACTAAATGTTTCTGTGGCATAATTTAACAAATATTTCATGTCATCGCAAATGAAATTCCCGCCCTTACAATTTCTTCTCATGGTTAAAATGGTTTACCAAGACAGTAGATGTAAATTTTATGTATTATCTCAACAGGTTATCAATATTCATAGTTGTTAAATAAGAGTTTATCAACTGAACTAAAATGTCAAGGTCCGTAATCTCAGGTACATGCTGAGTCAGGAGGATCATAATAAAAGACCAGACTAGTCAACACAACTAAACTCTAAATCAAAATTAAAAATAAAAGAAGGTTGACAATATAGCTCAGTGTGGAGATTTCTAGTATGTATGAGACCCTATGTCTAATGCTCAAAAATATGTTTATCAAAATCTTCAAATATGACCATAGACAGCTTGAAATTGAATAGATTCATTATAGTGCATATATAAATTTATGTTATCTATCATTTAACATCAATAATACTATATAATAATAACATTATTTATAAATGTTATTAAGATGTAAAATTGATTAACTCATCATGATGTATTTGCAAACAATGTAATGCTTCCAAATCCAGGAATTCAATAAATGGACAATAAATCTTCCACTTTTCAATCACATATGCATAGTAAGTTAATATGTTTTATTATAGATTTTATTCGTTTATTTTTTTCTTAAGCCAGTACTGTATTGTCACAACTATAACAAATTAATTTCATCCCAAGTTTCCTTATAGATATTAATTTTGAAATTTTTTCACTTCTTAAACTGGTATTATTTAACTATTTTAAGCTAATATATTAAACGACTATCAACATATTTCTTGATTGAATGGTTTTAGAAGATAGTCATAAGAGGCTAGGCTGACATGATCATTTTGTTGTTATTTTTTCTAAAAAGGTGAATAATGTTTTATTTCAACATGGAAAAGGGAGAATCATGCCATCAAGCAAGAACTTGGTTCTTTTGTTTTTCTTAAGTTACATGATATTTGTCAGTCTTTGCTTTATAAGATTCCTTCAAAGATCACACAAAATACCTGGAACTTGACAAAAGAAACAGAAACTAACACAATTCTAAGGAACCAATTGCACATGCCCACTTCCTGATCTGCCAGCCACATTTATGGGTGGGGCTCAAAGTTTAACCAAGATCATTCAAGAATGAAGGATTTGGTACTTAGAGATATCTCACCAAATACATCCAATCATATCAAATATTCTACTATATGATAGACTAAATCGCCTATTTCTTCATCTATATGCGATTCTTCTGTCCAAATGCTATGGCAAATGTATTTTCTATGTCCAACTATAGTGGCAACAAGCTATTGTTCTAGCTTAATGTTGGGAGGCTGGAACGGGAAGATTAGAAACTCAAAACTAGAGTGAACTAAAGAATGATACTTTCTCAAAATTCAAAATATACTACTTGTAGTATTTTATCTTCTAATTGAATTTCTTATGCAATTGAACCTGATATTAATTTTCAATATTAAATAAATGAATTTAGAATTCACAATGACAGTGTCATTTATTGGTTACATAGTTATTTCAGACAAAGTCTAAAACACGAACTAAAATTGCTGATATCAGGTGTACTTTTTTCGCTGTGAAGAAATTTAGTTCAACTTGAAAGCAAATAATCTCAAATGCAGATTATGTGGGAAACATTTACTTCGTGTTAAGTCCATGGATATTGTGAAGTTAGATATCAGTATTAACAGTAGAGAAGAACAGATGTGTCTGATTTTCAGAAGAGTTAAAAACATGAAGCAGTTTACATAGAGAAAAGTTTATAAGTCATTCAAACATGAAGGGACATAAGCACGAAGGGTCATATAATAACTAACACATACATAAAATAATACATATGTGTATGTGTGTGTGTGTATACTCACATATATATGCTAATTCACATACACACATGCATATATACACACACACACATATATGCAAATGGGTGTGGTAAATGTTATTCAGATATTACTTTATATAATTTATAGTGTTTACTAATGTCTGTATCTATGCGATTTCACATATATAAGTTGTTAGAGACAAAACAGCTATGCCTTCTCTGTACATAATTCAGAAGTTGTTGAACAGTATTTGTATGCTACATACTATTCATTCATCACACTTTCTTACACCTCTGAGCATCGTCAGTTATTTAGCACTTTTCAAATATCAAATTTTAAAAAGAACTTTAATACTGCAATTAGTTCTAACAGAGAAACGTGATAATTTTTGTTGCTTGTTTATGGTATTTTATCCAGTAAAATGAGCTTATAACACGAAAATAAATCCATAAGGTTAGAGAAACAATATCAAGAATTATTTTTAAAATAAATGCATTGAAAAAAATCTAAAACATAGAATTGGGAGAAATATTTAAAATACAAATACTGAAGAATGGCAAAGCAATCCTGGATTTCACCTTGAGGATTGTTATAGTTTTGCAAAGGTATATGAACAAAAGAGAGGGTTTTAGTAACCTTAAATTATTTACAGTGCTTTTTTAGTTTGTTCTTCAAAATAAAATACATAATGTATGTTAGTGTAAAACACATTGCAGTACTTTGGAAAGAGTGAATATTATTTCACTGGGACATAAATTGTGTCTGCAAATCCTGCCTAGCATTCTCATATGAGAAAATGATGGCAAGGACACATGATTTATTCCACCATTATGCTCAACATATTCCATATATGTATTTATTATTTATGCTTTAATGTAGCATTGCTTATTTATTACATATTCATAAAATTGTCTTCATATTTGGTATGTTTGTCTGGATATTTTAATATATATGTATTTATGCATATATATTACCATTTAAACCACTTTGGACATATAATACAGTGCATAAATTAAGTTTACAGTGTTCTAACACCATCACAACATATACATTTCCTAAACTTTTTCTTTACTCCAAAAAGCAATTCTAACCATTAAATAGTATTTTCCCTTTCTTTCCAGCTCATAGCCCTTAGCAGTCCCTAAGCTTCTGAGTTTTACGATTTACCATTTAAGGAAGGCAAGGAACCACACATGCAAGTAACATTACATAGACTGAGCAGTCTGTACTTGTGTATTTAGGTGTATATGAATAACAACAATCAATAGAAACAGAAACCATGATCTGATAAAGAGCAGGAGAAGGTATACAGTAGGGTTTGGAAGGAGGAAAGGGTTGTGAAAATGATGTCATTACATTATTATAATCTAAAAATATAAAAAATAATTTTGTAAAAAGGCATAAATCAATAAAGTCATTGTGTAAATTTCTCTAAATCATAGTTCACATTTTATTTTCTCAAAGATCCAACGTAGTCAGACTTTTCAAGTTTCACCATTACTCTCTTATTAACCTGACTTAATTCAATAGCTCTTTGATAATGCTGCCAAGTGATGAAATTTAAAAAAAAAAAAAAAGAATAAGTCTTGACCATTTGAAATTCCTAGCATACAGTAACATTCTTTTGTGTGAAATTATAAAACATTATGTGGAGGAATCCAGACTACATGTATCCAGTAGATTTCTGATTCTGTACAGTAAATAAAGGAAACAATAAAATCAAATATAACCTCAATAAGCCAAAAGCTACATACATTCTTTTTGTTATTTGAAAACATTCAATGGTAAACTAACTGGGTGGTTATCCATAAATTAATTTCTTCATGCATATGTACTCACTTTCTCCCAAGCGTGTTTTATTTTAAATGCTAATGTCCACACTTATTTTTACTATCTGCATAAGACCAATTGGGTTCCTTGTCAAGTGCACAGGCTATCCATTAGTCCACAGCTTCAGTGAAAGCCACCTCCCTATCTGTAATGATCAGTGCAGAGCCATCTGCCTGCTTATAGTTACATCTGGCCAGACTTATGTTTTAAAGGAATAGCTAACTAAATAAGGAAGAGAAGAACACTCTAATACACATTCCTGGCAGTCAATGAAAGGTTACCAAGGAAAAAATACTCACACATGCCACAAAGGAAATGATTAGTACATGATGTTATCCAGAACAAGGTACAATAAGAAAGGAAGCCTACTGAAATTTTATTGAAGATGTTCAGTTGAAGACCTGAGAATCTTGATAATATTGCCGATAACATAAATTTAAAATTCCCATATTTAATAGAAAAATATAAGATGTTACCCTAATCCTTATGAAATATGCCTATTGAAATATTTATGCTTGGTCTCCTATAACATTCCATATGATGACTGTGTGCTCAGATCTAGAATTCCACAATTTTATGTCCCATATCTTCACCTCCCAACTGCCTCTACTTGGGTATACTTTCCCATTTCCCAGTTTAGGAAATGTCCTATTAAATGAAGTTGAGAGAAAGAAAAAGGACAAGAGGAGCAATATAAATTGTGGAATTGTGTCATTATGAACTTTAATTTACAGTAGCTATATTTTGATTTTCAACACAAAGTGAACATGGATGGTAAAAACATCCAAGTGTTTTATTAATGACTAACCTTAGCTGAAAGTTAAATAGGGAAATAGAACTTGGTCTGGCATGTTTAAAACCTATGGAAACCTTTGACATATGAAAACCTATTTTGAAATCTCAATCCATATCACATTTAACAAGTGAGCATTAAGTGAAACAAAAATCTAATGTACAACATCTAATATTGTGGAAATATTCATATGTAGTAACATAATTCTTGCAAGATATAAAGATGCTAAAATGCCACAAAATTGTTTTTAAAATAGTGGCAAACACTAAAAAGAATGAGTTAATTTTGATTACATTAATCAATACAGAGAAAGGCACATGATAGAATTGCATAATGAATAATTCATGCCACTTCCACCACCACATAACCATTTCTTCCTTATAGTCCCCAGTTTTATTGAATGGAATATAGTGGCAAAAGGGCTGGAGATACCTCACTCTGAGTTATTTTTACCACATGATTTAATTCTCAAACAACTACAAAAAACCAAGAATCAGAAGTCTCTAGTCCTAGATAGGTCAGTGGATGCTTGCGCATTTCTCCAAATAAGCATCTATCATATCATAATGTGTATTCAATGATAAGTAAGCTTTATCATGCTTTTAGTCATAATCCTAATTACAGTTAAGACTTTCTCAATAAGGGTGAGATTCTATTTAGAACTAGAACCCTAGCCAACTACTCAAGGTTAGGGACGTCATGGATCATGGAATAGAACCTACAATTTACTTTACTAAACCGGCATAATCATTAACTACATTCTAAATACTTGTTCTTATAACTATAAGTGTAGTCCTCACGTTTCTTCAAGGAAACCTCTCGTTGCAAAGACAGAAACACTACAGAAAAAATAAGCCACTCTGTATGCATAGTAGTGGAGCTAGGTCCAAAATGATATATCTACCAAACAATTCCTGCACTTAAAGCTCAAGGATCATTGTGGAAGAGATGGTGGAAAGATAGTAAGAGACACTGGAACCACTGTGGTTCCTAGGAATGCTAGATGCTACACCCATAAAGTCTTATCAACATTTTTGTATAAACATGAGCTGAATGAGGACGACAACAACAATAGGCATGTCAAGGGAAGATAGTAAAACACAGGTTGTGCCAACCCTCCCAAACACAAAGAACAAAAGGCAGCTAAAGAACGTTGAGAATGGGAGAAATGGTTTTTACCAGAAAATATCACACCATCTGACAATCTAATACCAAGGGGTCCTCCCCAGAAACATATGTACATGTAGTATTATACACTGAGAAGATTATAGTTAGGTATTTTTGCTTGTCCAGTTTAATCAATCTATTTATTTTTGGATACCTTGTTTACTTAATAAAGAATTTCATTAGTGAACAGAAAAACAATAATAATTGTGGAGGTAAAATGCATGTGTGAAAAACAAGGTACTGGGTTACTTTTATTTATTAATCATGTATCCACTGGAATGTATTAAACATTTATTTACATCAGTTTTTTCTTCTATAGGATAAAGATTGAAAATTACCCATTTAATATGGTTACTATATTAAATTCAGAGACTAACTCTAAGTAAAACTTACCTTCATAATATATTATGTACAAAAAGTTTAAACATTATACTTTACTTGTTTTTTCTAGTTATTCTTTACAAAAGTTTATACATGCATACAATGTACCTTGGCTAATTACACACCCTAATTCTGACCTCCAGTTATTCACTAGCCCCCACTATTTCTCTTCTAACTTCAGGTACTTATAAAAATATAACTGAGATGTCTGGTACCTACAAGATGTCCAGGCATCTTTGGGAAGCCCTGGTTCCTATGTGATGTCTGGGTACCTATGGGATGTCTGCATGTGTGCAGGATGACCAAGTGCTTGCATGACACCCACGCATCTATAGAATGCCCTGGTGCCTGTGGAGTGTCCTTTTAACTGTGGGATATTACGTGCCTACAGGAGACCCTGGTGCATGCAGGATATCAGGACACCTGTGGGATGTCCTGGTACCTGCATGATGCCCAGGTACCTGTATGATATCCGATGCCTGTGTGACATCCAAGTGCCTGCAGGTTTGGGCAGTGAAACCCAAGTTCAAGTCAAACTTCATGACATTTAATCACAGACTAATGTAGGCGAAGTAAATGTCCATGATCAGAGTAGCCTGCTGCCTCCAAAAACCATGGCGATTTCTGTTATCCATGCTTCCATCACACAAGCTTGACTTAATTTTCTTTTTTTTTAAAGTTGTATTTATTTATTTTTAGGGTACAGGGGTGGTAGAGTAGATAAGGGAGGAATGGGAGGGTGATATTGCTAAACGCTGTGCAAAACACAAGCTATTAATAAAAGTATTATATAAAAAATACTACTCACTGAACTCAGTTAGTGCTGCTCATAGGTGCATGGGTGTGGGGTTACATCCTGGAGTATGGGCAATGTACCAAGAGTCACACACCCACTACAAAGTGAATATTCTAACAGCAACCATCCGTTTTCAGTAGCTCTTCAACCAATGACAGGTCTTTGGGTGCCCTACCCTACTCCATTCTAGTAACTGGGTGGTCTTCATTAGGTCTTATTTAGGGTTCAGGTAGCCATAGTTGCTTTAAGTTCATGTGTGCAATAGCTATATTGTATTGACAAGTCATTTCAAAGCATTCCTCCCTATGCTTCAGTTCTTAGAATCTATGTGTTCCATCTTACAAGATAGTCCCAAGAGTTGAAGTCATATCATTTTGTTATAGTATACTTTAAATTGTAATACATTATTTAAATTTTTCAAGCTTATAACCAATAACAAAGTATCACTTGGCTTTTGAAAATGGGAGAATTAAACACAGAGGTATCCTTGCATTCACACATAAAGAATCAGGTCCAACATGAAGAAATGTGTTAATAGCACAACTGTGTTACTCTGTGTTATTATGTGTTTTGTGTTGCTTGTTAAGTGACAGAAAATGTCAAAGTAAAATAATCAAATTTTGATATACTTGCTTCTAAAATATAATTTAAATCAATTTTTAAACTATTTTCTTAAAAGTCGCTTTGGAGATAGTTGCAGACATCCACTTTTACCTAAAAAAATAACTTAATTTCCTTTTCATTGTGGAGATACTGCCATAGTTTTCTCTTGGACTATTTTTGTTGGCAATCTATTTTAAAGGTAGCCAAACTTGAAGTAGTGAAAAAAAAGCAGTAATGATAAAAAAAGGCACAGAAAGTGATACTTAAAGATTGTCAGCTTATGAAGATGATTCACACACTGTAGCAAATGAGCAGTATTCATGTCTAGTTTGCCATACTGCAGATCATCAGTGAACAGGAGATTGTCATGTCTTAAAGGATTTGAGAAACTGTTGCTCTTACTAGTAACATTTACTCTGCAAGAGGTTAGTCACAGGTAAATGTGATTTAAATACAGTAAATCCTCCTTAGAAATTGAAGAATGATGGTGTGGGGTCTGTACTAACTTGTGATGAAGCATCTGGAATTGGGGACAAAACCATGTGGATCCTGTGCAGGGTTTCAACAGCAAAAACTAGGGTAGCTGTTCACTTCAACATCAAACACAAATAGACTCTTTTTTTTTCCCCATTTCTTTTCTTTTTCTGTTGAGAGATGAGCAAATACAGGGATTACCTCAGCTTCCAATTTTTCTGCTTCCTCTCTTCTTTCTCTCCTCACTCGTTTCTTCCCTCCTCTTGTCTCTCTTTTCCTCATTCCTTGCATCCTTGTATCCTACCTTCACTCTTTTTTTCCTCTGTCACCTTTAATGATAGGCATTCACTCCATTACCCATATTGATCTGTAATTCACTGTAGAGCTGGGATTGGTATCAAGTTCCTGGCAGTGCACCTGCCTCTCATACTCTTGACTGCTGTGTTTGTTTGGGGAAAAAGCCTCATTTTCAAGCTTAAGATTTCTTCAAATCCCAAATATGGTTTATTCAGCCTCCTACATGCTAGGCTCACTGGTATGCAGAATGTTATCCAACTTTAACCCTGTTTATTTTTCTATAAAATATTCGTATTTTATATTTTTATTGTTTCCTCATATTGATATTTTTTCAGTGATGGGATTTGTTAAAATGTAGACATGTCCTATTTGGTAAATTACTATAGATGGATGTCTTTAGAATCATTTAATAAATTAACCCTTCATTGTCATTCTTATAATATTAAAATGTAACTGAATGTCAAGATGTGATAATTTTTTACAACACTAATTTTATGTTTTGAGATTATAATATAATTATATCCTCCCCCTTTCCGTTTCTCTTACCATCCTCCATACTTTCCCATATACTCCTCCTCACTCTTTTTCAAATTCATTGCCTCTTTTATCATTATTTTACATGCATATGTATATGTATATACTTCCTTATCTAGAGACATATATTGTGAGAACATTTCACAATCTAACAAAATTATCCAACTGATGGTGATTACTTTTGGAATCCATTTGTGTCTGAGTACAGGTTACAGGTGTGATGGGTAGCTTTTCCATGACCAACTGTTAGGAACCTGAGCAATAATGTAACCAGAGCAATTAAATAGTGAGATTTATTGACAAGACACAAGATTATTTGACAAGACACTACTTGTAGGAACTCTTAATGTTTTTCCTGACTTTAATTCATTGCTGATACGTCTTTATTTACCACCTCCTAAATCACTTTTTCTGGCCTTCTTTTCTTCATCTGTTAGGACCACAGAGCATGAAGCTCATGTAAGAAGGAAGGGAATTTGAAAGTATCTCACATTTACCTGCACATGACTGATCTTCTCAGTTCATTTCAGGAATCAAATTCTGGTGCTAAGTCTGCAGTGTGGAACATATTAAAATTTCTTTCCCACTACTAACTTCATGGATAACATGAAGATTTCCCCCTTTCTTATCACAGATGTACTAAATGGTGCTCAGTGCCAAGTGGATTCAAAATCCCAGAGCTTCAGATAAAGCACAGCAAACCAGTAGAGTTCAAGTAGGATGCATAGGAGATGTTATGGTAACAATGGCTAAATGCCTTGAATTGTCAAAATGTATAATTCTGAAAAAAAACAAATAAGGGCATCAAATAGAATGGTAATATTTATCTACAATGAAATAGCAATTATACTGACAACAAAATTTATGAAATGCAAACTTGGAAAGAAAAATTGAGCAATAAAAATCTACATGATGTGGTGCTGAACTGTTTAGTTAGAATTTTCATCCTACTAAAGTACTATTAAAACTAAGTATGAAATAAATAGAATTTCATAAGAACAAATGGTAAGATAATCTGAAAGCTACAGAACATCCTGAAATAATTGCAAAGAGTATTACTTCCTAAGAAAATAGAAAACATGAAAAATTTGTGGATCTAGAATACAGGCCTTTGAATGCCTTAGAATCAATATAAAAAGTACACAAACTGGCGCCCTAAAGATCTCAAATACGATTAATTAAAAGTAAGAAAAATTCTGTATTTATGTCTAACTCTGCTTGAGTTTGTAAGTGTGTGTCACTTAGTTGTGTGGTTGAAGCTACTTTTCTAAGTCCAATAAATTTTTGTATTATATAAGAAAAAAATAACACTTTCAGAAAATTTTCAGAAAACACATGCCTTTGCTACATTAAATTTTTATAACTTTTCCAGCTTTTCTATATGATGAAAAACCATTTAGCATTGGTGAAAATTGCTTAGAAATATTACCCTCTTAATCTAAATGTATTCTAATGTGCTTGATTATTAAGAATAATATCTATTTACATGTTAGAGTTTCCTGGCATGTGAAGCCACATTTGGTAACCAAGTTATTTAGTAGGAACCCAGATATGTTCGGAAGTAATGAATATGTTTTAAAATGCTGAGTCCTTTTTTTTTTGAGCTTGAGACAGGAGTGTCTCTGGCTGTCCTGGAACTCACTCTGTAAACCAAGCTGGCCTCAAACTCACAGAGATCCACCTGCCTTTGTTTTTGCCTCCAAAATGCTTGGATTAAAGGCATGTGCCACCACTGCCTGGCTAAAATGTTTAGTCTTAAGAAGTTGAAAATAATCCTCATGTTCACACATTTAGGAGACTATGCAGTCATTGTGTGACTGCATTTTGCATATTTTAAACGAATTATGGAGATGTACAGAAGAGTGGTAGAGAAGGAAACTCAGAATCATTAGAGTTACTCTCAATTCTTGCTCTTTGTGAGTAATACTTAAATAATATATATTCTTACAGTGATTCTATCAGCAAATATAATCCTGAAGTATAGAAAAACACTCAAGGTTTATATTCCCAAGGGAATATGGCTAGTTGGATGCTCGTACACAACAAATTATTATAGATGAGTAAGAACTGTATTTATATGAATTATTTTATGTTTTCCAATAAATAAAATACCCAACAGCCCATGTGACTGCATTTCCATGAAAAAACTCAATATCTTTACATGTATATAATTACTATCATTTAGTTACTCTGCCATGATTGTTACTGTATAAATGATGTGTAGATATATATAAACATACATGCATATGTGCATGTGTGCATTTATATGTATATATGATAGTTACACATATGTATGTATTAATAACTCTTCTCATAATTACACTTACTGTAAAATGAAAGTGGGTTGGCATATATTTATTTATATATTTATTTTCCTTAACCAAAGAGAAAAACTGACAAATGTAGGTAAAGGCTAGAGACTAGGCAATGGTTCTATTATTCAGGATTGTTTTGAATAATTTGTCCCCTACGAATTTGAGATTATTTTTCAGTTTCTGTGGGTAATTGTACTGTATAGTGATGAGGCATTTGCATTGAGCTTGAAAATTTATTTTGTTCAGTTGGCTATTTCATTACTAATAAACTACCAGTCCATGTGAAAATGTGATACATATATACAATGGAACTTCATTCTACTGTAAGAATAAAGTAAAATATGTTATTCACAGGAAAACTGGTAGAGCTGGAAATAATTATGTGTGAGGCAACCGACACCGATGGAGATAAACATTGCATGTTCTCCCTCTCATATATGGTTGCTCTTCTTGAATCTTCAAATAAATATATTTAAATTTGGTGCCCACTTAAGTCAGAAAACTGGTAAGAGTACATTCGGGGTAGGAGGTCAAGAGGAGAAACATATAATTCAGCTAGTATGAAGAAGAAAATTAAGTAATAGAACAGGAAGTGTTAAATGGGATAGAGGAATGGATAAACAGGATAGCAGAGGAAGTATGGGGATAATAATCAGCAGCTTTCTGAGAAAATGCATCCTGGTACTATAAACCTGGTCAAAACTTGCAGGACATGATAAAGTATGCATATCTTTGGGGGGTAACCAACAGCCTTCTATTGGACTTAAGACTTGTTCAAGATGATGGAAATCATGCCTGGTACTAGAAACCTAGCTAACGCTTCAGTGTCAGCAAAGTCATGGTTGTTGGAGGAGAAAATACAACCACTAATTTACAAAACCAGCAAAATCCATAATTGACTATGTAAACATCTGTCCATATATGCACAGAAAGTGGAGTATTCACCTCTCCTCAAAGAAACTATTCATTGCAACAGATGGAGACCAATACAAAAAAAAAAAAAAAAAACCAAAAAAACACAAACAAAACAAAAAAAAAAAAAACCCTACAACCAAAATGCAGACTTGTTGAATGATTACTGCTACAAAACAGTCCTGTACTTAAGGGTCAAAGAACCCTGGGGAAGAAGCAGCAAAAACATTGTGAGAACCATAGGTTCAGTGAGTTTGCTGTGAGATTGCATCTCCTAGTACTATCAGAAGCTACATCCTTCAAATCTCACCATCATGATTGCCCAACCTGCATTGACCAAAGAGATCACGAAGTTACATACCAAACTGGATGAAAAAAACCCATGAGGCCTCAGTCCTACACAAAGAACTATAGGCAGCTAAGGAGGCCTGCAAGCAGGTCTTCCCCATTAAAGAGCACAATTTGTTTCTGGTGCCAACTGGTCAGCATTGAATATGTATAACATATATGCATTCAATAACAATTAGTGAGGAAAGAGGCCATGAATTTGAAGAAGAGTAAGGACTATGGGAGGGGTGTGGAAGAATTTGGAGGGAGGAAAGGAAAGGGAGAAATTTTGTGACTATAATTTTAAAAATAAAAATAAAATAAAATCTTTGTTTTTTCCTTATTAAAAAAAAAGAAAGAAAAGCATATTCTGATTATTTAAATAATGGTCACTTGTATCAAATATCCAACAGATCAGAAAATATGAAACTACTAGAGACAGAACAACAATAAAATGTGTTATAGGGATATATAAAAGTTCACCATTCAAGTTTTAAAATCAATCTTTCCTCAAATATAAAATCAGAGAGCTGATTGGAAATCAGAAATTAGAAGAGACATTCATCCTTTTACTTCAGCTCTGACACCTTGCCAAATAATTTGAGAAGACTTAAGACATCCTGATGGTAGTGCTACAGCAGACCACCAGCTCTGTAGAACAAAGAGAAAAGATTGTTTTGTACAAAAAGAAAAACTAACATAAAATATACCCAATTTATATAAAAATAATGTTTCAAAGGAAGAAGTCAATGCAACATTATGGGTATTATGTCTTCACTTAAACATTCAAGGGTATCTGACTTGGTTGCAATCAGACTTGTCTATCCCGGCAGACATTGACATTACTCTCTCTATATTAATTCAGCCACCTTGGTTCAGCTATTGCTAGCAGATATCAGGTGATGCAACGGTGGGTATCTCAGACAACTCACAGTTCTTCAATTCCAAGCCTCCTTAAACATATAATAACAGCTCAAGAAATTCTTCCCAGTTTGGTGGTATTAATTCTGTGAACTTAATGTTAATTCTTGGTTTGCAAATAGAATTGTAACATTATTTGCATCCTACTGGGATTATTTCTTGAAGTGCCAGAGGAACCATCGAGTAAGCCTAATTAAATCGAGTATGTGCTGTGTTTGCATACTTACCTTCTCTATTATATTTGATGCTTTGTAAAACTGCAGTTCGAAACAGCATAACTGCTACTCTAAGGGCTAATGGCAAAAAAGTAAATAAACATAATTCAATAAGGTTCCGTTATTTCAGTAATAATATTTATTATTTGTGTAGTATAATATCAAATATGCAATTCAAAACCAAAGGAATTGCCTTCATTTGTTGTTACTTATATGATGTTTGTGACCATTGAAAATGGCTTTTTGTTATCAAAGTAAAATACATAAATTTAAGTGCTCAGGAAATGTATGGATATGAATATTTGAATTTTATTTTATTTTAAATAATTTACTGAAAACATCTAGGTATAGTTTGTCTTCAAACAGATGACTTTATTTGTTATTTTCATGATGATGTAATATTTAGGAAACATAAGGGAAGCAGAACTAGAGGAAAAGATAAAAGGTAGAATTGTACTAAACAAAGGCAGGAAGAAGAGTGCTTGGATAACACTGGATCAGCATGAAATTAAAGGAATCGTAAGATTTTATTTTAGTGATCATTTATTACCAAATATTTCAAATAAAGCAAATAAAATCCCATTGAATACATATATTCTCTGACTGGAGAGATGGCTCAGCAGTTAAGATCATGTATTCTTCTTGCAGAGGACTTAGGTTCAGTTCTCAGAACCCACATTGGGCAGCTCATAACCACCTATAACCCCAGTTCCAAGGAGATCCAATGGAACAGCCCGCCACTGAATTAATGAGCACATATGACATACCCTACAGAGAAACACACATACATGTAACTAAAATAATTAAAGTAAATCCTTAAAATAATTATTCATCTCAGTCTCCAATACATTAATGAACTAAGAAGGTTTGACATTTGTGAAGTATGTCAGAGTCCTGCATGGCTGCTCACCACCTACGCCAGTCACTGCATTCCTCCAAGGAATTATCCGTTTTCTAATGAAAACTTCATTTTTACTAAAGCATAAATGGGTTTACACAAAGATGAGTATGCAAAAGCAACTAACATTATCCCCTACGCAAAACAAAATGGCAAGTTAAATGGCAACATGCTAAGGAAAAGTATTTGCATCATTTTTATATTTATACTGTCCAGATCTTTGATATAAAACAGATTATTATTACAAAAGTGTCAATGATGTTGAAGAAATGTATATTTGAATTTTTTTTTCTTTATATGAGTGACACAGGTACTATATGCAAAATACTAAAACTAACAAAAGAGATAGAAGAAAATAAAGATGTGGCCAATGTGACAGTTGTGTCTTAGGGTTTCTTCTCTTTACACTCCCAAATCATTGATATTACACATACCCAAAATAAAAATTTTATTTGAAAGACTACCTGATACAGAAATATATGAATTTTCTTAACAGAAATAAGCGTAGAAGTAGAACATACATTAATATAGAAATTTATGTGATTTTTCTGTCAATTTATCACTATAAACATATACATAATTATCTTATCTGAATATGTATATGGCAGTCACAGGATGTTAAATATGGACTGGGCACCAATTCTTTGATGATATAGAAGTGTCCATTTGTTGTCTTCTCACAATTAAATTACAGTCAGATGATGATTTTGCAACCAAATGTGTGAAGAAAGGAAAAGTGAGTTGACTATATTAAGCCAAAGCTCAATGCCATGTACTTTTGATAGACGTTTTCAGACAACTTATCTTGCTGACTGCTGCCCCAGTGTGGTGTAATATTAAACATCAATGACTAGAATAATCACAAAGAAAATGCACATCAGTATAACACATTTCCCTGATATTATCATTTTCAGTAGCTTATGAAAAGCAAGCTAAGAAACCACTGAAGTTCTCTTTGAAAAGCTCAATTTCCATTTTTCACAGGCTTGAAAGATTTTCTTGTGATATAAGAATTTATCCTTATAGAGGAATATTTAATCTTTTAATCCAACAACATGGCTGCTCTGGGAGAGGATCAAGGATTCAAGGCTTGTGTGATCCTGCTGGAGTGCAGCATATGGCTTTAAGTAACCCAACTCAGAGGGCAATGGTGGCATATGCCTTTAATTCCAGCTCTAAGGATGTAAAAGGAAGCAGTCAGTTCAGAAGAATATCTTGGTTCTCAGTTTAGTGGTCACAGTCAGTTCAGAGTCAAGAGACAAGCAGTAGAGATGGAGAGAATTGAAGGAGAAGAGTCAGAGCATGCTGCTCAATGGGAAAACAGAAAGTCAGAGGTAGAGTATAGAGTGAGTGCAAGTCTTTAATCCCAAGTCTTAGAGTGAATCAGAGTGAAGACTTGGCAGAGTGGCTTCTGAAATCAAACATAGTGAAGGACAGACAAAGTGATGAATCAGAGGAAGAGTTAGCAAAATGAGTCAGAGTGAGGACATGTCTATCTCTCATGATACAAAAGCAGACTCTCAGTTCAGACAAAGAGGTAGTCAGCCATTATGTCAGGTAAGACACAGAGGCAGTTTAGCAGAAGAATGAGTTTGTGAGAAAGAACCAGCTAACAGCAAGAGCTGGTTTGGAGCCTAGTGAGAAGTTAAGTTAGAGAAGTTGTAGGAGTCCTCCAGAGTCAGCCAAAATCTGAAGAGTTCAGTCAGAAACAGCTGGTTCAGAACATCCATTTGAACCAGTAAGCTTGCAAAAAGAAGAGTTTGAGCCAGAAGAGCAACTGAGTTGGATCAGTCTGCCAGAAGAGTGAGTCAGTTGAGTTCAGTAGAGCTCTGATTTCAGAAGGTATTAGTCAGAGTGAGTCAGTTAGTAGTAAATCTCAGAGGCTAAAAAATTCTAAGTGTAGATTTGAAGATTAGAGTGTATGGAGGAAGAAGCCTTTTAGGTCTAGGCTTAAGATTAGATTGTAAAAAGGCTATGGCTACAGTCTTCATTTCTCTTACATAACCTATTTACTACCACAGCTCAAAATTGAAGATTACCATGAGACTTAATGAAGTCATGAGTTTAAAAAAAAACCAAACAGAATTTGAAGCTGTCCAATACTTGCACATCTTATTGTTTCACAAATAACCAGAAAGATTTTTATGCTTTTTAATATTTTATTTTGCAATTAGTTCATCTACATTTAGGAAACAACTTTATTTATGAATTGCTTTAAACAAAACATTCAAGTTTGCTTTTTCATTAACTTATATTATTACTATGTATATAGTCTACTCAAATATTCCATTTAAATTGAACTTTACCATACAATTATCATGTGTGTGGTATATGTTTATGTGTGTATGCGTGTGTGGTCTCTGTGTCTTTCATAAATTTTATCTTTCTATACATATCTATTTTACCACTTGCTTTTTTTTCTTTAGAAAAAATGGCAAAACATTCCAAGTTCCATACTCATCAGTTAAAAAAAAATTGAGTCAATATTATATATCCAAAGGGTATTTTAAGGTATCTGAGAACTTTATTATAGTAACTATTTTAAAATTCTGTCAGTGAGTTAGAGATGATTCAGTACTTAAAAACCTTGCTGGGAACTCAAGCTTGATTCTCAGCACCCATGTCAGGAGGCTTATAACTGACTCTAACTCCTGTTCCATGGGGATCCAAGACCTTTGGCCTTCTCAAGTACAATTCTCGTGTGCATAGCCCACACGTGAATATATGCAAACATATAGTTTCTTTAAAAATAACTCTAATAATGTAAGTAGTTTTGCATGCCTTTCTCTTTACCGATCTCATTACTATATTCCTGTTTCATGTAGTGGATATTTGATTGATTTTGATTTGACTTTCTCTTATAATCTTGTACGTGCATTATTGTATGTGGGTACACACTTATTACAGCTCATTTGTGGATGCCAAAGAGTAGTCTCAAGTATGAATCCTTCATCTTCTTCCTTGTTGTGACAGGATCTCTTGTTTGTTGCTGCATCTACCAATCTTGCTGGAATATAAACACCCTGGGGTTTGTCTGTCTCCATTTTCCATTTCCTGTACCAATACTGTGATTACAGATTTATGTACCTTCATTTAGCTTCACAGAGCTTCTGGAGATTTGAATTCTTGTCCTCACATTTGTATAACAAGTACCATTGAGCCTTAGCATTCAAAAGGTCCTCTTACATTCTGTGAAGTACTATAGTCAACTGTCCAAATGTGTTTTCTTTATTTCATTATTTTTTTCATTAAAATTGATCAGTTTTTGTACAAAAGTAAAGTTACATGTAGATATATGGAATGCATATCTATAGATGTTAACTGTACAATCAGGGTTATGGAAAATCTTGCTTTCTAAATAATAGTGCTTTCTCAATGTGTAGTGTGTATATTAGAATAATAGAAATGTCATTGGCAATTTTCTTTTCTTTTCCTTAAACTTTCTTTGTAGCCGAGAGTGGCCTTAGAATTCAGGTAGACTTGAGTTAGACTCCTTGGTGCGAGGATTACATGTGTGTAATGTCATGATCTTCTCAAAATGAGTCTCTTGATTCTATATCCTTTTCTGTGGAAAAGCCAATGCATTTATCAATTCAATTTTATTATTTGTTATGTGGAGTAAAACAAATTCATTGTGCATGAATTATCATAAATGTAATGTGATGCCGAAATAAGTCAGTAAATTAATATCCTCTATATATGGTATATTTCTTTTTTATTCTTAGGTGTAAATTTATCAGAAACAAATTTCACACTCTTCATTAGATCACCATGAGAAAAAGGCTATAAGAATATAATTTGTTTCGTTCACTAAGAAGAAGTCTCAGGTTCAAAATGTTTAGATGGCTTGACACAGATATTTTAACTAACAAATGAGACAACAGAAGTAAACCTGTGTCCTGTGTATTACAGAACAGCATCCCTTAAATTATGACTTGTTAACCTTTATAATATAAAGAAAACAAATTTAAATATTAGAAGCATATATTCAATACTTAAATAGTCTTCATTGCCATCTCAAAATACATTATATTTTTATAAAGTACATTTTTTACATCTACAATTTTTCTTTTAATTGAGCATGCTGGAAATATGCAGTGTTCATTATTGAAGATGTTAATATGCTTGCTTACATTAATTTCATTTTTGAGACAGTGTCTCACCATATAATCTAGCTGGCCTGACATCCCTATGCAGCCCAAGTGGGTCTCAAACTCAAGGCTAATAATTGCTGTTGCCTGGGCATCCTGGGTGCAGATATTAAAGGAGATCATCACTGTGACTGGCAGAATTTATATTAATTTCCTGTTTGTACATGTTCTGAAACATGTCAAGATGCAACTCACCACCATATAGGAAAATCTGATTGTCCTCATGCTGAAAGATCTGGATTTTACCATGCGAAGAATCTTGCTTTGTTATAATATGGTAATATAATGGTAATTGAGACTATAGAGTCAGGTGTGTGTGTATATATGCTCCTCAGACTCCTTCAATCCTGGGCACACAGAAGCTTCCATAATTTTTAGGCCTAAACTGTTGGTATAAGTTAGGGAAAAATAGTAGGAGGAATTAATTAGAATAGTGCCAAAGTAACTTGTGAATCTTGGCTTGGTAAGCAACTGGCTGCCATATGCCTGCAAAAAAAAGGGGAGGGGAGTATCACATAAACACAGAAATTAAGGAAATGTGCCATCTTATGTCTAAGTTCTCTTGTTTTTAAAATCTAAGGCTGTTTTTGAAAATTCTATAATTTGTTTGAAGAAGATGTTCAAGTAAAAAAATCAACAGTTTACAAAGAGATTTTTTTTTAAAGCAAATACACACCACCTTATTTCTGCTACTTAATGGTAATACAGGCAAATTAGCATGTCTAGGATTCAATAAATTAGACAATATCTCCTGAAATGAAAGCACAGATAATGCAAGATTTGAATGTAGGGTTGAGATGTTGTATGAGGGCACCTGGGAAAGGTAAAGAGTAAATAGAAGAAAACAGTATTTATTACAAGGTAAATAATGAAGTTAAGAATCTCAAAAGCTTAAAACCAAAACTTAAATTAATGTCTTAGTCAGTGTTCTGTTGCTGTGAGGAGACACTATGAGCATAGCAACTGTTTTTAAAGAAAAATATTTAATTGGGACTGGCTTACATTTCTGAAGTTTAATCAATTATCATCATAGCAAGAACTTGGTGACAGGGAGGCAGACATGGTGCTGCTGGAGAGGTAACTGTGAGCTCTACATCTGGATCAGCAGGTAGAAGGAAGGAGAGTTAGTCACTAGGCCTGGCTTGAGTTTCTGAAACCTCAAAGCCCATCCCAATGACATACTTCCTCTAACAAAGCTACACCTACTCCAACAGGGCCACATATCCTAATCCTTTCAAAAAATGCCACTCCCTATGAGCCTCTGGGGTCATTTTTGTTTGAACAACCACAATAAGGAAAAGTAACAAAAATATGACCTTCAATAACTACACATAGTGCCACATAAAAAGACAGTATGGTCTACAGACACACAGTTGGTAGACTTTTTAAAGTAGCTTTTCAACAAAAGACAATCTTTAGCCATGTGAATGTGTTTTGAAAAGACAAATAGATATTAAGAGTTTAGAGATAACATCTCAAATTATAAAAATAAACCAAAGAATTGTGATTCTTCCTTCAATGTCTTAGCAGAGCTATTAGGCAGGAGGTTTATTTTATATTAAAAGGAGAATATTTTGTTTTTAATCCTAGACAATCTACAAAAGTAAGAAGTCTATTGTAAAGAGTTTATCTCTATGAAGAAGAAAGCGATTTTTATTTAATGTGGATGCTGCAATTAAGTTGAAGAAACGATGCAAATATTGTTTATAAGCTAAGACACATACTGGAAAATTTCACAGCAGTTAAATTCTTAGTACTTAAGAAATAGTTGCTCACTTTAAAGTGTAAATTGCTATTAAGTTCAGTGATTTGTAACTCTGTATATGCCGTACTATCAGAGCAATGTGCTTTCTTTTTCAAATAAGCATTTTGATGCATAATTTGACTATGATAAATCATATTTATTTTAAGCACACATATCTATGAGTTTTGACAAACATGTATACCTTTTTATTACCCCTATAATAAAGATGAAATACAGTGCTGTCATCCTCAATGATTTCTTATTCCTCATTCTAGATGATTCTCTCTATGATTATAATCAATCAGTAACTGGCTTCCTGTCACTAGGGATTATACTTTTCTGAAACTTTTAATTCTTCGTGTGACAGCTTGAGACATAGATCTGTTCCAGATATCAGTTTTTTAATAATTTATATTCCATAATAATACATATATTACATAATATGAGCAAGATAAAAGTTTCAAAATTAAGGATTTTACCCTATTCCTAAATTTGGAGGAACTAAGGCAGATTCTATGCATGCCCTTTCTCTTGATAATGAACAGCTCATTTATTTCTAGCATTCCACTGCATTTTCATAGATAAACATTGGGGCAGTCTATTTCTCTACTGAGATGCTCACATGCCTTATTCTAATACGATATGGCCAATGGCAAATGGGTCTTAAATCAACACTGCATTCATGGACAAAAATCAGTCATCATTTATTCGTTATTTATTTGTTATAGTTTACTAGCTATGTTAATAACAATCTCCAGAGGGATGCTGGTCTGTAATTTTTACAATGTGCTTTATCAAGATTTTGGTGTTAAGGTAGTATTGGTTTGATAAAATAAGTAAATATGTTATAGGCCTTATTTTTGGAAAATAATTTCGGAGTGATTGCTGTTCTTTGTTAAGTAATTTAGATTTTTACCAATGAAAGTATCAGATAAATGAATTCTTAAATTTTAAAATAAAAGGAAACTTTGAACTAAAGCAGTTAATTATACATATGTAGCTTAGAAATGTCATATGAAGTAATGGTTGACTATTTTCCAGAATGTGGCTATTGCATTTGTATTTTGACATATATTTAAGTTCAAATCTACAAAATTATCTGTGCTAAACTTATGTTATATTCAGATGCCATAATCTAAAATTTTCTATTCTTAAAGATAAACTCTCTGGTAACTTCAATATTCAAAATGTAAATGGAAGAAAAAAAAACTGCTTTGTTTTGACCACTTGTTATTTTTAAATATCTTAGATTTTTAAATATTTATTTTGTTTTTATTACCTGTTAGAAGTCTGTTTCTTTTACTTTTCTTTTTTTTTTCGGTGGGAGAGGGGGAGGGATAGGGTTTCTCTGTTGTAACTCTGGCTGTCCTGAAGTCATTCTGTAGACCAGGCTGACCTTGGACTCATAGAGATCCACCTGTCTCTGCCTCCCAAGTGCTGGGATTAAAGGTGTGTGCCACCATTGCTAAACTAGCCTATTTGTTTTCTAATGAGAGACAGAAGGGAGGTAGATCCTGATGGAATGGCAGGTGAGGAGGAACTGGGAGGAGCGGAGGAAGGGGACATTGTAATCAGAATATATGAGAAGGAATTCTATTTTTAGCAAGAGAAAAAAATATATCTTATATTCTCTACTTCTTTATTTTAAGGGCAGTACTTGACAAATGGAATAATTACTAGACATCCAAAAATCACCAAACAATGTCCAGTATTTAAAATGTCAACATTAATGGACCAAGAAAGTTGAAGTATTATATTATGAAAAGCAGTAGCATCTAGGAGCTGAGCCTCAAACCTGAATTACCAGCTCTAAGTGGGGCCAAGGCTATCTGTAATAGCTAGAGAGTTCTGGGATAGACTCCCAACAGTATGGAACCTGTCTCAAAAATTATGCTTATAATATATAACTGTGGAACCTAAGAAAGGAGGATTGTAAGTTCAATGCAGCGTGCTTCATAAATATACAGTACTTGCTCAAAACAAAAAGGAAATAATAGTCAAGTTTTGTTGATATGCTTTCTGTCTAGAACTTACTACAGACAGTGTTAGAGGGGCTCTGAATAAAAATTCATCTTACTATTATGAAGCTGGGTTACATTAAAAGAAAATAGTTGACCCAATTTCCTTAGCCTTGAAGACTTTTTGTGCTCTCATATTATTGAAGCTTCTATGACATTGTTCTTACTGTACATATCTACTTGCCCAATTATGTGCTTAAATATTAGCATTTGAAAACACAAAACACACAATTTTTTATTTTACTAGCATTGATATTCTGAAAAAAAATTTCAATTATGGTAATGTATGAGTTTTATTGATGATGAGTGAAGACTACACTTAACTGTGGGTGCAAGGAAAAACATTTAAATGTAGTTAGTGATTTTACTGTTTTAATATAAAGGTTGTTGTAGCTTCTTCCAGGATCCATTACTTCAGTATCCTTAGTTAGCTGGCTAGGTTTCCAGGAATTATTTCCCTCTTGTTAAATGGATCTTGAATCCATTTGAATTACAGAGACGTTTTTTTACCACCAAGGTATGTGTGGCACTATTGCACACTGAGGTTTATGGCACCATGCTGGCCATTATTGTGTTTCATAGGAATAATACCTGGGTAGGACTCCTGGCTGCTTTCCTCCTTGGGAAGGTATTTTTTAGTATTATAAAATGTATTCCATAGGAAGTAAGCTTTCAAATCAATTCTAGCTCAGAGGCCTCTTTGCCCTCTGTGTGTAGTTCATGGTGTCTTCAGCAATAGATACTTATCTATTGGGGGGAAATATAGGCAATAGTAATAGCCTGCAATGTTTGGAGTGTCCTGGACAATACTGACCAACAACTCAAAAGAGGCTACTCGTGCTCGGTATTGGGGCTTTTGGCAGCTGATCTCTGCTCTTGCGGAAAGCATTATCATCTTAGATGAGAAAAATTCATTTAAGCTACATACATATACACAGACTTACACATATTTTAGAAATTTGCAGTAGATATTTAGTAGTATGATTTCTTGTTTACTTTTCAGGCAACCATATTGTTATTCTACTCTCCTCTTTGTAATTTCTCTTTGCAACAGAGAGATTTTAAAAGAACAAAACTAAACTTAACCAATCAAAATGCAGAGTTGTAGATTCCAATCCCAATTGACACAACCACAACACAACTCCTGCACCCAAGGCTGAGGGAATATTGGGAGAATAACAAATTGTAGGAGCCAGAAGACCAAAGAGTTTTCTGTGTCTTCTAGGAATGCCAGAAGCTAAACTTGCATTGGTCAAAATACCCTATATAATCATGATCCAAAATAAATATTTCTTCCCTTTGGTTGCTTCTTTGAAGTATTTTGTCATAGCAATGGGGAAAGTAACACAATTAAATATTATGTTTCCTGACCTGGCAGTGGTGGTACATGTCTTTAAGCCAGCACTCAGGAGGCAGAGACAGGCAGATCTCTGTGAGTTCAAGGCCAATCTGATCTACAGAGTGAGTTCCAGGACACCAGAGTTCCAACAGAGAAATTTTGTCTGGAAAAAAAGTTTCTTCTGAAAATAATATCTCAGAATAAGATCCTCAATTTTGCAACATTTGAAAATGTGTCTATAACTGCTGGATCATGTGTTGATCAATGAACTTTTAAATGATTTTAATTTACAAATGAATTCTGCTTACTATTAAATGAGGATGATTTCTGAAACTTCAAGTTTACTATTGAACCTATTTCATAATCATGCCAATTGATTTGTATTTGCTATTTCAGAGGCTGATATAAATAAGAAATGGAAAAATCATAGGGTTAAAATCTCTAAAGTCTCAATCTCTATATTATTGTTTAAAAGGAATAAAGGAATATTTAATAGCTAGAAGGAGTGTGATAATTACCACAAAGCAACAGAGGCTATGGCAAATTATGGGTGATGCTGGATGGATTCTTCATAGTTGCAAATTGACTGGGAGGTGTCTTGGCCATTGCTGCTGATGGTACAGGCAATCACCATTCCCCAGTTTACTGGAGAGCAGAATAATATCACACATATTAATATCAAAGAATAGAGGATGGTGAATTTTTTATTGAGAATCAGACTGCAAAATTTATTTCATTAATGCTTTACAATTTTGCTGCTAGGATATTATGAACAAGAGAAACAACTGTTAAAACTTATATAAAGCTACATGAAAAATGTTCTAACTAAAGATTAATTATTATTAAGAATTAATATTAACATTAATTCAGAAATGAATTAAAATTGCTACCTTCTAAAAATAGAGAAAAGAATGTATTATACCTGACGAGTATTTTATAACATTTTAATTCTGGGCAGAAAAGCATAAAACATAAATCCATTCTGAATTACTTGACTGTCCCCATTTCTTTCTTGAAGAGAATTGCGTGCATATTAGGAACATGTCCATACCTCATTTTAGATGATGATACTACACTATTCCATTCTTATATTTAGAATACCATCAGGAAATGTTAAGTAGATAACAAACAAAATTATATCTTACAGCAAATAAGAAAAACAATTTAAATATAATCTTTCAGACTTTACTAAAAATGTTTTCCTAAGTGTCTCTAGGGAGTATCAAGGTGTCAATGTAAACATTATGCATTTTTAGTATAGTATTGAGTTTTCTTCTGTTAAAATATATTTGAAAGTTGGAAAATACTTTACAAAATAAATCACAGCTCATCTGCTCATTTACTACATAATTATAATATTTCTAAAAGTACTACATACAGCAAATGAAAATGGGTTTCTTAAATGAAAAAATGGTTCTTTTTCTAAAACTAAAATTTAATTTTGAACTCCATACACTGCAATTGAGATAAAACGAGATTCTCTTGAAAAAAGTTACAAGTAAGGAGCTGATATTGCTTCAGAAACTGCTAAAACCATATAGTTACATCATTATGAAATAATTTTAAAATATTCTACATTTCTTAAAGATGCCACTGGATTTAAATAACACTAATAATGTGTTCAAGAGGGAAAGCATTTTGATTTGAAGCATCATAGTTTATTGTGAAAAGTAATACCAGAAAGGTAAGTCAGATGATTTAGTTAAGACAATAAAATAGTCACTCTATAATAATAGTGAACATGCTATGAAATCACATGGGTTATCATGGCCTATTAAAATTACACACATGACAATGGTTCTATGAGATTAAAATTATATGAGAAGTTCCTGGTGCCCACTGGCATGTATCTATTGCAACACCATTGTAAGAATTACTCATGTTTTTGTAGTGACGGCATGAAAAAAGAATTTGCGGTTCTCCAAGTCATACAAAAGCATAGAATATATGATTTTGCATGACATACAATACAAATTACTACTTTATTTTATGTGTTTACTTGTTTTTAATTTCTATCATTGCGATAGAGCATATTTCTTTATTGACGTTTTTAAGTGTTTAAGTAGCATGTTCTTACACCTCAAACAACTTCACGTTTTTGTGATCTTTATGTCTCTTGCTTCTGTCAAGGGGACAGATTAAACATTAAAAGCTCATTTACATCATTTGTATAGGCTCATTATATGATTTATCCATAAATGAAAAGTTACTTAACATACATTCCTCAGAATTTGCCTAATAGTTATTTTTAACATATCAATGCATTGGTCAAAATCCAGAGAGACTATCACATCACATACAAATTCTGACATAAACTAGAAGTGCAATAACTATGTATGCAAGTTTACCAAACATCATAATTTAAAACATTAAATAAGACGAAAAGAGACAAGGATCTGGAAGGAATAACGAGAGTATGTGAAATGAAAGGCTACTTGGGTTCAGTTTTCATCATGATTAGGGAACGCAAAACATACAGTCATGTATACACACACATGCATACACACACCCTATAGCACAACCTACATAATCTGCTTTAGCACAAAGTTTAATTAGTAAATATGGTAAACAAATATTTATCATATTTATGCCCAAAGATGTGGCAATCTTGTATATTTTATATATAAGAAAAAGAGCAAATAATTCCTATAATGATTAACAGTTAAATAATATGAGGTTAGACAAACCATGAGCAAAGATAAGTGGAATTAGCAAACAATGAATCATATTTAGTAGCTGACCTGCATTATTATGAAATATTCCAGCAATATCTTGTGGCTTCCCTGACTCATTCTCACATCCACCATTCTTTGAAATATCTCACTTCATTTAGGTGGATGTAGTGTTAGAAATCCAGATCTGGCCAGTAGGGATGTCTTTGTTTTTAGACGTTGTCCCTAGACGGTGTGAACCTAGAGAAGGCAACTGAGGCTCTCCGTGGCTCAAAACTTCAACTGCCATGACAATAACATTCTGACCGTAGAAACCTCTTTTGTAATCCCTAGTATATTCTTCTAAACAAAAGATTATTGCACACAAATGCCTTGAATAATTGTAATTTTGATGTGTCCCATGCTAGCTGCACAAATGAACAAAAATAATATAAGCAGGGAAAAGACGACACAATTAAATTGTCAAGTTCATGATTTTAGACAGTTTGAATAGACTCTTCCACGAGGAAATTTACTGATTCCCTTTAGGGCTCTAAACAGCATTAGGAAATGAATATATCTTAAACTACAATGCTGGGAACCGCTAAGCTTAATGTAATGGGATTTAGAGAAATAAAGTGGTTTTTTTTTGTTGTTTTTGTTGTTCTTTTCATGTCTTATCAGGCTTGGTAACTGAAAAATAGTCTTAGGCCAAGAAGAGAGTCTAATATCTATAATCTTAACAACTATGACACTGAGATGGGGATCATAAATTCAAGGCTATCTTGGACTACAGAGCATGCCCTTGACTTAAAATAAAACAAAATCAAACAAATAAGCAAATAATCAAACATCAATAAAATACCTAAAACAGAAATAAATAATAACATTTTTGATATTTTCTTAACATATTACTATCTATCAAGTATTTCAAGTTGAGGACATTACGTAAGCCATTTTTAACTCCATGCTTTTACTCAAGGCATTTTAATAGAGACAGTAGACTATATAAAATTGAACTCCGTTTTAATATTTTAGCAGTCAGAAATGAGATATTAAATTAATCAATCCCTATTGAACTCAACTTAACCCTAACTAATTCAGATTTACTAAAACGTAAAGGATAAGACTGTAGAGAGCATAATTTGCTTTCTTTAATAACACTCCCCTTATATACATAAGAGATTGATTGTTATTGTGTTATCTTCTGTACTGAGTCTCTATACAAGATGATTACAATACCTTGAACAGCAGTAATCAGTTTGCGTAGTGCTTAGGGGCTTCTAAATAGAAGCAAAGAGACAGGTTTATAATATGGCAGCTCCTTACACTTGAAGTGGAACATCTGGTTTGACTTAATTGCTAGACTTCTTTAGGACATCTTCTCTGGGTGTGAGAAAAATGATGTCTATATATTTAAGATGAAAAAGTGCTTTGTATTGTAAAATAACTATTTTGTTGGATGTATATAAATTATTTCTATAATGGGTACATACAATTAGAGAAGTGAGTGACTTGGATGACAGTGTTGGTGTTTGAAAGTAATTTTCTAGAGTAGTATCTACCTGCTGAGTACAATACTACTGTTATCTCTACAGAAGAAGAAAATGATAGGAAATTTAACCACTCTCCTATGACGGCATCAGTAAAATCTCTGAGTCTTGTGCATGCAGTGCTTTTTAAAGAAAAATATATTAAATTACCAATCCAGATTTTAAATGGATAAACACGCATGCATGCATATATACAATGGGAACTTAAAGTTTGCAAAACCCACAGACATATTCTTTCCATTCATATTCATTGCTACTGCTGCGGAAATGAATTACCACATACTTAGAGACTGAATACTAGTTTATTAACTCATCCATTTTGGCATCAGAATTTCAAAAGAGGTCTCAACTAGCATAATTAATGGTATTTTCAAGACTGCATATCTTTTAAGAGACGTGTGAGAGGGACTGATTCTCTTGTCACTCTACTTGTAAAGAACACCTGATTTGTGTCTCTATTGGCAAATAAACCAATGTACAACCTTCCTCTTCCTCCCCTGTCTCCCTATTTCCTCTTCCCTTCTTTTCTCTGTCGTATCTCTTTCATTTTTTCTTCTCTATTTCTAATTTCCTGCTTTTCTGTAATTAGTTAAACTCGGTAATTATGTTGGGTCAAGCCAGAAATCAAACTTTATTCATATAGACAATGTGTATTTTCTTCTGTTTATGTACTTACTAACAGTTATATGTTATTCATGTGTGAACATGTGAGAGGGGAAATTTTATCTACTACATAGCCAAAGTGTTGGTTTTCAATGTGAGGAAAAATGGTCTAATCTTTTTGAATTTGGATGTTGTTGACAATACTTCAAAAATTACAGAATTAGCTGGAATGAATGCAAGAGTAAATAGTAACTAAATTAATGACAAGTTGATGCACTGCATTTAGTTACATTTTCTGTAAGCAGCTAACAGGGTCTAGGAACTAGGGCTGAAGAGATGGCTCAGTGGTTAACAGCACTGGCTCCTCTTCCAGAGGTCCTGAGTTTAATTCCCAGTAACCACATGGTGGCTCACCACAATCTGTAATGGGATCTTCTGCATTCTTCTGGGAAGTAGGTTTACATGCAGACAGAACACTCATATATAAAATACATGAAATATATATAAATAAATAATAGAATATGTTCTGGGATCTCAGAATTAGTCAGTTAATGAATTCCATGACTTAGAAATATAAATTCTGGGGCTGGAGACATGGCTCAGCAGTTAAGAGCAGTGGCTGCTATTCCAGAAGTCCTGAGTTCAGTTTCCAGCAACTGCATGGTGACTCACAACTATCTACAATGGGATCTGATGTCCTCTTCTGGCATGTAGATATGCAGACAGAGCACTCATATAAATTAAAATAAATAAATAAATGTGCGGATTCCATTGCTTCAGTGTGCCGTTTTTCCCCTCAGTCATTTAACTGAATGATTATTGTCTGTGTTATTTCATTTATCCATCAGAATATGTTTAGTACAATAAGTAACACACACACACACACACACACAAAATTCTATTTATATTTATGTGAAGTTAGAAAAGTCAATGTGATGAGCCAATTTCAGTCAAAGTATTTTAATTTTCAAATCATTAGATAATAGAGGGCCATCGTCATTGCTGAGCCATCTTGGATTATGGCAGGCCACCATCCAAACAGTGACGGGAGGGAAATTCCTAAGATGCTTTAGTATAAATCAAATGAACCCCTTTACATCAAGAAGTCTGAGTGGTTTTACTGTGTTTACTTATTTTGTTACTATGAAAAATGCTAAAAATGTTCCTCTGTTTGTTTTATGTACATTTGAGAATGTATATTCAACTTGAGCTGTAAAATTGTAAAACTGATAAGTGGAACTTAATTTCCTCAAAGCAACCATAATCTAAAGAATAATCAACATTTGAAAAAAAAAATTTAGGTTATAACTTCAGTTATATGTGGTTTTCCTATCCAGTTCCATTGATCTATGTGTCTGCTTTTGTGCCATTGTCATACTATCATACTAGCTTTATTACTGTCTTAATGTTTCTATTGTTGTAAAGGCACACCATTATCATGGCAACTCTTATAAAAGGAAACATTTAATTGGGGATGACTTACAATTCAGAAGTTAAGGCCATTGTCATGTTATGTAGGCAGTCATGATGCTGTCTACAAGTTCTGTATCTTGATTAGCAGGCAGCAGGAAGAGAGAGTGAATCTGGGCCTGGCTTGAACATTTGAAACCTCAAAGACCACACCCAGTGACACATTTTCTCCCACAAGGCCACCCACTCCAACCAGTCCATGTCTCCTAATAGTGCCACTCCTTATGGACCTACGGAGCCATTTTTATTCAAATAAACATAACTATTATGGCTTTGTGGTATAGCTTCAGATTGGGTATAACACTGTTGGCATTAATTTGTTGTTCAGGACTTCCTTGGCTATGAGTACCTCTATTTAACATCACTGCATTCCAAAATGATTATTGTTATCCAAATAAATATATACTCCTTTCTTATTATCCAGTTTACAGAAGTCTGTAACTAGAAAAGTGAGTAAGTTTGGTATCTTGTACCTAGTTTGGAATTCAGTAACTTTAACGCTTTGGCTGAAAACTATATTTAAGACAAAAACTCAAGTAATTGTTTAAAAGAACTGCGATATTTGCAATGTACAGTAGTTGTAGCATAGCATAGCATAACATAGTTGACCGTCAATTCTATGGTGGAATTCTGAATATGTACATTCATGTTTTTCTGCCTACAACATACAAAGGAAGAGTAAAGAGTTATCACAGGGTATAGATGGTGCACAATTGATGTAGCTTAAAACCTCTTGTTGGAAATATTGTTCCATTTCCTATTGGCCAAGTCAAGAATTTGTGGTTCATGCCATTGACATCTTGCCCTAGAGGACTGTCCATAAGTAATACAGTCTTCAGAAGTTCTGGTAAGCACTGTTGTGGTGGACTAGAAAATGATTAAAGCCTTTGTATATCACTAAATCATATATTAAATCTACTAAACTTTATCTTCTTACAAAATTTAGCCAACATCCATCTATGTGCTGCCCAGAGAATCTTCTACATGTGAGTTAGAAGCCACAACACTTACCAGACAAAAACATTACATTCTGCTTTCTCTTTTCCTCGTTCTACCTCAACAAGTTTGGAAATTCTAATGCTTAAAATATAAATTTAAAGTAGTTTAGCTATTACTCTGTGTATCATTTATTTCCCTGTCAATCTTATATCAAACTCTAAAGTGAAAAATACTAAATTTCGTGGAGTCTCCCAAAATAGTCATGAAAGCTGAGTGAAGGAAAATCAGTAGGTTGTAGTTGGGTATGAACTCTGATTGCAATATGAAATATTACAACTTTCATACCTCATATGCCTGACCAAGCCCTGCTACAGACTAAGTTAAGGTGTGGATGTTTAAAAATATTGATAGTAATGTATGTATTTGTTTACAAAATAAGTATTATTATACGTATCTAAAAACTAGCTCTGAAAGTTTCCTATTCCAAAAACCGGTTTAGAAATTAGCTTTGATCAAGTCTAATATTCCAATATTATTTAATATTGCTATTTTTAACAGAGAAGATGAGTAATTCTAATTTTATTTGTTTCTTTTTTATTGGAAAAAATTAATACAGTATATACTGATCATGATTTCCACTTCTACAATTCCTCCCGGATTTCCCCCATCTTCCTACCCACCTAACATCATAAAACACACATATACAAACATACACACCCCAACACACAAACAAAAAGCAGACAAACACAAAGTTGTGAACCATAATATACAAATGAAAGGCCAGTAAGAGAAAAATATCCAAACATAGCAATATGAGACAAAAGTCTATAAAATAGCTTTGAGTTCTTTTTGTGTTGGTCATCTACTGCTGGGCATGGGACCTACCCTTAAATGTGGTTGATAAATCCAGTTAGACTCCCCTGGAGAAAACTAACTGGCCCTATGCAAGGTTGTCAGTTTCAGATCGCATCTTGGTTAGGGACGGAAGCTTATGTGCACTTCCTCTCTCAGCATTCAGACCTGATCTGGCTTGAACCTGTGCAGGCCCTGGCCAAGCTCCCACAGTCTCTGTGAGTTCTCATGTGCATCAGTATTGTTTTCTGGAAGACACTGCTTCCTTGATGTCATCCATTCCCTCTGGCTCTTAGAATCTTTCTGCCTCCATTGCAGTATTGCTCTCTGACCCCTTAAGGGGCAGATTGATGAAGACATTCCATTTAGGACCGAGTGCCCCAGAAACTTTTGCATCTTCAGAGAGTTTAAATTATGTACTTGCTCCTATAGGTCTGTTTATAACATGCTTTTCCATTTTCCATGGTCATCATTTTGTTTGTCCAAAATAATTTTATATTTGCATTATTGAATCCAATTTTCCTTATGCCAGAAGTTTTAAAAGTTAAGTTCTTATTAGTTTACTGTACTATTTTACTTAAATGAGGTAATAATTGCCTTCAGAACTCACATACATAACAGTGATGTATATAGTCTGGAAAAAATAATCTGTAGGCTAACATGATTATCAATTAAACAATAAAGACTTAGCCATAATTTTATTTAATTAGAAATGTTGAAAAAACTCTACTTCATATGCAGATTATAAACCCCAAGTATCCATTTTATTTCATCTAAGTCAGTACTATCCTGATTGCTCTTGATCAAGTAGAATTAAAAGAGAGTCCAAAGCATATCACCAGGGATGGTATAAATCCTAATTACACATGCAGAATCAACTTAGCTAAAGATGTTGTCAATATTTTAGTATTGCTAATTACAATAATATTAATAATGAATATGAAACAAGCATAACATTTTACATGGCATAACTTATATTGTGAAAATTAATGCACTAGTAATCACCTGTGTTAGGCTTTGAAGATTACCTGAATTTGTTATCCAGTAGTTTTGTATTTCTGCTAGATAACAAAGAGAGTAGGTACAGATTACTGACCCATCCTTGTTTTAAAGATTATTTCCTCTGTATAGACACACACACAAGAATATTTTGTGTTGTTCTCTTTAAAATCCTAATCAATTTTAACAATGAAATACTTTAATTTTACTCTTTTCTTAAGCTGGTAGATATTATACATTTTAGGTACAAAATGAATTTTCAAACTGTTTGCTCGTCATATTTAAAAGGATTATTTGTGTCCAGTTTCCAATGTTAAATCAATTTATTTTAACATAATCACATGACTCTGATCCTCATCTCCAGGAATTGAGGAGTTCAACATTCTCACTGGAAGTAGGATTTAAAAATGAAGACTAATATATCATTGTGTATGAAGTTTATTTGTGCTGGATGTGTAGAATTTCTCTTTAGTTTTGTGTGGCATACATTTAAAAATGTAACTGACAGAATTATTTCATAATCTCTTTCTTGCAAATTTGAAACAACAAAACATAACATTTAGTTTAAAGTATTTGTTGTGTACTCTCATGTAACTATTTTATATTATTTGCTCATCCTCCAATCCTTTACATATTGAAATCAAATCATTTATTATTATGTCTTATTCATTATCAAGTGATAACATATAGCTAAAAATCCCAGAAAACTCTCAATATTCAGTTTATAAATTTTGATTTTAACAAATTTTCCTAAAAATGAGATTGTTTTCTATCATCTTTTTATGTAGCTATTTATTGATCTATTCACTGCTCCCTGGGCATTAGAATTTTAGTAATACAGAAAAGAGATTTGCAAATTTAGGTACACTATATATAAACTACTCTTTGACTAGGGACACATTAAGGAACCGATAAGAGCAATGAACAAGTGGATTATTTTAATAGATTAGGACATGTATTACACCTTCAATAAACTAGGAAAACTTAAGCATTCAATACATATAGTATTGTAATCACTGATAAAAATGGCTGTCCCAGATCTAATATCCTCAGGGAAGAGAAAGGTTCTTTAATTTGCTTTGTTTTATTGCAAGAGACTGTGAAAAATAAACCTGAGAAGTTTCATATTTAATAATTATTAAGTGAAATAGTTATTTTTTTCTGCTTACTAATTCTCTTTAAATGCTTCTAGGAAGCTGAAGATCACTTAACTACACGAGTTCAATGAATTAAGAATCCCAAACAGGTAGATCTTGAGACTTGGGTGCTTAAACTGAAATATTAACATGGAGAGCTTCCAAGAGCAAATATATTCTTACTCTTTCTTAGCCATGTATTCAATTTAATGCACAGTTACTAACTAAGACACAATATTAAATCACAATTCCATAGAATAATTATGTGAAAAGCATATTCCCTTTTATTTACGCATGTATGGTGCCTATGCAAATGCATGCAGTGCATGATAGTGTACTTAAAAACATGCAGCAAAGGTCAAGGTCATACTCATTCAGTGTAGTCACACTGAAATACTACTCAATTCAAGGTAAGACCCCCGTCAACACAATTTACTAAAGAAAAATGGAACACAGGTGTGAAAATTTTCAGTGAAAATGTGCTCGCAGAAAAATAATTCAGATGGCAATGAGGCTCTAGAAGAAATTTAATTAAAGCTGGGTAATTCATTTAAATATAAATGTAGCTTCATTCCAGTTGGCAATAAGTCAATGCATTTTTATTTCTGAAAAAGGCACATATATTAACTTTCAATATATCAGATAAATTCAATTATATTATGATTCGCTCTATCTACCAATGAGAATAGTAAAGATAGATCAGCTTAATGATCGAGTTGACAATGAAAGGGTTAACAGGGTATAATTAATAAATTTCCTATTTAGCCTTCTAAGATATTGGCACAATTCCAGACTAGCTTGCTAACAACAAGCAACGTCGTAAAGTTTATATTGTGATTCAGGGTCAAACTGCATATTTATCTGTGGGATTAGGGCAAAATTAGACATTGAAGATATTTATCTATTCTTAAAATGTATACAGTCATTGCACACAGATGAAACATTTTTTTTTAGATAATACACATACATGTTATCCAGACAACCTCTCTATTCTGCTAATAGTCATCTTGCTTTTTAAAACATAATGAGGTGCTCACATCTAAACTAACCATTTTGAAGGTAAGAATGTAATGTTTTGGTGTTAAAGCTGGGTTTTTAAAGAATTTCAAAGGTGCAATAATTGCTTAATTATTTGTTGTATGCTTGTTTAATACACAACATGGTAATAATTTAACAAGGCAGCTATGGGTTATGCTGGCATTCTCACGTGTGAAGACTTGTACTTCTGGATTAATAAAAATGATAATAGAAAATTATTAAGATGATGAATAATCACCTCTGGTTGAGCACATATCCTGTATGTTGCAAAGTATTCTTTTGCTACGTAACTCACACAACAGCTGCCACATTGATAGAGTTTCTATAGCTGTATCACTAAAAAAAAATATTTTCCAAGTTTATTATATTAAGAATTGTATATTTTATTTTCTATAAAGTAATATTCAAAACCAAGTTAAAATATTTAAGTAGAGACTTCCTCTTACTACTTACCATGCATATTTTAAAAGACCTATCAAGAGAATTATGGCATGCTTAAGTTTATAAATGAGAAACTTTGCTTTCATCCACAATATTATAAGAAAAATAAAACCTAGTAAGACTGTACTCAAACTAAAACTTACACAAAATGACTAGGCATAGAGAGAACACTGCCCTCCAAATATCATAGGTGCTTGCCCTTGAGGATAGGTGCTCTATTGATGTTAGGCCGCCTAACATTTATATATTAAAACTTGCATTTCAGAGTTTTATACAACTCTATATCCAGGGAGAACTTAGTTGTTAAGAAACTTATATGGTTGCTCAAAATAAATTGATGGAAACATAACACGACTCGGTAAAACAATAATAGAAGTAAAGTAAATTAAGTGCATTCCACTGCACCATATACTTTAAAGACTGTGGAAATTCATTTGACTCAATATTGTGTCTTTTGAGTAGTAACTAACTCACTTCTCTGTTTATCTATATATATTCCATTACTAATTGTAAATAATTATGTGCATTATAGGGCACATGGGCATGTATGGAGGTCAGAGAACTTCAGGTGACATCGTTGCCTTCTGCTTTGTTTTGAGATGGTTTGTTTCATGTTTACTCCTGCAAATGCCAAGAAAGCTGGCCTGCAAGTGTCCAGAGATTCTCCTGCCTCTATCTTTCCTCTCATTTCAGGGCACTGAAATTACATATAAATTACCACATCCAGCTTTCATGTGGTTTCTAAGGATTCCAACTCAAGTTTTTAATCACTTTTACCAGCTGAGTCATCTCATCAGCCTTATATATAGCCAGTGAAATGAAATTATTAAATAATGAAAATGACTTCAGGTTGCTTTGAAATATTATACTCATTGTTAATTTATATAAATATGGATATAAAATATTGCAATTCAAAATACTCTTTAATATTTCTATTTGGGTAAAATTTCTCAACAATCTTCACAGTCTGATTTTGTGAACAGAAAAAGGAGGAAGAAGATACTGTAGTGTGTTGTTTCCTATGATCTGATGGATAATGATTTCAAAGAACTTAATATTCATTTTGACACTTTGCCTTTTAAATATTCTATGTCTGTAATTGTTTATCATGGGGAAAAACACATTTACCGTTATTTTTGTCCTCCCACTTCCAACCTGATCCATGACACTGCCAGTTGTGGACTCTTGAATTAAAGATAGAGTTGTTTTAATAACCTCCTGAGTGTCATTTAGGTTTAATGAAAGCAGCCTGCTTGTTTTGAAGGTTAGAAGTAGTAGAGGGCATTTCCATCTCAGACAGAACCTGTGGCTGCTTCAAGTAGTAAAATCCAAACACTCAATAGACAGATGGTGTCTGCTTGCCACTTACCCACCCCCTCTAACTAAAGAAGCACATTTCCAAATTTTATCTCATAATACAGTGTTATTTATTAATTTAGTCAGTTGTTTCTTGACTTTAAATGTCAAAGCTATACAAACTAATTCTGAATCGAAAAATGTCATGTAAGCAAAATGAATGTTAGTTGAGAGTTTACATGTTAACATCGAAAAGTGCTTAAGTCCCCTCAGAAATGCAGGGTATCTATTCAATACGGTATATCCTGGGATGTTCCAGATGGAATACTGCTTTTTAGCTACAACCTGGATCCTATATTATGAATAATTCAAACTTTATAAAAATTACAATCTCCATATTGTAAGTGATCTGAGCTGGCACATAAACCCAGATAAGATCTTATACTGTCTAATTATTGCTGGTGCTTTTAGCAAAATATGATACAGAACTTACTGCACCCCTTATACATGAGAAGACATGGGTGCATGTCTGGGTAATACTGGACCTCACATAATTAAAATTATGCTGTTATCAAATTGAAAGAAATTTGAATGTAGCTAAGATGTAGGTTTCTTATATTAATTGTTAATGGTTTTACTATGGTAAAACATATAAAAATTTATCATTTTCACTTCCCATCCATTGATATTAAATATGTTCATATTGTTTTGAAACCACTCTTATTGTATTTTATACCAACATCATCACAAAGAATGCCTGAATAAAAAGATATGCAACGTACATTTGATCAATTGGTAATTGAAAACTAATCAATAGGATTATTTTCATTGCCTTGTCAATCAGTGTGAGAAATAGAATAAATGTGTATGTGTATGTCTTTGATATTGTGTTTAATGTGTCACTTACAACAGTGTGACATTATTTGAAGACCAATAGTCTTAACCTAATATGCTTTAGGACTCCTGTGCTGTTCCTGATAATTCTCAGTCCATTTGGTTGTTCCACTTAACATACTTATTTCTTGATATTATTTCAGAAATGTAATTTTATTTTAAAGTCAAACAATTTACTTATTCTGGCTGAAATAGAAATGCAACCTGAGACGGACTGACATATATCATTATCCTGAGAGAAATTCATGCACAATCTTAATAGTGCTATTATATCACACTGCCCTTGGGATGCAAATGTGTGTGAAAACATATGTATGTTTTAAAATATGCTTTAGTGCTATTCATTTATTTAGTGAAATTCATGCACAATCTTAATAGTGCTATTATATCACACTGCCCCTGGGTGTGTAAATGTGTGTGAAAACATATGTATGTTTTAAAATATGCTTTGCTGTATTGCATAGTTTACTATACTGTATAGTTAATAAACCATATCTTTTAATTTAAGTAGAATTCCAGTATTCTAGTATTCTGTTATATCTGAAATTCTGAATTGCTGAAATTCTAGTATTCATGTCATAATCTATAATTGTTTTGATATTCAGTGTATGTTGTTTATAAACACTTAGAATATAGTTTTGATTATCTTAAATTTTTCCTAGAACATACACAAAGATGAATAAAACAAATGTATTTTATAACAACTAATCAAAAGTAAATATGAAACTATTACATAATATTGTTTAAATTTTACATGAATTTACTAGATTGACAACAAAATATTTGAGAAGATTGCAATAATTCTGGATATTTTTCAGACCTTCTAGACTGTTATAAATGTGAGTTTTCTATAAAGCATAACTATTTTATACATAGTTTCAAATGAACATTTGTGATTTCATGTTGGATTCATTTAATTTTCTAAATTTATAGTAGTGTGTGTATATTTGCATTTGTGTGTGTGTGTGTCTGTGTGTGCATTCACACAGACAACGCATGTGTAAAGATCAAAAGAAAAGTTTCAGAAGTGGATTCTTTCCTTCTTTAAAGATTTACATATTTTCTTTCATGTGTGTAAGTTTTTGATTGTATTTATGTGCACCTCCTCCATGCCTGTTGCCTGTGTAGGTCAAAAGAGGGCTTAGGATTCCCTGAAAATGGAGTTATAGATGGCTGAGAGCCACCACATGTATGCTAGGAACCAAATCTGGGTCCTCTGGACTAGGAATCAGTGCTTTTAACAGCTCACCCATCCATGAAGCCTGGGTACTCCTCTATTATTGTGGGTTCTGGAAACTGAACACAGACTACCAGGCTTTTATTTATAGGCTGAATCACTTGCCAGCATGCACGTTGATATTTTCAATAAACAATAGAAAATTTAATCTTGATTTCATATGTGTATGTGTGTATATATATATATATATATATATATATATATATATATATCACTTATATTAATTTTTATTTGATTTTATAATTTAAGTTTGAAATCTTGAATCCTATTATTACAGACAACAGTTAAAGGATAGCCAGCGCTATTCAGATATTTTACTCACCTTCTCATCTCAGTCTAAAATAATGAATTTGTCACAATAAAGAAATTGTGTTTTTGTGTACCCAAAAACTTCTGTTCCCAGCAAGTAGCAAGCATTGGCTTCGTACCTGCTCAGTTGCATCCTGCAGCCCACTTGCATAGTCACAGTGTTGACAGAGAAGGACACTGTCCATGTTCTTGTATTCTGGGTGAAGCATTACAAATGTATCCAATGGGCACCTTTTTTTCAAATACCATAATTAATTTAATTTCATTAGCAATAACCCAAAGCCATTAGCTAAAGATTTTTCTGAAATTCTTTGTCCCACCCATAGGCTTTCCCCCAACTTGTTTTGCTTTTAGACTTTATTTAAGTTAGTGTTAGAGAATACTATCTTCTGATTTGCCTTAAAATGTAAAACAAATTAAAAATCATTGTTTATAATAATAATTTATATCCTTTTCAGCATTTTTGTGTAGGCAGCTGTTATTATACGATATTTCCCACATTTTACTGAAAGTTAAGATAAAAGATCAAGGCCATTAATGTTGTATTTACTGTCTGATCTGTAGTTAACACTATATTCTATCAATAATCTCCACATGTAATGTCTAGACCAGCCTGGTCCGCATAATCTCCAGATCGCAAACAGAATATCTGATATTGAACGTCACTTACAAAGCAAGAGTAATTGGAGTAGGTCTCAAATAGAACCATGGCAGGATAGGCTGCACCAATGCAAATACCTGAGAATACTCCACAGACAAAAGATTACAGTAAAGTAAGCCCAGAAATCTATCTTCAAAATGATTATCTTTGGCCCTGACAAGATATTTCTTTTTGTTTTATTCTTCTTTAATCGCAATCTCATAACATATCTCTTTGAGAACAAAACCCTGATAAGACTCAGAAATAAATGCAGTACACACACCTGATACAATATATAGTAAAATTTGATGGAAATGTTTAAAATGAGATAATCGAATATACTTTTGATCTTTAAGCTTAGCTCCAGTGAATTACACTGCACATTATCTAAAGTTCACTAACTTTGTGCTGGAGTCCACTGCACTAACCATCTACTTTGTAAAAACACACAAACTTCTGTCTAATATTGCATTGATAGTAACTAGTATAAGATTTGGTTGCACATGGGGATAATAAAAATATGCATCCTAAATTAGCTTTGTAATTTCTGTATTTCCACATGTGTAATTCTCAAGACACTCTTCAAATCTCTAATAAATTACCTTGCAATTTTGTCAGTTTATCTATTTAAAAGTGTAGATAAAGGTGTACAATTACATACAAAATAAACACATACAGTTACTAATTTAAATACTAATAATGTGATTTATTTTGTTGCTGACAATAATATGAAGCTTATAAGGTATTTTATTAGAAAGTTTTTTCTTTATAATTTTTATCCTAAATAAAAATATATTATCACAATATTGCCTGTTAGTTTTGTCTTAAGTAGGAAGATGTTTTATAAGGAAAATTGACCCTCTAAATGATCCTATATAGCAAATACACATGCAAAATGTTAAGGGATTTTTAAAATGTTTTACATACTTTTAATATATTGTAATTTTCTTCCTAGTCTTCTGAAATTTCAAATTGGCAAAAATGAATGTATAGACATTTATTATCCACTTATCTGTCTGCCATCTATTAATCATCCTCGATATTCATAGATTCAATTTATTGAAAAATAAAATGCACAAAATTCAAAGCCACTATTGTGAAATACAAAACTACTCTCTTCTTGCTACTGAATTTTTACAAGTGAAGATAATAAGATACAAGTGTGTCTTTCTCCTTTTAAACTTAACAACTAGGTCATCTGTGTTTATGTTAAATGAAATCAATGAAGCAATTCTCCTTAGTCTCACCAAAACCTAGACCTCTTCTACTGGGTGTTCATTGCATCTCTTATTTCACTTGCCATTTTTGTCTCCCTTTTAAATTCTCTCTCCCTCTGTATCCATTTACACTAACAGCTGACTGCCCTTGAGCGTGACTTTCAACAGGCCTTGGGGGAGAATGATATAAGAGCATCTAACCTGATGACTAAGCAATCATCAGAGAGGTGGAAAACCCTCCATCATCTCATTATTCTGGTTAATTCATTTTAATTTAAACAGGAATTTTAATTGTAACTTAAATGTTTTTATACAATATATCTTAGTCATTCTCTTCCCTCCCCAAACTCCTTCAAGATAATTCCTACTTCCTTATCCATTCCACTTAGCTCTGTCTTTGTCTCCCTCAACAAAACAAAACAATTTTTAAATAAAAAAACCCTAAAATTAAAAAAGAAGACAGACAAAAATATACCTAAACATCCAAAAAATGCATAAAAATATTGAGTCTGTTGTATGATGGACAGTTACTCCTGGCTGTGGGGCCTACCCTGAAGTGTGATTAATATACCCAGTGACACTACATTTAAAAAACTGATTTTCAATTTTCCAGTAGGTATCAGTTGTAAATAGAGTTTTGGTTAGGTGTAGGACTTGGCATCCACTTCCCATTCCCCTAGCTGGGATTTTGACTGTTTTTAACTTCTGCCAGACTTGCATTTGTTATCAGAGTCTGTGAGTTTTCACATGTGTATCATCCCTGTTGTGTCTGGAAACTGATATTTCATAGGAATCATCTACCACCTCTGCTTCTTACAGTCTTAAACAATTTAAGACAAAGAGCTCAAGAATTTGAAGTAGATGTGAGAACAGAGAGATTTTGGAGAAAAGAAGAAACAGTGAAATGTTGTAATTATATTATAATCTAAAATGTTACACAAAGTGCCAGGTGGTGGTGGCTCACATCTTTAATCCAAGCAGTCAGGAGGCAGAGGCAGGCCTGATCTATAAAATGAGTTTCAGGACAGCTAGAGTTAAGATCATAGAAACCCTGTCTCGAAAAATCAAAGAAAAAAAAAGTTAAAAAATTTATTAAAATATTTTTCAAAGAAAAAATAAAAGCCTCTAATTATATATAGTTTTTGTTTCAATCAATTTAGTCTTGGAATAAATAGATGAAGATAGAAATACTAGAAAACCTCTTTCTGATTCACAGGAAAGGGTGCTCAAAAGCCCCTCCTGAAGACTCTGTTCACATTCCTGAGGATATGCTCGCCTGACAACTGCTCTCATCCTCTTCCCTTTCCTAGGCAGAACAGCCAGCAATTAGGAGAAATAAATGTAGTAACATCAGTATTCACCAAATATATATTAACTGGCTTCAAGTCCACTATGTTCTCATGTTCTCTCTGAAAATAATCTTCTGAGAAAGATAGACAGATAACCTGTACATTATGAGCTGCCTGGATATGAAAGTCAGCTTTCTACCAACATGTAGTACAAAGACCAGTGATTAGGATATGGGCAGCTGCTGTTATCTTATTCCTCTGATTGGAAAATTCAATAATATATTCCAGAAACTGATGGTGCACTTGCAGCTATGAACACCGTGGAACTAATTCTTTATCGCTTTAGTGTGTGAACATTTATTACTCTTAATAGTTAGTAAATAGAAGATTGCAAACACTGGAAATAAAAAAGACTGAAAGAAAAATTGCAAACTGAGCTGCAAGCACTGGGAAAATATTTTTAGCTATGACTTTTCTAAAGTCATATAATCTTTTACTAAATAATGCATTTCTTCTATCTTTATACAATATATAATGCGCATAAACATATTATTTGGTACTTCACTTAATCTTATTTAGTTTCTGTTCAGATAATTGAACTAAGAAGTAAAGGAAACATGAAAATGTGTTTGAGGAACACTGCTTGATGAATTAACAAATGGGCAAGACTTGCAATTTTAATCAAGTCTATAGACAGGAGTACCCAAAACAGAAAAATCAATATGGAAACTGAAGAAGTGACTTACTCCATAAAGTTCTTATCTCTTCAGCAAGGGACCTAAGCTGAGATCACCCAAATCAGTGTAAGTCAAGCACAAAATTGTTCTTCTGTGATCCCAGAAAGGCAGAGAGTAGGGAATCCCTGGGGCTGCTGGCCAATTCTGTCTCAATAAGGAAGGCTTGGAGAGATGGCTCATTGCTCAAAAGCATTGGTTGCTCTTCCAGAAGACATGAGTTCAATCCCCAGCAACCAGGTGGAGACTCTAAACTATATGCAACTCCATATACAAGAGTTTTGATACCCTTTCCTGACCTCTGCAGGCAGCAGACATACATGCAGATGAAACAGCCAGTAAAATAATAATAAGAATTTATTTAAATAATATTGAGATCACTAGAGGAAGACACCATGACATCAACTTCTGGTGTCCCTATGTATGTGCTTACAAGTGCATGTTTGTGCACAATGAACACATACAAATGTATACATAGAGACATAAAAGCATTTTATTTTATGATAAAATAAATAAGTTAAAAATCATTTGCAAACAAAATCATAATATTTCATAGTACTATTTGATACATGTAAAAGTTCCCTGATTTTAAATCTCTGCAAAATATAAAAATATAGAAAACATAGAAATATGTTTCACAAGGTGTGAGAATTTACATTATATATTTCTTCTGCACTAAGCTAAAAGACAGGGTGGTAATAGGGATTTAGCTCAAAGAATATTTGGAAGTAAGCTCAAAGCCCTAGGTTCAGGCTTCAGATTTAAACAAACAAACAAACAAACAAACACGACAAAGTTATAATGGATTGGATGGGCATGGACATACATTGTCATGGTCATAGTATTCTCAAGAATTCTTATGTACTTGCTGTAGTTTTCATAAGATAACTGTAACTACAGACAGTCCAGATGACCTACTTCAGACTATCAAATTTTTCTTATTTATATAACAATTTTTATAAAAGAAATGAAATAGATTTGCAGATGCTTTCAGTAAATATTTTAGCATTGGATTTAGTACAAGATAGATGCTTAACATATGAAGAACATAACACGATTACTCCTGGGACTTGAAAATAAGGATATGTGTGTGTATATATGTATGTATGTATACAATATGAGTATACATATATACATACATCATGTATATAAATATATGTGATATATATGTATATGTGTGTATATACATGTATATGTGTTTGTGTATATTACATATATATATATATATATATAGTGATAGTAAGTCATGATTTTTTTTAATTTATAAAATTGTATCAAGTAGCAGAACCAATCACAGCATTTTTAATGTAGAATTGACCCTAATGGAACTGCAACCTCAATATAAACAAAACCCATAACAATGAGCAAAGGTAGTTCCATTTATGTGAATAACAACACGAGTACCAATGGGAAATTTTTAATCTAAATGGATGCCAGTAATATGAAAGTGTTCTATTTTGAAGAATATAATTGCTATATATTTGTTTTGCCTAATTTTGTTCATAAATTCATGTTTTCAGTGACTAGCTTATTGTTTGGTACGTTTTTCATAAATAAATACCTAGACTTATAATTCATAAAACTATTCATTTATTTATTTATTTTAAACTACATAATGTTTTTCTTAGTTTACTCACTTAATAATTTCTTTGATATTGAACTCAATTATTACACATTGAAATGTATGAAAAGGTATCAAATATGTTATATCTTATTTCTACACAAACTATAATACTCAAAGGTATTTGAAAGGAAATTAACAAAGTTAATTGAATTTTCCTGTGAAGGCTGCACTTACAACTGTTTTGTTTCGTTTTGTTTTCCTTTGAAAGTGAAATCTTGCATTCCCATCCTTCTATGAATATTAATCTGTCAATTTAAAAACCGTTTCCTTTATTCGAACTAAACATTTTTTTCTGGTTTTCTTCTTCTTCTTCTTCTTCTTCTTCTTTTTTTTTTTTTTTTTTGTTTAAAGTAACATAAAACAACTTATTTCTGCTGCCTCGGTAAAGCATCTATTGTGCTGCTGTCAGGTGAGAAGTGATGGGCAGAGCAGGACTTCATTTCTCATGCTACATAAGAATGTTTGAGATGGAAAACTACTTCTGCAAAGAAGCTATTGAAACTAAGATAGATGCATATTATCCCATGGAAACAAGGAGTCACTTGCAGGCTCTTAGAAAATTAGATTCCTGGACTATACCAATGGGTATTAAAACTCATTAAGTAATGAGGTATACCACACATTTTCTAAACACCCAAATGATGATAACGACCATCCAGCTTTGATCTGAGCTTCAGAACTGCCAAGAATGCACTGCATGTCCAGGCTATCCATGCCCTCTTTTTCTGTTCGATATTCGTCATTAATGTTCTTAGACTTCCTTAACCACCTACACTATATTAACAGGTTTCTTGTGGTTTATGTGAAAACTGCTTATCCATGTGCTTTAGGACATTTGAAGAACAGATATTCTTTCAGACAACATTTATATTTTTTGAAAATATAACAGTCAACTGTTCTAGTAAACCAGCATAATCCCTAACTACATTTGTATTTATACATACAGAGTATAGTCCTCATTCCTTATCAAGAAAACTTCTCTTTGCAACAGAGACTATTACAGATAATTATAACCATTCAAATCTGAAGGTGTAGAGCCCAGTCCTATGGATATTTCTACCCCACAACTCCTGCACCTAAGGTTCAAGAGTTATTGTGGAAGAGAGCAACAATTTTGTAAGAGCCAGAACACATAGTTTGTCTTCTAGTAATGTCAGAAATTATACCCATGAAGTTTGACCAACAAGACTGCCTAACCATAAGCTGAACAAGGACAAAAATAGACACTCTAAAATGAATAGGGGAAAACCTATGGGGCCTCAACCCTACACAAAACCTACTAGTAACCAAGGACTGCTGAGAACCTGAAAAATATCCTTCCTAGGGAAGAGCACTCCAAGTGTCTAGCCAATACCAAATGGACAACCCTAAAAGAAACATCCAAACATCCAAATAAGATTATGTATACTGAGCAGGTTGTATTCAGGAATATATATTTCAGGATATATATTTTTTTTTTGACCAGTTCTGTCTATGGATTGCTTGAATTGGCATAGCATTGCTGGTGACAGGACATTCCTGCAGCTGCCTATTCTTCCCAACACTTAAACTCCCTCAAAGAATTTTCAGTTGACTGTGCCATCTTGTCCTGAGTCTGAATATCCCTTCTATGTGAAGCTCAGTTTTCCAGAAAGAGGGAGAAGGAAATTCTATTCACTTTCAGTATCTACTACAGATCTTGAGGTTGCTGACAAAACAATCATGTATGTTGAGAACATGTTTTGGACATGTTTTCATGTTTGCTGAAACTCAAAAGAAAGCATAATTCTGTCCAGCAGAGAATGGACTCCTGTCACTGTGGATGCTATCATTTAAATGTAATTGTGAGGCTTAAGAACATTGTGATTAATCATCATGCAGAAACACAGTATAAACCGGGATGGTGCTGGGTGAACCTGAGTGCCATCGTCCCATTATTTAAGATGTTATGGGTCTCATAGTACCTGGCATTCCTCTTAAATACATTTTTCCTCTCTCCTCCCTCAGTCCCTCTGCCCATCTGCTTTTTTCTTCCTCCTTCCCTCCCACCCCATACTCATAGCTTCTTATTTCCAGGATTATGACTTCTCTGCAGAGCTTTGCCCACTGAATTAATTTAGATGTCCCCATATCATCCCAGAATGAAGACCTCTGATACTATATCAAATGACTAGGTGGAGAGTAAGTTCTTGCTTTTTTCTTTTCAGAGATGAATGCTTTGAATGCAGACCTCAGCCAAGGTTTCTAGAAGTCTATGGATTTCTTCAGAAATACATATTTTCTTCAGAAAAAAAAAACACTTAATAGTTGACAGAGAAATATTACCCTCCTCTATTATTAGGAAGTTGTAAGGTGCATGCACGCGTAGGAGGAAGGAGGTGTCATCTTGTAGGGAGGCAGAAAAAAAGAAAAACATGAAAAAGACTGTTCTCTGAGTATACATCATGTCCCTGTCTATCTTTACTGGAGCCTGTGAATACACATTGTCCATATTTTATTTAGGATACTGAGACAAAACAAAAACAAAACATGGTCTCTAAAATTATCAGTAATTTCTAAAGCATATATTGAATTATTGATATAGTATTTTAGTAAGAGTGGTTATATATCAAAAGCAAACAACATTCTCAAATTCTCTTGTCATTAAGTCTTGCTAGGCCTTGTAGCAAAGATGGTCAATTTATTTTGACGTATCATTATTATTTACCTTACTCGCCATTTCCTATAAGGTAATATGAAAATAGATAAGTCATCATCAATAGAGCTGACCAGAACAGTGATATGCAATATGCATTTCTGAGATGCTGTTGCTATCAGTCTACCTGAAAACTAGCCTCCTGGGCGTTTTAATGACCGTGGGCACTGTAATACTCATTCCTCTAAGTGATGATCTGTAAAATGTATCTTTTATATTGAATCAATAATTGCACAGTGACTAGCAATGTAACTACACCAGTGTGAATATATATAATCATCCCCTTTCTTCCAAGAAAGGTTAATTTCTCTTGTTCTTGAGATATTTTGTAAATGCTAATAAAAGTTGATCATTTGCTCACAAATATTTTCACCTATTTTTCCTTTTTCATTTTTGATGATCAAGGGATAAGTATTTAATACTTTTATGAAAATTAATAAAGCCCATCATTCTCTGTAGATAATATACACTAATAAAAAAGAAAAGACCATCTGGGTGGTATTGGTGCACACCTTTAATCTCAGCACTTGAGAGGCAGAGGTAGGCATATCTCTGTGAACTGGAGGTTAGCTTGGTATACAGAGTAAGTTCCAGGACAGCCAGAGTTACAACAGAGAAACCCTGTCTTGAAAAACCAAAACAGAAAAAAGAAAAATAAATAAGGAAAGGAAAAGGAAAGAGAAAAAGGTAAACAAAAGGCTTCCTGATTCTGTAGGTTCCCATAAACAAAATAGGGAGAGTATAACACAGATTGAAGGAATTTCATAATTCTTTCATATGGTAGTTGTTTTTCTTTCAACAACTAACAGTCAATATAATACTCCTTAATTTTGACTAATTGTTAAATCTATGTAAATTTCAATTGAATGTAATTAAAAATTTATTAAGAAATTAAATAAAATTGCCATTAAATATCATAAATATACTACATTAAAAATCCTGAGAAGATCCCTACAAATACTAAGTTCAAAGGGCAAAACTGACGTTTTCAAAGCCAAGATTGACAGTCTTTCAAGGACTTTTTGACACACTCTCCATGTCATCATAATTTTATTATATGTAATACATGTAACTAAGGGAATTGTCACAAATTAACATGGGGTGAAGCATTGGAATAAAATATGTAACAAACACATCACACTTTTATAATGAAATTTTATAATGACTTTTAACTAAAAAAGATTTTTTATCACAAATACGTTTGTCAAATGTGTTTGACAAATTTATTAATTTAGTAATATTTACTGAATTCGTAATGTAAAAGTAAGAGGAAATGTTATGCCGCCCCCTAGTGTAAATACTAATTTTGTAACATTAGATCTGCAGTCAGAGAAGGCACTGAAGACTTTCCACCATGAATATAGAAACCATTGAAGTCAGCAAGAGAAATTCCAAGCTTTCCTAAAGAGTTACCTTTGAGTAATTCCATGAACTTTATAAATTAAAAAAATGACTGATATCTGAAGGTTTCCTTGGAGTTTTTATTTATCTCCAAAATATTTAGGCCAAAATCCATATAAAAAGGGGATATTTTATACACACTTGATATGTAAGGAGTGCCAAGGAAGAACTGGGTGCCACATATAAATGTTGTTGCAAAATAAAGAGTGTGTTGCCGTCCTAACACCCATGTGAGGCTGTCCCGACAGTGGTGTGCTGGAAGATGATTAGGTAATAAAAGGTCCAGCTTCAAGATACAATGGATGCAAGAATAGTTCCTTTTAAAGAATAATTTTGAAATTTCTCTTGCAGTGGGAAAGTCCTCAAGAGATGCTATACCACTAACAACTTGCTGTTATATGGTTGTCACAGACATTAGAACCTTGAAAAATAAGTTTCCTTTTACATGGGTGACATTCAATAATCGTATCTTATACTAGCAACACAAGCATATTAACATGGAAAAATGAAATATTGGTATAGTTAAATAGCAAAATATCTAAATTATTGAATACAGAGAATGAGATTCTAAAAAAAAGAGTACCACAACATAATATTACTATTAGCCACTATATCTATAGCTACTATAGCCACTACCATTTATCAAGAGCTTATTATCAACCTAGTGCGATTTTTTAAATATCCTTTACTGAATTTTATACAAAAACACATCTCCTGAATAGATATTACTATATTTTAGACATGCCAATGCAGGGCAGATGAAAGTGCATGCTGTCAGGCCTGATCAACTGAGTTCAATCCCCAAGACTCAAATTGTTGAAGGTAAGAACTGACTCCCAAAAGTTGTCCTCTTACATCCCACAAATACTTTATGACACATGTACCAGACAGAAATGTGCACGCACATGCGTGTGTGTGCGCATGCGTGCACACACACACATACCATTAAAAAATAAAAAGATACTATCATGGTAGGGAAACCATGAGAGAAGTGAACTTGACAACATATAAGGCTCAACTGGCTGTGGTAGACTTCTCTTGTGTGATTAATTCTTCCTTCTTTTATTTTTTGCATACAACATTGATTTTACCAGATTAATAATGAGTCATTTAAATAAATGTTACTCCCAACTTTGCCCATATTTGGTCCACTCTTTGGAGCAGGTCTAGACAAAAGAAATGTATTCTAAAAGTATTCAGTGAAAATTTTAAATAAAAAAAGTCAGAATTTATCCATCTTCTTCATTTTTTTAATTGGAAATTATTAAATAATTGTCTTAATGTATATTTAAGTATAAGCATTAAATAAAAGAGAAAGATTCTTAGAAAAATTCTTAGATAGGTGTGACTTCTTATAAAGGCCCTCTGACTCTTCATTTGACTTTAAGTATGTAGTCATCTTGGCTGAAGCCACAGCCAAACTGCAACTATAAGAAGATGTAAATAAAATCAGAATCATTAGTCTTGAAGGGTCCAAGCTAGACAGTATTAAAATATATCAACATATTTCTTATAATACAGATACTATCCAAAATGCTGTCTAGGTGTGTGGGATTTGGGTTGTAGGCATTACAGTCATTGTTCACTGTGACTGATAGAGAACTAGGTCATAAGCTCTGGCCCTTGTGGCGATGAAGTGCCACTGCTTTCCTCTGTTGTTTAAGAATGCAAGTACTTTAGATATACAGGAAGTGGATGCAAGAACTCAATTCTGGAGTGAAAGTCACTGTCTTCTCTATGATTGAAGTACTTTATCCAGAGAATGACTGTGGTCATCAGCAGGTGAATACCTGATCATAAAGGTGACTCACAGATTGTCTAGTGGCACTTCCTGCATTATCACCTGAGACATTTTCATTAAACAATAGGAAGAGTCACAGTTAATTCTACACCTGCCCCTTTCTCTGTCTCTCTCTTTTCTCCCTCTCTTCCTCCCTCCCCTTGCTGTATCCATGACCAATGTCATAGAAACTGAACATCATGAAGTCATCACAGCTGTTAGACACAGTTCCAGCCTAATATTGTGATCGCTGTCATGCTTTCTCTCACTTTCAGTTTTGGTCTCTACGTGTTTTATTGTTAGGGGAATTTTTATATTATGATTTATTTGTCTTTACTTAAGAAAACTATCTCTGACTCTTTTTAGGAAAGCCCTAATTATACTGACCTTTCTACTATCAGGAAAATAACCTTATCTGACCTTACCCAGGAGTCTTCTTTATGCCATGGAGATTGTGATAAACACAAAAATGCTATGGATTTCTGTATGAGGCTATGGATCCAGGATCTTCTTGGTGGGTCTACCCTTAAGCAAATGCAGGAACGTAGTCAGGACAATGTAACCTTGGGAGAAGCTGATAAGCCCCACCTGACCAGGAGAAATGGCAGAAGATCAGAAGCTTCCTCCTACACAGTTTCCTGCATATGTAGCTTTTGAGATGGAGGGCCAGAGATGACATACCCCCAGAGAAAAAGAAACTTAGTAACAAATTTAGATTGGCTAAAACAATCTTTACTCTACATAGTAGCATGATATAAAAGAAAAAAGAATTAGGCATAAGGATTTGCCATTTAGAAAAGGACTAGCCAGGTTATGTTGAGGTCACTTCACTAGGAAACAAAAGGAATTCTCTTAAACAAACATATTTTTATAGAGATCATAAAAGCAAGTCATCTACAGAGGCTTTTAATCTTGAAAAAGCTTTTAAGTTGAAGTTAATTTACAAGTAATACTTTAACCACCAAAGTCTAATTATACATTGTTTGAGGCTTGGGGATTCATATCCTCTTGGAAATCATGAGTTTGTGTTTCTTCTGTGAAATCTATATAAATAAAAAAGCACCCTTATTGCTAGTCAGTGAGAGCTGCAAAATTCTACCAGCCTTGGTCTCTGACTCAATCTCCCTTTGCCTATTCTGTACCTCCCCTCTGGACCCTGTTGACTGCTGGAGCTGGCCCCCAGAACTCTCTGGTTGGCAAGAGACACACAAAAACACCATCACTCAAACCAAATTTATTATCTTTAAAACCCTTCCCAATAAGCTATTGTTCATAATCTCTTGATTGTCATAAGCTATGTAAAGTACTTGGTCAAACACACAATACCAAATATTTTCCAGAGATTCTCAATCATGGGAGAAACACAAATACCACAATATGGATGGGTCTCCCAAATGCATTTGCTGAAATCCTATCAGTGTGGTGGCATTAGAAGTTTTATCTTTTTAGGATAATGATTATAATCAAGAAGCCCTGGTGACTAGGATTGTTGTAAGAATTAGATAAGCCCACATTCCTCTTTGCTTTCTACTGTGTGTCTGTACAAATAATGCAGAAAGAAGCCCTCACCACACCTGAAAATACTCAGCACCTCCATCTGTGAATTCTCCTTAGCTCCAGATCTGAAGAAAATAAACACTTGTTTATTTTATAGGCTACCCAGTCTATAACATAATATAATAATTAATGCAGCTTAAACTGACATGGACAATGAGTGAACTTGTCACTCATAATAATCCAAACCCCAAGCAGATGAATTTGGGATGGCAATCTTTGTAGTAGGAATAGAGATGCATTGCTTTTTGAATACTCCAGCAAGGTCCAGGAAAAGCTCTGTTGTTGCTTTTACCATCCATGGGACCCTTCAGGGCAAGCGGTAGAGTTGGTGTGGAGGCAGGACACACAGACTCCAGGAGTCAGATGAGTGGCCAAAGACAGACTCAGTTTATTACAGGGTGGGGGAAGCCTATTATACCCTCCAACGGCCCAGAGTCCCATTGACTGCCAGACTGCAGCTGCTGCTCCCTGGGTGTGTCTGTGTAGTTCTGTCTCTGGGCATGCCTGGGCAGGTCGGTCTCTGGATACATCCATGCAGGTCTCAGGCCTTGTACTGCTCAGTGGCAAGTCCACTTTTCTCCTACATATTCACCCTTTTTGTTTAATTTTATTTTTTCTGCAACTCTATGGGAACTAAGTGAAGCCACACTGAAATTTTAACCTGTATGGGCAATCTCCTTTAGAAACTGTAAGGTCATTGCTAAAGCAACATGGCTGCAGTCTAGTTAAGCCAATATCCACACTCTGTGTCTCCAAGAAGTCATGATGAGTTTACAAGAAGAGAAAAGTTGAGCACAAAGACTCTGGGTCACCCTCCACCATTCCACCTCCTCTGCTGTCTACCATAAAATTATCAAAACAAAGCTTTTCACAACCTGCACTTTCAATGCTACTGATCATCACAAAAAACCCATAGGATATAAAGGAGGAAGTGGGAAAACTGGGGAGGGGAATTCTCATAGGCAAGGGTGCTGGAGTCCATTCAAAAGTAGAAGAAGGAAAGACGAATAAAAGCAAAGTTATTTTATAAAGCCTCAAGAATAAATATAAGTGCATACATTATATAGCATAAAGGAAGTTGTGCCACTTGAGCTGATAATTCTCCAAACAAGAGTTATAGACATTTAACAAAAACTATAGTAACAAGCATGAGAAACATCTATTCAAGTTGTTGTTCAGGATGGGTCAACTGACTCTAAAACAATACAGGCTGTTGCTGGTTTCCCCTGTTTGCCTATCTGAAGTTGAAAGGAAACTCCTCTTGCTAAATACGCCTCACATTTAGAACACAGGACTAAAACGATATGAGCTGCATATATAACATGAACGCATCTTTCCTGTGATTAAGCTTCGACAGTACCATACCAGAATATTCAATGCAAGCTGCCAAGGGAGGGAAGAAACCATTATTCCTACCCTACTGTGATGGGTATTAGATACAACAATGACATTGTGGCAGGATATATATATGTAAAATGGTGACACTCATATGTTGGTGGCAACCAACAGCTGTCTAAACTGGATGTAAGGCCTACTCAGCATGAACAAATTTGTGCCTGGTACTAGAAACCTAAACTAACTGGGTCTGTGAAATAGACCTTAGAAGAGAACCTAGTATTGCCACCCTTCTAGACCAGAATAATTCTCAACTGCTTTCTAAAACTTGCTTTTATGCACAAGGGAAATGTAGTTCTCATCTCTCATCAAATAAACTCTTTTTTTGCAAATGAAGACCATTACAGAAAACCACAAAGGGACAAAATGCAAGTTCAATAGGTTGGACCATGGAAAACAGTCCCAAGGGATATATCTACAACACAATTCCTTCTCCTAAGGCTTAGAAAACATTGAAAAAGAGGGAACAGAAAGATTGTAAGAGCTAGAGGAAAAGGAAGTTAGCTGTAAGAGTATGTCTTCTAGAAATGGCTGCCTAAGCAAGATGTGAAGAATGACAATGTCAATAGAAGTGCTAATGCAAAAGGAGTAAATTTCATATTTCCCATCCCTAGATAAATAGCTATAGGCAATTAATATCTGCTGTGATTAACATCTCCTAGAGATGAGTCCCTGATTGGTTCTACAATACAAAGTCATCAGACCTGATATCATATGTACAGAAATAACAATTACAGACTCAGCAGGATAGATGATAGTAGAGATAGATAGATAGATAGATAGATAGATAGATAGATAGATAGATAGATAGATGATAGATAGGTATAACAATAATAATCATGAAAACAAGCCATCAATTTGAGAAGGAGTTAGGAGACATGGGAGGAGTTGGAGGGAGGGAAGGGAATAGAAGTAATATAATTATATTTTAATTATAAAATATTTTAAAAACTGAAAGAAAGAAAGAAAGAAAGAAAGAAAGAAAGAAAGAAAGAAAGAAAGAAAGAAAGAAAGAAAGAAAGAAAGAAAGAAAGAAAGAAAAAAAGAAAGAAAGAAAGAAAGGAAGGCAGGAAGGAAGGAAGGTAGGACAGAACCAAATACTCACCAATTCTCCCTCATTTCCTAGTCTTCCCTTATCTAGGCTATGATCCTAGTATAATATTCTATATTTTCTTAGGACTTAAAACTGTTGGTCTGTGTTCTTTTAAAATTATAAATATATATTTCAATTAGTCTCAAAAGTTTCACATTTTGTACTGAACTGACACTTTGACTTTTATTTCCACTAAAGTTTATATTGAAAACATTACTGTCCTGGGTTTGTCTCAATAGGAGAACATTTTATCTCCTAAAGTCACCTAAAATGTGACAATGTGGGGCAAATACTTTTACCCTTCAGCTGTGACATTTTTGACTCATTTCCTTCATCTCTCTCATTGTTAAAAGAGCCTACTTTGAAATCACATTTATCTAAAATGTCCTGATCCTGGTAGTTGCCTTGACTTCTCTGATTACCTTGTCCTCTGACTGACTCTCCTTCCTGTGGCTATCTACTCCTTGTCTTATCAGAGAGCCAAAGTTAGGAGCTTGTCAGAGTCATCAAGTCAGGCTAATATCAAAAGCTTCAGTCTGTAAACACACTGGATTTTAAGATGGTCAAAACCCCTATTCAGTTGAATCTAATCAAAGATAAAAAAACAAACAAACAAACAAACAAACAAAAAACTCTGTTTCTATAACCCGTAATCCTACCCACTAGCCAACAGAAACTTCAGCTTCCTCTTAGTCTATTGTATTTGCCTTCTATCTACATGAAAAATACTAAGATAAGCATAAATGGGCTCTAATCACAGTAAAAATTCAGGGATTATTTCATGAGGGTTTGTAGCTTTCCCACAGTACATAGCGTACTTTGTAAAACAGACTTGACTCACCAACATGCTTCCACTACAATTGTGTTCTGGCAACCTTTGGCAACTACACATGACCATAAGTCTGTTTGTTTTCATGAAGAGTTTATTTATGAAACTGGAAATCCTTTATTTTAAACAATTATACTTAAAATATGTATTTTAAAAAATATGCTACCAAAGTATTGTTCACTTCTAAAAATAAGCATAATTTTTTCTCTTTTATTTAGACTTAACCTGAATATTTTACTACAAGAAATGTCTGTGTCATTAGCTTTTTGGTTACAACATAGAGTAAGGATATTTTACAATGGGTATGTTATAGTATTAAGAGATGGGGTTAGTTGATATATATAAAATCACTATTAAAATAGTTCTAACAACTTGTTTATAAATAACAGGAAGAGTCACAATAAGCTCTATGTTAAATCTCTATAGTTAACATCAATTCACAATTTCCTGTTGCACCCAACTAGCATCTTTGTTTTCATTATTTAGTTGCCTTATTGAAAAAAAAAAAACGGTGTTATGAACTAAAATTTTGTACTTCAGAGTTATTCAAATAATTTAATTCATAAAAATTGTAGACTGCTTTGTGCATGGGGGGTGCATGTGGTAATATACATACAAGACTTATATGAAGGAATAGTTGTAATGCATGGTCAGTTGGAAACATAGACATAATTAGTGGACTGGAAATAAACAGGAGCTGATGCAACAGTCATAAAGTAGACTTTCTTCTTTTAGAAGAAACCTCAGTGTTTGGTATGAAAAACTATTAACAAACTGCATGAGGCCAGCTTCTATAGTGTAAGTCAATGTCCTTTAGACTCTAACTTAGTAGACTTTAGATGTTAATTATATTTACAAAATTCATTACTGCAATATAATTAGCATTTGGATGAGAAGTGGCTAATATACATTGAATTCTTCATAGTTTGTTTTCTAAGACTGCTAGTAACTGAAGCATGGCTCTATTACCTCAAACATTTGGTGTATGAAATGTACTTACATTGAGGAAAGTATGTAGCTTTCTTTCAATGATGCCAAGCCATTATTAAAGAGTTCAGAATAGCATATCCAGTAATGGACAATGTTTACTTTGACAACTAAGATTGAGTTTTAATTATTTATTACCCCTACTTTATCTTACATTGTGCTAGAAAGTATAAAACAACACATTTATAAAAATTAATGGAACCTTGCCAGTTACAGACACCACTAGGAATACATCATATAGTGTAAGCTTTTCTTGGATGCAACGCTTCCTTCGAATAGAAAGAAATAGGTCAAATGATTTCAAGATAGAATTTTCAGAAAGAAATCTAGCAAAATTATAATTTAATTATATGCATTGTGGTTGGCAATATAAAATGTGATAGACAGGAACATATAATCCCTCCCTAAATTTAAGTTACAGTATACCACAGATTATAATTCTTATATTCTCTGAAGTGATTTATCAAACTCCCAGATAACACATTCCACCTTAATAACACTAACTTCTTTTCATAGGTTACTAGAAGAAACTGTTTCAAATGTTGCAGCATCATCAGAATTACTTTGAGATGCAATTTATACTATCCATAAGCCTATTAATAAATTGGATTCCACTTATATAAACTAAACATTTGAAGGATAAACTATGTTTAAGAATAACTTATAGATTAAGACTGTATGCAAAATTAATTTTGAAAAGACTAAAAACAGTAAGAAAATAGCCAAAGTTCTGGTAGTCTAAATGAAAATGTTCTATTTTTATTTTATTTTATTTTACTTCATTTTTGATGTTGGAAATTGAGTCAAGTCTTTATGACTTGGTGTACTGTGTACCACTGAGCTATATTCTTAGATAAAATTTGCAATTTTAAATGCAAAATTATCACTCTCTCTTTCTCACATGTTTCTTACTCTCAGTGTTCCAATATATTTGATCTGGATAATGATGTTCAACCAATTCAACTAATATGTGTCAAATGAAGGTGGGGACTTTGTGAATATTCTAAGAGATGTTAAGATTGTTAACCTCCTGAGGGTTGGTCTAATGAAGAGTCCACATGGAAAAAGAAAAGTAATTTTCTTCTTTCTATATAGGAAATTTTGATTTTTGGAGTAAGCAAGTATGAGCATAGTTAAATGTTGTCATTATGTGAGAATGTAATATTAAAAAAATAGAAACTAACCAGCAACAAAAGCAGTATAAAAGGTCAGGCATGGTGGCGTATGCCTTTAATCCCAGACCTCTGAATTCAAGGAAAGATTGGTCTACAGAGTGAATTCCTGTACAGCCAAGACTACTCAGAGAAACTGTCTCAAAACAAACAAAAAGCAGTGTAGAAGTGATAACTGGAAAACATGCCATATTCAATTGATATTAAAACAAAATATTTTATTTCCTGTACAGCCAAGACTATTCAGAGAAACTCTGTCTCAAAACAAACAAAAAGCAGTGTAGAAGTGATAACTGGAAAACATGCTATATTCAATTGATATTAAAATGAAATAGTTTATAACAATGCACATGAAAACTACTCTATAAATTTAAAATGAATCTAAACACAACACGATTAAATTGCTTGACTAGGCCTTCTTGTATTTTCAATAAAAATGCAATTGACAACATTAGTAACACATAAAATATTGGTGTACATCTAAGGAGTAGAGACTAGATTCTAAGTTACTACGCAAATTTCAGCTATGGTAACTCAATCACTATTTAATGACCAAAAGTATGGTATTTTTTCTTCACAGTGCTACATACATTTTTGAATCATGATAACTTTCAATTATTAGAGATTTTTCTTATTTGAATAATATGTCTAAAGTAGTAAGTTTTTACTAAAACTACACTTAAGAGTTGAAGTGCCTGGGTAGTGGTGGCACATGCCTTTTATCCTAGCACTCAGGATGTAGAGGCAGATTGGTCTCTGTTAGTTCAAGGACAGAGTAAGTTCCAGGATGGCGAGAGTCACAACAGAATAAAATAAATAAATAAAATAAAATTATAAAAAATAAAATAAAGGGCCCATTTACTTCAGTAAAATACGACCCAACAGAGTCCTTACTACTGAATGAATGAATCAGGTTAAAAGATACTTAGAAGACTATCTAATCATTAAATGTAAGAGGATGCTCATAAAGCGGACAAGTTTCTGGATATAATACTCTATCACCTGATTTTAATCTCACCATGAACTTTCTTGGGGATAGTAATCTATCAACGTTAATTTGTCAGAGTCACAACTCAGCAATTGGTCTCCAGTCTTAGAGCCTTGAGGCATGCCTTGATTGGTCTTAGTGAGTCAAAGAAACTTAAATCTCATTCTCTAGGAGACACAGGAAAGGTAAAGGAATTACACAAAGGTAAATTATATTATAAATGACAATTAAGAAAAAAGAACACATGGTGTATTTCAAGGTCAATCCAAATTTTGTTACTTCTAGTACATACAAATTAAAAATAAAAACATATTAACACATATGAAAATATCCTGAGTGACAACTTGCAAACATGTCAAAAGATGGGAAGACGTTTAAAAGCAGAATCAAAATGAGCAGGGACATGGAACACAGGAATTATATTTGTCACATGACCCATGGAGACATTGGTGCCTCCATAAGTCCAGTGCAGCTGACACAACTCAATGAAGTTGAATGAATTAAACAGCACCTATTCTAAAGATAAATCAATAAATTAGCTCCCTTTCTTACTAAATCTAGGACTTCCTATTTTGAAAAAGGTGACCGTCCTACAGAACTGATAAATTAGGGATGCCTGCTCACTTGAGAATAAGAAGTAAAATACATCTAAATTCAAATTATTTTTTTTTAATTTAGCACTCTTTGTCTGTACTTGGAGATATGTAGAAAAGTAAAATAGTTCCAACTAAAAATGACAAAATACTATGTTTTAGTCATATCATACTGGTTCTTATAAATTCCATGATTTATCATGTCATAAATTCTGCTTTATAATGTTGACTTAGGGTGTGAATTCACACCATCACTGGTTCATTTTTGGTTCCTTCGCCCAATAATACTAAAACATTAAGTGAGACATAAATTTCTAAGCAACTAACAGAATGTAACAATAAACTAACAATGATATCTAAGATTCCTAAGTCAAAACCCACACTTCACATTGAAATTGCGTATAAATATACGTTGCATATTTTTATATTAAAATATTTAAAATATACAAGTAGATTAAATAATTTTCATGAATCAATTGCAAAATTCTATTAATAAAGAATTTTATTTAAAAAGTAGTTGCTCATGCAAACTGAAGTTTTAAATAAGACTACATAGACTATAAAGTTTATTCAGGATCATTAAGTTCTATATTTTATCCACAATAATCTATGTCACTAATGAAACATTATTTTTTGTTCCGTGAAATTAAGCTATGTCATGAGGTGATGATGCAATTTGTAACCGACACAGTAACAAGTAAGTCACTTTACTACTCTTTGTTTTTAGATATGAAAAAAAAATTTTTTTTTACCATTTTTGTTAAAATTTCTCTGTTGGAAAAGTTCATGAATAAGTTCAAGATTGCAAATACTGTGATTTATAGTGGTATATATACATATGGATATGGATAACCATAACTTCTCACCTATGTCATAGTTCTGTAGAAAGGCTGCCATGTTCAATACAGGCTTAGTAAAGAAAAGAAGTTAATTTATTGACTCGTCTTTCCAATAGTTATTGCTTAATTCATTCATATATAAGTATTTGTGCATTTAGGAGAGAAGCAATTAACCAAAGACACTGAAATGGAAATAAAGTGGACATGTTGCAAGCAACTTTTTATTTGTGATAGCACACTATATTAAAAGCTCTACATAGTAAATTAATCTTGAGAATTACTGCAAGTTTGTGCAATTGCTTGAATTAAGCCTGAAATCTGAAGAAATTTTAAAAAACACTCATTAATCAGCTAGTAATTGAAAGTAAGTCATTTTCTTATGGAAATATCAAAATTATTTTTCCAGGAATGGCTTTAAGTTGTATTTCCTTGAACTGAAAATAGTAAGCAGACACTTACGTGGACATCATTCACATTTCTTTATCTTAGAGGAATAATTCAGTATGTCAAAATCGAATATAAAAGAGTATAAAATATTTTGAATATTATTGTGTGAATATAGGTTTTAGAACAATTGTACACATTTAATACACACTATCCAATTTAAGACTAAAAAAAATAAAAACAAATGACCTGATATACATAAACCTTAACTTGAAATTATTCATCCATAGTATATGCCCATTTTAAGTTAATATGTATGTTTCATATTAAAATTCATATTTGTTAAACTTCATGTCCAATTATCTATTTTTATCTGGCAAAATATAACATATAGTATGGCTCAAGGAATTCTAGGTGGTATCAAGAATACATCATTATATAAGTATGAGCAAGTCTTTATCAATTAATATAATTTTCTTATCAATATATCTAGACTCTCTCATTATACTTAAGGACAAGCATATATTTAATTTTCCCATGATGAAACTCAATAAAATTATCTAGAACACATGTACATATATTGCTATCAAATAGCTTTAAATAAAGTTGAATACTATTATGAATATATACGGCATTTAAGTTAGCATGAAACACACACACAGCTATCCACACACACACACACACACACACACACACACACACAATCTCCAATCAGGCAGTTTATAAAAGTCTGAAAGGACTGTCAATGATTTCACCTACAAGTTTCAGTCATGATAGTCAAAAGAAATGTTATGTATAAGCTTTATTTCAGAGTGCATCCCCCATGTATGCTGATTCAGACACTTACATATATTTTGATTTATTTATTTCATTTAGGTGGATGCTTTTAATGTGGTCATTTTAATCATGAGGGTACACTGGCAAAACTCATATTTAACCTGCCCTTTGTCAACATGAGTGATGAAGTACTCATTAACTACAAATACACAGCAAACAAGTCGTCTCAAGCAAACTGAGTGAACTGGAAAGCCTAAGGAGACTAAAGAAGCACAATGAACAGCACTGTAACAAGTTCAGGGCTGGGAAATAACTGCTCATTTTTTTTTGTGAACTCGTGAAGGCTTTAGTATCTAAACTGTAGAAATACCACCTTGTTCAATGACTTTTGCTTGTCCTTAAATTAAGCCTGGTTTAATGAATAAAGCCAAACGTATTAAGAAAGTGTTTTCTTCAGAACATGTTAGCTGAACTCTCTGAACTGTCTCCTAGACAGTTTCAACAATTCTCATAGACTTTGCCTATCTTAGAATACTCTAGTTTGCACGCATGCTCTGTTGTACAGGAAAACAGCAAATAAGCACAGCCTGAACAATGAAATCAAAGTAAGCCTGTGTTTTTTTATGTTTAAACAACTAAAAGCTGGTAGTGAATATATTCAAGGAAAGAGTAAACCAAATGCACACTATGGGTGTCTGAATCCACTGAAAATTTCAACTGGGAAATTTTCATCCTCTAAAAATGTATCTTAGGCAATTGTTTTAAAATTTATGTGGACACACTTTTAAATTTATAAAGAGAATGAGATTTAGAACACCTCGTTTATTTTTGAGCTAAATGTTTCCTTGAACCCCTCTATCCTTACAGATAAACAACACTGAAAGAAAACAGAAAGTCTTATACTCAACCACACAACTTTGTCTGGGCTCTGCAGTACTCATAATAAAGGGACTCCATGCTACTGTTCTCTTCCTGTGGGGACGTATACTCCTCCAGACACACTTTCTCATGAAAGTTGGTTCTGTAGGGAGGTTTTGTGGCTGATGGAATTTGGGTGAGAAGCAGGAGCTAATCCCTGCACTATCTCTATGCTCAGCACTTCTTCCACCAATCAGGAGTACTTTTCCTACTGGAGGCTGAAGGACAAGCTGTGGGATCCAGTGAGAATAGCTGTGTGGGTTTTGTTTTCTAACGTGTTTCCTACTGGCTGTAATTGTGACACGGTGATCGCCCTCTACCCATAGCCCTAAACCCTACAGTGTGGTAAGCCGAAGATGACAGTGTGGACTGATGGAATCATTTTGTTGAGCTTAGTGCAGACAACTTTTCAAGAGAGAAGTTTCGGGCACATCAGTCTCTCAAGAGCCAAGAAGCAAGAAACAAACTCTTCCAGAGACCCTCACTGGATCTAGCCACTTCCCCTAAGACCTCAGCCACATGGCTGCCTGTTCCCTGAGAAACACTCACATCCTCATTCACCTTTGGCTGCCTAAATTGAAAGGTGTCACCGGATCACTTGGGGTCAGGGTTCCTTTCTATGTTTAGGGAGTCCTATTAAAATAAGGAAAGGATGATAATCTTCAGCACTATGGAGTGTGGTGGACACAGCTTCAAGAAGTGTCTGGAGAAACCTTCAATCAGAGCTTTCCTAAGATTCCTCCCTTTTCCTACACCCGATTCTCATCCCACGCCCATCAGAAAAATAAATGATATAAAGGAACGCTTTCAAGCCAAACAAAATCGCAAAAGCTCCCAAACCCATCCGTCAACACATTCCTTCCGATATCCCCTATTAGATGAGAGAGAGAAGGAGGAGACAGAGAGAGACACAGAGACAGACACACAGAGAGAGATTACCAGAGTTTTGTTGCCGTTCTTGCTGAGAGGGCCCCGGAAAACTCCCTTGATGTTGCGAAAGTGTCCGTTGCTGAGATGCGTGGAGCTGATGACAATGTAGTAACACTCCATGGGGCAGCCGCCTCCTCTCCTCCGCAGCCGCCGCTTCCACGCACCCGCGCCCCCAGCCGCAGCCGGGGCCGGGAGGGTGGGCTGGGGACCGCGGCAGGGCGAGCGGCCGGCGGTGCGCTGGCGGCGGGCACGCGGGTTCCCTATGCCCGGCTGCGGTGAGCGCCCCGCCGCCTCCGCATGCCGGCCGCGCTCTCCGGGGCTCCGGCGCAGTGCTCGCCTGAAGATCGGAGCGGGGACGTGGGGCCCCGCGGGAGGATGCGGCCGCGAGGGGGGCCGGGCCGTGCGGGACCGGGCGGGACCCGGCGGGAGCGGTCAGAGCCCGCGCGGCAGGGCGCAGCCGGGCAGCGGGAGCCGCCCGCGCGGCAGTGGCAGCGGCCTCAGCATCCCCTGCGCCGGGCGCCCGCACTCGCAGTAGCTGCCGCTGGCAGGCATGAGTGTTATTATAGTGCGCGGCGTTGCCGGTCCATCGCACTGAGCCAATGGCAGGGAGCCACTGGGCTGATACTGAGAGCTGTCAGAGGAGTACATCTGTCACCCGCCGCCTCCCCCCCGCCTCCCCCGCCGCCGGGACCCACGGCCCCGCCAGCCTGGCCACGAGTGGGAGCGCGTCGCGGCCGCCAGGGGCCGGGAGGCGACGGCCGGTTACAAGTGCGAGACTCCAGCGAGGTGCGGGCGGGTGGGGCGCAGGGGGGGGGTATCAAAGCGACCGCAGCTTCTGCTCTGCGGGTTGGGGTGCGGGCGGGGGCGCGGGGGAAATAAATTAATAATTTAGTACCCAAGCCATCCGCTTCCAATTGCAGCTAATTCGGGGCAGGTGCCAGGTGCCGCTGGGTTTGGCTTACAGGAGTCTGCGCTTTGATGCATCTTTGGTATGGAGGGTGAAAACCCCGCACCCCCACGCCCCCAGTTACACATATCACAAGTGCTATGTGCTGAGAGCTTGGGGGAGGGGAGTTGTGGCGACGCGAGTGGAAGTGGAGAGGAGGGAGATGCAGGGACTCCTGATGGATGTGTTCCCATTCCTGGCGCTCTCCCCTCATCCACCTCCCCTGGGAGCATCAGTTCTTCCTAAATTGCCAAAGCTGAGAGGAAAAAGGATGCTTTGCGGCAAGAGAAACTGCTGCCAGGAGCTCCCAAACAAGAGAGGTGCTGAACAAAAGCTCAAGCCTTCGCCCTAGAAGCGACCTGAAAGGAAAACCTCCTGCACACAAACTACTGCGCTTGTCAAGGAAAGTAGGGAATCGGGTCTGTTGCCTTCAGCGGAGACAGATTGGGGCTGGATTTTAAAGGGTCAAGGCAGCCATCAGCAAGGGCTGCTTCACCTCCAACCCCTCCCAGGTGATCCTCTCTCTCTGTAAGTTTAGCTCCTATGAGGTGGTGGAGTGAGAACACCCCATCAGATACACACACCATAGATCTGCTACTACCATAGGACTCATTAGTCGGCACTTAAAAAGATCGATACCAGGCATGGGAGGCTGGGAGATGGTGTCTTCAATGGATTTACTGAAGGCTTTATTTTCCTTTTGCCTTGAAAGGCTTAATTGGTTAAAGCAGATTCCAGACATTCTGATGCCCCTATGTCAAAGCAAACTGCAGTCTGATTTAAGCTGTGTTTATCTTGTTTATCCGTGGGTCAAGATTGCAATATGGTCCAGTTTGTGACCTATATGTAGAATTTTTCGTAGCAATGGCCCCCATAAGCCATAATATGCCACTTAAATGAATCTAACCATTTGATTTCACTTTTTCAAAAAAGATAAATTGGGGGAGTCTTCATAAGAGAGGTGGTTGTCATGTGAATAAATTATAAATTATAGGGTATAAAAGGGGAGGGTTAGATTTATCTAAAATGAAATTTTCCATGTATCATGCTTCAATTAGAAAATACTTGATGCGGATTGATTAAAGCTCATTATGAAGTGTCGGTTATTTAGAGGAACCAGACTGAATTTCTCTGATATCCACTTGGGGGAGTCTGGAAGTCTTAGGAGAAAGAGAAGTGAAAATTCAGAAAACTTCTGTTCTCTGTGGAGGTCACCTCGAAATATGTAGAACTCATAGTGAGCATAATTATATTAGAAAATATTCATTTCTTGGAAATTAGACCAATCTCTGACTCTCCTAAGTACAGCACAGTTTTTATTTGCCAGTTGAGCATGTGGACATTCTCTGCAGACATCACTTGGAAATGACTGCAGGGTCATAATTTTTCATTTGAAGTTTCAGAAACTGTTTTTAGAGAGGATAACTTATTCTGTTCCAAAGAGTGGAGCACCCATGGAAAAAAATGATTGATATGTATTTATTTCTTGTGAATGCATAACTCAAAATAATGTAAGATAAGTTTGTAAATTATTTTTGTTCAGAATTCTTCTGTTGTTGATTGTCAGATCTCTGTAGCATAGAACTTAAAATCTAGTTTAGAAAGTGGGAAGTATATATCTGAATTGTTCAAGAAAACAGATAGTAGACAGCATTCATGTCAAATGTCATACTGTATTCTTAGAGGCAATATGTGCATTATATACTCACACATATAAATGCATATGTGTATAGTATGCCAATACCGACACACGCACATGTATATGTGTATCATGCATAGATATATACATATGTAATCATATATACATACATACACACATATGCTGTCAATGTTTTCAGTTTGTTCATAAAGGCTCAGATAATGCAGAATGACTGCAACTCAAAGCTAATCTATTTTGTGCATTATTTAGCTGAGTGTTGGGAAGTTATCTAAACAGCAAAAGCATCTAAAGATTTCAGTAACAAGAAATGGAGGTTTTACATGAGTTCTCAATGTAGACCTATACAGAGACATAATGTGAAAATAAACTTCAGTGAAAAGTATCAACAATCTCTGGCAAGAATCATTTTCCTATCTGAATCACCTTTTCCAATTTTATCATTAATATAGTGGAGTAGAGGTTTGCTCACATGGAATCTTGTTTTTAAATTATAGACAACAGCATGGATTTACTTACCAATTCATGAAAGATACTAACAATTATAAAGAAATGTCAAGTGTTTGTATTGAATGTATCCATATTATTTCTTTATATATGAATAACCCATAACAAAACGAACAATTAACTCAGTCTGATCACCAAGTTTCTACACCTATAATCTGAACAAATTTAGTGGTCACAGCCATATAGTAATTAAAATGAAACTAGTGACAGTTATTAATGATCAGTTTTGCCATCAGGCTTTTCATCATCTTAATATGCAGAAGCAAGACAACAGTATTGTGGAAAACATGGCTTCCAACATCACCAAATGCTAATTTTAGTGGAAGTTTAAATTTTTTTGTCAAATACTTAATGTAGGAAATAAGGCTTTTTGTCATCTAGAAAAGGGCTGCCAATGTTGCAGCAATGAATTAAAGTTATGGTGATCTATTTCTATTTTGTAAAACCTATCCTGATACTTTAAGACTTTGGGTAACTATTTTGACCTGTGCTGTTTTATAAACCTATGCTACATTCATTTTAAAATATAAAGTTTTCCCTGCAGCACCCTGAATATGACTTAACTATAGAACTGCTTATTATGAATATGCAGAATCAATATATCTTAATCACATATTATTTGAAGAATTTTTGTGGAGTAATTATACTTCACTTGTACTCAATTGTCAGCTCTATCTGAAAAAGAATAATTAAAAATTGAAATATAAAATTTCCAATAATCTAAAATATGTAATTTACTTTTGTACCATTTTAGTTCAATTTTACCCTTCTAAAATTGCATTTAAAAAAAAATCCTTGTATTTTGCCTTTGTACTCAAATACCTTCCTCCTTGCTTTCATCATGCCTTGCTTAATTCAGATGCCAACATCAGGCTTCTACTCTGCCCTGAACATTGCTCTTCTTGTGCACCTGGCTCACACAGGACTTCGGGACAATGGTGTTACCTTAATATATAAAACCAAGATCGCGGGTAAAGAAGACCAATGGCTGGATCCTTTGGTCCTGACTCCTTACCTTGATTCACCCAGTACAGTTGATCTCAAGTGAGTAAATCCAGTCTGCCTATTGGTAGTTGGTGCCACATGTTACAACCTCCATTTACTGTCATAGAGATCACTAGATGTTTTACTACTGTCTAGATAACTTTACAGAACTCACAAATTAGAATAACTTATTCCAGTCACTCAGCTTTGTGTATTCTATTCACTGAGTTTTTATTTTATGCTAGTTATCTTTGGAAAAACAATCAAACAAAATGCATATATTAGTAGTGTTTCCAACAGATTCTTAGAATATTTTGGATGAATGCATAACTAATGACCAGATAATGTGTAACTAAGTGCTTTCTATGATTGTATTCTTGATTTCCATTTATGATTGGAATTATCCTGGTGCCAACTATTATTGATTTCATTATTTTGAGTCAATGAGGAAGAATCTCATAATTTGACAGATACATGATTTATTTGTTCTAAGATAAGGCCAAGTTATACAATGCCATGCTGATAAGAAGGTACTGAATAGTTAAACTGGAGATATATAATGATGATATCACTACAGAGCACACTTAGGAATCATAAACTTGAGACAAACAGTCATAAACAAATTTATGTTTGAGATTGGGTTGGATTTCAGCAAGGCAACATCATCTGTTGTATTAAATTAAGTTTGTAAATTGGGATATTTTGCCTCTTATATTTTCATTTGCCTTCTTTTTGTTTTGTGTTTACATAAGTTCTATAAGCATATGGGGTTGTATAATTAGTTTGATGCTAACACATTTAAGAAAAATAATGCCATGAGTAAATTTCTATGTGAAGGAATCTTTTAAAAGAATACACACACTATTCAAATATGAGAAACACTAGTATACACAAGTTGAAGTCTATTATATATTATATATCAGATAACCAGTACTGACCTTATCACAGGCAATAATGGCATTGTATTATTTATTGATTGATGATAATTTTTAAAGTCACTGTCAAATTGCTAATCCTTTAAATGTTCACATTTCTGATTTCATATTTCAATTTTATATGCTGAAGAGCAAAGCTTAAGTTCTATAAATTCAACACCTTGCAGTTTTAACATGTGGTTTTTAATATGTGTACCCACCAACTCCCACCAATAAGAATTAGAACTGTTACAAAGTCAAATGCATGTCAGAATCAATGAAGTTTAAAACTAATATTTCAGTAGACTGTTATTATGAACAACTTTAAAACTATTTAAATTCATCTCCACCTAATCACTCCCCTGAGATGATTTATGAGTCAAAGTCATCTAATTTCTAATATTTAATCTATAAAATAAAGTGAATATGCAAGATGTTATGAATGTTGAAGCTTTAATTTCTTTGATTCTCAGATAACATAATTACTCAAAGCTTATACTGCCCAGGCCTGAGACAATAAGAGCCTGTCTTGTTTTACTCTTGAGGTGTACAACATATATATTTATGTATTGTGGAAATAGAAAATATAATGCAAGTATAAAATCTTTTTTTAAGTTCAGCCTTAAGATGTAAATGAATTATTTACACTATAAAGCATTTCTTACACATTTCTTAAAAGAATGATATCTCATTGTCCTCTATAACATATTTAGCAGATATTGATAATTTCAAAGTATTTCCCCCCCTTTCCTTGTCAATTCTTCTAAGTACGCTGGGAAAAGTGCCAGGATATGCTAATTTAAGAGCTACAGCTATATTTCCAACATATTGCCAAAGAAATTAATGGAATTGGATACTACATAACTATTTCACCAAAAGGAATAGCATTAAGATATATTATTTTATGTTAAGAAAGGAGCAATTTTTATATTTCTATGTTTTATAGCATTTTGAAAGCATTATAGCAATATGTGTCAAAATTAAAATCGTGTATAAATTTTGACTCAGCTACTTCATTTCTGGAGCTTGCCACATAGAAGACAAGTAAAATGATATTTACAAGGAGGTTTTATGCAACATTGTGCAGTAGTTTATAGTTATAGAAAACTGGCTATCAAAAGGAAATTGTTATATAACCTGTTATATAACCTAAACTTCTAAGTATCTATTAAAATTATGAAGTATATTTATATCCACTGATTCAGTAGGATTACCTAGTTGTTTTGTTACATAGGAAATGTAAGCATAAAGGGCACAAAGCATATAATATAATTTAGTTTTGAGTGTGAATGAAAACAAGCATATATTTTATAAAATATTTAACAGCTATCAATATGTGAAGAAGTATATAGATTTTTGACTGTGTTTTCTGATATAAGTGTGATCTTAAAGATAGTACCAAAAAAAAAAAGAAAGGATTGGGAATAGAGAAGAAGAGATAAGGCAAACATGTATAAATGTACAGGCACACACCTTGGTAAAAATTGCAAGAGAAAGACAGCAAAGGCTCATGGGAGAAAAAGAAACCAAAGTATTTTTCTGACCTATATCTACATCTAAATAATATGTTAAGAACTTAGAATAGGGGATAAGAGAAAGCAGTTAAAATATTTTAAACAGGTAAGAAGAGACTCTGCACTCGCCCTCACCCAAAAAGCCATGAAAGAATAGATAAAGTAATTTCAATGAAAGTTAACATTGGGGTAATTGGTCTAAGACTTTAAGTAGATAGTGAGGTAGAAATAGTTTGGGTAAATGCTTTTAGAGTTGAAATTGATGGTACTAAATGTAAGATTTGATGTGATAAAATGGACCCATTAATAACTAAAATGTAAGGATTTTGATCCTAGCAAGAATCAAGAAATAACATAATGATTTTCTAATACTGGGAAGTCTAGGAGAAAGTAATTTTATGAAAATACTAAATTTAAGATTAATTCATAGCATTTGGATTATAAATTTTTGACACATAAGTAGAACCAATAGAAATGACCTGACATAGAATATGGATTTATAGTTACTTTGGAACTTTGTGCATATTAGTGCCATCTACATCTGTATGAGATCACATGAAAGGTCACAGGGGCATCCCCAGAACAGTGTTAATCCCAAGAACAATTACTCAACAGAAGAGAAAAAGAGATTCCAAAAAGCTTTAAAACCAAGGATATGTGATTCCATAGAAATTTCTCTATCAAAAGGTGGGCAGAGGGGACTGGCTTAAAGGACAGATAATGTTTAAGCATGGGAATGTCCATAAGGAAGTAGTATTCAAAAAGCATGGGGAATATGGACAGTAGTTCCAATATAACCAGTAAAATGACCTAGTTTGCTATCTTGAAAGTCATTGGTGACCTTGAAATTTTTCCATACAATATAAACAAATCATTGTATAGAATTTACAAAGAAGGAAACTATAACTTAGCTAAGTGACCAAGAATTTCTCCTCCTAATATTAGAAAGTTCTGTGACTATATTTCTGAAAATGATGCAGATGTAACCACATTTAAGAAAAAAGCCTAGAGTTCAAGAGAATACAATGTCCTAGTAGGATATATTTCAAACCTCCCTTATTTTACTATCTTTTCTCTTTTAATAAGAATTAGAGTAGTGGACAACTTTGACTAGGACTACAAATTTATGTAGTCATATTAACGTAAAAGAAATGGATGTAAATTAAAACGATATGTAGTTTATTAACTTATCAAAGTGATATATAAGTTAGTAATTTCAAGATCCTACAGTAAAAAACATAGTAGTCCAATGACTTAGACATAAATTTGTTTCTCATAGTCATAAAGACTGATAAACTAAAGACCCTTTCTGGATCACAAACTTATGCTAATACGTTGTATATTCAAATAACAATGTGATCAGAAATATTCTGTCTTTTCTCAAGAGCCACTAATCCCTTCACAAAAGGCATTATCTTCATGACCTAATTACATCCAAAAGCCTACTTTCACATGCCATCATTTTGGAAATGATAGCTTCAACATATGATTTTCAAAGGACACAAATATTCAGTCAGGAATTTATAGATATATAAAGAAAAAGCAAGATTGTATCAGCTATTATTAATGGTTCATTTCATAAAACTCAGAATATTTGATGCTATAATATTTATGAACATAAATTTGAAGATGTAAATGTATACTTTTGTATATTATATTTATAATGTACTTGTATTTACATTTATGTATGTTCAATTTATAATATTTTTATATATTTATTTCATTATCCATATAATTCTAACTTATTTTCTCAAACCACCCACTTTTTCTTGTTTTACATTTATTATTTACTTTTGTGTTTCTATGTATGTGCATGGGTGTATTTGAGGGGGACACATTTGTCAAGACATGGAATGGAGATCAGAAGACAACAAGTGGGTGGGGGTCATTTCTTTCTTTCTACCATGTTGGTCCTAGGAAGTAACTCAGGCTTATCAGGCTTGTCAACAGGAACCTTTACCAACTCCGCCATCTCATCATCCCCATTTTTCTACCATTCTTTTATTTGTGGTATGCCTCTGAACTAAGCAGGCTAAATAATGGTAAAGAACTATTTTGAGATTTTCAAAATGAACAAAAATCTGTCTACAGTCCTCCTGCAACAACTATTGCTTCACAAATTTTCAAGGGAAAAATTTCTTCACTTTCTTATTCAATGCTACGTATGCTACTAAAGATGTTTTCTTGGAAGAAAAAAAAATGCATTTTTACATAATATTTTCCTGTCAAGGTTAAGCATCATTCATGCAAAAGAATATTGTTTTAATTTATGCATGAAAAATAGGTCATTTATAAATGATTTAGATATACATGACAGTTTAATATTATGAATCAAGCAATATATTGCATTAAAAGGTCAAATGAGAAAATGCCTTTTATAGAACACCATCTCATCCTAATGAAAGAATCCTTTACATACAGTCTAATTGCTGCTGTGGAATTCAGAATATAATTTACCATATAGTTAAGAAATAATTTACTTTCCATCACTGGGGATTTAAATGTTCTAGTTAAGTGAATTTTCCATACTCTTAAAATTTTTAAACTCATTAATTTTAAGTATACCACATACTTCACTAACTTAATCAACAGAGTAGTCTAATAAAATTTGGTATGCCTATACATTTAATATTGTCCTTTAGTGGTAAATTAAGAAACTGCTACATCTATGCAGTAGAGTTCAGTGATAAGAAAAGATGATTATTAAGCTATGTATAGACACACCCAGATGAATCACTTTGTAGACTTCATTGTTTTCCAATTTTGATAATTAAGAATAAAGTTATTATAAAATTCTGGTGCAAACCCTTGTACAGTCATAAGTTCTCAACTGCATCGAGTAAACAAAGAGCTGTAAATTAATTCAAGTTGATTGATAATGCCATCCCACCTCGTCTACATTTCTATTCATTTTCTTTCTCTTTGGTCTATTAATTACTAGATGAGAGGTGTTGATGTTTCCCACTATAAGAATGCATCTATTTTTTAATTTCAATTCAGTCATCATTGTGTCTTACATATTTTGAAATTCTGATTCTATCTGTGTACATATTTAGATTTTGATCAATTGGAAAATAGATTCATTACCAATACATAATGCGTTTTTTATTACTAATATTTTCCTTTAATTATATTTGACTGTTTCTGAAATGAATAACTACATGAACATTTTTTAATTATAAATTTTGGTATACAATGAAATATGATCATATTCACCCACATGTCCCTCTTCCAACTCACCCCGTACCCTCCAACATGTCCCACTCCTAACTCAATGTCTTTAAAGTGTTTTAAACAATTCACCACTCCAATTAATGCCGCCAGTATGTGCAGAGATGGGGGACCATCCACTGGAGCATGGAAAACCTACCAATCAGAACAGTCTCAATAAAGGATCCAACATCCCCCAACCGTATCAACTATACATCGCTTCTTTTGAAGGGATGGGGGGCTTACAATACCTCACCATTTATGCTGGAGTTTTCGCTCCCTTGATTTTGTGTGGATCTGTACTTGTAACAACTTTTGTGAGTTCATGTCCAGAGGACACCATTTCACTGCTCTTTCCCATCTTCCAGCTCTCAAATCTTCTCTGTCAAGCTCTCTCAAGCCTTAAGGAAAAGAGAAGTGGTGAATGGGTCTCATTAGGGCTAAGTATCCAGTCTCCTTTTCTCATAATTTTGGCCAATTATACTATCTTTATACTGTCTACTATGGACTGTAGAAAGAGGATTCTCTGACCAACCTTGAGGAGAACTTATCTAAGGGTATGATCAAAAATATTTAAGAAGCAACTGCAAAGCATGACCATTGTTTAAGCAATACTCTCCTCTTCTACCATGTTCCAAACCTTTAATTTTTATCCATCAGACCTTTATTTTTTAAAGTGAATTTCTTATAGAGAACATCCACGTTTCCATTGGTGCCACTATGTTATTTTTAAAATTCGCATAGCTGAAAATTAGAGTTATTTAGTTGAGTGATTTCAGTATTATTATGCTCTACTATATTTATAAACCAAAGCATATCAAGTCATAAATACCATCTGTATTTGTATTTACCCCAAACGGAAACTACCTGAGTGCTCATCAACTGGGAAATAAGTGTTACGGATGTGTGCATAAATGAACACAGATTATTCAGTGGTTTTAAAAGACAATTACTATCTATGTAACAAAAACCATTATTCACAAAGACATTAAGTTAAGGATCCAGACCCCAAGGTAAACATTACACGAATTTACATGAAAATACTAAGGAAAAACATCTACAATGGTAGAAAATAAATCACTAAGGATCTAGTGGTGTAAGAGAGATTGTTATTGTTAATCTGGTGTGGGGTAGCCTTTTTGAAATCTATAAAACTAAGACTATGGTGTTCATCAAAATATTATATAAATAACTAAACTATTAAACTATACTGAGAATTTGTAAATTCTTATTTCTTTCATATATTTAGACCTACATATTTTGCTGTATGTGTAAGGGTTTTATTGTTTTTTTTTTTTTTTACGTGCATGTATGTGTACCATGGTGTCTGTGTGGTAGTACTATTTTTCTTTTACAGTTTTATGTTTTAAAGTTGTTTGTCCTACCTTATGGATATTTCTAATACATCTTACGTAATACTGAATATAATGGTGAGAATAAATATTTTGCCTTATCCCTTACATCAGGGAAAATCATAAATGCCAACCAATATTTGTAGATGCCCTTTATCAAACTGAAGATAATTTTTCTGTTCTTTAATCACAAGTGGTTTTTCATGAATGGATGGTGAATTTTTGTCCAGTGCCTTTTCTGAATCACTTGGCATAACCATATGGCTTTTCTTATTTAAGTTTTCATTCTGAATAATTAGTACTTGGCAAATGACTTTTATAAAAAGTTTAATTGGCTTTGCATTCCTAAAATAAATCCCACTTTGTTCTGGTGAATTAAAAACATTCCCATGCTTCTATTAAGATCTTTTTGCTTCATCTTTGTTGCATTTACTCTGTTTTTAGTTTTCTATTTTCTGCTTGTCTGCTTTCTATTAAGCATTTTATAAAAATGCATTTTATGACTTCTATTATAATATACTTCTTTTAAAGTTTATTCCCAAGTGACTACAAGTGCCACAGCAAATCTTCCTTTATTTCCTTCCTTTGAGATGTTCTCTTGGTATTTCTAGCAGAGATGTTCTCCTGATATCTCTGTTTCCTTTGCAAGTCATTGGTCTCACAACTTGACTAATAATATTTAAGTATAGAACTTGCCACATAGACTTCACTTACAACATTATTTCAATTTATTATATATCAGCATGGCCTTTCACATTTGTGAACTATGCAAGTATAGTATCTATATCATTTTTATTTCTAATCTGTCACTAAAATTTGTAATAGGTGTTTTGTAATAAAATTAATTTGTAGACCTCATTGATACTCTCCCAATGCAATAGCATTCTTTCCTTTTATTTTTTTAAATGTACATTTTTTAAGAAATAGAAGCATTCTTAGAACACCTGCAGGTTTCTTTTGATATGTCAAAATAGTAAGAAGGAACTGGGTAAGAATAAAATTATGTTTTTGATATTAATAGGCTTATTTGGTGTTAGCATTTTCAGATGGTTCTTCTACTTTACCAAGTAAAATAAAAAACCTAAGTTAATTAAATGGTTTATTTAAGTAGACCAAGTGTAAAATAAGACATCAACTCATTATTAAGAGATCAATAAAACACAAAATTAGAGTTACCAATAATTGAAAACATTGAACTTAATACACAATAAACTTCCAAAGTGTATTCAAAATAAAGGCTGTAGAGTTCATAAATCAACTACAGGCAACTAAAAGTTCAATATTAATAGAATAAATAGTTTTGACTGAGGAATAAATTAATATACTTCTACTTTAAAATCCATTTAACCAATATAATTTTATGACACAAACCACATATTTCCTAAAACAATGTTTAAATCCCAAATTTCCAAAATATATGAGCATTACCATAAATATGTTTTAAATTATCAGTCCCTCTTTGTTATCACCAGGTAAATTTGACAAGTGGTGAATCATGCTGTTAAGGGGACATCAGAACACTCGTGTGAGTGAGTCTGTATGATTGCTTTACATTTCTGTTTCAGTTATACACATTTCATTTTTAGTTAATGAAATCTTCTCTGTCATCTATTTCTTATCATACTGTTTTATGCATCAAAATTATCCTAATGAGAAAAATATGGGGCATGTTTATGAGGATACAACTCTCTAGTCTATAATTTTAAAGAAAGTATAAAGGGAGTAGTAAGTACTCAAGAGTTTTGAATTGCGAAATTACACTGAAAAATTGTCCGAACTGGCCCCAGTACATACACTAAACAGTTTTGTTTATGAATGAGAAGAGTAAATGAAAAATCTCATATTTATATTATCTTGTTTTAAGTATCATTCAGTTTTGTGTTATTGTAAATCTTGTTTTACATTTAAATTGAACAATGTCAAGTCTGTTCATGAATTATATATATCTCTCAAAGGCTCCAGGAAAGTACATACCCTATATTCTAATCTGTATCTCTATGTTACTTCATAACTATAAATTGAGATACAACATAAATCTTCAATCTGCAATTAAACATTGTCTTTAAAAAGACTCAAAAGTAATGCTAGAAAATGAAATATGTTAATGGACTTTCTGTTCTCTTCTCATTCTAAAATTTTGTGTTACTATATTTTACTATCATGAGACTTTATGTCCTTGAAATACAAATGTTCTAGCTAACAGAGTAAAGCAAGATGTGGAGACTATTGAGCAAGTTCTTGACGTTAAAATATCAAATCATTTGTCTCAACAACTGTCATTATTATAATTTTTCAGGAAAAATATGGTTTTGGAGATCATGCTTACAGAACATACTCATGATTTCAAGCCCACACAATATTTTAATTCCATAAGGTGTGTGGGTGGATATTTCAAATTGACATAGTTTTGTATTATTTTTTACACGCAAAATTATTATCAGATGGAAGGGAAATTAAATAATTTTGAATGTGGTAAAAAACCCAGAATGTTCTTGACTTATATTACCAATTTTAAACTATTGCTAAAATGCATCCACTTTTGGAAAAAGAACAACGTTAACAGCATAATAAAATCAATCTTAATAAAAACTAAATATAGAAAACTTTTATTGAAATATCTAAAGAAAATGTTCTGATAAGTTGATGAATATATAGAAGTAGTAAAAATAGCATATATATGTATGTGTGTGTGTGTGTGTGTGTGTGTGTGTGTGTCTTTAGTGATAGTGACTAATTTTTTAGTGGAATACAGAGTTGACTTTTATAGAATTAAAAAATAGAATGCTTCACTGATTTTTACCGTTTACATTAAGATATTTAATATCTCAAATGATACATTAATGCTCTTTTGCTTAACAAGGGCATAATTATATGTTGACCAATAACCTAGCATATAATTGAGTAGGATAAATTCAGTTTCTCTTAGTGTATTTTTGTTGTTAGCCAATTAGTGAAACTCCTGTTATGTCAGATAATTTATCACATTATCACAGATAATTCAAAATAATTAGTATCATGTAATTTGTAAAGTTATATGACTTTTTTATAAACTCTTATTTTAAAAATTAACAAGGAAACATTATTTTATAGTATTCTAGGTAGACATGATCATCTTGTATTCTTATTTTTCCCCATTATATTGCTGAGGATTTTTTAAATAAATTACATTGTACTTAATTTTTTTCTTCTCTCAGTGCAATCCATTACACTTTCTCATACTCAGATCTGCCCATAGTAAATCCATGAGCATCAGTCTGAACTCTGAGTCTATTAGCTGTAATTATGGACCAAAATATTAATAATTGCATAGGCATATATTAACAACGTCAAATATTGGTAAATAACGCATTTTGAACTTCTGATCTTTATTCTCCTAAATGAAATCCAGTTTGGGTACAGGAAATATTAATAGACTTAGGAGTAACTGTCAGTTAAAATGAGCAACACTATAGCCGTTGATTCAGGGTAAAGGCTTGTTATTCTTTGTCTAATTCAATCACAAGTCCTAGTCCTGGAGCCCTGGAGCGTTTAGGTCTTGCACAGTGTCATCTTAAGCCTAGACCTGAAAGGCTTCAGCCTTCATGAAATTTAAAATGTTTAAGACTCTGAGACTTACTGCTGATGGAGCCACTCTGAATAGCTCCTTCTGAACTCGGGACTGTACTGATCAACTCACTCACTGTTCTGGGTCAAAGACTTCTCCAAGATGATTGGTTCAAACTCACTTTATAAGCCAGATTATTGTTTCTGACCAAATTCTTCTGACTCTGGCAAACTCTGGCTGACTCTCTGACTTCTTCAGACTCCGTACTGCCTCTGTCTCTCATCGTCTGTATCTTTCTCCCTGAGCCTGCCTACTTCTGCAACTGACTGCTCTGCTCAGCTTCAAAATAACTCACTCTTCCTGTCTGATGCTGACTTCTACTGCACTGCCTCTGCATCTCTACTGACTCCTCTGTCAATCTTTCTAAGCTGAGAGCCTGCTTTTCTAGCCTGAGAGTTGTGTGTGCCCTCACTCTGACTCGCTCTGACAACTCTTCCTCTGATTCATCAATTTGCCTGTCTTTCAGTCTGACTCATCTCAGAAGTCACTTCCTGTCTGATTCTTTTTGACCTCTGTTTTCTGACTCCCTTTCAATGTGGTCCTTTATAGAACAGGATTGAATGATTAGATATTCCTCTACATAAAACTGTGAATAAAAATAACAATTAAAGTAAAAGAGGCCACAAATTCTAGAAAATGCAAGGCGAGTTACATGATAAGTGTTTGAGGAAGGAAAGGGAAAGATGAAAACTGGTGCAACAATATTTTAATAAAAATAACTAAATATAAATAATATAATCTTAATAAATAATAATAGAAAGAATATGAGTACCATTAATATCAGGAATCATTCATAACATGAAAAGGAGCTGAACAGGTAATTCGTGTTTGCCATGTTCTATGTAGCTGAGGTCACTGGAAAACAGGGTGATAGGAGATAGAGTATAACTTTCATTTCATTTGAAGAATGAAAAATTTTTTCTCCACCAATGTTTATAAATTGTTTGGCTAGCAACTAGAGATAGCACTGAAGCAGAGGTTGAGCAAACAGTATCTGTGACCCCCTTATCTGAGTTCTTCCCTTTGTACTCCCATGCCTTTGTGGACCTGTTTTGTCCTGGAGAACATCCCTACTAGGTGTCATCTCTTGTCTAAAGTTTTCCATAGTTGTGGGGCAACATTTAGATCATGGTTTATGTTTGAGAAAGGAACTGCTGACCATCAGGACCTCAGCAGGTGATGGATTTATCTAAACCCTGAAATAAAGGGCATACCACAAGAAACAAAACCCTTCTCATCTGGCAGATGGTTGTCTCTAGATAATCATTCTCATAATGTAATAAGCTACAAATTAGATGTACATAATATTTAATAATGCTGGCAACAACAATGAGAATATCCTTACAGCAATGCTATGGGCTGAATAAAGCTGGCTATCTGATCCAAAACAATTTATGATTTATCAAGGAGAAAGAATGTTTCTTTAAGACAAAACCCATGTTGTGGGTAATTTTTAAAAGACTCTAATTGAAAAAGAAAAATATTGCCTTTAAAAAGTTAGCAAAACCTCTGCTAATTAAAGATGGTTCTTTAAATTTGAAAATCTCCATTAGAGAAACAATAGAGTGTCATGTCCAGTTGACACTGAAATGATTGAAAATCTATGTCCTTCTCAGTGACATTTACCTTTAATAACTTGCCTTTGTTATAGCAACAATGTGAAGTAGCAAATGTGTATCTGTATAAACCTAGAATGCTGAAAGCAAGAAATATTAACATTACCTAAATCTGTGGTGCTAACATTTCAGAATAGGTAAAAATGTGAATGTAGTAGTAAACTATTCCATAACTGCATGTCTACATTCTTCTCTGTCATTTCGGTTAGTATTTGTTTAGCTCACATGCCTTTTAAATTCATATACTGTTCAAACTTATATATTGTTTAAGCTTGTATCCTGATTAAAATTTATAGTATCCAACTGTACTGTAAATGGCATAAGACAAGCTAACTTTTATACAAAACTTATATTTCTAAATGTGTTCAATTTAAACATCCTTATATTTACACATCAGAATGCATTATGCCAACACAAGTGACTTTCTGCAAATATATAATTTTTTATATTATAAATTTATTCATTAAACATATGAGCAAAATATTCTTTAAAGTTTCTTATAGGTTATATAGTATTAGCCCCAGATTTGCATAAATTCTGATTATTATAATATTCAAATTATAATAAAACTTTTAAAAAAATTTCACTGAGAGACACTTTATACTCCTTAGTTGTGGTGGTTAATACATTCCTCACCTGAATAGAAACACTCATTCTCTAGTCTCACCGTCTCCTCTTAAAAATTACTTATTTTCTAAAATTCAGTGTTTAAGACATCATAATGGGACCTAACTGAAAATTTTCCAATTTAGCTATCACCAAATTTCACTTCTCATTTTCGTGTTTACAGTAGATGTGATAGAGTACCAATTTATTTCTAAATGAGTGTTTTCCAAAAAGGGACATTACAGGGCTTTAGTATATTGGAATCATTTATAAAATGAAAAAAATATATGTATATATATATATAAATATGATGTTTTTCTTGTAACAGTACAGCCACAGCTGACGAGATAAAGTAAGTTCTGAAAGAAGCAGAACTTGGGAGCCTCTGTCTGCTCCTTACTTTATTCTTCTGACATCAGGCTTACTTGTGCCACTCTAACACTGATAGTTTATGCTAACTCTAATCACTAGAAGTTAATAAATTGTATTTTGTATACTTTATCCATCAAGCTGTCTCTTTTGGAAAATAATACTGTAGTCTATAGTTGAACTGGTGCTTAATTAAAGTAAAATTTTGATATACAAGCATTTATATGTAGTACAAATCAAATTATTTATGTTCCAATTACCGTAATTGCTGAAGTCCACTCTTCTCATTCAGTCAGCCCTGCACTGTCTTCATCAGATTCAGATGTTGCCAGAAGTCCAGCCTAACTCAGAGGTTGTTTCATCATTAAAATCATGTTTTGTTAAGGAAAACTCCAAATCCTTTCGAAAAATACAATCTCCCTGAGATACATAGTGGGAAAACAATGTGTTTGGAGACAGAAAGCATTGGTTTGAATCCCAGTTTGACCTTGTCTGTGGTCAAAATGATAAAGGCATTTATTTCGGGTAAAGAGCTTTCCTTTAGATGAAGCATCATAGCAATAGCCAACAGTCTGGCTTTTAGTCTGCTGGGATCCCTCAAGACAATTCCCACCCACCATTCCCCTTATCTCTCCATCACTATGATGTCCTGGTATCCCTGGATTCATATTTCTATATGAGTGAACTGCAGAAAACAATAGCATCTCCTTTAGGATTTAGAGTGTATGTATTTAAGATTATAGAAATATAACCTTTATGAATGCAAATATGAGTGTTCTTTCACGAATATGATACAACAAAAGACAAACATGTCAATGTTCTTTTTCCCTTGCTATCTCTGTTTTCCATAAATAGATAACACACTCATGAATACATGCACATATATACATATACATGCATGCATGCATACTATATGAGTATGCACACTTCCATACATGTGTATTTAGTCTATGAAACAACAACAGGCCTCAGGGAGGCTTGAGAGCAATACTGAGGTACTTTACAGTATAATTTTGAAAAGCGTTCTAAGAACTTAAGAAAGAAATTAAAGATGAGAAAAAAGATTACTTGAACATCCTAAAAGAAGAGAAAAGTTATGGAAATTCTCTAAGAGACAGAAGTGATGGGAATTAAATATATTTTCTCAGAGACATCCATCCTTCACCAGTCAGGTGATGCATCTTTACAGTGAGACTTCAATACTTCAAAGTATTGTTTTTAATTCCTTTCAAATGAATACTTCAATCATAACCCTGTTTTGTTTGCCACGATCTCAACTCTCAGTGATTTTGCCTTGACTCCACACACAGACACACAACTGCAAGCACAGAGAGGAACAATCTTTTCCTCCTCAGAATGTCTGAGAACAGGGAGATTTTAGTAAATAAGAGAAGTAATAAATCGAGTGGCTGTTAGCAGCTGAAAACATCTTAGCAGAAAGTCCTAACAATTTTGCCTCTAAGATAGAAAGCAATTTGCTTTCATTAGTGCTAAAGAGATTCAGTATTAGTGTCAGAACCATTTCATCAAACTATCCCAATGGTGTTCTTAAGCTAGAATAGTACATTTAAAGGTTTAGAAATACAATTTTATGTTATTTTTTCTCTTTAGATACTTTGTAGTCTGAGGGAAATTGTATAATAATGAAATACAGCTCTTGAAGCTGAATTCATAGTAAAATAAATAAATATGATCAACGTTTATTCGTTTGTTCACATAGCAACTACTTCTCAGAATTCCTCTGTGCCATGCCTTCTTCTAGGTAGTACGGAACAAACTTAAGAAAGTCACATTTTTGGCTTCAGGAGGTTCATAATTTAATATCAGAGGCAGATATAAAAAGAGTTAATGATACATAATGAGGAGATAACCAACATTAGTACATGCATATGTAGTTTATGATAAAATATTTTCTAATACAAGAGGTATGTGCTTGAATGTTATAAAGAATCGTGAAGAACATGCTGCCTGTGATGTACCCAGGATGCCGAGTTTCGGCAGGTGAGTCCTGCACTTACAGGCAACAGAACGATTTTATACGTCAAAACAAAATACCCCTGTATTAATGATGAAGCATGGTAGTACGCCCTATTTGTTGTGTACTGTATGCTTTCCCTTTTTTCCTAAAAAGTCCTTTTAATATATGTAGTCCAACTTCCTCTGCCTCACTGAGTTTGGTACGAACTCTAGAATCACAATTCTTTTTCAGTTCCTTCCTTGCTCCCTGAGTTTGTTTTGTGTTTCTCTGACCTAGATGCATCACCAGCACTTACTTAATTTGCTATAATACTAACTGTAGAACTTAAGTTCAGTAAATTCACTCCCCATGTAAGGCGGATTTGCTGTGTGTTCTCAAAGATAGTGCTCCTTAGCTTTCACTTTTGGCCCCTATCACATTTATTGGGTGGAAGAATCCTTCCTACCCTTGACCTGGAATCCTTGAGAAGCAGTACCAAGACGGCGTTTGCTCTTCTGTACCTTATGTCTGATCTGGAAACTAGAACATTTTATACATAACTAAGACATACTATACAAAATAAAAAATCTAATATAAAACAGTACATTTACATAAATATCACCTACAAAATGTTAAATATGTAAGAAATTGCTTGCTAACTATCTGGCAGGCATTTTATAGTTAAATGTACCCACAAAGCACTAATTTATTCAGGAGAGTAAATGTCTAATAAAGGGATTATATTCTGTTGACCCATACCATTTATTATGACCCAGGAGATATAAATAAATGTGTCATCTCCTATTTCTTGAATTGTTTCTTAAGGACAGCTTAAAACATCTCTGGGTAGTAACCTTACATAGGTTTATTTTTCTCACATTTTCCTTTACAGATTATATATATATACATATATATATATATATATATATATATATATATATATATATATATATACACACATACATACATACATGAAGTGAGAATAAGGATAGAAGTAATGTATCAGAATGGAGCAATAGAAAGATATAAAGCCTCCATGTCTCTAGCCTCCATGTCTCTAAAGGTCTTGAAGGCCTTTTACCAGACCTGTCAATCTACTTTTGCTGTTATTTATATGAGAAAAAAATCGCACCGTTCTATTAAAAATTAATCTAGCTTCAAGACATTGTAAGTGAAAAAAAATGAAAATGAACGGTGAGAAGCCAGACAATCGGTATGTGCAGAAGGAAACAGTGATATAATGGTGCAGAAGAACAACAAGGGGTGTGCTGGCTATAAGAGCTATTGTGAAAATTTTATCAATAGCATAATGTGATGATGTGATTTACAGAATTCACATGATGAGTGGAAGGAATGTTTATTTTTCTGTTATTGTTATTGTTTGATAGATATTAGTGTGTAAGGACGCATGCTTTTTAGAAGAGTATAAAATTTTTTATTTTATAGAAGCTGAAATTAAGAACAATCCTGGACTGACAGATAGAAATATTGAGTATTTACATGTGGAATGGTAGATATAATAATTTTGGAAACAAATATGGGAAATCTTAGTTCCTATAAATACGTGGTGCCTGTGAACCGCATTGCATACCCTGTGCTTTACTCAGTTCTCTCTTTACTATGGTGCATTTCACCAAGCAGAAAATTAACCATTTTAAAGTGAGCAGTTCAGTGGCATTTAGGGGCCTCGCAGTATGGTGACACCATCATTATCTGATTCCAAATCATTCTCATCAACTAGAATAAAATCCCATGGCCACAAGGCTGTCACTTCCGATTTTCCCTTCCTTTAACTCCTGAGCATCGCCAATCTCCCTCTGTCCCTATAGATTTATCTTTTCTTTTTCCATTTATGCAAATGGAAGGATAGAATTTTCTCCAAGACTAATGTTTTAGAAGTATACCCACACTATATTATATATCTACAACTTATCCCTTTTTATGACTGAATATTTATTCATTCTTTAATGTTACTTCTTGGTTTGTATGAATAATAATGTGAAGTTTTCCTTAAATGATTTTATTTGTATTTCTCCCTTACCTACCAAGTTCTCACTGGCTCTAAATAAATCATGATCATCTCCTACTTCAATGCCTTTACCTATGCTATTCCAATTACCTACGTTCCCTTCCTCTTACACCCCCCAAGTAATTTAAGCAATCATATTGTTTTATATAGACATTCTCAATCTGTCTTAGCCACTTGATGTTCAGACCTCAGACAAATGTCCTATAATAACATTTCTACCAACCCAAAGATATTTCCTGTGGATTGAAAACTTCTTCAGGAGAAATCATACAATTTATTTCTATATCATCCTACAAGCCATCCAGAAACACTTTTGTGACTGTGCCCAAAATATAATTTACAGACTTTTCAGAACATTAAAGTACCATTCCCATTTATAAAGTGGTTACCAATATATTGTATTCATTTAATGTAGGGCCAGGAAGATAGGCAGGATAGATAGTAATATTCCTGTATTATTATTAGGTTTTCAGATTTAAATTCTTACTCGAAGACTCACTTTCTGATAGTAATTGCCAGGGTTAAGGTTGAAACCCGAGCTTGCACTTATACAGTGGACATGACTTTCTCTTTTAAAACTAGATTTACTTTGAAGCCTTTGGCTTAAATGCTACAAACTCAATTAAATTGAGATCTGGGGGACTTGGCTAGGGAAAAGATGTTCATGAGGGGAGTGGAAAATTACTGCTTGCTCTCAATTTCATAGGACCATAAAACAGCTTCAGGGATTTCTATTATTTTATTGATGGACTCCTTAAATTGCTTTTTACTTATCTCTATTCCTATTCACAAAAATCCCCGAAGATCCCATGGTTTGATTTCATACCTCCTTACCTCATGGGAAAGTGTGACCTTCACATGCCCTCACCATGCTAAAGGATGAATATAACTTACCAGTCCCTTGTTGCTTTTCTTCCTGATATGGCACTATACCATTTTAATGTTTGGCACTTTTGAACTGAATGTGACCTCAACAGTTGAGAAAGGGTTTTTGTTCAGTAGCTCATAGACTTATTTTGAGTGTCTGCTATAATACGCATGCTTTTAGTTCCCTCTAACAAGGCTTCCACCAACATTTACTTAACTATTGTTGTTCTTGAATCACCCTACCTCCTCAATCTCATTTGTCTTTTACTAAATATAAGCATGGATGGGAGGGAATAATGGTAGATGATAGGAGGCTTCTTATCCTTAATATATATTCTACACAATAAATTTAAGGCATCAGCTCATTCCATAATTCTAAAAGGACAAGTATTTGAAACCAGAAATATAGGAGAAAATATTTCTGTCTGTACTCATACTGAGGAATTTCTTCCCAGGTGCAATGAGACAAAATTCCTAAAAGACAAAGATTAGGATAGAGGAGTATCGCATTTGCACTAATAGTATTTAGAAAATGAAAACTAGCACCAATTAATAGAAATGAGCATTCAACCTGATCTGAGATTGAGCATCATGTTCCCATTTTTCCTTTGTTAAATAGCAAATGTCCCTACATATGTAAAGATTTCTGTACTTTCTGTGCTGATTGGGATGGCTAGTATTGTATACTTAACATGATCTAGAACACGCAAGGTGACACTCTCTGGGCATATTTATGAGAAAAATTCTAAAATGAGTTAACTAAGGTAGGATGACCTACACTGATTATGGATGGCACCATTCTATGGACTGAGTTCCAGACTGGATGAAGAAGATAACAGCAAACTGAGCATCAGCACTGTTATATCTCTGCTTCCTGACTGTGACCAGCTTTCTTGTGTTTATACTGCTGAGTTTCCTGCCTGATGGACTATGAGCCAAAAGAAATTCTTCTTCCTTAAGTTACTTCTATCACATATATATTTCTTTTTTCAAACAGAGAGACTCATCAGTGTCTATCCTTCTTAAAATTAAATTTTATGCCATGCGGTGGTGTTGCATGCCTTTAATTCCAGCACTCAGGAGGCAGAGGCCAGTCGATCTCTGAGTTCAAGGCCAGCCTGGTCTACAGAGTGAGTTGCAAGACAGACAGAGTTATAGCAGAGAAACCCTGTCTTGAAAAAAAACAATAAAAAAAAGAAAAAAAATTAGATTTGATCATTTAGTTGCTTAGTTGGGGGCCTGATGTAAGTTACATGGATCAGATTCAGGTTTCATGCCTGATGGCACGTACCTAGTCAATACTTGTTCTAATTTATGAATACTGTACATATTTCCATTTTAAAGTCATTGATAGTTTTCAACATAGTTAAATTATTTTATTCTGGTATATATAGAGATGTATTTAACTTTGGATTTTATGCAAATAGTATGTGATTAATTTTTGATCATTTATATAAGATGGACCAATTTCTCATCCCTAAAGTTTTTCAGAAAATGCCAAAAGCCAATATTTACTTAAACATGTTAACTTTCCATTAACAAAATGCATAGCTCAACAATGTTATTTGGGAATTCTACTAAAATCTTAAAAATGAAATTATATTATCTAGCTATGACAGGCCAGGCATGTAAGAAAGCAGCTTCAGAATCTGGGGCAAAAGAATGTAAGATCACAGTGACCCTGGGCAAGTCAGTTAAATACTGCTTTAAAATAAAGTGCCAAAAGGACAGGAGATGTTATCTCTGTGCAGTGTTCGCTAAGCATGAGTGAAGCCTTGGTTCCATCCCTATAACACTAACGCGTAAAATAAAGAAATTATGCTGTTTATTTACAGTCACTGTCAGAAAGTAGAAGCAGAGCTATATATGCCAAATATAATGCTGCACATATATGATATGCTAGTATCATACACATACATATATAAAATTTGTCAATATGTATGCATATATACATCTATACATATATATATATATATATATATATATATATATATATATATATATGTTTTCAAGATAAATTTGTATTTTTCTGGAATATATGACAATTATCTTTTTAATTAAGCTTTATGATTTATCTTTATTCCTAGATATAATACAAAGTTTAAGAGGATTTTTTTTCCTGCATTAGAATCTCTGAATAAAACATTGTACTGACCCCCCCCAAATAAACAAAAACCATTAGACAGTATAACACATTAAAGACAAATAATATTAACTGTTCTATCATATGACTTGTGAACATTGTGTTCTTTGTTTACATACCATTTCTTCATGCCAATATCACTTAACTTGAATTTCCAATACTGATTAAATCCTACTGGATTTCAGTGGCATGTTAGTTTATTACGGTTGCTGAGATAAAATACCCAGATGAAGGAGACTTAAGGAAGGAAAATTTTATCTTGACTCACAGATTTAGGGTGTACTCCAACATAGTGGGAAAGTTACCATGGCAGGAGCATGAGATAGCCATATTGCACAGGCAGTGAGGAAGAAAGCAAAGATGAGTGCTTATGCTTAGCTACCTTTCTCCTCTCCGTTCAGTCCCAGATTCCATCCAAGGCAATATTGTGGACTCTTTAGTAAATAAGCTCTCCAACACCAATAAAAGTGGAAGAAAGGAGATGTATTCATTAGTGGACCAAATAGTCTCAACAGTGGTGTTTCCACCTCTGTTAATCTAATCAAAATACTTTTTCACAAACATGCCCAGAGGCTTATCTCTTAGGTGATTCTTGTTCCTGTTATGTTGATAAATATTATTAACCACAAGAAGTAGTATGGTTTAAATGCATCAGTAAAGCCAATTGCACTCAATTTGTGTGTGTATAATCACACAGAATATATGTCACAGCTCATACAATTAGCAAGGCTCTTAACAGACTAAGTGAATTGATAAAACAATCTTATCAGTGTCATGCAAGTTTCAGTTCTGCCCAATAAAGTTGGAAAATAAAGAAAAATATGTGCACCTGATGAGGCATATCTTAAACTATTGTTGCTAAGTTTTTCCTGATCATTTATTTAATTAATGACATTTAGCTTTTTTAAAGTATCCAATGTACATTGTGCAAAATATAATAAAGTGAAGCATATTCTTATGTAGATGCTCACATCCACACACATTCTTTCCCATAAACACATACACACTCACTCATACAGTAACTCATATACACACATTCATTGCTTTATACTGACACTCAAACACCATTTTTCGCTATTTACACACACACAGACACAAACAGTAACTTATACACACACATTTGTTGCTTTATACTGACACTCAAACACAAATTTACTGCTATTAGACAGACACATTCACTCCCACAAGAAGATACACACACATATACACTCTCTCTCTCTCTCTCTCTCTCTCTCTCTCTCTCTCTCTCTCTCACACACACACACACACACACACACACACACATTCATCACATAGAGATGCTCATCCACACTCATTTATTCTTACACATGGACATTCACATAAACACATTCATCATTATATAGGGACACTCATACTCACTCATTCTCACACCACACACACACACACGCACACACACACACACGCACACACACACACACACATTCATTCTCAAATAAGGACACTCACTTATACACACATTCTGTTCTATACACAGACACTAACACATACATGCACAGCCAGAGTTTATAAATATTGGATGCTGGATTGTATGATAAAATACAAAAACACAAGGAGAAAATTTATTACTTTGAGAAATTAGCATTTTCAACTACTTTTAAATTATATTTGGTTTATCAAATCTAAAAGTACATTCACAGTGGTTCTTATCTATGCTTTATATTACTTGCTGTTAAGCAAAAGCATATATTATTAAAACAAATACTAAATAATCATATAAGAACGGTAGTTAGAAAGAGTTATAATAAAATAATGAATATGAAAATAAAATCCTATTCTTTATTCTTATCATATCATTACATAATTCTTAATTAATTACACCCTTTTTAAATCAGTTGACTCATAAAGGCATTTATACAAGTCAATCTAATTATATTTAATAATATTTTCTATACTAAGCTAATAGAATTATAAAATGATATTTAATTTGTTACGTTTTGCAATAAAAAGATAAAATACCTTTGAAAAAAGTGTATAGAATTATTGTCATTATGATTGTTTTACTATGCATAAATATCAAGGAAGCACTATTTAAATCAAATATGCATGTAAATAAGATAGCCTAACTTTTTTCTTGTAATAGATAATATATAGCTTTACATATTTATAGAGACACACAAAAGTTTCCATAGTGAATATTTATATGTAGCAAAATGATGTTAAGACTGTGAGTCCTTCTTCCTTTAACAGGGTTTCAAATCAAGTTCATGATGTGCATACCATTTTGACTGGCAAAATACAGTTTTTAATTGACTTCATAAAATTCCTCCTAGAGCTATAATTAATACTAAAATGAATGTAAAATCATGGTCACTTATCAGTCTAAAAATCCATAAAAGCAGCATTATTGCTTGTGTCATTACTATTATAACAACACAATTTAATGTTGTCTCTTAAGGCCTACATGGACAATTTGGGCATTTTTTAGCATCTAAAAGTCTGATAATACTTTTATCCAATAATATTTTCAAGGTCACTTCGACCTGGCTTGTGGACTAATATGAAATGCTAAACAAAATTAGACCTGTACTTCAAATAAGCTATTTTAGAGTAAGTACATTGCAGTAGCCAGGATTTGCTGTTTGGGATCATTAGTTGATAAAATAATTTAAAATTTTTATTTTATAGAGCAACTCTAATGGGTTGACTAGAATTATTCATTTATCTTAAAAATAAAAAGAATGATGCATAAAGATAAAATCAATTCAATACAGTGTGCTTTATATCACATATGTACAATTTGATGGCAGTTGGTTAAAAGAGAATGTCATATGTAAAATTTAAGCTAAAGTTTGAATTTTACCATGTACAATTTAATGGTGAACCAACAGGTCGATAATTTGTGAAAATTAAAGGTGAGACTGGTTAATTTTCTCTATTAGTTCTACTGAGTTGAAAAAAGAATCTTTACAAATACAGAGTTCATTTTGCTACAGAATACTGTTTATATAGAACAAAGAAGATTTCTTTTGAATAGCAGTGAAGGGACAGATACTGATTAAGACACAAGCTGCATTCTGGGCAAAGCACATCACATACTCTCCTGAACTCAGTTATTTTGGTTGAATGGAGGGTAGCATAGCACAGAGGCTTTCATCCCTTCCTTGAGATAGAGTATTGACAGAAATTATGTTCTAGGTATTGACCTAAGCACATGGCTGAAAAGAATAAGCAAAATATATTGGCCTCCTTCATTCCCAAAACTTTATACAAACATTCAAGTTAAAAAAGTGAAACATACTAGTGCTACTGTTAAATTTTGTCTACCTAAAATAATTGCTTATGATCTTATCTCCAGTGCCTAGGGATGTTACCATAAGTAGAGTATCTATACACAGCTAGTCTAGTTAAATGAGATTATTAAGGGAGTCCTAAATTTGTAATTAATTGTTGTAATGAATGTCCTAATGAAAGAGTGAAATTTGTATGTAGACAGGTACTAAAAGATAGCATGCCATTACCAATACCAGAAAAGGCTGTATAATAGCTCCGTGCATGCCAGATTCAGAGAAAAACAAAACAAAACCAAAAACGCCTATTCAATTCCTGGTCATAGTCCTGTAGCCCTGAAGCATTATAGCCTCTTTACAATCTAGTCTTAAATCTAGAACTGGAAGGCTTCAGCATTAGCCCAATCTAGAACATACAATCTAATCAACCTCTAAGACTTACTGCTGACTGAGCCACTCTGACAAGCTACTTCTGAACTCTGAGTCTTCTGGTTCAACTCACTCACTGCTCTGGCTCAAACTCTTCTCCAAGTTGACTGGTTCAAACTGATCTTCTGAGCTGGTTATTGTGTCTGACCAAACTCTTCTGACTCTGGCAGACTCTGACTGATTCTCTGACTGATTCAGACTGAACTGCTTTACTTGGCTTCAAACTGATTCACTCTTCCTTTCTGATATTGACTTCTTCTACAGAACTGCCTCTGTGTCTCTTCCAGAGATACTTTCTGAATGCTTCTGAGTCTCTGTGAACTTTTGCTGCCTCATATTGCCTCAGTCAGCTTCTTTGCTTCTCTACCTTATTCCCATACTGCCTCAGTCTGACTGGTTCATTCTCTGTGTCTTGTCCTCTTACTGATTGACTCTCTGAACTGAGAAACCCTGTTTTTCTATAGTGAGAGCTGAATGAGTCCTTACTCTGAATCACTCTGCCAACTTTTGATCTTATTCATCACTTTGCTTGCCCTTTACACTGACTTATTTTCAATGTCGCTTCATATCTGATACTGACTCCTGAGAGCTGCTTCCTGTGTCCCAAACGCTGGGATTAAAGGTGTTAACTACCATTGCTTTCTAAATACTGGGATTAAAGGTATGTACTACATTCTTTCTTCATTCCATCAGGACCACACAAGCCTCTGAATGTGATCCCTCCATATAGACCCCTGAATGTGATCTCTTCATATAGACCCATGGGTGTGATTCCCTTTATATAGACCCTTAAATTTGATCCCTTCCTAACTATCACACAGGCCTTTCAATGTGATCCTTTTCCAGAGCAACCATATTGCTGGATTAAATAAGTAAATATTCCTCCATACTCTCCCACGGAGTTCCCAGAAAGTTCAACAACATGGCCCTGAGGACCACAGGCTTTTGACTCTGGCCTTCAGACTGTGATTTAGTGAACTAACTTGGAGTACTTTGCTATACTTGGTTCAGAACCTAATGGAGTTCTACAGGACACAACACACTACCACAGCTGTTGAGATAACATTGTAGTAAGTACACATGGCATTTCCACAGAGTACTACACATGCTATGCCCCAAAGCCAACCTTAATACATTTAAGAATTTTGTAATGATAAAAAGTTTCATCATATAGGTAGAAATCAAATGATTAATTCTTAATCAAGTACATAAGACAATTCACTAAGAAAATCAGAAAATGCATATACATAAATGAAATTAAGAATATCAACATATATGGGATGAATGAACTCCAGCAGAAAAGGAGATCCCCATATTAAAAGAAAAAAGAATAGTCATATGAGTCAAACTTAAACTTCACCATTGGGGCATTTGAAAAAAAAGAGACAATTGAAATAAAGCAAGCAAAAGTAATAAAAAATAAAGTTTGTTATGAAATTAATTAAAAACACATACAAATAAGACAAAGAAAAATTAGCAAAACCAAGAATTATTTCTTTGAAAGCATCAATCAAATTGACAAAAGTTGCTTAGAATTTTAGAGATAGAAAAACAAGAGAAGAGATGGGTAACTATTAAAATGACTAAAACCAGAGATAGATTAAGAAATATTATCTTAACCATATAGAAATTTAAAAGACTATACAATAATCTGTGAACTGCACTATGCCAAATCGTTTATAAAATCCAAACCAAAAGGGGTTTCCAGTGACTACTACTGAATTTATATTTCATATAATCTGTATTTCATCCATTCTATCTTAACTATGGTGTTTGTTTCTTAAACATTATTTTAGTACCAAGAAATTTTATGACTCAACATCACACTTATTTAAGTCCCAACTAAATATGCATTTTATATGTATTTTTAGACACATGTATATATGCTATTGGTTGTTTCTGGTTCTCAGGATCTTCCAGAAATGAATGTTTTCAAAGAAATGAATATTCTGAAATGTACAGCTCTAAAACTGCATTTCTTCAAAGCAATAGCCTTTCTTTGGAAATGATCTTACAGAGCTAGTCATAAACAAAATTCTATAATATGTTTTACATAATAGATAGCATAAAAGTACACTAAATTCTCTGTCAGCTTGAATATGTAACCAATTTTCTCTATACTTTTATTCATTTGTCTAAAACCTTAGAACATACTTCTCCCTATCTTCTAATAATATCCAAAGACAATACAGACTTCCATTCTATTTAGATTAAGTGCTTGTGTCATGTTGTAAACAGCTAGACCATAGGTATCTGCTCCAGAAAACCATAGAAAAACTGAATAAAAGTAATGATTATGTGGGCACTTTTCTTTTCTTTACCTTTTCTCTACTTTTTAATTATTTCTTCCCCACTTATGATAGTGTGCACCCTCGTAGGATACTTTGAAATACAGAAATTTACAACACATATATCTCAGTTCCTTTCCATTCTTCCCCTTTGGATCCCACACAGATGTTCATACCCAGCATATATATTTGTAATTAGAAACAATCTTCTATTCATTAATTCTTATATGCTAATATAAATAAAGGAATGGGAAAGCATCCCATCCCAAATATCCACAATATTATAACTTGTGTCTTGATATAAGTACATCTCAAGCACAGATCAGGCTGAGGATGTAGGTCTGTGTTGATAGCCAGTGTCATCTTGTGTTCCAGGATGCTTATCCTCTGTGCTTCCTGTTGCAATCTCAGAATTGATTCAAATCTTTAATGCTGTTGATGAAAGGAATGGGCCTCCTCCCATTGATTTAGCTCTTTATCTGAAGAATGAGGCCTAATTCTTATAAGCTAATTAGTTCCATTTTGTCTGGGAGGGAGCAAAGACTGGGATACTATTAAGTCAATTATGTTTGATTTATCCTTTGGAACCACAGTTAATCCTATGTTTAAGTCACACCTGCTATCTGCCTATCTTCTTTTTAAATCCTAACTGCCTAGGCCTCACCCTGCTGTGAATGCTAAGAGGACTTTTCACGGATCCTACCGTGCATTTCTTTTTTTCCAGGCTTCCTATTGCGATGACACTCATAACATCTTTTAAAACTATCTAGCTTTAAAACACCATTTTATATATTTGAACATGAAAATGTTAGATAAATATTTTGTATGTACTTAGGGATCTCTAAAATATAATAACTCATATAATTGAATCTTCTATGCCAGTAGTTTTGAGGCCTGCCATGTTCTTTATTGGAGATGTGAATCGCCTTACTATTTCCTTAAAAATCTTGCTGTCCTGTGTTCTGTGTTCAATGAGGTTTCAGAGAAGGTCTAGAAAGGTAGTTTCAGTGATAAAGGCCTATGTCAATCTCTTCTGTAGGAAACAGCAAAAACACAACACTAGAGGCCTCAAGTCCATTGCAGTTAAAACTCCCCTCAAAGTTCATTTACATAGCAAACAGTAATAAAGATCTCTCACAGAAACAGATTAAATATTCATCAGACTAGTAATATATGAACTTCTCCACAACTGATATATATATATATATATAATTTTTAAATGACATTTAGCCCCAATGAATAAAGTTTGTGATTTCAACGACATTATTGTCCAGTTTGCTTTCTGTTACTGTGACAAACATGACCAAAAGCAATTTGATTAGAAAAGAGGTTATTTGGCTCATAGATTACAGTACATTTATTAAGGGAAACCAAGGTAAGAAATGAAGCAGGAACCTAGAGGCAGAAACTGGAGCAGAGACCATAGAGGAATGCTGGTTACTGGCTTACTTTCCATGGTGTAAACATCTTTCTTTCTTCTACAACCCAGGAGCATAGGAATGTCTTTCCCTTATCAAACATTTATCATGATAAGGGTAACTATTCCCAGATGACCCGATTTTGTGTAAAGTGCTAAATACTAACCTATATCTTGGTCCTTAGCTTTACTTTTGAAGTAGACATAAATAGTCCAAATTATGTTGGGGAAATACTAGTATCAGGCTATGCAGATTTAAAGATTTTTTTAAATTCTTTGTCTAGAACCACTCATAGATTGGGCACATCAGTTATCTGTAAAGTTTTATTTCTAGGATATGTGCTTTCTGCAATTATTGTTTTTTACTTTCTTTTTAGTTAGACTCTCAGATGGATTTATACATTTTTACCAGTATCAGTGAGGATGTTCATGTTGAATTGAAAGTCAAGCAAAATAGTATTAATTAGTTGATTTTATTTGCTTATGTATTCATTTGTTTATGATTTATGTATGTGTGTGCCTCTGTGTGTGTGTGTGTGTGTGTGTGTGTGTGTGTGTGTATGTATTCATGCATTTGTGTGTCTATACAGTCTCATATAAGCTCAAGCCAGACCAAATCCCTGTATGTATAATAGAGGGTAACATGAATTCCCTCCCCTACCCAAGAAGATATTAGCAATTGATAGCTACTAGGAGAAGAAGAGCCAGTATTCTTTAAAACTATTGCCCTTTGAAAATCAACCGTGCTCTATTGGGAGATCACATATTCAAGAATACATGGGCAGAACAAATTGGACTAGATGACAAAAACAAAACAAACAAAAGAAGAAAAAAGAAAAGAGGGGGAAAAGAGAGGGAAAGTCAGGTAGGTTAGGAAAGGGTAGAACTGGGAGGAATTGAGGGAGATAGTGAATATGATCAAAAAACATTGTATGAAATTCTCAAAGAAATCATATTTTTTAAGAAGTTAAGTACAGTGGAGTGGATTCATAAGGCAGGGAAAGCATCCTATACTTGTGGAGGTTTAAGTGGGATATCCCCAATATTCTGAGGTATCAGAGTACTTGATTCCTAATTGGTGACAATGTTTGCGTAGGATTTTGGAAATAGGCTTTGGGATTTCAAAGGTCATGTTACTTGAGATTGGCTTTGGGGGTTTCAAAAAGCCAAGTTACTTGAGGTAGGGGTTTCAAAAGCCATTCACCATTTCCAGTGTGCTCTCTGCTTCCTGATTGATGCTACAGCCACCATGCCTAATATTTGGCTGCCAGGCTTCTCTGCAGTGAAGGTGATGGAATCTTTCCTCTCTGAAACTGCAAACTTGCTGTAGATTATTTCTTCTATAAGTTGGTCATGGTGTTTTATGTCAGCTAAAGAAACCTAGCTAAGACAATATTGATAGGCATATGTCATCATAGAAATGTTTAAACAAGAATTAATTGTAATATACATTGATGACTGTGACGGCTGTTCTTAGTTCTCAACTTGACTACATAGGGAATTAACTAAAAACTAAGTAGTTGCGTACTTCTGTGAGAGATTTTTCTTAATTAAATCAACTGAAGTTGGAAGATCCTCTTTTAATGCAGATCTTCTGAAATGGGAAGATACACCTTTAATCCAGATCTTTAGAGGAGGGAAGATCCACTTTAATCTGGACCACATTTTCTTCTGGCAGCACATATAAAGGACATGGAAGGACGAAGCTTGTTGTCTTTGCCTTCTTGCTCTTATACAATGTACTCACAAAAGCCTGGTAGTATTCTACAAAAATAAAAGAAAACAAAACAATGAATGTAAAATAAATACTAAAAGGTATTTAATATTCTTAAACAGTCAATGTAGTTTGAAATTCCAAAATGAATTGACACTGCCCAAACTCTCTGTCAACTATATTTATCTTCAGGAAGATCCTAAATATTCATATCCTTCCTCAAGGAGTGGGAGGAGAGAGAAGAGAGAGAATAACTGAGAGTAAATCTATTGGGAGAAGTGTCTCCTAAATTAGCAAATTTCATTGAATTTTCCAGAAGGATGAGTTTTTGCTTTAGGATTTTTCTTCGTTGTCACTTAAAATATAGTTGTTCCTCTATGTTCTTTCAGTTCCTTAACATAAATGCATTTTAAAGAATCTTCTTTTTTATATAAACTTTTTAAATGACAAATTATGGATCAGAAAATATACATTAATTCTTTTCCTGGCAACTGGTAATTGGAATAATTCTTTTTGGAATTTGAATGCTACTCTCCACTAGTCAGCATACTAACTACTGGGTCTCTTGTGTATTTTAAGATTAATTGCTTTTGATTTGAAATTCTAGATTGAAAAATAATGCAGAGATTTACGGTGTTTTCCAAAGAAACAGTTTGCAGTATGCAAAACAGGACGATGGATTTGAGGAAGACTCAAAATAGGGAGGCCCTTTAACCATTCCTTTACCATCTTTGTTCTTTGATAAACAGATGCTTTTTGTCTATTTAGGTCCTCATTCACTCAAAAATCATTAACTTATATTCCATTTCTAATTCTCATTCCATGATTTCAAAACTGTGAAGTTCAGAGAATCACAGTGTATGATATGTAGAATTGTTCTGTTTGTTTTTCAAATTATTCTCTTGACATTTGAACAATATTAACTGCTGAGTCATTTGATCATGAGTCATTCAGTCAGTCATTAAGGCATGATAACAATGTGCCATAAATAATTCTGCATTGCCTTTTGAAGAATGTCTGTGTACCCTGTTTGCAATAACATGGACACCATGTTCATGTTTTTGTATGGAAAGGTGTTGCCATTGGCTTCAGTGAATCTCCTAGAGTATAATTGCTCAGGTGTACCACGTCACACGCATGTTTAAAAGAAATAAGTAAAACTATAGGCTTCCAACTTGTAGACATAGACATAAGTATTGATTTTAATATTTATTTTTGTAGGTTCATGGCAGAGGACAGTTTATTCTTTGTTAATTAAATCCCTGCTCTTAGAGGGTTTCAGTTTCTGAACAATCTAATCTTAAGCCTGGACCTAGAATCAGCTTCTCCTTCTGAACTGATCTGCCTATGAGTTGACTGTACTCAAACTGCCTGACTGAACTAACTCTTCACTTCTCTCTCTGAGCTCTGTCTCTTGTCAGTTTCTCATCTGATTTTACCTCTATTCTCTCTGTGAACTCTGCCTCCACACTCTGCTGTTATTCTCTGCTTCTCTTCTCTGAACTCTTCCTTCTGAGTTGGGATTAAAGACAAGGTGTTATCATTGTCTTGAGTTGGAACTAAAGGGATGTGCTACCACTGCCTTCAGACATGAAGTCTTACGGGACTGATCTGACTAACATTCTTTCTGAATTTCATCTGGATCACAGATTACACAGGCCTCTAAATGTGATCCCTTCCTAGAGCAGCCATACTGCTGGATTAAGGATTAAGTGGTCCTCTTCATAACTCATTAAAACATCTACTAAATAAAAGGTGAATGATAGTAAGGAAAATTCTTGTTTTCTATACAATTAAGTAATTTGAATATGTTATGGTTGATTTTTAAGTCAACTTGCCACAAACTAGAAAGAATCCCCTGAGTGGGGACCTTGACTGTAGAACTTGGTTGATTGTCTTTATTGATTCTGGAAGACTAATTGTGAGCTGCAAATTCAGGTAGTAGTCCAGATAAGAAGTAAGTGACAGAAGGAAGATTACTTGACTTTTGCTTTCTTCCTTCTTCCCATGGAATTGATTTACCCCCTTGCTGTACCTGATTCCTTTGCTGATATTAGAACTAGTGTCTTCTGGCTTCCATTGTGGTTTAAGAGCCAACCATTCTCAAGGAATCTTCCTGATTTTTCACACCAGATTGGACTGTGGAGCCACCCAGCTTTGAGATAAGTAACTACTGGGTTCTCATCATCTGATGTATGATTCAGCTGTACTATTTTAATGTAAACTTACCTGATAAAAACAAACACACACACACACACACACCCATACACATACCCTATAGGTTCTGTTCCTCTAACGTACTCTAGAGGAAATTTAAGAGCTAGGGAAATAAAAAATTACTATTGCTTCTCTCAGTGAACTTTAAATATTTTGACAATATATAATAAAATTAAATTCATATTCTATATACAAAAATTTGCTTGCTAGATAAATATACCAAAATGAATGAATGTAACTGTTCATCAAATAACATGTTCAATAATATTCCATTGTTTTGAAGCAAACACAAAAAGATCCAAAAAGAAAAACCTCTCAAAGTCCCATTAAGTTTAAAATCAATAAATAATTTATGTTTTGTGTGTACAGTAGACAATATACACCAATGATAATAAATGACCTTTATTATAGATCATTACAGAAATATTTCCTAAATGTAATTTTTGAATGCAGTAAGCCAGACAGAAAATAAATATAGAGCATGTATAATCAATTTATATACAATACAAAAGCATAAAAGCAGGTATAATTTGTTTATGCAGTTAGGAATCATGAGAGCAGTTATTATTGCATGAGAATGACTGAGAGTGAACAGAAAGAAAGTTGGCTTGTAATTTCCTGTAATTACTTTTAGTAATATGGAGCTCTGTCGTCTGTACATGACATAGCCATTCTTGTCTTGAATCAGAGAAGTTGTGACTGCCAGCACCAACCCATCATAAGATTGGGAATGCCTATATTCCTTGTGCAAGTGAGAGAACTTGGGACACGCATGAGCTTGTACCTATAGCTTCTGTGCCTTAAGAACTGGGGTATATGTCTTCTCAGCCTATTGCTGAGAATAGCTAAAGAACTGAGGCATACCTTAGTTGGGCCATTGCTTCAGTTTCTTATAATGTTAAAATCAAGGAGCTATCTAAGGATGGAATCATATCAAAACCTGCCTGAATAGGTTTACTTCTAAGCTCACATCTGTGGCTTTGCCTGAATTCAATTTGTTGAGAGTTGTGGGGTAAGAATCAAATATCACTCTGTCTGTTAATAAGAACCTCTCTGTTCCTTGTTATGTGGTTTTTCAGGATAGAGCCATGTTATTAAGCCTAAAAATCAAGAGTGAGGCTGTGACAGCAAAAGGGAAGTCATCATTCTTTGTAATCTAATCCTACAAATGGCATCCCTTCATCTTTGCCATTTACTGTTGCCATTGCTATTACAGATTACATAAAGCTATGAAAAGCATAATGCTGGGATCATTATGGACTGTCTTAGGGAACTTATCTCCAGACATCAATAAAAATCAACACCCAATGTCCAGCTCCATAGACATATTATCTATTAGTAATTATTCTTTAGTCAATTTTATAATCTTCATTGTGCTTATGCCAATACCACAATATCTTCATCACTATGATATAAATTAAGCCTTAGAATTAGGTAACAGAAGTCATATAAGAGTAGACTCAATGAATCTTTCGATCTGTCCCTGTTTCTGTCTCTCTGTCTTTCTGTCTCTCCCTCTCTCTCCATCTCTCTCTATCGCTTTCCTCATGGTATAACTATAACTATATTTTCACTCTCTTTAGAAATACCTAAGGAAAAGAGAGAATACCATTGCATCTAAAAATGTGTATGTGAGGAATTTATTATCATAAAGGTAAGTCCACACACTTACATAACTTTACTCATTCATTCCTCATTATCATTTTGTTTAAGTCTAGTTTTGCCTACGTATTTTTAAATTTTAGCCCAAGAATGTTGTTTTCCTACTGGTTTGTAAAAAGGTTTTTAAACACTACAATATCCATTTTGTCCTTTCTGATTCAGAGTAGTAGGAGCCTCATTCTGTACCTTAATTTTCTCACTTTATTAGTTATACAGTAATTTTTGTATATTCTTAGAACTTTCTATATAAATGATAACAGTATCATATAATAAATTATTCAATTACATGTATCAGTTAAAATTTTGACTATACACCATAGTACAGTGTTGAGCACAAGCACAGAGATGATGTTCTTTACTTCTGTTCTAAACACAGAAAATATTGAGACCTTCACCACAAAGTATGACTATTTTTGCAGGCTAGGAGAGAGTATACATGCTCAATTGTCTTAGCTAGTATTCTGTGACTGTGGTAAAATAACATGACCAAAATCAGCTTGAGGAGGAAAGGGTTTATTTTTCTCACAGTTCTATATAACAATCCACCATCTAAAGCAGTATGGGCAAGAACTCACATTGGGCAGGAGCCTGGAGGCAGGAGCTGTTGCAGAGGCAATGGATGGGTGTTGCTTACCGGCTTGCTCCACATGGTTTGTTCATCTTGTTTTCTTATAGAAACAGAACCACCCCAAATGAGCTAGGATCTCCTCCATCACTCACTAATTAAGAAAACATCCTATAGTGACATTTATGGAGGCATTTTCTAAATTGACGTTCCTTCCTTTCAGATAATTCTACCTGGTGTCAAGTTGACATTAAACTATCCAGCACACCCCTGTTTTCCTTTTACTTTATTTTCTTTTTGAGAATTTCATACAATAGTACTGTATTTCCACTCCTTCCTCTATCCCCTCTGACTCTTTCCATGTCCCTCCACTCTCTCTAAAATTCATGACCCTCCCTATTTTTTACTTATTATTGTTTCATAGCTATGTATGAGTCTTGTTTTCTTTGTTTATTGGAAGTTTTAATGAATAAATAATGAAGGGTCTAGTATTGAAATTATCAGTGGTTATGGCAGTAAAATGACAATAATGACACACCGATATGCCCAAAGATTGGTGCCTTGCTCAAACCATACCAGAGCAGGATGATTCCAAAGAAATAGCTTCGTATAGACATAACAGTACTGACATATATATGAATTCCCAGAGACTGTGGCAGCATGCACAAGACCTATACAGACTCAAGCCAGACCCCAGGTCCACTTTCCTTCTCAGTGTTAGGATCCTGTTTGGCTTGAACCTTATTCTCTCATGCAATACACCCTACCATTATTTCAATTTCCTCTACTATTCCCAGCTCCCCCCACTTCCGCTCTCCCTCAGATCCACTTCCCCTCTGTTTCCCTTCAGAAAAGAGCAGGCCTCCCAGGGATGTCAGCCAAATATGAAAAACCAAGATCCAAAAAGACAAGACAAAAGCCCTCACATTGAGGGCAGACAAGGCAACTTGATAGGAAGAAGAGTCCCAAGAGTAAGCAAAATAGAGCCTCAAAAGAATTTTACAAGTGTTTTTTTTTTTTTTTTTGGAAAATTTAAATCTATGTTCATTGAATTTTAGAATTTTGTTTTCTCTAATAATTATGTTTTTTAATATTACTGTAAATTCAGCTTCAGAAATTGAAATAAGATTTATTTCTTTGATTTTTATAGTTATGTATACTGCTCTAATATTCTTTAGTTATTTGATATTATACAATATATAACTCAGTTTTATATAGAATGATTTTTAATGAAAAAATGAAATTCTTTAAATAGAGAATGAATAATTTGTTATCTATTCTAAAATTATTTCGGTAATATATGACTTACAGAGATTATTTTTATCTATTTATCCTACCATGACACACAGCTGTACAGTTATTATTTGGTTTATATTTATTGTGAAATTTGTAATTATTCCCTGTAACCTGTTTAATATTTGTAAGTTTTAGGCCTGAACAACTCCATCTTGAAAAAAGAGACCTCCATCTTAGAAGGACCGTGAGTACCTGAACTCCAGATGAACCTCACCCCCACCCCAGTTCCTGGAAAAAATGTAAAAAGTCCCTGACCAAACACCAGAGAATCAGGGACCAGGGTGACTCATATATCCTGTGTCTGCCAGGGTGAATCATGTGTCCTTTATCCTTTAGATAAAGGCCTATAGATAAGGCCCCACCTGGCTTATGGGAAGGGCCCATAAGGGAACCGGACCCTGGCCATCAATCCCCTTGCGTCAACCCTGCATTAGCCACAGTCAGCCAATCCTGTACCAGCCTAGTTAGAAATTCCCTAACCCTGTTGTAACTGCAATAAAAACTTGCTTCAACCGATGTTCTGGGCTCTCACTCACGGCCCTTACTGTGTTGAGGCAGAGAGTTTGCCTAGAATCTAGACTCACTACAAATAAAGGCTCTTTGCTTTTGCAGAAATGGTTTCCTGGTGGTACTTGAGGAGAGGGATTTCAAACACTGGGCACAACATAAGTACTTTGATCTTATTTATTTAGCATTAATCAGTACAACTAAATCATCATTTTTATTAGCTTTTCAGGAAAGTAGGGTTCGGTTTCATTCCTCTTACTCCATTGTCTATCCATTTCCCCCTTCATTGATTTCCATTGTCATCTTTGAGTTATTTTTTATTATTTGTTTGCTTGCTTTGTTGTTTGTTTCTTATAAGCATTTCTCATTGGTTTTACTGTTTGGATTTGGATCTCTTTTTAAGGAATAACTTATCAATTTGAATACAATAGGGAATTTATGCATCCCATCATATTGTGACACTCTTATTTATCTGTAAAACTAGGCACTGTTTGCCTTCATTTGTGAAGTATTTTAATGACTATAAAATTCTGTATATATATATATATATATATTTTACTTCTCAGTATTCTCTCTCTCTTCATCTTTTATAACATTCAACAAAGTGTTAGTGTTTCAGCTTTGAAGTGGTTAAGGCCCTAATGGAAGTGTTACAGCTTTGAGGGAGAAGTTTAAGTTCTATAGCTCTGAAGGAGAAGTTTCCCCGTAGAAGCGTTACAACTCTGGGAACACAGATGTCATGGTGGCCTGGAGCCAAAGAAATACAAAGTCATACCTAAAATATATCTCACACAAGAAATTAGTTGAAAAAATAAACAAACAAAAAACAAAACCAGGAGATGGCTGCTCTGCTCCAGAAAGAAGCAACAAGGAACCCATAAGGAGGCAAGCCTTATATAGGATTTGGGGGGGAAGGAGTTTTCCAGGGTGAAATTTTCCAGGATGTGTGTTGAGGGGAATTTTAAGCTCAGAGATTGGTAGGTTTTTGGCTCATTGATTGATCAGTGATTGGTTGTATTTTCAAATCCCAGATGTGAAAATTAACTTTTCAGTGAGCTTGAACTCTTCACACTAGACAATGTCTTAGCATTAGTGTTCACTATTATTTTATCAACACTATTTTAATTATGAATTATTAATTTTATTGTTATTTAAATATTAATATTAATAAAATTGTGTTGGATTCTATTAATTTGGGTGTACATGTTTGCTTTTCCTCTTGTAATTACTTAGTTCCCATGTTTTAGTTCATAGATTTGATCAATGTCAGAAAAGACTGTCACTTTTTTTTCTGGAATATTCCTGCCCTCTATCTTTTGTCATTTTTAGGGACTCAAATTGCATATAGTTCACTTTTGTGGTTATATTTCATCACCCATCACCCTCGTTCCCTTCTTGCTTTCATTACTTACTTGCAGATGCCCGTCCTCTTATTGGGGGGATTTCTACTGCTATGTTTTTTTTTTCAGCCTGGTGTAATCTTCTGTTAATCACACCCCCATCATACACAGACAAAATAATTTCAGGTAGATTATTATTCATTTGTATGAGTGTATGTAAAGTATTTTTTTTACTTATGTTTATATTGATTTAGTACTTTTTAATTTTTTTGAGGCAGGGTATCACTATGTAGTCCTGGGTGGCCTACAACTCACTATGTAGATCAGGTTGACCTTGAACTCACTGAAATCTAGCTGTCTCAGCCTATCCAGTGCTGGGTTGACATTGTTTCTGTTACTTCTAGGTCTATGAATTTATGAATGTTTGCCTCTCAGTAAGTTACATTCTTCCATCTTAACATATGTTATTATAGTTGAGCAGGTATTGGCAGTTGTCGTGGGCTAAATTTTCTTGCCAAAATATGTTTTCTAAGCCTTGAGTGTACAGGTGTTATTTATAGGTAAGGTCTTTAGATACTATAGTTTAAATGAAGTCAAAGATTAGGGTTCTAATTAGGAATGATTGGTGCTCTTATGAGAACAGGGAAATAGATCAAATGTAGTCTGCTTCCTCCATACAGTGAAGAAAGACTAAGGACACAGCTTGAAGACAGTCTTCTTAAGGAGTCTGAACCAAAAAAGGGGGGCACTTAACATGAATTTAATTTGCTGTTATCTTAATTTTGATCTTGGAATTCAAAAATGGTGAAAAAATGAATGTTGGTTTAAGCCACACTCCAATGAGATTTTTTTGTTTGTTTTAATTTGTTGTTGTTGTTGTTATGATATTTTAGTGAGTAATAAACGTATGATCCTAATATTGTTAACTTTGTTTAATCAGAGATGTTCTTATTAATGTCACATAGGGATTAACTTGATTCTCATACCTTGCTAATGCTGTCACCATCTGAGTGATAGGAATTGCTAAGATTGTTTCTCTTAGGTCTGTTTTTATACAAATGAATAGAATTTCAACCTCAGTGTGTTGTACAAAGTCTCAAAAGGACCCCGTCCATATTCCTGGATTTCTTTCTTTGTATATCTTCCTAGATTTGCTACTCTTCTTCGCTATTTCTATTTTGTTATCTTTCAGATCTGTTCTCTGTAGCTTCCATGTATAAAAACTGCAGAACTCTTACTCTCTGCCACTCAGTTTGAAAATTGCCTCCAGCAGAGAGCTATGATAATCACAATTCTCATTTCATTTATTTCCCCCTTTTCAGGGATTATAGTTTTGTGCTCCTTGCTGGGTAATTTCTCAAAGCAGTTACTTCATGTATGTTGTGCTACTTAGAAGTTGGTAAAATGGAAATGGCAAACACCTTTTCACATCAGGAGCTTTTGATTGAAAATAAATGATATATATCATACAACTCTGTTTATGTCCACTAGAAATCCCTCCACTGGGGAAGATTTTCTTATTTCATGTACTCTGATTGTCTTCCATAAAGAATTTGTGCTAAACCAAATGTTTTTAGCAAGCCTACCTCTTTTGAACAACACCAAATATCTGCAGATATCAGATAGTGTCATCTTATTTCACGTGTCCTGAAAATATAAACAGACTGTGCTTTGATATGCACTAAAAAATTATTACATATTTACAAAATTTACCACTTCACTAAAATGATTATTATAACAAAAGAGGCATATCCACATAGCATGCAAATGTATCCTAAGGTAAATCACATGCACATGTGAAGTGATTAATCTTGACTGATATCACTAGTTTTAACATGTTAGTAGATCTCTTTATTTACATTTTTATCATTTATTATTTAACTCCTTAAGGATACACCATACTCATTGTGTCTTCCAAGATATATTATAGGGTCCATGTTGTGACTTTCAATGTAACATTCCATAACTCAACAGAGTTCTCAGTTCAAAGAAGAGCCTAACTATGTATTGTGTAAATGTACCAATAAAACCCATATGCTGTTATTATGAGCTGAATTACTTTCCTTGAACTCAATTTATATGTTGTAGACCTATTTCCCAAACATAAATGGGAAAAGCTTTTTACTGAGACAATAAAAAGTAAGTGAAGTTATAGGACAGAGGCTTTAATCTCAAATGGGATTGTTTTTCAAAAAAGAGATAAAGATATAGGGATTTCTGTCATAGAGCACAAAAGAAGAAGCACAATTGAAGCCAGTGAGAGGTAGCCTGCAATATGGTGGACTTTTTCTTGGAGATGCAAAGAACACACATCAACTCACCCCAGGATGGGGAGCCACGATACCCTAGGGTAATGATTACACCAATATTCAATATAGTGAACCAATGAGTTTTATGTGGATTACTTACAGGATTTTGGGTAAAAGGTTTCAGGAGCAAAAATGACCCCAAGTCAGTTGTATCACCGAAGTCCACCCAAGCATGAATGAATGATCTTAAAACCTAGACACCTGGAGTACACTGCACAGCCTACAGATAGATCAAGAGGTTGGAGGGTGTCCTTTCCAGGTGGCTAAGTTGGTCTGAAGCTCCTCCAGCAGCTCAGTTGGTCTCTGCTTCTTCTTGGTGGGTGGGATTTTGAGCATCTTCTTTGTAGCTTTGTTTCTCTAAGGGGGATGCTCAGCAATCTTTATGACTTTATACCCATGGGGAGTGGGGAACTTTGTGAATTTCAAGGAAGGACTTCCTGAAGGTATGTTGAGTTGTTAATGTCCTGTCTTAATGAACTTCTCTGTAGGATGTACTGTTTCCATCTTTGCATAAATTGGTAAATAACATGGAAATCTACAAAAGAAGGCTACAGAAAGCACTCTGACCCTGACCATATATTTACAGTCTCCAAAGCTAAGAAAAATGAATTTCTTTTTGTTAACCCAGTCTGTCTATAATATATAGTAGCTCTGGAACTTTAATGCAGCCAATCTTTAAAAAATTATGCGTTTTTATTCTCATAGGAATCATACTGATTTTAATGTATATGATTAACAGTACCAGGAAAAAAGTGTACAAATACTCATTGTTCCATAATTAATAGGTATGTTGTGCTGATCTCTTTGTATAATTTGAAAAATTTGTGTATGTAAAATTAATACAAATAACAATAACACCTCTCAAGTCCTCTGTATGTTCTTCTCAAAAATGTACTTAGGTACTATTTAATTATAGCTTTGGCCATTTGAATTCAGTGTGCTATAAAGGAAAACAAAAATAAAACTTTTACCTTTTTACATTGAATTGCTTATAATCTCTAGTTTCCTTTAATTTCTTTCTTAACTCTGATTAATCACAAACTAAACCAGAGCAGTGATTTCTGAAAAATGGATTATGATATGGTAGAGCAAGTTTACTTTCAAATCTCAGAAGGATAAGAGCAAGAATTTTCACATAATAAAACCGAATTGGCACAAAAAGCAACTGAAATAATGAACCAATTGCCAAAACTGTTATTTTGCTGAATGCATTTCATGTATGAATAATAAAAACATCAGTAATTGTAACAATTACCAACTAAAGTGTAGATCTTTAATAATGTTGTATTTCCCAGGATGATTGTATGCCAAGAGTATTTGAGTAAATCCTATTGCTCTGAGCAGAAAAAAAGGTATTATTATTTCATTTCTTTCTTTCTTTTTTCTTTTTGGTGAAGACTATTGTCTATTATAATATTTGATATAGGTATTAGAATTAGAAAATTATTTATTTAGTTTTATTCAATAGCTTTATTAATCAATGGAAGCAGTAACCCTTATGTACCTTAAGGCCTTGAAGGAGGATAAACCAAACACAATTTTAAAATTTACAGCCAGTAGATATAAGGATATATTTTATCTAAGGAAAATTTACAGTTCTGCTAGTGAGATTTTTGTTCATTGACATAAAACTATGCTCTGAATATATTTTAAAGGTTAATTTGGGCTCATGTTTCTGGAGGTGCAAGGAGAGCCCATTATGTCATATAGGGGCATTGTGCCATGGTGTAAAGCAATTTTAGACTCTTTTCTACAATAGTTAGTCCCCATGTTATTTCTTTCAAAATGTTGTTAGTGATAGTTATATCTTCCTATATGCCCTCCTGCACTCTGACCTCCCATTCTTCTCTCCAAATATTACTTGTATGTATTGATTTTAGGGCTCATGACTTGGTATTAGATAAACAATTTGGGGATCTTTCCTAAGGAAGATTATTTCCAAAACTCTCAGCATTCCTTACTTGCTTATTTGCTTATTGTTCTTTTCATAGTTGAGATCCTGTGAACTTTCTATCTTCCATGTCAATGTGTCTATTGGTGTGTTCCTTTTTTTTTTTTTTTTCTTCTTTTCTTTTCTTAGCTGTGGTCGTCTTGGAACTCTATATGTAGACCAAGCTGGCCTTGAACTCACAGCCTGCCTCTGCCTCCTAAATGATAGGAGGCATGTGCCACCACCACCCAGCTGGTGTCACCCTTGTTTAGATCTTGTTTAGGCAGACATGCTGAGAAGACTTAATGGGTATAGCTTTTCCGCCATCTCTAATTGACAAAATCTCACAGAAAACTTCAAGTTTCATTGGCTTTTACAATCTTTCAACCCTCATTTTTTATGGTCACTGAACCTTCGGTGAAGGAGTTGTGTTGTAGAATTATAAATTAGAGTTAGTTGGTCTTAAGGTAAACAGTATTGGGTTCCTGTTCAGAAAGTCCTTTCCTGTTCCAATGAGTACAATGGTATTCTCTTCTTTCTTCTCTTTAGGACTCAGGGCTAAATGGTTGTGTTGAAGTTCTTGATTTACTTGTATTTGATTTTTGTATATGGTGAGATACAAGGACCCAGTTGGAGGCTTCCTTATAAAGCTATCCAGTTTGACCAAAGCATTTATTGATTATGTTATGTGTTGTAGAAGTTTATTTTTAGTTGTGTTTAAAATATTGTTTTGTGAACTGTTGGGTAAGAGTCTGCCTAGGTCTTGGCATTCTGTGTTGTCTGCAAGTATTGAATTTGTGTGTGGGGTATTTTATGATCTGAACGTGGTAGCAGTAGAACCCTTAAGGAGTTCTGAATCAATAAAAACACCTGAGTTGAGATGCTCAGGTTTCCATTGTCAGATGTGGGACTGGTCATGACGGTGGTTCCTCTGCTGAGGCCTGGCAGGGATCACATCAATGAATGTGCATCCTTGTCCTATTTGGGGAACTGACACAGGAGGTATACTGCTATAACTGTCTTTTCTCCAGTCTGTATTATTAGCCTCTTTGACCAAAATCTTATCATTTCTATATGTGTTCACATATATGTAAGTGCAACTATCAGTTACAATTCAGAATAGTTTGTTTTAAAATGCATACTTATTATAGGACATTAGGCCAAAAGAATTGTATAAATCACAATCTCCATGACACATCACTAAAAGCAAAATGAAGATCTTTTGTAGGCTTCTTTGACACCATAAAATGGTTACTTGATCTTGAAATTAGATAATAAACATAAATATCATAGCTGATGGAAAGATAGTTTAAGAACTTATTGAGTATTTATAATTTCTCTTGTTTTGCAGAGTTGGGTCATTTTGGTCTTCTGATTTATTTTTCTTAATAGATTATTTTGAATTTTGTCAAGACTTTTCTCTGTTAAATATGCTTGAAAATGAAACTATCACTGTCAACTGTATACTAAAGTATACGAGTATGTTTCCTAGCCGTTTCAATTTTCCTGATTATGGCAAATGCATTTGAATACGGGTATTTTAAACACCTCCAGAGAAAATAAGCTATATTTGAATTCTAGTGGAAATATGATTACAGAGATTCCATTAAAACTTAATATAAACTTTAAAAAATATAAACTTTAAAAATCACTTTAAATTAGTTATAGGTGTAGGATAAAAGTACAAATTCTAAAATAACTTTCTCTTCAACAAAAATCAAAGTACAAAACATGAAATTATTCACTGAAGTCCAAGGATTGCATATTTTATTTTGTTTGTTTGCCATTGTTGTTGTGGTTTTATTTTATTCTCATTTTTATTTTGGAACAAGATTTTACAATGCATCCCTGGCTGGCCTGGGAACACTATGTAGATCAGAATGGCTTAGCAATCACAGAAATCTACTTGTCTTTGCCTCTAGAGTGCAGGATTAAAGGCATGCACCATTTCCGTGTTCACTGTAAAATGGGATTTTTTTTTTTTTGGACATCATCCAGATACTATTCATTTCTTGATTTTATTTTTGACATTTGGTGTAGAAGTGCACATGAAAAAAGCAAGTAGCCTTTATTCAAGCTTGAGAAGGGACTATCTGCATCCACCGACAGAGTAGGTTCAGACAGAGAGCTCCCAGCAGCAATTAGGCAGGGTTTTTATCACGGTAACAGCAGTAACAGCAAGGTGCGGGAGTTTCTAACCCAGTGGTTATGGATTTGGTGCTGTTCTGTTCTAGCAAGTTCTGGCATGAGGGCATTGGTGGGCTAGGGGGCACAATCTCTGGCTCTTCCCCAAATGGCCAACTGCCTGCATTCTCCAGCAGTACCCCTAGGAGGAGATGTTCTTAGTAATGTTTGTTCTAAATAAGGATATCAGCAGTAACAGATGGCCCTCCTCTGGCAGATGGCTGTCCTTGGGATAAAGCCTGCCTGCATTCTCTGGACTCTTTATTGGCTGTCCTTGGGAAAGTGTTTCCTTAGCTTGTGGTCCCGCCAGATCAGGGCTTGAGCATGTACACCATGGACTTGGATTAGGCCTGAGATGAGAGATCTTCCACGTACACATGAAAAGAAATGAGTTTAGGTCCTTCAAGCTCTCATTGCTCCATCCTGCCTCTGTAACTGACTGCTATAACTGACCTTGTAACTCATTCTAGCCTCACTCAGCTTCTGTAACTCCTCTGTAACTCACTCTTTAACTTACTCTGTCAACTGCTCCTCAACTGATTCTTCTTACTTACTGTCTGTTTCTGTTAACTGACCTTTCAACTGACTCTAATGCCTATGTAACTCTCCTTAATTGAGCCAATAGCCTGCCTCTTCTCCTGAGAGTTGGGCATATCCTTACTATGCTAACTCTTCCTCTGATTAGTCACTTTGTCTTTGATTCATCTTAGACATCATTTCCTGCGTGACACTGACTCAGTCTGAGTTCTGCTTCCACTGTTTTTTCCGAGGGATTAAAGGGGTGACTACCACTGCTTTCTGAACACTGAATTAAAGGTGTGTCTGCATTCCATCCAGACCACACAGGTCTCTGAATGTAGCCCCTGAAATGTAGACCTTAGCTTTCACAGGTCTGTACAATATCGATTGTATTACTTTCCTTTAAATACTAAAGCAAAATATAGCAATCATAGCGTCTTAGAGCAGTAAAGTCATCACAGTCCTGAAGATGAAAAATGCAAAGAGTGGATTTCATTGATATAAAAGGAAGAAGGTAAGATATAAATTTCCTTCTGAAGCTCTGAGTAAGACTCTAATTAGTCTCTGACCCTTCTACCCTCTCACTCCATCCAATTAACCACATCTAGCCTGCAACAGTATATCAAGTCATGTTCATAGCTCAATTCTTGGACTCTGAATTCTCTATCTACAATCCTGTTCTACTCTTCAGACTACCAAAATACAGAGATTGTGGCAGAGTGCACCAAATTTGCACAAGTTCAAGCAAGACAGGATCCCAGCACTCAGGATGGGGATGTACAAATGTGGTTCCATCCCTAAACAAGAAGCTATCTTCAATTGATACTTATTGGAAAAAGAAAAGCCAGTTGTTTTTTTTTTTTCTCTCAATGAATTGTCAGTGGGCATGTCAAAAACCCTGTAGTATTTGGTCAACACAAAATGAACTCCGTATTTTATTCATTCATTTATTTATTTATTTTGTAGGCTGTTTGTTTTGTTTTGTTTGAATACATTTTCTCTTATTTCTTTTTGTTTGTTTTTATTTTTATTTTTTGTTTTAGGTTTCTGTTTTTGTATTTGAGAGAGAAAGAACATTGAACTGGGCAGGTAGGTAGGTGGGGAAGATCTGGAAAAATATTATTTAAATATATTGTATAAAAATGATAATAAATAATATGAACAAATAAATAAATGTATACATAAATCAAAGAATCTACATTGAGTCCATTTGGATAATTCAGGATATCTTAAGATCAGCTGTTGAGAAAATGTAATTTTATCTGCAATGTTAACTTTCCTTTGCTATGTATCACACATATTCAGAAGCTCCAGGCTTTTGGTAATACTGATCTTTAGAGATAATGGTCCTTCTGTGCAGAATAATCTTCAAGTCTTTGATATTCAGATTAAATTAGTATATCCATCTATTATTGCTCAGGATCCATTAGTATGATTATGTGTGAACATTTATGTAATAGGCATTAAAGCAGAGTACTGGTTTGATACCCTTTCTATCTAAGTGTGTTCCTTCTGGTAGATGAAGCCAAGAAAGGGCTGCCTCTGTTTCAACTGTGACACAAAAGCACATTTCAAATGCTTATACAAAATGACATCCATAGGATATGCAATAAAGTATTTTTAAAGATTTTTCAAAATATTTCAACATTCTTTGGTACATTTAGTTTTAAACATATTTAAAATGGATAAGCAAGTTTATTGCCACCATATTGAAGTATCAAAGCTACCATAATATAACTAAAGAGCAAAAGTACACAGTCTTTAAGGAGTTGAGAGTATAAAAAAAAAAAAGGAATTCATCTATACTGATGGCCCACAAAGTTCTTCTTTTAACAGGTAGGTCTGGCAAGTACTTGGCTTTCTTTAGAGTCAATACAATTTCTCCTAAGAGAAAGGGAATGATAAGAGTGGTTGCAGTTCTGAACTTTTTTTCCAACCACAAGAAATCACTGATTGGCAGGGAATTTGAAATGGCAGAGAACCTGGAAGAGATTCATTTTGAACATGTGGAATTCATGATTGTCAAAGGCACACACTTGGGTTCAATCAAGCATACACCTCTCGCCAGGAAATATTTCTTTTAAAATTAAAAACAACACATAAAGAGAAAGGTGCTTTCTTAAGCTGCATTTACCCAGAAATTCAGGATTAATTAACAGGAAAAGTAAACATAGTAATAGATGAGTATAAGTTATAATAATAGATTGCTTTCATGAATGGCGTTCTGAAGATAAAGCTAGTAATACTCATGGGTGGCAAAAAGAGGGTACTTCAATGGCGAAGTTACTGAGAATAACATGTAGGAAATTTGGAATAAGAGGATTTTAACATATGATATTAAAAGAAACCTGCGCGGAATAAGTCAGCATTTGTTCAGATCACCTGGTTGGATATTTTGGGAATACCAAGATTCACTAGTTTTAAATCCAGGCTGGAAGTCCGCAGAAGCTGGTTCTTATACCAGAGAAGAACTAGCAGCTTTAGGTAGAGGAACTTACTGGTGCAGAGCATGAAAACAAGCAGGCAAGAAGCAGAATTTTACTCTTTTCCACGTCCTTATATCTGGTCTGAGGGGAAGGTGCTGCCTATGATCGGGGTGGGTCTTCCCACATCAAGTAATCTGATCACAGAAATCCTCTTAACTCTGTTTTTATAGTATTATTTTTGAAATTGATTTTTTTTTAAATTATCATATAATTACACGATTTCTTCCTTGTTTTTCTTCTCTCCAACCTCTTCCCTTCAATTATTTACATCCAAACCCTGATTACTCTCTCTCAAATTCATGCCCTTCCAGATATTTTTAAAAGTAAATTTATTTTATTTTAAATTTATTTTATTTTATTATTATTATTATTATATTATATATTATATAATATATTATATTATTATATTATTATTTTATTTATTTTAGTCTTAAAATCTATTAAGAAATTGTCCTTGAGGAAACAACATTAAAATGTACTTCATATTGTATTTACTTTAAAACAAAACTGTTTTAAAGAATTTTTTTAACACATGGGCAGAGAATTTTACTTTTAGCACTGTCTGAGAAAGTGGATAAAAATGTAGGCTATAACAACTTGACTTAATATTAATAAAAATTGATATGAAGAAGACACTATGCAAGATTTCCCAGGGAAATAGTTTATAGACTGAATTGCACTGTAAAATGCAAATCTCTTGACACAGATGACATATGTTAAAGAATCCCAATTTTGGTAGATAGATGTTTTCTTTTCTTTAGATATTCTGATGATCATAAGGATGAAGAAATGGAATGAAATATCACCACTTTCATAAAAAATATAAATCCATGTGAATTTTCCTAAATTGTAAGATGTGATGTAAATTAAGAAGAAATAAGGTAATCCATAAGGTTATTCACTATTAAAATCGTAACCTTGTCATCTGAAATCATTTTATGAAGGCATAGCAGACATTAAAGTGCTTCATAGATGACACGTGGAGTGCCAAGAATGATATGATGCCTGGAAATGTCATAAAGAAACCTATATTTCCTATGATGAATTTAAATACATAATTTAAGTACATGAATTTAATGTAGACACTCTGATGAGATCGATCATATCTCATGCATCTAATTTGTATTTGTTGTTTATGCTTTGGTGCCATTCCCAAGAAATCATTATTAACTTGAGTACCAAGTATTTCTCCTAACTTTCTAGTATTCCTATAATCCGATGAAGCACATTAACTAAATGAGGATACTCATCACATGATTAACTTAATAGGTGCAGAAAAAAATTGACATAATTCTGTCCTTTACAAACTATACCTTGAAAGTCAATTTATCTCAAAACAATAAAAATTTCTCAAAAGAAATTTTAAAAAAACCCAACAAAACAAAACAACAACAACAAAAAAAAAAAACCCGCAAATAAAGCACAACTAACACAATCAGCTATGGAAAATAAAACATATTTTTCTTTAAGATCCTGGATAAGGCAAAGATATCCCCTGAGTTTTTACAGCACAAGGGTATCTCCACAATAAGCAACAGAATCCCATGCAAGATATTTAAAGGGGTGGGGGTGGAGAGAGACAAAAAACATCTGTGAGCAGGAAGGAGGGGGACAGTACTGTAGGAATGGTGGTGGTATGGAGCATGCACATTGGGAAAATGTGGTCATGGTGGAAACATGTAGATTAGTGATGGCTGAGGCCCTTGGCACTGAGTCATTGAAAGCAGGGTAGGGTGTGGGGATTGGGGGAACTCAGAGGAACATGTTTCCAGAATGTGGTCTTTCGTGTACATAATACACACTCTTTCCAATTCTGCAGTTTATCAGACAGATAGAAAAAAGCATTTAAATTAAAATAATAGAACTAAAATTATCTATTTTCAGATGGCATGATTCTGTAAGTGAATATCTTATATTTTATGAAAGATTGAAAAAACTAAATAAATTCATTGTGTTTACAGGAAATAAAATATTTTTAAAAAATATGTTAACTTCTTCACTGTCAGTAAACCATATGTAAAGATAACAACTCAAGAGAAAAAGCATAAGAACTTCAAGATGAAAGACTTGTGGAACAAAAGCTGTAGGTCACTGATGGAAGATGCTACAGGAGGCATGAGTGAGACAAAAGACATTCTTGTACATGGATAAGAATTAGAATTTCTGGAAGGACCTTAAACCTTTATAGTGAACTCTATTTCAATGTAATCCCTATCAATATCTCAAGAGGTTTCTTTTTATGTGGAAAAAAAATCCTAAAATTCACACAGAACCAAAAAAAAATCTCTAAATAAACAGATCAATTAAAGATTTAACACACTTCTTCATTTCAAACATATAACTGTCAACAATGTTTACTAACTTCACAAAGAGTAACATATAAAACAATGAAATAGTAAAGTACAGACATGCCAGAAATATTCCCATTTCAACATAGCCAATACATTTTGTTTATAAACACTATGAAAATACATAGTAGGAAAGAATTTTATTTTCAGAAAATAGTAGAATTATTAGCTAAATTGGAGCTTAGCAGAAACAGAATAAAAGTTAGACCTTATAGTGACAACCTGCAGAACCAATGCAGAGCAGACTAAAGATTTCAACAGCAGATCAGGTAATCATTATTATACAGTTGAACAGCAAAGATAGAAACAATAGTTTCTCTCTCTCTCTCTCTCTCTCTCTCTCTCTCTCTCTCTCTCTCTCTCTCTCTCTCTCTCTCTCTCTCTGTGTTGGTGGGGATAAACTTTGGCCCTTGAATTACAAGTAAGCATTCTACCAATGAGCACATCTTCACCTCAAGGTAGCTTTTTTATCTAAAGAAATAATTATTATAAGCCAATTACATTTTTTCATTTTTATTCATTTTTTATATACATATATATGTAAGGTGGAATGTTATATATATTTCCATTTGATTAGTACTCAGAAATATAAAATAGAGATTATTTTGGTTATCCATCAGGTAGAAAAAATGTAGTTTGGCAGTTTTGAGGGTAAAATGAATTTGGAGAAAAGAGGAATTTCCTGCACAGATGATGAAAAAGTGAACTGTAATTGCTCTGGAGAGCAGGCAGCCCCTAGTAATCTAGTAAATGCTTCCTGCACCCAGGCAGCACCTCTGGGCATATCGTAGCGAGTACTTCACATCAGTAAATTAATACATGCACCAAACTTGTTAGCTGTCAACAAAATGGCTAAACTCAATGAAACATTTTTACATTATTGTAGTAATAAGCTGGTTGCATTAGCTATTCACAGATAAATACTGAAAATAGTAATGGGTTAGTAAAACAAGCCATTCTAGACTTCATGGGCACAATTATTAAAATATAAAAATATACTCAACTTTCAATGCTTATGTATGTGGGAAATGAATTAACCCGTGAGCAGGAATGATGAGCTATAGGAAATGGATAGCATGGTAATAAGGAAGCATAAGAAAGATAATGAGTGTAGTATGGATTCTCTTTAATTTTTCTTTGTAAAAATATGTGTATGTTTGTTTTGTGTGTGTGTGTGTTTCTTTTATTTTTCTTTCTCTTTTTAAAAATCGTCTTTTATACTTTGAGCTTGCACTAAAGTTATGTCACTTTCTCCTTCCCTTTTCTCACTTCAGGTCCCCCCCCACCCCTAAAAGCCATGTAATGGAGAAATTAACCCTGCTACATCACATTGTTCCTTAACACAGCAGTTATAAACTAACATTCTGTTATTTAAAAGAATAATTTACAAAGTAGTTTCTTTTGGCATTTTTATACATGATAATTGTGTTGACTTTTGTCACACTTCTGCCTCACATCTACAAGCTTTCTTTACTATAAATTTTGTGCTGGTATTTCTGCTACCACGCTCATATCACAAGTATTCCATTGCCTTTCCAATTCCTTCTCTGAAGGGATCCTTTAAAAATCATAATTTGTTGTGTGATGTTTTTATTTATTTGCAAGTTTTTTTTATAATAAAGTTTATAAAAGTAAAAAAACTAAAAACACATTCTTATCTATGTTCTGTTTAGTGCATTAGCTTTGCTCAAGGCTGTGAAAGAATCGTAAACAGGTCCTAGAGAGACTTTGGGAACTGCAAAAGAAAACACTTAAAAGAGAAAAGACATTTCCTAAAATGTTTCTGTTCTCAATACTATACGTTCTAATAATAGAAAAATAGAAAGATATTGAAGTCTTTAGTCAAACATGCAGCTGTTTGTCCATGGTCTATAGTAATGATGTCCATTCACGGTTCCAAGCTGGCAGTTTGAAAGTCAAAAGTCAAAGTCATATTTAGTTCCACAGGTGTTATCCAGTTCCATCATATAGATAGTTAAATATTAGTAATCTAGCTCAAACAAATACCTTAAAATATAACAGATATATAAATAATTTTGCTGACTCTGACAAATTTTGCAACAATAAGCAACTTTACTAGCTCTCACAATTTCTAGTAAAGTTTCCAAAGCAAAAGACTGATGAATATTGAATTTGCTATATTCCCTACAGCAGGACAGTTGTCTTGGTACAATCACCAAGAATGTAGACTCAGTTTCTATTTATTTAAAAGGTTAAACAATGAGTCTACAATATTCATGACTAGAAGAAAAATGAAAATTAATTTAAAATGCATATGCTCAAAGCAACCATACAATGTTTCATTAATGGGGTATCACATTATAAATCAGCATTGCCATTTCTTACAATCAGAATGGTTGAAAACAGAGTCAGTCCTATATATGCAGGCTGGCAACAGAATTATTCATTATAGCTAGGAGAAAGATGCAAAACAAAGAGATAAACAGAATGTCACACATGCATGCACACGCATGCACATACAAATAAATATACATATGTACATAAAGATATTAATCTTAGTATTGAAAGTGAAGGAAACCTTTTTCCTGTGAAACAAATAAAACTTAACTTGCGTTGTACTAAGTAAAATGAACCAATCATGAAAAGACTAATGTGACTCATAAAGTATCCATGATATGAAATTCAAACAATTAAGGCAGAATGGGAAGTAACTAGAAGGGAAGTTAAAGGTAAATGGTAAAATGTAGATCAATGAGTATAGGTTTGCAGTTTCTCCAGCTGAATAATTTTTGGCTCATGAATAATGTGAATGAACTTATTTAAAGTAGTTAAAATGATTAAAATTTATTCTGTAATTTATTACAATAAAATCATAAAAATGAACATATAATTATATAGAAAGTATTGAAGGATCTACAATTTACAAAATGTGAGATTTAATAGTCCAGTAATATCATTTACTTGTTTTATCTTATGCATGACAGCAATAGCAAAGAAGATGTAAGAGTCTTCACAAAGAAGCATGTATAGATACTGAGGAATAAATTCAGTTCAAAATCAAATTTTGGCCCAAATCTCTTTATACACTATGCCAAAGTAGTGAAGTTGACACTATTTTCTCGTTAGCGTCTTCTATTCAAAACAAACAACCATTTTTTAAGTTGTTCGGCTTACATAATATTATTTCCATGTTGTGTTAAATAAAACTGATTTAATTTTAGGTTTCTTATGTATGTAGAAAATGATTGGAAAATGTATTGTCTTATTTATCTACTTTTGTAAGGTAACAAAAAAAGCAGGTACTTTTGCTGTAGACCCTTTTCATAATAACTCTATACTTTTTGGATGAACTTGTGAACTATTTATTCCTATTCCTTAGGTTTTAAACTCATAAGAAAGCAAGTTTGATCATGTCAGGTATTTATGTACCAAAGAGTCTGTCATGCTTGCCAAACTGCAATAAGAGTAATTAAATAAAATCCATTTAAATTGTGCTGCTGAGATAAAAGAATGGTAAATATTCTCTATGAAAGAAGGTATCCCAATAAATCACAAAACAGAATGCTGAGTCCTGGTAGATCCTGTTGGTTTTATATATAAAAATCATCACTGGATATATATATATATATATATATATATATATATCCAGTGATGATTTTTATAAATGGATAGAGGCCCTTGACTTTGAGCTAACTGGTAAGCCGAGTGAAGAAAATTCTAAGATTTTATAACACACACACACACACACACACACACTTTCAATTTTCAATTTTATTTTTTATTTTATTATTTTGAGACATGGTTTCTCTGTTGCAACTCTGGCTGTCCTGGAACTCACTCTTTAGACCAGGATGACCTCGAACTCACAGAGATCTACCTGCCTCTGCCTCCGGAGTGCTGGGATTAAAGGTGTGTAGCACCACCACTCAACTTAAGTTTTATTTTTATTAGTTTTTAAGTTTTATTATTCATTAAGAATTTCATACAATATATTTTGCCCATATTCAACCTCCATTTCTGTCCTAAATCCTTTTCAATCCATTCCTACCCACTTACCTACCTCCCATTCACGTTTCCTCTCTCTTTCTCTCTCCCCCTCCTCAATGTAATCTATTGAGTCCATTTTTTGCTGCACCTATTTCCTGGGTGCAGGATCATCCTCTGAAGTGTGGTCAATATACTTCATTGCTATAAGTGATTCCTCCTCTCAGAGCGTTCCTCAGTAGCCAATAAATTTTTGGCTAAGAGTTGAGCCTTGAGAGCCCTCTCCAATCTCTGTCAGAGTTTTTAACTAGCTTGATATTGTGCAGATAATGTATAACTAACCACAATTGCTGTGAGATTTTTTTATGCAGTAATTGCAACATGTTTAGAAGGCAGCATTTCACAGCACTCTTCTCCATCTTACAACTCTCACACTCCTTTCTCCCCTTCTGCCATGATGCTTTCTGTGCACTGATCAGAGTGTAGGGGAAGATATAGAAGTTTCCTCTATGGCTGAACACTCATAGTGGCTCATTTCCCACACACTGAATGATATCATTGTAGTATCTCTGTAGTCATCACTACCCACAGCAATACAAATGGTAACAATACTAGTGAAGAAGTGATGTCAAACACTATTTTACTGCAGCTTTTCTTGGTATATTTGTGATTCTTAACATATTTTCAATTGACATTTTATATTTATTGTTCTTTACGAAATACGTCTGTCCTTGTCTTATCATTTCCCCAGAAGGTTTAGTTTTGCCTAAAATTAATATAGCCACCTGGCTTCTTGAGTAATAGTATCTTTATATACATAGTCTATACTTTCATATTAAATGTTTTCCTCAATATTTGATGTGTCATTAGCAGTAGACATGCCTTATAACTGAGTCATGTGTCTTATAACTTTTCTGAATACTTGGTTTTATGAGCCACTGATGGTAGACATGTGTCTTATAACTGTAAGTTTGAGTCTTTTACTGACTGTCCAGGTGTTCAGACTTGGACTTATCTACACCTTTTGAGTTTGTATGTTTTTGCCTTGGTGTTTTTTTTCTTATTTCTTTTGTTTTGTTGCTTACTTTGGGCTTGTTTCCAGTTTGCTTTTCTATTTATTTATTTTAATATTGTATTTCTAGTACATTTTGCTGTAGCAATTTTGATACACATAGTTAGCAGAAGTGTATTTTCTGACAATATTGCACCAGTAAATGGTAATTTTAGAACTGTTAATGCTATTTTTTAGGATACAAGTTTTGGAGGAAACAGCTTGAAACCAACTTGAAAAGTAACTAAGAATTACCTAATAAAATGATGATGATGACTATATTCTGTGTCTTTTCAATTCTTCTAGTGTATTTATTCAGTAGAAACCCATACATGTCTACAATATAATATGTATAACATGTAAAGCCAGATCTTATGTTGTTTAATATAGTAAAAACTATTAGTTATCTAAATATGCAAATAAGAGACTAGATAAATGAACCCCGAGCTTCTTGAGCAGAGGAATGTCTTATAGGGATGAAAAGAATTGAAAGGTAAACTACAGAGATGAGTAGGAATTCCCTCATTAATCAATAAAAAAAATCCAGAAAGTCTTATTACACTATCATAATTTCATTTCTGTTACAGTGATGAAATACCCTGACACAAAGCAATCCAGCAAAGAATTTATTCAGCTTATAAACTAGGTTACAGCCAATTTTTGTGGTGAAATCAAAGTGGTATGAACTCAAAGTGCATTCAAAAGTAGAAAAAAATAAATGCATGAAATCTTAGTATTCAGTTCTCTTTCTCTGCTCTTACACATCAGGACCCAATCCCAGGACATGGTGCCAACACACCATGGGCTAGGACCTCACCTCTCAATAAACCAGATGGAAAGAATACATTTCCACAAGCATGCCCACAAGCCAAGCACAGCTAACCAATCTCTCATTCAGACTCTCTTCTCGTGTGAGTCTATATTGTTTCCAGTTTACAATGAAAACTGATCATCACATATATACATGTATTTCAGTCAAGAATAGGATATAAGTGAAAGTACAGTAAATGGTTGGATAAATAGAAGCAAAAAATTATTGTAATGATTACTTGAGGAGAGAAGGGAAGAAAGGGATGGCCGCTGGTTCAAACACATGGCAAAATGGAAAACTGACTGGTGCTATTTATCATGCCTACTACCCTTGCTTTACCCACTTCACTTTAACCACCTGCATGTTTGTGTATTCTTTCACATGGTTGTTGACGTGGGATAACGCTACTTGAATGTTCAATTATATGATGGTAAGGGAACCATATGTTGAATTTCAGTCTTTCCACTTGCTAGCTATGTTCTTTTAGATGTTGGGAAACATCAGTCAGCTACAAGATCGTAGGGTAAACTGTACATATGATATAGTTTTCTGTGTTACCAATCAATGGTTTAAAGTTGAGTAGAAAGTTAATCAACTTCAAGATCGTTTAATTTTATGATGTGCTTGTAAGGGCATAATTCCAACATAAATAAAATAACTATGTTATATAAAAATGTTAACAAATTAATGTGTACTTAAATAAGTACAGAAAAAATTGTAAGAAAAAAAAAGATTAATTAGGATGGTCTCTTTCAAAGTCTGTCCTCAAGACTGTGTGTTGTTTGGGAAGAGAATTATGTTAGAAGGCATTTCCTATTTGGCATTGTCCTGATGTCAATAGAATGGAAACCCAGTGCGGATTTCTGCTCTTACCCCAGTATCAATATATTTTGTTTTAGTTGATATTGTGGATGCCATTTTCCCAAGAATCCAATTACTTCCTCCTTATTAACTAGCATTTTCCACTTTTAAAACATTATATCTCATGGATGCAAAGCAACATTTTAGCAACCTAGAAACAACAGTATTGAAGTTATAACTTTTGAATACCTGCGACAGAAATAAATGTGGTAAGATCATAGAGAAATGTGAAACCTTCTTACAAAAACATGTTAGTTTAACAATACAAGTAAGCAACCATATTGCCAAATAAAATTCTAAAATGACATTTAAACAGTTCTACCAGAATACCTTTCCTCTCCTACAGACATTTAACTGTAGTTTTAAGTGGACAATTTGTCATTTAAAATTGAAGGCAACAGTTCACGAAGTCAATTACACCCACTGCCATTTTCAAAGGTACAGTTTCTTTTGGTAAGTGATTTATTGGATGCAAAGTGCTAGAAAACAATAAATACAACATTTCTAATACAGCAAAATTTTCTATGTCATATTAAAGTTGCCTTCCCTAAACTGCAAGGACAGAAGGGGTATTTTTTCTCTTCTTCCCCACTTGAAAACATTATTCTAGATATGATGCCAAGGTTTAGTCTCTAGGTCCATTTTTCCAACTTAATTATATAGATAAGCAGTAAGATATCAAATTAAAAAATTACATGTATCCTTTTTAAAGACATATTTCAAAAATGATTACAGAGAAATCATTTTGATGCATTTTATATGTGAATACATACTTTAAGGTATTCTGAATTTATTTGGCATATAATATGTGATGGTAGGGTACCAGCAGAGTGGGACAAGTGAGGGAGGCAAGGGCTTCCCTCTTTATGGATCACATTTTTGTTAAAAATCAGTTGAAAAAAACCAAGGATTAGAGAATAATACTCAGAATCTCCTTTCATGCTTTCTCAAATATAGAAACAAAATGAAAGAACATTTTCTTAAAAATAATACCTAAATTATAAGATTTAGTACAAGTGGCAATTTTCATCTTGAGATTTTAAGATCTCAAGATTACTTTAATAAAAATTTGTAAATGTACGTCAAGTATCTCTACCTACAGCCTTTTTTAACTCCAAATCCAATGAATATTTTATCATACAGGTGAAAATCTGGAGAGATCAAGTAATTTACAGATCTAGAAAGAAAATCATATTTTGTGGAAGTCTAGATAAGAGGAAAATCAACTTTAAAAAAATAAGAGTCATAGATGTATTCCTTGTTTATGGCATTTGAGTTCCATTGCTTTCTTAAAGAATTGTCACAAGGCATGTGGAAAGGTCAATGGATAAACTGAATGCTGGATAAGAATGAATACTACTGTTCTAATCCCCAGAACTTATTTAAGGCTTGATGCAGTTACCTAATCTCAACACTCCTAGAGTGAGATGAGAGGCAGACAGGGTAACCACCTGCTCACAGGCATATGTGAAGCTGGTAAAGAGTCCTTATCTCAAATAAAGTGGAAGGAAATGAATGAAAAGTAGAGGTTGTCTTTTCACATTCACATGTGCACACTGTGACACTCAGATGCCCCTCATTAAAACACATATACACATACATGCAATTCACAAAGACAAAAATTAACAAAACAAAAATTTAAAGTAAGACAAACATATTGCACTGGATTTCTGTTAGAATTTCAGCTTGGATATTGAACTTAAATCATGTCTGTCAGATGCATCTGTAACAAGGCCCCAGACCTTAGTAGGCCTCGAGACCTTAGCTCAACTGACTTCATGATAGAAGTGTCATTAAGGCTGTAAGACTCAGCGTGTAGACAGCACCACCTGCCAAAATTAAAACAAAAGCATAATTCATCAATGTCCATACAGTTCTGGGAAAGTCTCAAAATGTACTAACTTTGCTTTTACGCTTCTGTAATTCCTCTTCTGGCTAACTGTTCTAGCTAATTGAAGTATGTCAACCCAGAATATGGTTTTTGTACTTAAAAGCTAACCTTGAGAAAAGCTCTGGGCTACACTGAGATCCTAAACAAACAGTGTAGTCTTTTCAGCTGGCAGATAAAGACTTTCTATTGGCATAAACCATGTCTGAGTAATCTTCTCTGTTGAATGAATACCCCACAATATTTTGGGGGGCTCATCCAGGATTCCAGAGGCTAGACCTCAAGACACTGAAAATTTTGAAGCAAGGAAGACTTCTTGAGGTGGTAAGGGGGCTACTAGGGGCTTCTCAACCTGAGATGTTCCAGGTCCCCAGGACTCCTTTTGCTCAATCACTGCCTAATGCTTCAGAGGAGTCTGACAATGCCACCCCAAAAGAAAACAAATTAGAAAGTCATCTGATCTGTCATCTTCAGAGGTAAGTCTGGTTAAGGAGCCTTCTGTTTGAACACATAGGAAAGGTCTGATGAGATTGCTAATGCAAGTGTCCTGGGTCCTGTGAGATATCACAGGACTCCCTCTATTCAGATGCATGAATGTATGGTGGTGGCCACCCCTGGTTGTCTTGACTGTGTGACTCTGTGTGGGGGTCTGTCTGTGTGTCCTTCCATGTATTTCTGTCAATTCTGTTTCCCTGTATTGACCAGTGGCTTTCTCTGGTGTGAGAACCTTCTGGCTTAAGGCTTGTGCCTCCTACTGTTAGGGACTAGAATAATTTTGGCTCTCCAGGTCACCCAGAGAGAATTCCACCTGCCCCACTTCAGGAGAAGGAATGCTTGTTTGTTTTGTTGCTTGACTCCTGCTCACAGTTATGGGTGGTCCCTGTATAGATGTGCGAAGGGGCTGGGCCTCTCATGCAGGGTCCCTTGACATCTAATCATTTAAGCAGAATGCACACAGGGAGGTGAAAGTAGTTTCCCAGGTGAGCATTCTCTCTGCTCTGTGCCTGCTCTGAGCAGCCCCTGAGAAGGTAAAAAGTCCCACTCCTTTCACATTCATAATTGATGTCTTTGTTTCAATCAATGATTAGTACAAACAACCATTCTCTAAGAGGGGGACAGGCAATGAAGCCTAAACAAAATAGATATTCCCTTTTGTCTAACTGACCAAGGAGACATTCATCAATTTTTGATTTGATAGGTACATTTTAAAAAAGATTTTAAAAACAAGCTGCTAAAAAGATTTCCTTTGTCACCCAGTCTTCCTCGATATTAAAAAAAAAATTATAAAAAATTTAAAGATATAAATAGGTTCCAGTTGCTGGAGATAGCTCAAAGATGTTTACTAACAGAAAACTGATTGACACAAAAGCTTTTACATAAACTGAAAACCACCATCACCTTCTATGATAATGAGACACAGTTAGACTTACAGATACCCAGCAAAATGTTGGCATCTTACATAACCTCTATCAAAAAAAAAAAATGTCTCCTAGCTGAAATTTGTGCCTCCAATCAAACGATACATTTGGATTGGACTATCTCTCAGATTGTAAACCAGGATTCCTGGGTGCATGGACAGAAATCAAACCCTAGGATTGGCCCAACAACAGGTTCCTATAATTGTTCAACTAACCCCTTCAGCTACTTCTGTCCAGATTAAACAATATCAAATGACTCTGGAAACAAAAGAAAAAAATTGCAGTCCATATTGCCTGGCTTGAGAGTCAGGCATTCTGATACCCTGCCAGTCCCCCTGAAATATGCCTCTCCTGCCTATGAAAAACCTGGAACCTCTGATTCTTATGAATATTATTCTTCCAGAGAAATAGGGTACACTGATTCTGACCTGAAAGACACAGTCTTCAGCTTCACATTGGCAGAGGTGAATCAACCCATTTTTTCTTTCAAATGGACAGATCCAGTGGAAAGGGCAACATACATGGACCAGATCCCCAGGATTTAAGCCCACGATTTAAAAACACTAAATACAGACTCCTGCTCCACAATAAAAGGCTTTTTAAAAAAATAAATTATAAAAGGGCCACTGAGGGACTACCGCAAGAGGTATAGACCTTGGGCTACAAAATGTCAACTAAGAAAGCCCAACTTGTAGAAGGTCAACTATCTTAGCTACCAGCTAAAGGGACAAAAAGAGCCTGTCCTAAATTACTGAAATACAAGTTCAAGAATTCTTAAGTACAGTCAGACTGCTTCTGGAAACTAGAGTTTGTAAAAAGTAACAAAACCTCTCTATACCAACACAACACAAAAAGGGGCATTGAGCCCCTAATCTGGACTGAGACTAAACGAAAGACATTTATGGTTTTAAAAATGTCTCTGACTTCAGCCACAGCACTTAAACTTCCAGATATGCCAAAACCTCAGAGGTCTGTGTTGTCCTGATGGGATGTAGAAGGAACATTGGCATAAACATTTACTTCCAGTATTCAGAAGGCAGTGGTGGTTGACACTTATTTCCAGCATTTGGAAGACAGGAAGCAGAAATCAGAAAGAGTCAGTGTCAGACAGGAAGTGACTTAGTTGAGTCAGAGTGAAGGGCAGGCAAAGTAACAAATCAGAGGAAGAGTTAGCAGAGGGGGGAACGCCCCACTCTTACAATAGAAATGCAGGGTCTCAGCTCAAGAGAGCACACAGAAGATAAGGCAGAGAAGCAGAGAGGCTGACTTAGGCAGTATGGAACAGTGAGAGCTCAGAGAGAGACACAGAGGCAGTCTGAGGCAGAGGCACAGAGGCAGTTTGGCAGAAGTCAGTATCAGACGGGAAAAGTGCGAGTTCAGTTTGAGACAGTCAGAGAATCAGCCAGAGTCTGCCAGAGTCAAGAGTTCAGTCAGAAACACCCATCTCTCAGGGAATCAGTTAAGACCGGTCAGCTTGGAGAGGAGTTTGAGCCAGAACCGTGAGTCGGTTAAACTAGAAAAGTCAGATAGAGTTCAGAAGAAGCTAGTCAGAGTGGCTCAGTGAGCCACTCAGAGGTTGATCAGATTGTACAGAGGTTTAAATGTTTTAGATTATATGGAGTTTGAGGCTGAAGTCTTCCAGTTTTAGGCTTGAGAATTAGATTGTATGGAGGTTGAAATGCCCCAGGGCTCTAGGACTAGAACCAGAGATTAAATTAGGAAAAGAGTAAACTGTACCCTGAATCTACAGCTACAGCTAATGCCTGCTTCAGACTCAGTGGCTAGTGACGATTGAGAAAACATCCTCGAGGATAGGTATGTACCACATTGACAGTGGAATTAACAGTCCTAAACTTTGAGTAAACATGAGAATAATAATAATAATAATTAATAATAATAATAATAAGTAAATATGAGAATAAAGCATAGACTGAAAACAACTGAGGGCTCTAAAAAGTGATGTTGTGACATGGAGCTTATAAGCTGATGCCAAATTCAGGCTTCAATCAAGCTAAAAACATCCTGTAAATGTGTGTGTGTGTGTGTGTGTGTGTGTGTGTGTGTGTGTGTGTGTGTGTGTTGAGGGGTATGGTATTGGGGTTTTGAATATAATGAAGTTAAATATATGTATTTATATTCAATCAATCATGAATAGTAAATCTGGAATATCTTCAAATTCTAGAGCATTTCTTTGCTGGCTAAGCCGTCCTAATTTACCTACTTTTTCCTCTTCCTCTCTGCAGGCTAGCAGCTTTGTCAAGTATGTACCTACAATCTAAATGGAAAGCACTAAACATGGGTCTATCCTATCAGTGGCAACTTTTCGTTCTTGCTTGTTTTTTAACTAGCTCTGAAATTAAATTGCACTCTCCTTCTTGAATTCCCAAAGTCCATGATTTTGCAAAAGCAGTTGAGTCTGCTTGTGAAGTCCTTTTAGGTTCCTGCACGTATTTCTCTTGGTCCAATATTTTCTGGAGAAATCTCTCCTTGTCCGCACCTATTCAGACACTCTCTGTAGCTTTGTTGGCTTGTATGCCACACATTCTTCCATTACAGTAAATGCTTCTATGTCTGTATGATGGTTGCAAATGAAGGGTATGTTTATTCAACCCTTTGCATCATCTGGCACCTAATGGGGATTTTAAAATAAATTGAGTATATTAATCAACTACATAAGGACCTAACTTTGTAATAAAGTAACTTGTACTAGATTCTAATGAATCATGAAATTAAAATCGAATGCCTATTTGGATAAAGAGGATTTTGAAACATTAAGATATGAGGCAGATTTGACCTTACAATATTTAATAAGAAGCCAGTATGTGACAACAGACAAAATCCTTGGATTTGAAAGAAGAAGAAAATAATGAATTCAAGGCTAAGATTACCCACATTACTGCAGGTCTGACCTTGGGCAATCTTATAATCTGCTCTAAGTATTAATTTCCTAAATGGTCAAAAGGGAAAGTTCCTTGCTCTGCTTACAATAGGATGAGCATGATAGGAAGAGATACAGTGAAGTCAACCAGCAGTCTGAAGTATAAATGTAGGATGTTAATAAATTATGAATGTGGAAATTTAATATATAATAAAATGTATCAAACAAAGAAATTGCCTGGCATCTCAGATTTCTTGTGAAAAAACAAAACTGTGAAATCTGTGAATCAAATGCATAAGGATGGAAAGATATTAGTGAGTTCTTAATTATATGGTGATAAAATTATCCTAAACATAATTTTAAGGATATAAAATTAGTGCTTTACCATTTGGTGAACTCTTTATTTTACATAAAATAACTTTTTAAAGTATCATAGTTTAATTTCTTATTTGATAATTTCATTCACGTACATAATGTAATTTTGTCATGTTAAATCCATTTCCCACCAGCTCTTCTTGGTTGCCTACCACTATGTGCATCATTCAGTTTCATGTTGTCTTCCTTTTTGTTGCTACTGAGTTCACTTAAACTGTTCATATACTCATGGATGCACAATCATCTAAGAGATCATAATCAACATAACTTTGAATGGCCATACCCCTGATGAGAACTGACTCTCTCTCCCATAGTAGCCATCAACTGAGAATAGCTCCTCAGCTAGGGATGGGAGCTCATGAACCCCTCTCCCATCCATACTGGAATGGTGACTGGTTTGAGTCTTGGGCAATTATTTACAGCTGTTGTGAATTCATGACTGTAACAGCTCTGTCATGTCTTGAACACACTGCTTCAAAGCAGCCATCCCTATAATCCCATCTCTTCCAATATTTTCTCGTCTTCCCCATATAGTTCCTTGAGCCTTGACAGAAAGGGTTGTGATGCAGATATCACATGTAGGGATAAGTACCCAACAGTCATTTGTTTTCTGTAGTATAAGCAGTTATGAATGTCTATATTAACCATATTCTACTGTAAAATAAGTTTCCTGATAAAGACTGAGAGATTGATCTGAGAATAAAATATTTATAAGACAGTTGAATAAACTCCAATGCTGTTGAAAAAGTCACTTATATTCTTTGAAATATCAAGTTGTTTCAATAGATAAGAGTCTCTCTTTGGAGCACCCAATCCATAACATTTATTTTTGTGTTTGATAATGTTATTACATATAAACATGTAATAAGCAATTCACTGTAACAGACTTGAAATAACTAAGGATTACAGAGTAAGAAAAGAAAAGATGTAAAGGATTCAGGAATATGATATACTATGTTTATACGTGGTCAATAAATTGACATTAAAATTAAGTTAACAAACATCAATTATCTATTTTCATTCATTATTTACCCTCTAGAACCTGATATTTCACAAAAATCATCTGATACTGAATTTAAGAAATATTGTCACCTAAATATACAGCCTATCTTTTAAGGTACTTTATGAATCATTAATGGTGATATTTATTGTGGTAGCACATTTTTAAATTGATAGATATGACAGATCATCTAAATTGTTTTAGATATTTTGTGATTCCATTTTGAAATGAAACTTAAAAAGTCATGTTTTATCTTTGGTAAATTGGGGGAATAAAACTAATTTAAATATATATAATAAGTTCTCATTTTTCATTCCACCTTCCAGCATAACTTTAACAAATTTTGAGATCTAAAGGACCAATATCTCTTTGATGTCTATATAGCATCTAAATATATATGGTTCATTCGAAGACCTTGGCGTGGGTTTGTGTTGAGTTCATTTCAATTACAGGTTTCAATTAAATAACAAAAAAAAACTTTGTGTTTTCAAACTTGAAATATCTCTAATGAAATTAAAACATAAACCCTAAAGGGGCAAATTAAAACAACAAAACAACAACAAAAATAACTGGAACTCTTAGCAATAAAATGTAGTTTTATCATTGTGAATTTTGAAAGCTTTTGTTTCCATTTCTGAGTAATGTTTTTCAGGTGTTTGTGATTTATTTGGCTTCTTAAAAGATACCAGGGGCATGATAGTAATCATTGGAAAAATGAGTCGAATCTCCTTAGTTATTTTCTTAACTGCTCTTCTGGGTTATGCATCGTCAGCTTTTATTGCTAGACCCTCATTCATCATCCCCTTGTAGGTTTTGCTCAACTGATCATTAATTAGAATACAATGTATGCCAAAATATATCCCAGTTTCTAGAGAGCATTAAGAAAATGGAGGGGAGAGTACAATAAAAAGAAACAACATTTTACCTAATTTATTGGAATCTGTAGAGGAAAAAGGTCATGGTCATTAAAGAATCAGGTAATCAATGTTCAACTGCAGCAATAACCAACATATGGATGTAGCTATTAACTACAATAATATTTATAATTGGAATTTTATCTGCTTAGAAAGAATCTTAAAAATCAGAGCTGAAGTTGAAAGCTGAGGTGTATTAGTTGCATAGAAAACAGGAGTGGGTGAGAAGGTGGAAGAGTCCTGTTCCAAGAAGGAGCAGCAGGTTCTAGCTTCCTGAGCCAAGAGCATTGTGATGCATTTGATAAACTGAACTAAGTCATCATCACTGTAGTTGAGCAAACCAAAAGGACAGTGTAAAGGGAAAGTGCTTTGCTGTGTTATATTTCTTTATAAGAATAGTAGGATAGATGGCCAGGGTTTGCCACAAATCCATCTATCACCACTGTATGAAATTATTTCTACATGTATTTTGTTGAAGTTTCAGTCCTAGGTAATATTAGATCCAGAAGCCCAACATTAATTTAGAAGCAGGAGATAAAATAAGGTATATCGCTGTCTTGTCTCCCCACCCAATATATCTCACCCAGTAGCAGTTTTCATTTAGGCATGCCAGTGTACAAATGGGATTAAATGAATCTTAGCCCAATATTATGAAAGCAAGACCAATTATTTTCCAAGAGAATTGATTTATTAAATGTAATCAAGACTTTTCCCCTGCTGTTTTAAAGATGAAATGACAGGGATGTAAAACCTATCTCTCCAAAGAAGGAATTTACCCATTTGTCTACATATAAGGCAGGAGTGCAGAATATTTTATGCAAACAGAATTTCAGAAACCCACCTATGCTCTACCCACTGTCACTTTTAGAAAATTTCATTAGTCCCTTGAATCTAAATAGTCTAAGAAAGGATCATTAGGTCCCTCTTATCTTTAAAGCTAATGTCTCCTTTCCCATCACAAGGTTTGAGTGGGAGATGCATAGTCCAATTCTGTGTATGCATGTTCAGTATCATCAACTAGATCAACGTGTCAGTGATACTGAATTCTAGTAGGCTTATAAGATCCGATGAGTCAAAAAAACAGCCAACTAAATCATTTTATGGCTTTCAATTAAAACCTAATTTCCAACAATTTGGTTATGATTCCATGGTTTTAAACGCATATCATTGGTAATTAAATGCATCAGGAATAACATCTAGAAAAAAAATAACATTAAGGAAATTATGAAGAATGGAAAATTCTTCTTTTGTATCCCTGCTTAAAGAAAAATGACTTGGCTTCATTCATGAAGGAGTTGCACTCATGTTGCGCTTCATTCTTTATAGAGTGATGGATTGATTATCTACTGCTGAAAACCTTTATCTTAATTTTAGAGTGTTATCACTCATTCTTACACTATTCAATGTAATAGTTTTTGGCTAGCCTGACTTATGCACAGATTGTCCAAGGTTTATTCAGTGATAGCATCACTAAGTGGTCTCTGGACCCATTGACACATCCTTATTAATCTTTTAGTCTATTTCACTTTCTGACACTGTGAGTATATTCGTGTGTTTCTTTTACTTTTCCTATCCTGAAACTTCCTGCTTCTCATTACAATATTGATTTAGGAAAGGCCATTAAAAAGAAACATCACACCACAAAATGCTTGATTATAATTATAAATCATAAGTTTACAATAGAGAACACTGACTTAAACTGGCTTTAACAAGAAGATTACTCTAACAGTTAGCTTTAGCCAACTCGTTTTGCCCATGGATATGACCCATGAAGAATGTAGTATTTTACCTAACATCAAACATTACACACATTGGAAAGCATGGCAGAAAACATTATTCAAGTATATCCTACAAAAGAACTGACTAGGTTTAAAAATGGCATCTTCATGACACTTAGAAACAGGGAAACTTTTGCGGATTAACAGGAATAAATAATTATAGCACTTTAGTGTAATTTATAATCTGAAATTTTATTTTACCGAAGCTCTAGAAAAAAGAAAAAATAATGCCCAAGAGGCATTAAGTAATGGCAAGAAGTAATCAAAATCAGGTCTGAAATCAAGAAAACAGAAACAAATAAAGCCAACAATACAGTAAATCAATGAAAAAAGAGTTGATTCATTGAATAAATCAATAAGACAGACAAAACCTTTGTCAAATTTACTGAAAGGCCGAGAAAGAATATCCAAATTAACAAAATTAGATACAAAAGGAGAGAGATAACAAAAGACACTGAGGATACCCAGAGAATCATAAGGATATAATTTAAAGCCTATACTCCACAAAAGTGGAAAATCTAAACAAATGGATAATTTCTTGATATATATCAACTACTAAAGTTAAATCAAGATCAGATAAACAATTTAAACAGGCATTATAACTATTAGAAATAGAAGCAGTAATTTAAAAAGTGCCCTGAGCCAGGTGGTTTTAGTGCAGAATTCTACTAGACTTTCAAAGAATTAATGGCAGTACTCTCAAATTATTCCGCAAAATAGAAACAGAAGGAACATTGTCCAACTCTTTGTAAGAGGTCATAGTTATCCTCATACCTAAACCACGTGAAAAGTAAAGAGAGAAAAGTAACTATAGCTCAATTTTCATTATGAACATAAATTTTAAAAAATTCTCAAAATACTTGCAAGTTATATACAAGACTTACCAAAACATAAATAAATCATAGACTATGATCAAATAGGTTTCATCCCAGAGAGGCAGGGATGATTCAACATACATAAATTGATAAATGTAATCCACAGTATCAACAAACTGAAAGACAAAACATATGATTATCTCATAAATTGCAGAATAAATATTAATATGGATTATCAACTCTTTGAAATTTATTAATTCTTTCATCAATGCTAATTTTCTGATACTGATAATTGTACTAAATGAGACTAAATTGCATCTTGACTGTAGAAAATCAATTCAAGGTAAAGAAGTCCCTTGTAGGCTGATTCCTTTTAAAATGATTTAAAATCTATTTGTCTCAAGAGTGTCTCTAGCAAAAAAAAATATTAGTATTGATGAATTGTAGCTAAAAGGTAGTCATAGTTTCTCTAATTCTGAAATTCATATTGAGTAGTTTAATCATAGGTAAAATGAAAAAAAATATGTAAAGTTGATATTTTTGAAGTGTGATTTGGTACTCCAAGTAACATATAGTATGGGGTCACAGTGCAGGTATGCTATCTTATTTCCCCAATATAAGTGACAACCCCCAAAAGCCTATTTATTTTTTGGAACTCTATTGATCATGAGCAATTAATTTAAGTTGTGTATGTTTTTAAATGCTGCAATATTAGAATTTTCAAGGGCATTCTGTATTGAGACATTTTATAAAATCAAAAAATAAAAATAACTGAACTAGGTAATGAATAAATCTATAGGAAATCATAGTCCAGAGACCCAGGATCTCTGACATCAGCAAGAGACAGCTCAGGGGACATTTGCTATTAATGATTTATAGACCAAGGTAGGAAGGCTTTAAAATAAGAAGGTAAGGTCACATTAAATCACATCTTATCTCTCATTAGACTTTCTTCCCTCACTAATGATGAGGGATGTTTTTCTCCTCCAACCTTCTGTCCATCCATGCTGGATCCTAATGGCACTGAATGTTTCTCTCCAGGGTAAAATGCTTGAAAGGAAGTGGCTAAATTTTAGCAAATGATTTGGATTTTAAAAATAAACTTATTTTGGTTTAGAAGTGGCTTGCCTGCATTACGCATGTGTACCGAATGTGTCCTGGTGCCTTCAGAGACCAGAGGAGGGAACTGGAGCCCTTGGCACTGGGGTTGCGGATGACTGTGAGCCATCAGAAATGGGTTTTGGAACTAAACCCAGGTCCTCTGAGAGAGCAGCAGTTGTTCTTAACCAAGACTTAGTTTTAGGTTTTTGTTTCTTTGTTTTATTCATTTATTTTTAACACAGAGTGGAAAATACCATAATAATTTATATTAAAAACTATTTTCTTTAACCATTGTCACTCATAAAGCAAAGGTTGAAGGCCACATACATTGGCAGTGTTAGTTTGTTAAGTGACTAAAGGCTGTCAACCTACAATTTAATACAAGAAAGTGTTCATCCTTTAAGAATTTATCAGGAAATTTAAGTACAAACAGGAAATCAGCTAATGTGGTAGTAAAATTAATTATAATGATTGGAAGTAATCAAAAGACCAAATTAATTACTCATATTAAGTTACATATAAAAAATGCTTCCTATAAAGCCTCAAAATGTGTTCTGAGTCTTGTTTTCTCTAGTGGCAGTTACTTAAATAGTAAATAATAATACACAATACAATCAATGTAAGTAGTAACTATTTTTGGCAATTATATTCCTTTCAGTGTTACATATTCATTAACTAAACTCAATTTACTGATAATGTAGTCATTAAACATGTTTTTGTCCTAAGACTATGCTAGCATCACTCTTCATGGCATTTCCTCCCATGTAAATGCAAATACTTTTTAACACCTTGAATCTGTTTAGTTCAGGAATGAGTTTTCCTCTTTTGTTTTGTTCTGTTGTTTTCTTTTGAACATCTGTCAGTCACTGAGATGATTTGAGACGCATCACATCCTTATTGAATATTGTGTTGGAATCCAAGTCTGTTTATTTATAGAGGCTTGTATTGTACCATACAAATGTGTAGAAAAAATATTGTTCTCAAGTGTTTCTCTTTAGTTATTTTGTGCTTGCTTTTTAATTTGATACGATTGAACCAAACTCTTTCATTATATACAAAGTGAAGGGACAGACTTGTTTCCTGGGACTCTTCTCTCTTTTGCATACTATGTGACACAGTATTATCTTTCCCCGTCTTTACAATGAGAAGAATAAATAGAATCAAAATCAGCATGATTAATGTATTGGCTGCTTCTAAAACTCTAAAATTTGTTTACTTAAAATATTTAACAGTATTGGTGACACAGAAAAAAGAAAAATTGAAAAATTTGCACTTTGGAGTTGGAGTTGATACATAGGTAACAGTAAATTTTGAGTTTGGATATGGGAGAGATAATTAAGGAGGAAGAGTGGACATACTATCAGGAGTGGAAACATTTATAAAAGTGTAAGTTAAAGATGTTATATAAGTCATAGGTATATAATGCTCTGGGATATTAAGAGAAAATTACTTTTTTCAAAACCAAGTTCAAAATACAGTAGTCAACAGTAAAATCCCTACCTTGATAACTTCCAAGTCTTGTGGAATATGACATAGTTAGTTACTTTGTATGAATGACAAGTAAGACTAGGAGTGAAGAACATATCCGTTTAAAGAAAAACAAAGTTGTGGAGTAAACAGGTGTGACAATTAATAAAGCAAAAAGGGAAATGTTCTTTCTGTGTTTGATTTGGGAAGGAGAAAAAAAAATCTCCTTTGAAGATCCACGAAGCTGATTTTTCTGAGGAACAGGAGGGTTAGGTAAAGCAAGAAAGATGTTCTGTGTGTGATGATGAGGAGGGTTATTGATGCTGCTGAAAGGGCAGATGTTGATGAATCTGAAGATTAAAAGAGATTAAAATGGATTTTGAAAAACTATGATGTTTAAGTTAAAATGGTACATAATAAGCAAGATAATAAACGTTGACGTTCATATTGACTTGTAAACTGCCAGAAGCAACGAAATCCATTCTTAATATTTTTTTTTTGAAAAATAAAACCATGAAAACACAGTCTTAAAGTGTTTTATTGATGTGAGGTAGGCTTTGGAGTATCTCATCATGGTCTGCACAGGTTAAGTTTTAGTGAAACTAAAGGAGTTCACTCTAACTTCTCCAGGTGTGATGGCTGAGATGAGAAGGTTGTATTCTGAGGATTCTGGCAGGAACTGGAAAGAGAAATCAGGGCTTAAAATTTTCTGCATGAATTTTGCTTTCAACCAGATGACCCTCTGGACTGCTGTTCACTCACTAAAAGGTAGCTTTCTTACGTGAAATTAAATACTATGTTCATAGTGGGTTCCCAGGGTTCTAATCTGCTCACTCCTTGTGTATTTCTAATATTTAGTCAGCAAGAAGTTGCTTATATTTTTTTCAGTTAAGGTGTTGGGAATTCTCTCCTCCCATTTCCCTCTCGCTCTTCCTCTTGCACTCTTATGTCTTTTCCTTCTCTTTCCTTTTCTTTTAAAAAAAGAATACTTTTTTAATTTTCTCTCTCTCCCTCCCTCTTCCCCTCCTTTTTTTTTTGTGTGTGTGTGTGTGTGTGTGTGTACACATGCATAAACACACATGAATATGGATGTCTGCAGAAACCAAAGACAGTTCCAGACATCTTGGCACTGGAGTTACAGCCAGTTGTGAGCTACCTGCATGGGTTCTGGGATCCAAACTCTAGTCCTTTGGAAGAACAGCAAGTGCTCTTAACTACCGATCCATCTTTTAATCCTCATTGCTTTCTTTTGGTTGTTTTAATTTTTTTAGATTCATTTATTTTATTTTTCATGTACAACTGTTTTGCATGCATGTATGTATGTATATCACATGTGAGCTGGGTGACTGCACAGGTCAGAAGAGAGGAACAGATCCCCTGCAACTGGAGTTATGAATGACAGCTATTGTGTGGTAACTGAAACTAAAGCTAGGCTTCTCTGTAAGAGCAATAAGTGCTCTTAAAGGCTGAGCCATCTCCCCAGATCCACCCTTTACTCTTTATAATATATCTAGCTTTACAGATTAAGCACCTTATATAAAAATATACTACTTAAAACCATTAACATAAAACCAATTTCAAAAAGATTTGTAAGAAAAACAATTTTGAAGCAAAACAAGTAATGCCTTGACTTTTGCATACAACAGAAAATGTCTTAATGTGTCATTGATTTTGCCACCATACATCTAAACACAGGGGGAGAAAAAAACTATGTTGTTTTATGAGTAAACGTCTATAAACTTTATAACTTTATTTTCAAAAAGAATGCCAGGAAAGTTATATCTGTTAGATGTGAATTTTTGAAGATATTGCTTCTCTTCTTGTTGACATGATGGTCAAAATCTTTGCTAGTTGATTCTGCTGCTTCTGGGGTGTATTTTTGTTAATTTCTCTTCACATCATTTTGAATTAACACTTGGTATCAAGAACTCAAAATTGCCTTGAAATTTATATGGGATCATCCTATTAGATGTGATAGATGTGATAGGCTATCACAAAATCATTTACTAATAACATTAAGCAGATATTTTTTCCTCTAGCTGTAGATAAGATTAAGGAATAACTTTTCAATAACAGGAAATAAAATTTGAGCTATCACCTTTTGATTTTTATTTTCCCAAAATGAACAAGTCCCTGGTAGACACTAGATTGAGAGTGAGCTTAATATAATTATGTACCTGTGAAATTATTACCAGCTCTGACAGAAATGCCTCTGAGAAATTTAACAACTTAATTAATGTCAAAGAAGCTTATATGTCTTTTTAAGGGAAAGAAAAAGACCAGAGGAGAAAAATCTGTGCATAGTAGTATTTCTTTATTTTGATTGTCCTCCTGAAACAATGATGTATATAGTACATATTATCTAACTAATAAAGGCAGATAAGTAAAATGTAGATTTTTAACGAAAACAATCAGTTAACACACAGTGAAATCAAGAACAATTCTCAAGTGAAATCAAGAGCAATGCCTTTCAAAACAATAACACCTATATTCTTCATGAACTTTGTATAATCTAGACTTTGTATATTAGAAGTAAAGTTGTGGGGGGTATTTTTGTATAAAAATTTAGAGGTAGTGCAATTGTCAAAATAGATTTAGTTCTTGCAATTCAGCTTAACTCAGTCAGCCTTGGGGATAACCAAAATGGATTTTGAAATGACAGAAAGTTATACTTACAATAACATGACAAAAAAAAAAATCCCTGATAAATTAGTCAGAAATTAATTAATTTAATTAATCAGAATGGAATAAAATTAATAGTTTAAATAATAATAAATATTACTTTTTTCTTTTATTGTTTATGTGATGTGGTGTGTATATGTTGTGTGTGTGTGTGTGTGTGTGTGTGTGTGTGTGTGTGTGTGTGTTTAGGCTAGCGCAGGCATGTGTATCTCTTGGCACATATGTGAATGTAAGATGACTTTCTGGAATTGGTAGACTTTCCTCCAAAGGTAGAATGGACTATGGGAATTTAAAAAGAGAACTTCTGCATCTTTCCAAGACCAGAGTCACAAAATAGAGAGAAACTTAAGAAGCCAGTAAGCAGTAATGAAAAAAATCTGCATACATTTGTGCATTCTAAATCGCAGCAAAAAAATACTTTCCAGGACTCATCTAGGAAGATATTGCACATAAACTCAAAAAGACATGGCCAATTATTTTCTTTATTTCATTTTCTTTATAGATTTTTTTTTAATCAATCGATCTGTTCTTTTTATATTTACATCCTCTTCCTATCTCCCTCCTATCCATAACAAATCGTGCACACCTCACCACTGATAATAGTTCCTTTCTCAGATTCATGACTTCCAGTTTTGTTTTATGACCTATTTAGTATAACCAACACCATAAATATGCACATTGGAGCATGGTGGGATCACTGATTGGTACACAACTGAAAATGGTGACTTATCTATCTATTCTCTAGAGTCAATCAGCAACAAAGAGTTCAGCAGTGAATATTTGAGACCCTGAGCACTTCCTCCAGACCTAGTTGTTGACTTTCACAGTTTCTAAGAATTAATTTACATTCGTTTGTGTATACGTGTGTGTGCTGTGTACGTGGATATATGAGCATATGTTTGAATGTGCTTTCAGAGGCCAGATCCCCTGGAGCTGGAGTTATAGACAACCAGGAACCGCCAGCTATGGGTACTAGGAATCAAACTCCTATCCTCTGGGAGAGCAGTATGTTCTTTTAACCATTGTTGCCCTCTCTAGCTTAAATGAGATATTGTTTATTTAACTATTTATTTTCTTTATAAAAATATTTTTAACAATATAGTTAAGACTTGTAGCTACTTGCTCTAAATCATACCAAGTAACAGATAATTAAAAAAAAAAGTAGGATAAAATTTCTCTAAACCAATTAAAATTTATTATTTTGTTGGGTTAAATATTAAATATCCATGGAATATTGGAAGTATTCACTAACTCTATTCCTTAGAATATAAGTCCTAAACAATTAGAACATTCTTTCCCCCTACAACTTCCTTTGTTTCCTTCCTCACTTTGCTTTTTAAAAACTATTTTTCAAAGTTTAGTTTTTTCAAATATCTTCAGAGTTACAACTGAAGTTGATAATGAGTTTCCATAGATTCTTCAAGTTCTTTATCTAAATTGATGCTTAAACTAATTTTCTAGTTGTTTTGGAAACCAGCGCTACTGGTTGGTAATTGTGTAAGATGGAGGTCGTCGTCCTTATTCCTTCTTTTACTTCCTAATAACCTGTTCACCTGGGTGCTGCGGTTTGAGTAAGCGGCAGTTTTTTTTTTTACCTCGTTAACAAATATTTGCTGAATTTAAATTATATGTTGGATTATGACCTGTGTATGGATAGCTTACATATCAAGATAAAAACATAAAAACATAACTGAAATACTTACGCACACAACTCACTGTTGTTTGATGCAGGTAAGTGAAAGCTTAGTATCACAAATGGTGTCCTATAAAGCACTAACTAGAATAATCCTATTGCCAGCTTCTCTTCCATCTGTGTGGCTTTTGCCACATCACCTGCCTGGGCCACTGGAATATGAAAGCTGATAGTTACAAATTCAAGCTTAACCTAGCCAGAGGTGAGCCTTCTTGTTCCTTTTATTGAGTTTTTTTTTTTTTTAACCCATAAGAAAGATTTGTCTTGAGTCTCCCATTTGCCTAATAGAGTAAGAGATCCTGAGTAGAGATGTCTCTACTTAAACCTTTGTCACTACTCCTTGCATACAGAATTAATACAAGAGACCAACAGATTCCTAAGAATGACAGCTGGTACTTTATACTACTGAGAATTTGTAGTTTGTTTTATATAATTAATAAATTCTACTCTTAGCTGGGCTGTGGTGGCACACACCTTTAACCTCAGCACTTGGGAGGCAGAGGCAGCCAGATTTCTGTGAGTTCAAGATGAGCCTGGTCTACAGAGTGAGTTCCAGGACAGCCAATTACAACAGAGAAGCCCTGTCTCAACCACCACCCCCCCAATCCACTCTTTGTTTGATATGTATTGAAAATATATATCATAAACACAATATATTCCATACCACAGAAAAGCTCAGTATCATCAAAATTTGATTCTAAAATATTCAAGCCTATGGTATCCACAGTAATTGGCCTTTTAACTTTTTAAATCTACTTTTCCACAGATTTATTCTGAGGCACTTATAGTCTGGTGACAACAATTTAGAAATTTTGTTCAACAAGTTATTTAAGTAACTTTCTTTCACTCAATCCTTGGTATAATAATATACATGAGGGAGTACCAGGCTGGTTATTAACATCACATTTGACATACATTTTTAAGGATGCACGTACATATTAGAAAGAAGTCGAAGGCATCATGTTTTAGGCTAAGTAAAAGCTCAGAGTCAATGAAAGTACACTTCCCATTATATTAACTGTTAGTGACTACAACATAAGGGATCTTAAACACTGTTCAGGTAGTGTACCATATTTTCCAATCCTTTTCTTCTGCTTCTATTGTACTGTATTCTTCCTATAGACTCCAATTTAAACAACAGATAGATAATACTGTAAAAGAATTATGTATTTTCACCTCTGCACCAGCCCACTGCCTCTGGCTGTGTCTACATTCTACAATCTCTCTGGATTTATGTACATACTGTCCCTATGCTCAACACTGAGTCATAATCTTAGAAACAACTTCCCCCACAAGTCCCTCCCTTAAACACACACACACACACACACACACAAACACACACACACACACACACCATTATAAAGGAACAAAAAACAAACAAACAAAAAAACCAAAAACAAAAAACAAAAACTTATAACTGGCAATAACTTTGGAAGACAATCCTAAGAAAGAGCATAAAGGAATGGAGAAAATGGTATGGAAAGAATAAAATCAACATGATTGCCACTGCCACTCTGGGTATGCACAGTCAACCTGCTGTGTGAACTTCAAGAGATTTGTGTAGATCATATAACTGCCCCAATGAAAAATTTGGAAGTTGGAGTATTACATCGAAACTAAGCTCACTCAAGTTTGTCCCTATGGATGTTGTCCTGCACCTACCTCCATGCCTGCTACACCCCAGAGTATGCTTGATGTTAGCAGAGAGCCTTCTGAGATATCAGCCACATCTGAGGAAGAAAGCAGTGTTCACTGTTGCTGTGCAGTGAAAGGAAAGTAGAACAGTGGTCAATGTTCTTGCTCCAGCGTCCACTTTTCCACTTCCCCTGTTCAAGTCTGTCTACTGAAACACGGAACACGTTAGGACTCATGCAATCTTCCTACCTCAGCTTCCCAAGTGATGGAAACACAAGTGATGACATTCAAATAGCTAAGGGGAAAAGTCAAGACAGAATTGACAGCTGATATTTAAGTTGAAAATAATGACTCAGCGGTGTTAATAAAAGTCCATAATTGATTTTTTCAATGTATTTATTAATCACAAGTCATGACAAATCTCTCTACTGAGTCTCTCTTAAGTTTGAAATGACTGTGAATTCCAAACTGAGAACCATGAACTGAGAGCCTTGAACTGAGAACCATGAACTATTTCTGAACTGATTGCTTCCTTTTGCATCTGGAGAGCTGGAACTAAAAGCATCCATTACCATTGCCTTCTGATTTGATTATTTAAAGTGTGTGTTGCATTCCAGCTGGATCACACAAGCCTTGAATGTGATCCTTTCCCAGAGCAGACATGTTGCTGGATTAAAAGATTAAATATTCCTCTACATTATACTGAAGGACTGAGTCTTTTAATTGACTTTCAACATTAGTTCTTTGATCCCTTAGTAAACACATTAGCAATGCTTGACTTACACGGTTGCTCTCATTCATAACACATTTCCTGCAAATTCCTGGAAAACCCACATTGGCCAACTTTCTCTTCCTTTTCCTAGGCCACTTAGCACTCTTCATGTCTCAATCTTTATACTTTCTTAAAACCTAAATTAACATCTACTTGCCACAATCCACTTAGACATTTAGATATTTTGGAGTAGACTCCCAGTTGCTTACCTTGCTTTTGCCTCTGTTTCTCTCTACTCTAAATTTCACATAGGAGTCAGTGGCATACTGCTAAACAGGTCATGGGTTGTCTCTTAAAATTTCCAAGTACGTATAAGATCCAAGTGATCTTGCTCTTTTGATCACATTCATCTACAAGCATCTTATAATTTTCTCTGGTCAGTGAACATACCGACTTCTTATCTTTTCCTCAATGCAATGGATGTATTCCTGAACCAGGTTTTGGCATTTTAAAGTTCTCACTACATTTAATGCACTTTTCCTGACAATTCAATATACTTACAGAGCCCATTCCTTTTTATGTTGAGGTAATTACTTGTGTCATATTTTCAGTGAGCCCTTCTAGATCACTTCACCTGAAATTTCCACAGCCTCCTATCTACACATAAGCATAGCCTGTACATTTCCTTTTGTAGTTTTTGCGTAGTAAACTTAGGGCAGTCACACAATATCATTAATTTAAAATTTAAAAAAGAATGAATGAGAACCGCATGGAACATGTGACCATCTGAGAAACTGCAAACATTTTCACACTATTGTTACAAAATTACTTCTAGTCTTAATTTCAGTTTTCTTAGTTTGTGCTTTTACTGTTTGGTGTCATATATCCTATTATTTTGTTGTTTGACTTGCCTAAGCTAGAATTTTCAAATATTCATTAGTTTTACTGATTCTTTTAAAACATATTTTTGATTGTCTATTGCATTGTATACCTGGAAACTTCTTTTGTAATAACTTGGATCCTCTAGGAAGCATTCTCATAAGCAGGGTCAGCCAAAGAGATTTATTCTTTTCAAAGCACATGAATTAAGAAGTGAGAAAGGAGAGTGGGGAAGTCTGAAGGCCAAGAAGAAGGTCTCAAGACTACACTTCATACATATGTCAAAATCTGCTTGCAATTCTAATCAAGGTCCTTCATCAGAGAATGTAAATATTAATGATATTCCCAGTCTTTGGAAACAAGATTACTCTGGAGGGGGACTCCCCAGTAGGAGGAGTTATGCCTGACTTTCTTGTCCCTCTCAGCTGTTTGTTGTGGTTCCCAAAACACTTGGCTTCAGTGGAAAAGCTGAGACTAATCTCAAAGAGCGGCATTTGGGACACTTGCAGGTAACCTCTGGCAAGGCAGTCACTTATCAGCAAAGCTCTCAAGAGCATTTTCTATTACATTCTATTTTAAATATTAACACATTTCTTCAAATTCTGTAAAATAATTTTGTTGATCCCCCTGCCCCCTATACATAACATAAAGTTGAAAACAGGAAGACAATGCATTATTTTAATTTGCATACTTCTGAAACGTGTGTTCTAAATACAAATAAGCGAAGACAAGTTGCCCTCCTGCCCATTCTCAACAGTTTTTAGCCCTGACTTCCTCCTTTCTCTTTCATACCTGTCAGGCTCATGTCAAATTCTTTACCTGTACACCTAACCTGCTTTGTGTCTGTTGGATTTCTACCCTTAGAGTGCAGATATACATTCTAAACAAGGACCCGCTGGTTTGAATAAATAACTCAGTTCCTGTGCTGTTTCTTTCTACAACTCACACTGGGTTAATATTCAGGAAAAAAAATCCTCCGTCATCATTATCCTTCCTTGTGGAAAATGAGTGTGATGCTTGGGTCTAGAGACAAGTCTCTTGTCACCATGACATGACAAGTATGAAGAAAAAGAGAACAACCCAAGGGTAAGGAAAACACAGAAACTATGTCCACAATGAAATCTTTGAGCGTCCTGCCACAAGAAAAATAAACTCTTGAATGGTTTATGAATTTTTTGTTACCTCTTAGAAATTTTAAAGTACACCAAATTAATATACTTACAGCACAGAACTTGGTTGTATTATTTAGTTTATAATAAAGTGTTATACTATATATTTAATATTTGTATATGTACATTATATAAATATATATATACATATATATGTGTGTGTGTATATATATATCATTTTTTATATATATATATATATATATATATATATATATTTGCATTTACATGTACTGAGAATTTTAATTCCACTTACCAGCTCAAGTCTAGATGAAAGAACACCATCACCATGTATAATAGTTAACCATATGTGAGTGTCTTTATTTATTTAAATATATTTTTACCTTTAGAGATTATAATATAATTACATCATTTCCTTCTTCCCTGTCCTCCGTCCAAACCCTCCCATGTACCTTCACACCATTTCTTTTTAAAGAAAGGGTTATAGTTTTCTCCTTATCTTTATTGTTCCTTACATATTATGCGAATACTAGGGTTTCACACCTTATTTCTGAAAAAAAAAAAAACATTTCTCATACCTTGTAAAGGTATTTTGTAAATGTCACAAAATTTAATTTTTCACACAAAAGACCAAATTTAATTTAGTGATACCAAATTTAGTGATATCAGCTTATATACTGTTGCCAAATTTTCTGAGAAACATTGGTTAAATATCAAGAGCACCTTGTCTAAATTTGGTTTTGTTACATGCTATACTCACTTTACAGGATATGAAAAATATTTATATGTCATTTAAATATGTTATACTATTATTAATTTTAATTTCACATTTTCAATTCAACAATCAAATTTAATAGATTTAGCTTCTATAAGAAAAATGTTTATATTATTGATCTCATCTGAAATTGGATAAAACTGAATTAGTTTAGTTTTTTAATTAGCAATAATCTATGCATTTAACATCAAGCACTAGGTCCACAATAAAGTGTTTTATATGAAGGTTAACAATTTTCAGGGTAGTTTCAGTCACATCTGAATTTGGTGTTGGCTTTAAGCATGTATACTAATGTTCACAGAAACATATGATAATACCAACCTAGAAATAATAAAATATTATTTATTTGTGAAAATATAAAACAATGTACAGTGCATACACAGGTAATAAAACAAAACATCGACAGTGGAATTTTACATGGCAGTGCAAATGAAAAAACCCAGAGCCTAAAATTCTTATACTACTGAAACAACAAATGCCAAAGACTTTATGTTATGCAATTTCAGTTATATGATATCCAAAACCCCCAAACAAGACTGGTTATTAAAGTAAGTGTAACATGGAAATATTTGGGTGATAAAAATATTCACATTTTTTTGTAATCATCAAAACATGGTTGTACATTTCTCAAAACCCATCAAATTCTACATTAAATACAGCTTAAGCTTTCTTAATATTATCACACAGTAAGCATGGTTTAAAAATAAAGACATTATTTTTAATGTGGGCATTAGTGGCACATATCTTTAATCCCAGCACTGGGAAAGCAGAGGGAGACAGATCTCTGTGAGTTCAAGCCCAGCCTGGTCCATAGAGTGAGTTCTAGGACAGCTAGAGTTACAGATTTAGAAACCTCATCTCAAAAATAAATAAATAAATAAATAAATAAATAAATAAATAAATAAATAAATAAATAAAAATAACGAAAAGTATAGATGACTCAATTCCAGACCCCAAATTGTCAGGTCTGCTGGCATTGGACTATAGTCATAGTGACTGGGCTTTAATACAAGAGGATGGCAAGTTCAAGGCTTGCCTGAGGGACAGAGTAAGTTCAGTGAAAGCTTGTGGAACTTAGTGAGGCTCTGTCTCAAAAATTAAAAAATAAATAAATAAAGTAAGAGTAGGAATAGTGATATGGCTTAATTATAGAGAACTCACCTACCATCTATAGATTCAATGCTTTGTATTGAGGGGAAAAAAGAAATAATTGGTGGGAGGGCCAGAGTCCACCTCAGTTTTCTAATATCAGTTTTCCATATATAATACTTAGATAGCTAGACAATGCATCTTAATTTGCTTTAGTTAAGTTATAAATACAATGTGTTTGTTTTGCATAATGTTACTTTCAGGCAAGCTCTTCCCCTGGGAAAGAGCAATTCTCTTACTCTCTCTCTCATTCATTAATAGCTTTTGTTTAGAATTGAGGTATCATGAGCTTTCCCCTTGTCCCCAGTAGCATGCTTTTTAATGTTGTTGTTGTTCAGTCATACTTAGTCAGTCATGTTGGTGACAATAAATACAAAATAATTTTTAAAATGACATGAATTTGGGAAAATAATGTAATCATAACATGCAAAAACAAACAAACTAGAAGGTATGCAGACGTACTTCCCTATTAGGTGTAGTGATATTTCCATCCTTATTGAGTTTGTAAGAGGAATTAAAGTTCTCTGTACATGTATATGCTTATATCTATGTGTACATATACTGACGTATGTATCTCTTCATTTCTTCTCCTCCCTAGAAAGTAACTAAGCCATGGCCATCAGCGCAGCTCTGTGGAAGAAGAGGTCGGTTGGGTTGGAATGGGTCTGGGTAAGTCTATGGTTGGAGTCTGAGAGCCACAGGAAATAGAATCCCCGGGATCATGTTTTCTGTGGAACATCTCAGTTTATTGAAGCAGGGGTGGTTACACTTATAGGAAACAAGTCAGGGAAGGGTCCTTATACCCAGGGACAAGGGCTATTGGCTAAGACAGGGATACTGGAGTAGTCCCATTTGTATGTTGGGGGCTCCTAGTCTAAGGGTCAAAGTCCTGTAAAAGCACCTTCTGCATAAGATGTGGTTTCCAGGGAAAAAGACGACACCTAATGAAAACAATGGGCTCAGCCTTAGTTCTTCCAGATAATGCAATCAAATAAGCACCAACCAGGCCGCTTTTCTTTGCTAGTGACCTCTTCCGAAGCAGGTAGCATTTAGAATTTAGCTGGGTTTTGCCAGGGATTAGAAAATGGGGAACAGCCGAACACCTTCTGCTCTCACTTTGAGAATTCCAGGGTTCTAAGCATGCTTCGACCACTCTTAGCTCTGGGACTCCCCCACAGTGACACTGATACAAATATTAAAACAAACAAATGTTACACTCTTTTTAATTATAACACAAATAATACAATCTATTCCTGAAAAGTGTATTAATTAGGACCACTTTCAAATTTCTAAAAGGAATCATCCAACAATACTAGACCATTCAAAGTTTATTTTTCCTGTGGTATGAAGTCCAAAAATGTTATTGTAGACATAAATTTTGTCTTTTCCCATACTTGGAATTTTGTCTTTTTATTCATCCTTGTATTATCCTTTTAACAATACATTTTAAAAAATTTTTAGATTCATCTCTTTATTTCCTAGGAATGGCTGTAGGCATAGAGGTCAGATGTAGACTTTGTTTAAACCTCTGAGACTTACTACCGACTGAACCGATCTAACTAGCTCCTTCTGAACTCTGACTCTTCTGGTTCAACTCACTCTCATTCTGGCTCAAACTTTTCTCCTAGATGACAGGCTCAAACTGGTCTTCTCTTTACTTACTGCTTCTGAGTGAACTCTTTCTGACTCTGACAGATGCTGGATGACTCTCTGACTGCCTCAGACTAAACTGCTCTGCTCAGCTTCAAACTGACTTCGGCTAAGCTTCCTCTGTGTCTCTGTGTCTCTCCCTGAACTCTCATTACACCTCTCTGCTCCTCAGTCAGATTGCTTCATTGTCTCTGTGTCTTGTCCTCCATCTGCCTTCTTCAGATTGCTTGCTTCATACTGCCTGCTGTAACTGCCTCTTCTGTAACTGACTGCTGCTTTCTGAGCTGAGAGCCCTCATCTCTGTCCTGAGAGTTGGCTTGTCCTCACTCTGACTCACCCTGCTAACTCTTCCTCTGGTTTGTCACTTTGCCTGTCTTTTACTTTGACTTTCTGACACATCTCAGATATCACTTTCTGTCTGACATAGACTCTTAGCTCAACCTCTTATGTCTGCTTCCACACTTTCTGTTTTAGGTATTAAAGGCTGGGCCTTTAATTCACATTGCCTTGTCAACAATGGAATTAAAGGTGAATACCAACATTCTTTACATTCTTTCTACATTCCATCTGGACCATGCAGGCCTCTGAATGTGATTCCTTTATATAAACTGCTAAAATGTGGACCCTTCCTAGCTTTCATAAAGGCCTATTCCTCTGCAAATGGTCTTTGTATATTGTGCTTCCTTAGCAAAACAATGAATTTGTGTGCACTGTGTCAGCTCCTATAAGTCAGAAGTGTCCATGATGAGTCTAAAACTCTTCAAAACCAGTGTTTTCCCATCTAGAAAATAATTTAGCAGTTTGGAAATCATACAGAAAGAGATTTTAAAATTTACTTTCTACAACATGTCTTTCTGAATAATTTGCAGATAAAAAAAAATTCCTAGTGTGTACTAACTAGTAGATGATCCTCTTCTCGACACAACATTTTATTTGGATGCGTTTTCTATATACTGCCAGGACTTCTTGGTGAAACTATTAGTTATATTCTTCTTAGTGCCTCAGTTCTACTATAACATTGACCAGAGAGTCTGGGAATAAATATATAGTATCTACTGTCTCAGTGATAGAAAGTTAGGAAAAATGGAAGGATATATGCAAAGCAGCAATGCCAGCTTATGAAAAACCAAAGAGGAGAGTATTTTGCTATTGTTACTTTACGGAACACATGAATGTCATTCAATTCAAATATATAATCCAGCAATGGCTTCCCTTTTATGTTTTAAATCATTTTCTTCACAGATTGTCGGTGCAAACCAGTATGTAATCATCCCTTTAGAAGTTAGAAAAGCACACAATGAAGTAATTTAAGCATATTTTGAATATAACTAAAACTTCATAAAACTTTATTAAGGGAATTTAATGAGTAAAAGGCTATTACAGACTAGCAAGTTTTCCTTCGTGCTCCAATTTGACTTTAAAAAAATGACTTTAGTATAATTCTGAATAAAATGCTTACATTAAAATCCAGAAACAGCTTTTGGGTAAGAGTGACATTGGGTTAAATTCCCTGGGGAGACCCAGGTTCAGTTCCCAGCATGTTTCTAACCCTCTTTAACTCCACAACTGAGCTGATCTCCTTATAGTCCCTGTAGACACTGAGGGCATGTAGTATACACATGCAAAAATATGCAGAAAAAAATAACATATGGAAGCCTATTATTTTGCCTTGTATATATGTGTGTGTGTGTGTGTGTGTGTGTATGTGTGTAGTTACCCTACAAAAGAATAATGATCCACCCTGAATCTACAGGCTGCTAGATATAAAGGTTGGAATCCTCTTCTTATGTTGCTTGTCAAGAGTGTCCTGAGGACTTCTAATGCAATACAGGGTATTGCAAAGTATTCTGGGTTGCCCACCAGAACTTGTAGATAAGACAGTATTTCTGAGGATGCCACACATTCTAGCTCATTAAATTGCTAGTTTATTCTGGAAGAGATTATGAACCATTTTAAATAATAAAATTAACATCTTTGGATAAAATTCTAATGTTTGTCTACTAATAAATTTTACTTACTGAAAAGTTAGAAATATAGTTTAGTAATAATTTTTTAATTTAACACTATCTATATATATGTATATGTCTGAGACATAATTATTTTATTGTCCATAGGTATGTAATTCTCACACTGCATGGATGTTGGAAAACCCTATTATTCTAAGAAAAATATATCTGACATACTTAAGACTCCAAATAATAATTCTTTTTTCTTTAATTTAAGAAGTTGCATTTTAATAGAAAACCAGAAATAAAGAAAACAAAACAAGAAGTTACTACTACACTTTCCACATCTGTATAATATCTTAATGATGTATTGGAACTCAAAGTCTTTTATGAAACTAGTTTATTATCGGCCTATCCACTAGATAAAAGCAGTGAGATGAGGCTGTGAAGTATATATAGATAGAGGCACTGGGCTGCAGGTAAAGCAAACATATAATCTCACATGAATGAGGAGACAAAAGAAGCATGGCTGTGGATGCCATTTAGAGGAAGAGGATCTGATTCTTTGTGATTGTGAAAGTAAAGAACTGAAATTTACAGGATTATCAATTTCTTTAATGAATGAGAAAGGCAGCAGCCTTGTTAGATAGTAAACGCAGATGGATATATCTGGAAATAGCTTTGAGAAGGGTGCAGTGTAATAAATTTATTCTTTATGACCTTAATCCCTGACATCAGACATTAATATATTTGTAAATAAAAGTGTATATATATGTGTGTGTGTGTGTGTGTGTGTGTGTGTGTGTGTGTGACAGAGATAGTGCATGTAAATACATGTACACACATACACATATTTCTATACTTATACATATTAGTTTTCTAACTCCATCTTGTCTTCCCTGAGTGCTGACCTGGCTCCATCCTTAGTTCTTGGAGACTCTTGAGTCAGGCTGCCTGCCAATCAGAAAGTTCCACACATCTCTGCAGCAAGGATCAGTGCTCAGGTCCTGACCAATCAGAGAGATTCCCTAACAGCTGCCTGTCTCACTTAAAAGGGACTGCATGCCTGCTCCTGGAAATGTCAATTTTTTGAGTGGTAGACTTTAGCATGCTGGACTGTGTTCCCTGGCAATAAACTGCTTTTATTGGCCACACATACCTCTCACAGCGATTTTGGACCTGTTAATATACACAAATACACATATGTATGTAGAGTAATAGGCCCATGTGAAAGCCAGAAAGGGTCTGTATTCCAGGGGCCTATATGAAGGAATCAAATTCAGATGCCTATTTTGGTCCAGATGGAATGTGGAAAGAATGTTAAGAATGTTGGTAAACAGCTTTAATCCTAGCATTCAGATTTGCTCAGAAACAGTAAGTCAGTTCAGAACATCAGTTTGAACCACTTAGCTTGGAGAAGAGTTTGAGCCAGAACAAGAGTGAGTTGAACCAGAAGAGTTCAGAAGGAACTAGTCAGAGTGGTTCAGTCAGCAGTAAATTTAAAAGTTTGATTAGATTGTACATAGGTTTAAACCTTCTAGATTGTACAGAGGCAGATGCCTTCTAGTTCTAGGGCTTAAGAGTAGATTGATTGGGGGCCAAACCATGCCCTGGGCTCCAGCACTAAGAACCAGTGATTAAATTAGCAAAAGAATAAACTGTCCTCTCCCCTCAATCAAGTGCACATCTGGTCTATCTACATCTACACACACACACACACACACACACACACTACAAGGAATCACTCATTTAATTAATATGCACAAATGTTGCCTTACAGAATAGTAATGTATATGATAACAACATCTTTATAAGAAATAAAATAGGTAGATGATAAAGACCTAACAGCATGAATAATATGTTCGATATTCAAACTTAAGTTCTTCCATCTTCATTCGAAATGCATTAAACTATAAATAAAGACTTTATTATAAAATTTTCAAATAACTAAGTACATTATTCATAAAACAGACTTGGATTGAGAAAAGGTTGATATTTAGTTAATTATAGGTTAATTTCCCATACACACTTGTTTTCCAGCACAATTTCTTCTTCAGGAAAATACATGTAAAAGCAGTCATCTTGGGTTTCACGTTCTGCTCATTCTAGGTAAAACTCTGTGAATGCTGACAAGGAAGCATGTGACTTGTATTTTAATGCACAAAAGTACATTTTTAAAAGTGACAAAACAAATTTTAACAATGAAAAACATGTTCTTCAAAATAAGACTTAGGACTATGTTTATCATTTCAAGGATCTTCTTTTTGGGTTTCAACAGTTTAAATATTGAATTGATTGGTGTATATCTGTGTGTCCTGTTTGGTTTCTTCCTTATGGTATGGTACTGATGACTAATCATAAAATACCTTCACCTGTTTTTATTCTTGATTTCATGTCTCAACTGGATTTCTCTCCATTGGTGTTCCAACTGCACTTGTCAGACATTTGAAGATTGCCCTGGATGTTCTGAATTCTGAATATTGGCTTTCATTCCTAGCATTTCCTTTTGATTATTTTATTAGAATTCCCTTCTTTCTCCTTACAATTGTCCTTTAGTGCTATTCATTTTTCCATTAGAATTTTTAATATATTAATTTCAGTGTTTTTTAAATTACTGATCAGATAATTCTAACATTCTGTCATATGTTAGTCTGGTCCCAGTGTTTGTTTTGTTTAGCATAGTTTTTTTTTTTAAATAATAATTTGAAATACTTTGTAATTTTATTGGGGTAGAAGCTAGGCATGATGTTTTGAGTAATAGAAATTGTTTTAAATAGGACTTTAGTGAGAAGACTAATGTTAATCTGTCTAGAAATTTGATTCTGTTTGATATTTGTAGTAGATACAATTTCCAGAGTTTTTAATTCCTTTAGTGTCTATAATTTTCCCCTCCATTTCACTTTAAATTTCTCTATAGACTCCTCTTGGGTGATTCTGTGTCCTGTAAGAGTATAGGCTATAATGCATTCCTCTGCTATTATATTAAAGCCCCATTTTCAGGTGGTAAGAAGACAGGAAGATTGGGTAATCTAGAGTCTTCTTAATGAAACTCAATATTTTAATAGGCCTGTGTCATGGAACTGTGACCTTTGTAAATCCCATTTGTTATACATCCTTACCCTTAACCTCTACTCGTTTGTTTATAACCAAAATATTAATATATTTTTCTTAAAAGCTGACACCTGTTAATAGTACCATTGCTAGCCTAATGGTAGCAAGAAAAAAGGGTAGGATGGAGGGACTGTTTCTGGATCATTAATAAGGAATCACAGTGGAGCTCCAGTAAAACTTTTTTCCCTGGGATGTATTTTGTTTATGAAGTTGGTGGTTATGCAACCAGAAATCACTATCACTCTATCTATGCCAGAATTAATTGGGAATTTGAATCAGATCCCAACTGGAATGAGCTTGTGAAATTGATGAATGGAAAACCCATGAAAGAGTGCCAGAGTCCCCCTAAGATTCCATCTGCTTATTACATTTTGTCACACACTGACCTGTATAAGGCTACATAAGTTCACCAAAATCCCCATATAACAATATTCCCACAACTTCATGATTCACATGGCTTCTGCTCTGCATAGTCAGCTCTTAGCTGCAATCTGATTTTCTTGTCTATCTAAATTTGAATTTCTTAGTCATATGTCTTAACATCTTATTTCTATCATGAGTCTAAGAAAAGTCATTCACTTTTTATGATAGAAGCTATAAACCAATTACCAAATGATTTACATATCAGATACAAAAATATCTACCATTTTCTTTGTGTTTTCAAACTTTTTGATAGTTTGATAAGATTAATGATTCTTCATGAAAAAACAATGCATATACAAATATATACACAACTTTTATGTATTGTTTTCATTTATAAGGACTTAGTTTTAAAAAATTTGATAGTTTACAGAAGACTGTGAAAATGGGAATAAATATTAAAATGTAACATTGGGGAAAATTAGTATTGGGCACTCCAGAGACAAAATGTATGGAAGGAAAGGTGGTAGAGTGATAGAAAATGAGTGGAGTATAGCAAAGAATTAAAAAAAAAATTGATCATACTGAAAAGAATACATGTTAGCTAATTACTTTTTAAAAACCATACTGTTTCTAAGAGTAGAATGTTTTAATTTTGTATTGAAAAGAATTTATGACACCAAAAGATAAGTATTGTATGCATTCACACATTTAATTATATCCCAAAGAGCTTATCTTAGTTGTTAAAATGGAAATTTATATTTGAAGCATCAATATGAATGCAGATGTACAGTCTTAGAGTTAGACATATGCTACTCTAATATAAACTGTAGAAACACATTTTGGGTATTTACACATAAATGAGAGATGAGTCAACCTCATTATACTGTCCACAGTTGCTACTTAATGATGCAATCAGACATAAATTGTGTACTAGAATGAGTTTGGTATATGCCTTTGATATGTTGTATTAGGGTTATTTAAAGGAAAAGAATTAATGGAGTGGATATATATTATGAAGGGTTTTAATATATTGTCTTACATAATACTATCTAGATAGTCCAAAAGTTGTGAAATCATACCAGAGAGGGTGATAGTTTGGTCTTAGTGTAAGCCCAGAGGCTGGATGTTTTAGCAGTACCGCTGTAGCATATTTTAGGCACAGAATACTATTGGGGACTTGCTGATCTTCAGCCAATATTGGAAAGCAAATGAAGCTGGTTCTAATATGAGCGAACAAACGAAACAGATGAAATTCCCATAGAGTGAGGGTAAACAGGCCAACAAAACGTCTTTCCTCTGCATCTTCTTAACTTGGCTGCTAAGTACATTTGGGCTGGATCTTCCCACTTCAAATACTCTGATGAGGAAAATCTCTCACAGGTGTGTCCATCAACTAGCATTTTCATGAATTCCAAGTCCATTGAAGTTAACCGTCACATATGAAGAGTAATTTAATGAGTCAAGTGGACAAAAAGTTATTTGGCTGAAAATAGTTCTAACATTTATAGATGATTAAATATCACTATTTACTTCACTTCTAAATCTATTTAACCATATGTTTGTTACCTTTACTAACATGTGAATACTTTGGACAATGCTAAATATCACGTTCATGCACTGTTAATCGTTTGGAACATCAAGAGACTCAGAAGTTAGGGATGTGTATAATAAGCATTTATACCAACTATTGTTTTAAGACAAGCATTACACTATCAAAATAAAAAAAAAGAAAACACAACAAACAAGTTAACGAAAGATTAAATATAATATTTACGTGAGAGACTTGACATTTATTTATCATCAAAGCATAATAATACTGTAGATTTATATATGTTTAGATTGGCAAAATTAAAGGATTGACTGGCGTAATTTTGCAGGTCTCAATTGAATAAATGTATAAATGATTAAAATCTTTCACAAAACTACAGAATTTGGACCTAAATTATTCATATAATTTTGTCAGAACATCTGTTTATTCAAATATTACCGTGCCATAAGTCAATATGTTCCAAAATTACATGGGCCAAAATTGTGTATTTGGTTAAAATGTGTAATAATTAAAAGCTAACAACTGACTTAGATGTCTATATTTTGACAAAAATATTCTTCTTTGAAAATACTCATCTACGACATGAAACATTTCGTAAACTGTAGATGGTATAAGATGTGTGTGTGAAAGATGTTGACATTACTGCAAAAGCATGATGAAAGCATCGTGAAAGCATGACCCGTAATGCACAAAGCAGCAGCAATGGTTAGTGATGATTAGTTGTAGCTTATCTTTCATTCTTTCTACACAGCATAGGTTTATTAAGATATAATTTACATAATATAAATTTTATCAGTTAAACGATTTTAAACAATGGCTTTCTTTTTAACCACAGAGTTGTAGAACTACCTTTCTAAAAAATATTCTTGTCACTTTAAAAGATAAAAGTATGTATGTTAGCACTCATTCCCTTATCCTTCACACCTAAATGTTTCTCAACTATAACCCTAATTTCCATCGATGGAAGTATTCTCGGTGGTTTCTAATAAATATATCTATAAACCTAAAACTGCTTTTAAAACTAGAGTCTATTAACCTGGGAAATATTTATTGTAAAAATGTATTAATATCATACTCTCAGTGGGATTGCAATATTACTTTCCTAGAGACTTTTATTAGCAAAGCAAACACTAGTGAATTCACCATCTAAGGATCTAATTCTAAAGCTCTCTGAGATACTGTGTATTGATGAATATTAAGATAAAGGTTTTTATAGTCCACTACCTGTATTCATATGTTTAAATCCAGCCATTCATCTAATTCTAAGTTCTTTTTCTTTATTTACTTGGACTCAACCCATCATTCCTAAACTCCTATGAGAAAAAACAGTAAGCTCTAGAACAACTGACAATGTCCACTAGCTACCTGGCTGTTTTGTTAGTATATCATTAAGGAATTTGAGATACAGCTATAAATGTACATTGAGAGGACAGACATAATTTTCATAGTTGAATATTTATTGCAGAGTCTTTAAGCTATCAAACACACATTCATTAGTTAGCAGAGCTTTGGTAATCAAACAAGAGACTCAAAATTCAGTGTTTTTAAACAAATAAAATAAAGACAATCTTTAAAAAAAATCAGACCACCAGAAAGGAACACAGGTTTAATTAAAATTTGAAGAACTCATGCATCCAGGTATTATAAGATTATTAAAGATCTGAAAATAGACCAATTCAACAAGGACCTTTGCTTTTACAACAGAATAGCAAAAATATGTATCGTCACAATAAATAAAGAACAATCTTCTGCTGATTCCTTAATTAACAGTATGGTACACATCTATTTAGTCAAAGCACCAAATAACAATAAAAAGTGATGCATCAGTTTTATATTATAAATACTGAAATGATACTAGGAGCAATAAAAGTAAGTTCAGCTTAAAAAGTTCATGTCAAAAAATTTTATATCAGTAAGTAAACAAAAATACATATGTTTTAGATTGTATTCAGTCTGTCCTGAAACTTTCATCCAGATTCCTCTTTTTACCTGCATAGCAAATCACAAATGGATTAATTTTATTCGTATTCAATACTGTACAGATTCTATTATATGGACTGAAAGTACAAATAAATGAAAGGGATCAAGTTAGATATTTTGAATATAGTCTACCATGCATAAAAATTCAAAACAGAAATTCTGAATAGTTAAATAATTTCAAGATCTCCACATTTTATTTATAATAAAAGTGTGTGTAGAGGACGTACATAGCAGTGTCAGAAAGAAATAATTTAATGCCAATGTAGAGAGGCTTATTAAAGCACACAAAGGAATGAGGCTGCTCAAGTTGGGATTCTAGAGATGTATTCTTTCAGAATTGGAAGGATAGAAAAGAATTCAAACCCGCGCCCAAAGATGCAATGGAAAAATACATAAATAAAGTCAGATAAAAATTAAGACCTAAATCTTAGTTACCAATGCTTGTTAAAAGAGGCAGAAAGGTAGACTGACGGAGAAAGAGAGAGAGAGAGACAGAGAGAGAGAGAGGAGAAACTGGGATATAGAAATGAGAGGAAGTCTATTGAATTAGATATGATGTGAAAGAAAAATGATCAGAAACTTGCTTCCAGTGTCTGATTTGAGAGGCAAGAATTGTTGAGTCACTCACCAAGATTGGATATCTAACAGAATAAACAGTAGGAAGACACAGAGACTAGAGATGAGGCTGGCTTTAGGCAGAGGATGACAGAATAAGAAGCAGGATCAAAGACACGGATGCCATTTTAAATTTTCAATCTTGTTAGATTTTGAGTTATAAGGTATAGATTTTGAATAACTATGCTCAGTAATGTATTGTCAGTAGGAGACACAAAGGTACAGAATAGAGATTCATTAACATATAGATTATAGTTTAGGACAGAAATATCTTTATACTTGAAAATGAGTACAATAGCATTGAAAGCTCATTGGAGGATATTGAAAGAAAAATGTGCAGTGGTGGTAGCATGCCTCTTAGCTAGCAAAGCAGAAAAATCCAGGTACAACTGTTTTACAATTTTTAAGAAAAAGAATTTTAAAGGTAATCACTACCTCCAAATATCATAGTGAGGTAGAATCTGTTAATTCTATAAAATAAAACACTTTTGCTAGCAAAATAAAATCACAAACAAAATATTTGTATATCATTAAAAGCCAATAGGACTCTTACAAATGTTGCAATGTTTTTTGAAGTAATACATACACATCATATATAGGCACAAAATTATAGAAAATATTATCAAAACTATTAGAGTTTTGTTAATGAAGTAGGAGTATTATACCACTCTAAATCAAAAACTGAAAATTCTTCAAATTTGAAGAGCATTATGAAGAAGACTGAGACAATGAAAGATAAAATCAAAGCCAGGTGGTGGTGGTGGTAGCACATGCCTTTAATCCCAGCACTTTAGAGGTAGAGGCAGGCTGATCTTTATGAGCTTGAGTCCAGGCTGGATAGGAGAGTGAGTTCCAGGACAGCCAGGGTTACAACAAAGAAACCCTATCTCCAGAAACAAAACAAAACAAAAGATGTAATCAAAATAGGAAAAAATAAATTATTAAATTATATTTCCATAATATGGCTGAAATGTATTTATATTATATTTATAAATATTTCTATATTCATATAACCTATTAGTATTTAGTTAATAAATTCTACTTTGTTATTTTAAGCTACTTATATAATACAGTAAGTAGGTAAAATTTTTCTCCAGTTTGTATTGACATTTTTACCTGGAGATCTATGTTAGACAAATAGTTATATACACATAATTATACTTGATAGTCTTAATTTGTAAAAAGCATAATATATTCTATGGATTATATTGACATAATATATAAATGTATTCAGACATACAAGGTTAAAAGAAAGTTATTTTTAATATTTTATACATTCCCCAATAGTAAAAGGATTGCTAAAAATTTGTTCATTTATTTAGTAGTATGCAAAAGTTAAGATAGTAAGTAAAAAATAATCATTTGGGAAGGTAATAACATAACATCTTTTTGCCAGGTAAAGAATATTTCTGGTGACATATTTCATCCAATAGATAATCATAAATTACTGACTACCTACTTTGCGTTTTTGTAACATGACAGATAGAGCAATGAGAGTCAAACACTACCAAGAGTAGCTTTTGGTTCACTGCTAATATAGACAACAAAATTACAGTTTGGAAGTCATAGGGCTTGATGAAAGCCAAATGAGATATTGAGCTTTCATTTAAAAGAGCCATATTTAAACAGCACTTCACTGCTACAAATGGAAATGAATATTGAATTTAATTTGGTAATTGAGGAAGTTTCAAATCTTAAGGGATAATAAGGGACCCAGCAAGAGGCAAAAAGGTATGCTTTCCTGAGAAACATATGGTAAAAGCAAATATACTCTTTCCTGGAGAGTATATTTTGTGTCAGATATGGATGAAAGGTAGAAGCCCAGGGTATGGATGTGGTAGGGCTTAAAACTGGACCAGATCTTTCAGAATAAATGTTTAATGTGCATCTGATTTGATGATGTTACTTTTGCTACTTATTTGTATACTGCCTTACTATTTTCAAGTCATCACATCAAAACAAATTCCTGCAGACACAATATCCCAGGTGGAGGAAGTTTAATCTGAAGACTAAGCTTCACACCTGCTCTGAAATGTAACTCTAATGAGCGTGCTTTCAGTTAGCTTCTCTATTGACTTTTTTGAAAACCTTTTATGAAAAAAGTCATAAGGCAGACTAAAATCATTTTATTTTAAATTAATTTTTAGCATATGAATATTACTGGAATATGTGTTTGTGTATGTGTGTATGTATATGCATGTATATATGTATACATAAATAATATATCTTGTTCTGGGCTTATATTCACTACCAGGACCTTTGTATAAAACCCACATTGTCATCATTATTCATGCTTTTGTTCTTATTTCCTGAATAGCCCTTTTCTTGTTTGTTACAACTTTGACTTAAATGACTACATTTAATCTACACTACCCTCTTTGCCCTGCATAACAGATTTCATGATCTTATTATTAAGAAAAAGACCTTGAGAACTCAGACAACTTGCCTCTCTTCTTTTGTCAAGTTATTAATACTGGACCAGAATTTAAATCTTACAATTGTTTTCTAGGACTCTGATTTATGAGATCAAGCATTATTTCTTTCAAATGTCAATACCTTACCAGTGCTTTCTGTCAAATTTGAACATACATTTGCTGATTTAGTGAAATGGGAACAGAAACAATCTGCTTTGAAATTGGGGGAGGGGACTGGATTTAGTAGCTGTGTCTGAGTGCACATGGTAGTTCCAAAGGGTATAGCTTTCTTTTTTTAATTATTGGATTGTAATAACTCCTCCCTGAGAGCCTATTAATTGCTCATTGACTGTCACAAAGGGTTGGTGCCTCATAAGTGCTTCATACACCGTATTTATGATGAAACAGTGACAAGCCAGTCTTGAAGAGATAACTAATAACAAGAGTGATCTCACGAGTTCAACATCCATATCATAGACAGAAAATCCTATGTCTGAAGACCCCTTTCCAAAATTGGGCCCATTAGGATCAAACAATTCAGTCAAATATTCTCCACACTTTGACCAGTTGTGAGTCGCTTCATTAACTGCTTCTCACTACAGAAGGAAGTTTCTCTAATAAAGGATGATCATAGCAATAAATAATGGGCATAAGTGTTTAGAAATCAGTTTGGTTCTATGTTCAGTTAGCGAATTATCACTGATAGCGTCTCCTTTAGGGCTCATAGCTTCACTAGCCTCAGGTTCTTGATCAGGTTTACAGTACTAACCATCAGTTCACTATTGTGGAGGAGGCCTTAAGTTCAAAGTTTTGGTTACTACCATAATAGTCATTCCATTGTTGTGCTAGTGGGCTTATCATGACAAGCAGGTTAGTTATGATAGCTTGTGAGATCCACAGCATGGTAAGATCTTTGAATAATTATATTTTAGAAATAGAAATAACACTTTCTAGCACTATGGAAGCTAACCAGCTGAAACTTCCAGTTCAGATTTCTCAATGTTCTGCAAACTAAATATATAGTGCTTTTAACATTAGTATCTGCTTCTGGTAATAGAGTGTCTAGGTCAGTGGTAACCAAGGGGATTGGCAACAACTTCACATAATATCTTAAATAAAAAATATTCTACTACTACGACTCATGTGTGTGCTCTCTCTCTCTCTCTCTCTCTCTCTCTCTCTCTCACACACACACACACACACACACACACATAAAGTTATATAAAATATCATTTCATAAAAATCCATGAGATAAATGGAAATGACAAATAAAGCCTGAATACATAGATAGAAATGCAGAAACAATACCTGACTTCAGTTCATGTATATGAGGAAAGTATACATAGACTAACTTTCAGCAGAAAGAAAGGAGTGGAAAATGTTTATACAAGTTACACTATCAAAGTGGGAAAATTTACTCAAGACTCAAAATTTCATATTAAAGAGACAGATTAAAAAACTACACAAATTATACAACTCCACAGAAGAATCAAAGTATATGAAATTCTGAAAAAAATGAGTATTTGAATATTAAATGACATGTATAAATTGTAAAGGAGAAGCATATTAATAGGAAACTTGGCAATGATATGAACAGTCAAATATACAAGAAGGTGTTTGTAGTCTAATAAACATGAAGCTACTAGAAAATTGCTGGAAATTAGAGAAATGCCATTAAAATAAAATGAGATATGGCAACTAACTTATAATTAGCTAATGTTTACAGAGTCCTAGAACACCAAGTGTTGCAGGTTTGGAGAGAATTATCTCTACATGTCTTTTGGGAGGCAATTTGGCACAGATATTGTCAAAAGTAAATACGACCACATCTGGGCAAATCTGAAGATGTTTAAACTTCATGACCCAGACTTACTACTCACATTTTAGTATTCTTTACAAGTAAGCAAACAACACACTCAAAATGTTTCCTGCAATAATTTTCGGAATTAAAATGGAAATCAACTGTTAGTTAATACAAAATAAATAACTGTGGTTTTCTCACATTTGAAATACGAAGCAATAAGTTTACAATGACTGAAATAGAGACATAATAAGACACAAATGGAAAAATGTTTGGTAAATCATTGAACTAAAAAAGATGCATCTGTTATTGCTATCTGTGACATTGTAGAGTAATTATGAATTATTTTCAAATATCAATGAGTAATATATTTACATAAGAAATTTTTAAAAATTAATGAAACAGCAGTTAACATTTGCTTCATGTGAAATCATAAATGCAAGATTTGAAACTTTAGTAATTAAGATCTTTGAGATTGAGTATAGTAATAATTGTATGCTTTATTACACAAAAAGATATCTAAGACATATGGCAAAATATTAATTTACACCAAAAGTATATTGAATAGACTCTTTTCTAAATTGATTTTCCCATTTTTCATATTTCAAAATCACAGCTATTATATGAGGTAAAATAATTACATAACAATATATTTAAAATATTGAAAATATAGACATAACATTTTCATAGTTGGCTTGTTTCTTTGTGGTAGTTTCTTTTCCTTGATTTATAATCACATGACATTTACTATGATAGTTCTCAATTTTAAATTTCTTCTATTTTGTATAAAACTCCTTCATAAATGTAAACAACTGTGACTCAGATATGCCAGTTTCTCTTAACTTGCATACTCAAAGAAATACCAGTATATTTTTCCCATAGAGTAAGTAGACACATTAATAGAAAATTAATGTGTCTTTGCTAGTAAGCTCTAAAACAGCTGGCCTGAATTCTCAGTGATTTCCTTGACACTTAAAACAGTGTCTGGTACATGATGGGTGACTTCCATATGTGAGTTAGTACTCGGACTTGTCTGAGATGCTAGGAACCATACAGTTTGTAATAAATTCACAAATCCAAAGAAGCAATTACTTCTGTCTTATAAATTAAAACTGTAAGGATCCACAGTCAAAATAGCAGTTCACTTTCATTACTACTAAGAACCTATAGATTATTAGTCAGGGAAAGATATAGGTAGTAATTGTCTTTTCAGATTTATGATCTTCCTTGATGATATAGCAAAGTTTAAGCCATGGAAAGAGAGGTACTGGGTACATAGAATTTGAAGTACTCACATGGAAAGGGAGGCTGTAATTTCTATTTATACAATGTCCTGTTTCACATGGTCTTTCATGGCGGAAAAAAAAAAAAAAACTAAACTAAACAAGAGGATTGATTTAGATGAGAATACAACATTTCATGCAATTTTCCTTGACTTCTATGTGGATACTGTCAGAGACCTGATGCATCCAGCATGTCAGGGGGTTATGAGTCAGTATATAAATGGTCTTAATCTTATTTATAAGATTTGGTTATGGGGGGCATATATTACCTCTTCATCATCTTTGGAACAAAGTTACAAAGAAACAGAGACAGTAAATTATGTGTCTTAGAAATAAGGACACAGAAGAATAGGTTAGAGAAAATCAGAACACTGAGATTTTTATCAGAATGATTTGAAGAATACTTTTAAACTGGAACATAGCCTCTGGTTGACGTTCATGACCATTTCCTAGCCTTTTTAACTATTAAAACTATATTATTATTCGCTGATATTTGTTTATATCTTACTTTAGACTTTCCTAATAATAATTTGCTGAAAAGCTCAAATCCCAGGTTCTTAAATAATTTCAGATTGTAAAAATAGTTCTTTTACTACTGGCCTTTAAAGATGATTTTTTTAGGACAAAATTGAAGCACAGGTTTTTAACCTAAGGCTCCTATACTAAATAGAAAGTTTCACTAACATTCTACTGTTTCTAAAGGTATGTTTGTGTTCAGTTGGAGTCTAGTTGTGTCAGAGGGGCTGAAAAGGAGAATTTCACTGTTGATGAGAAGGAAACAGCAGCTACATCTGCTAAGTCCCTGTTTCTATAAAAAGCATACCTGCTAGCCTGCTGACAGGAGGCAGACGAAACTGCAATGCTGAAAGATTAAGGCCAGCTGGTGTTTTTCCAGTTGATTTGCATTTCTGGAGCTCAAGGTGATCCCCCTTTATTTTTAACCAATGTTGATGAGTCAAAAAGTTGACATCTTATACAGATAATAAAGTTACCATCTTTAAGGGCTTCAGAAATCAACATTGCAAAAAGAAAAAAAAATCACACACACACACACACACACACAAATGATTAACATCCAAGTGGTTAATTTGCAATAATTGCTATATGAATGTTTACCATGTTGATTGACTCTAAGTATTTATAAATGGCCTAAATGTAATCTTTATCCTGAACATATATTGGAAGGAGGCAAAGCCATACAGAAAGAAATTATATCCCTGTTTTCAAAGAAAGGAAACTTTAAAATTAAATGAAACTCAATATTTTTTTGATAAAAAATGTATTTAATTCCAGGCAAACAAACTATGAAGCTCTGTTTAGGAAAAGTACTACTTTGTGTTACTTCCATGTCTTATGTACAATACAGAGAATTTTGGCTCATTCCTTATTCTCCTTCACAGTACATATACACAATATAATCATCAAAAGGTTTAGGCTTAATCTACCTCTTGTGACACTTTACAGTCCTATGTAAATGTGTTCTGAAGATACATATGATTTCTCAGTATCCTGAATACTTAAAGATACCACATATAGTTGACCTGGGCATATGAGAGTTGGTTGAGTAGTGTATATTATTATATACTGGAATCTACAATTAATATAATAAAGTGAAAACCAAAGGAAGTGTTATTGTTTTGACTTTACTTTAGTTAAATTGTGGGTGGGAAAGATGGCTCAGATATGGTTAGAAATACTGGTTGCTCTTACAGAGGACCTGGATTTGATTCCCAGAACCCATATGGTGGCTCACAACTATCTAAAATATAGTTCCATGGGATCTGATACCCTCTTCTAGCTTGGCACCAACTGGTACACATATACAAGCAAACAGAACACCCATAAATATAACAAGATAATAATTCATAATTATTTATAAAAAGAATAAACATAGGGCTAGACATATAGATTAGTGGCAAAGATCTTACATAGCCTATGCAATAAGGTCCTGTGTCTGTCTCTAGTACCACGTAAACACAAAAAATGTCATATTCTGTCCAAGTAACTTCTATAAAATATCAAAAAAGTATCAATAATAAGGCATAAGGTATAAAAATAAATACATTAGTTAAGACTAAGATGAATAATGTATATGTAAAATATATTCTAATATTTCAAAATACTTCTAAAGAGGAATCATTCATGAAAATAATGCAAACCATTCCATATTAAATATCAATTTCATTGACTCTAAGCTGCATTTGCATTTGCTATGTTGAGATAATATATATTGATAAAGGACACAGTTAAAAATACGATGGATTAACCTAATAACCTGATTTCACCACTTAGAATTGTAGAATTTATTTATTTTTATAATTAATATGTTTAATTTAACAATACAAGAATGGAAGTGTATTAAAGGCTATGTATTACAAATCTCAAATGCTCAAAAACATGAAGGATTTTTTTTTCTACTTTAGGGAACTTACCTTCCTGATAATAATTTTGACCTCCTAGTTTGAAGACTTAATAACAATCTGGTAATCTGAGATCTGATCTGCATATATCACATAGTGCTTGATTACCATACACAGAAAATGTGATGGCTTGTGCTTAGAAAACTTAGCCTATATGTTTGTATGTGTGTGTGTATACATATATGTAGTGTTTTTTAGATCCCATAAAATATTTTAAAGTAATTAAATGTAATGCTTATATAAATTCAGTACTTCTACTTAAGACATGTTTGAGCTTGGTGGTGGTGATACACACCTTCAATTCCAGTACTCTGGAGGCAGGTGAGTTCTAGGCCAGCCTGATCTTCAGAATGAGTTCTAGAACAGAGTTACAGCAGAGAAACTGTCACAAAATCCAAAAGAAAAAAAGAGATAGCTTTATGAACACACTATAGAAAATGTTTTATCAGCTACCTCACCTGATGAATAGAGATATCTTCTAATTTAAGTTCCCTTTAAACAAATACTGGAAAAGACTTGTTACAGAAGTAAAAGTTAACTGCAAAACAGCTTTGAATGAAATGTAATTAAAGGTGATAAATAAAGAAACATCTTTCAGAAGAATGTTGTTCTAAATTCAAGATAGTAGGATACACAACCATAGTTTTTGGTCTGTGGCAATAATACTTTTAACACAATTAAAAAAAAATCCAACCAATGACATTTCTAGTATGAGTTTCACTCAGTAGGCACAACAAGAAGTTGACAGTCTTTCTAAACATTCAATGTCACACAAGTCAAGATTATTTTGAAACACAACAGCTAAAACAATTCCAAAGTATCACAGCAAATGTAAGTCAAAAGTTTGAATGCTTAATTAATTTAATTTAATGGATTAAAATCTATTACCCTTGTAGGAGCTGAGGTGGCTCATGCCTTTAATCCCAGCATTCAGAGGTAGGCAGATCTCTGTGAGTTCAAGGCCAGCCAGAGTTACAACAGAGAAACTCTGTCTCGAAAAGCAACAACAACAAAATCTATTACCCTGTTTCAAAATGTCAAAGAAAAATACAAAATTACAATGATTATAGTAATTATTTATTTGGCACAGTAATTATCATTGTATACAAAGATGTATAACATATACTGAATGCCTAGCTACTAAAAATATAATGTCATTACATAAAAATTGAATTAGGATGAATTTAATTTGAGTTATATTAAGAATGAAGGGGTAACAAATAAGTGTCTTTGATACTTGTAGGGTTTAGACTTTGGTGGATATGAGTAATGATAGATGATTTTATATATATATATATATATATATATATATAAATACAAAGATGATAGATAAATGATGGGAAATGATAGACAGACAGATGACAGATTGATAGTTGACAGATGAAAGATGCTGGGTTCTAATTAATTGCAAATGAGAACATACTAAGATACTAGAGCAGTCTTAAAGCAGTTTGTCCAAATCTCTAAACAGCATTAACTGAAGAACTGGAACTGTTTTCTTGAAAGTGAAGTAATTTACACTATCACATTGAATCTACAGTGTTCCTAAGATAAAATTTGAATATCATTTGCACTCAATAAAACCATGACTTTCTGCAATATAAAATTAGCTAAGTAATCATATGAGTATGTTATATACTAATGAGCTATTTCAAATTGAATATATGTAAATGTGCATTAAGGGATCTATATAAATTAAGAAGATGGTTTGAAAATGAAAGTTTAATGGTTATTAAGGAACCATTTTTGTTTATTAGGTAAATAGATTTATTAAAAATATTATCGATGTATACTGCTGAAAAGATTAAAATGGGAATATCCTATAACACTCTAGTGGTTGGAAATACAGGCAAGTTTGTCTTACTAAATTAGCTTTCAATAGCAATTCATCAAATTACACATCCTTTAAGCTTAGGGACAATGGTAGAATTTCACTCCTCTTTAAGGTTGAATAAAGCTATTATAACCCCTTTCCTTTATCTAGTCATTCACTGTTGGACACTGAGGCAAATTTAATTTACTGTAAACAGTGCTATGATAGACATGACTATGCAGATATATCTATAGTAAGTGAGCTTTGAATTTTTAAGTTATATATCAAAAATAGTATATTTGAATAATAGAGTAATCATAACATAATTTTAATTTTTTGAAGAATTTGCATATGTTGCCCCCAAGTGTCTGGATTCGTTACATCTACAGCAGTAATGATTAGGTTTTTTCCTTTGGTTCCTGTGCTTCCTATAATTTGTAATTTGTTTATTTGTTTTTGACTATTGTCTCTCGGACTTGGGTAAGGCAAAATCTTAGTCTAGTTTGATTTACATTTTCCTATAGGCTGAAAATTTTGGATATTTTCCTTTCAGTTATTTTCCATTTGAATTGCTTCTCTTGAAAACTGTTCAATTAATATGATCATTTGTTAAATGGATTATTTACTTTGGGGTACTTAATTGTTTAAACCTCTTACGTATTCTAGAACATAATCTTGTGCCAGATGAACAGCTACCAAAGAGTTCCTCCATTTTGTAAGCTGCTTCTTCAAATGCATTTGTTTTTTTTATGCAGAAGTTTTAAAGTTCAATACAACCCTACTTGTCAATGCTTGATATTATTGTCTGACCTACTGGATTCTTACTCAGAAAGCCATCCCCTAAGCTTATATCTTGAAATGTCACGCCTACATTTTCCTCTAAACTCCTAAGGTTTCAGGTCTAACAGCTCTTTGAGACATTTTCTGTTTATTTTTATGAGTAAGAGATTAGAATTTTGTTTCATTTTTCTATATGTAAACATCTACTTTTCCTTTATCTGTTGTTAAAGCCTGTCTTTAATGAAAATGTTTTCAATGTATGAAGTTATAAATACAATGCAGCATTACCAAAATCTATATTGCCAGACAATCAACAGAATTCATTGTATCCAATTACTGAAAAAATGAGTCTTAGGCTGGAACCAACATCGGGGTAACTTCTATTCAATGTGAAAAGGCAGCTTAAATCACTTTCTCGATTTAAGAAGTGTGATTAAATCAAAATAAAACTATTTACTTCTGGTGTGTGACCTGAATATAGTTGTTACTTCATCTGCAATCAAATTAGGAGAAAAGCAAGTGAGTTATAAACAACTTAATGCAGATGTTCAAGTAAGAATATAGCAATGATTAAAGCTACAATAATTTCTCAAAATAAACTCTTGTTTAAATTTTAAAGTAACAACCTAATTTATGTAGATAACATCATGTCTCCAAATTATATGATAAAATATCAATAATCCTTGTTTTAATTCCTTCCTTCAAAATTTTGTTAAAATATCCAAGGAAATACAGACTTTTAAAATAAAATAATTTTTTTTAAAAAAATGGGAAATTGTAGTAGAAATAGTAGATCCTGCAAAGGCATTTTAAAATATATATCACCATTAGATCAGATTTGACAAACTATGGAAGTCTTATTCCTCTACAGAAATTTTTACTAGTGTGGATATTTAAGGAATCTGAATTGACCTTTCTAGAGTTAAGACTGAGGATGGGAATATAGATTTTCCACACAGCTTCTATTTTGTTTTATGATTTCAAGCAGAATTATGGAAAAAGGACAAATGTTTATGGAAGAGTATTACAATGCCTAAGCAAGCAAATGGCTGCCAGGTGATAAGGGCTTATCTTCAGTGATAAGAAGTAAAGGTGAAAGGTTTTGTTGGTCTTGACTTTTGTTTTGAAGAAACAGCTCAGGGACACTGATAATCACTAATCAAGTGTAGTGGGGGATTACTAATACAGCCAGACTAAAACAACAAATTGTATAAAGTATATTGATGAAATAAAAGTATGAACAGAAAATTCTGGATGATACTCAGTAGCCATACGAATTCCATTAATTTTTATATAGCTGACTATTAGCTATTGGACATAGTAGCATCTGTGATGTCTTAGAAAAAGGTAAGACTAAATAAAGAAAATAAGAGGTCATCATTTTTAATAAACAAGATGCTACCTGCTTGTGATGCTTGCACAGAGCTTGATCTGGGAGAATGTCAAATCAGAAGTTTAGTGATTGATAAGCTAAATATTCCATACATGTATAAGAACTAGTATAGAAAAGATGTTTGCATGCTAGAGTCAATATAACTGTGAACTCTTCATAGGGTAATGATTGCTAATAATAGAGATATAATTTTTCTTATAAATTGAACTTTAGCTTAACTTCTAGGAAGAAGTACAAAAATCAGCAGTCATATACTGAGGCAAAGCAAGAGAGGCTAAACAATTTGAGGAACAAGTTCCTTCAGGACAATTGAATATATAGAGAAATAGATTATAGATATAGATATAAATACACAAATAAACTGAGCTGTATATGCAAAGTGTGGCCATACAAAAATGTAACAAAAGAGAGTAGTAATACATAATATACAGGGAAATTTATAATAAGCAAAGCAGTACAGTATTACACAATAAATATGGCTGTTTGGTTTGTTGAAATTCATTGAAACCTGGTGACAAGGCAGCAAAACAATTGAAACACCAATCTGAAATAAAACGGGATGCTGGTAATAATATGTAATTTAAGATGCTCCAAGACTGTCAATCTTCATCACCTTTGCAGATCTTGTCTGCAAGACAGGGATTTGAAGAATGTAAAGAATGAGACAGACTACTGTCTAATACTGTAGACAACTTTACCTCAGTTTCACTGTACTTTTATACATGAATGTAACAAAGAAATCAGTGATCCAAAGAAAGTGCTTGAGTTCAGAAAAACATGATCAGAAAAACATGAAAATAAACGCCAGTAAACACATACCAAATATTAAAGAAACCCTTTCCCAGAACTTTCTCAGAGAAGATCAATTCAAACAAAATTGCCTGGCACGTACCATAGATTATATGTGGGAAAGGACAAAAGCAAGACAGAAGGCCACATCCAGATTCAGGGCACATTGAGGACAGCACCCAGAATATCCTTTCACCAAATTGGGTTCTATAGCTACGTTCCAACATTCAGCAAGAATAGACATGTTTTACAGGTTGAATGCAAATGTTTGTCACAGGAGGCATGAAATCACATCCAAGACAACTGAGGGACCAAATGCACTTGAGGTAAAGCTCTCTGCCTTTTCTCCTGGAACCTCTCTCACAGTTACCCAAGGCATTGTTCACCATGCATCATTCTTTTTTCCAAGTTCTGACACAAGACCAGAATAATTTTATTTTTAAATAATTAAAAACCAGAAAGGAATCTGATGAAAGTATAAAACAGCAATGCAAGGAAATAAATAAGATGGTGTTAAAGGGAGAGTCTAAGTTGAATGTTAACAAATTGGATGATTTTGGGTTTATAAAATAACTATTTAGTAAATCATGTCATGTTTTCAAGTAAAATACCAGCCACAGAAAACAGCAATGGTCTTCTGGGTCAATTATTTCCTTTATTTTTTAACACTAACTAATATTTATATAATTAAGGGCTTTCCCCAAACTATCACTAATTACACATTAATGTCAATAGCAAAAATTAGAATGAGTCAAGTTCACTTTCTTTTTCATCACATTTCCAGCTATATACACCTGTATTCCACATGTAAATTTCACAGAGATCTACAGATACAAGATGTATCTTTTCAATAATTTATATGAATTCACCCAAATTACTCAATTTTTTAACATTCAGATTACTTGACTAAAATATGAGACACTCTCTTTGGTCAAGAGCACATTTATTTGTCCACAAACTTGACTGTGAATCAGATATACATGGGGGTTTTAAGTTCACGGTCTAGGCCAGTGTGGATCAATTGAATCAGAAGTGTATCTTAGTATTTTCAGTGTAATTGACTTTAAATATTTTCCCTATTCTAGTATATATTCAAGGCTGAGAAAACATGATGTACATCAAACAAATTAACCTCAAAAGTATCAAAAGACAGCCATCGATGAGTGAGCCATTGTGCTTCCACCTTGCAGCCAACTTGAGGTATTCAGTATATTTCTCTTCCTATTTTTTCTATCTTGTCATGCTGGCAAAGTTTAGTTACATTTCTTAATATTCTCCATATTCCCATCTATATTCATGAATCTTCTTGAGTCATTACATTTTAGGTATGCTATCTCTATTCTAAAGGAACTTTGGAGCAGAGAGTATATGTGAATTGCTTTGTCTCCAGTATAAGGACAACCCTGTATCTATGCATTGGCTCTCACTTTAACTTGATTTATTTTTGAGAATGTGGTCTGACAATTGTCCCCTCCAAACCCTTGTGTCACCATTTTTTACTAGTCAATAATTATTGGAGCTATAGAAATATTTAAATATAATCTATATTTCATGCCATCTTCCCTTATAGCTATCTCTTTCTCTGTTGCCTTCATAGTAACCATTCTCATGTGTAACTGATTTTTTACTGATTTTTCTTGCTCTTCAAACTTCCTATCACCTGTCTTCAACCAACAAGGAACTTATCTTCACATTCTTTTCAAAGATCTCTTGGAGTAATCATTGAAGACTTCCACATTAGCAAATCACAGACTCCATCTGTAGACTCTGTTTTAGTTAAGCAATCAAGTTGATGCAAGCATTCTACTTATCAAAGCCCTTTTCTTCATTGGTATATTGGATTATCTCTGTCTTCCACCATTTCCCTTATGTCACTGCTTCTACGGCTCCTAAAGTCTTCTCCATTACTAGTGCTTATCACTGAATTCTGAAAGTTGGAGTGCTCCAGACTTCAGAAATAATTTCTATGCACATATGTTCTGGTCTTGAAAATAAATTGATCTATTTTTATATGTATTCTATCTTGTAGATATCATTCATTAATTATCATCCCAAGGATTCCTCCCACAGCATGAAAAAGAACAAAGATCATTACGATACCAAGTGCCAGGCCTGCTGTTTCTAAAACTTTAACTAAATGCATCTTGAGTTAGAATTCTACCGATTGTATTATTCTGATGATGCAGAAGAAAAAATCTATTAAATTTATTTATATTTCACTGTTTCTAATTACAAAGTATGTGTTAAACCTCCAGTGGCTGGCTATTCATCTCACTCAAAGTCAAGACCAGACTCTTTACAGGGTATGCAAAACTCTACATATCTCATCAATGATTTTTCAATCTTAGTGCTAACTCTCCTGTCACATGGACAATCATGGCCACAGCTCAAGACTTTGTGCACTGTGTTAGCTTTCTACCACAAAGTACCTGAGATAATCAAACTATGAGGACGAAAGATATTCAATCCATAGATAATAAACTCTCCTGCTTTTGGCCCTGTAGTGAGGCAGCATATGATGCCAGGAGTACCAGATGGAGAAAATTACTCTCATTAAGCCATCATCAGATGAAAGGGAGAGTAAGGGGCTGTGTGCTTGTATCTACTTTAATAACATTACCCTCGGTTATCTACCTCCCCTATATATTACCTCTCACAGACTCTATGACTTCTTCATGGTGCTAGAATTTAGAGAATAACTTTAACACATGGGTCACTAGAGAGCATTTAGCATGCAAATCATAGGATAATTTCTTTTATGGCATTTCTTCTGGATATTCACATATGCCACACAATAACTGTGTCAGATCTCTGACTAATATCTATTATATATGTGGCTCTAACAGGAAACTCTGAATAAGGCAAGGCAGAGGTAGCATATGCATTTAATATCAGCACTTGGGAGGCAGAGGCCGGCAAAAATCTCTGTGAGTTTAAGGCCAGCCTAGTCTACAGAGTGAGTTCCAGGAGAGCCAGAGTTACAACCGAGAAACCCTGTCTCAAAAATAAAAAGAAAAAAAGAAAAAAGAAACTGAATAAAACAGCACAATTCCACACCACCATCCTCCTTTGCCCCTAACACTTTATTTATTTCACTTTACTTTGGTATATCAATAATCTTTTATTTTGGGGTGTGTGCACACACATAGAGACCAGAGTCTTTCTCTATTGCTCTCCACCTTATATTTTGAGGTAAGGCCTCTCACTTAACCTGGAGCTCAGCAATTGACTAGCCTGGCCCCAGACTGCTCATGCCTCTCTCTACCAAGTGTTTGTGTTTGCAGGTGTGTGCTGATATGCACAGCTCTTGTCTACAGCTGACAACTCATTTTGTCATTGTTTCTCAGCAGATACTTCACCCACTGAGCCATTGCCCAGACCTTAAATCTACCAACCTCTAAAATACGGCACATTCATTTTTTTTTTATTTTGCTGACTGCTTCCTCACTCTTCCCTACTATAATACAAATATTCCATGATTCTAAAAGCTTTATTTTTAAAATTTATTTTTCATTCAGTTTTTATTTATTTTTGTGTGTACATATGCACACAAAGTATGATTCTACCACTCATTTTTCCTCCAATTTCCCTCATGTGCCTTTGAGCATAGATAATGTCCAACTCCAGATCGTTTCTTGTTTTGATAACCCATTAAGTCCAGCTAGAATTGTCCACAGGGCACAGGTTTGGATGTCTCTTTCTCTGTATTCTGGCTCTTTTCATCTTCCTAACACAGTCTCCTACAATCTTTGCTATTTCTGATTTTCATTTCACTAATGTGCTTGCCTAATCTTGTAGAGCCTTTTTCTTTTCTTTCTTTCTTTTTAAAATTAATTTCAATTACATGGGCTGCTTTCTTGTTCCTAGATTCTAGCCACACATATTACACCGGTATATCCATATTTTACAGAAGCTGTGATCTGCATGTGAGAGATTACACATGTTATTTGTCTTGCCAAAACTGAGTTAGTGTACATAAAATGGTCATTATCCTACAAATTATATAATCTCCTTTGTATTTAAAGCTAAATAAAATTTCAGTATATATATTATATTTTCATTTTCGGTCAATGGGAATCTAGATTGGTAAGGAAATTCCTCTAGCAAGGAAATGGAATAAATTCTTAATAATTTTCGTAGTAACTGTACTAGCTTATACCTCCACACCTCCACTAACACTGAGCAAAGGTTCCTCTTTGACCACACCCTCATTAATGTTTTTTGTCCTTTGTTTTCCTGATGGTCACCATTTTTCTCATGGTAGGCTGTAACCCCATGTAACTTATTCTCTGATAGCTAGAGATCTTGAAACCTGTTTAAAAATATCTTGACAATTTGTATTTCTTCTTTTGAAAACCTGTTGTTCAAATCACTTGTCCATTTATTGATTATATGCTTTGTTTCAGTGGTGTTTAATTCTTTTTATTCTTTTTAATTTATACTTTTTCATTATTTTTGAATATTTACTCATATACACAATGAAATATGATCACATATATCCCCTCTCAATTTTTTAGTCTCTTTTTTGATAGCCCACTATGTGTAGGACCATCCAGTTGAGCATTAGAAACATATCATATGTATTCTCTATAGAGAATGGTTATCTCTACCCAAGAAACTATTTCAAGCTTATTATTGTAATTCTGATCAAAAGTTTATGGCTGGGAGGCTATAGATAAAAGGGTATACCTGACCTTGATATTTTCCTAAATTATCATCCTGTTCAAATTCCTTCTAAATATTTGTTTTTCTGATTATAGACTTGGATGGCTTCAAGGCTAGTCAGAAAAACTTTTCATAGTGGACAGTAGTCAGTGATGAGATACATAATTGGTCAAAGTCCTCAGAATAAGAGATTCAGTATTCAACTCTAAAAGGAACATCAGTATTACCTACCCCATCAGCAAGATTCAGGAAACTTCACAGAAGAGAAAACAGAAAGAATAAAAGAGCTGGAGAATGAGCAGGAATATTATGTTTCACTACATTCCTGATACATCATCGTTATCATACTCCCAAATTCACAGAGGCTATAGTTACCTGTATAAGACTTACACAATATCAAGGCAGCCAAATCTTAGCATGAGACTGGCAGATGACCTCAAGCTCCACCCCTAATTACATAGTCATTCTTTATACAGTCTAAATTTTAACTCTATTGCCTAAGGTATAACTGCTAAAGATTTTCTCCCATTGTATAGGTTGTTTCTAAAAAGAAAATACATGATGTAAAAATCTTCTGTGATCTTGGATTGGCATAACCAATATTGTGAAATGGATGTCTTGGTTATTTTCCTGTAGTTATAAAAATACACCATGATCAAGGCTGCTTCTCAAAGAAAGATTTTATTAGAGCTTACATTTCCAGAGATTTAGAGACCATAACTATCATAGCCAGGAACATGACAGCAGGCAGTCATGCATGATCCAGGAACAGTAGCTGGGAGTTTACATGCCAAACCATAAGTGCAAGGCAGAGAAAGATCTAACTGGGAATAGCCTGGGATTTTGAAACCTCAAAGTCCATTCTCAGGAACACATCTACTCCAACAAATCCATTCCTCCTAATACTTCACAAATAATTCCACTAGTTGTGCACCAAGTATTCAAATATATGAGCCTATTGAGAGTATTATCAATGGCTATATGATAGAAGAAGTCTACAAAACTTCGTAAATATTCCAATGAAATTCTTCACAGAAATAGTAAAATATTCTAATATTCACATGGAAACACAAAAGACCACAGACATTCAAAGCAATTCTAAACAACAGAACATAACCAGAGATATTACGGCATACAATGTCAAACTATGTTACATAGCCACAGAGTTGAAGATAACATAGTAGTGGCACAAATGCAGACATGTAGGTCACTGAAGCATAATAGAGAATCCAGAGATCAATTCACACAACTATACAGACACATCAAAAACATGTGCTGGAGAAAAAGACAGCCTTTTCAACAAAAGGTGCTGGCAAAACCAGACATCCACCTGGACAAAAGATATTAGGCCCATATCTTTTACTCACCACAAAAATCAACTAAAACTATCAGATAACTTTATTTAAAACTATAAATATCTAAAATATAATAAAGAGAAACACTTCAGGATATAGGAATAGAGAACACATTTTTTAGTAAAACTGCAATAGTACAGGAAACAGATCCAAGAATTGATAAATGGGGACTAAATGAAATTAAAAGGCTTCTGCAGAGAAAAACAGGTTTCTTTTATTTTTAAAGCTACTATTCCCATAGGAGCAACAATTGTATCTGCTGTAGAGTAAGCATTTTAAAAATTTTGGGTTAAGTATTGATACTGAAATAATCTTCAATTGGATTTTGCCTTCTGTGAGTTACCAGTGATCTTTAAAATTACATTATATTCAGTATTGTATTTAATTGGTTTTTATTTTTCCTCATTAATTGGAAAATATTGAATCATAATTTAACATTTATCACTTTATATGATATCCTTTGGTTTTTTAATGTAGTTGATGAAATTGCCAATTTACAAAATAATTAGGCAGAAATTCTGACAGAATATGTTTTCCATTTGTGTGACAACTCCACATAATATGAACAAGTGTGATAAAATATTTTATATAAAATATTTAGCAAAAAACTGTATAAGACAAATTTTGAATCATTAAATATGTCATTAAAATAGATTAATCTACTCTGACATAAGATACTCTGCTGATACCTAATGTGTGCTGACATAGGACTCATATGTTTACTTAAAATCAATGGTACTGAGGAGACTCAAGATGGTGGCTCAGTGATAGGTAGAGTCTACCAAGGCTCCAATCTGCAACTTCTGCAGCTTCCACCTGTCTTGTGGCAGGGGGTGGGGAACTTTAAGAATTAAAGGTGATAGGAATAGCAAGATGGAACAAGGCTTGGCACAAGTCCCTACGTCAAGGGTGGCTTGGCAACCCAGAAGGAGCAAAAGAGTCCCAAGGGCAGGTAAAGGGACAGAGACTACTCTACTCCAGCCTATAGGAGTTTTGCAAGAACACCAATCCAGACAGCCATAAGATATATTTAGAGGACTTTGCTTTTTCCATGTCTACCCCTTCAGTCTCTGTGGACCTCTATGAGTGCTAGTCAGTTGATACTGTGGGGCTCATTCCATTGGTGTCCTCAATCTCTCTGGTCTCAGCAATCCCCTTAGGCCTCTCCATATGCTCCCATCAGCTGCTGAAGGAGACCTCTCTGATGAGAACAGGACCAGACACAGATCTATGATGGTAGGGGTAGGGGTTATGAGTGATGGTGGGGGATAGATATGAAGGAGAAAAGAAATGGGGAAAACTGTGAGGAGTGGAGGGAGGGGAGGAGAGGGGTCAGGATGTATTGTACAAGTTGCATGAGAAAAGAAAAATATGAATAAATAAATAAATAAATAAATAAATAAATAAATAAATAAATAAATAAAATCACCTACTATTAATAGGAGAAAAAAGGTGATTGGAAAGGCAACAGACCTGGAAAATCAACTGGCTGTGAGTAGAAAGAGGAAATATGTCAGAATGGAGCAGGGTGCACTGCAGAGGCCTGGAGCTAGAGTCTTGATGGTAAAAGATTTGGGAGGGCTGAGGCCACTGCCAGGTCTACCTTCACCCCTTCACCACCCAGGAGGCCTGAGCTGCAGCTCCATAGGCTGCTTCCACCCCTTGGATTGCTCACAGTGATGGAGTGGGGAATAACATGGCTTGAAGCACTACCTTTGGCCTATAAGCATAATGGTTGCAGTAGCAGGGCAGACCATGCTGAGGGCAGGGTGATATGTATCAGTCTAGAGCTTGAGCTGGACCTGCCCCTAAATATGCTGCCAAACTGAGGGATAACCCTGATTCTGAGCAATAACAAGACATCCCAGCTGAAGAATGTTTCATTTTCTGGGGTGAGTCCACTTAAAAGATTTCCATGAATCTTCTAACTGGGAAAACATGTCCATGTCTGTGGTCCATGTTGCTGGATTCCATGATCTGTGCTATAGCCAGAAGCTATGTTGATATTCAAACTCCATGCCACAGCCAGAGGCCATGATCATGACTGTGACCACTGCTGCTGCTGGGGACCTGTTGATGTTACTAGTCTTTGCTATACTCAGGGACCATGCTGATGCATGTGGTCCATGCCACAGCCTGAGGTCATGTAAATGTCTCTGATCCCTGCTGTTGCCAGGAAACATGCTGATGATGTCTGTGGTCCTGTAGGAGGATGGTGGCATGTTGATTCCCATGACCCATACTGCCACAGAAGGCCATGTTAGGGTCTATGAACAGTGCTGCTGTGCTCTAGCTGCGTGTCTGTGATCCATGATATTCATAAAGAGCACGTGGATATCCATGATTCCTGCTGCAACAGGAGGCCATATTGATCCCTGTGGTCCTTGCTACACCTTGGGGACCATGTTGATACCCTTACACCATGCTATAGTCAAAGGCCATGTCCATGTCCATGACCAGTGCTATCTCTGGAGATCATGTGGATGACTAGGATCCACACTCCTCTGAAAACCATGTTTACCTTTGTAGATGTAGATTCACCAGATATAGATTTTGATTCAGGTTCAGTTTTTCTTTTGTCTAATTTAATTGCAGTTTCTAGCCTGGAGACCTAGAGCCCTTAAGCATTTGAAGCCCTTTTTACAATCTAATTGTAATCCTTGAACTGGAAGGCTTCAGACTCCATACAATGTAGAACATTTACACCTCCATACAATCTAATAAACTTCCAAGACTTACAACTTATTGAACCAGTCTGACTACTTCCTTCTGAACTCTGACTCTTCTGATTCAAGCTCTTCTCCAAGCTGCTTGGTTTAAACTGATCTTCTGAGTTGGCTGTTTCTGACTGAACTCTTCTGACTTAGGCTTACTCTGGCTGATTCTCTGACTGTCTCAGACTTAACTATTAGATTTGGCGTCAAACTGACTCATTCTTCTCATCTAATACTGACTTCTTTTGCCAACTGCCTCTGTGTCCCTGTGTCTCTCTCTGAGCTCTCACTGTTCTATACTGCCTCAGTCAGCCTCTCTGCTACTCTGCCTTATCTTTAGTAAGATTGCTTCATTCTCTGTGTCATGTCCACTGACTATCTGCTTCAGACTTTTCACTTCATACTACCTGTATCTGACTGTGCCCGTATCTGACTGCTGTAACCAACTGCTTTAACTGACTGACTCTTCTGTAACTAAATCTGCTCTGAGCCCAGAGCCCGCCTTTCTGTCATGAAAGTTGGGTGTGTCCTCACTCTGACTCATTGGCTAACTCTTCTGATTTGTCACTTTGCCTGCTCTTCACTTTGACCCATCTCAGGCATCACTTCCTGTGTGACACCAACTCCTGAGCTCTGCCTCCTGTGTCTGCTTCCACACTCTGTTTCTGTCTTAGGGATTAAAGGTGTGGATCACCACTGCCTTCTGAATACTGGGGTTAAAGATGTTTGCTACCACTGCCTTACTGGAATTAAAGGCATATATCAACATTTTTAACATTCATTCTATATTCTCTCCAGATCACATAGGTCTCTGAATATGATTCCTTCATATAGACCCCTGGAATATAGACTTTTCCTTGCTTTCATATAGGCTATTACTCTACAGATGTTTGTGATTCTTGCTCCACCCATAGTCCCTGTTGATCCATGTTTCTACCAAAATTCATATTGATGTCTGAGGTCCATTCTGTCACCATCAGCTATGGGCAAGAGAGTTTCTGTAGCAGTGGTATTGATGAATACAGATTCACAGTTAAGAAAAAGAGACATTGAGGGCTTCTGCCCCAACCTCTACTGCCCCCAAGCCCATGCAAAAAGAAAAAAGAAAAGAATAGAAATTTGTGATAGATGTGCTAAGGTGTAGCTCTTCAGTTGATGCCTTATGTGGAGATCAGGGGAGGCAGGAGTCAGTTTTCTTAAAGAATCCACCCACTGGGAAGAATTAATATGCTCCAACAATTCAACAAGGATATGGCAACAAAACAAACTTAATTTTCTTTTTTTTTTCTTTTTTGTTTGTATGTTTGTTTGAGAGACATGAGTGGGAGGAAATCAGGATACATTGTGTGAAAATTCTCAAATAATTAATAAAAATATTATGAAACCTGAAAAAAAACACAATGGTACTTTTTCAGTCAGGTGTGAAAGCAGGTACATGGAACACAAGCATTAGAGAAAGGAAACAGGCAAATGAAGGGTGTTCACTGACTAACTAACCTGTCTGAAGTAATATACTACATGGTCAGAGAGGAACTCCATCAAAACTAAGATGGAGAAGTATTGATGAAAACTTCCTTATACTATCCTTTGACATCCACAGGTGAGCATTCCTATACGCGCACACACACACACACACACACACACACACACACACACACACACATGCATCACACTACACACAGACACAAAGAGAAAGAGAGAGAGATTATAGAATTTATTGCTATTTTTCATTGATTTCATCAAACATTTACTCTATGCCAAGAAGAGTAAAAGGGATAATAATCCTGTGGAAAAATGCAGTTGGATATCTACTTGAAATAAATGCATTCTTGCTGTCCAAAACAACTATAACACAAAAAGTAGAATTGATAAGTATACATACATCAATAGACATAGTTGTATGTACATATAAAATTATCTATAAATATGTACATGTCAGAGTGCATCTATGTTTATGTAAAGCTTCAGCTATGGTCAACTAGACTTTATGTCACCCTTCTTAAATTCCACCAAATTTGAAAATCTCAATCCCTAGGATAAAGTGAGGGTGACAGTATTTCTCCAGGACAATGTAAAATTCATATAGCATGCTAAGATCCTATCAAATATCTGCCACATTATCATACTGATATTACGTGGTAAAATTTCTACCCAGAGTCTTTATTTGAGTACATATTCATCCAGTCTAATATCCTGAAGACATCCAACTGATGTTGTGACAAATTAAAAAGCCTTCTATTTTACGTTTTCAAATTCTAAATGCCAAAATCACATAAAATATTTTAGTAATTCAATAGTAAACATGCTTAGATTGGGTTTCTAAATAAATAAAATGTTGAAATTTCAAGACTAATGCTCATATGCACATTTTTTGTACCTTCCAGAGTTGATGTTGTTAACTTAAAGCCCTGAATAACCTTAAATATTTTGCTTTTCTTTTCTTTTTTTAAGAAGATAGCTTAGAGACTAAATGTTTATTGCAGATAGTTTGAAGAACATGTATTACTTCTTCCCTATATTTTATTTGTGAATTGTCTTACAAAATTGTATACACTAAAACTTGTTTTGATACCAAGTTGCAAATTTTATCTATGATTTCTTCCAGAGCATTCCATTTAATAGATATGTAGAAGTGTTTTTCTCTGCCAGAGTAGAGAATCAAGTTTCAGACAATTTTCTAAGCATTAAGACAGAGACTCGGATTCTTTGAAGATCTGACTTTTTCTCTTACTCAATAATAAGAATCAATTGTTTCTTTATCATTGTTTTCTATTCAATTTTTATAAAAGGAGTTTACATCCAAATTTGCAGAGATAATATAGAAATCACAAGGTTAAAAATATCCACTAATGCTTAAAGTTATCAATTTTAATCATTTAATTACATGTGTGTTTTAAATACATCACTACAGGATTATATTTCAGTTATTGTGTTTTAATATTTTTATATTTAAATTGTGACCGTTATGAAATAAGTTTTAACTTTTTATTAATGTATGATTAGCTATAATATCTATCATTGCTATTGTTTTAGAGAATAATTCATGATCATTATTTTATAAACTATATCAAATTTCTGAATAGTCTAATGTTTTGCTACTGATGTATGTATGCCAGTATAGTTTTTGTTGATCTTTGATAGTTTAGTATCTGAATGCTGTATTAATTTTTGAAGAAGTAGTTCCAATTTTAAATGAAGAGCACAAGCTTAGAAAGGCTATTAGTTCAGGGACATATAAGTCTTGGTATATATATTAATTTTTTATAATAAATGTAACTCTAGAAATATAAATGCTGTATCAGTTTCTTTCCTGTTGTTTTAATAAAACACCAACTCAAGCAACCAAATAAAAGAAAAGGAAAGAAACATATATAGAGAGAAGTGAAAGTGGAATGAGCTTATATAATACCAAAACCTACCCTCAAGGGTATATCACCAAAACCACCCTTTAACAGAAATACCAATTGAGAACCAAGTATTCAAATACAAAAGACTGTGTGCAATATTTCTTATTTGGTCCAACAAAAAATCTATAAATAAAAGTAGACATAAACCAGAGGCAGTGTAATTATTTAGGTGGTAGGTCACTATTAGAAATTAAGACTATACTGTTTCTCATAGTAAACATCAACCCAACCAAAAACCATTAAATTTACAACAGTGTTCTGCCTGCAAGATATGCTAGGGTAATGGTGGCATAAAGAATCTGATTTGACTTAAGGCATACTCCAGGAGACAGAAGCCAAACCCAACACTGCTTAGATGACCAAGAATCTGAGAGTAGATAGCCCAGTGACCTAGGGTAAACTAAATACTACTGCTTTCATTTTTTTAAGTAGCTATAAAATTATTCCTAATGACATTCTGCTCTACTCATGAGTCAGTGCCTTTCTCAACCATCATCAGAGAAGCTGCAGTGGATGGGAACAAATAGAGACAGACATTATACAGAGAATGAGAGATCTTGGAACACACAGTTATAAATGGGACATCTCGAACAAATCCCTCTCCTCAGAGCTCAAGGAAATCTGTGGGAAAAAGGCAGAAAGAGTGAAAGGGTCGGAAGGGAAAGAGGACTCCAGGAAAACAAGGCTCTCTATATCAAATGATCAAAGCTTATTAACTCCTAGAAACTGAGGCAGCATGCATAGAGTTGCATGGATCTGAAACAGGACCTCTGCATATATATTATGGCTTCCAGTTTAGTGTTTTGACATGATTGTTGAGTGTTCCAATGACTGTTTCTCTGACTCATGCAACTTTTCTTGAGCTCTTTTCCTTCTGTGGGTTTGTATTGCCAACTTCAATGTGGTAAGGTCTGTTTTATCTTATTATATTTTATTTTGTTATATTTTTCCAATGAGTGAATGAATGAAAATCCAGCTACTGGGGTGAAGGTTAACAATTAAACCGTGACTAAGACTTGCTGCAAAACGGAAAATCAGTTTTCTCCAATGGAATGTCAATAGGTATATCAACCCCTCTAGGATAGGCCTCATGTTGGGAAGTAGTTCACCAACATATAATGTTCTCCACAGCTTTGTTGTGTGTGCTTTTTTATTTGGTTAGAGTTTGGTATCTTTTTTTTTAGGGGAGTATTTTTTTTCTTGGATTTGTGGAAGTTAGTAGTTGTATTGGTTTTGTTTGTTTGTTTACAGAGAAACAATAATTTGGGTAGGAAGTTGGATAGAGAGAGGGAGAGGATCTGAAAGAAGTTGGGGGATTGTAAGAATATGATAAAGATATACACTTATAAAATGATTTAAATAATAAGAAATTGTTTCAATTGTTTTTACTATTTTGAGTTTTGCTGTATAAATAATTTGCATCATAAAAGATAATGCTCTATTTCCTATGATGATTTACTTACTTATAATGACTAGTTCTCATTTTAAAAAGACACTAAATTTTAATTTCCAGCAACAATTTTCTCAGAGCACTAATTAAAATAAAATCTCCAATTAATTTAATTTTAAACAATTCCTCCTGAAGCCTAGAGTCTCCCAGCTCCTAGTTGACATGACAAACTTTCATGATCCTAACTTTTCATACCCTCTTGTATTATGAATATTCTAGATCCCCAGACTGATTTCGATAATGTAGTATCATAAGCCAGAACCTGGCAAATTGAAATGTTGTATCACCTGCAAAAGCATTAGAACTATAATAAGTAGTATCAAATTTAGCCATGTAACTAAAAATGCACATCATCTGTGGCTAATTAATTGCTTGTGGCCATGCCAGCATGATTTCATTACAAGGACATTACTCTGAACTTTGTGAGTGTTGAATCAGTAAAATCTGATGGACTTATTGATTTATTCAGGTCAGATGTTTCTATGCAAATTAAAATATGCAATCTAAAAATTAAAACTCTTGACTCGTGTCTTCTGACATCTTTCTGAAGCATCTAATTTTGCTTGCTTCATGAAGATGTGATGTATTTGCGCCTAACACATACCAGAAACACTGACAATTACAAAATGCATTATTTCAAATGTGCATCTCATTTATATTAAGTATAGATGTAAGGTCTAATCTTCCTAGACTCAAACTTAACTTTCTTCAGTTAACAAAATATTTTATATGATTCGACGAAATTATTTTGGAAAAACACTAACTTAGCTTATTTATATTAAAGCAATCTTATATTGTCCAACATTCTATCTAGAAGTTCCAGTAAAACCATTTCCAGCTATGTACTTTGTCACATACATCTAATTCTCCACCCAAAATCAGGAGTCACATAGCTAAATAACAAATTTCTTGCTGTTAGTCTGTTTTAAAACAAAAAAAAATTAGCATGCTACTACTCTTAAAGCAAACTAAAAATATATCAAAACTACTTTGAGCACAGCATAGAATGTTTTGCTCACATTTACCCATCTCTCTCTCGAGACTACAACTTTTCTCTCTACTGGACACTGGCTTTCAGAGCCCCTGTAATATGAAGGCTGTTGCTTTTTACTTTGTACCCACAGACCAAATGCATCTGTTTTCAAATCGAATGTAGAATTTCTTTCTGTGTTTCAGATGGCAATTCAAAACCCAGCCTCAATGGGTCATAGGTATAACCTGTAAATCAAAGGGTCTGAAATTGAACTCTTTAAGCAATATCTTTTAATTTTCATGGTGTGTGTGTGTGTGTGTGTGTGTGTGTGTGTGTGTGTGTGTGTGTGTTGTATATGAATGTGTGTTCTCATGTGTGCACATGTATGAGTATGCTTGAAAAATCCTGTCAGGGATCTTCCTCCATCCCTCTCCATCTTAATCACTGAGACAGAATCTCTTAAATGATGCTAAATTTGCTTGTCTAGCTAGCCAGCTTTCTTTGAGGATTTGTTGTCTCTACCTTCTGAGCACTGGGACTACAAGTGGGCTACCATGCCCACCTAACATTTTTATGGGTTTTGGGAACCCAAAATCCAATATGAAAAGAGATTCACTAGAGGAGCCATCTGTCCATCCCCTCCAGCTATAATCTTTTTATTTGATAACTTAGACAATTTTCTCAGTTCAGGGGATTTTGTATATAAAACATATAAATTCAGTGTAAAATGAGCCAATTCTTCTCAATATAAAAAAAGCATCAATGTCCAGTTAATATGATTATCTCTAATTGACCAGAAATAATTGTAGTTTAAAGTAAATTATTTCATTTTACTCAGATTATTTTGGAAAGGAATTCACTGATGATTTGGTCAGAAAGCTATTTCTTAGGTTCTTCCCTAGTGAAGGGATTGCAATCAATCAAGGAGACTCAATCACATGGTTTACATTTCATTCTGCATGTAGACTTCAAACTCAATAGAGACTGTCAGCTGGAGTGCGTAGCCTGCTGCATTTAGCATGACAGACTTAGTGCAACTGTTTTTCTGGTAGAGTGATGACCCTGAAACCTGTGTCGCAGATGGAGCTTCTTGATAACGAACAGTCCTCCAAATGGACTATAGACCTCTCTGATGACAGACATAGAAAGACATTCAGCATTATTATCCTACCATGTATTTCTCAAAATAGTTACCTGCCTCTCTGGATTTAAAAATGGAAATAATAGAGTCATAGCTCAATAGGAAGCATAAAAAGTTTTGACACATTTGTGGAGGGTTTGTTATCTAACCCAACAGTGGACCAAACTCCCCACTCTTCTATTACATCTCAGATGTGTGCCATGCCTTGTGGCCCTGAGGCCCTTTTGACAAACAACTGCATTAAGTTACCTGTACAATGTATTTATATGTAGCTTTGTAAAAGTCAGAAAAATGAATCAAGCAGATCTATCAATAAATCCTATACAGCTGAGTTTTCTGTCTTCCAATAGTTTCTATTCCATTATTCTATATATTTTCATTTGTAAGGACTCTGAATAATAGGATGGAAAGATGGCAGAAAAAAAAATCCTTAAGTAAATTACAAACAGAAAACAATCAGCAACTATCAGTAATAGGTTTATTATTGATATTCATATCTTCATATTAGTTGGGGGCAGTGGTTGCAGATCATAATAGGATCCTGAAATTTCTTAATAAATTCATTTCTAGTTTCAAATGTTTACTTCACGGTTTATTAGAAATATTTTACAAAGTCAGATATCTCTGACTGCTCCTCAGTTGGACAAGTATAATAATCTAGTTGCCTCTGGAGAAAGCGATATACTTACAGATATGTGGGATCTCTCTCGCCAGTTCAACTGAGAAGAGTGTAATCAAGACATATGACATTCCTGACATCATACTTGAATCTGAAGATTCATATTTCCTTAGGCATTGTTTTTTTTTTTAAATAAATATTTAGGGGATGGGGATGGAGAGAAACCTTAGCAGTCAACAGACCATATTGCTCTTCCAGAGAACCAGAATTTGGTTCTGGCATTCAAGTCAGGTGGTTCACAATCACACGTAATTCAGGTTTCTGGGGGAACACCTCCAGCATCCATGGGCACTTCAGTGTAGAGGTTCTCATACACAGGCACACACATACACACACCTGCTTAAAAATAGGAAAAGTATAAAAGAAAAACTTTCTTTCAACAACAAATATGACAAAATTGTTCTTATTATCTGGAAAATGATTCAAAACACTAAATTGTTTTTATTAAGATTTAAATGATCTAAAGTTGAAATAGTAATAGTAGTATCTACCTCATAATTATTCTGGAATTGAAATGAGATGACTGTAACAGTAAATGTTTAATAAATCAATGAAAGAAAAGTTTTTTTTTCGTTTTACTTATTTATTTTTTGGTTTTTTGGTTTTTTACTCAATAAACTATCATGGTACTTTTAATACATTGTCTTTGACTATTTATAACAACATTAAAAAGCATACTGGTATAATGATTATAATTTATTAAATGATCTCATATGGGTATCATTTAAAATTAAACTTGAAAATAATTTTGTATGAGTAGTAAAGTAATTTTAGTGGTTAACTTCGAAATATATGTGGTAAAGTCCTGTATCTTGAGAAGATGTATAAAAAACAATATAGGACTGTAGTATATGTAAAAAAGTCATTGCTACAGTGACTTATAATTAACATGTAAGGCATCCCATAGTCCTAGGGAAATGGAGGTATTGTTGGAATTACTTGTTTCCTCTAAAGTATTAATCTTGGCAAAATCTTGGACCTAGAAATCACAAATATCAATCTAGACTAGCATATATTAAAGATGCAATGACTTTTCTGTTAAATTAGATTTGTCATTTTGAAAAGTTATTCCAAAATATCAGCTTCAGTATTTAAATTAGTGTAATTAAATACATTCTATCAAAACAGATTCTATTACAGTCCGATTCAGCTTGTTACTGGGAATTTCTTAATAAGAAGCATATCTGTTTTATTTGATAAGGTAGTAGAATATATTCCAAAAACATGCATTCTTTTCTATTATGTTTTGATTGGAGTGTTATATTTTATTATTGTAGAAAGAGGCTACCCATAGCTACTTTTATCATGTAATAATTAAGAAAAAGAATCACCTGGAAATACTGGAAATATTAAAATACCAGCACTGGGTATTGATTCATTCACACCAGCAGAGGAGGATAAAAGAAAGACTATAGCATGTACATCCTTACTACAAACAAAATGATGTTGCTATGCAAAGTATGCGACATCTAAAATTGTTACTAACATAGTCTACAATTTCTGTTGCTCCAGAGCCAAAAACTTATATAGACATTGGTTTCATAGCCTAACTCAGAAAGGGAAGATTAGGGGACATTGACTTTAAAACCTGTTAACACTGGAAATCTAAGTCATGAGAATGATGGAAATGGCATGTTTATTTACCGTAAACTGACATGGCCTGCTGGCATTTGGTTGTCACAGGATGAGCAAAGTTTATGAGTGAGGCTATGGAAAGACCCTAAGGAGAAATTCAAATTGATAAAACTGTAAATTTGCTAAAATGAGGAGAGAGTAGTGCTTCATTTGGACAAGGCAACTGGTTTTGTGCACAACTCCTTAGTAATATGCTAGTCAACAAGCTGGTGCTCTGTTAACTGCTTGCCAGGTGAGGCACTTTGCTTGCCTCAACTTGCTAAGTTGGCACCAACCATCGTGAAGGTCCTCAATAAGACTGATTTGAAGCTGTGGCTGTGAGACAGTTCCTGTATTTGGCATTTGGAGTGATCACTAAGAAAAGCAGAATTTAAAATAATGGCTAACTTATGCTAACCAATGTTACAGCACACTGAATTTATAAAGAAAACAAATTTATTTATTCTAAAGATTCAGTGTTGGATGAACTCGTAGGTTATAGGACCTCTGCACTAACTGGACCAAGACATTACCTAATACAAAGACATTGCTCAGTCTCCCTTGGGTTGTCCTGTCAGAGAACTCGAAGGCCATGAGGACTTAATGTGCCCTGAGGGATGAACAGTGGACTCGTAGTTTTGTAGAATTTCTTTATTCACATAGCATGTTGCCATAGCAAAATTTTATCCTCTGTTTTTCACTTTAACATATTTTTGTTTTTGTGTTTATGGTTTGAAATACATGTAAGAAGAAAGTTTCATTTTCTTGTTTTTGAATGATCTTGTTAAGATGATATCTCTAAAATAAAACTGAGACATTTTCAAAGATATTTAATTTTTAAGGAAACTTTACCTATTTTTTATATTAATCCTTCACTGGGAATTTAATAATGAAAGAGTCTTTCCAGTGATTAAGTATGTGCATGATATGTTTGCCATTGTATTATTAAAATTAATTTTTTAAAGTTAGTTAAGTTTCATAGCTCTTGGTGAGGTATTTTTCTAGAAAAAAAAGTTGATAAGAGCAGAAAAAATTATTTGGACCCAGAAAATAACATAGTTTTAAAATATTTATGCTAAAAATTAAGTAATTAAATATTTGTACTAGAAAAATGCACATTGAATGAAAAAAGAAAAATGAGACAGCTACGTTAAATTTATGTGTGCCTATCTAAAGGAGAGAGACAACCTGCATGGAAGCCACTGTTGGTCTTTTATAAAATGCATTGGCTAAGAATGCAAACTAGAGGAGAGTGTGTGAGGTGAAAAAATAATAGTCTGTCTCTTTTTCCCTGTTTCTGTTTATATAGTAAAGTAATTTTTTTCCTAGAATGATTGATCACCTTAAAAGCTGACTGAAAGCTACTCTACTTATTTTATCCCATAGAAAGATTGCAGATTTATATAAACAACAGGCATGTGGTATGATCACAACACAGAGGCAGGGGGGACCCACAATTCAAAATATTTGCTAATACCACACACCAAGAGACTATGGAAGAGCTTATCAATCATAAAAGAAGAATTCTCTGAGAAAGTAGGGCAAACAAAGCCAGTTCAAAATTTGAAAATACAGGAGTTGATTGGCTTGGCTCTTACTACAACTGGAGGACACCTGTCATAATTTGCTTTCTATTGCTGTAATGAATGACTATCCAGTACAAACTTAGGGAGGAAAAGACTTTTATTTATAGCTTACAATCTCTTCAGAAGGGAAGTCAGGGTAGGAATTCAATGCAAGAACCTGGATGCAGAAACTGATGCAGAGGTAATGGAGGAGTGATACTTTCAAACTTGCTACCCATGATTCACATAGCTTGCTTTTTTTGGTACAACCCAGGAATATATGCTCATCCACACCATCCACAGTGGACTATGCCCTCAGGCATCAATCAAAATTAAAAAAAAAACAAAACAGAATTGTCTACAGGTCAATCTAATGGCAGCATTTTCTCAGCTGAGATTGTAGATTTTGCTATTTCTCTATGTCAACTTTCAAGTTGACAAAAAAAATTAACCAGCACAATAGTGTTTTAGGGTTTCCGTATATAGCTAGGCTTGATGTAGCACCCAAAGGGGAGGGCATGTGTGCTGTCTGTTCACATATAGAGCAAAGCAGGAAAAAATGGAAACTGAAATCTGTAAGTACCTAAACATAAAATGTACAATCAGAAACTCTGCTGTAAGAGTCAATTCAGTTTTGTTGAAGTATTCTTTTCTTGGAAAGAAGTAAATGCTTATAAACTCCAGAGCAAGGAGGTTAGTCATCTAAAGAAGAGAGTGGAGACAAAATCTATCTTCTATGTAAGTATATAGTTTCAAAAGACAAAATAGAAATAGTGCTTTAGAAAGATGGCGTGAGATAAATTTGAATGTTTAATACACGAAGGAGGAAGAGGAGTTTTGACATCTTCAGTTAAATAGATGTATCTTATACCTCCCCTTGCTCTCTTTCATATTCATAGCCCCTCCCCCTTTTAAACCAATTTAGTTGTATATATGCCCATGTATTTATGTATGTATTTCTGAATATAATCTGATCACTCTGTAAAATGTTACCTGGATTTTGTTTTCAAGAATGCAGCTTTGATACTGGATGATCAATTGGTACTCTCTCACCTGGGGAAAATTAGTTACCCTACTCTCGCATTCCTTAGTTGCCTATAGTTCCTTGTGTAGGGTTGAGGCATTTCTTCAATCACATTACATTAATATGTTGTTTTCATCACGGTTCATCTTCTGTTGGGTAGCCATGTTGGCCACATTTTGTAGGAGTTATAGTAGAGCACGAATAGAGTCAATTTAAAAATTGAGAAAAACAATGCAGTTAAATCCCCGCATGGATCTCTCAAACATCTGTCAGTATGTGTCAGCCTTTACTAAATGCTTTCTCCAGTCTTGATAGGAATTGTAACAGAATTCAGATTTTATCTTCTGTAAGGTAAGTACTTGTCTATTATTGTGTGATACATTGATGTGGATCACGTTAGTTCTCATCTAGCTATTTGGCTGAGTCCTGACAGACATAGAGAGTCTAAATGATCTAAGTCTGTATTTATTAATTGCTTCATTTCTACTGGTCTTGATTTCATTTATTCCCAATAAGAGACAAAGAGAGATTATATTTTTATACATTATTGTTGAAAATCGAAGTAGATAATTATAATTTTCTAATAAAAATATTTAAAAGAATATTATTAATAACAAGGCGAAAATTGACCATACAAACTCAAAACATAAAAAATATAAACATGTATCTTCTGAGAATGTATATTGAACTAAAGTATTTACACAAAATTATCAAAGACATACATACTTTAGCTATCATTAGTTGATAGAATATTAAGTTAACTTATAAGAATAGTATAGATATATACAAACAGGTATCCAGAAAATGTCTGCAAAGGTGAAGGGGATTTTCAGCCATACTTACATTAAAGTCACCATTCTCATGGTCTTAGTTTTCATAGTTACAAGTTACAATATCAAGTCATTAAGTTGAGTATACTCTAATTTCCTGTTGTTTTTTAATAAATTTGTATCAGATTTTCTGTCATGTTTTATTTATCATAAATGCTTATAGGAACCTCAATTTTATCTGACAGTGTAAGTACCCTGTATAATTAGCTACAACATTCAAGACAACCTGGCAAAGTTAGAATGCATTTTCATATGCATTTATGAATACATACATGCATAGTGTATATATATGTTTCTATGGCTACAGTGCAGAGTATGAAGTATCTCATTCTTATTTATTCAGAAACTAACAAATGAAAAACAACTTACACATTTGATAAATACAGTATTATACTTTTTCCTCTTCCTCTAATATCTTTCATTTATTTCTATTTTTTAATTAAATGAATGAAGCAAATGTTAGATATTTGGCTTAGATTTGTACTTTAATTGCATCTCAAATTTTATGACATACAATTATTATTCAGCACCATTATTTTCTGAACATTATATAGCACAGCTTCTTAACATATTTGGTGATTCAGGAATTAATTAAATTTTCTCGATTCATGTTAATTGATTAATTAATTGGTTAATCACATAGAAACTATTTATTTTTGTATCATTTTGTGAAATGCCTATAGTGTTTACATCTCAATCAATGCTGTTTTCCTTTTGAATTGCAAACTTATTTATTCTTTTGAGGCTTAACAGAGAAGTACTTTTGTGTCTACCTCCCTGACATATTCTCTCAGATGACCAAGAAGAGGGCTTCCTACCAGTGTGATTAAAGGACTGACAGTTGTCTAATAGACTTGCAAAAAGGCCAAGAACATGAGTAAACCCAGCAGGCAAATATGGATTTTTCTGTTGTTGAGAAAGTGGTTTTGGCAAAAGATTGGACCAGATTTGGTTTGGTTGACTGCCATTTTTGACAAGGAAATGGCTTATCCTTTGCCATCCAAGTTCTCCAGACTGTCAACCACATTGTAAGAACAAATATATTCTAGATGCCTCATGGCAATCCATCACCCATTCTTTGATTTGACAAATTTGGCCTAATTGAGCCAGCCAGAAATCAGCTGCCTATGGAGGCTTTCATCCTAAACAGAGGTAGCAAATTGATGCATAAAGAGAAGGATGATCACAAAATGCATTTATTGTCTAAACAAAACTCATTCTGCAGTGAAAATGGCATTCTTAGTGCTTATTTATTTAGGAATGACTGCCTTGAATACTTTGGGAAAGTTGTGAGTTATGATCTCTGTTATGTGAAAATAGCCTATGGATGAGTTGATGAGAAAAGTATTCAAATTAGCTGGCAACAGTTACAAGCAAGAAGAGATTACACAGGAATTTCATATTGTTATTTCTTTTTAGGAATTATCAAGAAATTCTGACATCAAAAGACATTGGATTTGTTTTCAGGGTGGAGATTCTGACTTTAGTGTACAGCATATAAATTTGAGACTATCCTTTGTATCCATACCTGTGGATGCAAGGATAGAAACCAGTTGGTCAAAGGGAGGCAGCCCAGTGAAAGCCTGATTTGGTTCTATGAAGCACTGGTGTTAAGATAGCTCAACATAGTGCTCATTTTTATATTCTACCTCAAACTGGTGTTGGTTGTATACATACTGGGAGAGGCAACAGTTTTCAGTGGAAGCAGTCATTGAAAGACTTATTTTTAAAGCATTTCTAAGTAGCTGAAGTCCTTGAAGTGTTGTCTTGATGGTGCATGAATCAGTTCACTACAATGAATCAGTACATGTTAGTGCAATGACCAAAAGACAAAATAGGAACCTTTTAGCTTCCTCCATGTTGTGGAGCAATCTTGTCAATGTTTTCTTCTTGCTGAAGTAATATGTCACTACTAACTATGTGATATTTATATATGAATTTTAGCCATTTTTCACTGGTCCAAAATTTCAACTACTACTAACAGTGCCAGATACATGTTTTCTTCCTTAGCCTATGTGAGATGCTAAGAGCATGCTAACACTAATGTGTTTATATTATCCAGCAATAATAAAGGCAGTATTTGTAATCCAGCCACACATACAGAGCCAAGCAGACATTTTTTAAATTCTCCTTTACCCTCTTGAAGTTTAGAACTTAAACTATACATATTTCTTTAGATATAATATGATGCCCCAACTGTGACATAAAGCAGAAATAAAAATAAATAATTCATATTAAAATGATATACTTTATACATAAGAACTTACAGTCCATTTCATTGAATATAGAAAAGGGTTTGGAAGATAGATCAGAAATTAAGAGGAGTAGATGCTCTTGCAGAAGACCTGGGTTTGGTTTCCTGCACCCACAAAGTTGTTTATAACCATTCATAAGTCCAGTTGTGAGGGATCGGATGCACTCTTCTGACTTCTACAGGCACCAGGCATATACATGTTATACAAACATGTATGCAAGTAGAACACCAATGTGCATAAAATGATATAAATTAAAAATGTAAATACAGACTAATCAGTGAAATATAGATAAATCCAGGATGTAGGGCAAGTGTTGTTTGATACAAGACTCATTGTCAGATTTCTATCACTGTATTACAAATCAAATAGTTACCAATAGCACCTTTCAATCAATAATGCCTTCATATTAGGCCACCCATTTTAAAATCCACTGGACCAATAGATCTTTAATGAAATTTACCATTCTACTTGACAGTCTCTGCCCCATTTTACCTAATCACCAGTGGTTTTCCCATTTAGCTGCACTGTTACAGGAAGATGATTTATCAGTCTGTCCAGAGCCTCATCTAACCAATATCTGTCATATATTCCTCATAGTTTCTGGCATACCAAAAGTGATGTATGCTTTCTTCCAGGGATGAGACAGCTTAAACCCACTTTACATTTCCTCATTTCTTAGGCTATTTCTTATAGACTAGAAGGGAAATGTTTAAACCCACGAATCCATGCCAACACATTTCTGGGAAGCCCTGAATATTTAATTCAGCAAATGGAAACATTCATTTTAGAAGATCTTGTTATACTAATCTGATATTGAGTATTTCCTTCGGGAGAAAGCATTCTCTGGGCATATAGAGACGATGATTTTGACTGTCATTTTTCCAATATGATTCCTAAAACCTCACTAAAAATGCTTGGGAACTTTCATGTTGCATTTAGAGTACAGTTTTCATGCATACAGGGCTTTAGTAACCTGAGATGACCACATGGCAATGGGGCATGTGTGCAAGGACTACATTCCAGTTTTACTCTTGATAGTAACTAGATGTGAAATTTGGGTAAAATATTTATGTTTTCTTGGCTCCATTTTCCTTCTGTGAAATTACTGAGTTTAAAAAATATGATCTCTGTGGACACTTTCAGTCAAAATCCCACCGGCTCTGTTTTCATGATTACCTTTTATACATTTTTCAGTTGCTAAATTGGTAAGCAATAAGGATTTGAGAGATCGTTTTTTTTTTCTTCCTTCCTTCCTTCCTTCCTTCTTCCTTCCTTCCTTCCTTCCTTCCTTTCTGGAAGATTTTCAGCCCTATTTTGCAAATGCAGATGTTTGGTTACATATAGAATTTCCCTGATGTCTAATGATATATGACCTCAGCTGCCTTCAAGCAGATTTACCATCTGCTCGCTTATGTTGACTCCAAAAAGACAATTTTAAAATGTCTTCAGGAGAGCAGCTGACTGGAATATGACATGTCATGAGACACAGGAGACATGACCCATTCATTGTGGTTGGAAGAGGTCAGGAACCTCATCAGCTTAGTGGTGTGGGGCAAATGCCAAGTGACTGACCCATCACAACTCTATCTGTGGAGTAATCTGTACCAGTACTTAGAGAACAATATCCAGAGAGCAGACAACTGATGGTAGGTAGTAATTGCAGACTGGTTTCTATGCTGAGTCTGCAATAGATGTAACAAGTCAGTGTTGACTGATATTCGTAAGTGTTATTCTTTGACTACTTACAGAAGACCTGTCTTATTTCACTAAAAAGAAAACTGAATTCATATGCAAATATTCTGTATTAAATAGGCCATGCAGTATATGACAAACTTTTAGGAACAACATTTAACATGAGTAAGGAGAAATAAGATCAAAGAAGAAATATTTATGGAATGGACATATGTAGGAAGAAGAGCCCTGACACCGGACAGGAACGAGGTCTGTTGCTAAACAGTACAAATGCATGGCTGGGCTTCCACATAGAGCTGCCTTGAGACCTACCTGGACATGCCCAGAGACTGATGATGTCATATTGGTTGACTAGACACAAGCCAGTGCAGAAGAACCACAGCAGGAACTGACAGTCCGGGAGCCAATGGGATGCTGGGCGGGACATGGGGTGGTACAAAGGGACATCCTCTTCCTGGAATAAAGGAGTCTGCTTTTGCCATTTACTTGGCTCTCAGAGTCTGTGTTGTTGACTCTGTGCCAACTCACCCCCTTCCCAAGGGTCCTGGGACTGGGTTCAAGCAACAGACATATTACTTTAACCAAAGGTGAGAGATGATAAAGACAGATTAGAATTCCATATATAAAGTCTTCTAATTAAAGGACTTTATATCAAGGACAATTCAAATATCCTGTTTAGTTTAAGGAATCACCTAGAGGCAAACCTAGTAGCTAGAGCTTAGAATGTTCACAACTAAAAGTTTTCTTGGAAATTTTTTTCTCCTGAGAATTCTCAGGTAAGCTTCCACATTTAAACATAAGACTTCTTTGTGGGGAGGAAAGAAGGATCTGGGAAATGACAGAATAGGGGAACCATACCTGGAATATATTGTATGAAATTATTTTCAATGAAAAAAATCTCGGCTGGTATTAGTAGTTTGATCTACATTTCTCTCATTACTAACAATATTGATTATATTTCCAGGAGTTTATCACTTGTAGTTCCTTATAGACAAGTTTTGAAAAATTAAGAGTTTAGTAGATGCTAAGGCCATTCATTCATAGATGTTAATAAATCAAACATATTTAAAATAATATTTACTGCTAATTCAACATGTGCTTTCATAATGAAAAAGGTTGGTGAGTAGCAACTTATTATAGTTTGATAACTATAGTTTGAAAACTACCTCCCCCGAAAAACTCACATGTTGATGTATGGGTTCCTAGACATAGAGACATATTTGAATCCCAAAAGTTCTTGCCTAATCAATGGATCAACATATAGATAGAATAAAAAACTTATGGAACATTCAGAGGTGGCACCTAGCGGTAGGCAGTAAGTCACTGGGATGTATCCCTATGGACAATATCTTTGCCCTCTGTCTTTTTGCTTCCCCAGAGGCCATGAGCTAAAGAGCTCTGCCTTATGATGTACTTATTGTAGTCTGATGTCTTCCAGAAGTTTACAAGCAGTGGAGAGATCTAGCCATGGCTGGAACCATATCAATTCATTGGCCAAAATGAACATTTCACATATTTAAGTTGTCTCTTACAGGAATTTTTGCTACAGAATTGGCAACTAACACATCCGTCACACTTATTTTCTTACTTAATTATTCAAAAACATCTTTACAAATAGCTATATCAGTAATAAAATAAGGTTCAACAGTTTTCTCATAGCTTCGCTTATGTAAATACCATTGGTGCAGCTAGATTTCTCTGGTTATTGAACATGTGCTTTTGATATCAAAGAGGGCCTATGACAAGCTATGGTTTGCATATTTCCAAAGTTCACGTGTCAAGAAGTATTGTGTTATATGGAGATGTTAGGAGTACATAAAATCATAAGAGTGTGCCCATTCAGGACATAATGATTTTATAAGAAGTGGAAGTTTGGAGCCATCATGACTGCTCTGTATCAACATACAATATTTCCTCCATGTTACATTATAGCTTGAACTACCTCAACAGAACCCAATGAGACTCCAATAGCATATTTTTCAACTTCCTATCCCTCAGCATCATATGTTAAAAAAATTCATTCTTAAATTATCCACCCAGTTATTTTGCTATAGAAAAAGAACAAGAGACAACTGTATGGCTCAGTGGATAAAGTCCCAGCCCAAATCCAGTCAACCTGCATCAGATCCCTTGTCTCTACATGATAGAAGAAAATGGAGCTCTACAAATTGGCCTCTGACTTTCACATGTGCACTGTGGCATGCACATGCCTACCTGATAATAAATAAATGAAGGAATAAATAAATACATGTAAAAACTGTTTTATATGAAAAAAAGAAAAAACTTAAAATTAAAATAAGACTACTTGAGAATGATTTTGGGAGACTTATTAAGAGAAGAAATATTTAGATAAAATGAGACTAAGGATACAAGATAATAAAATGAAAAGCGTGTTTCAATATTTTAAGAGGCTTGGTTATGAATTGAGTATTTTTTAGGAGTAGTGCATGATTTCATGTTTACATGAATAAAAGAATTAAGAAGGAGAAAATGATGAAGCTATGATGATATTCTATGCCTACTAGAGTTCAAAAGTTCAGTCATGTCAAAGGATCACATAGGGGAGGTGGAGGCATCAAGTGTGACATTAACAGAGGAGAGAGTTCATGGTTACATCACCAAGATCATGAGGAAGAAGAAAGTATAGAGGCTTAAATCATAAGCTGTTTTATTCTTAAGGGACAAGAAGTAGGCTATCTTCAAATGCTTATTTGGAGTTTATTTGCTTTGTTTCTAAATCTAAAATGTGGCCCTTTTCCTTCCTGAAGTTAATTCATTCCTCCAAATTACAGTTAACTGAAGTCTCTGATAAGGTGGCTTCTAGCTAATCAGGCTTTTATCTATGTTGTTTCCTCACTGACAGATTAATTGCCTAAATTGCCTTTTTATTTTAAAGTGGTCCTGAGAAGGAAATTTAGCAATTAAAATGATTTAGACTGCTGCTTATGTAGGAGCTCATATGACATTTGAAAGATAGCAAGGAAATTAATAAATGATTGCACAAAATAATGTAGCAGAAATGTTTGTTGCTACAATTAAAACTATGTAACTTAGTGATCCAGGTCAGTTTACAATGAGTCAACCAGTAGTGCTTTTCAAATGTCTTTAAAAATCAATTGCGTCTAATCAGCCATATTTCAACTTCAAACATGGATTTGAATATTTAATTAACTGATTTTGAAGTAATATATTATACACTTCATTTCTATGAAGTTGATAAGTACCTTCTTGAAAGGATACAGTGAGGATTCATAAAGTTTAATTAACTTGAAACTCCAAATCACATTAAGAAAATATTACCAATTTTTAATTAGAAAAAAAAATGTACCAATACTGATTTTTGTTTTCCTATTAAGGATTTTTATACAGTCACTACTGAAAATAACTAATAAGAAAATAAAATATTGAGCTATTATTAGCTTTCAGAAAATATAACTACAACTAATACTATTTAAAAATTGAATAATGCATTTCAGACATGCCCCAAATTAAACTAAAACTATCTATATCATAGACTCATCCTTGCATGTTATTTCACATAATAAATCAATTGTTAGATACACAAATATTGCATTTCTTATAAATGGGATTAATAGATTCCTGTGCCATCTATTTTTATAAATGCATATTTGGCTTATAGAGTTTGACATAGATTGACACCAGAATTTTTCTAACCTTTGGAATGTAATGTCTTGTTTGAAAACAAGACATTACATATATGTTTTTTACAAGACATAATGAGTATATATGTGTGTGTGTATGTTATATATATATATTAATGATATATATACATATTTATGATATATATATCTTTTTTCAATATCCAAAAGTTAGAAATATATATATATATACATATATATATGTGTGTGTGTGTGTGTGTGTGTGTGTGTGTGTGTGTGTGTGTAAAATAATTGCAGTGGTCTGATTTTCACCTTGAAACCAAATTACTGAAAGTGAACATAAATGTGAATGAAAAGCAAGTAAAACTTTTGATATATGAGGAACTTTCCCTATAGAGGAAAGACAGAAAGGGCACACTAATTGATTCCTCAAATGCTACTTTTGCAAGATGATGAAGGCTTTTATACCTCAACTCATTTACCTCATTTACTGGCTGCCATCGTGATTTTGTAAAGAAGGGTCTGATTTGCACCCAAGGTTGTTTACATGCTGCCTCTGACTACTTTTTTGATAGTTGCTCTACAGAAAAGTTTTGTCAAAGGCTATGTTAAGTTTTCCCCCCATATGAACATCTGATTTTGTAATTAATGATATAATCACAGTCACGGTAAAAAGGAATAAATTGTGATATCAGTTTTAATTTGCTTCACAACTTATTTTGAATTTCTATACATGCACATTGGCTAAATATGTTTCCTCTTTTTGAATGCTATAGTTCCCAAGAGCACTTATTTGTTTCTTGTTTTTATATATGATCGTTGTTTCCAGAATATTCTAAAAGTACATTTGAAATCAGTGTCTGTTTTCAATCTCAGTCCTACAAAATCACTATTTTTCTAATTTTCTGCCATCAGATAATTGCCTTTGGCAAACCCTTAAATAAAAGCACATACCGTGTTCTCTTCAGTAGAACCTGTATGTTCCTCACAGCATGGGCAGATAGACCTTTCACTTGCTTTCATTTTGTAGCTGTTTTGAAACAGGCTGCTTTCCACATTCATGTGCAAAGCACCATGCAGAGAATGGACTGTAGTGTTCTCAGGAGATCATTCCTGGAATCAGTTATTTGATCACCCTGGATATTTACATACAATTTACCAAGAAGTTCTAAAATATATGGGAGGTAATTGCCAGTATTTTGCATTGGCACTAGAAATGTGCAGGTGCTTCTGTTTATATAGCTCCATTTGATTACAGGCATCTTTATCTGCAGTGTGACTGAAGTTAAGCATATCTAACAACCAGTAACCAGTAATGGTGATGATCTCTCCTCACTTACTGAGCATAAATATCCATTTAGAGAAATATCAACTCAAAACTTTACTAAAATTTTATGTGGTTTATCTTTTATTGATACTTCTGCATTTTGAGTACAAATTCTTCATCAAACACTACACTTCTTTGGTAATTTATATCTTAACTTCCCTTAATAGTGGTCCTTGAAATACAGTAATTTTATTATGCCGTTGATGTGTTTAAGAACCTATTGCCAGGCACATGACAGCAAAAAATCACACCTCTGTTTTTCAAAAGAATTTCATAATTGCAGCTCTTGTAGTTGGGTCTCTGATGTATTTTGAGTTAATGTTTGCAAATGTAATGCGTAATCACACATAATAAAGAAAATTGGTATTAAATTAAAAAATTGGACTCCACTTGCAACTGCCCTAGCAGGAGAGATTTTAAAGATACACTTGTGCTCCAAGAGTATTGAAACAATGGACCACAAAATTAAAGTCTTCAACCATCTCATTCTGGAGGAAAGCAACGACTGAAGTTAGTGCCAGTGAGAACCAGAACTTTTCTCCCAGAAAGAGATTTCCCACTGTTCTGACATCTTGTTAGACCACATGTTAAGACAGCCTAGTGTAGTAGTGCTGATGGAGCAGGTGATGTTCAGACAACACCTTGCTTTGTTATGCATGCCTCTTGGCCTCTTCTTAAACCTAAATCTCATGGAAAGATGCTGATGACAGAGTTGGGACATACTAAGCCTATCTATTGGTTCCAGCATTTTTTCAGCATGGCCATATTGAATAAATATCCTTTCTCTTTTTCACCACTCCTTGTCTGTTTAACTGTAGTATTGGAGGCAGGCAGCCAAGTCTACCTTGCTAGTTCCCCAAGATCTCAGATTTTGACCCTAAAGGTCAAATAAAAGTAACCCAATGAATATGCTTGGTTTCTGCTTTTCAGTTTCTATAACTAATTATGTGATTGCTATTGCAAAGAAAAAAAAATCCTATATAAAAAGTCACATGTTTATGTGAAAATGTCACTACTTCATATGTGTACTAGAAATAATCAGGGGTCACTTTCATATTTGTATTCTTTCATTATTGTAAACAGGAAGAACTTATTCGAAAACAATCTCCTACCTCCAGAAGACATGAAATTGACCTGTTATTTGACACATTCTATAATCCAGCTATGGACTTGAACTTGCAGCAATCACAAGTCAAACAACAGTAAAAACGGGTTCCAACTCTCTACCCAAGCCCTGTGCTTCTCTGTGATAATCTTCACTATACCCCTGTGTTCTTGAAGAAAAGCCCTTTTTCTTTTTTTTCCTTTTTGGGCATTGTATCTAATAGATTTCCAAATGCTAAACTGAGCAGGTGAGCATTAGAGTGTTATGTTTGCTCATTTGATGACATCTTTGATATGATGGACGTGACTTGTTTATTCACATCAAGAAAACAAAGGCAAAACTATCTTGTGTTGTTTAAAGATCTAGAACCAAGAACATGACAATGAAAATAGGGTTGGTGTTGAATATGGGGTTTCTCTGTTGTAACTCTTGCTGTCCTGGAACTCACTCTGTAGGTTAGGCTAGCCTTGAGCACACAGCGATTCACCTGCCTCTGCCTCTTGAGTGCTGGGATTAAAGGCGTGTGCCATTATCACCTGGCTGCTTCTAGAATCTCAAGGGGAAAAATGTATATTATATTTGTGAATAAGTTAAGTATAAATTATTTTTAAAAATTCTGCCTTTTGGAACTGCATTATAAATGTCAAATTTGGATATTTACTATAAGGAATGTGCTAAACATTCTCTTTCCTTTATGAAGGCCTTTGGAAAGTTTTCCTTAAAGACAGGTCTGTGTGAGGAACTTTGCATAGGTAGTGATACAATTTGGGCAATATAACAGTGAGTATCAGGGAATGTTAAGCATTGTTACTAGAAGTATGTTATTTAATTCACTGAAATAAATGGATTATTTCACAATTTTTCAATTATTTAAGTGCTTCTTAGAAATATTTTATGAGAAGCATGACAACAACTATGGAAAAATAATGATTCAAAGACATTCTAGAACATACAAGGTAAACATGAATGAAGAAGCATATCACTAGATTCATCTTAAGTGATGAGTACCATAATTAGACAATGGCAAAAATGAGTTAATAGAATATGAATTATAGAGAATGAGTCACTGCTAATATGGTTATTAATGGAGGTAAAGATGAGAAATCTGTTTGAGATCAACAATAATAAATTTGTAGTTTTTTTAAAAATGTATACTCAAAGAAAATGAATGTAGAATGTTTCACATGTATTAAGGGGAATCAGAGAGAATTAAATGTCTAATGTCTATATTAATTTGGAAAGAAAACATACTTCTAGTAATATGATCTGTGTGTGATAAAAAAGGTTAATAGACAGCTATATTGAAGTCCAATAGTCACTATGACATTAATTATGTCACCTCACGTGACTTAATGTAAAATATATCAGTTGCATTTTATTAATATCCACTTCAGAGCAGTGTCTATAAGTTACACTATCTGCAGAGTAAGTTTGACCGTGAGGTTGAAAATTCTAGAAACTTTTATGATAGAAAGAAGCTTTAAGCATTTTATAAGGCAAGATTTCAGAAATACTGAAGTCCCCTGAGAGAGTTAACATTTTACAATGGGTAATGGGGACTGGTGTTCACTGCTGCTGTAGATTACAAAGGGATTTTTCTCAGAGGGTAATTTTTCACATCAAATTTTAACACAAGACACAGTAAGGCACCTTTTAAAACTGAGAGCTTCAACAAGAGAACAAATTACCTCCCAGAATGTTCTGCTCCTGTCACAAGTGTTCTAGCTGGGCGTGAGGAAACTCAGACTAGAGATATCATTGAACATGTTCACTTTCAGAAGGAAAGGGTGACCTTTGAACCTGTCCTACATCCCACAGTCTCATGTTTTGATCATTTTGACATACTTCAATGTTATAAATCACCTAACTCTGACTTTATACTTACATCAAATGAAACAGCAAGACAACTGACATGTTTCTTCAATTACATCCTCTTATATATTAGCAAACATTGTATTTTTCACACAGATTTCCTTTTACTTTGTTTCCAGACTGATACTTTGCACCCTAAATCTCAATGACACTGCTCCTGACAGCAATTTAGAGAGTAGGTGAATGCATTTGTATATATGTGCAGGCACATATATCAGTACTTACTATATATTATATGCAATAACATGTTTTAGAACATGAAACAATTGCCTTTAATTCACCATTTTTACTAAATTATACAGTGTACTTTACAGATATGACTCTATTCTTTTAAAGTGTAAACTGAATTCTTTCTCAATATGAGGATAAATTACTCCTTTTTATTATCTTGTACTCTCATTGCCTCTTCTACTAAAGAAAAGAAAGCCTTAAAGTTCCAGGAAATAGGTCTATTTGGAATATACACACAAAACAAGTCAAAATAATTTTTAATTTTCCTGTGTGAGGATGAAAATCTCACACCCCACATCATATTAGCTATACATTAGATCCTCTAAAAACCTCATGCAATCATAGCACCTATACCATGGTTAATTACTTGGCTCTACCTGGTTTTACTTTGAATTTTTGCTTTTTATGTATGGTGAATAATTCATTCCATTCTGTTGAACTCATATGTGCATTTTATTAACACATTACATTTGGCCTGGGCAGAAACGAGAATGGATCTAACAGGCTGTTAGTTTTCAGGAAAATTTCATCTTCTTTTAGAAATTTGAAAAACTCATTCTCTCTCTTTGAAACAACTCATGGCAATTCATTAACTTTCAGTGCTCCCTCCCAGCCTATCCAGCTCATCTGCATATATTTTAAAAATGTGACTCTCCCATCTTTGGCCCATATATACTTTACATTTAATTCACACTCACTCTTGAGTTATTTTCAACTTTCTTTACATGGTCCATGGCTCAGTGTTTTGTACTGAACCCTCAAGGCTTTGCACTATGGAAATTCTTCCTATCAAGTGTTTCAACTGGGGATTATTATTTCTAGATACCTGGAATGGTATACTTAATCTATGTAAATGACTAAAGCTAGCTCTGTTACAAACCCTACCTGCACATGAAAGAGCACAGCTTCCCTATTTCTTATAAAATAAAAAGCAGTTGCAAACAGGTTTCACTGAAAATGGAGGAAGGCTCAAAAATGTTTGTGAAGGAATGGATTACCATGGAAACCATTGACCATTTTCTTTATAAGGAAATAAAAACAACTTAAGCAATTTAATTTGTCTATCATTGCTAAAGTTTATGTTTCCTGTGGATGAAAAAAAACCTTATAATCTAATTTCTGTTGGAAAGACAACCTTATTTGTGACTGACATAACATAAACTCAAATCCAGAAATCAATGCATTAGCTAATATCTTAAACTTCTCTATGTGTAAATCAATACCTTTGAATTCCACCTGTAATAACTTATTGAAAAATTGATGGGATTGAATACAGAAGAGCTTGTATCACAGTGTCTTGTTCATTCACTTGTTCATTCACCAGTTAACTTTTTTCCCCCACTGACTTCTCCCTACTCACTGTCAGTACCTCCAGAGAAACCTAAAACAAAAGAAAGAGAACAAAAAAGAATATTCTGGCAGAATATGCCAGAAGAGAAGAGAGAGAGGAAGAGAGAAGAAAAGAGAGAGAAAGAGGGAAAAAAAGAGTATAAATGAGAAACAGACAAGGGAAAATAAATTTAAAGTAAAAAGCTAAATATATTATTCTCTACAAAAACATATGACAAAGGGAGAAAATGATAACACACATCAGGAATTAACACTTACAGTTGAAGTATCCCATTTGACACAATTTATAAATAACTTCTTAGGAAAAGGGTTCTTAAAAATAAATTTCTCAGGGCATCTGGCAATTTCAGATGTTTCCAATGAGTGTTTCTTAGAGGTTGAAAATGGCCAAGGACATTTTGACTTTTGTGATTCTTAAAAATTACAAATGATGAAGAACCAAAGCAAATTTGTTAAAACCCAGTTATGTACTTAATTATTAATGATTACAGTCACCTAACTGATACATTGAATTCATTAAAATACACCTTTTATGAATAACCTCAGCTGGAGTTTCATATTAAAAAAAAAAACTCAATTATTTCCTGTGAGAATTTGGGACATCCCTGTGTCTGGGAGATTATTTAAAATATTTCTACAGAATGGAGGTACCCTGTAATGATATAATAGGACTGTTCTTTATTTTTAGTCAGTATAAGATAAAAGAGATTTTAAAATGTATGACTTTAATTTTAAAAGCAATAGTTTACTTAACACTTTAAAACATTAAAAATTAAACACCAAGAACCACTGTGTGCCATTTTAGATAATAATGGATTCCAACGTGCTTCCTGTCAGTGGATGAAACGATTCTGTACTGCTAGCACATGATGTTATGCGTGCTGAAAACCTGGAGCCCTAAAATTTTATTCAGCATCTGTCAAACCACAAGCACTACTCTAGGCTGCAGAGATACATTGAAGAAAAATCCTCACATCTGCTCAAGGACACAAACACATACGCATGGACACATGTGAATCCAATTATTTTCATGTAGTCGTCAAGGCAGGGAGTGAAGAAAAATATTCAGTGTGATATTTTAAATTATAAAGAAATTTAAATTTGTTAATATTTATAGCCAGATAACAGGTAGATTCATCAGATACAATCACTGATTCAGAGCAATAAGCCACTTATTATTTCTCTAATTAAATCACCAGTTCTTAGTACTGGAGTCCTGGAAGCCTGGAGCGTTTTAGCCTCTGTACAAGCTAGTCTTCAGTCTAGACCTGCAAGGCTTCAGTCTTAATACAATCTAGAACATTTAAACCTCCATCAAATAGAATTAACCTCTGAGACCTACTAGTGACTGAGCCATTCTGACTACCTCCTTCTGAACTCTGACTCTTCTGGGTCTACTCATTCTCTACTCTGGCTCAAACTCTTCTCAAAGTTGTCTGGTTTAAACTGATCTTCTGAGCTGGCTTACTGTTTCTGATGTCCTCAACGTTTTCTGACTGAACTGCTCTGCTTGGCTTCAAACTGACAAACTCTTCCCATCTGATACTGAATTCTTCTGTGGAGCTGGAACTGCTTCTGTGTCTCTGTGTCTCTCCCCTAGCTTGCCTGCTTTGTGTCTTATCCTCAATCAGACTGCAACATTGTCTCATGTCTTGTCCTCTGACTGCCTTCCTCATAGTGCTCCTTACTGAATTTTCTGTAACTAACTCTGCTCTGAGCTGAAAACCTACCTTTATATCATGAGAATTGGACATGTCCTCACCCTGACTCACTCTGTTGACTCTTCCTCTGATTTTTCACTTTGCCTGCCATTCATTCTGATTCATCTTAAATATCACTTCCTGCATAACACTGACTCCTTCTGAGCTTCTGCTTCCTGTGCCTGCACACTCTGTTTCTGTCTTAGGGGTTAAAGGCATACACCAACGCTGCCTTCTGAATACTGGTTTTAAAGGTGTATACTAACAGTGCTTTCTGAATACTGGGATTAAAGGTGTATATCAACATTCTTAACATTCTTTCTACAATGCATCTGGACCACACAGGCCTCTGAATGTGATTCTTCCATATAGAGCCCTGGAACAGAGACTTTTCCTACTTTTACACAGTCTTATTCTCTATAATCAGAGAAGAATAGAGTAAAAAGTTTAAATTGTCACTTTTCATTCTCAAAAACACACTACATCACTGAATCTACATTGTTAAATATCTACATGTTTATGTATAGTAAATAAATATATGAATCACATTGTGTCCAAAGGAAGGGGAATAGAACATTTTGATCAACACATATAAATATACAGTGTGTATTTATACTCTCTTTTACTCAATATATATCTGTATTGAATAGACATGATTTATCTTAAATTAACAAATTATTTACTTAGATTTCTAAATAGAAATATTCCTCATTCTTTAGCATTAGAAAAAAATCCTCACAATCTATAATATATTACAGATTCACCATAGATTCAACAAATGTAGCCACAGATTTGGGACAAAGGGCTTTTACTCTTTTGTTTAATTAAATCATGGGTCCTTAGTCCTGGAGCCCTGGAGCATTACAGCCTCTGTATAATCTAGTCTTAAGCCTTAGAATTGGAAGGATTCAGACTTAGCCTCCATACAATCTATAACATGTAAACCTCTGAGACTTGCTGCTGTCTGAGCCACTCTGAATAGATTCTTCTGAACTCAGATCTGTGCTGAACTCAAACTCCCCTCCAAGCTGACTAGTGCAAACTGACCTTCAAAACTGACTTACTGTTTCTGACTGAACCCTTCTGACTCTGGCTCACTCTGGCTGATTCTCTAACTGGCTCAGACGGAACTGCTCTATTAGACTTCAAACTGACTCACGCCTCCTCTATGATACTGAATTCTTCTGCAGAGCTGCCATCTGTGTCTCTCTCTGAGCTCTCACTGCTCCATACTGCCTCAGTCAGCCTCTCTGCTCCTCGGTCGGACCCTTCATCGTCATTGTATCTCCTTCATCTTTCTACATTCCATCTGTACCACACAGGCCTCTGACAGTGATCACTTCACAGAGACCACTGGAATATACACACTTCCTAGCTTTCACACAGGCCTATTCCTCTTCAAAAGAGCCTCTCACTTTAAATTTTGTGTAGCTATCATTTGAACAAAGTTTATTTTGCCCAAGTCAGCACTGCCCTTTAAAGTCCTATGTTTTTGCATTTAGATACCATATGTTCTACTCTCACATTTGCCTAGGCTGAGCACTCTGGAGCCCTAAGGCTCTGTCTGTAGTTGTATCCTCTCTCCATTCTATTTTAATCTCTGTTGCATTATCAGTATTTCAGATGGTTGCTTCACCTCCCTCTTTTTAGGCCTTGGCTTGAACACAAGATAAGAATATATTCTTCATTTTCCTTTTCTGACAATGATTTAAGGGAATATAACTTTATTTTGTGGAAAAATGATTTTTGACCAAAAAGATCCTTTTGATTTTCAACCATAAATTATGATTTTAAAATTAGTCTACCCTACCTTCTCATGCATTTCACACTGATGAGGATAATTAACAATTGCTCTGACCTTTCTAGAATGCAAAGTGATTATTAATATCTAAAGCACTCAAAATTTTCTGATCAAGATAATTTTCATGATAGTTAATAGTATTAGGTTTAAAAGTATGAGAATAACCATGGATTTGTATATAGTTTCACCTCTAAATATATTTAACTATTCCAATTACTAGAAAGAAATCAAAGAATTTACTGCTCAATAATTTGTCACTGACTGGTAATTGTAGTAAATATTCAAAACAATCCTAACAAGACATTACCAAAGTTTCACATATGTATATATACAAAGATATGAAAATCTCTGACATATTGGCATGTAAGGTAATTCATACTAAAGGACAATCCACTGCCCAAACAGAAATGCCTAAGTCCAGACAATAAGTCCAAAGTTAACCTTAGTTGAAAGGTGATTTGGGGGTTTTTTGCTTTGTTTTGTTTTTTTTTTTTTTTTTTTTTTTTTTTTTTTGCATTTTATGTCTTAGATTTTCTCCAGTGGGCATTTATAGTATGGAAATGCCACACAAATCCTCTTTAGTGAAAATTAGTTTCAAAAGACTACATACAAAGTAATATTTTGCTCTAATAGAAAATTATAAATAATATAACACTAAGAAGAATAACAATGACATGGCTAGTTGTAACTTCAGAAGCACTCATTTTCTTGGACATTAGAAATAAGCTGGATCAATTTGTACTAAAAGCTGAACTATGATAGATAATCACTGGCTAATGGTTAAGTAATTTATTTTTAATCTTTTTCACATAGAAATTTTAAAAAACTAGTTTAAAAACAAAAATCTTTATTTAGTTTGAATTATATGGGTGTATACTAGATGATTGCAGGGCATTTTACCTTTTACTCAGAAACACTTGTAAAAATGTGTTTTGAATCTATATTTCAAATATTGTTAAATTTAAATTTTAAAATGTCACATCCTGAGATACACAGAGACACCATGGTTTTGTTTGTTCCCTTGCTTTTGTATTTTTTTTTTCCTTTTGTAAAAGTCTTTACAGTCAGAGAACTTCCATGTAAGGTTTTTGGAGGAGTTTATCTGCTTATCACACATACACATAAAAATGTTAATTATTTCTCACTTCAGGAAATTTCTTGACCTTCTCACACATTTTACTAACCAGTAGACCATCAGTCATTTTTAACCAGGTGATCTATACCATTCAAAACTATTTTATATATGAGTATTTGCAGAACTAGCTGGAAACACAGGCCATAGACTCATTCATCCTGATATTGAACATAAAATTTCCTTCAAACATAAATTCTAAAAAATTAGCAGAGTTTTAAAAGTAATCTCACTATTGGTTTATGTATAAACTACATTTTCAGGTATATGGTTAATGCCAAATTGCTTGTGAAAATTATTGAAATATTTAGGTGCACATCTGAGTCCAGTCTGCCCCTCATTCATTTTGAGATAGTGAAATTTTACTATTCATTATATTTACCAAATTGAATAGCACATCATTCAATAGTTTTGGTTTATGCTTTTACTATTGCTATCAAATCAAGCCATCTCTTTGTACATGAAAAGAAATAGAACTTTGTAGAGGAATGTTTAATCCTTTAATTCAGCAGCATGGCTATTCTAGAAAAGAAAGAATGTTTGTATGCACCTTTAATCCCAGTATTCAGAAGCCAGTGGTGGTCCATACCGTTAATCCCTAAAACAGAATCAGAGTGTGGAAGCAGACCCAGGAAGCAGAGCTCAGTAAGAGTCAGTGTAACACAGCGTAACACAGGAAGTGAAATCTGAGATGAGTCAGCGTGAATGGCAGGCAAAGTGACAATCAGAGTAATATTTAGCAGAGTGAGTCAGAGTAAGGGCATGTCCAACTCTCATGATAGAAAGGTAAACAAACTCTCAGCTCAGATCTCAGAAGCTGTTAGTTACAACAGTCAGTAGGAGATAAGCAGTCTGAAGCGGGAAGTCAGAGGGCAAGACAGTGATAATGAAGCAGTCTGACTGGGGATAAGGCAGAGAAGCAGAGAAGCTGACTTAGGCAGTATGGAGCAGTGAAAGCTTAGGGAGAGATACAGAAACTCAGAGGCAGCTCTGCAGAAGTCATTATCATACAGGAAGAATGAGTCAGTTTGAAGCCAAGCAGAGCAGTTCAGTTTGAGGCAAAGAATCAGCCAGAGAAAGCTGGAGCCAAGAGTGTTCAGTCAGAAACAGTCAGCTGGCTCAGAAGGTCAGTTTGAACCAGTCATCTTGGGGAAGAGTTTGAGCAGAATAGCAAGTGAGTTAAACTAGAAGAGTCAGAGTTTAGAAGGAGCTAGTCAGAGTGGTTCATTCAGCAGTAAGACATGGAGGTTTTTTCAATTGTACAGAGATTTAAATGGTCTAGACTATATGGGAGCTAAAGCCTTCCAGGTCTAGACTGAAAATTAGATTGTAAGGAGGCCAAAATGCTCTAGGGATTCAGGCTAGAACCAGTGATTGAATAAGACAAAGAATAAACTGCATTTACAAATCACAAAATTTTAAGAAAAATAAATGATTAAGACTATATGCTAAAAAGAATTAATAGAAATGATAAAATATTAGAAAGAATAGAAACCTTTTGCAGTATAATGATGATGAAAAAAATCTATTGATAAATCAAGAAATTAAATATAAATCAAGCATTCAAGTGTTAAAATTATTTAACAAAAGTATTGAATAAAAACAAATCAAAATCAAAACTTTAAGGCATAACTTATATGTTAATTTGTAGTATAAGACACAAAGTTGAGAATAAGCAAGCAACCTATACATTTACAAAACAGAAAATGTGTACACAATCAATTGGACTTTGGATTTAAGAATACTTTACAAGCAAATTGGCCTGTCATACTTGTTGCTTTTGTTTTCATTTTTTGAGACAGTTTCTCTGTTGTAACTCTTGCGGTCCCAGAACTCACTCTGTAGACCAGGGTGGCCTGGAACTCACAGAGATCTGTTTCCTCTGCCTCCTGAATGCTGAGGTAAAGGTCTGTGCCATCACTGTCAAGCTGCTTGGTCTGAAACATTTGGTGCCATCACTGTCAAGCTGCTTGTCATACTTTGTCATGCTCTCTCTCTCTCTCTCTCTCTCTCTCTCTCTCTCTCTCACACACACACACACACAGACACACACTCACTCAAAGTATGTCATAAAGTTTTAGCTAAGTGCATTATTTTGAATTATACCACATTCATAACTCCTCTGCACAGCAGTCTGAGAAGCCTTTATGACTCATACTAGAAGCTCCCCATATTTGCTGATTTCTTTATCTACAAGGCTACCATTTGTCTTGTACCCTTATACCATGTCTTCAGTTGTATTTGTGTTCTCCTAGAGGCTTCCTACATGGCAACTAAAACTTTCTTCATCAATTTGTTTTATGTACAAATCCCATTGATGCAGAGCATGTGAAAGACTGTCTCCTATAAGCCCCGTGATTTTCAGTCTTTTGTTTTGAGGCTTGGGCCTGTGATCATGGTCTTCACATTGCCTCAGGACTGATTTCCCACTGTGGCAGAGATGTCTGGTGGGAGCTGGGATCAACTATTTCCATTCATCATGTCTGTTAAACTCTTATAAAACCCAATGACATTAGGGTCTGGTAAAGCAGTCTCCTGTGAGAGAGGAGGTATGTAAGAGAAGAAAATGTCCTGGCTGTTTCAGAGTGGCTCAGAACTAGGGGAATCTTCACAGACCTTTGCCCTGAGAAAAAGGTGAGCCTCCTACATGTTCAAATTCGAAGAAATGTTTATTCTAAAAAAAAAAAAAAACCCTGACTCCTCAACTCCTATAGCTATGGTTTTAATTTTCTAGCTTGTGTACAAGGTACATGGCACTTCTGGCAGCTTACTGATAGTAGCTTAAGTTCCCTGCCTTGTACTGAATCCAGCAGTGAACTGTTCCTCCAGGCTGCTTCCCACATAACCTGTAATTATCTGCATTTATCTGTGTCCCCAATTTGAAGGACAGTAGTTCACCTTAGACAAGAAAAGTTGACACTAAAATTTTCGGTATTTTTTTGTTTTGTTTTTTTTCTTCTCTGAACAGAAACGAAGGGAGTGCACACTTTCTGGTGTCCTGTCTCACTGCGGTGTAAGACCATGGTAAAAAAAAACAGCCATCAAAATCCAGAAATTAGCCTTCATCAAAAACTGACGAGGACTGCACCTTGACTTGAGTCTTTTAGATTCTAGAATGGTAGTAAGGTTTGTTGTTTAAATTGCACTGTGCTGACTGGGGCATAGTTTAATAGTTTCTGTCTCTCTAAATCAACACTACAGCATTGTTAAAAGTTTTGAAATATGTGTGAGTACATACTGGCATTACACAAGAGGCACTTTCTAATTTTCAGATAATGCAAATCCTCATGTCCAAAGCTATATATATACATTATTTTTTAAAAAAGAACAAAAATGGAGTTAGTTTTATTTATTGTTCCATCCAGCAGGTATATTCAGAGTTAAGTCAGTTCTCTCTTTTTTTTTTTTCTTTCAGTTTCTCCTTCCCTTAAAATTAGAACACTTTCTGCTTATTAAGAATCACCTCACAGATAAAAAGAAAAATGCTCCAATTATCATTTGGGAATGAGTTTTCATACTACATGCACATCAATTCTTCTCAAAAGGAGGCATACCTATTTCAGGACTTCTTTTAAAATTACAATTTAGTTCGTTTTTGTGTCAGAATTGTTTAGTCTGTCTGAATTGCCCCAAGAAAAATATGCTAAGGAGGCTTTATAAAAGGAAAACTTCTTGTTATTCAACTCCTATGTTCCTCCTGAGAATTTCTTTAAACACATCTATTTTAAGAACCTGTGGGGAAATTTACATTTTATCCTGAGCTGTTGTAAACAACAAATATAAAAAAGATTCAAATAGAGTTGCTGAAGCAGGAGTGTGTTCAATTACTCCAGTAATTCTTCAGTGTTTATTTATATATATTCCTAATATTTCCCTCAGAAATATTTACAGAGAGAAGAAATAGAATGTTAGAATCAAGAATATACTGGTCCACTCGTATATGTTTTGACAGATAAATTATTGTAATGCAAATTCAAATGTATCTATGTATTACAGACCTACAGTGGGGTTAATAAGAAATGAGTAAGTAGAACATAAATACAAATATTTTTTAAACAAAAATGAATATAATCAAGTCTTTGATAATATAGATAACCAATATAAACTCTCAGTTAAAGGAATGAAGGAAAATAGTTAATAATAGAATTTCTTATAACATTTTCAGACTTTATTATTTTACCTCCTTCTCTGTTAATCATCCTTTTCATTTCATAATTAGAGCCTTTTGTTTTCCCATTTCCCCAAATGAGATCATGTGTACCCTGTTATTCCTTCCCTCTTTGTTAACCCATTCCCTCACCCCATTGATGATATCTTTTAACTTTGCTGTTTTCTCCAGTTACTTTAGGATATGCACTCACATCTCAAGATTTGGATCTAAGAACCCCAAATGAAAAAGAATATGTGAATTTTGTCTTTCTGAGTCTGGGTTACCTCATTCAATATGATCTTCTCTAGTTCTATCCACTTCCCTGTAAATTTCATTCATTTTTCTTTTCATCTGAGTAGTATTCCATAGTGTATATGTATCACATTTTCATTATCCATTCATCAGTTTAAAGACAATTAGGTTGTTTCCATTCCCTACCTATTGTCATGATTTCATTTTTCTTTACATCTAAATAGTATTCCATAGTGTATATGCATCACATTTTCATTATCCATTCATCAGTTTAAAGACAATTTGATTGTTTCCATTTCCTACCTATTATGAATAAAGCAGCAGTGATCTGACTGGAGTATGATACTGAGTCCTTTGGGCAGATGCAAAGGAATGGCATAGCTGAGTCAATATGATCGATTTATTTTTAGCTATTAGAGATTTCCCCACATTCATTTCCATACTGTCTGGACCAGTTTGCAATCCTAACAACAGTGAATGAGGGTTTCTTTTTTTCTCTACACTGTCTTTAATATTTGTTTTTTGCTCTTTTGTTGATCTTTGATATTCTAACCGGGGTTAAGAAGGATCTCAAAGTTGTTTTGATTTGTATTTCCCTGATTTCTAGATAAAACATGCATTTGGTTTTTGATACTTCTGTGTCATTTTTCTTCTTCTGAGAACTCTGTGCTCAGACCCCAGGACCAGTTTTGAATGGGTCTTTGGCTTTTCTACCTTTGTTTTTGAGTTCTTTAAATATTCTACATGTTAATCCTCTGTCAGATGTATAGATGACACTGATTCTCTCCGATTACCTGGGTTTCTTCTTGCTTCAGTTGTTTATTTAACTATGAAGAACTTTTCAGTCTCATGAAGTCCCACTTGTCAATTCAGGGATTGAAGTTTTGAACAAATGCAGTGCAATTCAGAATGTCATTTCTTACATCTACATCAGATAGGGTACTGGATATGTTTTTTTCTAGCAGTTTTAGTGTTTAAGTTTCACAGTTAGTTCTTTGATTCATTTGGAGTTAGTTTTGTGAAAGTGATACATGTAGGTCTAATTTAATTTCATTGAATATGGACACCCAGTATTCTCAACACCAGTGTTGAGGGAGCTTTCTTTCCTCCAGCATATGTTTTCAATATGTTTGTTAAATATCAGATGACTGAAGCTTTTTGTATTCATGTTTGGGTGTTTGCTTTTGTTTCATTGGTCTATGTGTCTGCCTTTGTGCCAATACCTATTGTTTTTATTACTATAACTCTGATATACACTGAGATCTAGAAAGGTAATCCCTCCATATCTATCAAGTATATCTACAATACATGTAAATCAGTGTATAGATACACTCATACAGTTTAATAAAATTTGCCCATCTTGGTTGTCAATGTTCCCTTTAAGACCTAAAGATATTAACAACCCCCCCCAATAGTATACGTGAAAAGCCCTCTATTTAGCTGTTGGATAAAGCTGAAAAAAAAAGATCCCCAAAATATTACATGTCTGCTTGTTGCCCATAGAAGTAGATGATAAGTCATTATTGCTGAAAACATTATGCGTTCAGATTCAGGGCCCATCATTCCCTGAGTTAAAACTACTTGAAAACCATCTTCCTAAGGACTAGTTTTCATAGTATTAGAAGGTATCATGCAAGCTTCGAAAGTAGGAAACAAGCAACATCCCTACCACTATGATGCCTATAAACCATGAAAATGACTAGCATGATAGTAGAACCCTAAGGTTATAGCAATGCCACCCCTATCTTGGTAGCATCCAATAGTTCTCTAATTGGCCCACTCAACAAAACAGAAATCATGCCTGGTCCTAGAAACCTCATAAACTACTAGGGCTAGTGAGGTCATGGACCTTGGAGAAAAATCTACAGCAGCTATTTTACTAAACAAGAACAAACACTAACTACATTCTAAATATTTGTCCTCAGATACACAGAGAAGTGCAGTCAACACATTTCATTAAGGAAAGACTCTTCCACAGAAACCACTACAGAAAACAATAACCAATTCAAAGTTTTCAAGCCCAGTCACAACTGACACAGCTTCAACACAAACCCTGCACCTAAAGCTTCAAGAACATTGTGAAAGAGAGGATGCAAAAACTGTAACCAGAAGGACTAACATAGAGTCTACTATGAGATTACTCCTAAGAATATCAGAAGCCGCATCTATAAAGTCTCATGATCATGACTCTCTAAATATTAGCTAAACAAGGGTGATACTAAAGAGATGGTAACCTGGATAGGGGAAAACTCATAAAGGCTCAATCCTATACAAAGAAATAGAGGCAACCATGGAATGCTGAAAGCAGGAGAGACAGTCTTCCTTAGGTAATAGCATCCCAATTGATTATTCAAAATCAAAGGGTTACTCCTGAAAACACCCACACAGTATACAGAATGAACAGGCTGTACTAACATATTTAGGAATATATATGTGTGTATGTATGTACATAAGAACAATTAATAAATAAAGAGGCCAAGAATTTGAAAATAAGCAAGATGGGATAAATCAGAGAGTTTGGAAGAAAGAAAGAAATGGGACAATAATGTAATTATATTTTAATATCAAATAATAATTTTTAAAGGAATGAAAGAATGTTCAAAGTGGAACATGAATCTTAAGTGCTAAATAAAAGCATTATATTTGTGCATGTTTGTAAATGCTAGACACATGATAAATATATACAGTGCATGTATGCATGTATATTGTTACATATATATTATGTAAATATACGTATACATATAGTAGTAATCACAAGTAAATTTTATATACACACATACATATATATATATATGTGAATTTATAATTTATACTTTTTATATAGTCACTGTTCATTATGACCTGTGTCTATATAAACTATAGACACTCATGCCTTCCTAAAATTCATGAAGCTAAAAGATGAACCTGATTGATTGTTTTGGGAACTGAGATGATGTGGTGGCACTTCAGTGAAGCTTTGGGTTGCAAATAATCTTGGACTAGAAGGATCATAACCAATCCACATTAGATTAAATGCTTGAAGTATTGCTATCTCACCACACAGTGACGCACTAATTGATGATACTGCTCCATATTTATCCAATTGCTTATGTTTAGTTTGTTAATTTAAGTTCAGTAAAAATAATAAGTATATTCCTATGGTTTTATAGACATGCAATGTTATAATAATAGTTCTGGTACTTAATATCTGTATCCTCTGAGTCAGTCTAAAATCTCTCATTTAATTTTAATAATATTTTCAATAAGAAAGTAACACTAGTTTATGTACTATGTTGTCTATATTATTAGCCAATTGTCAACATTTTTTATAGAAAATATATTACTCTGATGAACTATAGCAAATTCTATGATGAAATTACCTTACTTGGAAGTGCACTGATTGCTGGCATTGCCATAGGAAACCACTTGCTATTTTAGTTGTGATTATTAAAGACCAATAAACAATTCTATATATACTCCTGACATCCTAATCCAAATCATAGCGTATTTAATTTTCCTTCATCTGAATTGGTAAATGTGGTATCTTTTATAATTAAGAATAAATGGAAAGATAATTTAATATTTAATCACGATGTGAAAAGAAACAGCATATATTCTAATCATAGCCCTGAGGAGCTGACCATCCCATCCACTGCTAATCTATGGGTCCACCCTGACTTTCTCTCTATGTAATAGTGAGACATCTGTTTTTGTTTTCTTTTGTTCTTCAAAGAAAGTTCAAAACTTTGTAGAAAAGTTACACAGAGAATGATACTAAAAATGTTCTTCCTTTGAGACAGAAATACCTCAAATTCCTAATAGTAAGTTTAAAAGCTAAATTGTTTATTAAAAACTGTTAAGCGTTTGAGGCAACGTACGACTAACTTGAAATACGCTAAAGTCGAAAAGAAAGTAAAATAACATCCACGCCATTGGTTATTGAGTCACCATATGCTGCAAGAAAGAGAACTAAAACCCAGTAACTTCTTCTAGTGCTTATAGATCTGTCACTCAAAGGGTTTGCCTCAAGAGGACAAAGGGTGCTCATCATTTGAAAGTGTAGATCATTGTACAATGGTGCAGTCAATGATTTCTCAGCAACTCTCAGGAAAATTTTTTTTTCAGATCCTCCTAAGAATCATAAGAGGCTCTCTACATCCACATTTCACATACTCTGTAGATAGAGAAAATATCACTCTCTCTAACTGTGGGGTGTGGAGAACCTCTCAAGTAGGACCTCATGTTTCTGTATGTTTATTTAACTGAATTAATATACTTAACTCAGCTCTTCCTAATTACACCCAAGAGAACTGTCCCAGATGCTCGTTTTTCACTGAGTAGTCCTTAAACTTTAATAGGCAAATGTATTGCCCAGAGATATTTTGAGATATTTTGAAACTGTACAATATACTTCAGAGGAGCCAAAGTACTGTCTTAGATTCTATCTTTGACATAAACTGCCAGGTGATGGGTTGCATCTGCCTTAATGACAGAATTTGCCCTAGAATGTCAAAGAAGTCTCAATCTCAAGTGTTCAGCTGATAGAGTAGCAGATTAAAAGCCTAGTGCCCAGACATTAACATGCCCATGCTAGGGATATATTACAGTGAGTCTGCATTGGGAAACAGATAGAGCTATGCTTGAAAAGTACTCTTGTGTTTGTTTTGTTTGTTTGTTTGTTTTTGTTTTTTGCATATGTAGATTGCAATCATACACACACACACCATAAACTTTCTAAATTTTATTCACAGAAATTATTGAGATTCACTCCGTTTTTATTCTTATATCCTCCCTGTTCATTTTACTTGCTTCCAAAATATTAGTAATCATTGTTTCACCTTAAAAAATTTCAGACCAACTAATTTCATTGAACATAAGTTAATAAGTAGCTGTTTCTAAGTATCTCATAATTATAAAGCCAAGTCAAATGTTAAAAATGAAAATTGATGTTTCATTAAACAGAAAAGTACCTCTGGTAGCTTGAATAGGAATGGCATCCATAGGCTCAGAGATTTGAATGCTTGGTGACCAGGGAGTGGCACTATTAGGAAGTGTGGCCTTGCTGAAGTAGGTTTAACCTTGTTGGAGGAAGAGTATCACTGGGTGTAGGCTTTGGAGTTTCAAATGCTCAAGCATCTACTGCTCAACTCTTCCTGCCATCTGCTTATCTAGATGTAGTACCCTCAGCTACCTCTCCAGCACCACGCCTGCCTGTGTGCCACCATGCTTCCCACCATGACAATGATGGACTAAATCTCTGAATGTAAGCAAGACTCAATCAAATGTTTTATTTTGTAAGAGTTGTCATGGTTATGGTTTGCTTTACAGCAATACATCATGACTAAGACAATGTACATCTTTTGTATCATTGTCTGGTTGTGTCAATGGCCCTGATAAAATTTCACAGGACAGCCACTAACTTTTAAGTAATGGAGAAGATTATTAGCCCTTATTTATATTTATGTGTCATTTATATTCAATTGAACATTTTAAACACCCAAACAAAGGTATTAGTATATTGATAAGAACCACTTCAATTGCATCAAAATGAATATATGCATTATGGGAGTGTGGGAAATGAGAAAGCTTAAACCCTGAATATTCTGCGTGAATAAAGGAAAAGGCAGCATGATGGCTCTGTTGGGAAAGGAGCTTGTTGTCAAGCTTAAACCCTTGAATTTAGTCCCTAGAATGGAGAAGGTAGGAGAGAAGAGATTCCACAATCAGTCCTTCGAGCAGAGTTGGGAGGAGTTCACATTCCACCTTTTCATAGGTAGCAGGCAGAGAAGGAGAAGAAAGTGAAAGGCTGAAAATGCAGGAGCAGAGATTGACATTAAATGTCCCAGGCTAATCTGGAGACTGTGGCTTCAACAGTGTCTTCATATCATGTAATAATAGAAAGTTATGAGAGATTCAGATGTAAATTGAAGTGTTCAGTATTGTTATTTTAGAGAATAGAACAGGTTTTTCTTAAACTTGTCTCTACAGACAAGTGAAAATTTAACTCAGTGTTTAAATACAACTTGAATGACCAAAAGACAAACACATAGAGGGTATGCAAGAAATATTATAAATGAGATTTATCTATGAAAGATGTTTATTCTAAGATATTTGCATCAAATAAAAGTTGTTCTTCAGGGAGAACAAAATGTTATTAAGAACACAAAGATAATTTAATGAAAATAAACAATAATAACAAAACTCATAACGTTGACAAGGAAAAAACAAACAACACAAGGAAGGAATCTGGAAAGGTGGCTCCATGCTTAAGAGCCTAATTTCCACTCTCAGCCCTATATGGGGAAAGACAGAAAGAGTCATCTCAGAACTTACTCTCTTACCTTCACACCAGTTTCATGACACACACACACACACACACACACACACACACACACACACACACATTTTAATAATAGCACAGGGTCTAACGATTCCAACAGTAAACTAAACATTTCTTCTAAAAATTCAAGATAAACACAGTATAAATCACTAAATCTTGAAAACATTGTATTCTATAAAAGTAGTATGTATGCCTGGATGGTAAAAATATGCTTTTGTTTTGTTTAACATTCTTTCCTCTAAAACCACAACACTTATTATAGTAAAAGAAATTACAGATGTAACCTGTTCCCTCTTTTTTTTTAATTGAAAAAATAATGAAACTATAATTGCATCATTTCCCCCTTTCTTGCTCCTTCTGACCCTTCATGTGCTCCCTTACTCCATTGCGATTGAGTATAGGACATGATTTTTAAATAACTCGTGGAGATCTGTATGCTGCATATGAGGGGAACAGTCTAGTTGGAAGTTTTATGCCACCTTTGACTATTTGCATAACTTCTTGCTAAGTTAGAAAACCTTCTCCTATTAAAAGGAAGTTGTTTTAATGACTCCCATGCAGTCTGATATTCACACCTGCAGTATAATGTATGCATTCAAATATAACTACATTTTTCATAATTAATCCATCAGTCATTTGATGTTTTAAAAACTTATTTCAAATGCATGTATTTCAGGTCCCAAAATAAACCTTTCTAATGATAAATTTTGCATCAAAACTTCCTCCCTGACTTTTGTCACTGAAATATTATTGGTTTAGCATCTCCAGTCTAATTGGATTTGCTCACTCTGAATTTGGCCTTTCAACAGTTTAATAGGAAAGATATTTTATTAGAACAGATTTTCAGTACTTAACTTGTTTCCAATATTGTATTTTATTTCTGGGTGTTTTATCTTCCTATTTTAACATGAATATAAAAATGTTATTACAGTTGAATTCAATTTGAAAATTCTGTATATATGATGAGGATGAAATTACTGTACAATGTGTTTTACTTAACAACATAAACATAAACATTAGCATATCCCAGCAAGAACTTCTTAACAATGGCATTATTATTTACATGTCTTGTACTTTATAGAAACTATAACTGAAAAATATGGCAATTCATCTTCCAGAATAGATACCCTGCTTCAAAGTTAATAGTTTTGGGGGGCTTTCTTAAAAAAGTCAAGCTTATTTATATAGAAATGCATCTCTAAATTCTTTTACCTTTAAAGGTGTACTTTTTAATTTGAAAATATAATTCTAAATTTAGAACAGGTTTTGAAAATATGGCTTTGCCAAAGTGGAAAATTTCAAAGCTTAAAGGATAAAATTTCAATACTGAGTAACATAGGCCACACTCAGATGACTGCTTGCTGCGTTCTACAGGGCGAACCCTGTGCAATTGGCACACGTATTTTCTTCATAGTTTTGTTACTATCTCTTTGAAGTCCTACAATCTATTCTGTTTCCCTACCTATCTAATCAAGAATTTTTCTTGTCTCTAAACTATATCATTTCTGACCACATCTTATACACTTAATTCAGTCTCAGCTATTAATTTAACACTTGGAATGATGAAAATATATTCAAATAAGTTTCTTCATCCCTTTTTCATGTACCACCCACACTCTCCACATGTAGTCCAGCCAGAAAAAAAAAGTGGCTAAATTAATCCTTCTAAATAAGTGATCGTGTTACCTCTGTTCACAATATTGTTGAGACTCCTGGGCTTTTTTAAAATTAATTCAAATATCTGCAAATGGCCCGTAATGCCTTTATGAACTCTGTCTTCTCCTTAACCTGCTATTAGGTTTTTACTATAATCTATGTTTTCTGATATAGACCTACCAGCCTTTATTAATGCCCTTATTAAACAGGACCCCTTCCACATTTTGGTTCTCATTTTATCTTCCCTCCTCCTTGAGTGCCCTTCCCTCAGCCATCTATTTGATTAATTTCTCAGTTTCTTAATGTCTTCTTCCAAAAATATAGTATACATATATGTGTGTATCTGTGTGAGTATACCCCAAATGTGTGCGAGTACCAGTATCAAACCACGGTATGATCTGCTAGAGCTAGAGTTACAGGTGGTTATGAGCTGCTTGATTGGAGTGTTGGGAGCTGCCAGAGCTGTTAATCACTTAGTGGTTTCTAGCATTGTGTTCTTCCTTTAATGCTTCCTTTACATGAGATTATCTCTTACCACACCGTGACCTGCTTCTGCAGGCTAGCCTTCCCTTTCATTCACAGTGCTTCTCATTTCCTACTGATATGCATTTCAATGTTACTTCATGTTCTGTTCCCTTCCACATAATACTATATGGGAGCAGAAAATTTTGTTCCTATTTAGCTTGTGAATACATTGCAAGCGCCTAGGAAAGTAAATAGCACTAGGCAAATATGACTTTTTAGTGTGACTTCAAGTGATTGGACAAGTAAAAGTTTCCCTTTTATTTAATTTAATTTAACTTTAATTTAATGCATTTTTTCCATTGTTCAAGGGGAAGAATGGAAAAATGTCTAATATAATAAAAAACTTTTAAGCATGATCATATCTGCTATCCACTGTTAAACTTTCCTTTCTAGACTCTGCTAAAGGGCAGTTGTATAACCCTTGTATTTTATACACTTGTTAAATCACGGCAGTTCAATTCACTTAGAAGATAGCATTGGACAAAACATTAAATCATCTTATTTAATTTGATCTCACTTTCTCAAAAGTAAGTTAAAAGAAACATTCTCAATCTGATATTAGAGACATGATGATCTGTGGTATGATAATTAAAATATATGAATGAGATAATTACTGATAAAACCTTATCAGTGCTTTTATATAAATTATAATCAATATCAAAACACAATACCTCCAAACAGTCAGCAGGAAGCCTTAAAATAACATATGTATTAATTGTGAGATCTTATCACTCTCAGGGGAAGTATAATGTATCCTCCATAGGGACTTCCAAGCAGTTATTAAGGATATTGAGTAGGTTTTTCTGAGTGCTTAGTTATTTATCATCTACAAACAGCATGAAAATAATTTGGCACAAACAGAAAGAAATATTCTAGCATGAGGACCCTTTTCCAGGATAAGCCAGTAAGAAAAATAAAATTCAAAGCATTGATATTTTCTTAAGTTCAGAAAAATTTTTTATAAAATGAAAAGCCTGTGAAATATCAAGAAGTACTGAAACAAGAAACTAAGTTCTTAAAAACAAATGATACTATGATATTTGTAAATCATAATGAAGCAGAGGAAGAAAATAAAAATGTCAATATGGGATTTCTAGGAGCGTAAATTAGGAAAACTTTTAACAGATTCCGAATTTTGATGACATGTTGCAATATCTGTGCCTATTGTGTATACACACACACACTTACACACACACACACAGTGTATTCGTAAATGTATGGCAGTGTAGAGATACAGATCCCAAATCAATAAATGTACTGTTATTATATGCAAATTTATGTATTATTAGGCTTAAGGGGACATAAGTAAAAATATACAAATAGATTCTAAATAAGTAAGAAAAAGTTCAAGATCCATGTCAGAAAAATCATTATGAAATAATAAAGGATAGTTAACTAATATCAATAATGATGTTTTACCTATGTTATTAAAAATATATAACTCACCCTGAAGCTATCAAGTTTAAAGACATGAGAACTATGTGTACTGGAGTTTTATTGAAACAATGGCCTTTATAACAAGTACAAAAGCTATTAAACTAAACTATTCATCTGGTTCTTTTCTACAATCCAAATCTCCTATCATGTAGCTCTCCTTTTCTCAAATTCTGTTCTAATAATATTTATTTTAAAATATTTTGGCATCATCTATACTCTGCCATCAGATTCCCTTTTTTATATAATTTCACATCTCAGATCATCCATATGTAATATACTCCTCTGAGTATGAAATTCCTTATTACCTACACCCATGGATCCATGTATTTCTGTATTATATGTTATTATTCACTCATTATTTTGATATTCTAATCTCTAACATCCACTGTAGATAAATGTTCAATCATTTCTCTTTGTTCTTCACATTGTGTCCATCACATGCTCTTCAATTTTGGTTCTATTCATGTTTTCAGAGGAACTGTGCGTCTGTGGTGTCCATGTCAGATGGAGAAAATGCATTATTCTCCATAGTTCATGCATAGTGTTATACTGTTGATCCTACTCATCCATCAGTTAAAACCATTTAAACCTATGAATTGAGTCTGAAAGAAAGAATAATGGTAGAAATGTGTGTGTCTATCTTCTTCAAGAGGGAAACAAATGATCTGTAAGTTCATAGAAATTTTCTTCGTAACAAGTCCACCTTTGGATGTTGGTAAGCAAACCCTAATATGTATGTAAAACAGTAAAATAATCAGAAAAGCTAGAGAAGAGATAAAATGACAAAAGAAAGAGGGAAAAAAAAACATGACAGGAAGGATTATCTGGATGTCAGATATCATGTGCCGATTATTCAAGACACGCAAGGATAAAGAAATTGGCAAAGAGGTCATGGAAAAGGAATAGAACACACAAAAGACTACACCACTGCAACCATCCACAGCCAAGTAATTCTTAAACAGAAGTTCAAGTGAAGCCCAGTCACTGAGGGCAAGGTATTCAGCAAATATGTCTGAAGTGACTGGATAGTCACAGGCAGGAAATAAACCTAAGTCATTGTCTCACACTAATTAATTTATCACAGATTTAAAAATAAAAAAAAACAGCCATGAATCTCTAGAAAGGGTTTGGTTTAAAGTTCTGGTAAAGTATATGCTGTCAAGAGCATCTGTATATATAACAATAGGATATTGCTTTCCTATAACATAGAACCAAAGATTCAAGAAGTAATACTTACAAAATTGCATGACATAAAGTTAAAATACAAAACCAATCATTTTGTGTACTTCAAAAATTACTAAGTATAATTTAAGATTAAACTAACGGTTTAAATTTTGCACACTCCAATAAAATAACAAAGTATAAGTCAAGTGTATACTCATACTTTGTATACAACAAAATACATACAGGATACATGAGTAACACTGAAACTCTAGTGAAAGCTACCCAAAAGAATGCAGTTATTGGGGATTTTTGTAATTGTAGATAGAAAGATTCCATATGGTTGAAATAAGAGTTCCTTTCAATTTTATCAGTAACTCAATGCAATCCCAGCCACAATCCCTGAAAGTTATTTAGTATGTGGTCACAAGCTGATTTTAAAAATTGTACAGATAGGCAAAAATTCCAGAATAGTCATCTAAAATTCAATAACAAAACAAACTGACAGACACTACTGCCTTCAAGATTAATATAATGCAAGATTAATTAAGACAGTCTGTTATCAGCCAAAGAAACATCAGTTGAAGAATATGATCAAACCAAACCGATATTAGACAAAAGCCAAAGGCAACACAGAGCAAAGATATCTTTTCAAAAAATGATACAGATTCAAACAGTCACATACCCTGAAAGAGTTGAACAGAAGTGGTGTTACACTTCACAGAATTAATTCTAAATGAATACTGGATAGCATAGAAAGTGGAAGAACAATAAATCATCTGTAGAGTATCATGGGACAAAACTTAGGTGCCTTGGTTATAAAGATAATTAAAGCCAGTAACAAAAGCTCCTTCCATAAAGCATTGATAAACCTAGATTGAAAATTGAAAATTTAACTCTAGTAGATAATGCTAAAAATGTAAAAAGGCATAGACTAGGTAAAAATCTGAAAAGCAAAACAAACAAATAGAAGAACATATACATGCACACAAAACAAATTGAGGACTCTATTCTAAAAAACAGGAAAAAAAAAAGAACTCTCGCAGATGTAATCAAGGAAATATTTAACTCATTCTTTACATGGCCTATAGAACAGAATAGATGTCTCATAAAAGATGTATGTAGGGGAAGTTAGAAAATGAGAAAATGCCTAATATCACATGTCATTACAGAATAGCACATTATATCCGTGCACTGTCACTAAAACATCAAATGCTCAGAAAGATGTAGAGCAGCTAAGCAGTAATTTATTGCTCGTGGGAATACAGAGGGGTGCAATCACTTTGGCAGCAGTTAAGATATGCTTTACACAACTAAAGGTATCTTAACCACAGCTTTCAGTAATTGCACACTTTGGTATTCACTTGACTGAACTGGATTTCACTCCCAACTATAAAACCTGCACCAAAATACTTATAAATGAATTATTCGTAATTGCCAAGACTTAGAAGCAAATGAGATACACTGGTGTAGATAAGTGAAAAGTATACTTTTGTGTATTCAGACAAGAACAGGACAGTAGATGAGATTGTCCAGATAGGAAAATACACTGAGAAAAGCACATGACATCAAGTGAGAGAAGTCAATGCAATGGGACTCATTTATCAACACTCTGGAAAGGCATATCCATGGAGAAAAAAAATTACCAGTAATAATTAAGGATTGGGGTAAAAATCAGATGATAGTAGAGCACAGAGGATTTTCAGGACAGTGAAACTATTGTATATCACACTACAACAATAGTAGATCTCATTTTGTATTTATTAAAATGTAGAGGATATTCCCAAACAGTGAGAACTAATGTGAAATATGATGCTTGCTTATAATAATGCATCATTGGTAAATACTGATTTTAAGAAATATCCCTTGGATTAGTAAGATGGTAATATTGAGTGTGTGTGTGTGTGTGTGTGTGTGTGTGTGTGTGTCTGTGTGTCTGTGTGTGGTGGGAGAGAATGCTAACTCTTTGTTCATTCTCAATTTTTCTGAGACTATAAAAGTAGTCTAAAAGTTATTAATATTTTAACATTGGGCTATTGCTATAATCAGCAGGTTGTTTAATCTCATCTGAATTACTCTCTGTGAAGAAAAGGTAATCTCAAAGAGACATGTACTTATCACACCTCTCATAAAACATTCTTGTAAGGACAACATTAAAGAGGTGAAAGTATCTTTGCTTACAGTGATAATGGGGATGGTGGGAAGAAGCTGGTGGCTATGACTTAAAAAGGGCAGTTTGGGGGGACTTTGGTCTTGAGCAAATAGTTCTGCATGCTATTGCTGTGATTACACGAATCTGTACATGAAATGAAAAGGCATAGAACTCTCTAAGCAATTTACCAATGTCAATTTATTTCTTTGATACTGTATTATTGTTCTGAATAATAAAAGCACTGGAGGAAAAGTGGCAGAACTCTGTGTACTCTTTTTTCCCAATTCCTGTAAAACTATAATAATTTCAAGAAAGTAGTTTCTAACTATGTTCTCTCAGTCAAATAATAGAAGAACTGTAATTTTAAAAGTCTCCCCTGGGGGTTTTGTTTATAGGTATGTCAGAGTTCCTATAGGCTGAAAGCTTGATATTTCCTGAGGAGAACTCACAGGATTCAGCATACAGCTCTGATCATTGCTGCGAATATGACGCACAAGAAAATTCCAGTTCAGCAAAAAGAAAAGCCACATGGAACAAAATCTTGGGAAATGAAGCACAATTATCTAATGTTCTCTCCCCAGAAGGTTCTCACAGGACCTACTTAATTTTCTCAGCAAGGGTGCATATAAAATGATGTCCACCAGGAAGCTTGTTATAGAATCAACATACATAGTTTTGTGTAGGAATGGTCCACAAGTCCAGCTGTTTCTGAAAAGCCATAAAACATTCAAACTTTCTGAAAATAAACAGGTATATGAAGCATGTTGCCTACTCAAGTGAGTTCAGTGAGAAACTCATGTTATGCTCATATGAATCCTTCTGAAACACAAGTTCTCAGACAGAGCCAAGGGCTAGACTTACAAACATACTACTCGTGGACAGCAGTTTGTGCCACTATGTTACTTCTTTTATTTTTGCACAATAATGTTATACATGTATAAAATTTTGAAAATAATCAAATATATTCTAACCACAGAGAGATGATACTACAAGAAAACAGTATTCGTTATATGAAAAAAGGATAGCAAATACAAACTTCACATAGTCTACAATGACCTGAATAGTGTTAAGAATTACAGCTGTCTCTGTCTACATAGGTTCATAATTTTTTAAGCCTGTTTATGTAGCTACTTTAATTCACAGCCTACCTACCAACCAATGTCTTTGCTATGAGAATTCAAGTGCAATGCTATGCTACTCCAATAGAAAGGAAAGAATCAAGCAACTCTCTTCATTCTCAAAAATGTCACCATTTGAAATAAGAAATAATTTAAAGAAGCTATGCGTTCCAATGCTTGAGCATGCAAAGCAAATCTGAAATATTTAAATGTTTTAAAAAGTAAGAAAATACTCTTAAAAGGTGAAATGCAGTCCATTTGAAGTTGTTCATATTGACCAATTCTGAGACAATTTTTGCATGCAAAATATATACTGAAAATAATGGAAAATTATTTTGTTGACTATGACCATGTTGTTTATAAGTGAATTAATATAAGTATAGTAAAGAATAAAAATAATAAATTTTAAAAACCTCTGTGTACCAAATCTTCTTACTTGTTTCAGGCATGAATGATAAAATAATCAAATAAATTCTCTGAGGTCATGATGTGACATATTCTCAGACTGCTTCAGTGTTCAATATTTTAATATATTGACATGGAAGATATCAGGTTAGGGAAATATTCACATGTAACCTATGAATAATGGAACTTGTAGATATAAGCTCTTGAAGCCTTGCACTAAGAAGGTCACAATATGATATATATATATATATATATATATATATATATATATATATATATATATATATACACACACACATAATATGAATCTACTCATGATTAAACAAAGCAAATTCATATAAAATTGTATTATCAACACCTTTCATACACCAACAAGCAAATGAAATTTATAAGTCTGGTTGTGTCATCAAATTAATAAAAGTATTTATAGACTATTATTTGGGCATTAAAAAGGTTGGCATATATTATATATAGTTTTTTTGCCCATGAGAAAGTTCCTCAGTGTGCTAGCTATAGTGTGAGTCTGTGACAGAATGCACTTATTTATTAGAAACATACTGTTAAACATAAGGGTCAATGAATTATGAGTGAAACTTACTCTCAAAATGGTCCAACCAAAGCAGTGAATAAAATGATAGAAGAGAGAACAAAACTAAGAGAGGGGTGAAAGCAAAGATGCAGAGAAAGAAGAAGGGAGTAAAAGAATTAGTATGACACAGTAAATATGACAAAATGGTAAAAATGGATAAATGAAAATCTAAAGTGTTAACTGAACTATTCTTTCAATTTTTCTGCAACACTGATTTTAAAATCAATATTTAAATGAGAACAATTCAATAAATTCTTCTTATATGTGCCCTAAATTTAATTAAAATAAAATTAAGCCATTTAAAATGCTTTTAAACATTAACTACATTGACAGAGCCTCATCAGTGTAGAAAGAAAGCCATGTAGAATTTCACATTCTTTTAAAACTAAATAAATTAAATTTGAAAGTAAAAATAAGGTAACACCTAGTACAATTACATAAAATAGTTATTAACCAAGTGATCAAGATTTATTACTTTACTTCTGAAGTGTACCATTTGTTTTCATGGTTAAAGATAGTCCTACTGAGGACATAGATTTTATCAGCATCCTTGAGAAGCTGGATGTGTGGGGTTACCCCAGCCATCTGGAGTCAAGATTACATTATGAGCTTTAGATGCTGGGCATTGGAACTGTAAGACCCAGTATTTGACTGCTGGAGTGTGGCTTTGTTTTATATGATTATTCCTTGTAATGGCCTGATACTTCATTTTTTGCCACACAGATGTTTATTAAGTGCCATTATATGAAAGAAATATATCATCTTGATTTGGTTGTGTAGGGGCTCATGGTGATTGTGGACTTTTAAATATTGAAAAGTTCAAAGACCATAGAGATTTGGAAACCTCAATAGTATTTTACATTAAGAGATATACATGATATATTAGTGACAAGGTATGGGAAGTTATTGTTTAAAAGCTGTACTTTTGTGTGTCCAGTTGACAAAGGATATAGTGTGATGGGTAGATATAATTATAAGCTTGACATGACCTACAATCACCTGGGAAGAATGTCTCAATGGAGCATTGTGTACATTGAGTTGGCCTATGGGCATATCTAGGGATGAATTTTTATATGTAAGTTGATTGATGTAAGAAGACTTAGCACATGTGAGTGGCACCGTTTCCTGGGCTATGTGTCATGAAATGATTAGAATGGAAAAATTGAGCTGAGCATGAACAATGAAGAAAGCACCATTGATGTGCTTTTTTTCTCTGTGTTCTTTCTTATGGATATAAAGTGACCAGCTCTTTTAAGTTCTTGTGACTTTGACTTCCCTACATATGGACTTTGGAAACTTCAGATTTAGGCCAAATATACCTCCCCTCCTTAATATTGCTCTTTGTCGTGGTATTTTATCACAGTACAGAAATGAAAATAGAAAAATTTTTAATTATTTTTAATTGCTTACTCATGAGAAGCATCAGAAAACTATGTTTATCTACCTATTGCTGATGTTGCAAGCTTTTTGAAAAACTCAGTCTGTCATGTTTAGCAAATAATAAAAACAACCTTTGAACTTCTCTAGCATGATTCTTTATATATCCAGGAATGTGTCTATTTACATAACAAAACAAAAATTGTGTGGCCACTTTAATTCCATATACATGTGGCTTTTCTGAAAGAGAATTGAACATTCTTCTTAATAAAAAAAAACTCAACACACTGAGTATGATTTTTATATTAACCTGTGCCTGCAGTAGTAGTGTTATTCTGTACATAAGAAACAGTGGTACACTGAATGTTTGTCTGAGGAACTAATCAATTTTGTGATGTGAGACAATTTATGAAAAACAATGAGACTATATACACATACACACACACACACACACACACACACACACACACACATACACACATACACTAAGAGCCTGAATATCATTTTGTTTAATAATAACTAGATCACCAATATTTTCATATGAACTACATTGAGTCATTTTGGTATTCCTGAAATGTTTGGTTGTAAAAGTACAAAATAAGACTACCTATAATATAAAAGACGATCACCTTCCATTAAAAAGCAGCAATGGAATCCAGTAAGTAATTTATCTTTGAAGACACTTTCTCAGAGAGAATACTAAGATTCAATGAATGTTTCATTCTATTTTTAAATATGCAACCACTGTGCTCTGTCTGTAGTTTTCCTAGAATACAGGAAAAGAATGAAAAGGAAGGAACTGGAGAATAGAAAAGAATTAGTCGAAGACAAAGTACACAGATTTACTGTATTTTCCTGAGATTTATACACACTTCTTGAGGTCATGTCAAGGCAAACTGTTATTTACAAGGGCACAGAAATGGAATAGAATAATAGCCACAGCCAAGAGTGACACCTGGTTTCTTTTCATCTTCACTATACTAAGAGGCAGAATCCTGAATTAATTTAATTTATTGATTCTTCATTCTTTATCATGTAAATTATCTTAAAATTTACCTAACTTACTTCTTATGGCAAAATATGTGTGTACTTCCCCCCACCCCCGAGTGTGTAATAGAAGGTACTTCAGTTATCACTCATTTTGAGGTCATAACTCATTTTAGAATCCTAAATGCCTTTGATTTGTATTATTACCATCTAAGCAGAGTACCTAGATCAAGGGACTTTTGCAAGTAGGCTGTCATATCTAAATAGTTTAACAACACATTTTACCACAAATGATATATAGTGTTCATAGTAAAGAACAGAGTGCATACTTATGTAGAAAGCAATATATTCACTTCCTTAGCATGATGTTTTTGCAACAAGAATAAGCAAACCTTCTTGCTTAATTCAAAATGATTAGTCTGGATGATGAATTATCAGTACAAAAGAGGATTACTTGTGAGCATTGTCTTACAAGGACAAGCCAGCTATCCATGACATAAACTCTAAGCAAAGTCAGTTGTTTCTATGTTAAAATTAAGGTAAGCATGCTGAGAACCCCAGGTATTATTTTTACTGATTCTCCATTTCTGTAAGTGCTAAGACTTATTCATTCTGAGCCATTGTTCATCTTCCTTTGCATCCAGAAGCAAAACAAAATTTATCAAACAGTTCCTTTCACAACATCTCCTAAAACCTGAATATCAGCATTAATATTTCATCAGCTCGGCTACTTAACTTTTCTAGGCATTCTGTGGTCTAACATGGAATGTGGCCAAACACACAAGTCTTGTCAAAGTACCAATTGCACTGGACCAAGTTAACAAGAAAAATTATTTTATTCAACATTATTGTGGTAGGAGTAAGATCCATAGCTCAGACTGAGTTCAACTATATTTAAACAAAGGGCTGGAGAGTTGTTAAGAGCAGGGGTGGGGTATTGTAGACTAGCCATCATGTGTGTGATGAAAGCGTAAGTTTTCTTTCTTTACAAAAGGAAGTGTGTTGTTGGTCTTTTTAACCTAAACAAATTATATTTTAATGTATATTAGATAAATGATCAATATAAAGCATTTCTACATCCTCTGATTCACTTATTACCCTTATTAAACAAATGAAATATTTTAGACAAAGTTTAGTTTCACATTAAATTAAATTAATGTTTAAGTGTAATTTATTTTTAGCTTTGTGGTATCAGGGAGCTACATAATCCATTACTAAAAGAGGGGAAAATCAGTTTCTCCTAGGGATGAGTGACTTAAATTGCTTAGACAACCTGAAATGGCCAGCACTGAAATTATGTACATGTGAACAAGATTAAATGGACCCTGCAGCCTTACATTTCAGATGTAACCATTGATTCACAGTTGTAGATATTGATTCAGGACAAAGGCAGTTTATTCTTTGGCCAATTCAATTCCAGCCCTAGTCCTGGAGCCACGGAACATTTTGGCCTCCATACAGTCTACTCTTAAACCTAGAATTGGAAGGCTTCGAACAATCTAGAATGCTTAAACCACCATACAATCTAATTAACCTCTGTGACTTACTGCAGACTGAGCCACTTGACTAGTTCCTTCTGCACTCTGACTCTTCTGGTTCAACTCATTCGCTATTCTGGCTCAAACCCTTCTCCAATCTGCCTGGTTCAAACTGACCTTCTGAGATTACTGACTGTTTCTGACTGAACTCTTCTGACTCTCGCTTATTCTGGTTGATTCTCTGACTGCCTCAGACTGAACTGCTTCCTTGGTTTCGAACTGACTCATTCTTCCCATCAGATACTGACTTCTGAGCTTTCTCTGTCTCTGTGTCTCTCCCTGAGCTCTCACTACTCCATGCTGCTTTAGTCAGCCTCTCTGCTCCTCAGTCACACTGCTTCATTGTCTATGCGTCTTGTCCACTGACTGCCTACTTCAGACCGCTCTCCTCATACTCCCTGCTGTAACTGACTCTCTGAGCCTACATTTCTACAGTGAGTAGGGCATGTCCTCACTCTGACTCATTCTAACTCTTCCTCCGATTTGTCACTTTGCCTGTTCTTCATTGATGTTGCTTCCTGTGTGACACTGACTCCTGAACTCTCCTTCCTGTGTCTGCTTCTACACTCTATTTCTGCCTTAGGGATCAAAGATGTAGACCACCACTGCTTTCTGAATACTGAGGTTAAAGTTGTGTACAACATTCCTAACATTCTTTCTACAATCCATCTGGACCACACAGGCCTCCAATTTGATCCCTTCATGTAGACTCATGTAATATAGACCATTCCTAGCTTTCGCACTGGCCTATCAGTCTACAAGACTCAATAGGTTACATTTATATGTTTCTTTTATGCTTCTTTTGTATATGTGTGTGTGTATACATACATATATATATATATACATACACATATATATACATACATATATATACACACACATATATATATTTTGTTACATATATACAACAATAATAAAGAGAAAGAAGTCATGAATTTGAGAGGGGGGGCAAGGAAAGGGAGAGAAAATGATGTAAATAGAGGATGTATCAATGAAATTTTAAAATGTATGATGGGCACATACACATACATATTTGACAATTTATTCTACTTGGAGGTATTTGAATGGTACTTAACACTGTTCTGTCTCTGGAGTTTAGTCTTCTCTAACATGATATGAAGATATGGACAAAATTGTCTCTCAAGATCATCCAGGTTATAACATTGGATTACCCCATATTCTAAGATTTAATCCCTTTATGTATTGTGCAAAGAGAAGCACAAAGCTGATATGTATTCACCCGTAGCTCTGTTTAGTAAAAGCTATAGCAGAAAAGAGAAAAAATTTAAAACATAACAACAGTAACACAAATGATGAAATGTTCAGTTTTTGAGGGAAAAGATTAGGTGGATGTTTGTCTATAATTTGGGAGTTGAAAGCCTGTAATTCGGAGAGCCATTTAAGAACCTGAATGGATCCTGAATTAGAATCTTTTCCATAGGTGTTGAGATTCCCTTTTCAATTTTGTCATCAGACTCTCAATTCTTACCCATTCAATTAGTGAAGAGGTTTATATGCTTTTGACTGAACTAGGCTGTCACTAGGGAAGAGTCTGTGCTCTCCCTACTCAGGAGCTACCACTGTAGCACTTCAGTACACCAGCTACCATGATCCTCTAGCCGGAAGCTCAAAAAGCCTTGGCAGGGCTATGATCAGCACTTTGCTTTCGTGCTTCATTATCTCTGTAGGAAGCAAACCATGTGTGTGAATTTGCCATTAATGTGACAAGCACAAAACTGCTGATGGTTAACTTAACATGTATATCTGATTTGACTCTCTCAATATTTTATTTTCTTTTGTTTTTCATGCACTATCATTATGTCTCTTTTTAAAAAATATAATTTTATTGAATTCATGAATAAAACCCCCACAAAATTAGGTCAAGGTAGCCATCAGTTTCCCAGTCCAAAATTATGCATCTAGTGAACTTTTACATAATTATCTTCTATACATTATCTCTCTTTGAATACTGAATGAGATATGATATAGCTTGTGTTAGTCAGCTTGTCATTACTCTAACAAAGACCTAAGCTAACCAATTTGTAAAGAGAAAAGGACTGTTTGGGCTCACAGATTTGGAGGCTCTGGTAAAAGATATATTGCCTTTTTTGTTTTTTCATTTATGGGTAGGCAGAACATTGCAGTGAGAGTTGCTCTCTCTCTCTCTTCATGTCCTCCACCATGGCGTCTAAGTGAGGAAAAAGGGTGCGAGTATACTATAACAATCTGCAGAAACATATTCACAGTGTTCTATATACTCACTGGATCCCTATTATTAAAGGATCTGTTTTCTCCCAGTAGCATCACTCTGGGGACCCAAGACAATACTTAACTACATGGGACTCTGAGAGATTTCCCAGATCCAAACTACATAGCAAAGCCTAAATGTTGTAATAATTGTCTTCAGTTTTAGTCTACAAACAATTTCATTTCACTAAATTAAAAAATGAAGTTTTCATTCACATGTCTTAGAGTTTTGAATATTGTTATAGATGTAATAATATGCTTTAGATTTTAATGGATTCTCCTGACCAAAAAGCAAAAATATACCTTTTGACTTCTATGACTAAAATAACTAGGTTTTGATTTATTTAATACACTTAAAAATTGAGCCTATTAAAATTCTTGCACTACTTCTCTCATCCTTTCAAATGACTTCAAACTTTAAGGCTGCCTATTCAAATCCCTCCTGCCTCTGCAAAGCACTTAAACTCAGCCTCCGGCCTGAACTCTGGCTTTTGACTCGAGCGAAGAGGCAGCTGTGCTAAGGTTGGATTGTGAGCACACTGTGCCTGCTGGCCTCATTTCCTATAACTTTTCTACTGTGTCATCATTATCAAAGTGTGAGGGAGCTGAAACAGCAGATTCCTTCAGATTTTACTCCCTGCAGATTTTTCCTATGCTTAATGAAAGCCTTAGGAAAGTGAGGTGGTGAAACTGCTGGTAAGGTTCCCTCAAGACCTGACTCCCAGTCAAAGACAAATGATGGTGTCTCATTGTTTGCTCCTTTTATACATTCATATCTTAATTGTTTTGCCCTATGTGGAAGCAACAGCATTGATTCTTGCATGTTTATCTGCCTTTAATTTGCTATATGTGCTATTTAACTTAGAACCAATAATTATCTTGTAGTATTAACTTGGAAACATTTGGAAAAATCTTATAAACCAGTTTAGAAGGATGTTTCCATGTTATCTATGATCTAAATGAAACAAGAAAGCTCCAGTTTAGAGGGGGATTTTTTTTTTTTTTACAAAATCATGATTGTATATATGTATGGAGTAACTAAAATGAGTTTGTGCACTTGATTGAGGCATTTTAATGTAAATAATGTATGCTCTATAGCTACATGAAAATTTGTTAAATTTCCTTTTTCTCCACTATAGTAATGTTTTATTCTGTTTCTCTAGATGACTTCAGATATAGGACATTCATAATGAGGACAGCTTTATAAGTAGAGCATCTTCTGGATCATCTGGACTATGGCAATTGAGGGAACAAAGAAGTTATACACTGAGTGGGGGGCCCAACTTTTGTGTGGTCACACTGTAACCACCAATAGGCTTGCAAGCTCTGAGACTCAAAGTTCCACATTCAAATTCTGTTTACCGATGATTTCAAAATGGTAAAATATTTATGACTAGAGGATAGTAAATTCTGAAAGGGATGAAAACTTAAATAAAAAAGGTGGAGACATATTAGTAACTTTTAAATTTTACATTTTTACAAATTTAAAAAAAATTTGTGTGCATGTATGTATGTGGGTGCATTTGCCACATTGTGCATGTGGAGGTCAGGAGACAGCTGCTGGGACTCATTTCTCTCCTTCCATCACGTGATCCTGGAATTGAACTCAGGTCTTGATAATTGGCAGGGAAGATTTTAACCAATTGAGTCATCCTGTCCAATAATCAAACTTTTGAAAGTAGACTATCATTTAATTGCACTCTGTCCTATCTAATTTTATAATAATATATTGCAATATAAATGAAATTTCATCAATGTGATTTTAAAATATCGATGAATATTTTATATGCTTAATATTTTGTCAATTATGCTAAAACAATTAAATTATCAGCATTGAAATGAAGAGACAGCAAAGCTAAAAACTATAGAAACAAGCCACAATTTTTTGTTCTATTTCTAAAGGAATGCCCAATTCTCATTGCTTGCCTTACCTACTAGTAATTTTATATTTGCAGTTAATTTGAAGTACAGATAGATACTTAAGAGACATAGAAAAGATTTGTCAGAACACAACATTCTGTAGCTGAAATATTTCTCTTTAAATGATGGACACCATAGTTTTTCAAAGCCCTTTGTTTGTCCAAATAGAGCAGTTGTATGCTTATATAAGTGCTTGTTGCCAAGGAATTGCCTAGTTTTTTGACCATAACATATACTTAAATCAAATAATGAATGATAGTTTTCATGGTGTTGTGAACTCTATAAGTCAGCAAAATTCCATACAAGAGCAGTAGTTGTTCTTCAGTGAATCTGAAATATTTGCTTTGCAACTCCAGGAACACTGCGCAGATAAGTAACTAATTCTGAAAGATGAGATTATGAATAATCAGCTATTTTACACCACTGTGATCCAAAAGTATACCTAGAAGCAAGTAGAATGAACGTAGTAAAGTCAGCCTATAAGTAAAGCATTTATGCATAAAATTGATTTTATAAATGGGGAAAGGTAAATTTACAGCTTTTTCTTTGGAGCCAAATGGCAAATTTAACAAATACTAGGATTTCTGTGTTATTGAACACATTTGAAAGTCTTAAAAAACAAAGAAAAATGCCAATATTCATGCTGCCTTAAAACTATCAAAATATATTGCATAAGGATGTGCAGAAAGATTTTAAAAGCCAGAGAATCAAGGAGTCTGCTCTGAGTCTCTGCCTTCTAGTAATGTCACAAGCCACACCCATAAAATCTCACCAATCTGACTGCTTAAATATGAGCTGAAAAGGGCAACACTAAAAGACATGCTAATGTGGATAAGGAGAAGCTCAAAAGCCCTCAACCCTGCAAAAAGAAGTCTAGGCAAATGAGGAATGCTGAGAGCAGAAGAAATCATCTTCCCCAGAGAAAAACACATCAATTGGTTATCCAATATGGAAAGCCCTAATAACATACATACATTTAACTTACAGACTAAGCAGGCTATATTTATGTATTTAGAAATATATATGTATATGCATATATGTATGCAGAATTTATAAAAGTAATAAAAAGAGGCTATGAATTTGAAAAACATCAAGGAGTAGTATATTGGAGATTTGGGGAGAAGAAAAGAGAAGGGGAAATAATTCAATTATATTATATATTATAAAATAAAAAATAATTTAAGAAATTTAAATTGTGCATGTAATAATGTATGGACTGAAGATTGTATCTGTTCTCTCTCAACTGTATGTCGATGTGAATTTGATGTGTTATGGAATGTAATAGACATACATGTGGAAATGATTGCATAGAATCTGTCAGACAAGCACTAAATATCTATTGTTTTGAGATACCCTAAGCCTTGCTTGATCAACTTGCTAAATATAGCCTTCAGTAACTAAATTACTAGTGCCTGCTTCTTCTACACCACTGAATTATCCAATAAATAACACATTCTAAGTAATGCCAAAACTTCAAGTTCTAAGCCAGTTTTGAAATCCATGTTATACATTTCCTTTGTATAGTATTTTCTAAAATAGTCCTCACAAAGTTTAAAGAAACATTTAAAGTAGAAAGTTAATTTTTATGTTTGTTTTTATATCTCACCTCCATTTTTATTCAAAAACACTGAAAATAAACAAATAGATTCTGATTAGTAAAATACTGATGTTAAAGTATCTTTCCTACTTCCCATCACTTGCTGTTATCCCTGAATAAAATATATTTTATTTATTCACTGGTTGGCAAAAAAAAAAAAAAATGCTACAAAACACTTTGACTTTAGGTGGCTCTGCATTTGTCAACAGGCAGTAAAAACTGACATTATTCACAATTGTCTCCTGGTGACTACACCGCCATGGCAGTATAAGCGACTGCATGACAAGGCTCTGGTTGCTGGCACGCCAAGGAGTCAGTTACTTCTTCACTTCTTTCTGCTGTATAGCCGCTGACAGTCTCATCGATCATTGTGTCTGTTTTGCTTATTGGTAAAAATAAAAATAAAAACTGACATTATTTACTAAATGTCTTCAAAAAAAGTTTACACCTGATTGTTTATTTCTCTTTCCTAAGTAAATTAGCTTCATATTCAAGATGCTGTGGCAGAATTCTAGCTACCATCCCTTTAAAAATCCATCTGAATTATTTATATTTCTCTCTGTTTTATTCCTTTAATTACAATTTTTCCATAATATCCTTTCTTATAGGCTTAAACACATTGTTTTTATTTGGTGGAGATTCACTACACATTTAAAAGCATAGAGTCACCTCATATACCCAAAACCTAGTTTCCCTCAGTAATATTTTACATAATTATAGCACAGTATCAAAATGAAGAAATTGAAACTAGCACAATTTACAAAGTATATTCAATCTCTCAGATTTATACATGTGCTTATCTGTATATGTGTGCTTGTGATCATTCTATGCAACTTCATTTCATAAATATTTAGTTAATCACTGGGAAATCAAGGCATGGATGGTCTATCAGCAGTATTACTCCCTGTAGTCCTTTCCCAGGCCTCTGACCAATTTATTACCTCCATGGCTTTCAAGACTCAGCCAGATGAATTGGTTTTAGAAATAATTTCTGATGTTGTCTGATGGTATTCTCAGAGCTCCTGCATGGCTGTATCAGAAACTTCATAGCATTTCATCATAATTACTCTCCAAAGGTACGTTTGCCTGGCTAAGTATCTCTAAAACTTAAAGACTGCACACTTTTCCACTTTTGTCTTTCATGATGAAGACAGAACAAAAGGATCCATGTATTCTAGGCAAATGCTGTAGAACAAGCTACAAACCCAACTGAAAGACTAATTTTGAAGCATCTCACATTAACTGTAATGGATGGCTACTAGAACAATAAAATTTACCAAAGATCTGTAAGACAAATGCATCTTCTTATTGAGTAATTTACCAAACCTACAATTTTAAATTGTGACCCCTGTAGATTGAATTTGCATGTACTTTGGGTTCCATTTTTTTTCCACAAATTTATTTGAAAGGCCAGAGCAAATGAGAACAAAGTGAAGTGATTAAAACTGTAATTGCTGCTATCCTTATCAAGTCTTGTTCCTGAAGATGCTGTAACTACCATAATTATTACACAGAGAGTCATTTTTGAGTCAAGAAAACCACAAATTGCTCAAATAGCAATGATTTCCATCAGCTAGTGAACCAGGTAGGGTGCAGGAATAGCAATTCCAGAAGTCCTAGTAGTTAAGCATATCTCTAATTAGAAATTGAAAATTCCTAGTGGTATTTGCAGAGCAATTTAGTATAAATTTAACTGCAGCATCACTGTCCCAGGGTATCTTCAACACAGGCACTGCACATCTATTAGATTAGAGTTCCAGAGGAATTGCAACATTATTTTAGTTATTTGTGAACACACTCTATCACTTGACATCAGTATGATGAATCATTCCTTATTTTCTTTCTTTATGTGAGAGAGTAAATTCATACATTTTACAATTTTAACATTTTTCATCATGTCAATGTAATACTTAAAACACAAATTTTAATCATATGACCCTTATCAGAAATGAGAACATAATTTTTTTTTGTTTTTGAGTTAATGCCTCAAAAGAAAATTAGTGTTTAGTTTCAAGATAATATACCTTAAAGATATTTTTTAAAAAATCAAATCCCATTACTTTGTCTGTCTTACTGTATATTTGATAGAGATTTTTACAGATCGAAAATTATCACACTATATTAAGCATTGCTTCTGAAAGAAATGCGGAAAGGTAAACTTGAAATATTTTTATTTTTCATATAAAGATATAAAATTTTATGAAATAATGGAGAAATTGTTAGTTGAATAAAATCTAAGTCAAACTTAAAGGTAATAATATAAAAGTATCAGTTAATATTCTTTCAGTCCAAGGATCCCAATATAATTTTTTTAGTTATAGCTTTCAAAACCAATCACTTGAAAGAATATTGTTATGTTTAAAGCCCAGGAAAAACAGGAGAAAAATAGTTTCTGGAGATTGATATTGCTTTATAAAACCCTAACAGTATAGAGTCTACTGAACAGAATATTTAATAATTTAAAAATTATAAAATGTTTCCTTTATGATAATGCTTTTCAGAAAAGTGTGAACTGTCTATGACTAATGTGCATTTATATCTGTTTGGCTTAATATGCACATTCCTATCTTGAAAGTGTGGGAATTGTTTTTTCAAAGCCTAGTAAAGACCTGTTTACTGTCTCCTGATTGGCTCAAGATGATTGTGCATAATGACATAAGGGATTATTCTCTATAAAAACCAATGACCCTTAAGAAGCTACTAAGTGTTACTTACAAAGGAAAAATAGCACTGTCTTTACATATGTGTAAGAAAAGTAGTATTTTTGTGACTTTTTTGCATGTTTATTAATATAATTACAGAATGGATTGCTATGACTGTCCATTGTGGCATATGTTCCTAAATACTCCATTTCAAAATATAAATATTATTCCTTTTTTTGTAACATCTTCTTTTACTGCAGCAAATATCTCCATCTGAAGCAAAAGTAAGAGGCAGACATAAGTCACAAGTATTTAGGACAAACAGGAGTATGCAGAGGGATTACTTGGACAGATGGTTAAGGAACAGCTTGTTGATTTCCACTCTCAGAGTCCTATTCAAGAGGGCTGGAGAGAGCTTTCTAGACTTGCATTTCCAAATTAATCTCACATGATGCTAATAATACTAGTCCCAGAGCAATCATGAAGACCCACCACTCTACTAATTTGATCTGTGAGTGAACACAATTGTGTACAACTTCAAAGTGGCTGTATAAATCACACAAGTCTATTGAGGTTTAGAATGTGAGGGAAACACGCATTTATATTTATATGGCACCTTTAAATTAATTTTCTGGAAAACTGAATATAGGTTGTAATGCTTAACACTATTAGTGAAGATCGTAGTAACACAAGGATGTCAAGGTTACTGAGTCTAAGTCTAAAATTAATTCAGCCTAGAAAACCCTCATAATGACAGCTATGCCTGAAAATGGGTTTCAGCTAGCACTGGGTCCCTGGTGGAGAACAGAACTCTTGAGTCCTTCAAAAATCAAAATTCTCCAAGAATTGATCTGATAAATTCTCTTCTTTTAAGTAAACAGTCACATTACTCCAGGAAGTGAAGAAAGGATTTTTAGTAAGCCTTTCTCTCTGAAAATACAGAAAATAAGAGTGAGGAACTCAAAAGAGAGGTAAAACCACCCAATTCAACATCTTACTTACTGAGTTAATTAACATATTGTACTCTGTATAAGCAAGCACTTAATTTCATTGGGCCCTACTTACTTTTTTTGCTGTTACTTAAATTGTCATTTTATATTTTCAGGTTGTAGTCGTAGATTAGGAGTGAAAGGCTTTCTATTCTTTTGCCTAGTTCAATCACTGATTCTAGTTTGGAGTTCTGGATTTTTCATCCTCTGTACAGTCTAATCTTAAACCTAGAACTCGTAGGCTCCTTACAATGTAGAGGACTTAAACCTCTGTACAGTCTAATCAACTTTCAAGACTTACTGCTGTCTGAGCCATTTTGACTAGTGTCTTCTGAACTCTTAGTCTTCTGGGTCAACTCTATCTGAATCTTGAAACTAGGGAGGAGTTTTATGACTATGATCAACCTACATTGTATACATGTATAAAATTAACAAAGATTAAAATATTATATTTTAAAATTACCTACTATAGTCATGATAACAGCTATATTTCTGTCATTTTTTACTCCTTTTGCAAGCAAGCTCCTGGAGCTTAGTCTTTTCTTTTCTGCCATGATCCCTACATAGGAGACATCACAAATAACTTGACAGTGGGAGTTAGACTGTGTCTCAAGCTCTGGACAGCCAGTATGGTTTTCACCTATTATATTGTGATCAGCAAATAACATTGAAAGAGAGAAATCCCTGCTCCATCCATGTTTACAATTTTCTCCAGTTAGTGGCTATGAACCTCAAACTATGTAATATATCCTGTGTTCCACTGACATTTTAGGAATCTATTCATCTCTCACTGTCAACCTGTATCAATTAGTCTTTACGTTCAGTGTTCCCAGTGTTCATTAACAAAAAAGATAATGGCAATCTTCTTATCTGTATTTTCTGTATGTCTTTTCCAGGCAGAAATCAAGAATCTGAACTTAGATTTGCTTCCATTATTATTATTATTGTAAAAGAGAAACAATGCAGTTTGTTGTAATGATATCTACTGATTTGATATTCATTTCCCCCACATACTCATCCTTATATATTACTATTTACAGAAATAGGTAGTCACATGGGTAGATGTTTATTTACAAACATCTGTACTTGAGTCTCTTTCTTGTTGTCTCACATAATTATCAACTGTTCTCTAAATCTGTCTTACATTACCAGTTCAGCAAATGATAAGAACACTGTGATTTTAGGCAAAAGGTAGATGAGAGACTTTCCTTTATTTCTATTATGGATTTAACCTGAGGAAGACACAGTAAATGTTGTACATTGAGCATAGTGTGCTGGATATGGATTATGTGTCTATAATGCCATTTTAAATTACATTATAATTACATTACATCAGAGATTTTTCAGGAAGATAGTAATATAGTTGCTCAGTTATATGTTGATAAACTATTAGCTAAATTTGGCAAATATAAAATCACAGTTTTCTGTGAAATTAGTGGTTTAAATTGCATACCACATATGTAATCATTCTTTCTATAAAATGATATGCTAATTATAACATTATTCTGGCATTGTCCAAAAGAAAAGTGAGTCATATTTGGTCATAATTTTTATCATTAATGTAAGAATATGTTGTTTGCCTTTTAATAAATTAAAGTTACTCATTCAACTTGGTATTTAATTATATATCAAAATGAAACACTATCATGAAATATATAGATATGGGCTTACCAAAAGATTATTCTCTCATCTAACATGTGGCTAGTTTAAAACTAACTTTCATTTGGATATGACATGGTCATAGCACTCATGCACACACAGTAGCTGTGGATAACTGTCCAAGACCTGCACAAGACGGGGCCTTTTAGCGTTCCATCATGGATGACAGGAGGGCTTGTGAGGCCCACCACTCCCAGAGGAGCTATTTGAAGTTAAGTTTGCTAGGTGGGGAGGATTACTTTTTTCAGTGCTGCAGTCACTTATAAGTCACCCATTCTCCAGAAAATTATCTGCTACCCATTTCCATACAACTAATACTGATAATGGAACTCAATAGCTCAAATTTTAAAAATCAACTATACAAATAAAAGTGGGAGTGCTGCTAGTTGGGAAGAATGAGTTAACAGAATTAAAATGGGGATAAAAGATGATAGAAGGTGTAGATATGATCAAAATATATTATGTATGTGAAATTTTCAATAAATGTGTAAGTATAAAACCAAAATTAGCTCAGAAATTCATTTTTATCATAACTTACGATAAATTATATGCACCAAAATTGCACATTTATAAACATTACCTATTTTAAAATATCATATAAAATATTATAGAGCTTTTTTCATTATTATTATATAATAGCTCTCAAAATATATAGTGGGACATTCATCTGAATTGTGAAATTAAGTTGCATTTGGTCAAAATATCTGAACTGTCTTTTGTTAATTTGCTGGGTTAAAGATGATGAAACAGCAGTTGCAGTGGCTGACAGCTTCATCTTAGGCTCAATCTGGATTTATTTTGCCCCGTGTTTTATTTGTAAGTGGTGAGTATGTGATAGTTCGAATGTGCAGGGCCTCAGTGCTTCAGATTGGTTCCCTCAAACTTATGATAGTTCACTGATATTGTCATTATTTAAATGATGTAAGAGAAAAGTAAAACGGGTTTGGTCTTAGCCTCTGTTGACTAAATTCATCAGAATGATCACCAAAGCTGCAAATGTGCTTGAAAATATTGATTTGTTTAAAAGTAAACTGTGCTGAAGATTCAACTCCCATGTCAGCCCTTCTATGACGATCACCTCCCCATCTCTATCTCTTCCTAGACTTAGGATATCTTGAAGGATTGTGTTGCTCTATTTTCCCTGAGTAATAAAGTCCTTTGCATCTGAAACAAGGTTCTCATGTCTCTTGTAGCTCAGAATAAAATAGTTGGGTTATATTTTAGCCCATCATCATGGTATAAAGGCAGGGAAGACCATTTTTCATTTAATTCAACTTATGTTAAATAATTACTTAGCCACAAAATGATACGAAAAATTATTTCTGAAAAAAGACTTTACTGTATAAAAGATTATTTGATTTCTTGACTTTCAATTCTATATAATATAAACACATCCAAAATTCAAAAAAGGTATATTTGCAGGGCTCTGGTTTTCTTTCATTTTCTATTTAACAATAAGAAGCTATAACAGCCAATGTTGAGAGACTGCATCACTCAATTTTATCCCTGTACTTTGGTCTTTGAATTACCAAGTCTTCATTCTTTCAAAGTTGTCAAACTGCACAAAATCAACCTTTAAATTTATCTTTTTGTGAAGTTACTGGTAGTAGAAAGATGATTTCATTATTTTACCAATGCTCAATCAAATGCAAAATCTCTCCATGTGAATACCATAGATCAGACTTTTCTTTACAATACTTGGTTGTATTGAAATAATGTCAAGATAGGCTTTTTGTAAGCATTTTGAGCTTTGATTATATGCTATAGCAGAAAACGCCTGACTAGTACAAAAAATTGTACCAGTGCAGCTTCAAAGTGACTCGATAAATTTCAGTAGGAAAAAATATTACTGTGGTTCACTATTAAAAATATAGAAGAACATTCGAATAACTTATACAGGCTTGAAATTCATTAATCTTTATTTTTATATATGATTAATAATTGACTCTGAAAGTTTTTTGATTGATAGGAAGAATGTCTATAATAAAGTCTTCTTTGATTTTCATATTTTATAAAAATAACTAATCTCTTCTAAGGCTTATTTAATAATATATTAAGATATATTAAACCTTATTTAATAATATATAACAGAAAATAAAATTTTGCCCCATTGCCAAATAAATTAAAAATCAACAAACTTTAAAAATAAAATGCAAACTTTCAGCATTGAAAAACAGTATTTAAATACCATTTTATTACTATAAACATCAAGAGAGAATGCATTTTTTTGCTCATAAATATAGAAATAGTTAAGTTTCAGACTGGCTTGATAAGGTGCAAATAACTATTTCAAATCATAAATCATGTAGAGATAATAAATATTAACATAGTGGCTCAGATAATCTGACAGAAGCAAACCCAACTGTCTGTTAAAATATGCATACCTGTAGACTGCAGATGATTGACAGCTTAATATACCTGATTAGGCAAGAAATGTGCTGGAATGACACAAATAGAAATGATGAGCTTTACATAGTTAATGAATTAAAGTTAGAATCCCATAAATGCCCCATTCAAAGTATTTAGATCAAGTAACTGCCAATAGTACTAGCTAGCTAAGTCTAAATGGCCAAGTTGTTGGTGGCTTCCTGAGCTAGGTAGAAATGCATAAGACAACAGGTGAAGAGAGTACATTAAATTTACAGTTTATAGCTTTTATTCAAAATACAATTAACTGACTAAATTTAAGAATTTGACTTACTTAATTCCAAGTCTATTATGATGCTGGAAAAGAATACACACATTAAACATATACATATCCATATACATTAAAGCTGTGTTTATCTACAAATTCAGTCTTACAAAAAGCACTAAAAGGAAATCTTCAACTTCAATATGTTAACTACACCAAAAAACCCCACAATGAATAAAAAATCTCAGACCATCAAATCAAAGAGAAACGAACACACACACACACACACAGACACACACACACACACACACACGCTCCACAAAACAAATTAACAAACACTACTCATTGATAATTCTTAATATCAACTCCCCAATAAAATGACACAAACTAACACAATGGATGAGAAAACGGGATCTATCCTTCTGCTGAATCCAAGAAACATATCTCAGCTTCAAGGATAGAATTCACCTCAGAAGGAAAGGAAGACATACTACGCAAATGGACCTCATATGCCAGCTAGTAAAGCCATTTTAATATCTGACAAAGTAGACTTCAAACCAAAACTAACCAGAAGAAATAGTGAAACACATTACTTATTCATTAAAGCAAAAATTCACCAAGAGGATATTGTAATTCTTAACATCTATGCACCAAACATAACAGAAACTAACTAATTCATAAAAGAAAAATAGTACAGTTTATAGAACATATAGTCACTTACATACTGAGAATGGGTGATTTCAATAACATATTTTGACCAATAGATAAATTATTCAAACAGAATAAACAGAGAAATGTTGGAGCTAACTGACATCATACACCAAATTGACCTAACTGTAAACATAGATGTGTGCATTGATTTATGTAATTATTCTCAGGGGTCCATGGTAGAGGGCAGTTTATTCTTGCTAATTCAATGCCCTAGCCTAGAGGGTTTCAGCCTCTGTACAATCCAATCTTAAGCCTAGACCTAGAAGCCTTCAGCTTTCATACAATCTAACCTACAAACGAAAGCTAAACATTTCTGCCTCTTAAACTTACTACTGACTGGGTTCACTCTAGCTGTCTTCTAAATTACTTCTTTTCACTCTGATCTGTATTATGAACTCCTAATTGTAAATCATAAAGAGTCTGCTTCTGATTCTGTTTATTCTGGACTGGTTCTGCTCTTCTCAGCTTCCCCTCTGCTTCCCCATTCTCCTTCTACCTGCTTCTCTCTTTGAGCTCGGGTTCTACTCTGAGCTCTGCTACTACCCTCTTATCTCTGCCTCTCTCTGAACTAACTCCAACTTCTGTAAACTGAGAGCCTCCTTTTATATCTTGAGAGTTAGGATCAAAGGCATGTACAGGATTAAAAGCCTGTACCTTGTTCCTTTAACCACAGAAATCCTCTTCACCTAGCATTAGCATAGAGGACAGGATTAGTCTGATTAGTCTTTCTGCATTCCAACTGGATCACACAAGGCTCTAAATTTGATCCCTTAGTAAAGGTCCTTGGATCTGATCCCTTCCTAGCTATCACACAGGTCTTTCAATGTGCTCCTTTGCTAGAGCAGACATGCTGCTGGATTAAAGGGTTATATGTTCCTCTACAACTAACAGGTATTTACAGAACATTCAACCAAACACAAAAGTAGATACTTCTGAACTTCTCAGAAGTTCTCAGAAGTTCCATCTCTCAGAATCTCACGGAGCTTTTTTCCAAAATTGACCATGTACTCAGACAAAAAGTCTCAAAAGATTCAAGAAAATGAAAAAACACCCTGAATCCTATCTGACCACTAGGGTTAAAGCTGAAAATCAACAATGACAGAAACAAAAGAAAGCTTACAAAGCTTGGAAATTGAACAATTCACTCCTGAATGAAAATATGTCAAGACAAAAATTATGAAAGAAATTAAAAGGTTCTATAATTGAATGAAAATTAAAAACGCAACATATCCACACATATGAAGAAAACTCTAAGAAGCAAGTTCATAGCACTAAGTACCTACACAAAGAAATTGAGAGTTCTTATACTAGTAACCAAAGAGCACACTGGAAAGTTCTGGAACAACCACAACAAAAAGGGGAGTAGATGCCAAGAAAAGATTAAGCTTGGGGCTGAAATCAATTAAATAGAAACAAGCAAGCAACAACAACAAGAATAAATAAATAAATAAATAAATAAATAGAATTAATGAAACAAAAAGTTAGTTCTTTGAGAAAATCAGTAAGACGGGACAAACACTTACCAAAATAACTAAAAGGCAGAGAGAGAGAGAAGATTCAAATTAAATTTTAAAAAAATGAGAGATGAAAATACAGACATGACAAGACACCAAGGAAATTCAGAGAATCATAAAGATACATTTCGAAAAGTTGTCTTCTACCACATTGGAAAAATCTAAAACAGGTGTATAATTTCAATGTATATCACTTAAGAAAGTTAAACCAAGGTCAGATGAGCAATTTAAACAGACCTATAATCACTAGTAAAATAGAAATGGGCCAGATGGTTTTAGCATGGAATTCTACAAGACTTTACAGAAGAGTTAATGCCAATACTACTAAAATTATTCCACAAAATAAAAACAGAACTTTGCCCAATTCATTTTATCAGGACACAATTTTCCTGATACTAAACCACAGAAAAACCCATCAAAGAAAGAGAATTACAAACCAGCTTCCTTTATGAACGTAGTATCAGAGATTCTCAACAAAGTACTTGAAAATCAAATTCAAGAACACATGAAAAAGATCACCCACCATGATCAAGGCTTCATCCCAGAGATACAATGATGGTTAAAAATTTATAAAATGACAAATGTAATCTACATATATACAATCTGAAAGATAAAAAAAAAAGACACGATCTTCTTATTAGATGCAGAAAGGTCTTTGACAAAATCCAACATCCCTTCATGATAAAAGTCCTGGAGAAATTAATGATTCAAAGTAAATACATCAACATTTGCAGCAAGCACATAGCCAACATCAACCTAAATAGAGAATAACTAGAAGCAATTCCACTAAAATCAGGAACAAGACAAGGCTGTCTATTTTCTCTATACATAGTCAATATAGTACTTGAAGTAGTAGCTAGAGCTATAAACAAGTGAAGGAGATTAAGGGAATGATGATTGAAAAAGGAGAAGTAAAAAAAAAAATTTATTTTTTCTTTCTTCCTTTTTTTTTTTTCAAGACATGGTTTCTCTGTTGTAACTCTGGCTGTCCTGGAACTCACTCTGTAGACCAGACTGCTCTCAAACTCACAGAGATCCACCAGCCTCTGCCTCCTAAGCACTGGGATTAAAGGCATGCACCACCACTGCCCACTGCTTGACTTAAAAGTATCTTTATTTGCAGATGATATGATAGCATACATAATAGATTGTAAAAATTCCATCTAGCAACTCCTATAACTGAAAAATACTTTCAACATAGCTGGATACAAATTAACTGACAAAAATCAATAGCCATCTTAATACAAATGACAAATGGACTGAAAAAGAAATGAAGGACACAGCACCTTTCAGAATCTCTTTAAAAAATATAAAAGATCTTGGGGCAACTTAAATCAAGCAAGTGAAAGACTTGTATGATAAAAACTTTAAGACACTGAAGAAAGAAACTGAAGAAGATATCAGAAGATGGAAAGATCTCCATGCTCATGGTTCAGTAAGATTAAAATAGTAAAAAATGACTATCCTACCAAAAGCAATTTACGGATTCATTGCAATCCTGTTCAAAATCCCAATACATTTCTGTACAGTCCTTGAAAGGACAATATTCAGCTGCATATGCAAGCACTCTCTCTCTCTCTCTCTCTCTCTCTCTCTCTCTCTCTTCTCTCTCTCTTTCTCCCCCATGTCTCCCCCCCCCACACACACCCCAGAATAGTTTAAACACTCCTGTTAATTGTTGATAAAGAAATCATAGATACACACTGACAAAAATGTAGAGGAATATTTAATCCTTTAATTCAGCAACATGGCTGCTCTGGGAAAGAGTCACATTCAAGGCTGTGATCCAGCTGGAATGCAACACAGGCCATCAAGTAACTCAATTCAGAAGGAAGTGGTGGCACACACCTTTAACCCAGCTCTCCAAATGTAAAAAGAAGGAGTCAGTTCAGAAGTAGGTCATGGTTTTCAGTTCATGGCTCTCAGTTCATGGTTCTCAGTTCAGAGTTCACAGTCAGTTCAGGGTTAAGAGAAAAGCAGTAGAGATTGAGAAAATGGAGGGAAATTGAGTCCATGAATTCTAGTCAATGGAGAAGCAGAAAGTGAGAGGCAGAGTGAAGTACAGAGTGAGTACACACCTTTAATCCCAAATCTGAGATGAATCAGAGTGAAGAGCGGACAAAGTGACAAATGAGAGGAAAAGTCAGCAGAGTGAGTCAGAGTGAGGACATACTAGACTCTCACCATATAAAAGCAGGCCTTCAGTTCAGGTAAGCAGTCAGTCAGTTAGAGATATAGTTAGATAAGACACAGAGACAGTTCAGCAGAAGGAAAATGAGTTTGGAAGAAAGAGTCAACTAAAATTGAGAGTCAATTTGACTCTAGCAGAGCAGTTCAGTCAGAGAAGTTGGGATAGTCAGCCAGAGTCAAAAGAGGTCAATCAGAAATAGTCAGCTGGCTCAAAAAGTCAGTTTGGCCCAGGCAACTTGGAGATAAGTTTGAGCCACAAGAGAGAGTGAGCTGAGTCAGCCAACCAGAAGAATCAACTGACTTCTGTACAGCTCTGAGTTCAGAAGGAACTAGTCAGAGTGAGTCAGTCAGCAGTAAATCTCAGAGGCAAAAACACTCTTGGTCTAGGTTCACAGACTAGATTGTATGGAGACTAAAGCCTTCTAGGTCTGAGCTATATAGAAGCTGAAGCCTAATAGGTCTAGATTTAAGATTCGATTGTATGGAGGCAGAAGCCCTGTAGGACCAGGGATTGAATTATCAAAGAATAAATTGTCCTCTGCCATGAACCCATGAGAATAACTAAATTAAAACAAAACTCACATATATGACTACACAAAAAGACAGCATTTTGAACAACTAGTGCTAGTCAAACTGGATGTGTGCATGTAGAAGAATGAACATAGAACTTATGACCCTGCATAAAACTCAATTCTAATACCTTAGATCCATAATAGTTTCCTTCCTGCAAGATATGCTAGTGTAATGGTGGCACAAAACTTGTAGGAATAACCAACCAATTTTTGATTTTATTTAAGGCCCATTCCATGAGATGGAACCCATCCCTTAGGTGCTGCTTAGGTGACAAAGTACCTGATACAAGATAACCCAGAGTCTTAGAGAAAACCAGAGTCCTAGAGAAAGCCATATTCTCTGGTTGTACAAAAGGAACATAGCACTAAAGTGACTCCTAATGATATTCTGCTACACTTACAGATATGATCAAAAATCATCAGATAAACTTCCTTAAACAGCAGATGGGAACAAATATAGAGAATCACAATTAAATATTATGAAGGTAGTGAGAGACTTCAGAAAACACAGCTCTAAATGGGATGACTCTATCAAATCCCTACTCTTAGGTCTCAGGAAACCCTGCCAAAGAGAAGCCAGAAAGAGTTTGAGAGTCAGAGGGGATGGAGGACACCACAACAAGGCTTTCTAAACATAGAAGGACAATTGTATATACGAACTCACAAAGACTGTAGTAGCATGCACAGGTCCTGTATTGGTATGCAGAGAATGGGGTCCTAGAGCTAAAGGAAGAAGCAGACACATGCTCCCCAGCCCTAATCCATAAGATTGATAAGCACTTGCAAATGAAAAATTTATTTCTCCAATGGAGTCTTTCTAGTGAAAAAAAAAAATCTATTCTCAAGGGCAGGCCACATACCCAGGTAATTAAATGACAAAAGGAAATGAATTCATTGTCATTTTTGGAGGTTCCTTATAATGTTATATCAGGACTTTTTACTTTTATTTTTATTTTTATTTATTTATTTATTTTTTTGGTTTGTTTGTTGTTCTTACCCTACATGCATTTTTTGTGTATACCGTGGCTTCCAGTTTAGTGTTTTTATAGGATTCATGAGTCTGTGAACCCCTTTGGGTCTCTGTATTTATTTCTGTTTCTTGTGCCTTTCCTTGAGCTAATTTCCTTCAGTTTGTTTGTTTTATCCTGTTTTGACTTGTTGTTTTTGCTTTATATCATTATATTATATTTCTTTTTATTATCATCCCTTAGATGCCTATTTGTTTTATAAAGAGAGACAGAAAGGGAATGAGTCCAGATGGGAGGGAAGATGGGGGGAACTGGTAGGAGAAGCTGTAATCAGAATATATTTTATGAGAAAATATATTTTCTTTATTTTTTATGGTACATTGAATCAGGTGCTTTATTATGGGCTTGTTAGAGTGATTTTAAAAATAACCCACACAAAAAGAAATTCCAATTACTTTCCAAACTTCAAGACTGACTTAACTTTGTAAGAGATAAGCCAAGGTTCAAGCATAGATTCTTTTCTAAGTTAACTTTTTGCCCTCAAACCTGAACGGATACTAAACTGAACTTCAAGTTAGAACAGAATTTAGATTAGTCAAGTTATTGTTTTAAATATTTGAGAAAGCTGAGTAAGAGGAAAAGAGGCTAGAACAATGGGTCAGCATTTAAAGCATAGTCCTGCTTCTCCAGAGGACATGAATTTGGTTACAACACCCACATTAGGCAGCTCACAGATCCTATAACTCCAGCTCTAGGAAATCCATCACCCTCCTCTGACCTTTCTGGGCACTGTACTGATATACAAAACAGATACTCAGATTTAAAATAAAAAAAAGCATTTTCAGTAAAAGAACAACAAAAAAGGAAAGTATGTATATCTTCACGGATTCTGGAACTATCATTAAAATATAAGTTGTAATGGAAACAGGAGCTGTGGGTTATGCCTGCCAGATAGTACACAGTGAAAGTTGGAAATGTGTTCATCTGTTGACTGTTCATAGTAGTTGACTGTTTGTAGTAGTTAACTGATTTGTGTCTAATCTGAAAACTATAATTTTAGGTGTGTAAATGTAATTGTGATAAAATAATATGAAAACATATCTAAGACTATTCAGAATTCAAGGTTGAATTTAGCATAAGAATTTTCTATAATGGAGAAAGCTATATCATCTCATTACAAGGACTTGGAAATTTTATTACTACATACTTGAAGTTAGGATAACTGAAAAAAATGAAAATTATGAATTTAAAATTATAATGCTTTATAAAGATAGAGGAATGTATGTCATACGTGGAAAAGTGGATCTTTCTATAAGAAAAACTAGTTTGCAAAAACTTAACATTATAAATAAAACTCAGACAGAATCTTCAAACAAGGGAAACAATTCAGGATGCACAATTGCTCAAGAGGTTAAGCAAGTGGTTTTATGAGTAATCAGTAGGAAAATGTCATAGGTCCAATTTTAGATTTGTCAACATCATGGTGTGGGTGTGTGCTGGGTAGACCAGAGGAATCATGGTCTCAGTGCATGGCAAAATGTCAAACTCCATTTATACAAATCCGCAATATGCCGAAACTTCACTTTTAGATGATCCATTCCAAGAGGACAGGTTATACAATGTCTTCAATTTGACATTTATAGCAACTATAGTACTCCTAGGATTTAATTCATTTTAAATTTCAAAGATGCCACACATGTACAACAATATAAAATGAACACAGTTATGGCTAACTTAAGCATATATCTAGATAAGATTACCTTGTGAATGCTCTTTTAACATTTGTAATTTTTGGAAAGACTATTTCCGGTTAATTATAATGATGGAAAAAACAATCAGTAGAAATATTTAAAACAGCTTGTAAAAAGTCAGAGTGAATAAGTGGCCTTCATAGGAGTGTAGCTGAGGACAGTCAGATTCAGCTTCTAACTTATATGTAGTAATGTAATTTTATGGTAAAATTCTTTGTATTTCCTTAGGATGAAAATTATGAATCCAGGGAAGCAATAATCACAGTGAAAAACAACTGTGTATCAGCCAACAATACTTGTTCTCATAAAACAATGCCAGGAAGTTGAGGTCATCTTAAATTGCTTGGTACTACAGTGGACAAAAGTTATCATCAAAAATAATTTAATGTATTATCAGTACCTTATTTTGTCTGAAAGATTGGCGAGCCAAGCTCCACATTACAGCCGTAAAAAGGAAGTAAAAATTCCATTCAGTTAATAAGAAACCATACCAAGAATGCTACAAACATAAATTTCTAGGTTCAGAGAAATTCTCAAGTTCATTAACTTGGCATCAAGAATATCGTTCCTCTGTGTGTTCCAAACATAAACACAAAAATTAAATGCATTTTTAATCACAAAAATTATGGAAGATGCTGCTTTATAGTCAAAATTTTATTCTCTCCTAAAGCAAAGACAAGAAAATGAGGAGACAAACACAGATGAAACTGATTTCTTCATTAGGTTATTATTTCCCTTCGATGTACCGAAGAGACCGAGGGATGCACTTATGCATATTAAAGGACCAGTGAAAAATAACTGTGCATGGAAGAAAGCAGACGTAGTTGGATTTAAACATCATTTTTGGTGCAGTGATAATACTAGGGTAATTAAGGTGTAGAGGACAATCATACAGCATTTTTATAGTGTAAGATGTCCATTGATGAAAAGGAAAGATATATATATATATACACACACACACAGTAAATACATTTTGCATATTAAATTTGTGATATCAGACTGAAACACTTTTTCTATTTGCCTCCTAATATCTATTTTCTTAAACTGTTCTCATTTTGTTTGAGCTATTATTTGTGGCATCTCTACAAAATGTCTGTATTTTTCATATCTTACATAATTTAAACATAGTCAAATCACTGTAAAGCTGGTATTTTTTGTTCCTAGTTCAGGAATGAAGTTGATGGATATGTTATCTATATGCCATAATATCACATTGAAATGTAACATTCAAACAGATTTGCTGTATTCCATTTTGCAAACTTTCCTGTCTTCAATTTTTGAATACTAAAAGTGCACTACATATTCATACCGGTTTAAATATAGTTTATTTGTTTTATCCCACAAATATTCCTGTTCACACAGCTCTAACATAACCACTATGTTCACATCTGCATTACAAGATATTTTTTTCCAAGACTCAAATAATACATATGTAAACTGGCTAAGTCTGTAAGTTAACATACTAGGTAAGGCAGAACTCTAAAGTTACATACTCGATGTGGCTTTTTAAATTTGAAATTCTATTCTTCATTTTTTTTTTCACTTCATCTAATTAATTTAATTTCTGTTCTGGTTCATATGGTGATAATTATCTAATGTTGGCTTCTAGAACAAAGAACAGACACTGCCTTTGTTTAACAACAAAACAAACAAGCAAAAAACTAGCACTCTCATCCCTGGCTGGCATAGTCATTCAGCTGTAATGAATAAATTCTAATATTCATCCCTAAATATAACAAGGAGAAAGTGTATAGGTTCAAAGGTAACTCATTTATTCAGATCCATGGCCTCCCATCCACCAGCTGAATGACCCTTCCATGGTTCTCAGTCCTTTGTTCATTCTTTTACACCTTGCAAAACCTTAAACATCCACTGAAGTGTATCACACACTGCTTGAGAAGCAAATGAGTGTTTCATAGTTACAAGAAGTGCTTATATTCCCTCTTTCACTATAGTTCAGTTTATTATTTGTACCATAATTTACAAGACATGGCATAATTTTATTCTCTTACACGTTATTTATTCCAGTTTCATATTTATAAATTTATAGACAAATGTGTCTCAAAAACTCCATTACGTTTGCTATTAATAATAATTTTATTTTTCCTTCATTAACTAAATTTTCATCTGATTGTTTTATTTTATTAAGTATATTCACTTTTAACATGTGTAAGCAATGATGACAGGCATATAAAGTATATCCTACATAGTTTTGAGAAATTATTGAAGACAAGTAAAAATTACTGAGGGTAAAATTTCCTAAGACATATTTGCTCACCAGAATGTTTTTGCCTGATGAATATGTTTGTTTGACCACTTGGCAACTTATTTATTTATTTATGTATCTATCTATCTATCTATTTATTTATTTATTTGTAAACAGCACTGTTTCAAATATTTGGAATGCAAATTGAGATTAAAATTCCTAGGTTTTAAAACTACAAAATTTGACACAGATTGTGTAATGTAATACTTGCTAGGGTATTTTATTCTTAAGAAATAAAAAATTTACTTTTATCTTTAAAGCACCTTTAAAATTCTTAAAAATTTTAGTGTTATATTTTATGCTATTTGTGTTAGTGAAGAAAAGAAAATTTGTTTTAGTTAATAACCTACAGTAGACTTATCAGGATTAACGTTTTACTTACATATATTTATTTTTTCAGACATTTAATATGTTATTAATTTAAATGACTTAAAATTTTAAATTAAAATCGATATTTTAGTTTAATTTTTATATATACATGTATTTGCTGTATTAGATATACATTGCTGAAAAAATAAATAAAGAATACTTATACAATTACAATGAAAATTAATGATGAAAATAGGAAGTATTTAAAGCTTGATTGATGTAATTGAAATATGAGTGGCTTGACAACCCTCCTGTAGAGTGAACCTAAAGTCCATGTAGAGAGCTGTTGCTTACCACCAAGATATGAATGGCACTATTGCACCCTCAGGATTATCGTGCCACATTGGACTTTGCTGTGGCTCATAAGTTTTGCAGCTTAGTAGGACTGTTAGTTGGCTCGCTCACTAGAAAGTTAGCGTAGAAACTTGTAGTACTATAAAACCTAGTCCTCAGGAAGAACGTTTAGAGATTCTCTCATCTCCAGGTCTTGTATCCAAAGTGCATGGTGTCTTAGGAATAGGGACTTATTTTCAACTTCTGGGAGGCTACCATGGTTCTCAGCACTAGCCTATACTGTTTGAGGAGTCTCATGAACCCCCGCAAGAAACAATGCCAAGAGAGGTTTTCTTATGGTTGATATTGGCTTTTTTGATAGCCTGTGACTTTTCAGGGAGTATTGTCAGCCTAAGTAAGATAACTTCATTTGAACTTTGTGTGTGTGTGTGTGTGTGTGTGTGTGTGTGTGTGTGTGTGTTTTATATGTGTATGTGTTTGTGTATGTATGTGCGTATGTGTATGTGTGTGCGTGTGTGTATATGTGTGTGTGTATGTGTGTGTGTATGTGTAAACTTGTAGCCTATTGTACTGTGTGCAATTTAGGTAAATAAATAATAACATGATAACTTATGACCTTTTTAGACTTTCTTATTATTAATGTACCATTCTCCCACCCTCTCATTCTGTATCTACAACCTTCCTTTAAACCAATTAAAGTCCTCCACCCCTTTCATGTATTTCTTCCTTCTAAATAACTTGTTTCCTTCTCATGTCCTGTATATTGGTCCATCTTAATTGTCCCTTTTTTACTTTCCTGATTTCTGTGGTAACTCCAGGTTATATACTCACATCTGAAAATTTGGAGCTAAGAGCCACAAAGGGGGAAAGAATATGTGGCATTTGTCTTATTGATCTAGTTTATCTGAGAGCAAGTTAAAAAAAAAAAAAACGTATGAAATTATTGAGAGACAGGTACAAATTAGGCAGCAGAGGTATGGGCAGAAAAAGGGGGGAATTAACAAAACAATGTTTTAAATGATACAATTATTTTTTATAGTATGTAAGCTAATTTTTAAAGTTAAATATAAAAAATGTGGTTTTCAGCATAGTGTTTCTAAAGAAAACATGGTAAGAGTAATGATTTTACAGTTGTCTACACAGCTGGAATGAAGTGTTTCATGGTCTCACTTGTCATACTAAAAACTCAGCTTTTCCTAAGTTGAAATATGAATCAATTAAAGTTGAAAGTCAGAACCAAAATATCATTTACACATCTAAGATGGATGAGTGAATTCCTGGGGCCTCTCATGAAAACCCATCAGCATCCAACTTGTAGAAGTAACACATTTCCTTCACAGAAGGACATCATTAATGTTTATTTTGAGTATCCAATTACCATAATGTCTATGACAACTGGATCCTGATGGCAGGAGAGAGAGGCAAGCATCGGTGCTTGCTCTAGGCCAGTACCCAGGCCTGTGGCAAATTCCATGGCCCTTTAAAATGGTATACAAGTTGAACCCTTCCTCTGTCTTTACGGAAACTTTTTTCACCAACATCGGCAATATGAATAGGCTAAAAGCCTTTACATACAAGCCATTAGATGACTGAGCCTTTACTGACCTTACCCATACCTCTCTGATTAGAAAGGTTTAGATAGGCTGATTGACGTGTTTAGTAAGCATAGACCAAAGCTATTGGACATCTCCCTTCTGCACTACCCTACTTTCTCGATAAAATCCAACTACTCTACACAATAAACTGGATTTGTACCATGGAGAATTTTCCCAATGTCTGTTTCTTTGGCTGGTGACACTGGCTGCAAATCACCATCTTGCAAAGCCCTGTACCAACGAAACACCCAAAACATAATGAAGATATTCCTATCAAAAGGAGTTGGTATGACTAACATAACCAGAATTTATAAAGGGGAGCTTATTTATGACACTGAATCAAGAAGTGTTTGCTGTGTGTTGTTTTTTAAGCTTGAAGGAAAAATAATCCATTTGGTAACATGTAGTTTATGCCAGAATAAGCCAGCAACTCTCATGAAATACTTATGACAGAGTCATTTACATTATTAAAACATATTTATATAGCGTTGGTAGGGTATCATTAGGATTTTGTCAATGTTCAAAATGTACTCGAAAATCAAGTAATTTTTTCTGTACATTTATTTATTCTCCAGTAAGATATACTTAATGTCTTAATCCTTTTTAGGAAGGCATTTTCAATAGTCTATTATACAAAATAAGCAGATGAAAGCTCATAGGAGTATTTTAGTTTTTTAAAAATAAATTTTAAAATCCATTTATACTTTCTCAACAGGTCCATTTGTTTGACAAATGGTTAAACTTGCTTCCCACTTACATACCATCTGAGAAAAAGACCTGAAAATCTTGCTGCTATTTCAGCAAGTGAGCTTGAAGAACAGTCGTGGGTTACTGGGCAATTGAAATAGAAAAAAATGAAAGATAATTTAAAGGTGGATGTTTTATCTGACCACTATGGTGTAAAAGGAGGCTCATTCTAACTACAGAAACTCAATTCTTTAAACAAATAATCTCAAGCCATCTGCCAAAGTGAAAGAGGTTTAGATAATTATCAATTAAAGACCTTTAAGATAGTGATCAATTAAATTAAAAACCTGAGATAGTTATCAGTTAAAGTAATATGCTCTAAGCCTCAGTATCTCAATATCTAAAGTCACAAGGGGGACCATGAATGTTGTAATGAAATTATTTTTTTCTAAGCTTCTCTTGGCCTTGATCATCATGGCTGCTGTGGTGACACCTATAGAAGATGTTTGATATCAATTAAGGCAACAAAACAGACACATCAATACAGCTGGGGGCTGCCAAAATGGTGATGGTGTTAATGCTGTCAGCATTCCCTCATGTAAAGAATTAGGAGTTCATCAGGCTTTCATCTGAGCTTACAATCATATTCGTCTCCTGACCAGGCTTATCATCATACTCTTCTTGTAGTATTAAGGAATGACAGAGAATATAAGAGGAAGAGTGATGGAACTCATTAGTGGTACATGTTTCTTAATTTTTTACCTATTCTTGGAATGGGAGGTTTGAGTGATGTGGTTGTCTTTTAATTACCTATTCTCCTATAAAAAACCCTAACAAAGTCACTATGCAATGCAGGGTATGGAGTTCTGTTGGAATGATCTCTATATGAGCATATTTATTTCTGACTCCCTCAAAAATGTCATTCAAAAATGAGGTAATAGTATTTTCATTGTTCTAGGGGTATATACATCAAAACTGTTGACATACTCACTGGACAACCTAAGCACTGTAGATAGGAATGTTAGCGTACAAAGAAAGTGGTGATAAGTAGTTCCACTAAACAACTTCCAATTAGATAGCATCTAAACAAATCTGGTTTTCAGAGTCATCACCATAGTAAAGTGACCCAACAAGGTTTAAGTCATGTCTGATATAGTCAGTTATGCTTTTATTTTACATTTGAGGCTTTTAAAATATAGGTGACCTTGCTATTTGTTGATACATAAGCAGAATGAACAGGTATTTCTATTTGTTAAGTAGCTAGCTAGATATTAGCAGGCTTGAGGAACATTAGTCTTGGACCCCACCTCTGCCATGCCATAAGCAGTGTCTTATAAAACCAACTACTAAAATTTCAGTACTCTTACTATTGATCAGAGGAGTGAAACCTGAGTAATACCTTTGTATACATGAAGAGATATGACAAGTTGAACTTCCCAAAAGGGCTTTAATTAATAACTATCTAAACATGGCTCCAGGAGGATTATAAGATTTTTAGCTAGCAGTAGGTTTTACAGAAGGTGTACTCTCCTATAAGAATCAATCAAAATGGGTTGGGCAATCACTTGGACAGGAAAATGTTCTACAGAAAAGCTATCTCTTCCATACAGTTAGGTTGTAATATAAAGCCTGCCTAAAATATAAATCAGCATGATTCCTTTGGGCCAAGGTTCACTCTCTCCTTAGAAGTGGACTCTTCTCTTCTGTGCAATAAACTACCTATCTTCTACACTATACTCTTTGCATCTCTCTAAAATTCAATGATGATCAAAAGGATAAGCCAGGACTGCATGTATGGGAAGAGCAAGATTCTAGTGACAGTCATCAAATTCACATGGAACCATTTCCTCAGGTGTAAAATGTATTCTCCAAATGCTTTGTACACAAAAAGTAGAAACCCATATTTATATATAATTATTGGTTGTTATTGTGAACCTTAATATTCCAGATCCCTGACACCGAAGTAAGGCCAGTTAGGGAAGTCATAAATCCTATCTTTAGCTCATCTGTTGTCTTGTCCTTGGCATATATCAAACCTACTGTTCATATAAACTCAACAGAATTCAAGGACGACAAGCCTGCGATAGCTAGAGTAGGGAAAATACTTGCCTGGAACCCCACTGCTGAGAAGACATTTGGCATGATTTCTCTTTATGATGCTAGAATTTCCATTTTACCTTCTCAATAAGAAATATTCTCTAACATTTGCATAAAAATATTCTTTGTTTCTATTCAATACATGTTTTAACAGACAAACCCTTTCTTGGAATGCTTTCTTGTTATGTTCTGTGAAATGACAGATTACTAGCAAGAGTTAGGGAGAATTTGAAAATAAATTACCAGAACTGGTGGTAAATTCAAACAACGCAGTAAAACCTCCCTGAATTCCAGGTGACGCCAATATGTCAAACTGAAATTGTATTCCTATTCAACGAGTGTATTAAGCTGAGAATTCCACCACAGTCATTCAAGCTTTGCTTGTATTCATGCACTATTTCATGAAAGTTTTCTGAGAAAAAGAGTATGGTTGTTGAAAAACTTAATTATTTAGAAGCTCAAATTATATTTGCACCTGCAAAGTTAAAGTATGAATTTGACTCTCCTTACCTGTCAAATCATATACTTGCTTTTACTTTCAAAGACACAACAGAAAATTTAAGAAATCTTTATATTATTTTTATCAGTTATACAGCAAAAACTTATTTTTATCCTGCAGTCTTTCCAAAAACTGCTGATGGTATAATTTGAAAACAGTATATTGAAAGAAGGCAGAGATAAATGTAAGCACTGATCTTCCTTTTGATTTTGCAGTCACCATAATTTATTTTCATAGATATGTCCTCTCAGAGTGCACTATTCAAACAAAAATGATATTTGTAATTTTCCAATGACATGTTTTCTCTCTGACATGTCTGCCAATGCCTTCTGGACTGTGATTTACAAGTTGCTTCTGAATGCTGTATTTCTCATGTATATAAATCAAGTCTACATGAATAATGGAATTATTAATATGCTGAAAAGTATTTTAAGAGCACCTACATACAGCATCGAATATCTGCAATAGGGTAATAGAATAGTCAAATTAGGCACTTTCTATTCTCATGTAGTCGTTTTGATGCAATACTGTGAATTGAGGAAAAAACCATGAAGTGACACACTTTTGACTGTGAGGATGGTAAAATGGTTAAGAACAGTGAGCTTACAAAGTATTACATGAGGTCAGAGGTTAATCTGGGACTTAATGAAGGAATAGTATTTCAATCATGGAAGAAAAATATTCAATGACTTAAAAATGAAATACCCAGTAAATGGGGAAAATGTATACATTGAGAATGGAGAAGACAGCTAGAAAGCTGATTTCCATAAGGTCATGGCACATAACATCAGGTAGCAGTGGGCAAATACCTGGTGATACATTTCAAAATTCTAAAATCAAACAACTGAGTTCATATGTTTTTGTAAAGGAGGTAGCAGGGTGAACTAAGGCATGTTTAGAAAAAAATCGCTTTTAGCTTGGAAAACATTGATCTAAGAAAAATTCTGTGTGGGGTCTTTTATTATGTCAGAGGCTAGAGTTAGGAAAATATGAAAAATGAGGATGAGAGAGGGAAGACAGTAGCCCAGCCCTGTGAGCTGTCAAAGATAAAAGAACTAGTAGACTTTTCTCTTAATGGATTGGGAAATTAGAATTAAAGGGAGTCAAAGGTTGAAATGAAACCAACTTCTCTAGCTTTTCCCATTGAAGAAGAGTGCAGCAGCTAATTACAGAGATAAGTGAGGTGTAAATCAATTCGAGCAGGAAATATATTAATTTCACTGTTGCATTTGATCATTTTTTGGGTTGAGACAAAGACATGCTACAGAAGGAAGAATAGGTACCACATTAGAGCAGGAAATATAAATTCAGGGCATGTCTGCATCACTGAGAGAGTCAAATACGGTAAGAATGAACTCTTTAAAATAAAAGGAAAGAAAGAAGGAAGGAAGAAAGAAAAGGGGAGACTTAAGAATTGCCTGGGTATGGTACCAGAAAAGCCTGAAAAATTAATTTAATAACTGTTTATAAGTAAGGTATATATATTTATCTCAATGTATTGTACTTCTTTTCCTAACATGCTTATGGTAATTTTAAAAGTAACTGATATTTTTCACACAACATTTTACTTTAGGTGCAGCAGAAAAGGAGACAGTTTGCTAGAAATTAATTGGTCAGAAGTAAGTATGAAGTCCCAGGGAATGGCCTCACATCTGTACTCTTACAAAATGCGGAAAATTATCAAGATAAGTCATGTCTCTTCCATTCCCCAGTTTACTATATGAAGCAGTGTGTGAGGATTTGAGACTTGTTGGAAAACACGTCTTAAATAAAATTCTCTGAGCTGCTGTTGAGTCTAATTTTTAAGAGTAAAGCACTCTGTATGTCTTATAACCCTCACACCCTCCAATGATTATGTAGAAACAGCAAAAACAACAGCATCAACAAAACATATAGAATTACCATCCATGGGACACCGGGACCATCATCTACTGATCAAGGTTCCTTAAAGCAATGGCACGAAAACAGATTTAGACCATTATAGACTAGCAAGGAATACAGCACTTTTAATATCAAATTTACAGGATTTAGCTCTCCAGAGTTTAATCTCAGGAAAACAGCTTACCACATCTTAGTTAATACCCTTGGGTGGAAACTAATTTTACCGTTGATTAGCTACAAACATATTTGAGCTTGTAACCGCCACAGGAAAAGACAAAGTTTGAACCAGTATTTTATTTGTTTACTTTAGTAATCATTAAGTGCTGAGGGGTGGGTATTTACATAGATGTGTAGATAGATACCTATATATATAGAGAGAGAGAGAGGGAGAGAGAGAGAAAGAAGTCTTAAATATATATTTATTTCACTACTAATTAAAGAATAACAATCTCTAAAATTTTATTTGTTAGCTACTCAGCATTTAAAACTTTGCTCCCTGAATATACACTTACTATATTTTTGTTCATGGTGTCACAGAAAACTATTCCCAAATTAATGTACTTAGTGATTCTCCTTTCCTCCTTTCCTTCCCTCACTTTGCTTTTCTTATTCTTCCTTTCAAATTAAGATACAGTTTAACATGCACCAGTCAATGACCAATGTGCCCTTCATGACGTGCAATGTACTGTGGCAATGTGGCTTCTCAATGAGACCATGGCTGCTGCTTTTGAAAATTGTGCTTTACAATAATCCTAAAAGAGAATGTGACACCAAGTGCCATATATAAAAAATAGTAATTAATGTCTCCAAGTTCATTTATTTCACCTTATTTCTCTCTGTTGTACAGATTCTGTTAGGTTCTTGAGGGGTTTTTTTTTTTGTACATGCTAATGACGGTACAAGCTGTCTTATTTTAATGTTCATCCATATAGGTCTGCATGGCTATTGTTTATTGCTTCTAATTGCATATAAAGCAAAATACTTCACAGTTTTTTTTCAACGTGTTATACCAAGACACTCAGTTTTTTAAGGCTGTCATCAAACCTATACCACTTTTGATAGAACTACAGAAAATACTCTTTTCTGTATAAATTGAAGGAATCACAGATAATTTAAAAACAAAAAAATCTTCTTTGTATTCACAATTATGGAGAGCATCTAATTATATAATACATGTATATATTAAAAGATGGGTTAAGATGTAAATCTTTAATGAGGAGAACAAGTGGTAAGGGAAGGGTTAAAGAGAGGGAAGGGGAAGGAGAATAATGTAATTATATTATAATCTCAAAAGAAAGAAATATTTTTAAAATGTGAAATATTAAAGGTTTTCTGCTTCTATATTAAGCAATGAATAGAAAACTTAGTATTCAAAATGTAGCCAAACCTGGGCTTTTACTCCATTATTAAAAAGATCACATGACATCATATATAAGATACAAGAAATAAACTATGTGAATGTAAAAATGTGTGGACGTAAAAATGCATCATAATTTAAACTCCTGTTGTGTTTAGTAGTATTGACAAGGCAATGATTTATAATTTATGCAAAATATTTCAGGCAAAATCACTAATTAAAATTAAAAGTAAATCATTTTAAAAGTCTAATGGTTCACTGAGTGTGGGCATTTGAAGATTCATAGTCAAGTCTCTATACAACGAACACCTACCTACACTTGACTCTCTAATTCTCCATGACTGAAGAGTAGGAAGGTGCTTATGTGATGTTTGTTTTCACATCTGCATCTTCAACAATTCACATTTTATTAAAACAAAACAAAGGCTACTAAAAAGTTTTGAAGTGGTATCTTGATAAAACAAATTTCTTTTTCTGAAAATGAAAACAATAAAAGCAAAAGTAGAATCTCTAGTTAAAAATAATCGACAAATGTCTATAAGTATTTTAATATTAGTTTTACTTAAATATATTATTTATATTAATATATTTAATAATTTATTAGGAGGAGTAAAAATCTCCTTGTACATCATATGGGAAATGTTCTACTAAGGTTTGCATCTAAGAAGAGTAAAAAAAATTCACTTTGTTGCTGAATGATGCCATTGGTCAGGATAGACTAGCAGATTGAAATAGCTACAAGTCATCAATTGTGAAAAGTATCAAAATTAAATTAAAAATTAACATTTTAAGGCTATCACTTGATTACTTTGTGTTTCTCTAGTAAAAAGACCATGATGCCTGAAGAAAGGTGTGTCTTCTGGATGTGACAGAGGTGTTTATCCTGTGAAACATCTTCAATATGGTGAGTAAACAAGACCCATATAGTAGCTATATCAGTAAACATGTCAACATGGATTGGGAAAATTTCACAAAGCCTATCCTTACATGAAATGCTGCATGTAATTGATGGCTGCTGAGGGAGGGAGAATCAAGGTCCCTTACATCTTATTCAATTCCCAGTGCAGCCCTAAACACATGTAAGTAAAAGCAACCTTAAATTGACTCAGTATGTTGCATAATATATATATATATATATGTATATATAGTAATAATCATAGAAGAGGTCATGAATTTCAAAGGGAGTGGAGGAAAACATAAGTTGAAGGGTGAGACAAAGGAGTAGAAATATAAATACAGAATTCATGTGTAAAATTCTCAAAAAATTGAAAAACGTTATATTGTTTTTATAATTACTTTATCACGTAAAGAAAGATATTCTCATAATATCATCTAAGAAATCTAAGCTCATAAGGGTCTCATAAATAACAAATTATACTACTTATATACATTATGCATATAACTACTACATAATATATACATTGTTATCATTATTGCATTCTATCATCTCTTAATTTATAACATTTTCCTGAATTTATTCAAATTTTTATCTCTCTCATAAAATTTTGTCATGTGTGTATGACCCTTTGTGTTAAAATAACATCATTAATTAAATTTCTATGCATATAGTCTTATAAATATGAGAAAGCATGTGAGTTTAAGGTATCACACAATATCTCTATTGATATGTAATATATTTTATGTATCATAAATTTTATAAATGCATAATTATATTGTCATCTTTATTATGCCTAATAGAGATTCTACTTTTCTCTAAATTTTTAACTTTTCCTCTAATATCTTCCATTTAAAAAAATCTCTCTCTCAAGGTTTAAGCATACGTCTTTGGCCCTTGTGTAAAAATAGCTTTGATCAAAATTTAATACCTAGTCAGTTAATTAAAATTTGATCTTATTAAGTAGGAAATAAAATACCACATTAGATAAAGACTTGTAACTGTGGAATTCTTCCTTTGCTCCTCCAGATTTACTTCTTCCCACTGTCTTAATGAGGCTGGTATATGTAATAACTGGGTGCTGTTCCCTCCCATTTGGTGAGGTTTAGACAAATTCAAGAGTCTCACAAACACAATGAGGTGCCAATGATATTTTAATGGTTCCTATTTGTTTTTGACTGGACAAGCTCTAGATTCAAACGTGAAACAAACCTCTAAGCCCACTGGTAAAGATATTATTTGTTTATGTCAATTGATTTTTATTACTTTTGAGAATTTCATATAATGCCTTTGATTACATTCAGTCACATTCTCCAACTCTCCCAAATCTCTTCCCTTCCCTGTGGTCTTTTTTGTTAACCCTCAAATGCAATTTTTGCTGCACATATATTCTTGGATGCGTGGACTTCCACTGGTATAAGATTGAATTAGGAAGCCTCACTATCAATGTGAGATATACCTCATTGCAGCGCTCCAATTATAAGTAAATCTACAGGGAAAATAATTTTGCTTTATGCCTTCACATCTTGCTGATTGAGTCCATCTGCCCTGTTATTATGGAGGCTGCTGTCTTCATACGCTGATAGTATAACCCAGAATCTTCAACCTTCTAACATGAACTGAAGACCTGTGACTATCCAGGAATCCCTCAGTATTCCTGGATATTAAATTTGGATTGCTGACTAGTGTGTCTAGCCTCTTGGACAGACTCAGCAGGTTCAGGGCTATCTGACTCTCCATCATGAAACAACCATAGTTGGGCTATCAAGACCTTATGGTATAAACTATACATAAATCCTCTTTTAGTGTATATCCATCCAAAAGTTTCTGTTCCTCTAGATAACCATGAATAATATAGATTTTTTTCCAACTCATTAATTAAGATGGAACCAATTACAAATCCCCAAAAGGGCGATATATGTGTCAGTGGTTGTTTGCTATCAGAGAGAAATAATTTCCATCAGACAACCGAGCATCCAAGGTGACATAAATCTCCCAAACACAGCTCTTAGTTTTAAAAAAAGTAATTTTGAAAACGACTTCTTGAATAATATTCTACCGGGATACTGAAAGAATGTACAATCTTCCTTTTGCTCAATTCCAAAACTTTATCTAATTTTTAAAGAGAAAAATCTAGAAAGAGATTGGAAGAAGGCGAAGGCCAGTTTACTCAGCTACTGTGTTCCTTCTTTGCGTGTCCTCTGGGACATGCTATGTCATTGCTAAAGTGCTCTGCCCTAGAGGCGACTTTCTATACACAAGGTTTTCTCCATCCAGGTTCCTACAACTATTTCTTCCTGTATGTCAGGCATGGGGGTGGTAGAAGATGGATTATTATTCTCTCTTCAAGATTCTCCTGAAGTTACATTTTTGTAATAAACTCTTACCCAAGAATACTATTTTGAGTCTGCTCTTTTCTACGGTGATCTTAAGTGATACAAAGATGATCTTTTCAAGAAGAGCAGAAATTTTGTATAACAATGTGATAATTATAATGTGCTGATAGCTGAAATGTCAATAAACAAATCAAGTTAATTTTTTAAAAAGTAGTATATAACATGTAAGTGAAAATTTAAAAGAGTTAAAATAATAAATATGCATGTAATTTTAGAAAACATAAAGCTAACAAAGGAAGAAATATTTGGGGGCCCTCTCAAAAATCAGGTAGGTAAAGAGGTAGATAAAGTAAGAATCATATGTTCACATCTTATGAAGGAAAAGTCTGGCCTCTCAGAAACCATGTTAAGAAACAAAACAGAACAAATAAAATAAAATAGTGTCTGGTGTTATGACCCACTTCTGTAAGTCTAGCTTGCTGCAGAGGATATGCCTCAGCTGATTCCATAGCGAAGAAGCAGACAAGATCTCTGTAGCTCATTGCTCAGATCACTCAAAAACAGTGAAGTCCAACAAATACCACCTGGTTCAATGAGCAGGAATATAAGGTTGTAGCTGAGGAGGACACCTGATGTCAATCTCTGGTCTCTACACGGAAGCTTGTATATATGTGAATGTACACAGACAGGCAGTAACACACATTCACATACAAATAAACTATTAGAAATTAATGAATAAACTATAATTTTGCCAATGCATAAAGTATATAGTTAAGACACTTGCTATTTTTTTTTCTCCTCTACGTGGCTTTTGTTGTACACTAATTAATGGGCCTTCTATGGTTTAAATGCCACATATTTAAAATGAAACGTTTTCAAGAGTATCTTAACTCAAGTACAACAAAGTTTTGTTTTGTTGCTTATATGTTTTCAGTTGTTCAAACATTATGAACTTGTTCTAATGAAAGCACATTTTCTTAACCTGGTGATAAAGCTGCCTATTAATTATAACTACAGAAAAATATTGATTTAGGAAAGTTTTAGAAATGTTTCTTTGTCTTCTTGCATATTGTGATGTGAACAGTTATATTACTTTACCAATGACAGATCTCTGAAAAGGAGTTTGTCAGATTTTAAAATATTTTTTGGAGGTAGAGAATAGTAAAGTGATTGCCACTCAAGCTTGAGAACCTGACTGCCATCCCTAGCACCCACATTGAACAAAAAGTTAAAAAAAAACTAGAAGAAAAATCCCACAAGGTAAGGCAGGTGATGTCTGCAGTCCAAGGCTGGGGAGGCAGTTTCAGGTCTATCCATGGAGTCCTCTGGCTGGCCAGCTCATACAAATTTGTTAGAGAACATGCCTAGACACAGAAAAGGGGGAGTGACTAAGAAACCTGACAACCTCTAGCACACACCTGCACACACACATGAACACACACACAAATATGTGCACACACAGACACACCACATACACAAAAAATGGTTCAAAAATATTTATTCTGTCAAAAACCAAGACAATTACAGGTCAGATTTAGGAATGCTTTCAAACTGAAACATTAGTTTTATCTCTCTTTCCTTAGGCCTGGCCTCATTGATTTGTGTATTTTTCTCAGGTGGAACACCTAGTTCAATGAGGATTGAACTTACACAGGGACTAGCGGGTAATCTCATATAAATGTGGTTTTATTTGGATTTTACCTACATCATGGTCACCAGTCATGCTATCTTGTTTCTGGGCTATGGGATATAAATTTTCCATTAAGTAATTTTCTCTGTGGCTTAAGAGCATCTGCAAAGTACAGATAATTCAAAAATTGTTCTCAAGTCTCTTGGCGAAAGTGAAGCTTTCTGATAACCTAGGATTTAAGGATTATTCTGAAGTTTTTGCCTAATAAATACACTGGATATAAAGTATAGTACATGCACGTTCAAAAGTACCATGCTCCACTAGAAGCTACAAAACAGTGGACAACTACAGCCACCAAATATTAATATCAGAAGTAAAGGATTTAATTAGTTAAATAAGAACATACAGCATGTATAACACAAACATTGAATATTTTCTATATTTCTCCAAATACAAAAGTCTCTCAGTACAAATTTCATTTCCTTGTTTTCACACCTGTTATCATGCTCTATGCTGAATTAAATATGCAAGAATTGTTTGTATTATTTTTTCTCATCGAATTGTAACACTTCTCCAAATCAGCTTCCCACATAACCCCAAACCTCTAAAATGATAAAAGAACAGTAGCTACCATAGAAATACATTGTTTCTATAATTTATAATAAAAAAGAAATGGATAAAAATGTACTGACTTTTATTATCAAATGTTACTCTACTACTTCTGTGAGTTAAAAAAAGAATAAAGTTACTTTTACTTTCTAAGGACTTTGAACACGACTGTGGGTGAATAAAGTCCACAAGAAAACCACCGTTGCTGATTTCTCTGTCAGGTTAGCATGGTAATACGATTTATGTATATTATTCTGTTTGCTTTTAGTGGGAGTGAAGAGTAAAGTGCCATGCAATAGATTTATTCATGGCCCTTCAACTACTTGAAAGGGTTTACATTTTCACAGAGAATGTAAATAAAAACTATTGATCTTATACAACACAGTATTATTTAGTCCGAAGCCTAAAATAACAAAATCCTTCCCTCTAAGCTGTTCATGAGAAGAGCCGAGTTTTCTAATGAGATACACCAATGAATTCATAGCTTCAGAAAATACACTTCACAGACCAGAATCAAGCTGGTTATTGTCTTCCAACCTATTCTCGCAGTGACATTTTATTTTGTTTCTCTTTATTTCTATATGTCTTTAATACAACCTGGTTTCACTGGTTTCAATGGATTTAATGTTTATACTTATCCTCCAAAGTCACTTGCTGAATCCTTACGACAATGTCAATTGAGGTTGGAGCCTTGGGCTCCTGACTGAGCTTCATGTCCTGACAAGTGGACATCATGAAGCTTGCTAGCTCTTTCTCTGCCGTGTGAGTCTACAATAATTCTACAGTCAGCCTGGAAAGAATGTTCTCCAGAACCCAATCATGCAGGTACTTGATCTGAAACTTCCAGCCTCCACACTGTGAAGAAAAGTATCTATGTGGTTATTAGCAGTACACACCATGGTATTACATTGCAGCAGTACAAGTTAATAAAGATGTATTTGCTAATTGTCTAGGTCTGAAAGGAATATTAACTACTTGTTTACAAGCATATTTTGTCTTTATAAACTTAAGTGGTTCAACTCTTGACTACCCTCTTTCTTTTGAAAATAGATTATTGTATTCTAGTAGTCATCTATAAATCTCTGATATTGAAACCTATGGTTTGTAGTAGCAAAAGAAAAAAATCTAAACTCTTCAAAGACTATTCAACTCATGGTCTGAATCAAAACTGGTGATCAAATATTTTAAGAGATCTCTCCTCATTGCTAGGATAAAGGCATACAAGATCCAGGAAATAAACTTGATACTGACCTCAAGCCAGCTTAAAGACTTTAAGATGCTTTAAAGATTTCTTTGGGTGCTTGACATATGGGGAAGTAATCCTATTATTCCAGTAGATTAAACAAAGTAGAAAACCTGGAAAAATATACCATGTGGGAAATGCCCATTCTTAATTACATAAAAGGTATAGGAGTCATCACCTCCACCGTGGCTCCGTTTAAAGAAGATGAGATACAGTTTATAGTCACAAGAAACAGATGCGTATTTAAAGTTTTTATTTGCATCTATTCTAATTCTTTTAGTCAAAATAGATTTTTTTTCTCATATTCTGATACCGTTTCCCTTCCCTCTATACCTCCCCATTCCTCACCACTTTCCCTCCAGATCACATCCCTTTCTGTCTTTCATTAGTAAACAAACAGGCTTCTAAGGAATAATTATAAAATAAAACAAACAAAAGCTACCACCTCAGGATAGGAAAAAGCAACCAAACAGAAGGAAAACAGCACAAGAAAAGACACGAAAAACAAGTGTAACATAAAGGACCACTTGTTTGTACACTCAATAATCCCATAAAGGCAGAAAACTACAAGTTATAATATATACACGAAGGAACTGTAGGTTAAAAATTAGGGTAAAATATATATTTGTAAATATAAGTAAAAATGTGAAATTAATAATAAAAAGCCCTAGTATGATATTATGAGACAAGAAACTTCCAAATATGCCAATGAATTGGTTTTCTATTGGCCTCTACATGCAGCCTACATTTAAGAGTAGCTTTTTCCTCAGTGCGTCTCTTTTGGAGAAAACTAATTTTTCATTAGCAAGTGGTTATCAGTTGGAGATAGCTTCTGGATTAGGAATGGGGGCATGTGTCTACTTCTCATTTCAGTTCTAGGACTGTATCTAGTATATACATGCGTAGTCCCTGTACATGCTGCCACAGAATGTGAGTTCATTTGTGTTTTGATCCTTTTGATTTTCAGGGTCTTATTTCCTCAGTGTCCTCCAACCCTTCTGGCTCTTATACTCTTCTGCCTCTTCTTCTGCAGAGTTTCCTGAGCCCTGAGGATTTGGTGAGACATCCCATTTAGGACTGAGTCTTCTAAGGTCTCTCTCTGCATAATGTCTGCTTTTTGGTCTTTGTACTTGTTCCCATCTGCTGCAGAAGAAAGCTTCTCTGACGAAGGCTGAGCAAGGCACTTATCTAAGAGTATAGCAGAATATCATAAGGAGTGTTTTTCTACATCTTTGATAGAAGAGAAACATTTGGTTTTATCTAGGTTCCTGGCTTATCTAGTCTCGGGTTTGTTGTTACCCAAGCAGTGTCACGTGTGGGTTCCATGTCATGGAGTACATCTTAAGTCAAATAAGATATTCATTGGTTAACTCCACAAACTTTGCCCCATCATTGCACTGGCATATCTTATAGGCAGGAAAACATTGGAAATTAGAAGTTTTGCAGTAGGTTTAATGTTACTTTTTCCTTGGAGGCATGCAGAGTACCTTCCATTATCAGGAACACTAACTAGTCAGAGGGGACGAAGGCTATATGTATAAATAATTTTTTATTTTTTCATGTACAATGAGCTGTGCTGGTGTTGTATTCAACAATGGGACCTTGACATTGCATTGTAGAGAGAAATGTATAGTCTTGGCACCACCCTGGATTGTTTGGGAGTTCCCATGGGACCCATTGACAATAACTCGATTAGTTGTTGCTCTTACTGGAAACCTCATTTGGTGACAAAGGATGCCCAGCTGGGATTTCATCTCCTCCATTTTTTTAAGATTTAATTTAGATTAATTAATTTAATTAATTCATTTAATGTATGTATGTGTATGTATAGGTATATATATACATACATATGTATATATATATATATATACATATATACACACACACACACACACACACATAAGGACACTTTCATGGTATTAGGTTTCCACATGACCTCTCAGATCATCCTTATTTTAGCTGTCTCTCCTAAATTCCGTCCCTTGTTCCCTCTGCCCTCACCGCTCCCCACTTGACCCTCTCATGCCAGCTCCTCCATCCATCCACAACTATCTTTCCATTTACCTTTCCTAGGGAGATCTACAACCCCTCCCCCAGTCTTTTAATCTATACCTCATCTCTGTGGTTTTATGGATTGTAGTTTGGTTACTATTGACCTAATTGCTCATATCCATGCATAGGTAAGTTTATACCATATTTGGCTTTCTAGGTATGGATTCCTTCAATCAGGATTATTTTTTTCTATTTCTATCTATTTACTTGTAAATATCATATTTTCTTTTTTAACGGCTATTATTACATTGTAATAATGTACCACATTTTCCTTATATATTCATCTGTTCAGGGACATCTAGGTTGTTTCCAATTTCTGGCTCTTAGAGCAGCAGTGAACACTGTTGTGCAAATTTCTGTGTAGTAAAATTAAGTGTCCTCAGGTATATGCCCTGAGTAGTAGAACTGAGTCCTGAGGTAGATACTTCCCATCTTCTTGAAGAACTGCAACACTGATTCCCATAGTAGTTTCACAAATATATATTCCCTCCAGCAATGGATGAGTCTTCCCCTTACTCTATATCCTCACCGGCATTCATTGTTTTTTGTTTGATTGTATCTTAGCCATTCTGATCAGTGTAAGATGAAATCTCAAAGTAGTTTTGATTTGTATTTCCATGATAACTAAGGATGTTGAACTTTTCTTTAAGTGCTTCTTGGCCATTGAGTTTCTTCTGAGAATTCTCTGTTTTAATCTGTACATCATTTTTCAAATTGGCTTATTTCTTTTCCTAATATCTAGATTTTTAGTTCTTTATATATTTTGGATACTAGAACTCTTATTGGATGTGTAGTTGGTAAAAATATTTTTCCATTCTGCATGCTACCATCTTATCTGCATGACAATGTTCTCTGCCAGGCAGAAATTTTTCAGTTTCATGAGGTTGTCATTCGTTTATTGTTGACCTTAGATATTGTGCTAATGGTGCTGTGTTCAGAAAGTCTTTTCCTGTGCCAATGAGTTCAAAGCTATTTTTCTTCTATCAGGTTAAGTGTATCTGATTTTATGGTAATCTTATTTTTGTGGCAATACCATGCTGTTTGTATTAAAATAACTGAAGCACAATTAGAAATTGGGAATAGTGTTATCTCCCACTAGTTTTATTATTTAGAATTGTTTTAGCTATCCTTTGTGTGTGTGTGTGTGTGTGTGTGTGTGTGTGTGTGTGTGTGATTCCATATGAACCTTCTATTTGTCCTTTCAAGATCTATGAAGAATTATGTTAGAATTTTAATGAGGATTACATTAAATCTGTAGAATGCTTTTGATAGGATGGCCATTTTTACTATATTAATTCTACTGCCTACTTGCTTCTCTGGCTGTTAGGCTGGTGGATTCCAAGGGAATGCCTGCTGAATTTGGGGGCTGAAAATAACAAGATATCTGGAAGGAAAAACTGGAAGAAGATTTGGGTGATCTGATGGAGATGGAGGAAGAGAGAATGGGTAGGCAGCAGAAAGTGATCTGCTAAGATCTGACAAAGAGATTGAGTGAAATGGATTTGAACAACAGTTGAGAAACATGAAAATCTACAGTAGGGTATACCTGCTTGCCTGGTTGTAGTAGCCTACAGGTTCCCAGAAAATGCCTGCTGGATTTGGGAGCCTGGATAAAGTAATAAGTGTGGGGAAGGAAGTTTAGAGGGGGCAGATCTATGTGATCCCCTGGAAATGGTAGCAGGGAGGGAGGGAAGGCTGTAACAGGTATTCTGCTACAGATCTGGTGATGAGACTAGGGGATTGGATTTGGATCTCCCTCTGTAAGAGGGAGAAGAAACAATCTGCAGTTGACTTACTTGCTTCCCTTGCTAATTCTCTCTATCATCAAATAGCTTCAACAGTTTTAAGATTTCTCTATATGGGTGAAATGTTTAATCACTGAAATCATGCTGACCAGTTGGATGAGTAAGTGGAGGTCTTAGAAAAACATGTTTGCTACTGAAAGTTGAAGATCTGTTCTAAGGTAATTTAGAAATCAGCCACGAAGGTAAAGATGTTAGGGATACTATTATTGTGGACATTCATAGAAATAAATGAAAAATAAGTTACTCAATTTGTATATTCTATTTTGAAGCCATAGTAATCGATATGATATGTTTATAGAGGAGACTACTAAAGGTATGATTACGCAAAAATTTTGTCATAAGAGTAAAGCTCTGATCCAACAAGATGATTGTTTCTGTTGCATTATCAGTGCGCACACAGTGGTGCTTCATATGATGCAAAATTATTGATAACCCCAGGATCCTACTCCTGTCTCCTTTATTGTAAGGGATGTTCCATATTTTAATTATGTTGCTTTTCACAACAAGTGTCTAAAAGATCTCCAAGGCGTAGTGCTTCAAAGTGGGAGTGTTAGTGTATTTAGATACTTAGTTAAACACTATTGGGTCTTCTTATAGAAGGCTCACAGAATTTTCACATCTATAAGCTATGCTGTCTGCAGAACCTATGGCTGTCATTCCTCCTGACTGGTGGTAGGAGTTCAAGATGTACGTGCTGTTCTGTGTTTGTGCAGCGTTGGTAAGATGAGACATTATTCGCGAGGACACAGCAGTGAGGGCTGTAAGTAGTTTTACGTGCTGTTTTATCCCCTGTAGGAAGGAAATAAGAATCAAATGGTGGAGCAAGAGTGATTGTGCTTATCATCACAAGCAATGGCCTACTTGGAGAATTTGTGTTTCTGTTATTTCAACTGCGGGCTACACATGCTCTGTGACTTGGGATCTTAAAGGAGAAGCACTTCCATCAGGACAATCAAGTGTCTTGTTTCATGAGAAGCTACATTGCCTCCCTATGCACAGAATCTTCCTGCAATAGACCAACAATAAGAGAAAAGATATCTGCCCTTATCAGCAGAAGCAAAGGTGACTACTTGGCCATACCTTTAGCCACCAGCTGATCTCCATGATGATTCATTTTATTTCTTGTTATTACTTTTTACTGTACTTCAGAGAAATTGTATGAATTAGGAAAGATTTATTTTCATGTGGTTTTAGCCCATGGCCGTTGGGTTCCATTGTTGCATAAGAGAGATAAATATCTTTGGGGTGAGTATGACAGACAGAAGGCAGAGGGACAGAAAGACAGAATGGGAGGAGATGGCAATACACACTTGAAAGACAGATGCTCTGTGAGGCCTCCTTCAGCAGCACCCTAGCTCTCCATTTCACTATCTTCTGAGATTCTGTTCAGTTTAAATATATCATTGTTCTAACTCATTGATGAAGGGAGAGTCCTCACTGTACGATCACCTCCCTCAAAGGCTTGCCTCTGACCACTCCTTTTATGAAGGAACAATCCTTCAATATGTGAGCCTTTCTCTGAGGTGCCTCTTAATATATATCATAGCATCACCATGCTGGGACTCAGAAAATAAACTAAACCCTTCTTAGAAATCTTTAACCCAGAGACAGAAAAGCCTCAAGGAAAAATGAATTTGGGCAGAAAAGGATATTGAAGTTGAATCTATATTAGTACTTTGGTGTGTGAGAGAGAATGGAACATTTGCTGGAATATAATACAGGCTGCACAGGAGCCAATATTGGAATGTAATGTGGGTAGATAGGTAATGAATTGAACTCCAGGAGAATATTTGTATGTATAGTGTCTCATCAAGAAACCAAACTAGACTGGACAAGCCATTTCTGTAACTCCAGCTACACCATCACAGAACACAAGCATTCCCATGATATGGGAAAGGAGGGCCTTTCAGATCTCATGGAATCATGCCTTTAATCTGTTCTTAGAAGGGAAATTCCATTTTTTTCTAAGAATATTTCTTTGTTCATTTCTAAGTGAGACTACTCTCGCAGCTATCCAGAAACTCAGGATAACCCTAATAAAAACTTCAAGTGTGTATTTAAGGATCAGGTGTGACCACTCCAGTGCAGATCTCCAGGCACTGAGGACTTTCTGAGTCCTGAAAATTTTCATGCAATAGTAGATCTTCTAAGTTTATAAAAATCTAGACTAGAAAATGTAGTAAAGGAAAATAAATATCATCATAAAATCTATACAGCAAAGATATATCCCCAAATGCTACAAACTGCAACACAATGCTTTGTTACGCAATTTTCAGTGATTCATAAAATGCAAGGGAAATATCCTACAGAACTGGAACATTAAAAATATAAAGATGTGAGTTATTCTGTACTGAGTTTCTTAAGAAGACTTATTTTAATCAAGTTAGAGCATTCACATGTTTTCTTTCCTATTCATTTCTTCTCAGTCTTTATTTATTGATTACAGTGCTACTGATTGAACCCAGAGCCTTGTGCATGCTATGTATATGTGTAACACTGAGTTACAGACATAGCACATTGCTTACAAAAAAAGTCTTTAAATATCTTACAGCATTATAATAAAGAAATAAGCAACCAGCCATCTAAAATCCTTCATACTGATGATGACTAATAGATTGTACTGATCATTTCTTACTGCTCACTATTTTTAGATACACTACAATGTACATACTAGCTGCCTGTCTCTTTCTTTCTGTGTCCCTCAATCTTAAAAGGGGCCTAAAATGTACACCATGTGCTATTGTGAACTCATACCAATCCTTCTTATCTCCTCACCCTTCCTCTCACCTCCTGAACTCTGGCAGGCGATCTGCGTTTTACCTTTGTTACGGATCATTTTATACCTTTCTCCATCATGAGTAACGGGACATAAATAATACACAGGCTTTTGTTGCTGTTTTGTTTATCTAGGTTCAGCATGTATGTACTTCTCTCACAAAGTGCTTTGGATGTGAACTACTCTTTCACACCACTTTTTGGAATCTGGATCACAAATGTGGCAATGCTGAGAGTTGATCAAACCGTTGAAAAGTGGATCCTTATAGGGTGGGACTCAGTTATTGGAACCTGATTTCAGAAGGAGCTGATGTTGCTCTCCTTGCTTAGATTCCTGGCTTGTAGCATCATGTTTGGCTTTGTGAGTAGTTTCCCACCTTCATCCCAGGCTTAGGTTTGTTATCTACTCAGGCAATCTATGTTTCCTCTATGGTAGTGTTATCTGTTGCAATGTGACGGCTCCAGAAGGAACTTTGCCAGTGCTGGTAAATGCATTTTGACACTTCCAACTCTAAAATTGTAAGCTGAATAAACATCTTTTTTTTTTTAAGTTATTCAGACGCAGTTATTATGTTACAGCAGTATCTGTAATTATAATGGGTTTTTTGTTTTGTCTTGTTTATTGAGACAGGATCTCCCTGTTGTAACTCTGGCTGTCCCAGAACTCAATCTGTAGACCACGCTGACCTTGAACTCACAGAGATCCACCTGCCTCTTCTGGGATTAAAGGCATGCACTGCCACTGCCTGGCTTAATCGTTTTGTTTTGTTTTGTTTTTTTTAAAGAGGGGCTTAGAATAAATTCTAGAAAAGGATCTATTTTTATTAACATACATATATTGAATTTTTGGTATATGGTCTTTGTTGCAATATATCCTATTAATAGTTTGATCAACATTTATTTAAACAATATCTACTTAATAACATTCGTATTTTCTTGTTCTTTTTTCATATGTAAGTATTTCTTCAAAAGAACTTACCAGTAGGTTGCCTGTTTAATTCCAACTTGAATAGCTAGTGACAGACTGACAGTGAAAAAGACCGCAAAAGTTACATTTCAGTTGACAATGTAACAAGCTCCATTCTTTTCCGCAAATGTGATTCAATCACTGACTGTCTCCCAGTCATCCTGTCTTTTGTGGCTTAGAAAGGAGACCTCATTTTGACTTTACTGTAAGCCTAAACATCTTTTCCTATGCTTCAGATCTTTGAATTCTGTTTTTTCTTGAATTTGGTTATTAACAGTCTTTTCAACTTCTAAGTTCTCAGACGAAAAGGCAGAAAGGTTGTAAGAGTTAGAGGAATATGAAGTCTACTGTGAGATTTTGTCTCTTAGAAATGTCAGGGAGACTACACTCATTAAATATCAACTACATGTCTATCTAAACAAGGCCTGAGCAAGGCTAACCCCAGTAAATATACTAGCATGCACTCACTAGCATAAACGAGGCATCTTATGGAACCCAATGTTAGAAAAATAACTACAGCCACCTAAGGAATGCTAAGAGGAAGAGAAAGAGTCTTCCCTGGAGAAGAGCACACCAATTGATTATCTGACACTAAATTGTCAGCTAAGAAATCATATGCACATAAATTGAATTATGAGTATTGAGCAGGTTGCATTTGTGTATTTTGGAATGCATGCACACACAATAAAGAAAAATAGAACAAAATTTAACAAAGACTAAGGAGAAGTACATGTGGGTTGGACAAAGAAAAAGAACTTAACTATATTTTATTTAGAAAATAAAAACTACTAATCATAAACTAGATATTTTTCTGTAAAAAGTCAAACTGCTATGAATATGTATACATACGTATATATTTATATACTCATATATGCATACACATGTATATTTCCTCCATCTTTGGTGTTCTCTTTTTTTTCATTTTTAAAATGTCTATTGTTGATTTTATAGTTTTGGGATTATTACCTTGTTTAAAAATTCCTTCAGTGTCTAATATTTATTTTGGCTATGTTCTTATTTTATTTAAATCTATCTATAAATAATTTGCCTATGATGTATGGGTGAGTGGCAACTCTGAAATGTTTAACATGTGGATACCTTTGCTACAGATTAACTTTGTATAAATTTGAAGCTATATTGCTTGGTACTCTTTTAATCTATATGTCTACTATTCTATTCCTGAGCCATCATCCACAGTAGAGACAGGCCCACACGTGAAGGCACACATAAATACAACTTCCCTATTCACTGTATGTTTACATGGACTGGCACAAAGATCAAACCCTGGCAGGATAAATTACTTCAAGCGTGACAATTAACAAGTCATGTGACTATTCTGTATTTCAGACTTCTTAGGGGACTTATATATTACCATGCAATATTAATACAGAGCATGAAATGATCAACTGATTATAATAACAAAGTAAAATTTGGTTCTATGTGGATATTGGATGAGCTAATGAATACAAAGTGCTTAGAACAGAACAAGGCAGATACTGAATACGAAGTAGACTACAAACATTAATATTTCAATATGTAAATGCACCCATTAGTACAATGCAGCCATTTCCCCATCTTCCTCAGTGTGGTAGCCCCTTTGCTTTCAAAACAAGCATCAGCATTCTATTCCTTTTATTTTCACATAAATGGCTAATAATTCAAACTTCAAAGCCAAAATACATTTTTTCTTCTTTCTTTTACATTTTGGATTATAACATAATTAGGTCATTTCTTCTTTTCAGTTCCTCCCTCCAAGCATTGTCATATACCCCTACTTTCTTTCTTTCAAATCAGTGGCCTCCTTTCTTCATTAAGTGCTGTTACATACAGATATGTGTAGACAAATGTATTTCTAAGTATAACCTTCTCAGTCTGCTTTCTGCCCTGAACATTTAGTATTAGATAACCAATTGCTATGTTATTCCATACAGAAGACTGTTCCTCTGACTCTCCACATCCATACAAAGAAGTATAGGCATACTTCTCTGTGTAAGGTTGAGGGCACTTGGGCTTCTTTGTCCATTAGCGTGTCCATTTTTGTGGTCATTGTTCAGCTTGTGTTTAGGCAGTAATGTTGGTGAGATTTTATAGCTTCTGACATTTCTAGGAGACCTTCTTCTCTGGCTCTTACAACCCATCCACCCATTCCCCATTCCACAATGTTTCCTTTACCTTTGCCTTCATAATAGGCTTCTTTCATTTTTCTTTTTCTTTTTCTGATTTGCTTTTTTTTTCTATGCAATATAGGGGATTCTGTGCTGTGTCACTCAGATATCCCAGATAGGCACAAAGCAGTAATTTCCCTGGCTTCATGGAGTACTAGCAGTTAATATTCTTAGGCCAAATCCTTCACCAGGAATGTCCTAAGCTGAAGAGAAATACTTCCCAAGCGCCCTTTTATTCAATCTAGAATAAATGTAATAAGATATTTCAGCTAGAAAGATCAGTCCATCATTGGCATAACCCTTGAAAGTATTCAATAATAAACTTCTTGCAAGTCAGTCAAAGTGTTTGCTAGTCATTTCTTCTTGCAGTAGATCATCCAAGGAAGATGTGTGATAGTGGAGGTAGATGGCCATATTATTTACTGTCTCAAGTGCCTTTATTCCCTCTAAACAGAAAAATTATCTATTTACTGTGTCTAATATTTGCAATCCACCATAACTTATTTCTTGTGTTCTATAAATAGCATGGTGTTTGTAGCATTCACTATAATAGATGACAAATTATTGTATTTTTTACTTCATTCCTTGGCTAGTGCTTGATTATTTCTTTGTATTTATGCAGGTTTTGTGATTTAAAATCAGTATATAGTAATGAAGTCTATATGAGTGTGCCTTCCTGAAGAAAATTTCTTATTAAGAATTTTTTCCTGGTTTTTTTTTTTGAGATTGTAATATAATGACAATATTTCTCCTTTCCCTTTTCTCCTTCCAAACCCTCCCATATACCCTTCTCTGTGACACTTCAAATTCATGGTCTCTTTCACAAATTGTTACTACAGGTGCATATGTATATGTATGTACATATTTCTGAATATAGCCTCTTCAGTCTGTATAGTGTTACTTGTGTGTATGTTTTCAGGGCTTATCATTTGGTGCTAGGTAACCAATTGGTGTGCTCATCTCTGGGTACATCGCATCCCTTCCTCTCACTATCCGTCAGTTGCCTCTAGTTCTTTGGGTAGGGTTCAGGTCTCGAGAGACTTTCTCCATATACTTTTTCATGTCCATCGGCGTCTCTCTTGCTTAGTTCACACTTGGTTTTGGAAGTCATGTTGGTGATACTTTTTGAGTATATTTTCTGACAATGCTAGGAGGTGCATTCTCACAGGAAACTCACTGATAGTCTGGCTCTTACAATCTTCCATCCCCCTCTTATGCAATGTTCCCTGAGCCTCACGTTCAGGTGTATTTTAGATGAAGTCTCTAATCTTCAGAGTTTTCTGAAAATGCAAGGAAATTTACCTGATTAATGTGCCTTGCCATATCCTATGCCTTATCTTTACTTCTTTTAGGAAAATAAGTATTTACATAATTCATATTTCGATTTTATTGACAATGGTTTGTTTTTCTACTACTTTGCATTTTTGTTTGTGTTGTACCATTGATTTTGCTCTCATTTTCTGGCTGTCATTATCTTTATAGGGTTATCTACTAACACTCTACTAAATGCTTTGTGTTATAGGCTTAGAACAGTCAACTTCAGCCACATCACCTTATATGCTTTCTCTGCATGTTTTGTTTATCACCTTCTGGTCAACTACAGAATTTTGGACCCATTCAAGTTACTTTATTTTTTTCTGGCCCATTCTTCTATCTGATCAGTCTGGTGTTCAGAGTGAAAAACAAACACATTGATAGTAGGAAGCTTAGTTCCATCAGTTCTAGTAAAGTCTGCTGATGTGTTAAATTGTTGAAATGTGAGATGCTAAGATAGAACTTAGCTTTCAAGACTTCCCAACTGTATCCCGAATACAGAGTATACATGAAGCCTTGGTGGGGTGTGTGAGTCTCTTGAGTATTTGAACACCGAGTTGCCCAGTATGTGTGTTTTTTTTACAGCCCCATGTGAGAAGCTGACTCCAAGTGTTATTGGGAAGTATGAAGTTTGTATCTCTGGAGGAGTAATCTCTGCTTATTTTAATATTATGGGAATGAGAGTGTGTTAGGCTTTCCTCCTGGAATCCCAAGAGGGCTTCAACACAAGGAGCATTCTACCTATGCCAATCATAACAGAGGTCTAAACATCACAGCTGAGTTTGCATAGAAATTCAGAAATGCTGTGCCAGAATCTGATCTTCAATCTAAAAGTAAATAGGGAAATATTTAGATGATCATGTAATGTAAACTCTGAATTTTTTAAAAAATTGATCATGTTCTGAAAAATGAGATGCTGATAAATCTACCCTGAAGAAGGAAAAGGAGGCCATTGCTGTTTTCCATAGTGCGATACAGAAGAAAACAGTGGTGGTAAAGGAAATCCAAATGTGTGATATTCTAGCCCTATAAAACAAGGAAATTAAAGACACAGAAAAGGCTGCTGGGGGGTAAAATACATTTATATGTACATTGAAGTTTTAAGTACTCAGGGATATCTATTTTGGAATAGTACAAGTGAACTTGGTACTTTTATAATGAGTCATCAGAATCCCAAGGATAAAAAGTCAAACAGAGATAGGATAATTATGTAATAATACATGTTTTCCATTAAAAATTCAGTGACAGGTTTTTTAAAAATTATTTGCCTCTGTGGTTTTAGAACAATTGTTTTATTCTTTGATTCTTTCTCAATTTGTTCCAGAGCAAATTCAATACAAAAAAAATAAAAGTTCTCTAAGTTCTTCTAAAATGATAAGTGGAACTAAGACATTAAATAGCTGCATCTGGAGCTAAGCAATCTGAGATGATCCTTCAGATCCTCACTGCACTGGGATCCTAAAGCCAAAGTGATTATCAAACTGCTGAATTCCTGCCAGAAGGACAGAGGTTCAATTCCCTGTGAAAATAGAAAGAGACCATTTATCATCATGTACACTATGGAGGCTCATTACTTAAATGTCCATCCCAATGTCAGAGCGCTTATATTTTATATAAATATGAACAAAAGGTAGAAGTTTTTCATTGAATTAGAAGTGGATTTATTTCATATATCCTTTTTTTGTAAATCTTTCTCTCTGTGCTTTCCTCCCTCTTATACAATGAAACAAAAAGTATACTCATTTTAATATTTTATATTAATTTAAACTTACAATAAGTAGATCTCTTTAATTAAAGAGAAAATACTTGCAATATTACAAATTATTTTAATTCATATTTTAAGATATATAAAGGCAGCATTAATATTCTTAGGATATTAATTTTATAATTGCACATTTTACTTTTAACATAATCTTTTGTGAGCCATATATATTTGAGAAAAACAAAGTTTGTTATTAGGTAGATTAGTTTACTGTTCAAGTATTGAATTTGATGAACTCTTTCAACCTCCCAGAGGGCAAATTATCCTCTCACTATATCTATATACCTTTTACTACATGTCCTGTATACCAAGTATGACCCTAGACATAGAGAATTAGAGTTGAACAACTAAGTAGTCATAGGATAATGCAGGATTGACAAATAAACATTGGGATGCAGTTAGGAGTGACTAGTAGGCTTCAAATATCTGAAACTTTTATTAATGGGCAGGATTTAATTTGGCTCAGGAATAGAGGATAATAGTTTGGTATATGGAAAAGAGGATGGATGTAGAATCAAACACAGAAGCCAGCATTGGGACTTAGCAGGTAAAGGAGTCTATTGCCACGCTAGTCACCACCTGAGTTTGCTCCTGGGACCTAAATGAGGAAAGAGAATTGACTACTCCAACTTGTCCTCTGACTTCTATATGTGTGTGGCTGTGCATAGGCCTGTGTATGTCCACAAGTGAATGTACAACTCACGCATGCACTTGTGTGTGTGTGCTCACACACAAATAAACAAACAAAATTGTAAGTAAATAGATATGTAAACAGAGAAGTTAGAAGTATTAGGCAGAAACCAGAGCAACAGAAACACGCACACACACACACACACACAAACAAATTCTCACTCTCAGAATTATTAAGGTATTATGAAAAAAAAGGTTGCAAGAGAGACAAAGTGATTAAAAATGCTTTGTTAATTTTTAACAGTTTTGTAAAGGACAACAAACACAAGTTCAGCATCCATTATTCAAAACTATTAGTACCAGAAACATTGTAGATGACAAATGATTACTTCATTGGGAATGTTAAATGTTTTTGGTGTGTCTGAATTTTGTATGGTCCTCCCCCATGAGTTCAGGTGTGGAATTTTCTACTTGTGGCAACCTATGGGTGCGCAAGAGCTTTGGATTCTGAAACAGCTTGGATTTCAGCTATTTAAGGAAGAGACCTGGACTATCACTACTGCAACTCTCATAGTCATTCATTTCATGCTGGAGAAGCAGACATTTTCTTCTGTGATTTTTACATTCACAAACTATTGTTTCTTTAGATAGTCAGAATCAAAAGGTCATAAATAAATGCATTTTTTGAGAAGGAGTCACCGACCCATAAGAAATGTCAAGGTGTCATTTGTTTGAAAAGGGTGACATTGGTTTTTCTTGCTGTGGTTATTTTTCATTTCAGGATATAAAATGCCACTTCTTCCTAAGTAGTGGGTATGTCTTACATACTTGTCCTTAATAGAAGCAGGGCAGGAAGTCAGTTTTATTTTTATAGGAGACAACTGGGTAGGAAAGGAGTTGAGTATGAGGTAAAGAAGGAAAACTTCAGGAAATACTTGAGCATTGACCTTGAGATCAGAATCCCTCTTTTGTGGTTAAATATCCTTGAACCTACAGGTAGATTGTTCCCACTATATCAAAATCCAGGGTTCCAGGGTTCTTTTCCAATCATCCCATCGTCAAAGGGCCTGCATTCTCCAAAGATTCTGACTTCATTATATCAGATGAGTAGTGTTTTGCTTCTTCCCTCTCATTTGAAGGCTTTGCTAGAGGATCATAGGAAAAGATATCCTATGACATCTATGAAGATCCAGGCCGTCATGACTTGAAGAAAAAAAATGTCCAACTCACCTACAAGTATGACACTCATCTCCTAAATTTTGACAAAAACATCATTAGAATTCACCTTGCAAAACAGAAACCCTCCTCTCCACCTTTGGAGGCTGCTCACTCGAATTTGGAGTTCTTCTTTTGACATGATCCATTAAATAAATTTCTATTTAAACTGTATCTCCCAACTGAATTATTTGTTTCTAGAAAGTAAAGAACAAGAGCCCTTTCATACCATACACTCTGGCCATCGTTGAGTTAATAAAATGAGCTGATCATATTGCAGAGATTATTTTGACAGTAAATTAGGAGGGTTTTCACCTTCAGATTCTCCCTTCTCCATGCTTGATGAAATCTGTGATTAGAACCAGGGTATCTGTCCACAGGGATCTGGTGTCATGTGACAATGTGCCTTTGTGACAATGTTATCAAACTTTGAGATGCAGTCTATACCTCAAGAGGCCAAAGTCAGCCACCCATTCTTGAAAAGCTAATTAAAATAAGTAAGTTTACAGAAAAAAAAAAAACAAAACTGAAACAAACAATAACAATAAAAATATTAAATATTTTTTTTTAAAAACGAATGTATTCAGTGTGGCCATATTGGAAAGGGGGACAAAGTGATAAAGTGCCTGTCATCCATCCTTTCCTCTAAGGATTTAATAGCTGGCCAAGAGTATGTACATGTAAGCAGTCCCCCAGGGTGTGGTCCTGCCAGTCCCTGGTCTTGCATTGTCCCTATAAGGTTGCAAATCTCTTTCCCAAATAGAAGAGTTCCTGATCTGGGTGGTTTAAGATTTTCTTCTCCTGGCATGAGATTCTTGGGGAAATACTAATCTCTTAGTGGCCATTGTTTAAATAATCTGAAAAAAATCTCTTTAAATTACAGTCATTTCTGCCATACCTCATACAACAGCAGTTTACAATGAATTAGTTTGTCCTTTTAGTGAGACAGTATCTTGACCCTGAACACCGTGTGTTCTTAAAGAGCAAAGTCTGAATTGTGCTTTAGAAGAAGGTTTTAGGGTGGGAAGAGCAGCCTATTGGAACATGATACTTCAAATTTCATCAAGGAAAGTAGCCCAAATGAGAACTGAGACTTAGTGTTCTGTTTCAGCTTCTTGTTAAGAATATATTCCCAAAGGGAAAACAATGCTAAAATTACACCAACATTTTTCATTAAAACATATTTTTCAAAACAATATATTCCTTTCCCTATACTTTAACTACACCTTTGGATGGAAATTAAGACAATGTGATACATAAAAGAAATGTATTCTGTTTCTTATAAATGAAAAAGAAAAAAGTTTGTTACCTCCTTTTTTTTTTTTTTTCCTGGAATGGTTTGCTAATGTAATGTTCTTAATTCTCCCTACCTACAAGCCTGGGGCCAGCTATTCTTGTAAATTAGTTCCTGATCCACAGGAAACATATGCAAGTTCTGGGAGAAAGCAGACCCTTGCCTTCCATTTTAAGGTCTTTCTCTGGTAATGGAAAGGGTTGTTCTCTCCTGCTGAGAGGTCTCACTCCTTTATTCCTCGCAGATCTTCAAGTTCTTATTTGGAATCATTTCAGTGAGTTTGCTTAGAAAAGCAGATTGCTTTCCCTGAGAGATTTTCACACAAAGGCTCTAGGGCTCTACCTGATCCACCACCTCTAGCTCAGCTGAACTTTCCCAGTCTGTTCTGTTCCCAGTTTTTGTTCCCAGTCCCACTTGCTTCCCAGGCTGACCCTCACATTTCTCTAAGATATGTCTTTCCTTTTTAGACTGTGCTTTTGAATATTTCCCACTGATGTGAGATCTCTCTTGTAAGAGGTGTGACCTGCTGAAGTAGCAAATAGAAAACAACACAGGAACTAACAGAAAGGCTAATAGTGGACATTGTTAAAGATCGAGATAAAGGAGAATACATATTGCCACTATTTGGATTTATTTGTATTATTAGGCTTTTTTTCACTGCTTTATTTATTCATGTGTCTTATCAGGGCTGCTATCCAATGCTGCACACTCTCCCTTCTGAACTCCCAAAGGGTGCAGGTGGCACAGTTGCCACCTCTGAGGAAAGGCAATAATTAAAGAATTCCCAAGCCCTTTCATTAGGAGCTCATCTGCTATTCTGTCTTGAGCTTTCCTGTCTCTGAAGAAATGTCTTCAAATCTCCTTTCTCTGCGTGTGCAGTGCCCCTTTAACTGATCTCTACATGACCGATTCTAACTGAACTACAGACATTAAGGAAGAAAACAGTGTCAACACCAAAGGGAGAATAATTCTTTACACAATCACCAAAGCTCTGTCTAGGCATGACTTTCTTGCCTGGAGTCTGCTGCCCTCTCTGTCAAGGGAAGTAGTTAAATTCCTCATTAACTAATTTCACAGTTGCCTATTTCCTTCTAAGGAGGTCAGATAATGTTATTTTCCTCTTCCCGACTTTAAAATATTTAAACTCAATATAACAGAACTCTACAAACGTGCTTTTCATTACTTTGTGGTTTCTATAAGGTCTTCAGGTTCACATTCACTTTTTTTGTTTCACTTTAATTAACTTATATAATTAAGGGTCTTAAATAAATCAGGGCAAAATCTGCACAGTGTCCTTTCAGCTGAACTAGGATTTCAGTAGTGCTTCATTTTTCACTTGCATTAAACAGTAGAAAGTCTCCTTTAAAAGAGAATGTAGGTATTAGTTCATGATTGCTAGCAAGCAGCCACTGACAACTCCTACTCTCCTCTAGTAGATTCACTCCTTGTGGAGGCAGGTCAGTTGGCCTTGTTTCCCATGATGGCAGATTGCAGGCTCCAGGATCAGCCTCTCTGGGTTTCAATTTGGGTTTTGCCTCCAGCTTTCTGTGTCTCTGTGCAAAGTTCTTCTTAACTTTGCCAGTTTCTTTCTCCTTCTCTAATGAGCTTAAGGTATGAGTATATGGAATAGATGGAGTAGAATTAGAGAAGAAGGTCTGCCCTGTTGTGGGAAATTTTATAGTTATGGATAATATTCCTGTAAGCTGTCCTTGTAGCATGTAAAGGATTCACTTCTTACCAGTAAACAATGGAGTAGCCACCCAGTTCTCCTTATGAATAGGACATTCCTTAACCTTAAGGCAGATGAAGGTTTGGCTCCACTCATTTGTTTATTGGAGGGCTGGGTGGAGACAGGGAGGATTTGGAATGAAAAAGCACCTAGAGCTGGGACAGGGAAAAAAAAAAACCAAGAGAGAAGCAGGAGGAGAAGCAGGAGGGAGAAACATGGAATGAAGTCTCTACCTAGCTGCCTGGGTATTGAATCCCTGAGAATTGACATGGCTTGTAATTAATAAAAAGCATTGAGAAAATTCAACAAAGGATTCATATTAAAACTTTGAACGTAATTTAACACTGCCCATGGTCAAAAACTCCGTTAGTTTAGTTAATGTAGTTTAGTGTAGTGTAGTTTAGTTAGTGTGACACTCTGTTAGTGTAACTCAATGAAAAGTCTCTTTTAAAGCAAGGTACCGGTAAAATTCAAGAAACATATATTCTCATTAAAATATGATTATGTATCTTTCCCAATACTAGGAAGAGTTCTTTTATCCCAGAATTCAGCAAGGTAAGATTTATTTCTTATAGCAGGCCATGACTTATATTTAGGAGGGACAAAAAAGGTACATTTTAGAAACAAGATCACACCAAATGAAAATGCAATGGCAGAAAAAATTCAGGCCATAGCTTCTGGAACCAAAGGAATCAACTACCAAAAACACAAGGAGAGGGCAACTGAGTCCTTACCCTGTCAACATTTGGGTCTTGAGCTTCAAGACATTGGATCTGATAGAAGATGTTTACCTGTTGGTTGGAACACTAGCTGCCCTCTGCTGTTGCAGTAGCCTAGCAAACCAATCTAGGACATGTCTCTACTTCCTTGTATGCTTATCTGAGTCTCTCAACATCGGACTAGCTAAGATCTGACACACCCAACTGTGTGTTTCTGTACTGGAAGAAAGTGAAGAAACCTGGTGATAAGTGATGCAGAGTTCTAAAGAGTACTAATTATTCTCCAAATAGCACAGTGTGTGGACCAGAGACAGGGTCTGTGTTCGTGGATAGGGATGTGACTGACAGTGCTAAAATCTCACTGCATGTACCAGATGCCTTTCTTAAAATGGCTCTTAGAAATATCTCTTCACACTTATTGAACTTAATGTGTTTAGCTTAAGCTTAGTTTGTACTGGATTCTAAGAATAGATGACTATGTAACAATTTCTATAAAGACATCATTTATAAATAGTAATTTCATAATTAACTGTCCCAGTTTCCTGGAAGGGGGTATTGTAGGAGTCATCACTTACCTATGTGAAGGCTAAGGCAAAGGAACTTTGCGAAGATTCAAATTGAATATTTCACTGTCAATTGACATTGTCAATAGAGAAACCATAAGCACACATGAACTTGCTTTATATACAAAACAAAATACAGTTAGGTTAATTCAACCATGTTTGCAGTGGTTCTCCCAAATGCCTAATGACAAGATGTTTGGGGTTATATTTTATTTTGTTTGTGTTTGTGTTTTGTATTTAATGACTTTGATTCTCTACAACCAGTACACACTTACCCCTTTGGGCTCTGAAAACCATAATTGCTAATTGGGAACATAGGGAAAGAATCAATTTAAACTAACTGGGTCATAAAGCACATACAGGTTTCTAAACCAAGGGAGCAACAGCTTAAAATTGCACTCTAAGGATGTGACTAAATCACAGGTACATTAAAGTTGTGCAATTGACTTGAAGAAATCTGCAGACTTAGTGCAGTTGTTACCATAGAGTATTCATTTGCTACACTTATGCTGATCCACCTACTGATATCAGCTAATGACAGAGAACAGAAAACAAGCATTAATAGCTTGATCCTAGGGGTCAATTTGTTTCAATTAAAAGTATTATTCACCCAAAGGATGTTTTTTCTTCAGGACTGTACTTGGGTTTTAAAGGTACAGTTATTCTTGTTTGCATGGCAACTATTGAAGATATATAGATTCCAGGCCTTCAGAGACCTAAAGGAAATGAACGTGTTCACAGTTTTAGAACCAGAACTTCTCAGTGTTCTAGAATGTTTTATGTCATAGCTTTGCTCTTGAATGCTAGGTCTTCGTGTTTGATTATCTATCTGCTCACACGAAGAAATTCAAAATAAAGTCACATCTGTTAGGTCTCAAACCCTGTACAAACAGCTGAGATACCTATATTTAACATACCAGAGTAGACCTGGCTGTCTGGTTCTCTCAGCATCTCTCAATCCCTACCTGTTACAGGTTCTTCCTTGGTGGCATATCACACCACTTACCCCAAATCCTCCAGCCCAGGCACCTGGGCTGCTCTTCCCTATACACTCCAGCCATTTTGGATACCAGACACTTTTTTGGTCCTCCCAGCCTCTTGATATTCAGGTTCTCCTCTTTTCCCCTCTTTCCCCTCTCAATCTAGATCATTCCAGATGCCTCTAGCTATGCTCTCTCATATTCACTATGTTCTCAATATTATCTACAATAAACTTTCTCTTCCACCATACTTAGGAGAAGTCATGTCCTTCCATTCTATACAGTACTTTTAGGAACAAGCATTTGCATCTGCAAGCCAGCCCTTCAGTGTGAGATTCATTGCCTAAGAACACAGCAGCCAAGTGTGATGCTGGACAAGGGGAACTGGGGTATTCTGAGCATTTGTGAGAATATAGACTTACTGCTACTATAGATCTATGACTGTAGATCTATGGACTCTGTTTTTAAATGAAGTTCCCAGGTAATTTGGATCAGATTAAAGTTGGAGAGGATCTTGTAGCAAATTTGATCCAAAGAATGTATGGAGGTTATTAAAATGTTATGAAGCAGCAATGTACCTAAAGGGTAACTTTTTAAAGTTATAATGACTCTGTGCTTTAGTCAACTACCTAGAATACTGATATTGAAGGGTAATTTAAAGTATCATAAAAGGCCAACTACCCTGTAATATGAAAATATATTTTTAGATTGTAAGGGATTTTATCTACACTATAACAGGAACTGATATTGACAAATTCCCAGGGACAATGAAGACAGTAAATAGAAATAACTTGTACATCATTGGCAATTTCTAAGACAGTAAATCTCTGTATTTTAAACATGAAATCTCTTCCCATAACTGAGATTATAAAGATATAATATAATATTTATAATATACATGATAAAGATATAATATAATCTTTATCATATATATATATATATATATATATATATATATATTTATCTACCTAATCACTGATACTTGTAAAAGCACATATTTGAAGAATCTATTTAAATACAAGAAAAACTCAAGGTGACAAACTTATTGATCAATGAAAAGTTGGTTGTGTCAAAGATTGATTAGCAGAAACTGTATTGTTATGGTCACCCACTTCTGATTAAGTATTTCAAGAATAGCTGATAAAATAGCATGTAAGGTTTAGACAGTATTACTTGAAAGGTGACCATCTGACAGCAATGCGTTGATGTAAAGATCAATGGACAATGGGTACAGAGAGCATACTTTTAAGAAGAAACATCAAAACTGTGATTACAAGTTTGGTATCAATTGTAAATTATTGTCTCCATACTTCAATTAGTCTGTATTCAACTAACAAAGTGTATTTGTAAGATCTTATCAATGTAGTTACTAACTTATGACAAACAAATTAATCATTTTGACTAGCAAATGTAATTGTGATTTATTGTTCAATAACACAATTTCTCACTTTTAAATAATAGTAAGAAATTTTACAAAACAAAAAAACTCTTAAAACTACACTTATGATAATGCATTAAATTTTAATGAAAGAAAATATGAAAACACAATGTTAAGATCTATTATTAAATTTTGGAGAAATGGCTCCATTCTTATGAACACTTGCTACTCTTTCACAGAACTAAAATTTGGTTCATAGTATCAATGCCAGGTCATTCAAATCATTATAAATGAAGCTCTAGATGATCCAACACACATTTCAGGACTCTATAGGCACTTACGCACAGATGCATGCATTCCCACACATATGTACACAATTATTTTAAAAACAACCATTATTACAGGATTAATAAAGCAGAAACAGAGCTACTGAGAATAATTTTTATACAAAACAATTACTAAAACTATAATTTTATTATTTTGGTGTTTCTTGGCATATCTGCTTCATTTGCAAATGAACTTGATAAGCAAGACAGATGGCCTCAGGCTATCTTTGGGGTTATAATAGGCTATATGTTTTTGTGTCATTCAAAAGCAATATTGTATTTCAGATATATATATATATATATATATATATATATATATATATACTTTTTTCTGATATAAAGTCAATAACTGCAGACAGGAGCTTCACATGTCCACGGTGGTGCATAAGAAAAGGGAAGAAAGTGAATAAGTTAAATTTAAAATGAGATCTGAACCTCCTATCCCTTGAACTTCCTTATCTGCATTTCTTTATATCTTTCCTCTAACTTTGCTTTAATTGAACAAACTGCAAGGAAAACCTGTTATGACATTAGTCAACCTATTGAAACAGACACATGACCTGGAACGTTCCATTAATATGTGTTTTATTGTCTTCTCTTCTCCAGATTCATTGGCCTGAAATCTGTTTACTCTATAATTTTACACTTAAGCATTTAATGGGCAACATATACTTAGTGTGCCTATTGCTGGATATAACCCTAAGGCAGGGTTAATATCTACATAAATGACTTCATGCCTTCCAATGCAAGGCACATTAATTTGAAATTTTAAATACTAGGTTGTATATGCTTTAGAAAGTTTTTCATAATTGACTAAATGCTTCAGAATTTGAAGACTTGCTGGTAGATGAACTAATTTGGTTTTACATTTGCAAAGCTTTATTACTAACTTGTCACTGTCTTTTGTGACATCTGACAAGGTAATTATAATGACTGCATCAGAAAAAAGAAAACAAAGTTTTGATGGACGGCTTCCTTAATCACAATCAAGTGTCATTTTTATTAATTTGGTTTTCAGAAAAGGAGATGGAAGGAACTATTAAATTAAATGCAATGTAATGGAATAAAAACTCTTGACAGCATAGGTTCATCTTCAGTGTTTTGGAGATATAGAATTTATCTTATCCTACTTCTCTGCTCACCTAGTCTTAAGAATCCACACTGGGTGGATTATGAAGATGCTATCCAAAATATATTCACAGATAATTATAGTCGGTATGTTGCTTATTCAGGATTTCATTTGTATTGCCAAAATAATAAAAATTTTAATGTGAGATGCTATTGTGATAATTATTTTTAAAAGAAATTATGTTAAGCTTAGAAGAAAAGGATGAATCTATCTACCAAACTAGGTAGGCTGTAAATCTTGAATTTTGTTTCATGCAATATTACTCTAAGGTTAGATATTAATCATTGTCAGCACTGTCTCTACCATTCTTAGCTAATATTTATTAACATCAACTCTTATTTTCTCAATAAATCAAGAATTCTTGTTTAGCTAAAATTCTCTTCTATTTTATTTGAGGAGAAAAACTAAAAATCAGAAGATGAGAAAATCATATTATGTGGAAAGCTCACTTCAATAACTTTCTCCTTTATCAGGTATCAAGTTAAGCCTGACATGGTGTCTGATTTTCTAGGGAGTTTAGTAAAGAGGATTTTCCTTTCATATCTAATGCCATTGACCTGCTTTATTGCTTTTCTTTTTTCCCTCCCTATCACTTCGGTAGTCATGCAGAGAGAAGTCATACTAAAGATTAGCATTACATTCTCAACTGTAACCTCAGTTCCAAAATAAAAGATGGTCTTAGTAAGGATAGAAAAAATGGAGTAAAAGTAACTCTGTAAGTTTTGGAGCCTCTCTACTAAATACTACAAAGAAATTATACCAATTTTAAACCGAAAATATAGATTATAAATAAAAATAAAGTTACTCTAATTAGGTGCTTCAAAAAACAATGAGGACCTATTATTCTCAAAGCCTTAAGTAAAAGTGAAGATAACAAATGGTATTAGGCAGTATGTAATTTTCTTTCTGTGAGATTCATTTACTTTTTACATCTGTCAAGATACATACTAGATTCTTTAACAAGCATGAAAATTTCTATTAGTATGTATTCTTTAGAAAAATTGATTACCATGTAAAAGATAGGCATATTTACAGTAAATGTTCAAGAGGTTGAGTAGGCAGAGATGATCATACCAAAGGTAATTATTTTCATAAGAAAAATAATAGAGAATTGATGAAGTATATGAAATGTTGTTAAAAGCCAAATAGCTTCTGCATATAACACATAGATTTCATCCAACTATCATTCTTGAATAGAACAATAATTTGTCAATAAAATAAAAAAGACAAACAAAAGCATTATTTGAACATATCAGAGGTAAGGGATGCTCATGAGAAAAGTGAAGCACATTAAGTTGAGCCAAGGTTCATCTGTATTACCTCCTGAAGAATGGTTCAAGCCACTGAGCTGAAGATAGGAGAAAATCAAGAGAGTTCTGAGCTGAAAAGTCAAGATTAGATAATTGCTATGAGCCAAAACAATTAGTCTACTTGAGTAGACAAAATTCTTGGTCGGAAGAAATTTGGGACTTGAACCTAATATTCTGTTATTACAGTGAGTAGAGAAAAGAAACAAAATCCTGGGAGATACTGACATTGGATCTGTTAGACTCCTTTAAGGTAATCATGTTTTCATTGGTCAAGTAACTAAAGTATACAGAATTTAACCATAAAACTTTAATGTTCAAGGTGAATCAGATGGATATTTTCCAAATAAAACATACAAGGTATAACTTTAAAATGTAGGCATTAGAGGAGATAAGCCACTAACCACAGTATTAATGAATTGAAAGGAATCAAGAGAAACATTAAAATTGAAATGCAAGGGAAATTGTAACACAAAATATGGAAAGAGCACAACCAGATTGCATTAATAGTGGCTTTCAGAAATGGAAATGGAGGAAAGAAGCAACAATTTTGTGAAAACTTAACTTAAAACTTATAGATTGATCTGAAAAAATTCAGAACAAATGGCATGGGAAAGCTGCACATTTTAGTCAGAATAAATTCAAATAAATGAACACTAAAATCATTATAGATTAAAATTGTTAAACTGCAAAGCCAAACATTATTAAATATAACTATGGTCAAATGAATTTTTTCAAGAGTAAAAGTATAAATAAAAACTGACGTTCTAGTAGAAATTATAGAAGTGAAAATATAATTTTTAAATTGCTGAAATAAAATTAGAAAATTATGCAACCTTTTATTTGCAGGAAAAATGTTCTTAAGAGAGAGAAGAAAGCAATGGGAAGAAGATATGGTGAGAATAGGAGAAGAAAATAGTACCAGACACCAGTAATGGAAACATTAGTTTTATCAAGCTAAAGGAAACTAAATCTAGACACAAAAGTAAAGGGATAATTGAAAAGTCGGGCACCCCTAGTGGTAAAGGCATTAACCTCTCCTCAGTTTAATGGCAAGTTCTTTCCCATAAACCCCTCTGTTTAATGGCAAGTACTCGCTTTCCCAGAAATCCGTTTTGCTACTTAACATTTAATGAGCCAATCCAGTGCCTGGGTTCTGACCAATCAGAGAGATTCCTTGCTCCCTTTAAAACCTCTGTCGGAAGCTCTCTCAGGGTAGGCCATCTTTTGTGGTAGTGCCAGACTTCAGTGCACTGGTTTGCTCTGCAGAATAAAGGCTCCTTGCTCTTGCATCAGAACTGGTGGTCTCCCGGTGGTACTTAAGGAGGGTGATTTCAAAAACTGGGTACAGCAATAATATTAAAGTAAGTGCAAAATAGTGTCATGTTAAAGTACAAGTCATAACACCTTATGGGATGTCATATGTACATAAAATAAAAATATTTGGGGACACACAGGAGCAACTATGGTGATGGGGGGGTGGTAGGTAGAGCTGACAGTGTTCCAGGGTTCAAGCTCTTCATGCGTGTTCATGGACTGTGAGAAACAATACTGGCACAGAGTCAAGCAGGGAAACCTTTAAGAATCAAAAGTGGTGAGAAAGAGTCAGGGTTGACAGATTTGGCTATGAGTAGAAAGAAGAAAGATGGTAGGACAAAAAAAGGTGCTGAGTGGCAACATATATGGGAGTGCCACAGCTAGGCTAGGGCCACTGCCTGGCCTGCATCACCTTGTCACTGGTAGAAAGACAATAAGTTTGAGAAGTAGCACACATGGCAGAGCAATTGCCTAGGAGGACCAGTCCTCAGCAACTGGGAGGATATGGCCGCACAAAGGCCCACCTTACCCTGGAGTTGTGTCAGGGAAGGGGTTCACACTTGGCCTTCAAGTCCTGCAGGAGGCTTAGAGGAAATAAGCTTGGAATGGAGTCTGAGAATTAAGGATGTGGCTGCACCACAGTGGAGAGACACTGTGCTGCCTTACGCCATAGCTTCTTGACACACAGTGATGCTGCTGGGCTCACAGACCAGGCAGGAAGGAGACAATCCCAGAAAGGGGATGAAGATAGTGAAGTGGAACAGTACCCATGTCTGAAAGAGGTGGAAATGGAGAGACAGAAGACCATTTTTGTAGAGGAATAACCCTGTGTGAAAGCTAGAGTCTACATTCCAAGGGCTACATTCAGAAGCCTGTGTGCTCTGGATGGAATGTAGATACACCTTTAATCTGGTGTTCAGAAAACAGTGGTAGCAAACACTTTTAATCCCAGTATTCAGAAGGCAATGGTAGTCCACACCTCTAATCCCTAGGAAAAACAGTGGAAGCAGACAGAGGAAGCAGAATCCAGAAGGAGTCAGTGTCATACTGGCAGTGATGTCTGAGATAAGTCAGAGTAAATGGCAAATGAAGTGACTAAGCACAGGAAAAGTTAGCAGAATAACAACATGCTTAACTCTCATGAGAAAAGGCAGACTCTCAGCTCAGTTAAGAAGAGTTACATAGGAGTTAGCAGGGTTAGTTAGTAGAAGGAGACAAAAGAGCCAGTAAGAAAAGTCAGTTGAATAGTCATTTGAGAAGTGGCTGAAGAGTTAGAGTTCAGCAGAAGCTAATCAGAGTGATTCAGTCAGCAGTAGGTCTCAGAAGGCTAAGGCAGAAGACTTCTAGGTCTGGGCTAGCAGTTTAAAAGTTCTAGATTGTATGGAGACTGAAGCCTTCCAGTTCAAGGATTATGACTAGATTGTAAAGAGCTCGAAATTCTCAAGGGCTCCAGGGCTCCAGAACCAGTGATTTAGTTAGACAAAAGAATAAACTGTCCTCTGCCCTGCACCAATGTCTACATCTGGTGGATCCACATCCACAACCACATTCATTTCAACTCTTCAACTTTGATGTCTGTGATTCTTTAAACTGAAATCTTGTTGATGTTCCTGATCCAGTGTCAGGTTCTGCTTCCAATGTCACTGCTGGAAGCCATTCTGATATCCATGATCCATCTGTACTGCCTCTGCAAGTCATGTTGATTTCCATGATCCATTCTCCACCTGGAGACCATATCAATGGCCCTGATCTGTCCTGCCACGGGAAACCATGTGGCCGAGATCCTTGCTTCTGCCAGAATACATATTGATGTCATGACCCTTATGGATACCAGAGTCCATGTAGATGTCCATGATCCATGCTGCCAGCTGCCACCAAAAACCATGGTGATGCCAGTGATACATGCTCAGGCCACACATACTGGACCTAATTTTCTTTTTCTTTCTCTTTCTTTCTTGTGTTTGTTTGCATTTTTTTTCTGTTTTTTTTTTTCCTTTGTTGCTGTTTATGGTTTCAGGATTTGACTAATCCCACAAAATATATATGGCCTAATTTTATAATATATTTTGTGTATTATACGGTATGTTGGTTAACATTCAAATATCAATAATAATGTTAAACATGGTAGTATGATCTATCCTTAATTATCAGGCTTAAAAGAAGAGGTAGGAATGATTAAAGATCTAAATCAACCTCTCTCTCTCTCTTTCTGTCCCTCTCTTACACACACACACACACACATACACACACACACACACACACATACACACACACACACACATACACACACACACACACATATACACACACACACACACACACACACAAACTCACCGTCACCCTCACTTCCCTCTCAGTTTTGCTGTTCATTCACTCATTCATTCCAGAGCTCTTGTTCATGCTAGACTGGCACTCTGCACTGAACCAAGTTCCTAGTCATGAGAATCTCCACTCTGATTCATTTCACATCAAATTATAAGAAGGAATAAATGTTCATTGTTTATATTGTTTTGTGTAGAAGAATATTCAATCATTTAATCCAGCTACATGGCTAATCTATGAGAGGATCACATTGAAAGGCCTGAATGATAGCTAGGAAGGGATCAAATCTAAAAGTCTATATGAAGCGATCACATCCAGGGGTTTATACGAAGGGATCACATTCAGAGACCTGTGTGGTCCAGTGGAATATAGAAAGAATGCTAGTACACACCTCTGATCATAGTATTCAGAAGGCAGTGGTAGTCCACACCTTTAATCCCAGAACTTTGGAAACAGAAAGCAGTACTTGCAGAGAGGAAGCAGAGCTCCAAAGAAATCAATGTCAGATAGAAAAAGACATCTGAGATGAGAGTGATGAGCAGACAAAGTGATGAATCAGAGGAAGAGTTGGCAGAGTGAGTCACAGTGAGGATGCCCAACTCTTACCATAGAAAAACAAGCTCTCAGCCCAGAGAGTCAGGATATGACACACAGGCAGAGACACAGAAGCAGTCTGAAGCAGTCTGAAGCAGTCTGAGCAGTCTGAGGAGTCTGAGCCAGAGACACAGAGGCAGTTTGGCAGAAGTCGGTACAAGAAAGGAAGAGTGAGTCAATTTGAAGCCAAGCAGAGTAGTTCAGTTAAAGTAGTTGTGAGAGTCAGCCAGAGTCTGCCAGAATCAGAAGAATTCAGTCAGAAACTGTCAGCCAGCTCAGGTCAGTTTGAACCAGCAGCTTGGAGAAGAGTTTGAGTCAGGACGGGAGTAAGTTGAATGAGTCAAGCAGAAGAGTCAGAGTTCAGTACAGCCCTGAGTTCAAAAGGAGCTGGTCAGAATGGATCAGTCAGCAGCAAATCTTGAAGACTTAAATGTTCTAGATTGTATGGAAGCTGAAGCCTTCCATTTCTAAGGTTAACATTATAATGTATGGAGCCTCAGCTGCTCCAGGGCTCTAAAACTAGGGCCAGGTGTTCAATTAGTCAAAGAATAAACTGCCTTTTGCCCCAAATCAACATCTGTTGTGTATTGTCTAGAGTATGAGTATGCCTTTGTTCTTATATCTACTTACATAAATTTTCTTTGAGAGGTTATTAATCAAATAGCAATGATACTTGTAGATAAAGAATAGGGACTACCACACAGTACTCTTCACAGGTATGCTGGTATAGCAGACAAGGAAGAGCTGATGCAGAGCATTGTATAGCTTCCTTTATAGAAAGCTCACCCTCTTTGGTAAGTCTCTACCTTAACAAAAAGCAAGTAAAACCCTTCTTTCGCCAATTATTCTAAACTTTTAATGTCCCATGTGACTCTGTAATTAAAGTCCTATCTTGCTTTGTACTGAATTGTTTTTCTATGCCCCCATTAAGCATTAGCAAACTACATCATTATAAACTAATCAATTAAAAGATTTTTCCATAATTTTTCTCAGAAAATAAATGTCACAAGCTCTTAGTCTCTAAAAAGTGCGTCTTTATGGATTCAATAATTATTGTAAAACACAATCAGGGGTACTTCTGTAGCCCAAGTTCAATAAAACTGTGACTCAGTTGTTTTCTTTATAGGACATTCATGATGACAACATGATAAACATGATACTGTTGGACAACTGGAAATAAGTAGCTTTACAGAGATTGTAATAAAATAAATTATTGTATAACTAAAGTCTTGAAATACAACTATATATGAACACATATATGAATTTGATTTTCATTATAAAATCTGAAAGACTAATATGAAAATGCATATAAAATCATAGTTTATTTTTCTCAATTTGTTTCATAATAAGTTATTTTCACTTAATTATATTTTTAGTATATCTATTGCATTGAAAATTCTGGCAATCAGAATGTTTCAAACACAGATTCCCTTTCCTCTATCAAAATTTTTTAATTCATCTCATATGTATTTAATATAAATTTAATTAGAAGATATTTCTAATTTTCTAAAAATTAAGATAGATTGGCGTATACCTATTTAAAGAATTCTGGTTTATTAGGGGAGGTTAAAAGATAGTTTGTTGATTTTTCTGCAAACAAAACCTATACAGTTATACTGTTAAAGACAAAATAAAAAAATTGTAATCGTATTTATTATCTTGAATCACAATTACTGAGGTCTGTAAATATTGGTTGAAAACTACATATGAAATAATATTTATAGCATATATAAAAACTGAGTTATATCTATGTTATACTTAAACATATTATTTTATGTTTATATAATGTTTAAATATATATTATATATATATGTTTATATAATAATTTTATGTTTATATATATTATGGTTTATATAAAAACCATGTTATTTTATATATATGAAAAAACATATGGCTGTAAATTTTATATTATTTCATATTGGACATCAGCCAACGCTCTTTCATGCTTCAGTGAAAAATGTGCTCTATGCAAATTGGCCCAAAAATTGGCACAAAAATTACTAAACTTTATATTCACTGCTACATCTTGCAAATATTCATAAAACATAAAAGTTTTATTATCTTCATCTGGACATCCATGTGTAACACCATCTGGAAATTGCTTTGTTATTTGCAAAAATAGTTCTATTTTCTTCAAAGATAAGTAAATATTTAGTAATATCATTATATCACTTGTAATAGACTTAATTATGGCTGAGAAATAATGAATAAACAACTATCGTGGGTTGTTAAACAGATGTACTTAAATTTTTTGAAGTAACTCTAAGTCAGTGCTGCAGACTTAGACTCTACATAAAAACAAAACAAACTAATAAATTTAGCATGGGCCTTAAAAAAATCCTATTCAAATTAGTAGGCTTGAGACTGAAACAGAATCTTACATGACAGTATCTTGCATCTTCCAGTGGAGCACAGGCCACTCCAGTGGGAGATACAGTTGGACTGGGAGGTTCAAAAGATTTATAAGACTTTATGGGTACAGCTTCTAACATCACTAGGAGATTCATAGTAAACTATCTGTTACAAACTTTCTACCTCTTCTGCAATGTTACCTGAGCCTTAGGTACCAGAGTTGTTTTGTAGAAGTATCCATTGGACCTGGGCTACACAATTTTTCATTTTGATCAGGAAAGCCTAAACATTAGCTGAACAGGGACAGCAATAATAAACATGCCAAAGTTGGTGTGGGAAAGACCACAAGGCCTCAACACAAAGAACTTGAGACAACTAAATCTGTAGCAAAGGTATCCACATGTTAAACATTTCAGAGTTGCCACTCACCCATACATCATAGGCAAATTAATTATAGATAGATCTAAATAAAATAAGAACATAGCCAAAATAAATATTAGACACTGAAGGAATTTTTAAACAAGGTAATAATCCCAAAACTATAAAATCAACAATAGACATTTTAAAAATGAAAAAAAAGAGAACACCAAAGATGGAGGAAATATACATGTGTATGCATATATAAGAATTTTAGCATCAATTGAATAGTTTAATTCTTATTTGAGTCCATTAAAAATCCAGATATTCATATGTTGTACTTTCATGCTTGTAATACTTTTAAATATAAGTAATAGCCCTAACATTTTCCTGTTTAGAAATCTGCATTTTATATATTAAGAAATGTACCAAAACATGTATATTTTTATTAAAACAGCCAATGCTGTAAAGTGATAACCTCTTGGAAACTCTATTATAATATATTATCATGAAAACTTGAATTGCATTTGACTTACTCCACAAAACTGTTAATATTCTTTAAGAAGTACGAAAATAACAAAAATTTAGTGGCAATCTAGTCTTTTTCTTAATGTATTTATAGAGGTGGATATCATTTATATGTAAGTGTGGTAAATACAGTTCTCAGGTATGAAATTCTAAAGGAAAAGGGCCTTTAAGAGAGAAAATGCACAACTTTCTTGATGAAAAACATGAGAGGGTTCCTGAATTCTATTTTTCTTCCTAATTAAAAATTCAATGGGGCTTTCAATAAGTTTCACAAAATAAATATAAAATTTAAAAGGTTCTCACATCATTAAAATTCTCAGATTAGCAATTTACAAACATAAATCTGTTCATGGTTCCTTTTTTTCCTAGTTTAAAAAATAACAGGTAAATATTTGCCAGCCCATAACTGCACAGATATATGAAGACTGGAGTTAGAATTCACTGGATATACAAGATGGAAACTAATTAATATATAAATATGCATATATACACATATGTATCTTGAGCATATTTCTAGATATGCAAAAATGGAGTTGTTAGGAAATTCAATTCTGTATACACATTCAGTCAATAATCCATTAATAATAGAGAATATTGTTTTCTTCAACAACAATTCTGCACAAGGATGGGGAAAGCCGACAGCTTCACTGATACAAATGATCATAAACTAATTTCATGGGTCTTTTATTAATGCCACTCAACTTTCCTATAGTGTTAAACCTTTTCATTTCCTCTGCATTGCTATTATGTTTATCACTCATGCTGTTGACCTTGGCCTTATTTATTAATCAGAAATAAATATGAAAAAATTTGAAAGGTTAAAGCTACATTTTAGCTGTTACAAAGGATTTCTTTTAGTCTCCTAACCCTATGTATATAAATAATTAATGCTAATTATTTTAATTTGGGGAATCAGGAAACATTGTTTTGTTTTACAGTCATAATTGTGAAGAGATGACCCCTGAAGCACCCACATTCACATAAAATGGCATGAAACCATGTCAATAGCAACAATTATTTATTTCATGATTATTATTGACAAACAGAGAACTGGCAGTTTCTGAATGTTACCTTTTACAATCCTTGCAGTAGCCTTCTAAGATAGAAATGCTTACTTCTCTAGTATCAAGAAGAGAAAGTTGCAGTTTAAAATTCTGAATATATTTGCCAGCATATGGATTGCAGGCAACCGAAAAGCAAAATCCAAAACCTTATTTATCTCTTCCCAATGTTAGAGATTTTTTTGCTACTGATTTTGTTCAGCCTCTAAACATCTTGTGAGGCTTGGAGAAGAAAGGTTATTAAGTCGGTGGTAAAATTGGTTAAGTAATAAGACATAAAGGAGGGAAAAACAATAAAGATGACTCAAGGGCAAAGTGAACAGCTATTAAAGAAAAATAAACCTTATTAAATAATAATGGTAAATCAAATGTTGATACTTATCTTCTTATATTTATTAAGAATAATTTTCCTCTCCAAGTATAAAAATTACTTTTTATTAGGTTGTATTATTTGTGATTCAGCAGGTAATTTGTATAAGGGATAAAAAGAAATTTGTTTTAAAAAACAGCCACCACACTTGACAGGATGCCTTTCTCATTCCTTTGTTCACCTATGCATTTTACAGTCTGATTGACAGTGCTTAAAAAGGTTGCCAAACGCTCTCATCCACCCGTTTCAAATCAGAAAAGCCTGCTCATTTGGCATCATATTTCAAAAACCAATAATGAGGCTATAAAATTTATATGTGTAGAAAAATGTTTTAGCTCAAAAATACAATTGGAAGCTCATTACTAACATCCTTACATGCTCATCTGCATTGGGGAATAACCAAACACTGTGAGTAGAAAATCATACCCAGTGGCTTTTTCTCACTTGGATTAGACAGATGTGTGAGAATGTTATTGTTTCATGTCAATGTGCAAAAAATGAATATTTCAGCTTCACTTTCTCAAAAATACTCCTGGATAATTAGAATGTTTAGTTTACATTCTATATTTACCATATTAATAGCACAGTTTCACAATATACTATGCTATTTTAAATATATATTTGGGACCCAAGAAATGGCTCCATGGGTTAAGGCACATACAACAAAAACAGATGACCCAAATTACATCTCTGAAATCCATACAATGGAAGAAGATAACTCATGTCAAAAGCTGTTCAATGAGCTCCATACCCACCCAATGACACATGCAGTGACATGTATAGATACACACATAACACACAAAAATGTAAGATAAAAATGTCCTAAACCTGTGTCAAAACAATCTTAAAGAAAAATTAAACAAAAAGTAGCAGGTTTATATGTGTGTATTTGTCAGTGTGTTTGCAAGTGTGTGTGCACATACACACACACACTTGCATGTGGGAGCTAAATAACAACATTAGATATCTTCCTCAATTATTTTCCAAGTTGGATTTTGGAATAACATCTCTCACTAATCCAGAAGCTCATTAATTTGAATAAACTGGCTGCCATCACATACTAGGCATCTTTGTGTTTCCACTTTCTCATTCAGAATTTGCAGGCACTTACTGTATCAACCCAACATTTACATGATTGGTGGTGCTGGAACTTGGTGCTCAGTGCAGTAAGCACCTTCTATAGTTATATGTTCTTGTGTACTGTGTATTTGTATAATTTTGAATCAGTATAGGTGTAGTTGTAGAAATGGATGTGGATTCATCCAGATGTAGATGTCAACTGGGACAAAGGACAGTTTATTCTTTTGTCTAATTAAATCACTTGTTCTTACCTTGGAGCCCTAGAGCATTTCAGCCTCTTACAATCTAGTCTTAAACCTTGAACCAGAAGGCTTCAGCCTTTGTACAATCTAAAACATTTTAACTGCTATCCCAGACCTAGAAGGCTTCAGCATTAGCTTTATGAGACCTACTGCTGACTGAGCCACTCTGACTAGCTCCTTCTGAATTCTTACTCATCTAGTTCGATTTATTCTGTTATGGACTTCTTCTGCCAAGAACTACTGTAACTTTGTGTCTCTCACTAACCTTTCACTGCTGTTCCATCCTGTTTCTGAAACTGACTACTTCAACTTACTCTGTTGCTCCTCTACTGTCTCTTCATCCTGCTACTCAACTGACTCTTCTGTCTGATCCTGTTAACTGAATCTTAAGCCTGCTTCTGTGTCTCTGACCCTCTTCAATTCCTATGTAACTCTCTTACTAAGCTGAGAGGTCACCTTTTCTTGTGAGAGTTGGGCAAGTCTTTACTCTGCTAACTCTTCCTCTGATTAGTTACTTGGTCTGTCATTCACTCTGACTCATCTCAGGCATCACTTCCTGTGTGACACTGACTCCTTCTGAGTTCTGCTTCCCGTGTCTGCTTCCACTGTTTTTTTCTAGAGATTAAAGCCATGGACCACTGCTTTCTGAATATTGGGATTAAAATATATCTACATTCCATCCAGACCACACAGGTCTCTGAATGTAGCCCCTGGAATGTAGACCTTAACTTTCACACAGGGCTATCCCTCTACGATAGAGCACTGCATTTTAGAGTAACATTGTGAAAGGTAGTAGGTTATACCACAGTAAGTTGGGAGGGTGTTGTCATGTCTAAGAAACATGTTTCATATGACAGTTCTCATTCCTCTGAGTGATAAAATATCAGATATCATTTAAAGTTCATCTAAGAGTCAGGAACAACAAGAATATTTGATTTGAAATGCCTCTGTCCTCTGAACCTTTATCATCTGTATCTGCTATAAATCACTCTTTTTAAGTAAGCACTAGGAATAAATACCAGTATCTTTATAACTACCCTATATTTATTATCAGTATTAAAACTGAAATCGAATGTGAGTTTAGAATCAAAACACAATGTTTAAAATGTGTAATATAGTTTTGTTTCAACTCTAAATTATTCACAAATAAAGAAAGGAAGGAGTCAATAGACTACATCTTAAAGGAGTTTTGTATGTTAACCTGCTGATAGAGCAGACACTGTGATCAACATGATTCTGTACACATGAATACGGTGTAGCAACCATTATCAACTTCAGTTACTGATACCATTCCAGGTCTGATCTGTTTTAAGCAGGTAGCTCTACCTGAATAAGTAAAATCATCTGTAGCAGACTTTGTCAATCTCTTTAGTTCTTTCTTGTCCTTTCTAATTGCTAAAAGTAAGCCATTGCCTTCAACATTTGATTACCATTCTCATAGATCTAGAATCTTAATGTCAAAAGGAAGAGAAGGAAGTAAACCCTTAAAATCTAATCAAAGAATCCAATATAGTATTTCAACAAATTTCTATGGTAAGACCAGAAAAGTATAGTATGTGGAGCTAAGATGTAGTGAGGCCAAAACAATAAACTGCCCTCCCCCCATAAAAGCTAATAAAGATCAGAGATGTGTTCTTTACTCAGATCTCCCTTGCACAATCAGTCCCATAATACAATATTTAAAAATTGTGTTAATTTTTAATACATCCTATGTGTTGGACAAATGACAACCAACTTTTTTTTTTCACTTTACTTATCCATAATCATTCAGAACCAAAGAATAGGTGATTCCTCCCCTTTGAGAAGTTTTACTTCCATGATGTAACAAGTTAGATTAACATAACTAGAAACTTCATCAACAAAATAATTTCACTTTAGTTTTAACTGTAAAATAATTAGAATTGTAATTTTCTTTCACTTCTACAAAGTGTGGGAGTATGTTAAAGAATTAAATGAACCCAGGAACCTACTCAATTGAATTTTTGAAAAGCTTCTTTCTTCTATTCATTCTAGACAAGTTTTGATCATTGGACAAATTGAATATTTTTAGTTAGTTCACTTTTACATTATTTATCTAAGAACTGACATTTCTCTGATCTGCTTCCACTTTTCCTACAATTATCACACACACATCCCTCTATCTGGTTTTACTCTGACTTTGTACTAGCTCAGAGCAAAGTGAAGACCAACATAGAATTGTCTTAATTTACTCTTATGACTCAAATTCATTTTAATGCTTCCTACAGGACAACAACTACTGTACGGAAATTTTTTTCACTTTAATTTAAGACTAAAAATCCCCAAATTTCATTTTTTGTAGCCATTGATTAATTCAGGTCCAAAGGTAATTTATTCTTTGGCTAATTCAATCACCAGTCCTAGTCCTGGAGCACTAGAGCATTTGGCCTCTATACAATCTACTCTTAAGCCCAGAACTGGACAGCTTCAGCCTCTGTATATAATCTAGAATATTTAAACCTCTGAGACTCACCTCCTTTGGAGCCAACCTGACTAATTCCCTCTGAACTCTGACTCTTCTGGTCAACTCACTAGCTGTTCTGGACTGACTCCTACAACTTCTCTGACTAAACTGCTCTGCTTGGCTTCAAACTCACTCATTCTTCCCATCTGATACTGATTTCTTCTGCCAAACTGCCTGTGTATTGCCTTAGATTGCTTCAGATTGTTCTAGACTGCCTCTGTGTGTCTTATCCTCAGTTGCTTCTGTGTCTCTGTGAGCTTTCACTGCCCCATACTGCTTCAGTCAGCCTCTATGCTTCTCTGCCTTATCCTCAGTCAGAATGCTTCATTGTCCTGTGTCTTGTCCCGTGACTACCTCAGTCAAACTATTTCATTCTTTCTTCCCCTGTCTCTCACACTGCCTGACTCTCTGAGGTGAATACCTACTTTTCAATTGTGAGAGTTGGGCATGCCCTCATTATGACTCAGTCTGCTAATTCTTCATCTGATTCATCACTTTGCCTGCCACTCTGACTCATCTCAGACATCATTTCCTGTACGACACTGACTCCTGACTCCTTCTGAGTTCTTCTTCCTGTCTTCCAAGTTCTGGGATTAAAGGTGTGTGCTACTACTGTTTTCTGAATACTGAAATTAAAAGTGTGTAGCAACATTTCTTTTACACTAGAGCAGCCATGCTGATGGATTAAAAGATTAAACATTCCTCTACACTTTTTAAATTATTTTCTGACTTTGGGTTGGGGATACGATGCAGAAGTATAGCATTTGTCTCATCTCTATGAAGCCATGGCCACCAGATCAGCGAGTCAATGCTTATCTTTATTTAATAATACATTTATATCTTACATTTTTATATTAAAAATGGGACAAGAGTACAATCTATTTATTTCTTGCACAGAATACCTACCACATCCACCTCACTCTGAATACCATTACTAGCTTTACTAGTTTATGTGTAGTTCCAAGTTTCTCAAGAGAGGTCAAGTATTCAGTTCTAGAAGAGGCTTGAAGATGACAGGACTGGGTGAATTATTGGGGAAGAAAGATCTCAGAACTCACAAATTTGTGTTCTAAGACAGTACATGGAACAAATCAATCAGAAATTACCAACTTCTAGAAATAAGATTACCATTAGTGTTCTGGAATAAACTTTCTATATATCCCAACCTAAAATAATTATTAATATGGGAAAGACTTCAGAAAGATTCAAATACATAATGAGCTTTGGTGGAGAACTGAGAAGAAGTAATAAACTTGAATAAATTCCTCTGTGCATACATAAATCAGCTGACAAAGATGTAAAGCTCAAGGGAATGGATGTTATACAAAATCATTGGTTCACTTTTAACATAGCTGTGTAGTTGCGTAGTTCTTATTCAAACTCCCTTGTGGAGGTTAGGCTTATAAATCTCACAGAGATATTTATATTCAAAGGCATCTGAACAGACAACAGGTACTGGCAAATGGAAACACTTAAGTAGTGTAGCTACCTGCCAACTACTCAGAGGACTCCAATAATGCAGCCTCTTTTGAATCTATATTCATGCTCTGCTCAACTGTTGAGTCATAAAGCTGACCAAGCCATCAAGTTCCTGAAAAGATCTCCCAATTGTGCTCATATAGGTAAGCCAGATAAATTCGCTGGATCAATTCCTTGATCTGTCATTGCCTTCTTTATCTGCACTGAGTAAAACCAGACTCCCCAAGAATAAAACAGACTACTGAACAGTATGTGTGATTATTAGGGAACTAGGATTAAAAGTAAAAATTCTGGTGCTGGAGAAATAGTTCATTGATTAAGAGGGCTCTCTATTCTTCTAGAAGACTCAAGTTCGATGTGCTAATAGGTAGTATATTTTCAATAATGTTAATTTAAAAAAAAAACTATCAGTAGTTTCAAAAGATAAAGAAATAATTGTCAAATTTAGAAAAAAAAAACACAAGACGAAAAGTGTGCACCTAAGATTAAGTCAATGAGTATGAAACTCAAACTAAGTGTCCTGAAAATCAATAAATATACAGAAAAACACGACATGCTTTAAAGATCTTAATGTAAATTTAAGTAAAATGAGGGAACTTCAGTGTTCAACACTTATTCTGCTGTTACAACAGAAGGAAAGTATAATGGGACAGTTTAAAATAAATGAAAGATAAATATGGTCTCACATCAAGAAAACCAATGTTTTTCAAGATAGAAGTGACCGGGAAAGTCACAATCCCTCAGGTCTTCTAGCTTCACAAATATGCCCTCCTGTGACCTACCACATACTGTTATCCTTCCTATATCATAATTCTTTAACAGAATTTTCCTGTGTCCCAGTCTCTCTGCAGCCCAATATAAAGTTTTCATTCTCTTCAAAGCCCCTGCACAGTGACTCCCACGTCTGTAGCAGCTCCGTATGAGTGCTGAAAGCACTCAAGCATCAGGATAGCTAAATGTGGATAATTGTCAAGGTGAGGATCTAACAAAGGCTGGCTACTGACACGGTGCACATTAAAAATGAAATCAATGCCCATTGAGACTAAGTAGGTGAAACTCATTTTCTCCTGAAAAATAGAAATATTATTTTAATTCTGCAAACAATGAATATTTAGTATCTGCCAATTGAGAATTTATGAACTATAATTTCATATGAAGAATATTAGAATCAAACCCATTTTATTTTCTAATTAAATGTCTATATCTTTCATTTATATCAAACTTGGAACATGCTATATTTTACACTTTAAATGTTAAAAGTTTTTATAATTAAAAAGTAGCATTTTATATTTATAGTTTTATATATATATATATATTATATATATATATATATATATATTTATGTTTGCCTAGTTTCCCTATTTTTGAGTTTCTTATCTGTTGAATTTGCAAATATATATATTGGGATGAAAGTAGTTTGCCAGCTATGTAATTTGTAGACATATCTTCCAGCATGTGGCATTACCTTTGTCTTGTCTGTTTATTTGAAGAAAAGAAATTCTTTATTTAATATAAGACAATTTAAAATTCTTCACTGAATCACGATTTTAGTGTTAATATTATAACTAAGAAACTGTTGCTTACTCAAGACTTTCCCCCATGTTTTCTGTGAGCTCCTTTATAACTTAACACTTTATTAGAATGATGCAGATCTTTGAAAGCAGTGGGACTTCTCTTGGCTCAAATGGGTTTGACCAAAATCTAAAGTGCTAGACAATCAAGGATCATCCAAAGTCAACCTGAGAGCATGGCTCTGGAGTTCATTGTCTCATAATGATGACAAATAAGGACATGGACAATACAGTAGCATAACAAGCAACACAATATCAGACTTATTAAAGAATGTAGAAAGAGTAAGAAATTAAGGAAATCTGAAAACAACATGGGGTTGCTATGAGGAAGAAAATGCTGATCTTTTTGACCAGGGATGAAGGGCTCACTCACTCTGTGTGTACCCCTCTGTGAGAACCAAAAAAATGATCACTCCCTACTCAGTAAATTAGAGGGGTGGTCAGGCATGGAAGTTTCTCCTCTCTCCCTTTTTTGACTTGTTTGTTACAGATCTTGGCTATTCTGCTGGTCTCCAACAACTAGGCGATGACCTTGGCTCGCCAACCCTGACTGACATTGCTTATTCGTGAGTACCACAGATATTGGCTGTCGATTAAACTGTTCTCTTTGTTTTTCCATTTAAATGAACACCTTGTAGTTTTATCATAATTCCTTCCCTCTAACAACTTACAAAGCCCTAAACCCCACCTCAATATGGTCCACTTTTAAAAGTGTACTTACGATAAGGTGTATGACAACGATTTGTTTAAAATTTAAACTACCCAATTCAGGTAGATGTAATGAAATATTATAAACTGGATAACTTACATACATTTGTTTCTTAAAATTCTTATGGCTAGATACCAGAAGATCAGGTGTATGGTAATTACTGTTTCTCTAGGATGCTGTGTTCCTAGTTTGTCTTCACATGGTGGAAGAGGCAAGACGATTCTTCATGTTCTCCTTTACATGAGCACTAACAGGAATCAGTTATCAGGAATCTACCCCTATAATAAAATCTTTGTCAACTTGATAGGACCAAGGATCACTGAACTGATAAGCTTCTCAGTATCTCTGTGTGGGTTTATCTAGAATACTCTAATTGTGGTTGAGGATTACCATTTTATGGGTGAGGTAGTGGACCAAATGAAAAAGAGAAAGTAAACTGATAAAAAGCATTCGCTTTCCTCTGCTTCTTGACAATGGATGATGTGAATCTTGTGGCAGAACTTTCCCACCATGATGGAATGAACCCTAGAACTGTGAGACAAATAAATCCTTCCTTAAATTGATTTTGTCAAGTATTTCATTAATCATGAAACCAATAACAAATATACTTCCCAAACCCTCATTTCTTAACATATTTGGGTTGCATGACATAAATATCTGACATAGAAAATACATACCAACTGCAAGATGTTAAATGACAGGCAAGGCTGTCTTTGAGAGACTGTAAAAATAACAAATGTAGCAAGATTCTCTTTACAGATAAGCAGTCAATAATTGAGACTGCTGCTTTGTTTTAAAGAGTTGCCCATCACCAAAGCAACTATCAAAACTCATTTTAAATTTTTTTCATCAATTAGAGAATATTTAAGAATAGTGATTCTAAGAAGTAAATTTAATAGTGTAGCAAAATTGTGGCATTTAAAGAGTTTTCCCTTTCCCCAACCATGGCACATTATGAAATACGTTTAATAGTACTCATTTAAAGGTAATTAACTAAAAAAATAGTGATAATACTTTACAAACAATACTGACACCTCTATAATTTATGTTGTCATTTGGATTGGTTTATTGTTTCATACAGTGAGCAAATCTTTTTTTTAACTTTGCCAAATTGACTTAAATTATAAATGCAATCAACGTCTTTATATTGTACAATATCCCTAATTATTGCATTGTATCAACACCTAATCATACAATCACTGAGAACTAGCAAGAAAGAAAACATTCTCAGAATTGCAAGTACAAGGCAGAGAAAATGGGAATAAAACTGCTTGAATATTTGGAAATTATATTGCATTGTGTTTCATAGCCAACTGTGTGCCCTGTGAAAGTAAAAACACCTGTCTAGCACTGCTGACTATTATCAGTCTAGTCATTTTTTTTTTAATCTTGAAACTACAAGCCCATAGGAAGAATATAATATCCAATATGTTGAATCTCTTGAGTCCTGATACATTTTCCCCTCAAAGACAACTTTGTACATATTATGACATTTAATACATTTTTATTTAATGATTCTCAATGAGAAACTAATTTAATTTAAATTTTAAATAAGCAATGACCTTGAAAAACGTGGATAAAGACTTATGGCACATTGTCTTATTTTTATTATATATTTTCATTTCCTCTGAAATTAGATCTTTCACCTTTTCATTTCATTTATGTTCAGTAATCCTCATGGTTAACAATAATTAAAAAAAACTATAACAATGTAAGTATCTACCAGCATAACAAAGGATAACCAAACGTATGTCCGTGTTATATAATTTTCATAGAAATTGTGTTGTTGAAACCTAACTTGTATCAACACCTAATAGATATTGTACTATTCCATTTGCGTAAATCTTTACTAGACGGACTTAAATTGCAAGTGTAATCAAGGGCTTTATAGTGTTACAGACTATCCCTAATTATTGCCTTTGTATCAACACGTAATCATACAGTAGCTGCAAGCTGCTAAGGCAGAAAACACTTAAATGAATGCTTCATTTCTTAAACATGAAAACACATAAAAGAGGAAATGTGAATAATAATGTTTGAATTTTCAGTTAGTTAATTTTATTTTTACAAAGGGGTAAAAGTAATCTACGTTGACAGAAATTAATAAAACTAACCAAAATTATAGTCATTTGACTTCATGAGATTTTGTCTGGAAAGGTATTGGCACGGTGAAAGGCTTTTTATTCTTTCACTTAATTTGGGTGAATGTATTTGCCAGTCCCACTTAACTACAAATATTGTACTACAAGTAAAGTTTTCCTTGAATTCACAGTGGGTATAGGGTTTGTTTCAAAAGTAGATTAAAAACCATGGCTGCTGAATAGTACTCCATTGTGGATATGTACCAGATTTTAATTATCCATTCATCAGTTGATGGACATGTTGGCTGTTTCCAGATTCTCAATGTTGTGAGAGAAGCATCCATGACTATGGATAAGCAGGTATTGCTGTAGTAAGATATAGAGTCCTTTGGGAATATGCCCCATAGTGGAATGCCTGGCTCATATAATAGATTTATTTCTAACTCTTAAGAAACTTCCATACAGATACCCATAGTGGTTGTAACAGTTTACACCCATACCCAGCAGTGAGTTAGTGTTCCTCTTTCCCCACACCTTTGCTGGCATTCGCTGTTTGGGTCTTAGTCTTTCAAACTTGGAAAAGATGAAATCTCTGATTAGTTTTCATATGTTTTTTCACTTATAGCTAAACATATTAAACATTATTCTTTATATTTCTCAGAAATTTTTGTTCTTTTAAGTGTTCTGTTTAGTTTACTATCACAATTTTTAATTAGGACATTTGTTTTTATAGGGCTTAGTCATTCATTTTTTTTAAAATTCTGACTATATTCGATAGAAAACAAGTCTTTGACAGATATATAGTTGGTAAAGTTTTGTTTTGGTTTTTGTTGTTGGTTTTCTCTCTGTTTGTTTGTTTATTTTGTTTTGTCTTTCTAGAAGCTCTCTCTTAACTCAAAAAGTGGTTTGCTTTAATACACAGAAGCATTTAAGTTCCATGAAGTTCCATTTGTCTATTGTTGATCTTGATGACAAGATCCTATTCAGAAAGTTCTTCTCATCCCTATAAATTATGGAGTGTCATTTACCTGTAAATAAAAATGAGATTATGATATTTACAGTTAAGCATATGTGCTCCTCCCTCGCCCAGTGGAAACAGTACTGACTATTGCTCTTGGTTACCATCTAAAACTCATGATAAAACTCTATTCGGAGAGATAACACTTGGATAGAACTGGAGATAATCATTCAGAGTGAGGTGACCCAGATGTCGAAAAACAGTTACAATATGTAATCTCTCATATGTGAATACTACCTTTGAAACTAGATATTGTACTTAAATTGGAGTACTCATAGAAGTTAGAGAACTAGTAAGAGGTTATGAAACGGGATTGAAGAACACACATAGGAATACAGGTGGCATGAAGGAGGAAAATGAATAATGGAACAGGAAGGAAAAAAAATGGAGTGGGAGGCTGAGAAGGCAGAATAGACAAGAGTATGGGGAGGGAAAACTAACACTGAAGAACTTTGAATATGTCATATATATATATATATATATATATATATATATGTATACATATACACATGTATATATATACATGTGTATACACACACACACACATATATATACACACACACACACATATATATGTATATGTATAAGTAGTTTAGATGTAATTACCCTATATTAAGAATGGCAATTCCTCTTTCAGACATCATTGCTATTAGTTAAAAAGCCCAGTGCTGCCTTTTTCAGAGTTGTTGATCAGTGGGGTCCACTAGATACCCTCTCTCAACATTACAAGGAATTGCCATGGTTTTCTATTATCATCGAGAACTTGATATTAAGATTCAACTATTGGAAACACCACAAGCTTGAATTATAGGACATGAAAAAAATCAAACTGATGCTGGTCTGGAGGTTTCATCCCTATTAGATAGTCTCCAGAGTGCTGACAAGTTCAATTTATGCTAACAGGGTGAAAACATTGAAACACAACAGTGAATAATATGACCTATAATAATAATTGCCTGTTAAGATACTCCACTGGTGTAGTAGTGGCACCTTCTTATTATGCTTAAGACACATTTCCAAGATGGAATTCTTCCCTGATACTATTAACTGGGAGAAAATCCAGTGAATGGCTAGGTTGTAAGCCTTGGAATAGAACCTAATACAATTATTCTGGTAAATTGATGCAGTATTGAATTGCCTCCTAAACTCTTAGTTTTATGCTCATGTATTATTGCATCACTCAACCTTTATCAGAGAAGCTGCTTTTTGTAGTGGATAGAGATTAGTACAGACAACCATAACTGGTCAACATGTAGAGAGTAAGAATGTAGAGCATTGAATTCTAAATGGGTATGTATATTATACACCCTATTCCAAGGTTTGTGTATCATTGCCAAAGAGGAAGCAGAAATATTGTAAGAGCCAGGAATAGTGGGCATTTGCAAGGAAACATTATTTGTTGGACATAGCAGGACCAATGCACACATGAACTCACAGCAGTTGTGAATGCATGCACAAAATGTACACAAGATGTAGCCAGCCCAAATCCCAGTATAGACTGGGGAGGTGCTCATAAATTCCCACCCCTGGATAAAAAGTTATTGACAGTTGATGGCTTCTGGGAAGAAGAGCACATCTCTTTCAGGTATGTGGCCTCTGAAAGGCTTCCTGTATTCTAACAGATAGTCCCACAGCCATGTATATATAGGAAGTGTCAAGTAGATGATGTATTTAAAAAGAAAGACAGAGACAAAAAGAGAGACACACACAGAGAAAGGGGGGGATAGGGAGGGCATGAAGTGCATGAACAAGAAGCTGTATAGAAGATAGTATAGGAACTGGGAGGCAGGGAACACAGGTGGATTCAATAAAAGCCCTTATATCCAATATTAAGCTCTTAATAAAAATAGCAGGATTTTTCCTCCTTTTTCACTCCTTAAGAAGTACTTGAATATTTGTCCATATCTCCAACATGACATGTCATTACCACAGTTATATCTATTAATATATCCTCAAAGTATCTTCACCATATACCTAATGAGTATTAATTTCAGTTCATACTCCTGAAGAACCCATTGATATTTAATTTGGCAAGTAATATTGCCTTCAATGAAAGCAGGTGCACCAGAGTCAGTATCTTATATAGTATGTTAAAAATATTATCGGTGATATTAGAAAACTAATTTATTCCTAGAGCTGGATAGTCACATAAAATTTCAAGGCAGCAAATAAAGTACTTAGAGCAATAAAAGTAATTTTAATGTCAAAGTACTAAATCTGACTATATATTAAAATTAGCAAAGTAAAAACAAAATAATACTGTATGGAGTAACGTGAAAGTTGGCTCTGCAAAATAAATAGCATGTGCCAAACTCTGAGAATTTTGATTTAGTTAGCAAACATGATAAAATAAAGAACACACACATGCACACACACACACACACACACACACACACCACATATAGAATCTAGCTATCATAATCCCATATGAAAGAAAAAAGAACCATTTTCCAGAATACTAGAAATTTAAATACTATAAACACAATACATTCAATTTTTATAAGATGTTTATTTTTTTATCAGGGCATAATTCCAAAATTAACAGAAAATTATACAACTTGATAAAATACAGAAGTTAGTCAGTATATACTGGTGAAAAACCCTAAGAACTATCATTGAGTTTTAACACATTTGAGGATTTAGGGTCAACTAAAGGCAGTTGCTGTGGTGTCAGGAGCCTGTGATTCCTATGTTCATTGCCAAGTACATCTTTTTTCAAAAGAGATTCCAAACGTGTCTAGCTCACAGAAACTACAAACAAAAGCAAACAACACCCCACACCCAAATAATTTCTACCAGCATGTACAAAATAGTGTTATCAGTAGGATTCGGTTTCTGTATTAACTTCTGAACCGGTTAAGTCCAGTTTCAGCAGCTCTACTAAAAACTCAATATTTTGATCAAAATTCTTTTAGGTCAGTCAATCAAGCAGCCAGTAGTTTTAATGAGCACCCACAGGGCATGCAGCTTCTACCCTGACTGTTTGCTTGACCCACCTGCAATAGTTTCCCATCAATCACCTTTTATGAGGCAACATATTTTCTAGTGCCTCCTAATAGAGTTAAGGTTTCAACTGAAGTGAATTCATTATTATTTTGCATTATATTTATAATAATTACTTGAAATCCAAAAGAGACATAATTTTCCAACAAAATTTTTAAAAAATCAAGAGGTAAAATAGCAGCCTACTTTGAAGGACCCGGTGTTTTGGGTGATCAGTACTGAGTGGTTTGTGTCTCCTAGTGAAATACATGCTTATCAAGTGCCAATGAGTTTCTTGGTTCTCAGTGTAGCATAGCATATAAACTAAAAGATGAAAAGCATAACAACATTCTGCTTAGTTTCAGCATACAATTTAGCATATAATTCTATAATTTCTGATAGAAATAATATATAAATATTGTTTTTATTTGTACAATAAATAAAACTGATACCCATGTATACAATTCCAGGATATGAAATAATATTACCAATAATTCTTAGATATTCATAATCCCCATATTTCTTTTCTAAGAGTTAGGAAAGTCTTTTAGTTTTATATTTCATCTTACTTTACAATGTTATGTTTTATTCTTAAGCAGGATAGATTTTACAGAGCTTTTATGCTTAATGTTGAAATGTATGCTATGTTGTGTATATGATACCTCAAATAGAGGGTTTTTCTTTGAAAATGTATGTGTTCTCAAAAAAATATAGGAAGTCAAATGCAGTTGCTAATGTGCTTTACTCACCTCCTACTATTTGGCCAGAACATATGTTTTGATTAAGCTCAATATCAGTGATTTGGGAAAGGTACAAACTTTTCTTAGGAGAAACTGCAGAAACGCTCAGCCAAAAGTTTGGTCAGTGAGCAGTACAAAACTTGAGAATGTTGCAGCTGTATAGTATTGTATCTTGGGACATAATTACAATTTCTCTAGTTATTCTATATGTAGATTGGAAGTTGTGCTCAATTTTTGTTGATTAAACATCTATCTTAGTTTCGTTGTTTTGTTAGACAAATTCTTTGTGTATCAGTATGTCTTTCTTTGGGTGCTTAGAGAACTTTTATTATTCGAAGTAAGATGGCCCAGCAAGAAAGGACTCACTGCCAAGCCCAATGACCAAGACTTAGTTGACTGGTCCTACATGATGGAAACAGATAACCAACTCCCACAGGTTGTCCTCTGACTTCCATATGCATGCCATGACACTTGCCCCCCCACACGAGTATAAGCATAAATATTTAAAAGAGATACATTGTAGTAACTATTCCATTCTATTACCAGTTCATTTGCTTAATTATGATTTTAGTCTATGTCTCCATCATCCAGAAAGGAAGCTGAGGTGAAGGGCATTTATTACCATTGTTTCTGCTGTTTTAGTGAAACTTCAGTTATAGAGTCTTCTGGTCAAGCATTCGTTGTCTCTCTCGGTATTGCCGCTTCTTATAAGTTTGATGTGACTTACCCCCCAAAGAGAAGACATACACAGAATTCTACTGAAATTATGATCTTATAAACAATTTTGAAGACTGGCATCTTTCAAAGTGCAAAGTGATTTTGAAATACAAATGACTTCTTTGGATTGAGCACCATAGAAGTTTATCACTGACCTGTATTCCTGAACTATGAAATAATAATATGTGAGGTGAACAAGTTTCTTGCTCTAAGTAATTAACAATTACAAAAATTAATTTGTGACATCTAGCATTTTAATAAATACAATTATTATAGTCAAGAGATTTTTGTGACGTCTTTGTCAAACCATATATGATTATATTGTATGATGTTTTTAAACCATAGGAATTAGGGAGTATTATCTCAAACCAGGAATGTAGTAGTAAGTTACTGTTGGGGTGTCTCAGCAAGAAGACAGGAGACATATTTCATAATTGCAAACCCTGACAGACCTCAGCAGAGGGAACCACTATCATGGCCAAGTGCCATACTCACAGGGGAAATCAATTATCTGAGCTTAGGTGTTTTTGATTCAGAACTACTCAGGTGCAGATCATAAGCAATCAAACATTCCCCACAGAAACCCAACACCTGCAGACAACACAAAATGCCAAGGTCTATGCATCCTTTTTCCAACAGTGCACAAGAACAATTATTTTAAACACAATGAAAAATACACTTCAACACAGGAATGAGTTCAAATTTTTATTACCTTTATGTTAATGTGATTGGCAATTTGTGTTAATTTTCTTATCACTGACACAGTAACTGATAAAAGCCACTTGTAGGCATGAAGTTCATGGTTTTAGAGGGTTCAGTCCATAGGTACTTAGCCCTCTACTACTGTACAGAATATCAGGTTGTAGTACACAATAGAAACCCTTCCTCCAATGAAGACATAGTTCTTAAGTTTCTCCATTTCCCAGGAAAAGTAAGGTCACCATTTTATGACTCCATTTACTCATTATGTCAAACCTTTTTGTTCTATCTGTAAACACATACACACACACACACATGCACAGGTGTTCTTTATTAATCTCTAAAGTGGATATCAATCCACTCAAGCTGACAATCAAGACTCACCACCACAATGTCAAGAACACACAGTAACGAATACGATAGCAATACATGACAACATCATGCTGCTATGAGAGTTAACACATGTGTGGATCCATACTACAACTCTGTGAGAACAAGAAATTTTAAAATGTTTTTACTGTTATGACTATTAGAGAAGCTGACTGTCACATATTTTAGAAACTAATGCTCATTTCTATTACCAGAAGTTACACAAAGTAGCAACTGACATAAAAAGTCAGATGCATATTGCAACTTACAATCATTGAATATATTAATTGTTATGATGGCTTCATTATGTACTTTATATAAGTAATTATTTTATTTTAAAAAGTCCTAGCTTAAAATGTTTTGTCAAAGATTTCTTAGGTATGTGATCTCTAGAGCCTAGAGTATTTTAATAGATGTGTACAAAAATATAATGTGCACATAGAACTTTTAGGGACATCTAAAAAGGAAAAAAAATGAAGAAAGAAAGAAAGTCTATTACAGATTGGCATTTCAGAACAGAAACTCTTCTGGTATTCTGTGTGATGCTTGAAATTAGTCTCTGTGAAGATTTTCACACTACACTGGTTTCTCAATATGGAGAAATAAAAGGTTCTGTGAGTTTGTTTTACCATTTAAACCAGATGAGTAGGAAGAAAGATCAATCAGAGTTTTCTCAAGAGGAGTCCATGTTCTTCTGGGCAGCAATAATTCAGCCTCTCTTTACTGGAAATTTTCTATAGCAAAGTTCTTTATATTTAAGAAAGCTATGCCTCATAAAATTACAATTCTTTAAAAGCTAGTAGTTTTTGTCCAATTTCTTATTGTACGTGGGATTCTAAACAGTAAGAAAAATTGGAGCTATCTCTCTTTGAAATAGTGCTTGAAATTATGTGTATTTAACTGAAGCATAATGATCATATTTCAAATATATTCTAAATGATGAAAGAAGAAAATCAAGGTATTGTGCTATCTTCCATAACCATGTGTTTTCATTTTCCAATTCCAAATACACATGAATTAGACACACTTTGAAAATCCAAATAAAGGCACAATCTTCTTTGCTCATTATCGTCTTGTGGTTGTATATATCAAATGATAAATTAAAGATTGTTCTTTCCTGCAGGAAAATTAATCACATCTCATGTTGTCTTGTAATGTTTTGTACAAAACAAAATGCCTTCCAGTATGCAATGAAATAGGAATAGAACAAAACCAACAAGACATTTTGAAGGCAGGCAATAGTCCTGCAGTAAAGGTTTAATTTCTGGAGTGTACCATTTACCATGTTATACTTTCAACAACATCCTTTGTTGCTACAAAAGCAATAGCGTTCAGGACACAGTTTCTGTTTTCCCAACTACTCCTAGAATGGTTCATTTTATGGCAGAGAGAATTTGTTTCATCTGAAAAGACTGTACATAAAGTTTTGTCATTAATCTTGTATGAGTTCATGCTTCAAGAAATACAAAACTTTATGCCAAATGCAGTTCTCTGAAGGAAGATAAGTATATTATACCACTTTGCTTTAACACACTGTAAGGAACATAAAAAAAAGATAGCTTGAGTCTCCATTAACATATATCAATTAAACAGTAAAGATTAAATAATAAAGGCATCATTATAGATGCTAGGAAATCAAGAGAAACAGAGAGGAGAGACAGAGAGAGAGACAGACAGACAGACGACTGACAGACAGAGACAGAGAGAGAGAGAAAAAGAGAGAGAGAGAGATTATAGAAGGCTCTTCTATATAGGAAATTTTGGTGTCTAGTTGATATTAATGTAATGGCATATAATCTTTTTTTATCACATTGTAGAGAAAATTTTGTTTTACTTTTATTATAGTTATTTTACATGTTCATAAAACTTTTAAATAGAGTTATATGAACATTTTATACTTAAAAATAAACAAAAGCATGATGAATAATAAACATAGAGTATCATGTATCCAAGCAAAACAAATATTTCAGTTAATTAACAAAATATATGTAAAATATATTTATATAATCATGTGACTGATATTCTCTAAAATATAAAAAAACTGACATAATTATTAAATGGATAGATTACTATGAGATACTTAAAATTTTACTTACAATTTTATGAGTTAAGAATTAATATCCTGGTGAACTACTGTTAATACAATTAAAGGTATTTTAAACTCAGAGAGGATAACGGCTACAAACGTGAGAAGAAAATGAAGGAGACCACACAGAATTTGAAAATATGACAGAGACCCTTAAAAACAAAGGAAAATAAATTAAGGAAGCTCTCAGTTTATACTTCCTTGCATTTCACAATAACTTTTAGACAAAAAGCAAAGTATGAAATGTACTAGTGTATTTCTGGACCTATAATCATTTTTATATTGGTTCAACAATTATATTGGTACAAGCATTTTTATACTTAGTTCAAAATCAAAGAGTTACAATGGTGAAAGTTATCATTTGATCACCTGTTTTATATTTTCTTCTTCTGATGCATCCAGTTAATAAAAATATTACCCATACACTCAAAGGCAGATTATTTAAAATATATACCTGTGCTTCTAACTTTAAACATATAACATATAGTAAATCTTCTGTGATAGTATAATATCATCTGTATAACACTCAGGTAAAATAATACAAATTGTGATTACAGAGCATTTTCAAAAACACGAGGACAGCAAATTGCTTTGTTCATAAATCTCATGAACAAAATTAAAGACTTATATAGAAACGGTTGCTGATTTAACTATAAAGGAAGGAGTAAAACTTCACCAGCTGTCAGGAAATGACCCAGCAGAAATAGTGGTGCCTTATGCTAATACTGAGATTATGTCATTATTGCTAATCAATGAAGATTGGCAAAGACTTGTAGCGATTGTTTGGGAGAAACTAATAACAAATATCCTAAAAGCAAATGAACTCAGTTTAATCAAAATAACTGACTGGATACTCCCTCATATAGTAAAAGAAAAATTTATTTCTAGAGTATCTACATTTTATGCTGATGCAAATAAATTTGGAATGGTAGGTAACAAGTCAGAAGAAATAAAGTCAATAAAAGCCCCATATGCTTGAGTTCAAAAATCAAATTTGTATGCTATTATTATGGTATTGTTATACTTTCCTGAATTGCTTAATATTATCACTAATTCTCAGTATTCAGAAAGGATTGTTGTGCATATAGAAAATACTGAATTTATTCCTGATAATTCAGAATAAACATCATTACTTATGCAAATGCAACAAGCAATTCAAGATAGAAATTGTCCACTATATATTACTCAGTTTTCACACAAGTTTACCAGGCCCATTGGCCTAGTAACATAACAATGAGATCTATCAGTAATTAATTAGAAATGTGTTAGAAGCTCAAATTTTCATGAAAAACACCACGTAAACAGCAAAAGTTTAAAAAAGAATTTCTCTGTTAATTGGCAACAACCCAAGGAAATTTGACCAATGTGTTCCTTGTATAATCAAGTCCCATTGCCTGCTAAAAGTTAACCCTAAGGGTATGGGGTTTTTCCTAGGTGCAGAGTTCCTGAGGAGATGAGTGGTGGACAGAGTCACTAGCTCAAGAACAGACTCTGGAGATTAATGTCTGGTGGTGCAAATCTGATTTATTGTGGAGGAAAGCAGGTTTTTATGGAAAAAGTAGGGAGTGCACAAGGGAGAGGCCCAATATCACTGACCTATGCTTAGTAGGTACTTTAACCAGCCTACCTAAAGCTTTCTAATCAGAGAGGGATGGGTGAGGTCAGTAAAGGTCCAATCATCTAATGGCTTGTATATAAAGGATCTTAGTCTATCTGTATTGCTGATGTTGGTTAAAAAAGTTTCTGCAAAGACAGAGGAAGTGAAAGCATGGCCTTGGCAGGGATTTTCCTGCAGGTGGGGTTCAACTGGTGTACCAGAAACTGGCACTTTAAAGGGCTGCATGATTTTACACAGGCCAGGGTATTCACCTCTGCACGAGCCCCAAGTGTCTGCCTCTGTCTCTCCTGTCATTAGGATCCCTTCAACACCAACATAAGGATACTAAAAGAGGGGATATCTGACAGATGGATGTTTTCCATGCTACAGAATTTGGGGACACTAAAGTTTATATACCATACTATTCAGGATTTCAACTGGCTTCTGCCTTGAGTTCTGAAAGAGCTGATTCTGTAATTACACATTTACTGGAACTAATGGCTATTATGGAAATACCTTTTCAAATTACGACTAATAATGCCCCTACATATGTCTCCTGTAAAATGAAAAAAAAATGCATACTATGGCATGAAACATATTATCAGCATACCACACAATCCTACAGGACAGTAGTTATAGAAAGATCTAAGTAGACATTAAAGGAAATGCTTGAAAGACAAACAGGAATAACAAAAATCCCCAGAGATAGATTACATAGTGTACTACTAACTTTAAGTTTTCTGAATGTTAATGAGACAGGAACAACAGTGACTGAGAGATATTGGACAATAGAAAGAAATGCAGAGTTAAATCAACCCATATATTATAAAGACGTAATAACACCTGGATGAAAATCAGGACATGTGCTGCACTGGAAAAGAGGATATGCCTATATTTCCAGTGGAAATGAAAAGTTGTGCCTGTGATCAAAACTGATAAAGATCAGATTTGAGCCAGGAAGATCTCCTGAATACCCTGCCTGCTGATCTGAAAAGTGTTACTAGGGGAAGAAAAGTTCTTTTAAAAAGATAGAGCCTTCTAATGACTGTATGAAAGTACAAAAAAACTAAAGCAACAAGAAAAATCAGTCCTGGGTCATGGAGTAAATTTTCTGAATCCTAAATTTCCACCTGACTCTACCACCAGTGACCAGAAAACACCAGTAAAGAGTCTGAGGAAGATGAAGAATATGAAGCTGTGATAAAAAACTGTCCCAGTATGAATCTCACTTTGGCTGATTTGTAACAGTTAGCTGGCAGTCATCAGAAGGTTCCAGGAAAAGATCATGAGAGTGATGGCCCACAAGATGCCATCATTGCAAATTTTATACAACTTCCTAGAGTCTCAAGACTTCCCGTGCCCTGTATAATGGCTGAAAATGCATTAGTCTTGAGGATACTATGACATTCCTTTTGGAGGAAGAAAAACACTTACAGCAAACAGAAACCAGAGTAAAATACCTTAAAGCCAAAGTTCTAGGCATTCAAGGGAATAGACTGTCATTTTGCAAAGGAGTCAGTGGACAAAATGTTAAGAGACTGTTGCCTTTAATAATGTCAATAAACATCAGAGTTCCTTGAAATATAAAGATTCCTGTAGCATTTTCATAGAAAATGGATCCATGTGTGTTAATGGCTCATTGAGTAAACTGATATCCTGCCAATTTGCAAAGAACATGAACAGCCCAAACCGATTTAGCCTCCAAAGAAACAATATACTTTCGAGAGCCAGAACCATAAAAGTAGCATCTTGTACTAGTTTTGTCCAAGGAAATAAAAATCCTCTCTCATGATTTCTGTTAGTAATGCATCATGTATGAATGCTAAGGATAAATTCCTGAAGATCAGAAAGGAAAAGAGATGGCCAAACAGAAGTCCTCAGGGGAAAAATAAAACAAAAGTAATCGATATTGCACAACTTATGGCTTAGTAAAGGGAGGGGAAAATATTGAGTTTTCTGTCCTGCGCAGCCTTCCTTTTGATTGGCTGCCACTCAGATTCTGGGAACAGCTTAGGATATAAATGAGGCAGTGGCCAGTCGGCAATTCAAAGTTGGTGGGATGGTGGAAAGCTGATGGAATAACTTGTGAAATGCTAGCAACACTTGTTCTCTAAGCTAAGGATAGCCAAAAGGGGCAGTGAATCTTTCTATCTTTAAAGGCCACCTGTAAGAGTGGGGAAGATGTCTCTCTTTCCTGTGTCTTTTTAGAGCTAGAGGGTAAGAAGGGCACAGTGGGAATCTGTTACAAGTTAGTGATCAGTTACAAGATAGGACTCTGTCACAGTAGCAGTTGGGGCAAGAGAACGGGCTTCAGTAATTCAGTTACAAGCAACACTCCAACGCGGGGCAAAAGAACAGCTTTCAGGGCAAGAGGAAAAGAGCCCCCAGCTACAAATATATTTATTCAGAATTGAAAATTATTAAAAGAATTTTATTACTATGAACAAAAAATATAAAGCCACTATGAAAAAATGCAAATATATTTAATATAAGCAGTACATTATCACATATTTTTAGCAATAGAGATTTCAATTGCCAGTTTTGAATATGAGTGTCTTAAAAGTATCCAATTCATCTTATACTCAAAATATTGTCTTGAAATTAAAGTTCTATTGTTCTTTTCCTGGTAGTTTCTAAATCTGCTTCTGTGCTGGGAAACATAAGATGTCATGACAGACATGGTCTTTTTAATAAATGTTTCCATTTAAAGTGTTTTATTCACTGTGGTATTTCTTAAACATTACAGATAATAAAAAGTGGTTAAAAAACATGCCCTTCCATTTGTCACTGTTTGGCTTTTGCATTATAAAAGCGAGTTTAACCTTTTACTACCTAGACCAGAAACTATATAAAAGTATGTGAACTGTATAATAACTTTGCTATGAGTGAGCTCCTTATGCCTCTAGGAAAGTATTCTGACATTCGGTATTTAAAGCATTAAATTTGTGCTCTTGTAAAGGTCAAAGAGAATAGAAGAAAAATCAAAGCATTAAGTGTAGTGGGAGAACAACTTTGCAATCTGTTGAAAGTTTCTTTTAAAAGAAACATTGTTTCTACAGGGACAAAAAGAGGCATTAAGAAGTTCATATAAAAATGTGGTGAAGAAGACAAGACTGGAGAAATGGCTAAGCAGTTAAGAGTGCTTCCTGCTCTTCCAGAGTCCCTTGAGTTTCTTTTCCAGCACCACGTCAGGCCACCCACAACTGCTGGAACTCCCACTTCAAAGCATGCAAAGCCCTCTTCTGGCCTCCACTGGTACCTGTATTCATCTGTACTTGCAAATGCACATGTGCCTACACACACATGAAAAAAGAATGTTCATATTTTCTGAAGATAATAAAAGCATCTTTCAATAAAAGTAGATTGATAAGTAGTCTATGTATTATATAAGCTCATAATGAAATATTAATTGCAGAGGGATGATTAGAAAACTCTTAAAATCATTTTCCATACTTGTAGATTCACAGTCGTCTTCACTTCCCAAATTAATCCAAGGATGTTAGTACATTCACTATTAATCTTTTGTTTAATCAAAATGAAAGAAAAGGCAATATGCTAGACAACTTTGATTAGTACATTCTGAAAATGGTTTTCCCTAGGAATTACTATTGATTTTAAGCTAACAAAATTCCACAAGCCATCAAGAGAAACAATAGAGGATCATTGTCAGATTGTTTACAGACATCTGCTGTTGGTCCTTCAGGGAAAATCTCTATTAAATACCCTGTCTATTTTTTCTCAAAACATATGGTTAGCTTTTTCTGAATATTTAAATAATAGATAATTTTATATTTTATATCTCATAAATTTCATAAGTTTATAGGTTTAACACTGGTGTTTTCCTGACAATGTAAATCATAACAGGATCATTTTTCCAGAACATTGTATGGAAGGTTCCATATTTGTCATGAAAGAATATAACTTTTTGTATTGCAAAATACAAAGTAGTAATATAAACATCAATATTATACTGAATTTCTCAACTATCCTGTTGTCAGTAAATATAGATACAAAAATTCATCAATAATGTGGAATTAAATTCTATTAAAATTATATCAGGGTATACAAAGAGTAAGTTACTTGAGTTGCAAGAGGCTAGCCACCACCCCTTAGACTATTGTAAACTGCCAAATGTCTGTTCCCAGTCCCTTGATGAAGGAGAGTAATCAGGCCCATCTTACAGAAAAAATTTCCAAGATCAGGCCACAAAATCATGCAAATCCCTGAGCTTGCCTCAAGATCCTACTAATCCTTGGGTACCCTGGAAAGATTCCAACCTATATAACACTATATAAAATCTTTTTTTCCAGTTCAGACCTTTGGTGCTTCTCACTCAAGCAAAGGCAGCCACCCTCCTGGGTTTTTCCCTCCTAATAAATCTGTTTTGTTAGGTTTATTGTGGGGTGGGACTTTGTTGCATTCCTTGATTTCTGACTGCCAGGATACCTTTATCCTCCGACCTGTAACACTTACTTTGGTGCTGCGATTCAGATAGGCTCTCCTGGTGTCTCTGCTCTACCTTGAGGTCTGTACTGCACTGGGACCCTATTCCTCATCTCTAGTCCACCCACAACAGACTCACCTTCTGGCTCACCAATTACTCCATACCCCATCCACTAGTGACAATAAGATAAGTTTCCCCTTTGGTCAGTGGTTTCTGAGTTTCCTCAGTTTCCCTGAGTCTGAGGAAGTGGCCATTGAGCAACTAGCATCCCTCTGTTACTCTTGGGGGCAGAGGTATACCTATCCATAGTCTTCAAGTCTGTGGGTGTCCCTATTTGCCTGACCTTGTACCCCTACCCTTGAAACTGGAATCCTGCAGTTTCTTTAAGCCAAACCAAGCTATCTCACCCTTTCCTACCCCCTTTTCTTACCTTCTCATCAGAGCTGCCTGTAATTCAACAGCCACTCTAGGCCCTAGTGGCTCTTGTGACCCTGTTCCTGACCTTTTACTGTGGATGAGATTGCTCTCCTAGAGCTTCGTTGTTTTTTTTTTCTTTTTCCTCGCCTTCTGGCCTTTTCAAAAGCCTTGGTACCAAGCATCAAGTTTCTCTGGGCTCAGCTGGGCTAAGTTCTTACTCTCCAGTGAGTATGGTAATGGGGCACTGAACAGTTTATGATTCTTCAGGTTCTCTCTGAGATCAGGCAATGCCCTCAACTATAGGCTCCAGTGACACCCTCTCCCCCAATCTATGAGAATGATGTCTTCCATGCCAGCTCATTAACGCTTGGAATGCCTTCTAGAAAACCTCCTGCCTCTCTACCTGGCACCCAACCTCAAGGGCCCCAAATGTATTCACTTTTGCAATCAAATTTGACTTCAATATCCCTTAGACAATCAATCCAAATGACTGCAGAATGGTAGCCTAGATCTGAGTATTATTCAAGACTTTTACAAATACTGCAAGGGATTGGAGAAATGGAAAGAAATTTCCCCATTCCCCATGTTCGTGCTTTCTGTATTGTCTTCTTCAAGCCCTATTTGTTTTTGTCTAGACTCCCCACAACACAGTCCTATTACTGTTGATAGAGCTGTAAGTTTGTTGCAAAGTGGGGACAGAGAAGTGGACCAAGCAGGTTTGGGAGAAAACAAAGGAGTAGGCCAGCTGCAGCATTCATACATTCAGCACACACTGCTTGCCATCTGGTATATCTCTCAGCTTCCTCCTGCAGCATCCTCTGCCTACATCTGTGGCTTCTTATCTTATAGCTTTTGTTCTCAACTTACTATATTCAGATTTATAGGTGTTCAGGTGTCATTTAGCTTTCTTTTAGGTAAGAGAGGCCTTAAGTCATTGTTTCATGCTGTCCTATTTTAATTAAAGTTGGCTCTGGAGTTGCAGTATGGCTCCCTCCCTTCAAAACTCGAGCATGCCTGCTTGAAGGTTTCCTCCAAACATTTGTTCCATATCAGGAGATCCATCTGACTACATGACAGAAAAAGGAGAGGAAAACAAAGTAAAAGAATAGATTATTCCCAATGGAGACTACTGCTACTCATCTAATACTCTTTTGGTTTTTCTTTAACTCTATAAAACTTTCGATAAGGTATAATCATAACACCAAGGTTGATAGTTAAAAAATCTATACATATGTAGTTTTACTAGTGTTGGAAATGATGGATTTTGCCATATGACTTCACCAGCGTCTTGATTAAAAGTGACCACATGGTATAAGCCAATCAGCAACTCCTATAAGCCAACGACTCCTAGCTATAAAACCCAAACCAGATGATTCTCCACTATTTTCAGTCATGAGCCTACCATTTATTGGCCTTAACCCAGAGTCTCTTTGGTCCCCCTTTCTCCCTCCTCAACAACAGGCTACTCCTCAAGTTTTTCCTTGTCTCCTGGCTCGTCTCCACAAGGTTGTTCTTGAAGCAGTACTCTTTTTTCCCCAGATATTCCCTGACATACAGAACAAACTTAAAGATCTAGAGAGGGGTCCCCTGACTCTGCAATGTAGATGTTAATTCAGGCTCAAAGGTAGTTTATTCTTTGGCTAATGGAATCCCTAGTACTAGATCTGGAGCCCTGGAGTATTTAATACAATCTAATCTTAAGCCTAGAACTGGAAGGTTTCAGCCTTTGTACAATCTAATAAACTTCTGTGACCTACTGCTGACTGAGCCACTCTTAGCTCCTTCTGAACTCTGACTCTTCTCATTCAATTCACTTGCTATCATGACTCAAACTCTTCTCCAAGCTCACGGGTTCAAAGTGATCTTCTGAGCCGGCTTACTGCTTCTGACTGAACTCTTCTGATTCTGGCATACTCTGGATGATTCTGACTGTCTCAGACTGAACTCTTCTTTTTGTCTTCAAACTGACTCACTCTTCCTGTCTAATATTGACTTCTTCTGTTGAACTGCCACAGTGTCTCTGCTTCAGACTCCTCAGACTCCTCAGACTGCTTCTCTGTGTTTCTGCCACCGTCAGCCTCTGTGTCTCATCCTCTGTGTGCCTTATCCTCTCTCTCTGAGCCTGTTTTTCACCCTGAGAGTTGGGTGTGTCCTCACTCTGACTCAGTATGGTAACTCTTCCTCTGATTCATCACTATGTCTGCTCTTCACTCTGGTTTATCTCAGATATTACTTCCTGTCTGACACTGACTCTTTCTGAGCTTTCTGTCTCTGCTTGTTTCTGTCTTGGGGATTAAAGACATGTGCTACCACTGCCTTCTGAATACTGGGATTAAAAGTGTGTTCTGACATGCCTTCCACCCTAGAGCAGCAATGCTACTAGATTAAATGATTAAACATTCCTCTACACCACAGGCAGAAGTCTTAGTGCTGGTCTTCAAGGTGTGTCATGGGAGAGATGAATAAGCCTGAAAACAAAAATGCCTGTTGCTGGCTACAGCTTTTCAGCCTATCATGGCATGTGTCTAGGCTCCCTTGCCTCACAAAGCCCAAGAACCTCTGGGTCCCTGTTTCAAATGTGCTCAGGAGGATCATTGGGCCAAGGCCTTTCCAAACCTTTGCAAACCATCCCAACCATGTTCAAGGTGCCATCAAGAGGGACACTGGGTTAATGACTGCCCTCATATTCCTCATGATGTGAGAATATCAGGCCTAGATTGCCTTCAATCCAGCCTTCTAGGTCTGGCCATGGGCAACTGAGGGGACCTTGGTTCCCTTGGCCATCTCCAACCGGGAGTTTCAGGTAATCATTGCAGTATCAGAGCAATCTATCTCCTTCATTCTGGACATGGGGTCCACTTTTTTGGTCCAGATGGAGTTTGGGGGATCTACCCCTCCTCATTCAGAATTACCAACCTCAGAAAAAACCCACCAGTTAGTTGTATCTTCAGGGCTATGCATTTACCCACTCTTTCCTAGTGGCATCTACCTGTCCTTTTCCTTGCTGAGAAGAGACCTCCTAGTCAAGGGGGGAGCCTCTATTTCCTTAATTTCTTCCATCTGCTTGACACCAGGCTCACCAGCTTGGGAATACCTTTCCCCTCAGAGCTGTAAAATTTACCCATAGCATCCATAGTTTCACAGTATCATTGACATAAACTGTTGAAGCAGTTTTTAAAGTATTTTTCTAAAGTATACAACTGATACAGATTATCATATAAATACCTTTTTTCAGTATAAAATTTCTAACTTTTTAAAAAATCATTTGCCTTTCAATTGATAGACCAATGGAAATTTATTATTTGCTCTTTTAGTTTTTGAAAATTAAAGCAAGCAATACACACATGTGTATATGTCTCTCTCTCTCTCTCTCTGTATGTGTGTGTGTGCATACGTGTGTGTAGAAAAAAAAAGAAATAAAAACTAAGAAAGTTAAAATGTTTGTTATGACCTTTAAAAGGTAAGAGTGAACTATCAGAGTTACAAGAATTCTGAAGATTAAGCTAAATTGTGGAAATGTTACAATTTTCAACTAAAAACTTGATTTCTAGTTACTCATTATCCCACCATCTATGTTTTGAGCACTTTTATAAATGTATAATATCTCTCAATCAAAAGAATTCAAACATTCCTGTATTTACAACAGAAAAGAACATCAAATATGAAGATTAAATATCACCCTGTTCTCAAAATTCTAGATTGTAATTCTCAGTGAAAAAATGGTGTTGATGTACTATAACCAACCTAATAATTTTCTACACTTATAGAGAAATAGAACTGCCTATGAGAGACATAACATAGACTTGTTTTCATTAAAAGTGGTTTTCTTTTTACTAATTTGTATGTGTGTGTTGCTTTGTGTGTGTAAGTCTCCTATGAAGTAGGCCAGAAGAGATTGGCAGATCCTGGATCTAAAACTGCATGCATTTGGGGGCTGTCCATTTGGTGGGAACCAAATGTTTACCCTTTGCAAAAGCACTAAGGTCACTGCAGAAAATATTATATTTTACACATGAAGAAAAAATAAATAATATAGAATTGAGATGGTGACAGAAATTGAAAAATAAGTATGGAAACTATTGCTCAAAATATATGGCTTAATATGTGCATCCAGGTGAGCTACACTTGTTACAGTAACGCGTGCTTTAACAATTAGACTCCATTTTATTTTTGACACACTACTACACAAATAAATTAGCATGATATCAGCCCTTGGAGGCCCCTCAAAACACCATGGTAATGAATGGCTCTCTCTCTAAAAGGCTGCCCTCACTGTTGCAAGTCACAGTGGGGTTTAAAGATTTTCCCTCCACATAGCTTTGTCTTGTAAAATTACATACATTTGAGTGAAGAATGTTGTTCCCAAGTTTACGTTTTAAAAAAGCACCTCTCCACTGTAATTGTATTTAGAGTTAGGGATTTTAGTAGATAAATTAGATTAAATGTGATAATCCTGACTGGTTCCCAGCTCAGACAATAGTTGTTTTCAGAATCAGCTACAGTTATCAACTTGAAACACTTGGGAAGAAGAGACCTCAGTAGAGGAATTGCCTCCAATCGATAGCCTTTGGCCACATCTGTGGGGCATTTTCTTGATTGCTAATTGATGAAGGATGGCTACTTTCTGTAGTCAAGTGGGCCTGAGCTGTATAGGAAAGTATGATATTCATTCTTGGTTTTCAATTTGACTACATCTGGAATTAATGAAAAAATCTAATTCAGATCGACACACCTGTTGTAATTGGATCATTTGAGATCCAAAGATACACCCTAAATTTGGGCCACACATTCTGATGGCAACGTACGTAACAGACATGAAAGAAAAACACTTTTGCTTTTTGCTTGCTTGCCCTTACCCTCACTGTCAAGTTCATCTACCATGTTGCTGAGACACTCATTCACTGGCATCAGAGACTTTCCTCTCCCAGGTTGTTTTTGGTCAGTATTTCATCACAGCGGCAAAAAACAAACAAATCAGGACATTTGTCATATATAAGAAATTGATGAGCCAGGCGGTAGTATCACATGCCTTTAAACCCAGCACTCAGGAGGCAGAGACAGGCAGATCTCTGTGAGTTCAAGGCCAACCTGGTCTACAGAGTGAGTTCCAGGACAGTCAGAGTTACAATAGGGAAACCCTGTCTCAAAAAAGAAAAACGTAATTTAAAAAAGAAAGAAATTGATGATCATGCTGCCTAGATGGCTCAAGGATAAAGCTTGCCTCTGGCTTGCCTCTGAGCCAGATAAATTGGTTAACCCTGAATCCACAGGAAGAAGGAAAGAACTAACTCCCAGAAATTGTTCTCTGAGATGGCACATTGGTACATAAGCATATCTGTGTGAGAACACACACATATACTTGCATATATACACATATTAAATAAATATAAAGAACAATGAAGAAGGAGGAGGAGGAGAAGGAGGGGAGCAGGAGGTGGAGAATGATCAACTCTTCCCTTATAATGCATAAGCATCAAGAAAAACTATGCATGGACACAGGAAGTGGGAAGCTATCTGAAAGTCATGTAGTATACACATCATGCTCACACTCTGCTCTCCACCTTCCACCCTACAGGGCCATAGAAATTTTTGTTTTGTTGTTGTTCGGTTTTGATCAGTTTTTGTTTCTGTTTTTGTGGCAACCTGAGAAGATTGAGAATGGTATGAGAGATACAATTATACCACATTTGGAAAGTGTAAAACCATGAATTTTTATGAACAGTTCTGCTGTACTCATAATTATAAATATTTAAAATAACACGCAAAATATGAATAATAAAATTTGGCAGAAAAACAGAAAGATGAAAGAGAAGCAAAACTATGTTAATTTGTTTACTTTAATAGTAAAAATGAGTATATATAATATAAAAATTAACTAATTACACGAATTCCAAAAGAGTTATATATGTATTTAAATTGGGAGAATTCTAATGTCAAGTGACTTAATTTTAACTTCAATAATTTATTTTCCCTTTAGAATTTTGTGATAAAAAATAAAATCAAAATCGATTTTACAAGTAACAAGTTTTATAATCTCATTTAAAATATTCTTTATATTTTAATGTGCATTGAACTCATACTCTATAATGTTATATTTAATGCTGCAAATGGCCTTTTAAAAATTAACACAAAAGTAAAAAGTAGATTAAAATGCATTAATTAACTATGTTAAAGTAAAAGAACACCACCACTGTAAGTTATTAGACATATAATAGTTCAGCTTGTGTTATGGATTCTTTTAAAAATTTTAATATTGTTTGAAGTCTGATGCCAATATACTATGAGAGTTCCTCATTAATATTCCATGACATCTTCAATTTGTTCTCCTTGAATTGCCTTTTCTCTCAATTATAAAAGGGAGGAGTTATAAACCTATAAATCATGACAGAATGAGATAGCATTAGGATATTAATACAATGAAATATGTTTTCTCAATATTTTAAATAAAAACTACTCAATTCTACAAATACAAATTAATTTTGTACTACATCTCTACTGAAAATGGCTTAACTCTTTAGTAAATAGTATGTACAGATAAAGGCCAATCCCTGAACTTGAGGTGTACATTGTAAGGATGATGTGCAAATTTATTACACAAATGATGGCTGTCGTGTGTGTTTAAAATGACTTTCCATTACCAGTTACATCAGCGATACTATCAGAACTTCCAAACAAGTTTCAGAACCATTAAAACAAACACTACCCAAAGTAAATATATTAGCATATGAAAAGACAAACACAAAGTACAAACTTATATTAGTAGGAGATTTCTGAGAAATTCTTAGAATTTGAAAGAAAGTAATCTTTAAAGTTAACCTTCAAAAATTTATTCTAAGGTTCTTGGAGTTCAGTCACATTTCAAACATCAAGTTCATCAGTCTGTCTGCTCTATTTGCTTCAGTCTTAACAATCAATGAAGATCCACAGCACACATCCTTAACTAACTTCCTAGACTATGAAGATAGAAAGATGTAAAAAAAAAAAAAAACTTATATGCAAATGTATATTTGAGGAGAGATAAACAAAGATTATCATCTCCAACTCTCTTTCCTCTGCGGGAGAAACCTTCATTTTATTTTATCTTATTTCTTTTATTATTTGAAAATTTCATTCATGTGTTTATTGCATTTTGCTCAATTCTTGTCCTCTTTATTTCTCTCCACCTCTTCCTCATCATCCTCCTATTCCTCTTCATTCTCTTCCTCCTCTTCATGTTGTTCTTCCTCCATAGTCCACAGTCCTGAGAAAAACTGACCCCACTTCCCACAGCCACCAATTGATCAATTGTTAATGTAGCATTTCTATTTATGAAGCATAGAAATTGGATCATGTGAACTGGATAATGTCCTTACATACCTATAGATATAAATTATATAAGTCTGAAATCTACCTTTTAAGGTTTTTTTTTTAATAAGGACATACTCAATCAGAAAAAAACACATTTTTTAAGTCTCCTATATGATTGACTAACATGAAAATTTCTATTTTTAGCTGTCTTTTAATTTTTAACATTGCTATTTATGACATATTTTTGTTCCCAGTATTTATACTTTTGATCATAAGAGAGTTTTGAGAAAATCCAACTTTTTTTCATAATAAAAGTCTTAGAGAACCTAGTGGTGTAGCCAACATAGCTGAACATAATAAAGGCAACATACAACAAAACGACAGCCAACACCATGCTAAATTAAGAAATACTCAAAGGATGTCCACTAAGATCATAAACAAGAAAAGGCTGTCCACTACCTCTAGTCTTCTCAATATAATGCTTAAAATCATAGCTAGGGTAAAATGACAAGTGAAGGAAATAAAGGGAACAAAAATAAGGAAAGAAGACAAATAAGACTAACCTTATTTCCAAATAATATCAATCTATACATTAAGTACCCTAAAACTCCACCAGAAAACTTTAGCTGACAAATGTATTCAGAAATGTATCATGATGCAAAGTTAAAACTCAAAATTAAAAGCATTTCTATACGAAAGTGGTATTTTTCTGAAGCGTACATATTAATGTACTACTAAGAACTATCCACTAGCTAGCTTTCATAGTGCTGGAATGTGCTATGAACCCTGGTAGCTACAGTTATTACTGGTGTGCCAAGATATGCCCACTGATGCAACAGTGGCACAAATATTATGAAAATAACTGACCAGTTTCTGCTTGTGATTTATAGTATTCTTCATGAGATACAACTCATATCCAGAAACATCACTGGGGAAAAGAGACCATGGCTAGATCATACATAGGCCCTGCTATTATTTATTTAAATGACTTCTAATATCTTATTACTATACACTTATTTCTACATCTCCCAGTCTTAATCAGAGAGGCTGTTTCTAGCAATAGATGGCAATTAAGAAAGAGACCTACAACTGGTCAACATGAATAAAATAAGAGACTACCGAGCGTTCAGTCCAAAGTAGGACACCTATATCACAGCCCTCCCACCAAGACTCAGTAATCATCATGGAGGAGGAGATAGAAGTGTCTCAAGAGCCAAAGGCAGTAGACAACTACAAGGATACAGTCTTTCCAGACACAGCAGGGCAGATGCACATGTAAACTCAAAGTGATTGTGTGAGCATGCGTAATTACTGCACAATATCAAACCTGACAAAACCCAGCATGTGGTATGTGTTTTGGGATGGGCACATCCTAGCAGATGATCTATTGGAATCTGACAACTATAGGGAGAGTCGATTTTCTTTTAAGATATGACTCCTAGTAGACCTATGACACTCTCCAGGTCAGGCCTCATACCCAAGAGTATTTGGACAATATAATCTAGAATCCATAGGTTTTGAAAGGGGTGAGGGAAGTAGAGAGGGGTGGGGAGAGGGAAAGGAAAAATAGTAAGTTGGGTGGTAGGGAGGTGGGAGTGAATCCGAGAAAGGTTTAAGAAGAGGAGAGAATATTATCAAAATTGTATGAGATGCCCAAAGAATTAATAAAACATATTATTTAAAAAGAACTACCTAGCTAATTTCAACTTATCTCTATTTCAGTGATAAATGTTTTTGAAATAATAATTTATAAAATGTACTTTCTGAAAAATAAATTTTAGTAATATGTTTGTAAGACTGGTAAGTTAAAAAATTTCTGTATTTTACTATAAATAATTCATTGAGTTATCAAAATGATTGCTTGCCTATAATAAATGTTGAATTCATCATAAGGCAAACTATAAGCTATATAATGGAAAATAATGAAGTATTTTCTTTCTGTGTTCTCCTACACAGAATTATGTTCTTTTTAAATGCATTCAGACATGTTGGTATGATGAATGAGAATAAAGAATGATCCATGTGATCAGAAAATCTCCCCTACCTTACTTGGTTTTGCTTGTTTCTTTGCTGCTTTCTGCAAATGGTTCTTTGAAGTTACATGACCCTATTTCATTATTAGATGAAATTATAAGATGCATCTCAGAGGCCTTGATTCAGAAGTATCAATCTATGTGATGGTGCAATTAGAAAAATATGAAATACATATGTGGGACAAAAGACAAAAGACTTCAATCAGAATCTGTAGGTCCTTACAAGGACAGCTTGAATACACATTTGCCAGTATAAAACCACATTCCATAACATCAGTTATTTTACTCCCATATCAGTGCACTGCATCAAAGTTTTCTTTAACGAATTTATACACACAAGTTAAAGTTATCAATACCAACTGTCACTATCAATAGGAGCCACTAAAGCCTCTTTGAATTATTTAAGATTAATGCCATTTAATGCTCTCCTGGTAATGCAGCCTTCTTATATGAGTCAAAATCACATTTTGTTGAACAAAACAACTGTCTAAACTTCACTATGACATTTCCTGTGCAGGCTTTTAAATAAATTACTAAAGTACCTTTTTTTGTTCTTTTATAAACTGTTGACCTATTAGACTCAAAACTATTTCTAAAAATCATTTTAAAATTGAAGTAGCTTAAAGAAGAAAAGCCACTGAATACGTAGTTGAACATTGCCAAGACATATTATATTTGTAGAACAAATACATATATAGTAATCTGGGAAAGTGAAGACTTCAGGTGAAATTAACTTCAATAAGTGAAAGAACAATATCATTTTATCGAGCACTCAAAAGTGATGAAAATTGTGAATAGAATTTACCTTTTCTGTCTAAAAAGACTAGCAATAATCTTGGAAACATGCGATCCATTTGCATTGTACACAATTTGTTCTCATAGCTTGAGAAAATGGTTTGTTAAGTCACATTTTCTGAAATCCATCAAATTATTTCAGTCCAGGTGCAGATTTAAGAAACAAAAACAAAAACATAAGCTTTCCTGTTTCAAAGCGATGGGTAAAGTGTGCAAAATAATTTTTACTTTTGTATCAAGGAAAATCCGTGCCAATGTTAAGGTAACAAAGACGTCTCAGTCATTGGTAATCTCAGATACCAGTATGAACAGATGGCGTTTTGGGACTCTGTCTCACTACCTAAGATTTAGAGCAGATAAGCTTTTGTTCACAATGGTTTCCTAGAGGACAACTTGTGGAGTCACTTAAACTGATTCACATTAACTTCTCTGAGCATACCCTTTTTTTTTATTTTCAGAAAGTTATAACAATTATTGGAAAGTGCATAGAACAATTTTTCACTTTTATGAAGTAATCAGTGGATCTGGATAATATGATTGTCTTTATTATCCAGACAGTAAAACAATTTCATTCTCTTATGTTTGAATAAGTTTTAACTCTAATAGAGGCAATCATAAATATATTACATAAAATGTCATTATATCTAACTATCATGCTGAATTTTACATTTTGTAATTTAAGATTTTAAATGTAATAAAAATGATAAACTTAGGCTAATGGAGAATGTGCACACCTTTGTGTAATAATAATTCCAGGTTAAGTAGCCTAAAGGAAGACATAACTTCAATCTATCCAACCATATAAGACAATTTTGTGAAAACTGGCTTCCAAATACAGTCTCTTCTCTGATATCCATCACTGATTTAATTCAATATTTCTTCATTTCTCTATTGAACTCCTCAATTTTGTTGAACAAAGTCCTGGGAAATGGACAAAATGTCAAGTTTTTTTGCCTGAACTTAATAGGAATACATTCAGCCAGGGTGTGGTGGCACATAATTTAATCCCAGCACTCTGGAGGCAGAGGCAGGCAGATCTCTGAGTTTGAGGCCAGCCTGGTCTACAGAGTGAGTTCCAGGACAGCCAGAGTTACAACAGAGAAACCCTGTCTTGAAAAACAAAAAAAAAAGCAATACAAAACAAAAACAAAGAGGAAAATGTTCTAGTCTAATTCCCAATAAAGTTCCAGTTCCCATCTGAATCATGTGAGCACATACTTACACCTATGTATTAATGCTGGTTATTTCATATTTTAAGCTCCCATCATGAAGGTCCAATTATATAATTGTAGGAATTCTCTATTCTGTACCTATCCACATTGCTAGTCTCATCCCACAAACTACTTATGAAGACATAAAAGCCACATGGCCAAATGTTGTCACTGCCAGAAATCTACTGCTCTGTAACAGCTATTAGCTTTATATCGGTGTGACCAAATATGTAGCAAACATACAAGAGAAAATATAATTATTTATACTGTTAGCCAATTTGACTGTATCTAAAACCACTTTGGAGACAAATCTCTACAGGTATGTGTGGAGGAATTTTAGATTATGTTGATTGAGGTGAGAAGACTCACTCACACGTGAGCAATACTGTTCCATCAGCTTCAGTCCTAGAACACATAAAAATTAGAAAACTGTGTCAAAGAGGTGTCTCAGTGACTAAGATCTCTTCTGTTTTTTCCAGAGAATACAAATTGGTTCCCAGCACAGCTCACAACCTCAAGTAATTCCATTGAAAAGGATCTTATCCCCTCTTATGGCCTTTAAGGGCACCCACATACCTGTAGCAATCACGGGTACATACACATAAAGAAAATTAAAAGTAAACCTTTAAAAAGGTAGAACCCTAAAAAGAGTGGCAACGATTCATCCCTCTCTTTCTTACTAACTGGATGAAATGTGACCCACTGCCTCACCTTTCTGCTCACATGCCTCCCTCACCACAATGGACTGCAGTACTTTGATCTGTAAGTTGCAATAAACCCTTCCTCCATAAGTTGTCTTTTGTCATGTTTTGTTACAGCAATGAGAAAAATAATAATAAGGATTTATTGGGGTTCACAGTTTTAAATATTTCAGTGGAGCAGAGCAGCCATGCCAGTTAGGAAGAGAAAGAGGGGGAGAGGGAAAGGGAGGGAGAGAAAGAATCCCAGTTAGGGTTTTCTTTATGCCTCTGTTGATTCCATCCAGTGCACCAATCTATAAGATGGTGATGCTGATGGAGAAGGTAGCCTTCTATCCTTAGTAAATCCTTCTGTGAAATGCCTTCACAGATGCTCAAGAGGCATGCTTTACTAATCCCAGCACTTCTCCATCCAATCATTAAAACAATCCAGATAATTCATTATAAGTCCTTTTCACTATGGGCCATCACCCACAAAGCTAATAGAACAGAGTTATGAAAGTAATTATGATAGTGTAGTCAACTGCTTGAAGTTAGAGTTCCATAAAGTCTGCCTCTGTTCTTTGTTTCTACCTCTCAATTCTAGTCTCTAACACAGAAACTTTCATTCCAGATGTATATGGATATCCACCATTGTGCCTTTGTCCACAAGTTTTAAGATGTACATGTTTTTTACCCATTTCATTGAATGCATTCTCCTGTGTTCTTCCATAAAAGCTCGGTTCAAATTTCTCCATATTTAAAAAAGGCTTTTCCATTATATTCACAGAAAAAGATAGGCCAAACCTGTATTAATGTGTACTGTGTAGAGTACACTACTCCAGAAACACGTTAAAAATGCTACTCTCTGAACACACAACATATGGGCTTATACTCTTGTTTCTTCCTTCATGTGTCAGGTGATCTTCGTAAATAATAACTGTGTGGACTCATTTTTGTACTGTTGTGTGCTATAGTATTCAACATACAGAAGAAACAAAACTATTGCTGCCTCTGTGTCTATCCTCAAATCACCCTTGCTTGCTAGTTGTACAATTTCATGAAAGCTAGATAATTCACAATTTAATTATATATATATATATAAAATTTTATATAGAATACAAAATGCTAAAAGGTTTACAATATAAGATATGTATTACAGAGAATAAAGCACAAGAACAGCACACAGGATATTACAGAGCACAGGAAAGGTTTTGAAGTTGGCCTTTTGGTTTATATTATGGCTTCAATATATATTAGCTAAGTGATCATAGACAAGTTGCTTAATATCTAAGCATATATTCTATAAATGATGAAGGGACTTCGGTAAAACAGAAAATGTCTATGATTTTAAAAAAATCTCATCTGAGGACCTTAGACCTTTGCACATGGTAAGTTCAATGAAAAAATAACTGTTTTTGTTATTTAGCAAATGTCTTAATTTTGACTTACATAATTTTAATATTTGTCCTCATTTTGGAATTTTCCGTGTTTTTGGAATGAATCTGTCTTTGAGCTTAGGCTTTAAGAGCAAATCAGAACCATAGATATAAAGCACATATAATCAAAGTCTAACATGTACTCAATAACTCACAACCAAAATCTTACAAATATTCCTTTATTCATATGTTTCAGCCTGCAGATAACATTTCTGCTAAGTTGGATGAAGACAGATGCCTCTATTTCATAATATAGTGCTCTATTGCTGTGAAGAAACACCATAGCCACGGCAAATCTTACAAAGGAAATCATTTCATTGAGGCTTGCTTACAGTTTCACAGGTTTAGTCAGTAGTTGTCATAGAAGGAAGGATGGTGGCACATAGGCAGACATCATAGTTCTGGAAAAGTTGAGAGTTCTACATCCAGATCCACAGGTATCAGGAAAAGAGAGATAGTGGCTTGAGCTTTTAAAACTGCAAAGCCCACCCCTAGTGACACATTTTCTCAGATAAACCCACAGTTACTCAAGCAAGGCCACACTTCCCAATAGTACCATTCCCAGGTGACCAAGCATCCAAATCTATGAGTTTATGGGACCATTCCTATTCAAGCCATCACAATGACGAAGCAGACACGTGTGATAAGGTATATAAATTTGTACTTGCATGCTTGTATCAGTTTGCAGAGATGTTCAAGGAGAAAGTTACTATTTGGAATGAAGAGAGTCTCTGAGCAATTATCAACTTTATTGTTTACACTATGAGCTTAATATTTTAAGGGTATTTCATTTTATTTTCAATATTGTGTGTGTGTGTGTGTGTGTGTGTGTGTGTGTGTGTGTGTGTGTGTGTGTTTTAATACACATGTGACTACAGGCATTTTCAGTGACCAGAAGAAGGTGGTGACCAAAAGAGGGTGTTGAATCCCTGAAACTGGAGTTACAGGCAGTTCTGAACTACCAGACTTAAATCAAACTCCCATTCTCTGAAGCACATCAAACACTCTTTAACACTGAGCCATCACTCTAAGACTAATATTTTTATGAATAATTTTACATCTTATTCTAGAAATTTTAACTTATTGGTATTTACCTTTATAGATTTAGCATTTATCATACTTTTAAAAAACGATAATGTTTAATCCACAAAGTACACTAAACCACTTAGGCAATTAGGAACTGAAAACAATTTTTATTGTACTGTTTATGTATGTATACAAAATCCCTAGATACACAAAAACACTTATCACCATAATCTTCTAGCAAATGTGACTATTAACTGACAAGAAAGCTTCACTATGACATTTCCACAAATGTATGTAATGTACATTGATCCTATTCATTGCCTCTGATAGTCTCTGTAACCCTAGTTTTGGGCTTATCCCTTTCATTTCCTTTCCTTCACCATTTGGTTTCATATCCTTTGTTTTCAATCCCCCTAACTTCTGAATTCAAAGGAAGACATGTCATGCTTGTTTTGTCAGACTCATTTATTTCACTTAATAACATCTCTAGTTCTACCTACTCTTCCTGCAAATGAAATACATATATTCTTCTGTGTGACTTGGTAACACTCTATTGTCCATATGTCATGTTTCCTTTGTTCATTGCTCTCAAAATATGGGCTCCAAAGTTGATACCCCAATTAGGTTATTGTGAATAGTGCGTCAATAAGCATTGGAATGAAAGTATCCGTATTATAAGCTGACTTTAATTATTGAGGTACACATCCAAACGTGGTTTGTTTTGGTTGTATCCTACAATAGATATTTTTGAGAAATACCAACACTTACTTGACTGTACTAATTATACTCTAATTAGCAATGTATTGTGTTCCCAAACCCTAGTGACTAGCCAACACTTGCTGTCTTTTTTCCTTGATGATACTCATTCTGAATGGGGTGAGATATAATATCAATGTAGTTTTTAATTTTCATTAAAAATGTCCATTAACGTTGCTTTTGACAACCCATTGCAGCTGCGTATTGAAATTCTATAAGTGTATTAAATTGTTTAATTTTAGCAATCAACTCTGTGATAACAATGGGCTCAGTGCAGCATACAACTGGAGTTTTTTATAACCATGCATAACATTTTTAGATATTTTAGTAATTCATAATTCAATAATCCAAAATCATAATATCCTTTAGCATTATCAATAAAAACGGTCAAACGTATCACAAAATTTTCTCTGCATCAAACTTGATTAAAAGATGTTTTAATAATTAGAAACATAAAATGTTGAGAGATGAATCTTACTGAAATTTAATGGATTGAAGTATTTTGATTATTTTAAATTGAAAAGTATAAAGCATTTAAAAGAAAGGAAGCTTGGATAAAATCATATATTTAGCAATGATTGAAAATAGAACCATATTTGAAAAATTTAATTTCTTCTTTTATTGAAAATTGTTTAATCAGACTGAATTCATTTAATTTGAATATAATGTTTTCTTTAGCATTTAATTCTGCTTGGCAATAAAATTTTCTCAAATAAAAATGTCATTCTTAAGGGTTTAAAAAATATTCAAGAAAGACCCAGCAACTGTTTCACTTGGATTTACTCAAATGAGTTTATAATTAATCTATACACAAACTACACAAATAGCCATTTAATTCAGCATTATTAATAATTTCACAAATTTGAAGTCAACCAATTTTGTCCTTTACCTAGTCAGTAGATAACAACACTGTGGGATACATAATACTAGGGAATATAGTTTAAGAAAAAAAGAAATGAGGGATGCAATCACAGAAAGACATGGAAGAACTTTAAATATATACATTGCAAATTCAACAAAGTCAATTTGAAAGACATGCTTATTGTATGACTTGGAACCTATAACATCCTAGAAAAGGCAAGTCAATAGAGTAAAATTTCAATGCCTGCTGCATATTGGGAAATACTGAAGGGAATAGATGAGTATGTGAAGATCATGGTGTGTCTTAAGGCAAAGAAATTAAGAGATTTTGTAAAATATACTATGATGGATACATAATACATTCCTTCTGTAAGCCTTTAGAATTATACAACTTGGAGTGAAGTTTGAGTTCTGGCAACGTAGCTCAGCTACGTATGTCTTTGCCCATGACAAACAAATACTTAGGTTTGATCTCCAGCACTGTACATAAAACCACACATGGTAAATCTCCCAATACTTCAAAGGTAGAAGTAAGAAAATCCAAAGTTCAATGTCAGCATTAGCTATGTAGGAAGTTTGAAGCCAGATTGAGATTAGTAATAATCTGTCTCAAAAACAAATAAAAGACATGGCTGAGAAATAGCCTAGTGGTTAAGAGTGCTTGCTGCTCTTCCAGGGGACCCAAGTTCAGTTCTCAGCACTTACATCATATCCTGCAGCTCACAATGGTCTACAACTCCAGCTACAGAGAATTGCATGCCAATGACCTTTGTGAGCACCTGTACTACTGTGTACACACCTACACACAGATATACATACCCACACATAATTAAAAATACTAAAAATAAATCAAAATAGAGAACTGCAGACTTTAGTTTACAATCATTTATTAACACTGGTTCAATTTTCCAAATGTATAATAGAAATGAGAGATGTTCATGGGGGAGGAAGTTGGCAGGGGCCAGATACAACACATTCTATTCCTTTTTCTACACTAATCTATGAAAAAATGAAACATATTAGTGTAAAATTAAAATCTATATATGAATTGCTTTAGAGGAGGTGAGTTTGCAAGGAATGGTAAAGGTTTGTTTCTCTGAAGTAAGTACACATTCTTCTGAACTGTATAAACAAGGTTATTGAGAAGGGTTTTGGTTTTAAATAATTAATATAATTTGGCACTTTCCAAATGTTTTCATGATTATACAGATATATAAACATGCATAAAAGGCAGGTATGGATACTACCCAACTTTACAAAGTTACAAAGAATTCATTGTAGGCAGCCTTGCACTTGTACCTTGGATGTTGCCCATTTGTTTGCTAACAAAAGTACTATAAAGAGCTTGTTCTTATAGAAGTGTATTTTTCATTTACTACTGGAATGAAGAGAGATTGTCACAGGCTAAGAATACTCATTCTTTTCATTATCCAAGAAATGTGGCTGTTGCTATAATTTTCACAAACTTGAGCAGACTAATTTTCATTTCTCTTGCATTATATTCCTGTGTTCCCCTTGAACTTGCAAAGTATACTGCAAAAGGCTATCTAGAGAATCTTTTCTACAGCTTTCTTTCATTTAATCTTTCTTGGTTTCTGAGAGCAGAGTGCACACATGGTGAGATAGCTTTTTATAAATCACAAACCAAAGCTTACAATGTGATTCATATTTTAAAAACACTTCATCGCAGAGTCCTTTTGTCCAACTCTGAAAGAATATCAGCACCTTTCCAAGTATATTATCTCCCTGTTTTCTAATCAAAACAACCCAGGTTGGAAGACAGTAGGAGCTATTTAAAACAATGAATATCCCTGTAGTTCATTTTAGTTGAATCATTTGCTAGATGCAGAAAATACACACAAAAAAAGGTCATTTCAGTGAAATCTGAACTCATGTAATAGACACACATCTTTATATTCTGCACACTTTGTTAATCATTGACTGAACAACATCGTGCCTGGAGCCAACTGACAGGAATTTTAACCTGATTAAATGTCCCAGTATGGCTTAATACCTTTAAATGGAATTTTTATGGCCTGTTCTGCACGCGTATTATTAATACAGTGCCATCAAGAAAACCACAGACACGCATAATAGCTCATCAATTTGTAACTAAGCACTTTTGACCTTGAAAAATCAGCTGTCTTTCAGATTAATGTAGTTACATTTTAGGCAGGAAAGGGGACTATAAAATTATCATGCTTATTTTTGTAACATGTCAGGATGAGAATTAGGAGTAAGGGCCCTGCTGATGGCTTCTTATTGATATTGCCAGCAACCTCTGACATTTGAATTAGAAACTCAGACCTTATCCTAATAAAAACAAGTCTACTTGAAGATTGCAGTTGCAGCTAAAGGGATGCAAACAATATATTGCTTTTGCTGAGATAGAGGGTAGAGTATAAAATATAATCCCCTCTGAAATTCACAGTTCTAGAAATCTAAAAGGAAAAGTCCTTAAATTCTTCCATCATTCACATGCACATGTGTATAGACACACTAATAGTGAAGTGATTAAAAGAATTCACCAAGGGTCTACCAGTCAATGATCAAAATGAGTAAGAAATGAAAAAGGATAGCAAATGTTCATAGCAGCAATTTGAAAAATAGTGGCAAATTATCTTTAATTCATAAAAGAGACAATCTGGAATTAAGTATGCAATATTAAATAGATTTGGCGATTTTTTCCCCAAGAGTAATATTTTTACAGCTAATGCAAATTCAGTCTTATTGGAAGCTACAAAATGAAATCATGTAACCCAGTATTTAAAGCATAGCACATGACATGAAATTTATTTCTCACTGTCTCACCATGAAGCACTATTTTTCTTTCATTAGATTGTGGCATTAAAACCAGGAAAGACTGTAAGAAATGACTAACAATGGAAAGAATATTTAGGAATGCCAGAGGCCAGAGCTGGAATAGGCCACCACGTCAGACAATTCTGCCCATCAGAAAGTAATGGCTGATAGACAAATGCAGAATTATCTGTTGGATTTGTGGTGTTTTTAACTTTTCTGACATTCTAAAAATAGTTTTATCCCTTACAATATAGTGTACGCTCTGCAGGCACTCACATATATTTATCTGTTTTGTAAAGGGTCAATTAATTATTTTCTCTAAGAATCACAAGATATGTCTTGGCCCACTCAGGAGGAAGGCTAGAAACTGATTGCTTTTTAATTTAAAATCAGCATATCATGTTATTACTTAAGAAAAAGCATTATTCTCAGAATGTGATTTATGTCAATCTACTCTCAGTACCTGCCTGAAGGGAACCTACCATTATAAAAGTCAAAATTCACATGTCATTGGGATTGAGTGAAGAATTGCATCTTTGATGAATGCAGAGTTCCTGTATTCTTTCTGAGTACAAACCAGCTGCCCTTCCTGGGGAGCTGTTGGGACTGAGAAGGAGCTCACAGAAGGGAGGCAGGCAGGGGTAAGTAAAGTTAAAATAAAACACATTTCATTTGTCATTTTTTTGATTGCAGTTGGGCAGTAAGAGAAGAGTCCTATACAATAGACAACAGTGGAAAGGATCTGGTGGTAATGCTGCTGACCTGACCAGAGTGTCAGCTGTAGGGCTCTGACAGGGGACATGCATGAATTTATCCTCAACCACCTAAAAAGTTGTGAACAAAGACAGAACTGTAGGCTGTCTGATTCTTTCCCATTGAAATCACTTGGCTCAGATGGTTTAGTGGCTAGTTCATTCGAATGAACAGAAAGTCTGTTACATTCTAAGAATTAAATGTATTACTAATGTTTAGAAAATCTGTAACCTATACCCAACAACTATAAAAGTCTTTAAAATTACAATAACAGAGTGAATCCAACTTTATGGCAAAAAAAAAATCAATGTGTCATTATTTCATATGTCTTGTCTGTGTAGTCTATTCAATGTGATATATTCATTAAATTATGTCATTTCCCAAAAGTATCTTTGCTTTCTAGCCTAAGAAAACATTGAAAAATACAAGAAAATTAAAAGATGAAAAAGCAATAAATCTTAAGGCAGCTCCTATTTTCATAAGTAACAGAACAATTTGAATGAAGGAAATACACAAATATTCAATAGAATTCATATTCCTCATTTACAATATCATATTAGTTATCTTTCCAATACTATAATAAAATGGCTGATATAAATTAGGTTAACATCAACAAAGTTTTACAATTTTGAGGTGTTAGCTAACAATCATTGCTGGACACTCAGGTTGAATACTTCGGACTTCTGGTGAAACAATATAAAAGAGTAGAACTGCTTATGTAAGGAGAGCTGATACCTCATGGTACCTAAGTGTGGGAGACAGCAGATAACTGGTGTCCCTCATTAACTTTGGAGGGCAATAAGCCTGATGGCTTCATTTGCTTCTACAAGGCCCTGACGTTCAAAGGTTCCATCATCGGTCATTACTGCTGTGCACTGGTAAGTCACACTTACCCATAATGGAGGACAAGTGATCACTAACCACAACAAACGTCACATTTTGTACTGAGTCTGATCAATTCATAATCTCTAAGAATCACATTTGGTTTTCCTTGTTATAGACTTGGAAATGATTCAGAGATAATATTTATAGTGCAACTATATTGGAACTTAATTTTCCTTAATTATTGCAGTTAAATTTTTATATAAAATTATCATAGCAAAGCAGTTGGATTTTGAAAGTGACTTCCTACATAAGTTGAGTTTTTTATAGTGATTTCTCTTAAAATGATGTATAAAGATAAAATATAATTCATTTCTGATATATTTAATAAAATAGAAACAATTATGAAATATTTCCCATTGATGACCATAAAACATAAGCTAAAATAACAGAAATACCATGATACTAACACAAAATTGTAGGAGTAGATGTGCACGTTGACTTATTAATTACTCTTGTGCATTCATGGCAGAGAACAGTTCTTTCTTTGCTAATTCAATCCCAGTTCTAGAGGGTTTCAGCCTCTGTAATATATAATCTTCAAACCTAAATTTAGAATGCTTCAGCCTCTGAAACTTACTGCTGACTGAGCTCACTTTGACTCAAAAGGCAGCTGCCTTTTGAACTCCAAAGTATAAATCATAAACTGTCTGCTCTGAGTCTCTGCTTTCTCTCCTCACTTATTCTGGACTGGCTCTTCTCTTCTTAGTTTCTCCTTTTGAACTAATCCATCTGTGAGCTGACTGAAATAATTCTCTGCTTGCTCTGCTCCTTGTCTGCCTCTACCTCTGTTTCTACTTTACTTCTCTCTAAGCTCTATGCTTCTGTTTCTTCCTTGCTTCTCTAAGCTCTGCTGATGGCTTCCACCTCCTTTCTATATTCTGCCCCTACTCCCTGAGCTCCCACTGCTTCTGTCTGCTTCCAACTCTTTCTGAGCTCTGCTTCCACACTCTGCTTCTACTCCCTGCTTTTCTCTCTGAGCTCTGCTTCTACTCTCTGAGCTCTGCCTCTCTCTGGACTAACACTAACACTATGAACTGAGAGCCTCCTTTTGTATCCTGAGAGTTGGAATTAAAGATATATGCTAAATTACCTTAACCACAGAAATCCTTTTCACTTAATATTAGCACAAACAGAAGATAAGATTAGTGTGATATTCTTCCTGCATTCCACGTAGATCACACATGCCTCTGAATGCTATCCCTTCATACAGGCCCTTGAATATTCCTAGCTATCATGCAGGTCTTTCGATGTGATCCTTTGCTAGAGCAGCCATGCTTCTGGATTAAAGGGTTAAATGTTCTTCCACATAAAGTAGTTAGGAACAAATACACATATTATGTAAATTAACTGACAAGGTAAAATAAAATTAAAAGCTATCTCAGTATTTTAAATATAAATAAGATGCATAAAAGAATATTTCAAAATAAAAAGCAAAATCACACTGTTAAAAATGTCTTTCTAACTCCAGGAAGCCTTGATTCCTGTTATATCGCCTATTTGGAAATCTAATATCATCAAACATATACTTTGAGTTGTCAGTTAATACATATGTCAAAGGCTTCCTGTGTTTTACATTTTAGTTCCACCTTTTCCACAGCCTAGTTCTGAACTTTCATAGTGTTTACTGTTTTCTGAAAACATGGTGATTCCTCAATCTGCTTTGTTGTGTTTGGGGAAAGTGCTTCTATGTGTTTCTCAAACTGTCTCTAAAACTGACAGGCTCAAACAATGCTTCCAGGCTCAGACTGGCCTGCAGATGGAACTATGCACAGGATCTGCTTTGCAACCCTTGCTAAGTCTAGATGAATCTTGCTGGTGTGCATGAGAGTCTAACATCATGAGCCTTTGTACCTCGGATATGCGTTCTCAACATGAGCTATAACCAGATAGGTAAAGGCTGATCCAGTCTTGCACCAGAAAAAAGAACAAAAAGTCTAGATTTCCTTCCTAAAACTTTTCTATTTGAGAGAGATTTTCAGTGCTAGAGAGATTGTTCAGAGGTTAAGAGTGGATATTGCTCTCAGAAAAGACCCCTTTTGATTCCCAGCACCAAAGTCTCACTACTCCTACAACTGCAATTCCAGGGCATCATATTCCTCTGGCCTCCGTGAACCCTTGCATTCATGAGCACCTACCTACTTATATCCACCACACATAAGTTTTTTAATCATTTTAAAGTTTGTTAGAAAGAGATTTTCACTTTTTACCCTCTTGTATATTGGAATTTAGGCAGAGATTACCATTTACTCTGTCTGACTCCTATGCTCACTTTAACACTTCCTCTGTAGAACTTCAAATTTATTGAAAGCTTTCTCTTTCAGCAACAAAATTTGTGCTTATCAGAAAGATGGCTCTGTGGATAAAAGCACTCACTCCAATATCCAATATTTGATATCGGATATCCAATATCATACAAATATCCAATCATTTGATCAGGGTGTGATGACAGAACTCCTGAAAGATGTCTCCTGACCACATATGCACCACTGACATTCTAGTGACCACATTAATCTACAATCACATGCACACACTCACATACACACAACCATCACAATGAATAAAGTTAAGGGAAAAGAGAAATTATGCTTAAAACTCATGTACTGCCCTATAAACTTCTGATCAGTTCTGTTAACTCGGCAAAGTCACACTTGCTTCGTTTTATAACACCAGGAAAAATCAAAATATCTACCAAAATATAAAAAGAATTTACAGTACTATAGTGATGTTTAATAAAAATTAAGCATGTAGATATTACATTCACACTCAAAAATTTGCACGTAATTGAATGAATCACTATGGTTCTCTGTGTGGAAAACATTTTTTTAAGGAACGTTTAACTTTCTTCATAAGTTGATACATAATTCTTACCCATTTATAATTTTTATCACCTTTGGGTATCACTCTGGTGATCTATACCTAAAGCAAATGCTGAACTGATGACTTAAACTGAGCTCTGGCCTTTCTTATTCTTTCAGTGCTCTGAAGTGCTAAAGATTCCAATTTTCCTTGGCTTGATTATGTCTCCTCTCTCTTTTCTCCTGTACACAGAGAAGTATACATTCCTCATAATTTAAAACATTCTGGAGGACATAGTTGAAGTCTAAAGACCTAGTATATGTTATAGGTGACCAAGAGGTGTGTGTTTGTGGTGCTATTGTGGTGAGCTGGCCACATTTCCTACTGCCTCAGCTGCAGAAGCAATGGCTGTTAATGGCACAACTCTAATACTCAGTGATCTCATTCAGGGTCTTGTTCTCTCCATGGACATCTTCCCCGCATTGACTGCTTGATGCAAGAATAAAATTCTGATTCCTTTCCATCAATAGAAATATTTCTGACAGGCCCTTTTAGTCTAAGAGAACCCAGCAGACCTGTAGTATCTTTGAGTCAACTGAGCCCTTTACAATTGCGTTACAGCTAGCTTCTTTTCTACCCATGCTGCTGCTTTTATCCCCTCTTGTATTTGTTACAGAAATCACAGTGAAATATTTCCTATTAACACATCTTAATTCTAGGGTCTATGTCTTGGATAACTCTGCAAAATGCCCTGTGTCTTTTAAAAATAACTTTAGAAATTATTTCAGTTATTGTTCACCTTCTATACCATTGTTTTACAACTCTCTGACTTGAGTAACATGAAAAATGGCCTAGAGTCTTCTGTTGGGAAAGGAATCATTCATTTTCTACAGACAGCTGAGAAAGGAATTTGTATAGAACCTCCTGAGTAAATGAAAAAAAAATCATCTGTTCAACTCAATGATATCACCAAATGGTTCAACTCTGGTGCTGACCAGAAGGAAAGATTGGTCCGTGAGCATCAATTCCTATTATCAAATGCACAGTCAGATGAGTGTTGAGTCTATTAGTTATCAGATTCATTAAGGTCCAGTCAGGTTACAATGCAGGAGGAAGAGAATATAATGGAAAACCATGCTTGGAACAGCAATATTAATGATTCATTAGGTGTCATTCTACCTTCTGGATGTTCGTAAAATAATCTAAATCCAAAGCGCTATAGCACCTACAGCAAAGTCATGATGCAAAAATATAGAAGAAAGGTTATGCCAAGACATGTCTAAGACATTGTCCAAGACAATGGACACTTCAGAGTAATTTGTTATGTGTGCTGAACATGAGCACAAGGCTTTGAAAATGCAAAGATTGCATATTTGCTGTGTGCCTAGTTGTCACAAATCAATCTAAAATTCATACTTTTGTATTTTTGTTTCTAGTCTACAGTCATAAAGCCTTCTATACTGAATATACCTTTTATGAAAAAATGTTTCTCTTTACCTTGTTAAAAAAAACTTTCCTTGAACTAATATGTAATTGGTAACTAGGAATAGTTTCTTAGAAATAGTAATAATAATACTTTTCATATAATGTTGATAATGTATCAGATTCTATTCTAGGTGAAAATTATTCATATATGTTGATAATGTGTCATGTGCTATTCTAGGTTCTTCTAGGCTCCCGACCTCAATAAAAATCCCAGTGTTTGCCATGGAAATAGAAGCTAGGAGTTCTTAGTAGAATTGCTCCACTAGAACAGATAGTAATTACCAGAGCTAGGATTTCATAACAAATGTTTATACAATATTTTTTTAGTAGTAAGACTGATTTTATGCTTTACAACTAAACACTGGAAAGTAAAATATAAAAGGTAAAATTTATGAGCTCAAAATATTCTAAGCTAAGAACTAAAGTAGCTAACAATTGCTGGGCGGTAGTGGAACATGCCTTTAATCCCAGCACACAGAAGGCAGAGGCAGTTGGATCTCTGTGTGTTTGAGGCCAGCCTGGTCTATAGAGTGAGTTCCAGGACAGCCTAAGTTGCAATACAGAAGCCCTGTTTCATAAAAACAAAAACAAAAAAGATGGTAACAATTGTATTATTCATGTTGCAGACTAACAGGATACAAAGGCATAGTTAAGGTCAACATTGTGATATTAATATTAGAAGTCTCAATGGGTGAAATGTGGATAAGGAAAAACAGAACACAAAGTGAATATAGAAAATGTACTGTAAAAATTATAAATGCATTCCAGCATACAACATTAGGAAAACAGAAGTCTTACAGTACACTATAAGAAGGGGCTTACTGAGTCACAGCGTGGGAAGTCAGATGGTGGTAACATCAACCAGTTTTTTAAAGGCTTCATGTGTCACATCATGGCCTAATCTAGTGTTATGGGAAAATCCCTATGATTTTTAAGAACCCTACTTGTGAAGTTGTTAAGGTTCTATGCCAGCAGAAATTTCATATCATAAATTCAGACTTTAGGTCCAGATGCTTCAGTAGTTACAGCAGTAGTAGTTAAGTATTTGAATACTTCCTGGTTAGAATAATCATGTACCACAATCCTTTTCTACTTTAAGTCAGAGGATAGATAGTGGCCCTTTTTTTCTGTAAGGATTGCCTGCAGGTGGTGTTCATTAGAAACCAGAGAAGGATTGAGAGAGCCAAAGAAAGACAGAGAAAAATTCAGGGATTGTTAACCACAACAACCTGTGAAGACACAAAAGCATGGGGAATATAATAAAACACTATAAATTCCAAATTGGAAGAAAGAACCAGATGTAATGGCAGGACCACCGAAGTAGTATTACAAAGAAGGATCCCAAGTAATAGTTCTGCATCTTGGTGCTGGACCACTGTGCTTCCCACAGATGGTGCTAGTACTTCCAGAGGAGGGGCAGAATCTTTGAAGGGATGTGCAGGAATAAGACAAGAGCTGAAGGAGAGCTCTGCTCTGCATTTTCTAGAACTACTCAAGATTTAGAAATCAGTGTCTGCTTCCTGCTTCTCAAGGTTATTCAGGAAAGAGATCATGACCTATCAGAAGTCTGGCATATATATATATATATATATATATATATATATATATATATATATATATATATATATACACACACACACACACACACACACACACATACACACACATACATACACACACATACATATACACACACATACATACACACACATACACACATATGCAAATATATATGTATATATGCATATGTGTGTATGTGTATATGTATACATATATGTATATATATACATATATATGTGTGTGTATATATATATAGAGAGAGAGAGAATATATATATATATATATATATATATAGAGAGAGAGAGAGAGAGAGAGAGAAGAGTCTTTCTGCATTCATCTGATTTATAACCTAATACCAGTACCTTCTAATGCACAGCTTAATTGGAAGTCAGTTGTAAAGTGGTCTGGGTGGTATCCTCTGGATTTTCAGGACCCAACCAATATCAAAAGTGTGCTTCAGGATGAGAACAGAGACTGAATGCAAATTAGCATATGTGAGTGCTGCACACTAACGGCTGACAGCCAAAAAATTGTGTTTATCACTTTATTGAGGTACTTCCCCTCCAAGGGGTCACAAAGGATCACATTGCACAGTCAATTGGGGAAAGGAGAGAGTAGTTACTCCCTTTGTTTGAGAGCCTTTATACTACCAGAGGAGTGTGTCTGTGCTCTTTTAAACTAAGATAAACAAATGTCCATACATACAGTGTGTGTGGGTGAGAGAGAGACAGAGACAGAGATGAGACAGAGAGACAGAGAGACATCTGAAGACTATTGACAAATGGAGACAATGGTTAGTCAAAATTGTGACACTTTCAAATGACTCTGTGACTGATAAATTATTTAAAAAGCAAAGCTGTGATTTTTGTTTAAGAGGTGGCCAGATATATACTATGATAGCCAGAAATCAGTTATGAGATTTATGTCATGCATGAGACTTCAGAGTTGTGTTATACATAAGACTGGTGTTAGGAATGAAAATAGGGGGAAAAGTTAATCAAGTGTAATCTTTGAGATGAGTAATAAGTGAGAAAAAAGATGCAATACAGGTAGAATGGCTCTTGGGCTGATCGGTAGACTAGAAAGGAAGGGGACATATAAAATAAAGCAAAGACAAGACTCGAGCTGATGGTTCTGTCATCTTTTTTTTTTTTTTGTCCTTTCCAGAAGTTTCCCCTGATTTTTACTTCACAATCTTACTAAGTTTTTGTTTGCTCCTTACTTCCTTCTTATTTGTCTCTTCTTGCTCAGTCCACAGATTTGAGCACTGCTGAAAAGAACACTGCTTCCTGTTTTGAAGAGGGATTGTGAATCCCTTCATGGTGTGCCTTAACACATTGCTACTGCCCAACAAAGTAAAAAGCATAGGGAACACTCATACACTGCTGACACAACAGCATTAGACATAATCTGCACCTGCCAGGGTACTAGTTAACATTGGAGTTGTTCACTAACTTTTCAATAAAATGATACCTTTGATAATCTTAGAATACAGACTAGGTGTTCAGAAATTTAGCACTCAGATCATCGGCTGTTTGATGGTGAGCTCAAGCTAGCACTGCTAGACTTTTGTTCTAAAAATAGCACGGCACAGGAAAATGCAGCTTTAGGCTCGCGCTTCAGCATTTCATTAGAGTGCTGTGACTCTTTCCTAACATTTCCATGGACAGTAACTGCCTTGCACAACCTGGAGGAAGCACTTGAGTTTTCTATCTTTGGCTTTTAATCTGCATCATATAACAAATGTCATCATTTGTGTTTTGAAGTGATCAGGCATACCTCTCAGGAATCTGAAAGATCTTTGGTGTATTAATCTTTATTTCACTTTAAATAAATGATTTTATTTATGTAGGTGTATTCACACACAGCTTCAGGTGGGAAGGAAGTTATAGATGTAAATATATAGAGATGTAAATGGAGGTATCACATGAATTTATTTGAGTCTTTTTTCTAACCACATTCTAATCTGTTTGCCATCATTATAATTGCCTTCCATCTATTTTCCATTCTTTATTATATGTGATATCTGCATATGAATGCCATTATATAGTATGATTATATTCTACATTTTTGTTTCTTTCCATTCTTATCAGATCACCTTATCAAAAATAATCAAAATCCTCTTTTAAGGTTTATTACACACCTCCTTCTCGCTCCCTCTCTCCTTCTCTCCTCTCTCTCTCTCATTCTGTGTGTGTGTAATCTCCAATTTTATCTATTGAAGCATGTTCATTAGTGAAAAAGTTGTTTCTGTGGTGAACATTGAATTGGTAATATCTTAGAGATTATAATTTAAATTTCTTCATATAAATATCCGGAAGGAGAATTGCAGCATGGCACAGTAATTCTATTTTTAAAGCTTTAAGGATTCTCATTACTCTTTCCTATGATGATTACACTATTCTGAAGGTAGTGCACAAGACTTTATTTCTACTCATGCTAAGCAATGCTTATTACGTTACATTATTTTACTAGTCTTTATTATTAATGGGTATAAATTAGTATCTTTGTAGCTTTGATTTCCCTTTCTTTGATGATATCTCCCTAAGTGGCTTTATATACCTGATGACCGTTTCTATATCTCCTGTGGGAAACATTCTATGCAGATTTCTAGTCCATTTTAAATGAGTAAATAGTTGTGTTTTAGCCACCAAGATCCATGAGTTCCTTGTATATTCTGACAACTCGTTACTTATCTGATATAAAATTTTAAGTATTTTCTCTTACTCAGTAGGGTTTTTTTTTATTATGATGGTTATTTCTTTTGCTGAATAGAACATTTTAAAAAGAGAGAAATTTTAAAAAAGAAAACTTTACAATATGCTAGCACATAGGTGAACCTTGAGTACACTATGTTAAATACCATAAATCAGTAACACAGTATTCTTCCTCTAAGGAGTATGCAGAACAGTGATCTTAGTCACCCATAATATTTGAGAAAATGTTGGATGGAGGGAGAAATAGTGAATTTAGATCAAGAGATATGACATCTCAGTTACACATGTCCTACTTACTCAAATATGTGATAGATTATTGTCTGTATGGTTAGCAATGAGGTATCAGATGTATAAATAATTTTTATTGGATTCATTTTTATTTTCTGAACATGAGTGTTTGCTGGCATGTATGTATGTGTACCACATGCATGCCAAGTACTCACAGAGTCGGAAGACACTGTTGGACTCCTTTGCACTGGAGCTACAGAGCATTTTGAAGCCCCATGTAGGTGCTGAGAATTAAAACTGGGTCCTCTGGAAAAGCAGCCAGTTCTCTTAACTGTTGAGCCATCCAGTCTAGGACTATTTTAAATCTTTAATTTACAGAGGAAGATAGATTTATCTTTAATTTTCACTTGAGAGATTAAGAGTGAATTTACTCTTCATTTGCAACATATTGGCAATGTGAGTTATACTTATTTAAATAAACTAAACTTGTACAATGTTCATTTTTTCTGTAAGAGATAATATATCCTTGTAGGGTAATAAGGTACATTGGAGAGAAAACATATAAGGCAAGAATTAAAAAACATAAGGGAAGACCAGGCTTGGAGTTGAGTCTCAATGAATGTTTCCAAAAAATTATAATATCACTATAATTAATATTTGCATAAATTATATTGAAAAACCATGTTTCCAATTTTACGTATTTGTGACTTTAGCAAAAGTAAAAACACATTTAATTAATTTTCAAATATCATTAAGTAATAACTGTATATCAGCATTGGGTATAATCAATAAAAATAAATGTTAATAATGTGAGACAGTTTGTTGTCAAGAATTCGATCTTCATGTTGATATCCAATTAAGGAGCTTCCAAGTCATTACTAAATAATTTTAATATTTTACAACTGAATACATACTACATGTACTTCAAAGTAAAGTATGTTTGTGCATGCGTGTGTATATGCTAACAAATGCTTCATATTCTAATACATGCACCTGCTTTCCAAATGAGACAACTGAGTCACAAAACTATTATCACCTAGGATCTGTAAGACAGAGATAATTAACACCATATCAGGGTTTTGCACTTAGATATCTAACCTCCAAGTTCATTGTTCTAACAGTTTTATTCAGGCATGCTAGAACAGAATACACAGAAACCATTTTATAAGTGCAGAAAATAAGTCTCAGAGAGCTCAATTAATTACCGAGCATGACCTGGCTAACAGTAGCACAGCTGCCTCAATCATCGCACTGCAACCCTGACTGATGAGAATAGTTACAGCCAATTAGTCATTGCCAAGGCCATCCTGTGTTCCATAATGATCTCATTTAGCCAAACATTCCACTGATAACTCTGCCCTTAAGTAAAACGGGGAGTTACTTTAGGTAAACATTCTAGCATCATAGTTAATCCACAAAGACCAAGATATCAGATGATCTGCTTATTGAAGACGGTATAAATTAGTTTTATTCTTTGCTGTCATTGCTGCACTAAAATATTTCTTGTAAGTTACCAAATATCTTTCCTTATGGCAATGGCTTCTGAAGCTTTCGTTTCTTAAGAGGCCCGACGTGAAATGGTAATACTAGCAATGATGCAATTACTGCTTTTCATGTACCTATATCACATTCACAGGCTTGTGTCTGCTTAGAAGTAAAGATCCAGTGAGGGTATTTCAGGTAAAATGCTAATAGTGAGAAGCATTACATTAAAACATTATCACCAAGTGTGTGAAAAAAAAATCGAATTCCAGGAAATTTTTATAATGTAACTGCTATTTTAAAAAGAAATATGTGCCAGACAACCTTAATTTTCTATGTATTATTTATGTGAATAATTTTCTTAACATAAGGCTTTAGTCTACATTTAAAATTAAAATTTTACAAATACATAATGTTCTTCTTCTACATAGTTTCCAAATCACTAACCAATATCTATCACATCTATTTCCTTTAACAGGCACATTTAAGCTATTTGATTTGGTTTATGTTGTGAATGGAATACAAAATTCCCTCCATAGATTTGAAATTTTGGCCCTGTGTTAGCGGGGATGTTTCAGAAGGTTGTGGATCCTTTGGAAGATGGAGCCATGTTGGAAGAAGGTTGTCACTGTGTTGGAACCTTGACATTTGATTGCCCCACCTCTCGTTCCTTCTCAGCTTCCTGCTGCCTTGCTGACTATAATGGACCATATTTATTCTTATAATACTGTAATATTACTGTGTAATACTGTAAGATTACCACCCACTCACCACCTACCACCTTACAATGCTTCTCCTTATGTATTTGGACAGGGTAACTGCTACATGTTGTGTACAACACAGCATGAAAGTGTAATATAGGAAGAACATGTGTAGATTTCAAAGTGCCTCAAAAGATGATCAAAGAATCAACAGAAAAAATATATCAGAAATCTGAGAGAGTAAAAATTTTGTCTCTTATACAGAGAACTCAGTAAGCTTCAGAGAATGTGATAGCTGTTGCATGATCACAAAATCTAGAAAATACCTCTGTCTATTGTAAATATTCTTGTTTCTATCATTTTGACCACTAAAAATATATTCACGTTAACATTTTCTATCAAAAGTTTAAGGATAGTCAGGATGAAATTTATTAGGTTTGTGAACCAGCTATTTCAAGTAAAACTAGTCATTTCTGATTCCAGGACTCAATGTAGAACATGTACTCATTTTCCTCTGTAAAGATAATAGTGCTGGTTTACAAGCAGCAAGCCAGAATTGGGCCCTTCCACTCAGCCACAAGAGATCTGTACTAGTGCACATACACTTCCATGTGGGGACCTTTACCTCAGCAACAATATGCCCATTTGTCAGTGGGGCGTATTGCAGTCTGCAGATGTGAATCAGAGCATAGCCAAAAGCCCTTATGTGGGAAGATTCCTTGACTCAGCACAGTGCACCAATTAAGCCAGCTCTCAAGCTACAGAGTCATATACTATCTAATCAGCCAACTGTACAAAGGGGAACATGACACTGAGAAAAAAAGTCTGAGAATCCATAGCAGAGAAATGCTAATCTGTTGCCCTAGACTTTTGTATAATATTATATTAAAGATGAAATCATCTCAATCACATTATAGACATCCCAAGTGAGCCACAAAGACATTGGTATGTTAGAAATCATTCTATGATCAACCAAATCCTCTTAAGCTAATACCTGGTAGAAAAACGAAAATTTTACATGAATACCCACTCCTGGGAGAAAGCTCTTTGTGGTCGTCTACTACAGTGTTTGTCATTATTGGTTTCTCCTGTGATTTTTGAGAGTGGTGCTATAATATATGACTTCACTTGGCTCTTTTCATTCCCCTCTAACTCCTGTTGGCATATCAACGTAAGTCTGTCCAGAGACCATCCCAAACAAATAAGACTGTAAGAAAGTTAAAGATATACAACAAAAGAAGACTTTGTAGCAGAATTCTAAATCTATTAACATAATTTTAATTTTTTTTTCATTTCAAGATTTATTTCTACCCTAGAACCAAATCTTTTAATTTCTCAATGAGAATAATAGTGACAGCACAGTTCAACTCTCCTGCAGGTCCTATCCTTAGTCATTTCATCTTCCTCACAGACCCATGATTTATATTATTATCACCACTTTACTGATATAACTGTTGACCATAAGAAATGCTACTAACTTGTCCAGACTCAGAAGCTACTTAAGCTTTAAATCAAAGTAGTTTTACTCATGGTTGTGCTTTTACCCATTTGTTACGGCTTCTTGTGGAAAAAAAAAAGTGTATTTATTAAGTTAAAAATATTTTCTTGGCTTGATTTTGCTCTTTCACAACCTGATCAGATGGCCTTCCCACATGCTTTAACAGCTCTCTGTACACGTTCTTCATAATGCTGCTACACACAGCATTAGTTTCTGTGTGCATCCTGCACAAGACAGTGATTTCTTTGATGCCTGAAGGCTATAGTTTAATCTTTCATTTTTTTATAACTAGAATCATGACCAATGCAGAGAAAGAGACTATTATATGGAATTAATAAGCAGATTGTTCATCTTCAACTTCAATATCTAATTTAACCGCACTATGACTTTAGTTTTATTTCATGACTGGAGAACTTCAAAATTTATTTTAGAAGTTTTAATTGCATATTTGGTTTTAGCTGAGAAAAGCACAAAACTCTGGATAAAGATTTTAGAAAATTTTGACTTCTTGATTTAGAAGTCTAAAATCAAGGACCCAATGTTAAAACTAGAAAAGGGACAAATAAGTAAGCAGATAGATATATGTATTTAGGTGAGGAAGGTAATAACAAAATTTCTGTCTTTTTCTTGTTTTACAGATCATATTTGTGCATAATAACTATGTATACTTACAATGCTAATAATATCAATAAAAGCAGGAAAATATATCCCAGTTTGAATTTGAAATGTTCACTATGGGCTTATGGGTCAAATACTTGGTCCTCAGCTGCTGGCACTATGGGAGGAGGAGGTGGGTACATTAGAAGTTGAGGAGGTAGAGACTTTAGAAGTTGTGAACTAGCTGAAGGAAATGCAACACTAGGGCTTACCCTTGAAGATTATATGTGGCCACAGCCCTGCCTTCTCTCTCTACATCTTATCCATTATGAGCTGAGATACTCCTATTCCTCCTCCATCCATACTCCTCCTGTGTGTGACCAAGCAACTAAGCACTGAGCCCTATGAAACCATGAATCAAACCAAATCTCTCCTTCATGTTTCATGTTTCAGTCAGATATTTTGTCAATACTTGTATTATGACACATAGAAGTTGAAACGGTGTGCTGAGAGGTGTACATGTGTATTATGCTGGCTAGTTTTATGTCGATTTGCCACAAATTTGGAACGAGGGACTCTTAACTGACTCCATCAGGCTTTCTTAAATGCCTCTAAAAGATTGGCCTATAGGCAAATCTGTAGTCCATTTTCTTAATTAGTTATTGATGTGAGAGTGCCAAGACCATAATTGGTGGTGTCGCTCCTGGACTGATGGGCCTGGGTATGATAAGAAAGCAGGCTGAGTAACAAACGAGGGAGCAAGCAGCAGGCAGCACAGGCAGCACTTGTACATGGCCTCTTCATCAGCTCCTGCCTGCAGGATCCTGCCCAAGTTCCTGCCCTTATCTTTTTTTCTGTTGTCATTTACTGAACAAAAAAAAAAGAGGCACAATGGAAGTATGTTACAACAGCTTTTACTCTTTGAAATGTGTTCACTCAATAATCCGAGACTGATACCAAGGTCCTTGATCTGATGTACTTGCCTATGACACTTAGGCAGCTGTGGCTATTAGGAAGCTTGAATTATCCTGGAGGGTGTAGTTCTCTCAACATTTCTGGGACTTTGGTAATGTGGTTGAAAAGCTGAATTCTGTTAATGGCTTTTTTTTAATGTGCCAAAACAAACTTCTTCATCCACTACCCATACATGTAAGCATTTGATCTTGTTTCATGGAATTGCTTTAATCAATTCAAGACAGAATGAATCCCAGAGTGGATTTAGGAGTGGACTTTCATACTAGCTTTTTAAGGGGGGAATTGGAAAGTTATTATAAAACAGACATGATAAAAATGCAAGGGTGTAATTCTATATCTTAACTGGATTTATCCTGGATATCCTTTTCAAGGCTTTAGTTCTGTGTTGTTTCAAAGTAGGTCAAACTACTAAAAGGAAGGCAGGTAAATGATCCTTTGTAGCACAGACTGCTTGCTCTCCTCCTACCCAAAACTTCCTCTTCCCTGGGACTTTTTGTTTGTTGTCATTGTTGTTTTTGTTGATGTCTGATTGAGTTTCCTGAGTGTAAACAGGTTCATTCCTTACTGGAAAAACTACATTCATAACAATTTATTTTTAGATTAGACTTTCCCTTTCTGAGGCTATAAGTAAATTAACTGTACAGCAATTTCTTAAAATCCTTTAAAAAAACCCTTTGTTTAACTGAAAGTGTTAAGGACTACCTTCAATATTGTAGTTTTCTTAAAAGGAGTTTTTTGTTAAACTCAACATTATTTTACATTTTTTTTACTTTAAATATCTTTGCCATATGAAGGAACTGGAGATGTGAAACAATTTTTATATTTTAATTTCTTAAATTCTGCCTGAAATTGACTCCTTTACTCTTTAGCTCATTTCTCTTTTGCAATACTCCATAAAGCTACTGAAAGAAACCAATTGAGGCTTTGAAAATTCTTTCAGAAAATCTTCTTACCTAAATCCCTTGCATTCACTTTGTACATCTCCTGTGTTGTTAGTTACTGAACGTGGCATTTTTACCAACTCTTCCATGACACCATGCAGCTTACTTTCTCCTGGCATCAATAACAATGTCCTCAATTGTTACTTAATTCAAATAAAGAAACCTATTATACTACCACACTCTAGCCTCTACCTAGTGGTACTTTTAATGATACATGTTTTAGATTTTTTTGTTATGGGACTACCTCTTTCTCCATATGAATTTTTTGTTTCTGTTATTTATGACTTCATACCAAACCATCCCAAAATACAGTGACTTAAATAAATAATTTACGATTTCTTGTGATTTAAATGTCAGGAATTTTGGCCTGGCTTAACTTAGATATGCTTTACTGGACTTGCATAAGGTCAACAATATAGACAAATTTATCTGATGGATTCATCATGTTTGAGAATTCTAAAATAGCTTTGATGATATGTTCTTCAGCCTTCTCGAGATTGGAGGACATGGAAGCTATATCCATGCACTGCTCCCATACTCCTGTTATTTGGTGGTATAGCTCACATTTCTATTCTTAGAAGTTCCAAATAGAAGTCTAATGTACAAGTATTTTCTAAGCTTTTGCTTTTGCCTTATCTACTGTTACATGGCCAAGCCTGGAGTCTGCATGGATACTGAATGAAATGTTAGCTGTATAAGTTTCTACAAAAACCTGCGGCAGTTATTAACCACTTCAAAAGTAACACTTCCCCAAGAAAAGATAGACTTACACCATTCAGAACTTAAGGAAAAAGCTGAATATAGATTATGTAAACTAATTCTATCTAAGAAATATACACATATGGTTTCCTATGAAATGTATTTCTAATATTCAATAATGTGATAAGCCATATGCTATTTCAAGTATTAAAACTCAAATATTTTACCTCTAGAGTAAAAAGAAAAGACTATCTTTATATCATGTCATGCAATGTTGCATTGCTAATATTAAAATTTAGCAAAACAGATACAATGTTACATGTGAGTATATATTTTAAGCTACATATCTGTCAGATGGGCAGAATAATGGACCCTCGAAAATAACCATATCCCAATGTATGAGTCTTAGAATTATGTTTTCTTATATTTTACAGGGACTAAGGCCCAATCTAATATATAGTGTTCTTAAGAGTATAAGTTGGTCATATAAGTATATATGATGATATTGACAAATGAATCCTCGTAAAACTAAGAATATTTGTACAGAAAAGAAAACAATCAAGTAAAAGGGAAACCAAGATTGGGGAAGAATCTCTGCCAACTTCAAATATCTGACAGCAAACTAATATCCAGTATATATAATAAACTCAAAAAGAAAAGTCAATAAAACAAATAATCTAATTAAAACTTGACTGTGAGATTGAGAAATGGCTTATCATCAAAGTGTATACATTGCTCTTCAGACAGCCTAAGTTTAGTTCCCAGCATTCACATAGCTACTCACATTCATCTGTAATTAGGATTCTAGGGGTTCTGATCCCCTCTTCTGGCCTCTTAGGGAACCAGAGATGTACCTAATACTCATACATATTTGCAAGTAGAACACCTACACACATAAAAAAATAATTTATAAACTTAAAAAGAGATATAGGTCTAAACAGGGAATTCTTAAAGGAAGTAATAACAATAGCTAAGAAATATCTCAAAAAGTGTTCAACATTCTTAGCAACTAGAAAAGGCAATATAAACTACTTTGGGAATCTTAACCAAGTCAGAATAGGTAAGATCAAGAGAATAACTGACAACAAATGCCGGTGAGGATGCAGGGAAAGAGGAGCCTCATTCACTGCTGGTGAGGACGCAGGGAAAGAGGAGCCTCATTCACTGCTGGTGAGGACGCAGGGAAAGAGGAGCCTCATTCACTGCTGGTGAGGACGCAGGGAAAGAGGAGCCTCATTCACTGCTGGTGAGGACGCAGGGAAAGAGGAGCCTCATTCACTGCTGGTGAGGACGCAGGGAAAGAGGAGCCTCATTCACTGCTGGTGAGGACGCAGGGAAAGAGGAGCCTCATTCACTGCTGGTGAGGATGCAGGGAAAGAGGAGCCTCATTCGATGATGGTGAGGACACAGGGAAAGAGGAGCCTCATTCACTGCTGGTGGGATTGAAAACAGATGACGTCACTCTGAAAATTAGTATGGAGAATTCTCAAAGAGCTAAAGGTAAATCTTCCATACGAGCCAGCAGCATTACTCCATGGTGCATGCCCAAAAGACTTGACATTATACTCCACAGATATTTGCTTAGCTGTGATCACTCCTGCTAGGAAATATAAACAACTTCAATTTCCTTCAACTGATGGATGGATATTGAAAACGTGTTACAAATACACAGCAGAAGTCCACATATACAGTCTTAAAGAAAAATGAAATTTGCAGATAAATGGGATGTAACTCAGAAATCTATGTTGAGTGAGGTAATCCAAATCCACAAAGAAAAATATCCCGTGTTTTCTTATGATACTTTTAGTTGTTAGGTTTTCCATGAGAAATGAAAATTTTATCATTTTAAAATTTTAACATATCTGTCATAATGATTTTTAGCCTGCTCTGTTTGACATGATATAGCAAATACAATTGGCCACTATTTGATTGTTATATCTTTTTCTTTGGATTTTTTTCACTTGAAGTACATATATGTTTACTTAATATGTATAACCAAAAAGAATACTACAGAACAGTTGATTAAAAATAAATGAGGGCATGGGGGATGGGAGCTGAAAGAAGTTCAATGAGGGGCACAAAATACAGGGAAGAATTAATTCTGCATCTTTATATATAAGATTAACTCTTGATTGAAATAATCTATGATCAATTTGAGAAGGGCTAGAAATAGCAGCACGAAACTGTCAATATTTGGAGCTCAAGAGATATCTCGGTAGTGAAGAATGTGTACTGTTGCTATACAGGATTTTAGTTCAATTCCCAGTAACCATAACAGGCAGATCACAACCACTGTAACCTCAGCTCCAAGGGATTTTACTGGGTTATGTTTGCATGATGTGGCCAGCTTTTTGTAACCACCTATGATTGGTCATGAAAAGACATATATAGGATTTCATCACAGAGGTATACTATTCACTATACTGTGTGTGTGTGTGTGTGTGTGTGTGTGTGTGTGTGTGTGACTTTAATGATCTTATATTACTGTTTAAATTATCTTTTCAATAGATTTATTTCATCAAAAGTACATAATCTAAGGGGATGGGAGAACTGGGGAAATATTGACCAATGTGCTCATTATAGTTAGATAGAAGATAAAGCTCTGGCATGCTACATTACACAGCAAGGTAACTATACTCAACAATAATGAAATATCTGCCAATAGCTAGGAAATGAGGATTTTGAATGTTTTACATAAAAATGAATCCTAAAAAATACTGATAAAGGATATAGATTTGTTTAACCTACTAATATCATCTAAATGTATATATGTAATGAATCTAGCACAGTGTACCATTAATGTACATATTTTATGGGTTATGTAAAGTGAAATTATTTAAGAAATAAAAATAAGATTTATTAGAAATTGAGGCAAAATTTTGATTATAATATTTCAATCCTTTAGTTAGATTTAGTTTGCCGATGCTGAGAAACAGATTTTAATATTGAGAAAACTATTGTACAAATAATAAAATTGCAAAATAAAACAAATTAGACTACAAAATATATACAGAAAATTATAGACAATCATGAAATACTTTTATCATTTCTTTACTCTTGCATTTGCTTCTGGGGATTCATTTTTCTCTAACTGCTGGGTTTTTTTTTTTTTTGTTTTGTTTTTTTTAACTTCACTTTGTTTAGTATTTCTTATAATGAAAGTATGGTAGTGAAGAATTCTGTAAGCTTTTCATTTTTATAAGGAAAAATGTTATTTTAAAGACAGTTAATGTGCATAAGCTTCTAAGAAAGTCATTTGTGGTTATTATTTTGTTTTTTTAAAGTTTTGTTCTATTTCCTTCCAGCTTTCAATATTTCTGGCATTTATTATTTTTTGTTCCTATGGATGTCTCTTGCCTATGTTTTCTCTCTCCTTTAATTGTGTCCTCTTTAGCTTCAGCTTATGTCAATAGTGCACTAATTACAAATTTTAATTTTTATTCTCTGGAAGTTTCCTGAATTCCTTGCACTATAGGTACTCCACTTTAAGGATATTTTTAAATGTCTTGTTGTCTTAAGGATTACTAGTTTAATTTAAACTTGCGTTTGGATGGTTTTTGTTACCCTTGATGCCCATGTTGTAATTCTCCTGTTTGTCAAGTTCCCCCTATTTCCTGCTCATTTCCATGGCTATGCTGTGTGTCCATTGTCCCTCTCTTCCACTCTGCTCAGTGTGTTGTAAAACTTAACTCTCAATATGTAATACTGTTTTTTCAATTCCAGCAACTGTTTCCAGCCATTGTTAGAAATGCCATTCATTTGTTCAAATTACTGAACTTTTATTCATTCTTTCCTATTTTCCTTCTAATTTATTCAACATGTTTGAAATAGCTGTTTTGTTTAATTGCTATCTATAATATCTGGATCAAGTCTAACTTGGTTTCTACCAGCTATTTTCCCTCTAATGATAAATCAGATGTTATCTATTCCTCACATGTCCAATTTTATTTTCAAAAAGTTGGAATAGAATATTTTCTTTTAAAAAAGAGAAAATTTAGTGAATAATATTTTTCCTAAGGGCATCAATTCCTTTTCTTTGTTCAGTGGATTCTAGGGGATGTCAATTCTTTTCTTTTAGTTCAGGATTCTGCAGGATAGTACCGGACTGCAATTAAGTAAGCTGGAGTTTGTATTGAATCTTGGGGAAATACTCTAGTATGTTTTATAGAACTCACCATGAAGCAGAATTTTTGCATCTAGACATAGAAATGTGATAGAAATCTTCAACACTTTAAGAACACATCCCAGCTCTATAACAAGTCCAACACAGAGCACAAATCCATGGTGCTATCTATCATGTGTGTCTATGTGTGTCTCTGCAACTGTGTATATTTATGTCTATATTTGAATGTATCTGTGTTTCTGTGTTTGTTTTTTCTATATGTGTATGTGTATATGAATGTGTATGTGTTACTTCAAGAGGGACTATACTTCTGAAAGGCCATTTTTGTCATGAGAGTATCAGGTAGAAGAGATTTCTTTCAAACGTTAAGCTAGTGTTTTATCTATCAAGAACAAATAAAAGTTATTGAATATGTGTATGTGTGCACTCCTCTATGTGTACCATGTGGACTCAGAAGTCAATGTTGGCTGTTTTTCTCATTCACTCTCCAGTCTCAGTTTTTGAAATAGAGTCTCTTACTGAACATGGAATTCATAGATTCAACCAGACTGGCTAGCCAGAAAGCCCCAGAGGTATGTTTGTCTCTGCATCATTTTTATTTTATTTTCAGTTTGGATACAGCAACTCCCAGGATTCTTTCTTTTTTAATTATAAAAAGAGAGAGAGAGAGAGAGATGTGGCTTCAACACAGAAGTGTCTTCCTATTTACATTGCTTGTGAAGCTTTCAAAAAATGAATAGATTATAATAGCTTTTCTTGGACATATAAACAATTATGCTAACTATATGTAATGATTCTTTATATCATTTCATTTGCATTTAATATTATAAATAGATTACATCATTCCTCACATGAATTGTTTTTAATCACTAAAATTACCATTTATAATCCAAGACTATTCAATAGAGCCACTAATGGGTTTCATCCAAAACAGTACCAATTAAATTTTCCTTAGTACTGGAAATAAGTATATGTAGTAGGAGCAACGCATGAGTCAAAAGCTGCATGTGACTTCCAAGACTTGGGCAAGGTCCAGTGCAGGTTCCCAAGTGCATCTAAAGTTGTGTTACTATAAAGTTGGTATAGCTAGTACCATATGACTAGCGATGCCTAGTACAGCTCTAGAGCTTAGCACTCCCTGAAAATCATATTATGCTTTGCATGTTTGTTGACTGGTAAATCTGTTACATTGATACTTGCAACCTGTAGTCTAGCCCCACCTGTGGTCTAACTAAATCTGTCCAAATTATCCATTTGGAGTTTGATCATTTCAGCTGCCAATTGCCCTAAATTCCCCATTTTTAACATGTTAATTTCTCTGGAGCTTCAATGGGACACTGAACAGCAATTCAATTACCTGGACCCATTTCGCTCTCATTTGCTCCTGTTAGATAATTTTGCTGTTTCCAATCCAACTTGTTTTCATATAATATAGTCTTTTCCCTCTTGATGAAATACTACTTGAAATTACTGCCTATGATTCTCAGTGAAGCTGTTCCTCAAGCTTTGGTCCCTCCTACCCGAATAAATTAAGTGTATTGATTTTATTTTTTCAATCTCCTTTAGATACAGTGCTACTAATCACTTACTACTCCTACTCGATCCTAATGTTATTTTTCTCATCACAGAATCACACATTAAACTTGAGACTCATCATGACTCACTGAATTTCTATATAAAGGGCTGAGACTGCATTTGGCCAGGATGCGTTGCTGTCATTTGTTTTGTTTGATAGACGTGAAAATAGAGAATGAAGGATGGTAAACAAGTACCAAAAGGCTTTAATGAGCAAAAATGATTAAGTAAGTAGGAAGTGAAAAACATGCTGAGGAGCCAATGACTTAATAGGAAATAACAATACCGTACAGTTCTTGAGATCTCTCCTCAACACTCTCACTTTAGGTTTAGATATTTAATGGCTTTTGTTTATAAACAAAATGCTAATTTAAAGTTTGTCATAGCCAACCTCCTCTACTCGATATCCTGGTGATATATATGGACTTTTCTTGAAGTTCAATCCTTCTGCTGAAATAATGCACGCAACAATATCTACTCATCTCATATTAATTATGAGTACCTTTTAATTTCACTAGAAAAAAAATTGTTTAAAGATATTCAGTACTTGGTTCATTAAGGAAAACTAATTACCCTGTTAATGCTTTGGGGCTATTCTCTCAGTAAGTGAATAAAATCAGAACTGAATTGTTTATTAAAACCGGTGATTTATGGATAAAGATGTACATATAGTTGTTTGGACTTCAAATCTCAGTCTTAGAGAGGTGAACTTTTGTGGCTAGCATTTAAGATCTGAAAATTTGACACCAAAACCATACAAAGTGCTAACCTAAACAATAGATATCAGTTCCATTGGAATAGTGAAACATCCCAGGCATTATGTATACCTGTACTGTAGCAATTTCATTTGAGATTGAAGCATTCCACCATGCAGGGAATCTTTTTAACACAGAAAGTAAACAACTCCAAATGGTTTCAGAAAGTCCCTCAAACTGATTAGATTCCCTATCCCTCCTCCATCCCCAATAGTAAACAGTAAAGACTGTTGAGAGTCAATCTTAGAGAAGCCAACTTGCAAAGACAACTCTGAGAACAGACCAGCTTCCTGAGAGAAGCTGAGAACAGTCATGACACCTGAAAGAGGCTCAGACCAACTGAACCACCTAAGTGTTGAACTGTCTGTAGGCTGGACAGTATGTTCTAGATTCCCATCTTTTGTAATCTGCATCCATGCATCCAAAGGGTGGGCTTTGGTGATGCAGTTGTCATTGAGTTAGTTTTGTTCCTGTATGCAATCTTTAAACCATATTCCTGTAAATAAACCAATAAAACACATTGGTTTACTAAGCTGGACTTAGTGGTATCCCGACTTTGAAGCAATCATGGGCTTCCTATCGGGGGTGATTAGATGTGTATGATACCCCATGAAAAGTCTCTCACAGAACAATACCATAAAATAACTTTCAGATGAAATAGGAAGGCACAGCTTTATTTATGAAAGCTTTCCCAAAGACATACAGAAGCAATGATCCCAATAATAGCCACACACTTGAAGACACTCCAAACCATGATTTTCTAATGCTGCAAGGTTGAAACAGTACATGCACTGTATTTACATGACACTTGAAATATCTGAGGAAAAAAATGTAAGTAAAAAGAAAACCATATCTTCTTTATCAATGCAAAATGTGTAACCCTCTTTAATCAACACAGGAAGAATATGCTGGAAGAAAATGAACTTATTGAAAAACAGAAAATGAACTATAAATGTGGAAAAAAATCCTATATTTATATGATTACACTTTTCCATACTTAGACATTTTCATGAGTTTTCCTTTTCACATGAAAATAGATTAAGCCTTTTATATTATCCCAGATGGTTTAATTTAAAACACTTATGATCTCTTTTTTGTGTGTTTTCATTTAACATTTAAGTACATCCAGCTGTTATTTTTTTAATACAATATATTTTGATCATAATCTTTCCCCTCCCTCATCTCCTCCCATACTTGCACCCAACTTCATGTTCTTTCTCTCTCTTAAAAAAAAAACAAAAACAAAAATTAACAAAACAAAACAAAGAAAACAGAAACCACACACACACAAACACACACAAGAATGAAGTCCAGCATCCCTCTGTAAAGGAACAGGTCTCTGTGAAAGAAGGGCCTAAATTCCAGGGGTCTATATAAAGGAATTGCATATAGAGGCCTGCATGTTCCTAATGGAATATAGAAAGAATGTAAAGAATGTTGGTGTACACCATTAATCCAAGTACATAGAAAACAGTGGGAACACACACTTTTAATTCCAGTGTTCAAAAAGGTAGTGTTGATGCACACATTTAATCCCTAAAACAGAGATGGAAGCAGAGCTCAGGGAAGGGTTAGTGTCACACAGGAAGTGATGTCCGAGATGAGTCAGTGAATGGCAGGCAAAGTAACAAATCAGAGGAAGAGTTACAGCAGAGTGAGTCATTTACAATAGTCAGAGAAGGAAGAATGAGGCAGGAGGGAGGGCAAGACACAGAAGCAATTTAATGATCTGACTGAGAATAAAGCAGAGAAGCAGAAAAGCTGACTAACAGCATAGAACAATGAGCACTCAGGGAGAGACACAGACACAGGGGCAACATGGCAGAAGTCAGTATCAGATAGGAAGAGTGAATCACTTTGAAGCCGAGCAGAGCACTTCAGTCTGAGGCAGAAAGTCATTCAGAATCTGCCAGTCAGAAGAGTTCAATCAGAAACAATCAGCCAACAAAAAGGTCAGTTTGAGTCAGCAGGTTGGAGGAGTTTGGGCCAGAACAATAAGCGAGTTGAGTTGACTGAGAAAAGTCAGAATTCTGAAGGAGCTAATCAGAGTGGTTCAGTCAGCACTAAGTCTCACATGTTGATTAGATATTACAGAGGTTTGAATGTTCTAGATTGTATGGAGGCGGAGCCTGAAGTCTTCCAATTTTAAGCTTATAATGAGATTGTAAAGAATGCATGCATTTCATGAAGAAGCTACAGAGACATACCATAAAACTGTCTTGACTCTTATCAGATTTTGACTTGCTTGAATGTAGAGCCTAACTCCTGAGAGCAAACTACTATAGAGGGCATCATAAAAGTGGAAATGGCTTTCCCTTGAAGTTGGCATGAATGAAAGTCAAGCCCTGGGTTCCTTTGAATTGATCTAGAGAAAAAGTAGAGTCATCGGCCAGCATGTTTAGGGAGAGAAATGTATTTTAAAGATGAGAATCATCAAAATTCTACTCATAACTGGTGCCACTTGGTCAGTGAGAGATTCATAGATTGTCTTGGCCAGTGAGAGCTTCATAGATTTTCTCTCTTGTTTTATTTTTCTTAGATGTCTGCTTTTCTTGATCTTTTTATTTCTGTTGTCAACGTTTGTTCAAGTTAATGCTTGCACGTGTACAACCTTTAAAAATTACTTAGGGCCATCAAGATGTCTCAGAAGGAAAGCATAAAGACACTTGCAACCATGGCTGACAGAATTGTATCCCAGGACCCATATGATGAAAGGAGAGAACCTTTGCAAGTTGTCTTCTATCTCTACACACACTGTAGGACATGCTCACTCACATACACATAAGCAAATACGTAAATAACATGTAATTTAAAACATTTTAAAACCACTTTATTTTTATTCCATAATCCTCAAATATAACCATGTAGCATATGATCTTATGTAAAATGAGGTGAAGGGTAGAGACTTTGCCTCAACTTCGCATAGCAGCTCCAAAAACAGGATCAGTATAGTTCAAAAGAGGATGAAGCACGTGTCAGTTCTGCAACCATCAGTCACTTGTTGTCAGTTACCTTTGGAACTAGAAGATCCAGGGTACATTTTTTTTCTGCCTATAAGCATCCCTCAGTGCATGTAGGAAGAATAAAATTCACCATGCTTGGGGAAGCCACATCTCAGAGAGGTGCAGCTGCTGCCTTCAGGGACTGAAGATGTAAAACACGAGTGTGAAGTAGTAGGTTTAAAAAGGATATAGGTGTAATGATCTCATCTGTCATGCCTCTTAGGCCAATGTTTTTCTATTTTCATCCACAGGTGCAATGTCTATATTATATTTTTCTTAAAGATCTGTTTATACTTTATTACAAAAGTTTTCAGATCCTCTTTTGTCTATTTAAGAAATGATAACTGTAGAGTCGGGTTCAAAGGCTGTTTATTTGTGAGTCTAATTCCATCACTGGTCCTAGTCCCGGAGCCCTGGGGTATTTTGGGCTCCATGCAATCTAGTCTTAAGCCTAGAAATGGAAGGCTTCATCAGGCTCAGCCTCTGTACAGTCTAGACCACTTAAGCCTCCTGTAACTTTTCTGACTGACCTGCTCTGCTCAGCTTCAAACTGACTCACTCTTCATGTCTGATACTGGCTTCTTTGACCTGCCTCTCTGTCTCTGCCGCAGACTCCTCTGACTTCTTTTGTAACCCTGTGACTTGTCCTCTGTGTGCCTGCTTCAGATTGCTAACCTAATATTGCCTGACTGACTCTTTGAGCTGAGAGCCTGCTTCTATATACGAAGAATTGGGCATGTCCTTAATGTGACTAAGTGTGCTAACTCTTCCTCTGTGTCATCGCTTTGCCTGTCCTTCACTCTGACTCAACTCAAATGTCACTTCCTGTCTGACACTAACTCTGCTAAACTCTGCTTCTGTCTCCCAAGTGCTGGGATTAAAGGTATGCACCACCTCTACCTTCTGTATACTGTCATTAAAGGTGTGTACCACCACAGCTTTCTGAATACTGGGGTTAAAGTTGTGTACCAGACCTTAGACTCAACCAGTAGACTGACCAGGTGAGAACACTGCCTGAAGTACACTTGGTTCTGTCCCCATGGCCCACTCCTATGAAGCCCTTCCCCACTATCCTCTAGCCCTGCTTCCCCAACCCCAGGAACCCAAGTAAGGAGCTCAGCACCACCTTAAAACCAGCCAGTAGACTAACCAGAAAGGTCCCACTGGACCAGAAGCCAAGTAAGCCGCCTGAGCTCCAGCGCTCAATTCAGGTGAATACCCCAGCTTGACAAGAGTTCACAAAAAAACAGAAGACAAGAGAAAACACTAAGGAAGAAAAAAGAAATACAAAGGAACACTCATCCAATAAAAGCAAACAAAAGAATCAGACACCTAAATATACAGTCACCCCAATCCAAGATGCCTAAAAGCCAGTGTAAGAGCACAGTCAATAACAACCAGGGCAATATGGCACCACCAATGCCCAGCTATCCTACTACAAGACCTGAACACACAGCCTAAGCACGCACACACACACACACACACACACACACACACACAAATCTCAAAACCAGCTTTATTAAGATGATAAAGGTTCTTAAAGAGGAAATGAATAAATCTCTCAAAGAAATAGATGAGAAGATTAACAGACAATGGGAGGAATCGAGTAAATTCATTAAAATAAAAACAGGAAAACACAAACAAAAAATTAGAAGAAATGAATAAAATTTGTTAGAGAAAGCCAAGAACAAAACAAGGAAACAATTTAAGAAAACGAACAAAATTGTTCAAGACCTGAAAATGGAAAAAGAAGCCGTGAAAGAAACACAAACAGAGGGAATTTTGGAAACGAAAAGTCTACAGCAGTGATCAGGAACTACTGAGACAAGCTACAGCAACAGAATACAAGAGATGGAAGAAAGAATATCAGGAATTGAAGATACTATAGAAGAATTGGAGAGAACAGTTAAAAAAAAATATTAACTAAAAAAAAAAAGTCCCTAACACAAAAATATCCAGGAAATCAGGTACATTATGAAAAACTAAATCTAAGAATAATAGAAATAGAGGAAGGAGAAGAATCCACCTCAAAGGTCCAGAAAATATTTTCAATTAAATCATAAAAGAAAATTTTCTAAATCTAAATAAAGAGATCCCTTTTAAGGTACAAGGAGCATATAGAACACCAAATAGACTGGAACAGAAAGGAAAGTCTCCTAACTTCATAATAATCAAAACACTAAACGTATAGATCAAAGAAAGAATACTAAAAGCTAAAATAGATAAAAACAAGCAACATACCAGGCAAAGCTATTAGAATCACACCAGAGTTCTCAGTGTAGACTCTGAAAGCCAAAAGGGCCTGGACAGATAAGCTTCAAACTCTGAGATAACGTAGATCCCAGCCCAGACTACTATATACAGCAAAGCTTTCAATTACCATATATGGGGAAAACAAAATATTCACTAACAGATCAAAATTCAAACAATATCTATATACAAATCCAGCCCTATAGAAGATGCTAGAAGGAAAACTCCAACCCAGGAGAGTAACTACACCCATGGAAACATAGGAAATAAATAAAGTTACCCCATCAGAATAAGAAAGGTGCTAGCATCCACAGACATAGAAAAACTATGCAACAAGAAGTGCCCCAGTTGGAACACAAGGATCTCCCGGTAGGGTGGAAAATGAACAGGGAGGTGGAGGAGGATGGGAATGGGAGCAGAGGGGACCAGGAGAAGGAGAGGAACAGAGGGAGAAAATATATGCAGAGACAATAAGATGTTGGAAACTATTAGAGGGTGAACAGGAGACCTAATATAGTATAAACTCACAGCAATCTATGGGAGAGACTCTAGCAAGGATCCCTAGTAATTGGGGATAGGGAGCCTGAATAGGCCATCTCCTATGGCCAGGCAAGGTTTCTAGTGCTGAGACTAGGACACCATCCCAGCCATAAAACTTCTGACTTATGGCTTATCTGCCTTGTAAGATCGCCGTTGACAATGGAAAGGAACAACTCCATGCTAAAGGAAGAACCCCTGTCTCAAACTTCAGGCCAAGCAAGGAACTAGAGACTGAATAACAGGATGAAGATTTCTGCTGATGTCATTCTCTGCTCATAAATCAGTACCTAGCTGGGTTTGCACCAGAGAGACCCACTCCACAACTTAGAGGAGTATATGGAGTGGCCCAGGGCCAAATATTGTGCAGAGATCGGGTAACCTCACGGAAGAGGAGGGATGTCAGAGATCAGAGGGGTTGAGGAAACCAGGAGAACAAGCCCACATTGTCAACTGACTAGCACACTAAGAAGCCCAAAGAGACTAAAGCCACAGACATGGAACCTACAGGATCCCTAAATGCATCTATGGCTTTCTGCCATCCCACTATGCCGTGCCCTGACTGTAATGTAACACTGGGGAATCCTGCTTTTTCCTGGGGAGAAGGGGGGGAATGTTTGTGGGTGTTGATGGGGGGTAGATCTGGAGGAGATATGCAGAGCCGGGTTGGTGGAGGTAGGGGAGGAGGGAGAATGGGATGTATTCTATAAGCTGTATGAGAGAAGAAAAATTTACAAACCGTTTAAACAAAGGTGTGTACCAACATTCTTTCTACCTCAGAGCAGCCATGCTGACTAATTAAATTATTAAATATTCCTCTACAATCTTGCAATGTTATCATTTCTAATAACCTCTGTTTTGAAATAAACTTATATCTGAAAGAGAGAACTCAAAGGAATAATTCTGTTTATAAATAAGCTGCATGCTTCAAAAATAGTCTATATAATCTTCTGTCAGATACAACAAATATATGAAACTATCCATCTTTGTAACTATTCAGAGTTATCATAGTACTTCTGATTTAAATATCTTGAGAAAATAATTTTGTGGAGTTTTTGTATAGCAAACTTTTTATTAAGAATGAAGAATTATTTCTCCAAAAAAGTCCTATTCAAAGAGTTACACATACTTCATTTGTTTAGGTTACCTTCTAAGGCTTTGCACATATGGAGTAATATGTTTCAAATATGGCTGGTTATCCCTACAGGTTTAAGTAGTATTTGTTTTGTTTTTTTTATATGTGACATGTTTAAATGATATATCCCAGTATACATAAAATGAGTAAAATTGAAAAGAATAAGAAAAAACATTGCATTAATATAAATTAAATAGGTAAAACTGTGTCAATCTATTATATAATTGGGCAAAATGGTATACAGTGAATATGAAAAATGCAAGTTCATTCTAAAAACGTCATTCAAGACTGAATCAATATTAATGCATTATATAAAGTCATGAAGCTTATAATTCATAAATAATAAATTAAAATAAAATTTAGCAAATGCTTTTAAAATGGATTTTAATATGTAAAGCACTTCCAAATCAATTATCTTTAGTGATATCCAGCTAGCTAAGAATTCTTTCATAGACCTGTAGCTTAATACAAATGGGTTCAAATGAATAATGTAATCACATTCAGCAAAGGGAACATTCAACCAAATAGAACCACCACAAGTTATTCCTAGGGAATCTAGGTAAAAGAACTGAGTGTTTTAAAATAAGTTTAAAGAATCATAAATTTAAATGAAGGATATTGATAGACTATTAATTTTTATGAATAACAACAAGTGATCTTGGTAAAACATTAATGCATTGTCACTTCTCTATAAGACATTTGTGACTTCCTTGCAAAGTCTAGATTTTTAACCACTTATACATCAAAATGATTAGCAGTTGTGAGCAACCTACTTTCAAATTGCCTGGAATATATTTTGAGTTGATGTCTACTTAGCAGTTGGGCTGTGGCAGCCATGAGAAAGTTATTTAAGTTGTAATATGTAGGAAAAGAGAAATGCAATAAAATACCTGGAATTACAGTCTTTTCCCAGTAATACAAGAATTCATCTTCCAAGAAATTCAAATAATTTTCTCAGGATTTGTAAATTGAATAATTGGTAACAATTTTTTTTAAATGAAAATGATAGTTATATGAATGGATACAGTTACAACACAGTCAAAGAATAAAATAGCATATATCAGATGGGTGATTCGTTAAGAAATCATTCAAAGGAATAATTATTATATTTCTACTTACAAGATGTCTTCATGACATTAAAATTCTATTCTTTCTCTTAACGTGGCTTCTCATTTTCTGTTACTAAGTGGAACTAGTATGCATTAATAAAAAGCTTCTAATACTGCATCACCATTTGGAGTGTTGGATGTTGTTTTAAATGAGTCTATAGTACTTTCTGTAAAATCTATAAAACCGACTACCAAACTATAATAAAACAGATAACTGAAAAACATAAAAAATATTTTCATGCCATTTACCTTTATCCAAAAATTTTAAATGTGCCTTTTGAATCCAATTGTTTATTGAAGATAAACTGCAATTTATTATTAATTATGTTACTAGGATATTAGTTGTCCCGATGCTTAAGTTTTATGCCCTGGATTAATCAGTAACAGAAACAAAGTGGCTACTCCCTTTAACATGAAAGATGTGATGCTGTGTCCATTTTATTCTAAAGCATACTTCAGATTTGAGAACCTACTGTTTCACTAAGTTAAGAAAATTCTAAGAGTAAAAGAATCTAAACAAACAAAATTTGAATATTGTGACAAAATGGATCCTGAGGTAGTTTCCATGACTGGGCCTTCAATTTCTAATTAGTCCTCAATTCTTGAAAAACATATAATCAGATTGTAGCATTCATTACAAACACAGAACTCTGACCACATTATAGAATTACTTTAAAAAAGTATATAGCTTTGGGTGGTTCTATTATTTAGAAATTTAGTAATTGGGAAGGAGGACCTAATAGTGTAGCTTTCATACCTACATTTCCACGCATGTTTAGAGAACACTAAGTGTCAGGAACTTATCTAGGAACAAAGAATACAGCATAACCTAAAGCACACTCCTTCACTCATGGAATTAATATTTCAGTTTGGAGATTAACATAGTATTTTTAAATATATGATATTATAAATGTGTGATATAAATATCAATAAGAGTATAAAAATAATAGGGAATTCTTGGCATGGCTCTCAAAGAAAAGATCTTTATTAAAAAAAAAAACTATAAAAAATGAGATCATGAGCCATAAAGGAATTTGAAAATCAAGAAGAAAGAGAATAAATGCTGGGTGATAGAAGTGTAGTTGTTAGGCTTCCATGATATCTCACCAAGGAAGACCTGGGGGCATATATGGGAACCTGCCAGACCTCAGAGGAGGGAACCACTATCGTGGCCAACACCATACTCAACAGTGGAACCTGAGACATATGAGCTCAGGTGTTTTTATTGATACAGAACTCCTCAGGTATTCTACTGACAGTACGTGCAAATCATTAGTAATCAAACATCCCCCACATAAATCCAACACCTGCAGACAACACAAAATGTTAAGATCTAGGCATCCCTCAACCAAAAGTACATAAATCAATTATTTTAAACATAACTAACAATAAATTTCTATAACACATTTCACCCATTCAAGGAATAGGAAGGAGATCCAGATGTCTGTAGAAGAATGAGCAATAAGCTTTATCAATAACCTTTAAAAGAAGGTCATTGGCAATTTCTAAAGTGAAGAATGAGGAAGTAGACCAAGTGGACAGTAAAATAAGAGATTTTTGTTTTCCCTTGTGGATTTTTTTTTATTTCTGATCAGAATTAAGCTGCTAAATATGTCACTGTGGATACTTATGTAAGTTCTAGAAAGAAGTGCAGATTTTAGATACAGTTTGTAATTTGATAGTATACTGAGGTTATGAGAGATTATTATTAATAACTAGAAGAAGCAACTTAAGAAATGGACCAAGCCCATTGTATTCCATAACTAGAAGGTAAAAACTATGGGCAATTAGTGCAATATAAGAAGTTCTAGAGACCTGGGGGACACTACATATACTACAATATACTACTCAGGAGGGAGTTAAGAGCTAGAACAGAGATAGGAATGGAAACTGAATCATCAATCTCTAATTGGCTTTGATAGCACATGTTCTCATGTGATACTGTTAAGACTTATTTTCATGCATAAATAGGAGAAGATATTTGATTGAAGTTGCTCAAGAAAAAGATGGAATCATACAAAGGACTGAAAACACAGAATTTTTTTAAAAATTTTAACAGTTTTTTAAATGATATTATCCAAGTAGTATATATAGCATTAGGACAGTAATTAATGGATCCTACTTTCTACTCTCATGGAACTTATTTTAATAAGGAAAATATATAAAATGTAGAAGTGGATATGTGTTTGCAAATTGAAAATGTGTGTTATGAAAAAAATTTGAGTCTATATTTTTTTTTAAAAAACTGTATTTTGAAGGAGTTAGAAACAGCCTTTCTGAGCTTTGAGAAACGAAGAAAAGACAATGATACCAAGATGGACCAACAAATGCCAAGGCACTGTAGTGATAAAGGGCTTACTACGACAAAGAGGGCAAGGTGACTGACAGAGCAGGGAGACAGCTGCTAGATGAAGTAAGCAGAGTGTAGCAGAGCACAGTGAAGTGTCATATTTATATTTTACCATATAATGGAAAGCTACTGAGGAGTGCTGTGTGTAGGGACAAGCATAACCTCACTCTCCTTTTAAGAAAACCATTAACTCCCAATTAACAAGCAAGAATGGTTGCAGAAAAACAAAATAAATTAACTATACCCTGATCAAAAGAAGATAGTGTGTAGAGGAATAGGCCTGTGTGAAAGCTAAGAAAGTTCTATATTGTAGGAGTCTATATGAAGGAATCACATTTAGAGGCCTACGTGGTCCAGATGAAATGTAGAAAGATTGTTAGGAATGTTGGTACATACTTTTAATCCTAGTATTAAGATGGCAGTATTGGCCCATGGCAATACTTAGGGATTAACCCTAAGAAAAATAGAGTGTGGAAGCAGAGAGAGGAGGCAGAGTTCAGAAAGAGTCAGTGTCATACAAGAAGTGACTTCTAGGATGAGTCAGTGAAGGACAGCCAAAGTGACTAATCAGAGGAAGAGTTAGCAGAGTGAGTCAGAGTGAAGACATGCCCAACTATCATGATATAAAATCAGGCTCTCAGCTCAGAGAACAGTGAGTTACAGAAAAGTCAGTTACATAAGGCAATATGAGGTGAGCGGTCTGAATCAGGCAGATTGGGACAAGACACAGAGACAATGAAGCAGTCTGACTGAGGATAAGGCAGAGAGGCTGACTGAGGCAGCATGGAATAATGATAGCTCAGGGAAAGGCACATAGACACGGAGCCAACTCTGCAGAAGAAATCAGTATCAGACAGAAAGAGTGAGTCAGTTTGAAGTCAAGCAAAGCAGTTCAGACTGAGGCAGTCCAGCCAGATTCTGCAAGAGACTTAAGAATTCAGTTAGAAACAGTAAGCAGGCAAAGAAGGTCAGTTTGAACCAGTCAGCCTGGAGAGCAGTTTGAGTCAGAAGAATGAGTAAGTTGACCAAAAGAGTCAGAGTTCAGAAGGAGGCAGTCAGAGTGGCAGTCAGTCAGCAGTAAGTTTCTAGGCTTAAATGTTCTAGATTGTACGGAGGCAGAAACCTTCCAGTTCCAAGTCTAGACTGAAGAGTAGACTGTATAGAAGCTGAAATGCTCCAGGGCTCCAAGACTATGACTCAGGATTGAATTAAGAAAGGATAAATACCATTTTGCCCCCAATCAAATGCTACAATCATGATTTTGTCCAGAGTAGTGCTGAGATAGAAAATAGTGGATGGTTTTATATATATTCTAAGCTCAGAATCAATCAAGCAGTACCAAAGATGTAGTGATGAATATAAAGACTGTTCATTTTTAGCAGCTTTGCTGAAGAGCTCACCAGAAATATGGGGTGATCACTGAAGGAGAACATAGACTCAAAAGGGAGTTGTTTTATTAAGATGTAAATACAGATTAGTATCATTGTGTGGATTGTGTAGTATGAGAAAAAAAGCAATGATGAATAAAAGAAAGAGCACAATTGGTCTCTTTTGGTAGAGTCAGAATTTAGTAAACAAATGGATTGATTGGCCTTTATCTTTTAAAAGGTTTTTGCCCCCCCCCCGCTTTTTAAATTTATTTTTCTCTCATAGGGTACACCCTGACCCATTTTCTCTCCTTCCACTCTGTGCAGTCTCTCCTCCCCAATTTCAGCTTTCTTTCAGTTCCATTCCACCTCTGCTACTCCTTTAGAAAGGAGCAGACTCCCAGGGATATCAGTCATATATGGCACAACAGGATGCAATCAGGCTATACACCAACCCTCATATAAAGGCTGGTTGTGGCAACCCAGTAGGAGGAAAAGGGTTACAATAGCAGGCAAACAGATCAGAGGCACACCCATTTCTACTGTTAGAAGTCTCATAAAAACACAAAGCTAACGACCATAACATATATGCAAGGGACTTAGTGCAGACCCCTGCAGGTTCTGTGATATATACACAGAACTGTAAGCCCCTATGAGCTCTGCCTAGTTGTTTCTATGGGACAAGTTCTCCTAATGACCTTGACCCTCTGGTCCTTATAATCTTGTCTCTTTCTCATCCATGGGGTTCCCCAAGCTCTCTGGGGAGGGATCCAACGCAGATCTCCAATTTGGACTCTCTCTATCTAACTTTTGGCTGTGTTGAGTACCACAGCCTTTCTTGTAAACATGGATTCTCCCCCCAAATAGATGAATTGATAGATTATGGGTATGCTAGAATGAAGAGGTTGGGCGAAAGTGATGGTGGGATTGCCAAATTCTTTTCATCTGTTTTTTGTTTGCTTGTTTGTTTGTTTTATTTGTTTTTGTTTTTGTTTTTTGGTGAAACAGAAAGCAAGAGTATCCAATAAGACTAAGAAAAAAGAGAGGTGTAGAAAGTTAGAAAACCAAAAGACTCAGCGAATTCTTTGGTATGGTGGAAGAATAAATTTTCAAGGGAAGATCAGCTGGTCATTTGCACTATATCTGAATTTAGTAGCTGTAAATTTACACGGAGATGCTAATGATGTTTGTCTCAAGCCACACTCCCTTAGTCAGAAGCAGATTTCAGATAAGATAATGGTTATATTTAATTTCAGTTTAGAATCTGTCAGGTAGGAATGATGGATAGTAGAGGTAGCAAGTGCATATTAAAGATCATGTTCACAATGGGCTACAAGGAGAGGTTCAGAGGAAAATGGAAAAAAACTCCTAAGATGTTATTGAGAGAAGTTTTAGGGCACCCAAGCATTGTACAGAAGATGGTGGGTGGAAAACAAATACAAAGAGATGCTCAAATTTGTGTGGATGGAATGGCTGGCAGGAGTTAAACGGAGACTAAGAATGTGGTTAAATGATTGTTTAAGGCAAAGTTGTTTAAATTAAGCATTCTAAAGTATTTTCTTGAAATATCTACACACACACACACACACACACACACACACACACACACACATTTGTTTTATTTATACTTATTATATATGGTAATGGATCCATAAGGACAATTTTATATAAATACCTAATATACTTTGAATATATTTTGAACATATTCCATCCTGTTTCCATTAGTTCCCTTTGTTCTCTTACACAGCTTTAAGACTTCCATGTAGAAGCTGTTTTTGACAACCAATATTTCCCTCACTCATCAATAAATTCTTCCACTTCAACTCTATTTCCAACACAAAACTATAATACAATCTACTCTTTGTTTTGCCTCTATTCCAAAATAGTCTCTACAGATAAATCCTGATACCTGCTCAATTTCCTGCTAGAATAATCATTACAAACTCCAAATCACAGTTATGTTGTTCCCATCTTTAAGGAATGCCTTTCAGAATCCAAAATCATTATATTAATTTATTTGAATACATCTTGTCTGGCTTTCCACCCTAGGCTAGAAGTTCTATTCTCTTTACCATTGTATCTTGAGTTGCTCAGCTGGGACCTTGCATAGTATTAGGATAAATACCTGTTGATCAAAGCATGAACTGGTAGGTCAACATCCAGCAGTTTAAAGTCATTTCTGCAAGGGAAGGAGAACTCAGAGAATCCATTGCTCAGGAAGCAGAATCTTTGCTACATTTAATTATTTTTGTTTATAGACATTACGTTTCATTTCTCTAGATTTCAATATCCTTACCTAAATATGGGGAGAAAATTGAAAGGTATACATGCCAGATAGGTCCTCCTGCCTTAAAGTTCAATTTCTGAAACTCCAAGTAATCTTGACTCAATCGGCAAATCACACATTTCAATAGCCTGGAATTCTGTCCTAAGTTCAAGTGTATAGAAGAAGAAAGACAATTGGCTCACCTCATTTGCTGTTATTATAATTTCCATGAACAGCCCCTCAGATGTGTGAGGCTGCTTGACATAGCTGGCAAATCAGCTTTTCTGGAAGCACATATGGAACAACCTTATGCTTCCTTGAATCCTGCCAACAAGCTTAACAGTTCTAGGTCAATACTTTGCCAATGAGTTTGACACATTTTACCTACATAGGGCCATACCAGAAGCTGCAAGACATTGGCTTCTCTCACTGCTTGTCCATCAGGAAAAGAGAATATAAGACTCTGGGCTAAGGCTATGGTCCATGAGAAGCTGGGATGGGATTTCCATTATTCTAGTTGAAGTTCATTATTCATCTCAGAAGTAGTGTGCCAGTTGTTTTTCTAAAGATTCTGAGTTGCCTAATGCTGTTTGAAGAAATGCACATTTTTACAAAATTAGGATATTTATGCAAATTTTTTGCTCTGAATAACTAAGCAGAGGGAGCTTTTCATGTGTATTTAAATAAATCTCTTTCCTTCTTGTGTCTTTTGGAAGCATAATATCAAAGCTGGCCAGACAAGGCTTGTACAGCCCATATAACATTGACAAGAACAGAGCACTTTACTGAGACCAGTCCTGTTAGATCTGGTATGAAGAAAGTTCCAGAACAATAACATGCACTTTTCAATTCATTATAACTAACAGACTGTCTTTAGAAAGATTTCTAGAAAGGATACCTCCAAACATATTTTTAGTTCACCAAAAATTCTGTCCCCAAAGATGATCATGATGGTGATGATGATGGTAATAATAATTTTAACAAACCCAGCTTTTTAATTTTACTATTTTCATAAATATTGACACTTTAAATCTTCTAAGTAATAGCATTTCCTTTTCTTTATATTTTTTATTTCTCAATTAACACCTTTATTGTAGGTATGAATGTTACCTTAGACACTGCACCAAGAACAGTGCTACTTTCCTAATGTGATGTAGCAAATTTCTTTTCAATAGCAAAGGTATATAAAAATGCCCTCAATATTTTCACCTAATACATCTTCAGGAAATTATGTTGATAACAGAGAATTTTTTTAAGTAAAAATAAAGTTTAGACAAACCAACAGATGAAAAGGGAAAGGCTTCACAAGATATGAGCACAGTGTTCAGTTGTTCGGTTTTCCTTAGCCTCTCTGTGTTTGGTTACTTAAATAAGTTGGTCCATTTAAAACTGTGGGACATAAAATAGACCCACTTTAAATAGGTCAGACTGAATTTTCTGCTTTAGGTAGACATAACTTTGATTTTACTTCTTAAGAATGAAAACAGTCTTATGTTCAGGGTTGAATTCTTTTGATTTAAAGAAGTAGAGGAATTGAAGCTAAATTATAAGTCTTGTGAATCTAAGGTACTTTAATTATATGGAAAAGCTTCAGCTATGTTAGAGAAATCGTCAGTCCCATCCTACATAAAGACATTATAGAGAACTGAAGTGTATTTGCTGATTATTCATTTTCGTATTCATCTTTTTCCCCAACGATGAAAAGATTTGAAATGCTATGAGGACATTCTCAATAAATTAGTTTCATGTGGGTGTTCATTTGAGACAGATATTCCAAGATGCTCTCTCCATGGGAATGTGTGAAATATATGGATGTCACCATCCGTTCTAATGAGAGAGCTGTTCATATATAGGTGAAGGACGGTGTATACTCATCAAGCCATTCGTTTGAGAAATTACTTTATAAATCTCAGTTAAAGTTGTTAAATTAATTATTCAATGTGAGTATAATCAAATTATAGCTTTGTCTCATAATTTATCTATTACAAAAAAAAATCCCTAATAATAGTTCAGATTTTGTGTTCAGTAATTTTTGGAATTAAAGACAAATAATAGTAGTAATACACTTTTACATTATGCAACCCATTTTAAATCACAGTTTAAGAAAAACAGAGTCTTCAAAATTAAAAGAATATAAATATGTGACTGGTATATTGCAGCCTGAAGAAATGTACAAGCTCCCGCAGGGTGCAGAGAGTGGATCTCTGAGGATTGTGCTATCTCTAAAAGAAAACAAAGAAGGGGAAAGAAAAGGAAAGAAAGGAAGAGAGGAAAAAAATCCAGGGAGAAAGAGAAAATAAGGAAAGAATGGGAAGGAGCTTTTTGGTGCAAAGCTAAGGTGAAAGTTGTGCCTGAAATTGGTATAGCATCATTCCCAATGGTGTAAAGAAAAAACTGTACTGTACCTCAGTATGTCCACAGTGAAGGTCCAGTTAGGCTGTCTTTATGGTATTCTAAGGTCTTAGGCATGAGGCTAGAAATCATTTCACCCTATTTTTCAAATAATACATTTTTATTTAAAGTGCAATTGCATCACTTACCTCATTTCTTCTTACCACCACCCCCATGTCCACTCACTTCAAGCCCTCCCACCAGTCCCTCACTCTCATATTGATAATCTCATTTTCTTAAAAAACATACGTATATGCACAAATAGATAAATTCCAATTCACTGTGGTTTGTTGTTTACACGTAGATGGTTTCAAGTCTGACTACTTTCCATTGGTGTGTAACACTACTCTTAGGGAGACATGAACAAATGTCTACTCATCGCAAATAGGAAAACTGAAGACAAACAAAAGTATGTATACCACTGCTGTGAATGAGTCTTTTTTATTGGGCTATTTACAGGAATATGGGTGAGGGGGTTCCTTAAAGGAGCAGAAATGACTCACAGACAGCTGCATCACCAAAACCCACCCCAGCTCAAGAAAGCTGGAAGTCTGGAACACATGCACAGCCTGAGGACTCAGCAGGTTTGAGAGTGTCCTTTTCTGGTGGCTCAACTGGTCCAAGTCTCTTCCTGGCAGCTGGGCTGGTCTTTTGTTTCTTCTACTCAGTCCACGTGGTTTCAGTTTCTTTCAAACCTCTTGTCACTTCAGTTCAGTTGTTTGGCTGATCTCTTTTTTTTCCAAGTTTCTCAGTCAGAGCCTCTCCCAAGCAGCTCAGATGACTGAGAGTGACAATCTGTAGTCCCGATAGCTTATACATTCTTGGGGGAAGCAGGAGCCTCGTGAATCAGGTCACTTCCAGGAACTTTGTAAAGCTCTTTTCAGTTATTTAATTCCTGTCTTAACCAGCTTCTCTTCAGGATGGAGAGTTTGACCTGCCTTTAGAATATCCTGTTTCACCTCCCAATAGACACTCTGTTCTAAAAATGCTCTATTATTGCACTTCTGTTTTACATGGCATGTCTCAAAAAGTTTCCCTCTAAAATAAAAGGCTTTAACCTAGGAGGAAACTGCTATAGAGCAATTAGATAACCAATCAGGGGGTTCAGGCTTGGAAGAGCCTTCTTCTTCTCTCATCAGTCATTGGTTGCGTGTAGTTATTTGTCTAGGGGTCGGCTAGCATGACTATTGTTATTGTCATCGTTCAGATCTTGTTTATGCAGCCATTCTGAGAGAAGTAGTCTCACAATAGACTTCCTGGTATTCTGACACTTAACAGTCTTTCCACACCTTCTTCAAAGATATTCCCTGACCCATAGATGAAGAAGCTGTAATGTAGATTTATCCACTAGGTCTGGGCTCCCACAATCCATTTATCTCTACATTGTATACAAATGTGGTTTTCTGTAATGGTCTCCTTTTACTGTAGAGAGAAACATCTTTAATGGGGGATGATAACAATACTCATTCCATTTGGCACTGAAAATAAAGACCTACATCAATTCCTGGGAATGTGCAAAGGCAATCTCATCTTCTAGCCTACAGGAGAGAGCATAAGGCTTAGTCACAAAATAGTAGCTATTGGTCAGGACAGGGAAGAGCATGAAGGGATCTGAGACTGTGATAATCTTGCTTTAAAATTAATAAAGTCTAACAACATAGATGCTCTAAGTCACAACTGGGTTTTGGTTTTTATTAATCTCACTAGAATATGTGAAATATCAGTGATTATTTTGGTACTGTAGGTCAAATCACCATCTTTATCAAAGCATTTTCTTGTGAACAACATTATACCTTCAAAATAAACCATTAATTATATGAAGCTTTATATGCATATACGTATAAGTATACGTATATGCATATATGTGTGTGTATATGTGTGTATAAAAGCATTTTACAGTTGACACTCCTTGAACTTCATGAAAATTTATATTCACTTCTAACCTAAACTACCAGTATAGCTTAAAATACTTACATTAAATTTTGAAACTGCTTTGGAACGTAAATATCCTTAAAATTCATGCGTATAAATGCTGCTCTTGCCATATTGTACCTGAATCAATTTATTTTATGCTACTTTGTTCTAGTGTAGTGGTTTTGTGCTTTAATCTGGCCTCACAATACACACATTTTACAAAAAGTTATGTCTTAAAGTCAATAGAAATAACCAGGCTAGAAAAGAGAATGTTCAATGTATTCACATTATGATTATCACTGTCTGAATGTGCTATGTGTTAGGCTTATTTTAACCCAAGATTTACACATTAATAAACTGCTATGTAGGTGGTAAGACAAAATTAGAAAAATTGCTAATATTATAATTAGATCATTTTTAAAGAAATGGCATCAAATTTATTTAAATAGTGACATTTGGGGCTAGAGAGGTGGCTTTGTGGTTAAAAGAACGTGCTGCTCTTCTAGAGTACCAGATTTCAGTTTTTAACATTCACATTAGGCAGTTCAAAAGCACTTGTAACTCCATCTCATGGGGATCCCATGTCTTCTTCTGGCATTTGTGGACCCCAAAACACAAGGGGCATATACTCACACAAGCACCCACATAGATATGAATTGAACGTATGTGACATCTTTGCAGTTTGATTTTTCTATAAATGGAGTGACATTTTCAAATATTTATACTTTTTTAAAGAAACACTTGATTTTAAATAAACATCATTAGAGGCTGCTTCATAACGCATTTCAGAAAGCTCTTGGCAGCCAGGGGACACAAGCCTTGAGAGGTGATCCATCCTTGAAGTGCTAAGTTCCAATACGAGTTCATATTCAATGGGCTGTTAGGAGTTGGTACCTGGTTGGAAGAAACTGATCACTAAAGAAGTGTTTTTGAAAGGTGTATTTTTCCCTAGATATACCCTGTCTATCAGTCTGTCTGTCTCTGCATCCTAAGCAACCTTGAGTTGAGAAACTTTGTTTTACCGTGTCTTTCTGCCTCGCCATGGTCCAGAAACAATGGAGTAACTAACCAAAGACTGAAAATTTTGTTAATGACCCAAAATAAACTTATACTTTCAAAGTTCTCTGCATCCCTATAACTTGCAAATGTAAATCTATAGCTTATATCTGTCTCCAGATACTAACTATTCCTTATTCAAAAATCCTCCCAAGGAACTGATCCTTTATTGATTTCACCTATCACACTCATTAGCTGGGTTGCCTGTTCTAGCCCTAGTAGACCTGTACATTTTTTACACAAGAGTTATATTCTAGCATTAAGAAACAGGCAGTGGCTCTTCAATAAGCTTAGATTATCTTCAGTGAAGTTTTTGTGGAGAACCTACTTAGCACTTCAACTTATCTGACCTCTCCTTTGCATATCCAATATGTGTTAGCTTTCGCTGTATTTTTCTTTGTCCCAGAGAACCTACCACATTCTTTCCCTTTTTTGGCTATACTTACTAGCTGTCTTCTTGTATTAAAATGTACTGACTAAGAACTAAGAAGGTAGAGACATCCTTACCAATGCATTCCAAGAACCTGTCACAGTGTCTGAAAGACAGTAGAATTCAAGGAAACATTTGTTGAATGATTGACTATCAAATGTCAACCTAAAAGATCAATCTTAGAAACATTAAATGTCATCCATAGATCTACACTTTAGTAATTATTATAAGAGTAAATTTGAAATTACTGTAACTGTTAATAAATAAGAAAAAAGAATATCTGGACAAAATGTACAGTCTTATGGCCATATGGCCCATCGGGTCATTTGTACATCCAACAGATCTTAATTTCCAAGCATATTCCTGGAAGGCAAGGACACAAATAGGGTGGACAAACCAACAATGGTATAGGTATTTGTGTCAGTGTTCCTGATGAGACATGGACAAATGTCTAGTCCTCTCAAATAGGGTATCAGTTGACAGATCAAGAAATGATTCCACCCAGTGGAACATAGTTAAACAGTAAGTTTATTGTGGTTCTTTAAAGAAGCATGGGTAAGGATGGCCCATAAGTGACCAAAACCAGACCCATCTCCAAAAGATCACCCCAGGATAAAAGCTGCCATCCTGGATCTCCTGCATAACTCAAAGGCAAATCCACCAAAGACATTCTAAACCCTCCTAACAAAATGTTGATTGTTCATATGGTCCCTGTGGAAGGACCATATGAATCACATAACTTTTGAGTTTCTGAAACTTTGTACTGTTAGTAAGTTTCATTTACTTCCATGTATTATGAGACTCCTTCTCTCTCCTGGAAGAAATGTTTCAGTATACTGAAATAGCATCTTACCTACAGTCATACCTCCCTGGGTATACCTAGTCTCATCTGATCTGCAAAGCTAAGTATGGATAGGAATGGGCAGTACTTATATGGGAGAAATAACAATAAAAATACTGTGCAAAAATGGTTATTATTCAGCATTATAAAGAAGAAAATCCTGTTATTTCTTAGAAACTAGGAGAACCTGAGGGTTATTGGACTAGTAAAATAGCACAGTCATAAAAAGACTGTTGTGCTGGCTAGTTTTACATTAACTTGACACAAACTGAAGTCATCTGAGAGAAGGAAAAGGAGGAAACCACAGGAAGAAAAGTGTCTCAATAAGATCGGGTTGTACACAAATCTGTAAGGCATTTTCTTCATTAGTGATTGATGAGGAGGGCCCACCTCATTGTGGGTGGTGCCATCTCTAGGCTGGTCGCCCTTGGTTCTAGAAGAAAGCAGGCTGAACATGCTGTAATGAGCAAATCAATAGGCAGCACATCTTAATTGTCCCTGCATCAGATCCTGTTTCCAGATTCTTGCCCTTTTTGAGTTACTGTCCTGACTTCTTCAATGATGAACAGTGATGTGGATGTATAAGACTAATAAAACCCTTCCCTTCCCGACTTGCTTTTTTTTTTTTTTTTTTGTCATGGTGTTTCATTGCAGCAATAGAAATACTCACCCAGACAACTATCATCTAAATTGCTTAAAATCCGTAGAAACTTAATGTATAGTGGTATTAGCAGAAGCTAGGGTAAAGGAGAGATGAGAAGTTGTTGTTTTGTAGGAAGAGTTTTAATTTAGCATGTGAAAATATTCTGAATGTCTATTTCTCAGTAATGTGAAGTTTCTCAAGCTATACAACTGGGTGTACCATTTTATGGTATTTATTATTGTCACAGCAAAAATCGGCTTTTAATAATTGGTGGAAAGCATTCAAATTGTTATAAAACTTTTAAAATGTTTCCATCAAAATGCTCGTGTAAATGAACAGAGAAAATGAAAATTTGGATGGCTCTTATTTATTTAGTGCACAGTAGTTTTAAACATTAAAGCTTGAATAAAATTTTTTGAAAAGAAGGAAGGAAGGCAGGATCTCTAAAGGATAATTTGTTTACTTCCCACTTGGTAAATAATTTATGGCAATAAGAAAGTATTTTCTATTCTCTGGAATGCTAACATATTCCTTTCTATGTATGGATCATTTCCCAATAATTTACCCTTTCTACTTTGAGTGCCAAGAAATATTTCCACGAGTTCATTTATCATATATAAAAAGAAACATATATAAAATATGTATATATGTATTCCTTTCTTTATTTATAAGTATCACTCATTTGAGGACAGCCTGGTCTTTTTGTTACAACAGAGTCTTCCCATGTTCCTCATTTATGTCAAATTATTTTTACTAAATTCTTGTGTCAGTATCCATCCAGGACTATTCTTATCCTAAGATATAAGGTGGATGGATATTCTGGCTTCATACATTTGAAGAAGGTGGGCAGAGGTGGTGATGGATTTGAGAAGCTATGTTCTGCCATGTCCACACACCTGATCCTCAATATCAGCTCAAGAAAAAGGTCATGGAGAACTTTTCAGACTGAGAACACCTGATACACGCCTTATGTCCTGCTGGGAGAGGAAATGTGCACATAGGGCCCCACTGGAAGCAATCTGTATGCTTGCCTCTAGTTTCTCTCATACTTCACCCCATGCATCTTTTCCCTCTTTTTGGTGTCTTTTTGGTGCTGATCTAATTTTCCTCTCATTGTGGTAAGTCATAACCTTGAATACACCAATTCTGTGACTTATTTGTTTCTCTAGTGAAGCCTGGAGACTGGTAGTGGCCTGGGGAACCTCAATGCATTATGCTATAGAAGAGGGTATAGAAAGTGATTGGACACACAGTTCTCCATCAATGTTACAACATGCCCACACATTTTGTATCATAATGAGAATGGACAGGTGAATACAGTGAAGAGATTCCAATTTTGGCCTTGCTTATTATATGATAAAGGCACATGAATATAAACAAAATATATACTTATTATAAAACTATTGAACAGATAGAAAACTTGCTTTAAAGTCTATATCAGGATTTTTAATTTTGTAAGTATTTTAAAAGCTTGTTAGAGGAATTGCATTTTTAATAAACTTATGCTTTTAAGTTGACACATTTTGTGGTGCAATTATAACGAGAGTATTATTAGAGGTGCTAGACCAGGTCACAGAAACATGCAGTCTGCAGTCATTTACAACAGTGTTTAGCTTCACAATTTCAATGTGAGAATCTGCCATGATCTGCCATCTAGATACTGAAGTGGTGTATCAAGATTTAACAAGTTCAGCAAAGGAACTTTAAAAGCAATTCTATTTAGGATTACAAAATAATATATTTTCTTAGACTTCTAAAAATCCAGTGGGTAAAATTCAATACATCTTCCTGAGCCCATCACTCATAGGTTTTCTGATAAGTACAAACTATATTTAAAGCCTCTTTTATTTTTAGCAACTACATTATAGATATTCCTTTTTGCTAGCAAGTATCCAGTGCTTCTCAATTTTCTGTTTAAAACAGTCTTAGTTGTTCTGTGCCTGATTTAAGTCCTTGAAAAATGTGCATTTGCTCAATATCTACACCCAGGATGAAATTTTATTTTTGTCAGTTTATTTTCCTGCTCCATTTTTCATATAAAAAGTTTACATTGTGGGATGGTGAGAGATGGCTCAGCAGTTGAAAGCACCCACAAAGTGACTCACAGCTGTCTGTCACTCAAGTTCCAGGGAATCTGAAGACCCTTCTGACCTCCATGGATACTGCATATACATGGTACACATGCATACACTCAAACGTGCACACATATGCATTAAATAAGTAACCATTGATATTAAAGTGGATAATTAAGTTGCTAATTATGTCGTCATTAAGAGTCCACAAGATAGTAATTTTCTTACTTTCTCTTTTATTTTAAAATTATCGAAACTGGAAAAGATACTAATATGGAATGTTTACCAGATACATGCCTATAATCCTATCATTTAGGAGACAGAGTATAGTCAATTCTCAGCTACTAGTAAGTTTGGACCAGCCTGAGTTACTTGAAAGCCTGTCTCTAAACAACAAAATGATTTGGTATGGGATGGTTAATTTCTTAGCAAGTATAGGTAATGTTAGTAGATACACAGTTTCAGGCCTGTTTATGTGTAGAGCTCTAATGGAACTGGGGTTTTCCTTACATGCTGTTTGTCATGTTAGATTGCCACAATTTCAAATATATGGACAGAGATGAAAGAAGTCAGAGTCCAATAAGAGTTTGTTACTCTGGTCAGCTGCAATGGCTGCTCTATCATTGCCTTCTTACAGTTATCCCAAACAAATGAGGCAAATGTAAAGAGTGACACACATAGTAGGCAGCATGTTGGAGGAATTCACATCTTGATCTCAGGGAAAACAAATACGTTATAATGCTACCCGTATAGAAAATAGTTCATAAGATTCCTAAGGAATGACTTTTGATCTTGATTATTAACTTTTACAGGAGCACCCAAATCTCTGCGGGTGACACCCTTTCTAGGGGTAGGTGGGTCTGGGGGCTTTACAGGAAAGCAAATTAAGCAGGAGTCTCAGAGTGAGCCATCAAACAGCACTCCTCTACAGGTTCTACTTCAAGTTGCTGCTTGAGATTGTGTCCTGGTTTTCCTTGTGATAGACTAAAATCTGTTAGTATAAGCCAAATAATCCTTTTTCTTCTAAGCTCCTTTCATCACAGCCACAGCAAAGGGGCTATAGCACATCCACAGAGAGGAAGCACAGAAATATCAATTCCAGTATATTGGCTCCTACGGCTGAAAGTTATCCCAGGAAATAAAGATAGAATAGCTGGTCTACACAAAACTATCTACAGTAACAATAGATGGTTCACCTTCCATTTCACATGGAGTTTGAAACACTACAATCCCAGGGATCCCTGGGAATCACTGACATGCACCTTTCCTTCTTTCTTTCTTTCTTTCTTTCTTTCTTTCTTTTTTCTTTCTTTCTTTTTTCTTTCTTTCTCTTTCTTTTTTCTCTTTCTTTTTTTTTTTTCTTTTCTTCTTCCTTTCTTTTTTCCTTCATCTTATTTATCATCTATTTTTCTATCTCTATCTTAATTTTGTTTTCAAGCAGTCTAAGGTGGCATCAAATTTACATCAATTTCCTCCCTCAACACTCCAAATATTGGTATAGAGATATGAGCCACCACATCTGGAAGACACATATTTTAAGCAGCATAAAGAATGACTCACTGAATCTAAAGCACAGACATAGATTTCCACAGGAAACAGAAGCACTGTGGGCTATGTGGCCTCTCTACCACTTAGTAAGGAAGTAGTCTGAACCTTTATCCATCTTCACATAGCAGTGTTGGTTTCTAAAACTTGCTTTCATGAAATGACCTTTCTTATCAGGGCTTCTCTCTTGAAATGTGTGCAAATAGCAGCTATGTATGAAGAAATGTTTCTCAGCCACTCTAAGGTTATTCTATTTTCTTCCCATCTTACAATATGCTGACCTAGAGCAACATTTAGACTTTAAATTACATTAAAATTATTTCAAATTATATTCACTTCTTCAGAAGCTTTCTTTAAATAGTTCTTCTCCTTTTGCAACATCATTCCTGTTTTATCCACGGCAGAATATGCTGTGTCATGACAGCCATTGTGATTCTTTATCTGTCCCCATTTTCAGTGGTTCCACTCAGTTAGCAGTGCAATTAGAACAAAAATACTGTTTCCACTTCTAGTTTTCTAACCTCAAAGCTACTCAACATTCATTCATTTATTTCTTAATAGAAGTTTTATAAAATAATGACCAATGCATTTAGTATAGAAGTACTAAGAAATTCTGAGCAAAACTATGTGCTAAGAATTATAGTAAATAATAGAATGCAAAGATTAATTACCAACATCATTCACATTAAAGTTTGTCATGGTTGAAAGAAGAGAAGGACATTTAAGATGCAAAGAGCAGGTTTGGGGAGTTGGTTCAGTGATCAAAGCATTTCTGTGAAAGCATGAGTGCCTGAGTTTGATTCCCAGGACCCATGAAAAAGCTAGTCCTGCATACCTGGGGTGCTAGTGATGGGAATAAAGGTTCGGGAGGACCCCTGGGCTTTTCTGGACCCCCCAGTCTAGCCTAATTTGTGAGTTCCTTGTTCAGTGAGAGATCATGTCTCAAACATCAAGGTAGAGAACAATCAAGGAAGACAGTTGACATTAGCTTCTGGGCAAGTGCACATGCACACACAGGCTCACACACACACTCACATAAGGCACAGCGGAAAGCCTCGTATTGTGTGCTATGTACACAATTCCTACCTATAAATGAAGCACAAGTTTAGTATTCAGTAAATGACATTTTATATTGCTTTTTAATGAAGCTACCTGTAACAGTATCTTCCATTAGGAAAGGGGGAAAAACAAGAAGAAAGTGGTAGATTCTGATAATGTGGAAAGAGGGATAAGTGGGAGAAAAGGTGGTCTTACTGTTATTTATGCCTCAGAGTCATTTCATCAGACAAGTCACATCAGACTGAGAGACGAGATTATGTTTCCCAAGAATCACATAATGTGCTTTCCTTTGCATTTGACCTCTGAGGAAAGAGAAAAGAATGTTTTTTAAGAACTAGAATTGTCTAATTGTAAAAACTTCTCAATTGTCCTCTACTATTTTTAAATATTTAGAAAAAATTCATTAACACCACTCCTGTTTTATACTGATTTTATTGCTGTAGTATATACAATAAATTAAATTTTCATAATAAATATATGACAATTAAAACTAATCTAGTCGAAATTCCAAATAGTGTAGATGAAATCTAACTTAAAGTAGATTCAGAACACAAATTAAGTAATATGTGCATAGTGGTTATGAAGAATGTTCATATCTACATTTTTCAAAGCAGAACTGTCAATTACATTAAAATTTTTCAGAAGTAATATCAGAAGATGATTGTTTAGGATGCAGGAAAAATACATGACCAGATGTCAAATGCTGATTCTCTAATTAAACAACTTAGAGTGCAATAAGCAAATGATAACAAATTGCCTGTGAACAAATGCTGCATCATTTGCTTTGTCAAGACTTTAAACAAGCATAGAATTCAGAGACTTTGTGCTTGAAAACACTATGTATTACAGGCCTAATGACTGCATATCTGAGATAGTAATTCAACCATAGTACAGGTGATGTTTTTTTAATTGTAAAGAGCAGGAGCTTTTTACTACCCAATATAAAATTGTATATATTAATAAAATGATATATTAAAATATTTGGCAATAATCTTTGTTTAGTATTTCCTTCATTCAATTTTAAGTATAATTTAACTCAAGAAGCCATGAGATAGGATAACCAATAAAATTTGGACATGTAAAATGATGCCTATTGTTTGGTAATGGGATCCTTGCAGTGGGGAAAGGGGTGTCTCAGAATCACTGAGTGCCAGTCTGGTTTGGAAGAATCTAGGACGTCTTCCAGTTTTATATTGAGTCAGGTAAGAACACTGATAGTGCTCAGAACCAAGAAAGCCCTGAATAGATGAAGTCATGAGGGAATGTGTATTGTTTATATGAGCACAACCACAGAGAGGAATAGGCCATGGGAACTTGGTAAAATCTTTATACTGATCAGGCTTGGAAACAGCAAAGCCATCTTCATCTGGTCCCAATTACAAATTTACAATTTTATTTTATTTTATTTTTATCATTTATTTATTTATGTATTTATTTATTTATCTATTGGTTTTTTAAGGTAGGGTTTCTCTGTTGTAACTCTGGTTGTCCCAGTACTCACTCTAAAGACAAGGCTAGCCTCAAACTCACAGAGATCTACTGAGATCTAACTCCTGGGATTGAAGGAGTTAACCCTCCCTGCTGGAAAAGGGAATTCTTAAGTAAGAAAATGCCTCCATAAGACTGGAACATTGGCAAATCTGTTGGCCATTTTCTTGATTAATATTGGTGAAGAGGGCCCAACTCTCTATGTGCAGTGCCGCATCTGGTCACGCAGTCCTGGGCTGTATAAGCAAGCAAGCTGAGTCATCTCTGAGCAAGTAATCTAGTAAACAGTTTCTCCATGGCTTTGCTTCAGTTCCTGTCTCCAGGTTTCTGCCTTGGGTTCCTGCCCTGACTACCTTCTTTGATGGACTAGTAAGGAAATGGAACTTTTCTTTCCCCTCCAAGCTGCTTCATCATAGCCACTGAAACCCAGCCACTGAAACCCAGACAAAGAGTAAACAAACACTTTTCCATTACCTTCTGAAATGCTCAACATATTTCTCATACTGCTGTCAGTAGTTTGTGTATGTCCAGTAAACCAATAAAAAAAATTGCATGTGCAATAAATAGCAATGTAACTTAGCATACCTACTGGGTGTTTAGTAAAAATGAGTATAAACAGTTTTAGGAAATAGGAATCCAAGAACTGATTATTGAATATCAAAAAGGAGGAAAATATGCAAGAAATACTTGGATGATTATCTTTACAATTTTAAGTTTAAAAAATAAAGATAAGCCCAAATACATAGGTGAGGAAAAGCTGTGCTCTGGGTATTCTTAACTGGTATGCACCAGACAGAATAATATATTTGAAAGTAACTTACATAGTCTACTTTAAGATCTCAAGTTTATAAATGATTCGAAATGTGCCTGCTTCAACCACTTTAACACTTTAATGTGTTTAACATAAAACACATGATGTAAAGAATAATATAAACTTGATTAGAGAAAACAAGCATAGCTAGTTTCAAAATAAAAAAATACATTTCATATGGAACATTCACACTACAGAGAGCATAAAGTAATTTTCCACAAGCCTTCCTCTTAGATACCATGGATTCTCACCTAAGAGTTTCAGTTACTTGGAATTTTGCATCTCACACTGTCAGACAGGCATCATAATGCATGACGCTTGCGTTGAGTTGGTTGGAGGCATAGCTATCAAGCATGTGTAGGAAAGCTGTCCTGCTCTATCAATCCATCTGCCCTCCTCCTTTCTCCCACAATCAGCATGCAATTTATCAAAACATCATTTCCAAACACATCCAGAACTCTCCTGGAGTTTTGATCAATTTTCTTCATTTCAATAGAACTGAATGACGCTGGGCAGCTCCTGAGGAGTGCCCACTTAGTGTTGCGTCCTCAAACTTGCTCATCTGGGAGCTGAAGAAGCAGGTTTAGCACAAATACAGACAGTTCCAGCCATGGACAGAAAGAATGAGGATGAATACGTTTTTGTAAGAACTGAGACCTGTCAACTGGCCTAATGCTTATTTCTTTCCACATGTCAAGGTCTTTTTCCATAGGAGTTAGACTGCAATCCTCAACTATCAGTGTAATGTATCTTTTGACTTCTCGATGAGTTATAGTAGACACTAGTAGTCAATAGACATGTATTTATAAAGTCTTGAAATACTGGTAGAGGAAAATTACATTAATTCCTCAGTGTCCATTCTGACACACTGTTCCATTTGCTGTATGAACAAGCCCCATGGTGTACAGTGATCAGTCTTCCCAAGTGAAAATGTTTTAGAACCCTTACAATTATCTAAGGAAGTTTTGTAGAAATGCCCCTCCTTGGATTTGGGGGCTGTTTTTGTTTTTAATACCTAATGCCGTATAAGCCAAGATGAACCTCTTGTGGAAAGTTAAGTAGTAAAAATCTGAGTAAACCATAAGATAACTTCAGTATTGAGCTTTGCACCTATTACAGAAGTTATTTTCTGTCAACTGAGAGAAAATAAAATAACTGATATTTCATTTTTCAAGTGTTTAGAGTCTAAAGTGTCTAAAATTCTGGAGAAAAATCCCTGGAAGAATTATGTTTCTCTGTAAAGGATAATCCTCTTCCTAATAATAAACCCTTGCTCAATTGATAAAAACTACCAGAATATAAATTGTTGTCTTCCTGGTTATAAATATTTTAAAACAACTTTGTCCTAAACTTCTGGAATTCTTCCATTTGTTTTCATAAGTTTGAAATTGTTGTCCACAACATTCATATGTTAGAAATTTTTCAAAATAACCTTTTAATCTAAAATTTTTAATTAAAATTTTTTCTTACCATATATTTTGATCACAATTTTTCTTCCCCCAAATCATTTTTAAAAAAAGTGAAAAGAGTAACAGGAGGTTATTTTAGTGGCTGCACAGAGGAACAGAACTTATATATTCCTCCTCAAAGGAAAATACAAACAAAAGATAGGCTTTGAGGAGAGAGCATGCAAAGAAACACTGGGACTCAACAAGAGAAAAGTCAGAAACCTTTTAAGCATCAGACAACTAGTATAACAGCACAGTAAGAAGAAATAAATATCCTGGCTCCCAGTTCTGGGCTCCACAAGTTGTTAAGGTGGAAACATCCCTCTGCAGGGTTAAGGTAAAAAGATCTCAGCAAACTCTAACTGCACAGATTCTGGCAATTCTAGTCCATGGAGAACTCCACAACTCTGATAGACATAGAGCCTAACTGTTCAGGTAAACTGGTATCTGCTCAGTAGCCTGGCTTTATAAATAGATTTGATATCTCTTGGAGAATTCTATGTGTTCTGTAACCAGAAGCCATGGTGGAAAGAGATCTAGAAAAGCTATACTGTAAACACATGGGACCAAATACCAGTTTTGACTTGTTTGTGTATATTCATGGACACAGTTTTTACCAACACTTCACATAAATTGTTTTTCTATATAGCTTATTCCCATTAATTCTCTCTTCCTCTCTTTTGCTGTTTCTCTCCCCCTTCTTGTCACTCTTCCCCTCCTTGATCCCTCTCTCCTTTCCCCTTTGTATATATGTGTCCTTTGTGCGTGTGTGTGTGTGTGTGTGTGTGTGTGTGTGTGTGTGTGTGTGTGTTCCTATGCTGATATGGAGGGCTCACAGAGGCCACAGATTGATACTAGGCATCTCCAACTGTTGTCCTAATGGGAGCTTAACAATTAGCTATATTACTGTCCAGCAAACCTCTGGCATCCTCCTGTGTCTACCTTTCAGTGCTGGGATTAGAAGTACACACACCAGCATGCAACACGCTTTTCTCAAAACACAAGTATTAGGGATCTGAACCCAGGTCTTCAAGCTTGCCCAGTGATCACTGTATCCATTATAACTTCTCCCCAATACTTACTAGTGTTATTTTTAAAACAAAACAAGAATATTCATATAGAGCCTAATTATTAAAATGGCTTGATATTAGAAGGTCTCAATGAATCTTAATTTTTAACCACAGTCTTCAATGGGCACAGATAAGACAGAAGAATCTGTCTTTTACTACTCCATGTAGTAAAAAATTAGAAGAAAAATTTAAAGTCTTGATCTTTCAGGCTTATAGTTTGATAAGAGAGTACATTGAGAAAATAGGCTGTGGGAATGATTTTGAATGCCAAGCTAGAATCAGATGGATAAGAATATTGTAAGCCAGTCTGAGGGTGAGATTTCAGGTAACCAATCACACACTGTCACAATCATAGTTTTGTGAATGCTTGCAAGGAGGCTCTTTACTATGATCAAAAATGAAGAAAGGTGTGTGAGAGGTGAAAATAAAAGATTGTTAGGGTGAACTGATTAACTACAATGGAGAAGAGAGAAAATAAAAAATATTTAGTGGTATGAAATGACATATACATGCATAGGTATAAGTAGATACTTATATCTAATATTTATGTAAGTATACAAGTAAATATATATATATGTATATATATATATGTATATATATATATATATGATACTTACATCTTATATATATAGAGAGAGGAGGGGGGGATAGAGTCTCTGTAATATCCATTAAGAGGGACAAAATCCAAAAGCTTGCATCATATATTTGGTAAATGTACAAGTGTTTTCAATAAATATTAAACTATATCTCAGACAATACAGGATTTGATTATAAACAATTAGAAAGATGGGTTATAATCAACATCATAGGAATGAAATTATATAGAGAGACAGGCAAAAGGAGAAAATATAAGATAGAGTATAGAATTTGAGGACAATTATATCATTAAGAGATTAATTAAGAGAGAAAAAAGAGAAAAGCCAGGAAAGAAATTTAGGTGGATGAATCTAGTACTACCTGAAACCTTTACAGTGCTCAAAACTCCGTGTGAAAAGAGGTTACTGAGGGTAACTGGGTGTTTAGAGAAGTGCAGACAAATGAGCAAGCAGTCATTTGAAGGAGCAGCTACTTCAGTTTGGATACTGGGACTGCCATTCCTTACTAATATGATCTTGGAATTTTAACTGAACCTCTTTTGTTTGAGTTCAGAGTAAGCCTTCTTAATTTAAAGAATTGCTTGGGAATTCATAGACGTGCAGCAAAGTGACCAGAATATAATAGTTAAATAAACATTAATTACTTATTCATATTACCTTCAATGAAATTTACCTAAGTCATTATCATGGGAACCAAATATAAGGCTTACCAAATGATTGACACTTTTCTCTGCTCACCTTATTGTATGGTCTGACCTTTTAATGTTAGTAACTATTCATTTATTTGGACATGTGTGTATTATTGATTAAATATTATCACATAGCCAAACTTACATACTATGGTAAGAAGAGATAATAAATAAAATACGGTAATAATTGTTCAAAAAGTTCCAGAACTTCACAAAATAGATTCTGTGTTAACATGAATAAAGAAAACCAGACCTTAATTTCTGGGCTCATAGCGTCAAAAGTCAGGTCTTATGCCTCTGAATAAGAACAATTTCACAGAGTCTTCGCAACAGACATGCTTAAGCCATCTTGATGTTCTTTCCCAGCATTTCTGCTACAGGATCCAAAGGAAAATTCTGTTCTGGGATGATACTGATGCCAGTGCTGACAAATGACACATTTGAAATGCATCTTTCAAGCTAAAATCTATGGCTACTGTTTTGTTTGTTTATAATACTAAGTGATAACTATTTGAATAAAAATTATTAAAGACCTACTATTTGTGTCTAAACTAAAAAGTTTTCTACCATGCCCAAATATTTTCCTGCAACTAAGTATTTAGTTTGATGGAAATAAAAGCAACATTAACTATCATGTCCTGAATGCCTCCAATACAATAATTCAGCTATCCTATCACTATGCCTTTTGCGCAGATCACTCCAGTGACTCTATGACTAGCATAAACATTCCACATAGGCAATTTTTTGCCTGAATGTATACATGGATTTAATTCAACATATTAACTATTTTAAAATAATTGATATACCAATGTCTTTATAATTACCAAAGTATTCAAAAATTAATCAGCTCCGCGAAGAGGCATGTTTTGTGACATGAGAGTATGTGTCTGCCAAGACCAATCAGGGGAAACATCTTTGTGCGACAGGCAGTTCAAAAGCAGGACATTAAATATTAATGAGTAAAGGGAGTTAAACATGCTCACATTCAACCTTTCTTCTCTTCGAAGGACCTAACGTGGACAGATATGAAAACTCAGTGTTCATCAAAGACAGTTATTTAAATTTAAAATTGACTGTTTTACATTGTTAAATTTCAGATAAAATTAAGTAGTATGTACTCATATATCAGTGTCTTTAACAGCATAAACATCCTGTCTATAATCTTTTCATCCAGTTCCTTCTAACCTTCTAGAATTTTTGGACACTTAACTCATTCATGAGCCTATTCAATCCTCCACACGGGTACCTTTCCAAGACTTTATAGCATCACATGTGAGGGGAATGCCACTTATTTCTCCTGTGTGAGTTTCATCTATCATACTAAGAGCCACTGAGGTCATAAAGCTAACGATTACTAAACAGTCATGAACTATCTAACTTTACAAGAACATCCAAAATGCACACTACAGTTGAGAACTGGAGATATTGTCAGCATAAAAAAGAAGAAGAAAATATTGAGATTAAGTTAAACACTTGACTATAATCATTGCATTTTTAGTCTTCCTTGATAGCTATCTTTCAAATGATTCCTTCAGTTACAATTCTGCTAAAGAGCAATTATTTTTCCATTAACTGAAAGAATCTAGACAAAAAGAATGTGTGACTCTAAAAATTTTAAAAACTAAGGAACATTATTCTTGATGTTGGAAACTCCAATGTTAGCTATAGGACAAAGAGTAGCAGAGATGGAGAATCTGAAGAATCTTCCAGAATTCAAATACTTGCTAGCTTGCTTTCTATGCAAATGTCATTGATGAATTTATTGAAACGTTTTGTTGAGTTTTACATGTATGTTATAGCATAATTCATTGTATAACATGCTATTTTTTTAAATAAACATAATACAGTTAAAACTTCTCTATGTGAATAAGCTACTCATGGTCCTAAATTTTGTCTCTAAAGTACATAGTAAACCTCCATGCTGTCAGACCTGTGTGCTGTCACCAAGCAACATCTCCAGTCACTTTTATATTATCTTTCCTTATGCCGTGTCTCAAAGTATATTTCTTGTATGGAATGCAGTTATGAAATGGTTGTAGGGTTTCAGTTCCAGGTACATCCCTGTTTTAGAGAAAAAAAATCTCCTATTTGTATATTCCTTTTCAATGTTTATGGCCATAGGTTAATTGCACAGGTTAATGGGTTTCATGTAACACACTTGTATGTATGCATCATACTTTGGTCATACATACTTCCTCCTTTCTTTTCTTTAATAGTTTCCTTCTACTTTCATGTTTCTTTTTTGAGATGTGACATGAAACAAAACATGTACTAAATGTCTTTAGGAGTCCAGCTCATTTCACTTGCCATGATGATTTTTAGTTTCAAGAATTTTCACACAAACAGTATATCTTGGAAACTATGTCAAAATATTAAATGCTATGAATTTTATACTGTTGTGAAGCAGAAATTTGGGTTTGCAAAATACATTCTTAAGTGCTAATGGGAAGCACAAGAAGTTAAATTGGCAAAGCTTGTTCTTGAGTGTGGTGTTTCTGGAATTATTAGGTAGGAGTCAGGTAGTGCTCACTCATAGCTAATTACTCCAAAGTGTTGCAAGGATAATTTTGTGTACTCTATGAAGATTTTTGAGAGGCCCTTTTTCTAGTACGGCTGTTAGGAAGGCACACCCTCCCAACCCTGTGGAGGTGTTGAGTGCTGCTGCCTCCAATCTCTTTTAGGTGCTCATTTCCCCAAGGTCGAGTAGATTTCTGACAAATGAATTAATCATAACTGTGTCAAGTACTCATGGGAAATCAATGACATATTTCAAAGCAGATCTCTTCTCTCCAATGTTCTTTTTGTCCTGTGAACTCTAGTTACCTTCTTCCCAAACTCAGTTCCTCCCCGCTCAAGTCAAGAATTTTAATGGTTTTCACGTATGTCTGACTCACTTCACCAAGACAAAGCATAGAAAATACCTCACACCTATAATCTGAGACAATTTCAGGCTGCTCTGACATCTTCTTCTTTTCCTCAAGATCGTTATTCTCTTTTCCATTTATAGTCAGTTGTTTTGTTTCTTTGTTTTGTTGTTCCTGTCTTTTGGGATAAGGGCACATATATCTCAAGCTAAGCCTGGAAATTACTGTTAAGCCAAAGATGACCTTAAACTCCGGATCCTCATGTTTCTATTTTGTGAGTGCTGAGATTTCAGGCCTGTGCCATAGTATCCAGTTTATAGGGTTCTGGGGATTGAATCTAAGGCTTCCTTCAGGCTCAGCAAGCCTTCTTCCAGCTGAGATGCATCTCAAGCCTGCCAGAGTCTTTCAAACTGTTTTATTTTCTCCATTGTTTGCTGGCTTCATGTGCAATAGAGAAATGAATCCATCACCTCTTGCATGTCCCTGGAAGTAGAAGTCCTAACAATCTTTCGTGTAAATAATGAGGAAATGATATATAGATATATAGTTGATATGTAGATGTATAGATGTTATGTTGATATATAGACGATACATAGATATATAGATATGCAAAGGGGTTAAAAATGGCCAAATTTTTCAGTCAAGAATATGTTAACAGAGGCTGCATTGAGCCCATTGAGTCTGATAGAACAACCCGACTTCTCTTAAAAATATCTGGCATGGGTTTAAGCTGTGTTGAAAATGGTGAAGAATGTTAATGTCATGTTAAGATTTCATTATAAGCACCCTTTAATGTTTAGTTTTCATTCAAATAGGCTAAGCCGTTGGAAGGCAAGATGTTTTGAACATTTGTTTGACAGCTGTCAGGTCCTAGCCCTGACTCCAGCTGCACTTAGGAACTGTCCATCAAACAGCCCTGGGAACCAGTGGGACTATCAATATAGTATCATGTCTGCTTTGAGTACTCTATTATTACTCTTTGGAAACTCCATTTTACCTATAAAAAATACCACAACCATGGTGGTGGCTGAGGTCACCTCAGGTGGTTACCTGAGGTAGCTATTTCTAGACGCCCTGCTTCAATTATAAGTACTCAAGATGGTCCTAGGTACTCTGGGAGGCATTACTTTGGCCAAGTCAAGCTTTGGTGATCTCTTGATGATCTTCTGCATTTTTCAAGTGTTCTTCCTTGGGAATATGTGACAAAGAAAAATGCATCACTGGTACAAATTCAAGGCTTTGGTAAACTTCAAACCAAATAAATTATACATCAGAAAAAAAAATCAAAAATTTCCAGGGACTTTTATTAACAATCACTATTAGGCTAGTTGATGCCTACTGATGTTTTTCTTAGATCTATTCTCCTTTAAGAACAGTGATCTGGGAAGATTCACATATTGTCCATATTTGGAACTCAGCTTGAATGTGTGCAAAGAACTGTGTGTCCCAAAATTTCAGACAAATCCAATCCTTTGGGGACACCTCTCAAATTGGTAATTGGTTTTACTTTTATTAAGTTGTTTTTTTTTTTGGTATGCTGTGTTTTAATTTTAACATAAAAACAAAAGTGAAATGTTTGCTTTCAATGAGATAACAATGAAAAAAACATATGCCTACCTCTTTTTTTGAGTCTGAGGACAGTGACTGCATGTGGAATTCCCGGGACCCTACTGTATGCAGAACCCACATAGGGGCCAACTTGCTCATTACATACATCTACTAAATAATAAGCTGTTTTCCCTATTTCAGCCAACAAACAAATATTATTCATACTTAATCTAGCAAGTTTGGTTTGCCTGTAAGTCTAATAAGGTAGAGCATCTATTTTCAATGTCACTAGAGTTCAATCTGTAATTAAATTACTTTTACTGACAGTTAAATTCTGCTCCTGCAGCAATATAAGGATTTTAATATTGCAAACAGAAGATATTTTCTTTGCTTTCAAAGTAGGCTATGTCCTTCTTACATCATTTCATATATGAACTATCATTCATTGCTTATTAAGAACAAAGGATTTAATTCAATTCAGTAGATCATTAATCAATTTATCACCAGTTTCTATGTGTGACCCACTTTCATGGGGTTACTTATATTTCATCCATTCTTTGCCCATTGAAACATATTTCTGCGTCAATTAAAACTGCTCCTTGAAGTCATTTGAATTTCAGATATTTCTATTTAAAATCACATGAAATCAGTTATGTTTCAGTAGAGACCATAAAATATATCAGGAATCAATAAAAATTAATTATTATCTTCACTTTTGCATGAAATATTACCTGCACTTCAGTTTCTTTTCCCCATTCCCTATATTTTGTGCTGTAATATTCTCATGCAACCACAAATTTAAATCTAGTGACTATAGTATAAGTAAAAGAAGTGATTCCTCTTTATGGAGTTCAAGGTGCTGCACATGTCTTATTTATCTTGGTTGCAATTTTGGCTGCTTTTTCCACTGACTGCCAAAATATTTATGCATCTTTGAGTTGGGAATTTAATTTAGTATAGTGTTTGCTAAACATCACATGAACTATATTGGAGTTGATTCATAGATCTGAGCAGGCTTAAAATGACCACTAATGATAAATTTCTTCTTTTAGATTCTCCTTACTTACCAACTATAGGACCCTTGGGATCACGTACATTCTTAAAAGTAGGCATATTCAGGACAAGTGGGAGTTCTCTGTGTTGAACAGTCCTGGGGGTGTAACCTAGGTATGTCAGGGAAGAAGAATTCTGACAGTTTTAGAGGTTTCTAGAAACAGAGCTTCATCTTCTCAAAGAGATGAACATTTAGGGGCAAAATAAAAATCAAAAGTAAAACCAAGAGAGGACTCTATCCAAGAGTCAAATGGAAAAAATAATAGGTAAGAGATATAAAATGTTTTCACTTATAAACATCCTTTATTTTTTCATAATATTTTCAAAGATTTCTCATATTAGATGAAACACAGTATTATAGGCATTAGTCATAATCTCATGAAAACTCTAATTTTTTTACTTATGGGTTTAAATACAATATGTTTTAAGAGATAAAGACATTCTCTCCTCATAGCAAACAGCATGCACCTAGTTTCATAAGTGAGAAAGAATATAACTGACCAAGAAACAGTAATGCACCAAGGTTGGGGACAAGACAAAGCTGGAGGTGAGAGGGGATGATCTCAGATGATACTTAATTTTGTATATACCATGTGATCATATATAAGACCAATTTATGGTAATAAAATATGTTCCATTTTTGCATTTTCATGTCTGTACCTCTGCCTCATATAAATGTCAAGCATTTCACTTGTATTATGGAGTATTATGATTGCACTGCATGTTGGAAATAAAATGGAATATATTGTAACAATGAAATGTAACTTCTGTCACATAAAGGAAACAATTACATGCAATAGTCTTGGGAGTTTTAGATCATTTATTACTTGCCAAACCTTATCCAAAGGCTTTGTTAGTCAAGATATTCTCTAGTACAGAATGAAGATAGTTCACACATCAATTAACATGTTCAAGACATGCCCCCACAGGCACACTCAGGGGCCTGTCTTTCATTGATTTTAGATTCTATCATTTTGACAACATTAACTGTCCCACACTCTAAGGCAGCGATTCCCAACTTTCCTAATGCTGCAACCCTTTGATACAGTTCCTCAAGTTCTGGTTATGCCCAATCATATTTTTTTTTGCTACTTCATAACTGTAGTTTTGCTACTGTTATGAATCATAATGTAAATATCTGATATGCAGATGGTTTTAGGCAATCCCTGTGAAAAGGTCATTCGATCCCCACAGGGATCATGACCCATAGGTTGAGAACTGCTGCCCTAAAGAATAAGTACTTCTCCACAAAAGCCCATACAGCCTCCACAAAGCCCATTGGAATGCAGCTTCACAATGTAAGAAATCCTATTTATAATGTCCAGCCCATTCTCTTGCTATGTGCTAAGTAACTTTTTCTCTCTGTTATGCGATCTAAAGGGAAAATTCATTCACTGCTTATTGCTAGTCTTATTCTACTACTGTGGTGGCAGTCCAGCAAAGGAATACTTTTACATATATAAGTACATAGTGTGAGCTCAGAAAATCTGCAAACCTCCTGACAAGGATGAGGAAACTGCAAGGCCAGGAACAGATCCAGAGTAACTCTAAAGATACATGGTGTAATACCAGGCTCATTAATGATTGCGATACAAGTTTTTATGCCAAATTAAGTTTTCTAAATCCCGTCTGCTGATCAACTGATAGTATAGAGTTGGTTTTTACTTTCTCATGATGTCTTTCTGCACAATTACAAATTGCAATTCAGATAATCTATGACAAGCATGTGGCATTTTACCCACCTCATTCAAACAGTCAATAGCTAGTTTTTAAGTCTTACCATCAATATAAACAACTAACACCTGTTCATTTATTATAGAAACCAGGATTGTTCTTTTAAAAATTTCCACAGCTCCTGGCATGTGCTGGAGTTCATAAATTCCCTTTGAATGATGATAGACTTTAGAATTAATATGAAGATATTAAAATTGGCCACACATTTCCATCACTTCTTGTATCCAATTCTGTTGCAGTCTAGTTTGGGTGCCCTGCCATACAGATTCCAAGCCTACCTACATGAACTTCATTAGGCATTCAGAAAACGATTATGAACCTGAGCTTGAAAAAGCCTATGTCCTTACACTTTCCTCTTGAATGCTTGCCACATTTCTGTGTCTGTGCTAGCAACAGTCAGAACAAGTGCTGGCTTATCCTAAAATGTAATGAATTTGAGAGTAAAGGTGAACATTCTAGTCACTCCCACCAAAATCGACCTAGATTGGACAACAGCTGGCCAACCTCAAGAATTTTGATTTTACCTATTCTCTGTCAACTGAAGCAATGTATCAATCCCTAGCTGAGTACAGATGTGTAAGCAATCAATAGTTATTGTTGTATGCTGACAAGCATTTGTAGGAACTAGTTCCTTGGCTTTATTGTAGCAGTCTATTGCTCACACAGGTACAAAGACATTGAGGTGCATATTTGTATGACATAGAGAAATAGTGAAAGCCTTTCTTATAGAAAAGATAAAATCTTTCCCATGTTAAAAGGTTTGTTAGAAAATAAAGGTAGATTTTTTTATCTTGATATCTTGATGCTAATATGTGTACAATATTTGGGATATTGACTGAATTGTTACAATATAGTAAGTATTGAAATTGGTGAGGAACTTGAATGTAGTGTTTTAGATGAGATTTGAAAATATAGCAAAGGAAAAGACTTGGAGGTAGATAGAATGTTAACAGATTTCCAGAAAACATTTCCCAACCCCTCTCCTCTCTGTCTTAATCTTTCTCTGTGTCTCTGTTTGTATGTATATTTTATTTTATTGTTTTATTTCTTTAAAAAATTCATATATGGGGGTTGAAGAGATGTCTTGTGGGCTCTCTCTGTCCAGCCAAAGCCTACAGAACAGCTGTGAAGGATGTGGCAACAGTCAGGGAAACAGACCTCCAGAGACAAGTTTCAGGAACCAGTCTTCATATTGTGTAGTTTTAGAACTTTTATACATTCTTGAGGCTGGGGAGGTTGTGATACAAACTATTAGGAAGAATCTAAAAGCCAATGAACATATAACACACCACAGAACAATGACCAGCTCTGGTATAGGTCCAGCCCTGCATGCAACACAGAGAAAGAAGTAGAGCTCAGTGCCATTGTGATCACGTGGGTGTGGTCAGAGGGCTGATTAAGCACAGTCTTCTATGCCCAAGAGCCTCCCATGTAGGCAACATAGGCTTCATCCCAGCCAGAGGACCCCATAATGGCTCAGCAATTAAGAAACCATACTGCTTTTCCAGATGACTTGTATCCAGTTCTCAGAACCCATATTAGGTGACTCATAACATCTCTAATTCCAGCTCTATGGAATTTCAGGCTCTCTTCTGGCCCCCAAAAGCACCTGCATTCACCTTCATATGCACCTGCAGATACACATAACGAAAGTAAAAAGAATCTTCCCCCAAAAAGAAAAAATCATATGTTTACAATATGTTTTAGTCATATTCATTCACTACTTGCCCTCCTCAACCTTCTCACACCCTCCCAAGCATATGGACCATCTTCCTCTCAGCTTCACTGGGGTTTCTTTTCTTTTCTTTTTTTTTTGGTAGTTATTGGTTTGCTTAACAACCCATTAAGTCCAGTTAGTGCTGTCTACACACTTATGTGTCTGCAGTCATCCACTGAGGTTCCAGAAACCTACAATGATCACCCCTGCCCAAAGAAAAGAGACCCTGTTTCCCTCCATAGCCATTAACTGCCTTTCACTTCTCTACCTCAGTGTTGGGGTTTTTAACTCTCTTTATCTTACTGAGATCTTTTGTGAGTCTTCCCAGATGTTGTGAACCCATGTACAACAGTCATGCCATATCAAAGGGTAGCCTTTCATCCAAGCCTCCTCATAGTCCAGGTCTTAAATCTGCCCCCATACACTATGGTTCCTGACTGTTGGGCATGAGTGGTGAAGAGGTGATTTCCTTTGTTGTTTCAGGGACTATAATAGAAGCAAACCTGTTTGGGTATGCACAATAGAAGGATAACCATCTAGTTACAGCAGGGAAGCACTCTACCAGTAAATAGTCAGACATTCAGCACACCAGGAACTTGCCAAGAGTAAGACCCAGCCTCTGTAGCAGGAGGTCTCTTCTTTGCAGAAGAGAGAAATACTTGTTTGTTTGCTTTTTGTTGTTGTTGTTGTTGTTTTTGGTTTTTGGTTTTGATTTTTTATAAACTCCTCTTCATCAGAAATGACTGGTTTAGATGTTGTTCAATTGTAGCTCTATTATTTCTTTCAAGAAAGGCTCAGCAATACCTAACAGCAGAAGTAAACATTGATCTACTACAATTTTGAACAAATACTTCCAAGGATCATGTATGATTTTTTTGCAAAGTTCCACTTGAGGAACAATAAACAAATATTTCTGGAAAAAAATATGAGATGATATTTATGAATAAAGCATATTTTTCAATAAAATCATGTATTTTTATGATTTTAAAGGAATTAATTATTGTATTTGACAGAGATATTCATATACAGTGATATCATCATTCAGGACTGCTGCAGAAGACTCCTCATGTGTGAAGAGGTGGGGCTAATATCGTCCCTAAAATTCTATTTACTATTTTTACTTTAAAGAAAATTTGAGCCTAATACAAAAGTTCCACATTGACTTGCCAACACTAAACAAAGAATTATGAATGTATTTCATCTCTTTGCTGTGTGAAAAACATATTTGCTGTCTACTACCCATCTATGGGAAGTCATGATATGATCACCTGTTTTGTAATAAACAGGACTTAGTTGGAAATGTCTCCCTGTAATGTGCTTATATAGGTAATTGCAGAGGGAGCTAATTAAGGATGGAAACTGTTCATAGGGTGATAGAAACACAACCTAACTAAACTGTTGTCTGTTTTAGAATAATTCTTAGGAAACACTTATCCCATTTCAGAGAACATTGTTAACAGAAGAGCTAATGTTTGGAACATTTCCATTTAATTATATTTTTAATATGTCAATGACAAATGAGGATACTCAACTTGTCTCTTATGACATAGTGAATTTACTTTCACATTTTAAATACATTTGGTAGCATATTGAATAATTTCCATTTTAGAAATGACATAAAATTTATAACAAAATGCACTATCAACTTTCAATTTTGTTCTGCTTCAAAATAAGAATATCACATTAATTTTATAAGCAGGAAGACTTCCCAGACAGCCTTAAATACTTTTCTCTTAGAGAGTAGTCAACTTTCCCTTGGAGCATTACCAGGGCAAAAGAACATTTAAAGTAAGCCAGTACCTCCAGCGAGGCTAACCATCAAGTTAACGAAAGTAATTGATCATCATTAATTGATCATCATTAACAATACTAGAGGTTCCTTGACCAACAACCAGCAACATTGGACACACACCATTGACCAAAGTGCACAGGGAAATGAAAATTACTCCTAGGATTCCATCACAAAATGAGTGTAAACTCCACAATGATGAAAAAGTTACAACAACAAAGTTTTTACCACAGAAAATAAAAGATGAAGAAAAAACTGTCTAATTTGCAAGTTGATGGTGGTGCATAACTTTAATCCCAGAACTTGGGAGGCAGAGGCATGTGGATTTCTGTGAATTTGGGGCCAGCCTGTTCTACAGAAGGCGTTCCAAGGCAGCCAGAGTTACAACAGAGAAATCCTGTCTTGAAAAAACAAACAAACAAAAACAAAAAAGCAAAAATACTGTCTAATCTGTGTAGGCTGGACTCCAAAATGTTTTCAGAAGTGAATGTACTTGTTAGATATTAGAAAGTTCTCTGATATAAAACAGATATTGGCTTAAGGTAGAGATTTAGTTTGATTTTCAGAAATATTTAAGGAGTTATGTTTAGATATTACTGAGTTTGTGGGCTATAATAAAATAGCTTTTCAATTCTGTATTTTTTATGCTAACAAATGTCTTTGAAGCTATGTACTTATTTTTAAGAAAATAATATGTATTTAGTGTGGTATGTATTAACCCAATAGCAATTAATATTAAAAATAATGAAAGTATAATTTCTTTCCATTTCTTGAGTTCTGTAATTCTCTTCGCACTGTTAACACTACCGAGTATATTGAAATAAAATGCTACAGCCACAGCGGATCACTTATTCTGTTTATCATCTTGATGTTTTAAGTGCCCCTCATCTTCTCTACTTGCAGCAAAAAGTAAAGAAAATAAAAGTCATATCATTAAAATTTAAGAAGAAACTCATTAAAGGAAAATGTTTAAATGAAATGGAAATTCCACCCATGGTTCAATGAATGGGGTTGGAAGAGAGGAATCAAGGTGTTTTAATCATGAAAAAAGCGAAGCTGTGGGTGGTTCCTTAAGTATAGAATGACCTAAATTAAAAGAGTTTAAAATAATGCATTATATTATTCCGTCAGACAATAAGCACTAACACAGAGCAGCAGAAAGTCTGTGTTCTACAAGAGGTCAACTGTGTCTTCCTCCTTTTCCCTACCTCATTCCTCCTGTATTTTGGCATAGCTTAGCTTAAAATAGGAAACAGCCATTGCTAACCCAATCTATTACCTACAAGAAAGACATCCATGCCCTATAAAAACAGACTATCCTCCTCTGTCAGAGACAAAATGGTTAAGAGATTGGTAACTACTTTTATTCCTTTCTTGGAATTTAAGAAAAGTAAAAACTACTGCAAAGGTTCATTCTACACAAGCACAGGTAACGCTTGCCTTGGCTTCTGGCTTCTTCTGAACTGCCATGTCCTGTAAAGCAGAATTTGGGGAAAGTATTCATAATTGCATGTTTTCAGATGGCAACATAAAATAGATTTTATACTCTTCTGGAAAATAGCAAAAGTAACTACTTCCTATATCTTTAGAAACATGGAGTATATTGTGTTTCTCACTGCTCTTCTTTGAGACATCTAAGCTGTAAGGAAAATCTGACTTTCAGCTATCTTACAAAAGAAAAACAGAAACAGGGTAGCACAATATGATGAACAGGTTAAGATCCCTTTTAATTTATGTGATTAGAACTCTCTGAAGGATTGAATAAGCAAAAAAAAAATACTTATTAAAAGACTAATAATCTTGTGAAGAATTTAATTTATGACCATATTGCATTATAAAAGGAAGCTACAATTTTCCATTAATTTTTAGTTTAAGGACAAGCAATTGATTTGTATGTTAGATGAAAATATTTATGGTTGACAACTACAGATTAGAAAACAATTTAAAATAATTGAAACTATCTTAGAAGTGGCCATGTTCTAGAATAATGTCTCTATCTCTGTGCTTTTGATTTTGTCGTATCAATAGAAGTAGTAGGAGAAACTAGAGTTGAATTATCTTTATGAAAAGATGAAAAGATCAATTGTTCTCACAACCTGTCTTTTATTCCCAATCTTGTCACCTGAACATATCACTCACTAAAACAAAAAGGAAACCTTGGAAACACTGCTACACCATAAATAGCATAATACATTCTCAACTTAAAATTTTCCTTGATTTTTTTTCTGGTGATAATTTCCAGGTAGAATATAACTTCATTGCAAGCCGACCAGCAAATGCCATAATGGTATGGGGTACATTTTTAAATACACAGTAAGCAGACACAATCCAGTGACCCTCACATGGCAGGAAGATAAACTGAGTAACAGTATAGTCGGGAATCAGCTCTATTAGACTATGCTTATTAAACAGCTGTCACTATTATTTTCTTACAAGGAGGAAAAGGATTATCAGAAGAAATTATTTAGGCTAGGAAATTCACTAAATATTACAGACAGATGGAGGTCAGATACCAAATATTTAGGACAGGCTACAGCACACATAGTTAATAACAGCCCTTCATCTGGGGCTTCTGCTAAGTGTGTTGTTTATAGATGCCCTGCCTACGGGGAAAGGCAGAAAGTTGCAAGATCATGGATGTGGGAGTTTGTCCACTGCATCAACCATTTTACTCCATACATATTGTATAACCTCGTGCTACCTAAATACATACTTATATGCTGCAAAAATACCATTTTTTTCAAGAAGCCATAAAACAGGGAAAAGTAGACAGATAGGAAACAGATAAAGGTATGTGTTTCAACTGCTGGGTAGCAAAGTTCTTAAAACATTCCTAAATATACTTCCATTGTATGAGACTAAGAGGAAAAGATTTTTCATTTATTTATTAATTATGTATTTATCTATTTGATTTCTCAAGACAGGGTTTCTCTGTTGTAACTCTGACTGTCCAAACCAGGCTAGCCTCAAACTCATCAAGATCTGCCTGCCTCTGCCTCTTAAGTGCTGGGATTAAGGGAGTGCACCACTACTGCCCAGCAAGAAAAGATACTTTAACCTAAAATTTCAGCATAAAACAGACAGTTTATCCAAAGGCAGAATAAAACTTTAAGAAGTATAGACCTACTTGGGGTGTGGAGAGGACGGTGGTATATCTGCAGGTAACCAAAGACCCGTGCAATAGACCAGCATGGGTTTGCAAAGGGAACAAGTGATGAGAAAGCTAAAGTCACACGCTCTATTCACCAGCAAAACAGCAAAAATTATCAAGAGAGGAAAGTATTTTATTTATCATGTAACTGTTAGAGACCTTGACTGCCTGGCCTCTTTTGAGAGCTGATGAAACCCCACTTCTTCCTAAGGCAAAGACAGCTCTCCACACTGAGATTAGCATGTGAGACAGCTAGGGAAAAGACAGGCTCAAGCTGGGGCATCGAGGTTAATGAGTTCACTGCCACCAGAGGTAGCAAAGAAATAATATCAAGCAAAATATGGATTGCTAATCTAGAGAGATTTTAAATGTCCTTCCAGTGCTGAGAATTTACTATTTTCACAGTTCTGATTTAGTTTTTTGAAAAAATAGGATGTGCTACAGTCTAGGGAGAGAAGGGGAGTGAAGCATAATTTCCAAAGCACAAAAGCAAATGAACATAATGATATTTTTATTAAATTAGGATATTATCCAAATTCAAGATTTAGCTTAGTGTAATGTCATCCTTTAAACCTTTGTAGCCGCAATGGTAAACAAACACAGATTTATCAGGAACAACCATGTTTTTCAGGAACAAACAAAAGTACAAAGCATTAGTATGCATAAAAAATACAGAGCTCTTGAGTCACACATTCTTTCTGAAAACTAAGTAGCCTGTGTGCCAATTCATATTCTTATGCACCATTGTAACTCATTAATCCAGGAACACCTAATTTACAAGTACTTTCCCCAGGCACCATCACTCTGTGTGGCAAAAATGATTGTGATCATATCTACATGCTTTAGGCATGATACATAAACCGCCTTTTAATGAATAGGCATAGAAAAGGATTTTAAACTGATATAGTAATATAAACACAAAGGATCCAGAAAATTCATTCTCAAGTAATAAAGTTTTCCTAGTACTTTACAGTAGTTGTATCAAATCACTAAGCTAACAGCGCCTACATTCTGCAGAAGACAATATACCAGCAGTGTTTGCTTCTGCAGAATTCTAGGACTCCAGATCCTAAAATAAGCACAGGCGCATCAGATCTACTTTAACCTATATTCAAAAGCAGAACACTACTTAGGTTTTTGAGACATAACTACCACAGCTGTTATTTACACTGTTCTTTATTTACACTTTTCCCTACACAGAGTCACTGTTCTATTTAAGTTAGATCCCATTGCAATCTTTCTGTTTCTGTTCTATAGATAATTCTGCCAAGCACTATCAGCAGAGCCCCATCTGGATAATTATTGCACACACAGGATCTTCGGAGGTCACGTGCTTGTGCATATCTTTTTTGTGTCTGTCATTGCCAGTCTACCTAATCTCATCCTTCTTGCTCCAAAAATCTTCTTTGGTGATATTCCTGGTATAAGCAAATGAAGAAAGAGGTGGAAGGCTACACTTTCTGTAGGAATGGATTGGAGAAATTCTCTGGCCATTAAGAGTGCACACTGCTCTTTCAGAGCATTCTAGTTTGGCTCCCAGCAGCCATGCCTGGAGGCTCATATCTGCCTGTACTTCAGCTCCAGGAGCATCTTGTGACTCTTGCTTACCTGTGATATTGATAATGGTGAGACAAAAGTCATCAGAGGCATTGCAACCTAGGGATCAATGACAAGTTATTAAGGCATACATGTTCATTGAAAAGGATAAGAGGATCACTAACTACATGAATGAATGAGTTCCTAAAAGGGACCTAAAACTCCAATAACAGGAGTGGGTAATCTATACCACTTTAACATGTCTCATTATCAAGCAGTCTAAACATCTCATTGCAGCTTTATAAAACTGCATCATAAATATTGTTTTTCATCCTATTATGCCTTTTTATTCTCAAATATAATAGAACCTGTGGTGTCTGAACTTTTCTGAAAAAAAATAAAAAGTCAAAATGTCATCAAAATATTTATGCAGACCCATCTCTCCTCAGCACAGGACTCACACTGCAATTTGACCTTTGCTATGTGTTTATACTTCAGAAACTCAGAGGCACACAAAAGTAATGAAACCACCATTTTATGCCTTATTATTGTGAAGTCATTTTTAGGACATCTAGCACACAGTTATGGGCCCTATCTTGGACATTTAATTCTTAGAACAATAATTCATTAGCAATTCAAGATGGGTTGTAGAACTCTTTTAAATTTTTAAGATCTCTTTGAAACTACTAGAAAATTCTGTTTTTAGAAATTACAGTTCACTTTTTATTAGAAATTTTTTATTAGAATTTTTTATAATAGAAATTTAAAAGGACGAATGCCCCCAGATAACTAGTAATTCATCTAAAATGACAATAATAACTTCATTGCAGGTCAGTGTGACACAATTAACAAGAATAGCTATGTGCTTTAGAAAGAACGAAGACAATGATTTAAATTTTTTGAGAATGTTTTTAATTTTTGACTAATCAGAAGACAGGTGACAATCACAGGTACTTGTACATTCAGCCATTGTGACATCTTATAATATATGGCTATTTAAAATTTCATTCTGTATTTAGAAGACAAGGTAAAGAATGTAGCCGTGTTAAGATGATAGCAATTTTGACTTTATAGAACTTGTGTAATTTTATCTCCCTTATTCAGGGGATTCTGAGATACAACTAAAATATTTGCAGTAAAACTTTGGTGTAGATGTTATCATAGCTGAGTACTAAGGAAAAATGAACCTCCACAACATTAAATTAATGTATTAAAATGACACAAAAAATATGTCATTTCTAAACCCATAGTTGATCCCTGCCACCACACAGCTTCTCAATACTGCTAACTACATCGCTCTTCTCTGTCTGAGATAGAGTTTTCAACCAGGAAGAATTTTAGTAGGTAAATACAAAATAATTCTAGATGACATGTTGGTACTTTAATATGAATAAAATCAGTTTTCACTAGACAAAATGAAACTCTAAGCAATTTCCACTAGACATACCATAGGATACCTGACATCTGAATTCAGATACACATTAGATTAGATTGTAGTGATGGATTCAGGAATTACTAGTAAAACACAGACCAAACCATGGGGGAACACTACTCCTTTTCAGGAAATATGTCCATACATTATCTTCCTGATCCCAGGACTCCAGATGAGCCAGGTAAGGATACTTTGAGATCTATATAGCTGTAGGGAATAGAGAACTCGCTAGGTAATGAATAACCTGGTAGTATATAAAACTGAAAATTTTCAGTTCCATTTGGCAAGTGCTAAGTTAATGGTATTTTATGTTAATTAATGTATTCATATAAATCTGTGATAAAGGAAAGCCTATTTCTGAGCTGTACTTAATTATTCTTAGGAGCACTATAAAGGAGTACAATATGCAAACTCAGCAATATTGCTCAAACTAATTAATTACCTAAGGAAATTTTAGAATGAGTGCAGTAACACAGAAAGATACATGGCTGAACACACCAAAATTTCTTTTGAAGATTTGAAATGGAATTATTCAAACTAATGGAAAATTGCTTTTATTGAAAAGCACATTTTTCTATAAGGGATATCTAAACTATATGAACCAATTTAATAAGGGTGTGGCAATTGTGCTAAATACAGTTAAATTTTTTCCAGGATAAATCTAATCCTGCAGTAGACATTGGACTCTACCGTTTTCATGAATTAGGGCTATTTGATTCTTATAATCAACTACAAGGGCAGCACTCTGCTCATCCCTACTTTACAGATGGGAAAACAGAAGCTTATAATTTAAACAACTTGCCTCGTAACATGGGGATGAAAAATGGCTAGGCTAAGATTTAAACACTGAATTACACTGAGTTGGGAGGAAGAGTCAGGACTTGATTTCATGCTGTCACATCAGCTGTTGGTAAGGCAGCATTCCTCACAGAGGTATTCTTGTACAGTATGCCGAGTTAGCAGCATTCACAGCACTAGGAAGATTCATTTCTAGACAGGGGACTAGACTAGACTAGATGGGACTTCACGGGGCTTTTACAGGACGAATGGTAAGTAGTTAATCTAATGAAGCCTACACTTGACTTTTAGGCGTATGAATTGATAAAATAAAGAAATTGATCACCTAATCCAGGAAGTCTATTAGGTTGAAAAAGTTGAGACACATTTTACTGTGATTATAATAAAAAATGAAGTAAACTTTAAAGATAAGCCCAAGCATGACGAACTTTAGTGTTAAAAATCTATCATAACAGCACTTTATAAGACAAACTATTTACAGTGAGATTTACTTTTCTCTGCTTTGAAAAATCTATCGTCCTTTTGTTCCACAGAGAGCTTCATTTCACTGAAGCAGTTTTATCACGTAAGTAAGCACACATCTTTAATTTGCTCCTCATTTTTTCTGCGTGAACTGTGCTCAAAGCATCACATCATTAAATTTTAAGGGAGTATATTTAGTATATAATAGAAGATATATTAATCAAGAAAACTGCCAGTTTGAAGAAGAATTTTAATTACTATGAATGCAATTCTGAGCATTTTGAGGGAAATTATCTAAATAAACTGTTCATATCAACGTCCAACAAATCTAAAGGATTTTCTTGGAAGCCAATGTCTATCATGAAGTGAAAGAAACCATGATGAGGAAAACAGAGAGTTGTGTGGGAAAGTTATATTTTATTATAATAAACATCTCTCTGCCAAGGTCTACCCTTTTTTAAATGTCAGTGTATGAGTCTCGGTACTTTATTGCCAACGTTACTTTAACAACACAGCAAACACATTAGTAGAGAACATTTTTATACCTTTATAAGTGTAATGAGTCTCCATAGACCCCAGAACGTGAGTAAGAGGTAAATAAACAGTGTGTGTACACTCAGGTTTCCCAGAGAGAAACTCTAGTGACAAGTTTTTCTAAAAATTATTATAGTTTTCTCATGGTAAATAATTTGGAGACTTTAACCCATCACAAAAAGTCAATTTCCTTTTTTTTCTCAGCTATTTAAACAAACATATAATCAATACCAAGTAATATAAACACTTACCACAATGTGAAGTAAAGGCCATCAGGAAATGCCTTCTCTGAGGACTCCTAAATACCTTTAATCTATATGAAAATATATGACTCTGATAAAGCCTTCTCTCTAAAACCCAGAAATAAAAGCTTCTTTAGCTTTCCTTGAGGATATTTAAAAATTAAAAGCCCTAGAAATATATTTTCTGCTATTTCAAGCATGGTTTCTCTTTGTTCCAGATTAATTGAGCTTCAGTTTTAGAATAATATTGTATGTATTTAGGGTATACAAGGTGACAGTTTGATACACATACATTTAGAAATGAGTCAGGAATCACTCTCATGAGCACATTCTTCCCTTCGTGTTGTTTATCATTTGGTGGTAATGTGAACACTTCAGGTCCACTCTCTTAACAAATTTCATTACACAGTACGTGATCATTAACTATAGTCCCATCACATCTGTAACATTTATCATAATCAGAAGTGTGCATCCGCTGATGTCAATCTCCATTAGCATCCAAACCCAGCATCCTGGTAACTACAATTCTGCTGTTTCTACAAGTCTCACTTTTATTTCACATACCAGTGAGTTCCTATGTCTTTCTGTGCTTATTTCACTTAACACATCTTCTAATTTGATCCATTTTGTCACAAATGATAGACCCTTAGTTATAAAAGGTTAATTCTATTCAGTTATTATTATTATGTTATAAATGTGTTCTGGGTGTGTTTTAAATAAGAAATTTAAAACTCTTGTTAACAAGTCCATATCCAATTAACAGTTTTCTTACTTTTAATGTATGTATGCATTATACATATAGCACATTTTCTGTATAAATATATCTATTTTCTGATTCTTAGATAGCCTAAGATCTTGATTGTTATAAATAACAAACACTACAATGAATACATAACACATACTTTTTCAAAATATTGATTTTGTTTGTTTTGAAGCTAGATGTAAAATAAATGGGATTTCTAGTTTATATAGTAGTTACAATTTGGCTTTTCTGAAAAAAATCTTTATATTGTTTCATCACAAATTGTAGACTCTACATATCAGGTACAAATAGAGAAGCTGTATATTTTCATTAGCTAGTAAGTAATGCATATTATTTTAAGAGAGCAACATTACCTGTAAATGTCTTTGCTCCCAAGTGAATTAGTGACATGGAAACACTATGTCTGTGATAATCCTAAATTGATGTATTTACTATAACTAACCATTACTGATAATTCATTGTAACACTAAACACTCCACTATTTTTATAAGTTTGATGAGAGGGCCACAAGCATGAATATTTGGAGGCATTCTATTCTGTTCTTTGAAGTTAACTCATACAGCCAAAACAAGCACTCATTTACATCATCACTGTATTAAGTTGCAAGGTTTCTGAATATTAGGGGGTATGCCTAGTTATTTATTACTTCCATACATATACTTCAGATTCCAAAAACTAAATAATAGTTTTATGTAATATACTGCAGCAAAAGAATTTTAGACCAGCAATCAGGAAAGATATCTCAAGGATTCAAACTCTAATTAGCTTACTAAAGCAATTGAATTTCACGAGTAATTAGACCAGTCTTACTGCAGCTCTCCAGTTCTAAAAACAGAGGTGTCTTTTACATTTCCTTCTTGTGTAGCTATGATCCTAACGTAACATTTTTCAACATCTTTGAGTGTTATTATGTGGACAATTGTCTCCAACAACCCAGCTTCAAACCAATGGCAGGACTGAGAGATAGCACGTTCATTACAGGGATATTGAGACTGTGTCTTTGCTTCCTAGTGATTGTGAAGTGATGTTTCCCACTTTCTGTGTTTCCAACATGTTACCTTCCCACTGACCCAAAAAGCAATTAGCTAACCAATTATGAATTAAAACCACTCAAACTATTAACTGAAATATATCTGTATTCCTTCTTAGCTCATTGATTTAGGTATCTGGCCACAGAGACAGAAGCTAACACTTTGAACTATTTTTCTTTTTGCTGTATCATTAGCATAAAATCCACCATTTTTAACTATTCTACTTCTTTTACTATAACTGCTTCTTCCTTCCCACATCAGGCAAAAGTCCAAAAGTATCAATACCATACATGTACATTTAACACTAAAATAAAACCCACATGTTTCCTCCTGCCTCTCCACACACACCACCATGTTTGCCTCTTATTTTGTTCTTTCAGGACACAGGTTCTTATATCTACAGAGAACCTCCACACAGCCAGTCTTTGATACCAGCCTTCACACAACACAAGCATTTTATGGCTTCCCTAAAAGCCTATTCATAATTTGGTAAATTATTCTTAATCAATTTGAATGTTCCATCTGATTCCTGCCAAGGCTCTAACTGGTATATACTCACCAGGAAATCACCTGGCACCAAAGAAGGGCATGAATCTCCCAGAGCTGGCACTCATTAAAAATATCTACGCTTGTATTTCATATTAAGCAATCATAAAAAATGTGTCTTTTCAACTGCATTGCAACCTCCTCTATGGGAGAGACTAGGGACTTCAAATGAAATAAACATCATTTCTTTCACCTTCCAGAACACCTAATTACAAAACACAGTGGTCTTGTGAGTTGATAATGTCAAATAGGTTCAGAGGAAAACAGTAAAAGGATGAAAATAATTCTTACTAAATTTCTCAGAGATCATGAATGCTTTAAAAATTCTAATATAAGACAAAATTATTGTCATGGTAGGTTTCCTAAAAACTGCCAAAATTTAATTGGCATAGAGAAATAAGAAGGACATTTAATAAATTTTATAGAGAATTATGTTATTATCTGTTTACATTTTGTGCTTTATACTTCAAATTATATGAATTTTTTTTCCCTTTCACAATACTTAGGACTTAAACTTAAAATGTCCTTTTGAAGGCTCACGCATGGACCTAATTAAGTACAAGCACATACTCCTTTGAAAGTTTATTTGGCCTTGTATGCCTTTGCAAAGTTATTGGAGCCACTACATCCTTGAACAATAAGGTTAGCTTCTTATTATTCCACATACTTGATAGAAAACAACTTGATACTTTTTGATTCTGTGCACCATTTTATGAACAGAGTAGAGGATGTCTGAAAAGAACAGTTAGAACCATATTTATTCCTCTAACGTTAATATTGTCAAGGGTCTGAAAGAAACCATGGAAAATAGAATCTGTGGGCAAATTTCAGCTGGCTGAGGAACTTTCCTTGACCTCCATGCTGCTGATAATCCAGTAAATACCATGAAAATGGCATGCACTGAGTCCAGGACCCTTGTCACTGCACAAAGGCTAAGACAGGGGCAGGAAAAACTAAAAATTTAGGCAGGACAGGAGTAGGATCAGATCAGTCAGCACGTTCTGGAAGATGTCTCTAGTCCTAAGGAATTCAGACACAGTAAATACTTTGTGGAGCATGTTGGTAGCCTCTGTTCACCCAAGGGATGCAGCTGAGGATGTAGCTCATCACTGTTGTTTCTTAATGTCGGGACATTTCTTGTAAACCCAAGCAGCAGGAAGAATTGACTTTTCTTAGGTAACTGTTTTGTTTTATTTCTTAATGACTACAAGCTGTAAAACTGTTTATATTTTTTGTTGCTTGGATGCTTAGAGCCAAAATGGCTTCTAAACCTTAGGGAAAAAAAGCAAAGAATAGCATGACTCTGAGTTAATCTTATACACATTTTCACCCTCCTTGAACCGCTTTTCCCTATGAGCTTCGTCACAATTTTCCCTGATGCATTAAAAGTGTCTCTTTTCAGCTATTTTTAGCCACTTATCTCAGACCAATGGGTCTATAACCACCAGGGATACATTTGATTTCCTGACCCATTGCAATGAAGGACATCACACACCAACAGGAATCTGGAACGGTTTTTCAAACAAAGGAAACAGAGTTTATGAGCTTGAGAGCAAGACAGCAGTGTCAGAGAAATGTAAATGAAATTGAGTTTTAATAGAAATATCAAAAGGCCAGATATAAAGATGTATGGTCTGCAAATTGGATCAGATATCCTCTTTCCTTGGAAACTGCAAAGTCAATATAAAGTAAGAACAATATGTCCAGAAACCCTGTATTTGAAGTTTTGGCACTATCTGTCTGCCCTCTATGTCAGTATAACTTAAAAGTTCTAGACATCACTGCGATATTTCATTCTTATTGACATAATATCAAACAGTACATTTTTCTAGTAGAATAAAATGTTTTAGAACAAAATACTCCAGTGGATAGAGAGTGTCTCTCACAAGGGAATGACTGTTTATGGTATTTCCCAGTTTCACTATATCCTTGGGGGGAAAATCATTTCCTATTAAATCACCTGTTACCTTTACCTCTTTTTGTTATTTAAGTCTGATCAAGAACTGGGGAGACTTTTCCTGAGTTAAATGTTGTTGTCTCATATGTTTAAATATCGTATTTAGAAAATTCATGAAATATCAGAACCCAAACTACAAAAGTTAAAATTACCCCACTGAACTAAGCTTTTCTAGATTCACAGATAAAGTACAAGTGATTTAGCCAACACGTTTCAATTGGCCCAGCCCATACTTTCATTTGCTTTCATCCCTCTGCTGTTTGTACCCTATTGGGCCCCAGTGATCCAAAATGACAGATTTCGGAAGCTTGTTCCATATGAATCCTAAGTTATTATCAGTAAAAAAAAAAAAGGTGAATGCAAATTCCTTAGAGTTATGTCAGTTCTGAAATCCTGGCCTCCTGTTCATAGGTCTAATATTGATTTTTTTCTGTAATTCACAATGTTATACCCAAGAAATTTACATACTAAAAGATAAACTACCAAAACTTTCTCTTTGAACAACTGTTAAAGGAACTCCATATCTTTTTCCAGCCCCACACCCAACACACATACACCTCTCAAGGGACATGCAAGGTATTTCAGTTGTATATGCAGAAAAGCTCTAGAGAAATCTAGTACTTGGTAGTTAGACAAGATGAATTCAAAGTCTCATTCCTCCCAGACACTCTTAGAGAAGGAAAATAACAAGTATGGCCCTGGATCCCTACAGGTTAGTAATGGAAGCAATATGATGCTTTCCTAACAGCTACGGTGATTCCTAAAACCAGAACCTCATCTGAACGCTGAGCCCTGTGGTCATGATGTGACCATGCTGTTTTGCAGCGGTTGGTGAACGATAGGTATTAAGTGCTCTGCTGCCTTCTAAGCGTTTTCAGCATGAGAATACCACTACTAATAAACAGGAATAGTAGGAGTATGAATAACATTTATAATAATAAGCAATAATAACGGAGTAGCTTCCCTTTGCATAATAAAGGCCTAGGAATCCAGCGTTGTTGAAAACCTCTCTTTCTTCTCTCATTCTTCAGTTCTATATGTACATACCAAGGAGATGTCTCAGGAGAGGGAATGTCCAAGGTCATGAGCGAGTCAGTGCAACACACTGACACCACTGGTATCTGCAGATGGGCTATTCAGGCTCAAAGTCTTGTGTCATCATTCCTTTCACCTGTAGCTATATGTATGAGTCAAAATATCTCTAACTGGAGAGATTAAACACAGGTTCTGTTAGTCACAAACAGATAATATTCTTCTAATATGGTAAACGAGGGTTAATGTGTCAATGTCAGTATAAAACCAACTACATAGTATGCACTCACTACTACACTCACGGCATCTCACTTTCAAAGCAAAAGAGAATAAGAGCTTCCCTGGTTAGTCTTTTTGAATACAACAGTCATTTAAAAGATGTCTAAATCCATGAGAAACCATTGGTTCTAGAGGTAATTTAAGTAAAACTTTAACTTTTTTACTCATAAAATGACCTTAAGTGAACATTTAATTTAAAGAATCAAATATATTCAACGTTTTATTTAAATAAAAATTACATCATAGTTAAATCAAATGGAGCTTGTCATTACTATAAAAATGTATTCATTATATGACTGTTCATGTAATAATGATTAATAACATCTACAAGCTAGCAAGCATACCTTCTAGATGTCAAAGGAAAATGCCTTTTTTTTTTAACATTATCTGTCTTCAGGGAGATCATGACATCTTTGGGAAGTGCGACAGTCACAAGGTATGTTTGGAGGATGGGCAAGTGTGGTGAGCTGACAACCATGGCTGTGTGCATGATGTTCAGCACTAATCACAATGAGCCTCACTGCTGGGGATATGCAGAGTGCCACTTCCAGGGTGTTAGAATGGCCTTCAAAGAAGGGCATCTATAGAGCTTAGGAATAAAAAGTAAAGACTTTTAGGAATAAAAATCAGAGTATCTTGCAAGGAAAAAAATTACATGATTCAATTCAATAAAAATATTTTCAGCATCTTCTACAACCCTGTAAGAGACAATATTATCTTTCTGCAATCTGTGAGTAATTATAAATTCATAAATCATAATAAAGAGTAATCATAATAAATCATAATAAGGAATACATATAAATAATAATCATCATCATAATAAAGAATAATATAATAATAAAGAATACAGATAAACAATAGTATAAATAATAAATCATATAAATAATAAATAATAATATATAACAAATATTTAAGAATAATAAATCAAATAAATAAATAAATACTAAATAAAAATTAATAATAAATCTTATACAGATAACAACTGTGTTTGATAGAACAAAACTTAAAATTAAACATATTAAAGAAATATTTGGAGAGAGTTCTTATATGTCATCATACATCCTTGAAATAGTGAAAGTGTTTCCAACAATGATTCAAAATTCACATACAAATTAGTGAATCCAGATACTTGAAAATCTTTTAAGATGCCTTCATGGAAGAATATCAGAATCAAAGTATTATTGTTCTTGGAAAAAATACCAGCTGATCATGTTGTAGATAAATAGTTCATGTGTCCAAACTTTTAGCCTTCTTAAAAAATAAAGACCAACATCCTAGTTCCAAAAAAAAAAGTTCATAAAAAGGAAAATGCAAATCACTTTAGACAACTGGCAAAAATGCTTATTGAGCAATGTTATATAAAAGAAAGTAAATAAAAATACACTAAGGTAGCATCTTCGTAGAGACAGAGAACAGAAGTTACACAAAGATTAGCGTAGGCCTGTATAATTCAAGAGGACACTTTGGAGGTACCATTAAATGTATATAGCCTTTATCCAACAGTTACTCTTTGGAGAATTTATTCTGCAGATAACCTTCCATAGTGCAAAGTCATCTATGTGCAGTTGCTGCTGTTGCACTGATTCAGGTAGAAAAGGTTTGGAAATAATCCAAAGGAACAATGAGGCACTGCTGAAATAACAGTAGGGCCGTGGACATAACTCAATGGTAGAGAACTTACCTAGTTTATGAAATATCCTTGTCTGATCCTCAGCACCATGAATGATAATAATAATAATAATAAAATAAATTTTTAAAACTGGATGTTACACTGCTATAAATTTACAAACAAAATATCTCCATATAATAGTGTAATACATTTTCTAAGATCTATTAGTTGGAAAAACAAAGACACAGAATAGTATGCATAATATGCTAGCTTTGTGACATAAAGAAAATAAAATTATGCTGATATTTGAGTAAAATAATCTTGGAAGGACATATGCAACTAATAAAAATGTTAAACATGTAATGAGTAAAAGAAATTAAATACATGGAGAAGAAGTTAGATGGTAGACTTCATAGTGTAGAGCTTTGGAATATTTTACTTCTGGTGCATGTTAACAAAACAAACTAAGTATATACATCAGTATATCCTCTTTGTGAACAAATAAACATATATTTATTACTTGTGTTTGTATATCATTTTGGGAGGTATGCTATATAATATAATTATTTATTATAATAAATAATATAATATAATAATGATAACATAATACATTATTATAACATCCAACTCAGGCCTCAAATATTAGAAATCCAGTACTCTCCATATTCTTAAACATGTTGCTATGATCAGCTATGAAAAACTATCTTTGACATACAATAAATTTTTAAAGTAAAACCAAAACCTGAACTCACTATAAGTCACTGGGATGAAGAAATATTACAAGTACCCAATCAGATGAGAAAAAAAAATTTAAAAAAAAAACTTTTATTTAAAGTAATAAGGATTCTTTCTGAATGCAATGTTCCAGGAGCCTATGAGGAGCTGAACTAGGGCATAAAGGGCCTGGGTTCTTTTCTTGTTTTCCCCTGTTTTTTCTTTTTCTAGTTATATTTGTGTATACATACTTTTAGAGCTGATAATTCTACAGTTTCTTGGCCAATTGTAGGTCTCTGTTTCTAATCGCCATTTACTGCAAATAGTAGCTAATCAGATGAGAGTTGAGAGATAGTATAATGTGGGTGTAATGGTGAGTTATTAGGAGTGTTTAATTTTGTGTCCATGTAGCCCCATAATAGAAGTAGGTTCCTTCCTAGGGCTTATAACCTGTCTAGCATAGGTTGTTAACTCAGAAATTGTGTCAAGTATTAGTTTTACCTTATGGAGTGATACTAAATGAAATCATAATGTGGATGGGTTGCTCCATTATATCCATGCCACTATTGTTTCAGTGGGCATCTCATATATGGATGTAAACTTAAATCTTCCGATATTTGTATTTTATAGAGGTAGTGCCCATAGAGGTCAGGAAATTTCTTAGGGGTCATGTGAAGGGCCTTTCAATGGATGGGAGAAAAAACACACTGGTGTAAAGGTTTGTGGGGATAATAGACAGGAGGAGCTAAGCTGATATTGGGTAGCAGAGAGTAAGATAGAGAAGGGAATATGGGTGTTGGGTACACATAAATAACACTAAAGATTTTCATAACATATGTGTGGAAACTTACCACTATAGAAGCATCTGTGTACGTGTGTGTGTGTGTGTGTGTGTGTGTGTGTGTGTTACATAAATACATAAAAAAGTTAAAATAGAGATGATGACAATAGGGCAATAATGTCCCTAATAGTGATTGGAGGCTAACAAAAGCCCGGTGCCAGGAATGGGTTACTTCTTTGGGAGTTGGCCTCTTAAGCCACAGAGATCCCTAAACGTTGTAGGCTATAGCCACTGCTCTTCCAGTGAGCAAGGCTCACTTCCAGAACATGACAGTAAGACCCTATTGTTAAAGCCATCGCACACTTGAGTCATAGAACATGATGAAATCAAGCTTCCTCCCCGTTTGCTAGATATTACAGTGCTAGAAGTTGCTGTGGGTACTGCCTAAGGAGAAAAGTACCCAGGAATCTTACCCAGTTGTGAACCCTGAAAGCTACTGTAATGCTGTCTGAACACAAGTTCTTAAAGCAGGTTTGTCACCATGGCAGTTTGGTGCCCTCCTTTATCCCTGTTTCTTTAAATGGAAATGACCTCCAGACTCTGAGACTATCACTTTACACAGCTCGCATTTCTGAAAGAGCAGCTTTTAGCCCCAAATGCTGACACCACAGAAAGTTTACCAGCACATTTTCCTAGAATGTCCCCCCAAAAGGTCCTACAAAGCCTGTGGCACCTTTAGAAAAGCAAGCGCCTGAAGCCTTGAGGTCACAGAGCCACCTGTCTCCTTAAACTGCTAAACAGTGCATTTTCACTCTGTTCTCCTGAAAGTAGTTTCTAAGATGCTGGAACAGGGTGAAAGGTCAAAGCTGAGTCAGCCAGTAGCAAGGGACTGAGTTATAAGTTGTAAGTCTGTATCCACATGGAGGAGAAAGTTGTGAATTCATTCTTCTGAGCTCTGCATTCTTCACTGTGCCAAATGACCTCAATGCAGAAAGAGGTGGGCCACTGAAAAGCTCAGGCTGAGAGAATTAACCTCATATATACTTCAGTCTGGTATTTCTAGAACACACTTTAATTTTAAATTTCACACAGCAAAAGAAACTTACCAATATTTTAAATGTTTGTAATTATTTGTCTTTAAATGTATATTTACCAGCCATGAAATCCAGGCTTTAATTCCATTTTAGAGTCTTTAATTAAATTCCCAGATCTAAAATCTTAAGTGTTTGTTAGCCAGCTGCCAAGTCACAACTGTCAGATATAGAGACAAGAATTTAAAGTGGGATTGCATGGGCAGAGCCAAGGCTTAATGCTTGCCGCAGAGTCGGGTGCAGGATACAGGATGCAAGATACAGGATGTAGGATGCTCAATACTGCCTGATCAGCAGACTGTAGCTTAACTGCCAAAGCCTGAGAGAAAGACCGAGTTTCCTTAAAGGCAGCTAAATGTTTCAGGAGATTGCATTGGATTGCATTTGTAAAATATCTACAGAATCTTTTCATTTGAATTGTAAAATTTTTGAGAACTTAATTTTAGATTGATTTCAGAAGAACACCCTATATATGCAAAACAGCATTTCAGGATCTATCCTAAAGCACTCTTGGAAGACTTAGAATCCCATGAATCTCTACCAAACATATAAAATTATGAAATTGACACCCCGAAAGTGATTCTTATCTATAGAAAACGAATGACCATATTTTATATATCTTAAAGAACCGAACAACAGGAACTTAAAGTGAAAGAAGTTGTCATGACAGCATTTCAAACATAACCTTAACAGTTAAACTTGGTTTTCATAGGCCAACAGTTAAAATTAGCAAAAGCCTGGATAATCATTTTGGTCCTTAGAGGAAACAGGATATTAGCAGTTACCCTTTATAAACACAAATAAGGTGATGGTGAATATAAGAAAACCTGTCCAATATCATCTGCTCAAATCCTGATTTAAATATTCGTGTGACATTAGAGAGCTATTTAGGTCCTATCTGAAACATTTGTTAATTTTACATTTCCAAGCTATGTTACCTAAATTAAATGTGAAAAGAATGTGCTCCGAGCCTGGCACTCAGATGATAAACTGCAGTGGCTGAATCCAGAATCCTGACAGGCTTGTTCTGTGCTCATCACACAATCTTATCACACTAATGGCTGCAAGCAGCATTCTTTTCACATGTGATCACAACTAGCTTTTCAAGTTTTAAATAAAAGAACTCACACAAATACACATAAATAAATACAATTGCACTTAAGTAAGATATTCTGTGAAGCATGACATGGACAATAAGGGACAAATAGAATCTCAGTTTTATATTTCTTTAGAACAGTAATTTTGTAAAGGTCTGATAAGGTTGTCACTTCTTCTGACAATCGACTGTTTTTCAGATCATTTGTTTTTTTAATAATTAAGTAGTACTGTATATATATGTAAATATATATACAGAGAGAGATAGAGATTATATATAGTATATTATATATGTATATATATAATATAGTATATTATAATAGATATTATGTATAGTAATATAGACATAGATATTAATATCTATATTACTGTCTGTTTTCCATTATTTCTATTAAACCTGGACCTCAACTTTCATATGAGGTGGCCAGTCACAAAATCTAAACTGTCTAGCAAGCCATGAGCATTTTCTCATGCCAGAAGTTGCTTTATTAGTGACAAGGCTGACATATTTATCACTGTCTGTAAGACTTTGATCTGGTTCTGAATTCAGTAGGGAAGATAGATGCTACTTATTGATTCCCTAAAAGCTGGGTGATGAGAGATAAATCTCAATCTAGCCCTACTGTAAAGCATCTTTCATATACATCAGGGATGAGAGATGCTATCTGCTAGTATGTGAAAAGACATAAGAAAGGAGTCTCTAGAGAGAAGAAATCCCTTTGCACACAAGATAGAAATCATCACTATATGTTCAATTGCCTTTTCTGTCATACACTAATACCACAGAGGGCCAAGACAATGATCAGTACAATCCTTGGGTTAAAAATCTGGGCTTCTATATGAGAATCACAGAGAAGACTTCAGCTAGAGATAGAAAAAGGCATAGACATGTCTGAAAATCACAGAGATTATTACTCAATAGATGAAGTTCTCCTTGTCCTTGGAAGATAATAAACAAGGCCACCAACTGACAGGAATAATGGCATCATGTAGTCATGATTTTTTTTTTTTTGGAAAAATTAGTTCTTTCTCTTTCTAGACTGTCTTAAATCTTACTTTAGTGAGGAAGTTAAACCTAATATCATGGGCACTTGTACAACAAAATTGATTCAGTCCTTCAATATTACCACTTTAGGAAAAGCAGAAATTTGTTTATAAGTTCTTAAGTACCAAGAAATGATATATAGAAATGACAATAAAATTCCTTAAGAAACCTAAGGACAATAATGGCTAAACTAATAATGACTTGTTTCTTTTATAGATAGAAAAGTGAAAACTAGATCTTAAAGGTGAATTACTAGGGAAATCAGAGTTCCCTTTTTATAGGTGTTTAGTCTCAATAAAAGAATTCATAGGTAGACAGAAGCCTAAAGACCACTAAAGTTTTAAGAAACAACAGGGCAGCATATATGCTGGTAAGTTTTTATGTCAACTTGACAAAAGTTGGAGTCATTTTGGAAGAGAGAACCTCCACTGAGAAAATGCACCCACCAAATTGATCTGTGGGCAAGCATGTGGCACATATACTTGATTGATGCTTGATATGAGAGACTATAGCTCATTGAAGGCAGTGCCAGCCCTGGGTTGTTAGAGTGTTCTAAGTTCTAAATGTTCTAAGAGCAAGTTGTGCAAGCCATAAGCCAGTGAGCAGCACTCCTGTGGCCTCTGCAACAACTCCTGACTCCAGGTTCCTGTCCTGCTTGAGTTCTTGTCCTGACTTCCCTGAGCGATGGACTGTTTTTACTTATTAGCATAATAAGAAATAAACCCTTTCCTCTCCAAGTTTCTTTGATCATGTTATTTATCACAGCAACAGAAAACCTGACTAAGACAAAATATCTTCAGGTGAATTGTTGTGGTGTTCAAATCCACTGGGAAAGACCGAAGACTTAGAACAAATTTCAGTTTAGATTAAATAAATTTATTCTTACCATTAGCAGAAGGCTGGCAACTTTAGAGTCAATCCAACATGTTCGTGTGGAAAAGTGGACTACGAGTGACTTCAAACATGGACATCAGAAATGTGTACCTTTCAACCATCCATGGAATTTACAGCTGGTAAAGGAATTTTTTTTACTTCACTCAGTTGTTTTCTTTCCTGCTATATAGTAATAGAAAGACCATTTCATCCCTTTCCCACAGCAATAAACAAGTTTTGCAGAATCAAAGGCAGCTGCTAACACCTCTCTGTCCAATATCTTATTCTTTATTTCTTTCATCTTACTTATTTTTATAATACTTTTATTAATTATTTTAATTTCGTACAATGTATCTTGATAACACCCTTTGCCCATTCCTCTCTTTTCTACCCTCCCATTTCTGTCCTCCAACCAAAACACAAGTAAAAGGAAATTAAACACCTAGTGTACCAGGATAGTGAGCATCACCATGGTTCCTGGAGCTGCAGGCTGCTCTGATTATGCACATTCACCTGGCCCATACTAGCCAGAGACTAACCATTATGAGGTTTAACCTGAAGTTGGGCTTCATTACCTAAGCCTGCAGGCACACAGGCCTCTAGCAGATATCTAAACATCACTCAGGCACCAGACATGGAGCAGGCACATGATATCCTGCAAGCACCAAGGCATCCTGCAGATTCCCCATACATCCCTCCAATATCAGGGCATTTCACAGGCTCCAGAACATCCTTAAGGAAATCCTGGAATGTGTGGAATATCTGTATGCCTCCAGGGTATCTTAGTACCTGTGGGAGGTCCTAGTGCCTTTTGAAGGTCCTGGTGCCTGCAGCATAACCAGTGCTTGGGGGAGGGCCTGGTGCATGTGGGATGTCCAGGCATCTTCAGGTACCCAGGTGCCTGCAGGAGGTCTTGGTACCTGTGGGATGCCCTTGTGACTCACAAATGACAGGATGCCTGAGGAAAGTCCAAGTGCTTCTGTAATATCTGGGTACCTGTGTGATGACTGTGAGTCTGTGGAATGTCCAGGTATCTGTGGGATGTCATGGTACCTGCAAGATGGCCAGGTGTCTGCAAGTTGGCCCAGTTCCTATGTGATACCCAGGCATCTGTAGGATTCCCTGGAGGGAGCCTGAGGGATGTCCTTGTGCCAACAGTAAGTCCTTGAGCCCACAGGGTATCCAAGTGCCTGCAGGATGGCTTGGTACCCACAGGAGGTTCTATTGTCTGCTGGAGACCCTGGTGCCTGTGGGATGTCCAGGACCTGCAGGATATCCAGGTGCAGGTGGGAGGCCCTGGTGCCTGTGGGAGGTCCTGGTGCCAGCAGGATGTGGTGGTGCCTGAAGGATGTCTGGTTGCCTGGAGGAGGCCCTGGTGCCTGTGGGATGTTCAGGTGCCTGTGTGGTGTCAGGGTGCCTGCATGATATCTAGGATTCTATGGGTTGTCCCAGTGCCTGCATGATGTCTGAGTATCTGTGGGATTCCCTGGAGCCTCCAGGATGTCCTGGTCCCTGCAAGATGTCTAGGTGTCTGCAGATTGGCCTAGTGTCTGCATGGTACCTGGGCATCTGCAGGATTCTCTGAAGCCTGCAGGATGCCCTGGTCAATGCAGGATGTCTGGGTACCTTTGGGATGCCCTAGGACTTTCAGGAGGTCCTGGTGCATGGGGATGGCCTGCTTGAGGCCTGGCATCTGCATAATGTCTTGGTGTTTGCAGAGTAGCCATTATCTCATTCTTAGCTTACCTTCAGGCCACTAGGATCTCTCAGGCATTCCAGAGTAAGGTCAGTTGTCTTTAAGGGCATTAGATTCACGTTAAGATTCACATGAAGTTTCTTTAGTTATCACATGGACCTGTGTGAATTATGACTCATGCCTGACCACTCTAATGACTGGGATAGTGTCATCAGGATAGGGCTGGCTGTCATATCCCCATAGATTCTTACTTCCTAAGATGTAGTCTTCCAGACAATAGTGTGTAAAGCTCTCATTAATGGAGCATACCATAATGTCATATCTTTACCTACCTAGAAACAGAGATTAAGCTAGATTCCGTTCTTCTGACCAGGGGCAAGCTTTCCCTTAATGGGCCTGAACAAAGCCAGGATGCAACTACCTTTACAGATGGTATGTTAAATCCTAAGAAAACAGGGGAAAAACAAAATGTCTGCCAGAGAATCTTAAGCCTTCAAAATTTTAACATAAAAATACTAAAATGGTTGAAGTGACATACAAAATATTTTAAAGTCCAACTTTAAAAACGACTACTGATTTCAGAGAATAAACAAATGTACAGGTGAATGAAACAAAGGAGTCGAAGTGTGACTTACTTGAAAGGTTCAGCAAAAAGGTAGGAAGTCAGAAAAATAGCACGTAAAGGGCAGTCCTGAAATGACAAACTCAGGAAATCAGAATAGAGTAAAGTCTCAACAAAAGCAGCACAGATATACTAAGCAGAGGCATGAATATCAGAATCTGATTATAATATTGGTGAATGATTATACTTAGGTAGCAGCAATGAAAATAACCCATGGTGATCATAATTTTCAATAACTTGGTACCGAACACATGCATCTTTGGTGTGAAGAACACAAGTGAAATGGAGGCTGAAGGCAGGGAAGAACGCAGTTAATTATAGAGAGCACAGCTTACAGACAGCACTAGAAAAATTAGAATTGTTAAACATGCTTGCTTTTCTCTTCAACTGAAGGGATGTGCAAACCTGTTTTCCACCCAGAAGGCTGTGAATGGATTTGTTAATACCTGGTAATCTTTGCTATTCTGCAAAGCCAGCCTTCATTGATTCCCTAGAATTCTGAGCATTGTGTCTCAGTCAATAGAACCCATCTTTATGCTTATTTCAAATCCTTCCTCCCTAGGCCCTTATCCTGACCACTGTTTCTCTGTCAATAGAACCCATTCTTATATAAAAGGTCACAGGTGCTTTGCTAAATAAATGTGCTTTGCAAAAGAGTTTCAATGTAGCCATGCCTAAAGCTTTGTTTTGATGATTGTCATGTGGAAACATTTTTCCAAAGTTTTACTGTGTTTAAATGTGTAAAAAAATAAATAAACTACTTGGTCAGATTCCAGATGTATTTAACCAAGCAATGGTTATATCATGATGATTCAAGTTTCATTTTCACTTCACCTGCATCCTGTCCTTGCCTGCAAAAACCCCAATAGATGATACGTATGCTAAATGCATAGAAAATGTATTCATGAAATTTGATCAGAGAAGTCTCCAAGTATACATGCATACATGCAAGCACAAATGGAATTTAGAATCCCAAGTAGATATGACTAGGAAAGAACATTTCTACACTTCAGTATAGTGAGAAATATAAATATCAGAACACAAGGATAACTGATAGCTGAAACCAAGATATACCAAAATATTTACAAAGGCAAACTAATCAAAATTAAAGCATAGTTCCCAACAGAAATTCTGAGAACAAAGGAATCTATAACATTTGAAGCCTTGACAGCAAATCACTGCCCCAAATATTTCTATATCTAGAAAAATACTCTTTAAAATATATGAAGAGAATAATGGAAATAAATAAACAAAGCATATTGTGCACATGTATGAAAATATCACAGTGAAATCTGTATTAGGAGAATTAATATATGCTAAGATTAAAACAAAATTTTTATTCAGTAAAATTGCTGCTATATTTGACTGATAATTTATTCTGTGTAAGCATTTGACCCAATATTCAAGCAATATTGCTCATTTCCTTAAAACTGGATTTTAAATTTATAACTTCATAGACTTCCTACTTTCTCTCTCCCTTTCCGTCTCTCTAACAGAAAAAAAAAAAAAAATCTTCAAATTATTTTTCACTGAATCATAAGAGAAGCACACTAAAAACTTAAAATCACTCTTCCCATGTTAAAGTCCAAACTTTTGTGATATTTTGTAATAAATTAGATTAGAATTAAAACTTTTCATTTTGTTGTTTGAATAAATATTCAGTGGATCATGAATACATTCATTCAGTTTATTGAAATAATAGATACCATTCCATAATACTGAGACTGATAAAAATTTAATATTAGAAAAGTTTCGAAACTACCTAAGAAGATTCATAATTATTGAAAGAATAGAGAATGAACAAATAGCATTGGGTCACACACCTAAATAAGAAAGAATATGTGCTCAAAACATTAAGGTTATAAGTCTTTACAAGTAATTCCAAGAGAACTAATAAATTCAAATTTTAAGATGTTTGCATGTAAAAAATTAATCTAAAACACTAATATTTAAAGAGAAAAATACTAAAGAAATATGATCATGAATCCATTATCATGCAATATGCATTTGGAAAAGTCAGCTAAATTCTTACCCCATGACCCATAAGTAGAATAAATTTAAGACTCTGCTTTTTCACTTTCTACCACATAGATGATTTGTCAAATATCTAAATTCTGCACCTACTCAGTGGACACCTGAAACTGACATTTGGCATTATTCTAATAAATAAGATGGACAATTTTGTTTCAAACCTCTTTGCAGCTGTTCCTGTCGATCAAGCCATCCCATTACTGAAGAAAATAAGTGACCTCCACGCAGAATCAATTTGGGAATGGTTTCTGTTACAAAATAGCGAGAACATCAAGGAAATTGAAGCAACTTTTCTACTCTCATATCATGTCCTCACTGGTCTTTGACGTGTTCCTTTATATGCCCTCTGCTTCTATAGTCCCTCATACTGCGCCTCAGAAGGTCTTTCCTCCTAAAATGCTAGCTTTCACATTGCTTCCATCCATGGTATCCATGAAGATATTTGTTTCAAAGTTATCCTTTTAACCACAAATTCAAATTACTAATGCCAAAATAATCATTATCTCTTCAAATAATCTTCTTTTTCTTTATTTCTTTATTCATTCATTCATTCCTGTAAGAGGTATCTAGTGAACACATACTATATTTTCTGCACTGTCATATACATTAGGAAGAAAACAATGGATAAGACAAATACATTTACTTAGTTAATAGAATAAGTAGAGACAAGAGTTCTAAAAAGCAATTGTAATTGATTGAGAGACAAAAAAAATAAAAAGTCTTAATGTAATACAAGTAGGCTCACCCATATGAGTTTTGAGAGTAAGGGGAGGATTACATGGTTCCAAATGACTCTTAGGTAATAGCCAGATGAATCCCACTAAGCAGAAAGCGTGGTGCTTTTAGACAATGTTGACACCAATTGATACATCTGAAATATGGCTCTTGCACCTAGGTTCAGAACACATTTTAGAAGTAGAGGAAGAAAGATTATAAGAGGCAGAGGACCAGGACATCTGTGTAAGATTGTGCCTTCTATATATGGCAAGGAAACTGTACTCATAAAATCCCCAAAAGACAGTAGCCTAAACAAAATGTGAACAGTCATAACACTAGCTTACATGTCAGTTTGAAAGTGAGAAATCTCACAAGGCCCCACCCCTAGATGCAGAGCTATAGGCAATTAATGACTTCTGAGAGAGGGAGAAATAATTTTCCTTAGGAATGAGCACCCTAATTGGTCCTCAAATACCATGTTTATCCAAATTGCTTCCTGAACCCTGATTTCCACCCTGAAAGTGAGAACCCACAATTGCACAACTCAGATGTCATTTTCAGTGAGCCAAAGGCTGATGAACAAAGCATTCATAATGCTCACATAATCACACGACATGCGTGAAATAATCAGCGTGGCTTAGAGCCCACAACAAAACAAACAAACAAACAAAAAAACGATAGTGAATCAACTGTTGCAACTTAGATGGGAGATTAAATGAGAGACGTAAAATATCCATCACCCTACAGCTCTATTTCTGGAACAGTGGAGTTTTATCTGTGGTTTCTATTGTCTTTATCATAACTCATCCCAGGAAGTAAAGACATCGAGGGTGTGGGAAAGGAGAGAACCTCACTACTTCTCAAATTAATGGTTACTTTCTACAAAAATCTGATATATAGATGAAGAAGTAAAAACTGGGGCCTCTCCAATAACAATTTAATCAAAGAGAAGGTAATAGATTATCAATCAATTACATTGGAGAACTTGCCTTTTAAAATATTATTCCTGTCTTAGATATATAAGGTGGATTCTACAAAACTTACTATTAACATGAATTTTCAACTTGCATAATTTAATATTCACATGGCACACAAATATTGATCTTGCCAAAAATACATTCCAAATGCCTATTAATTACAAGAAAAACTTAAAATTAAATAGATGCATGAATATACCAGAAATAGGAAGAAAACTATTGAACTGAAGAAAGAACATGAATAAAGCGTCCTCATAAAGGATAAGATTCTCACATAAATATGAATAAAATAACGTGTCTTTCTTGCACTGACTTACCTGGGCTCGTTCTTAACTAGTCTTTTTACACTACCTGGTCACATAATGGTGCTGCCCAGAGTAAGCCATACCCTGCTGTATCAATTAACAGTCAAGATAATCCCCAAAAGTCAAGCCACAGGCCTGTTGGATCTAGGCAACCCCTCACAGTTGAGATCCCATTTAAGTTAACCATAGGTTGTTTGCATTGACAAGACCAACTAGGACAAACAGAATATATTTAGTTCTTGTGATTTATTTTAATATTTTGTCTGTAAAGTATAACAATAATAGTAAGTTATTCCTCAAATTTAAAAGTAAATAAGGCTGAATAAAAGAAAGAACAAATTTATAGAGCTTCATAGGGGCTCACAGGAGCAGCAGCCCCTAAATAGATGAGATATGCTGATTAGGGGTGACTACCATGTAACAGACTATAAACAGTAGAACGGACAAGCAGATGCTCTTCTTCACATATCCTCTCTTTTTAGACCCTGCCAAGCAAGTTATCTGCATACAGGCAGCAGTAGTGGAGGTAACGATGCTGGATATTTTACAAGAAGGAAAATGAAAAATCTATCTGCAAACAGGTGCTTCCCAAGCACCATTTGAAACAAAGAGTGAATTCCAACATTTTGACTTCTTCTGTTAAGAATATCATGATCCATGAGCAATAACACACTTTTTAATGGGAACAAGTGATGCTTCTCACAATAGGGATTCCTTTTTGAATATATGAAAACCAGTATGGTGACATCCTCTAACACTAACAGACTGGTTCATGGTCAGCAACCTCTTTACAAATAATTTGGTCCATGGCAAATAAAATCATTTAGTATTGACAGTATGCACTTCTCATGTCCAGATAAAGCCAAAGACTTCCTATTTTTCAACCTGAAGGCAAGCCTAAAACTAAAAGCTGAAAAGAAATATGACATATCTCTGGACCAGATTTTTAAAAGGTGGGAAGAATAGCCATCCCTGTACAGAAACTGGTCTTGATATATGCCAAGAGTGTCCCCCTCAGTAATAGGATAGATTCCCTGTGGTAAAGTATGGTTAGAACACAAAACATACAGGTGTTTGCCTGAAGATTTTTTGCTGCTAAGCTTGTAATCTTTCTAAATTCTTATTCAAGGAATGGAACTCTTCTCCTACCCCTTCTCACCACACTGATTCAAATTCTAAGTCTGTCTCCCTATATTTAAGGCATCATTACTGTCTTTTAAGCCCTTATTGGGGCAGGAGCTCCCAGAATTCTACTACTGAGCCTGTCTAAACTTCCTAACTTCCAACTCGGAAAGCATACCTTTGTCTTATCCTTGTCTAACTCTTCCAGACAGCTGTCAAACTTGAGCGTGGCTGACTAATGTCTTCTCTCTAAGACTCCAAACATTCCTCATGTTCCTTTCTGTGTCAATTTATAATTAGACCAGTAATCAGAAAAAGACAGAGACAGAGACAGAGACAGAGACTGAAATATCCTGGTCCCCTGGTATCATATTCAGTGGCTGGTAGCAAGAGCTTGGACAAAAGACAAAGCTATACAACACCTTTATGCATCTCCCCTGCTTACTTATAAAATGACACACCAAACTCTAACAAAAATATCCTCAAATACAACAATGACAGATTTACAAGTGAGAAACAAATAAGAAACCTCAGATACAAATGTAATTTTTAAATGAAGAATCAAAAATATTTACAGAAATCTCTAGCCACTGGGGAGAAACAATGCAATACAAAGAAATGGCACCTCTGGAGCAAAGAATTTAATATAGGAGACAGAACAAAATATTTATTATAATTATTTTTCTCAGAGCAATTTGAGTAAATAATGCATTCAGAAATGTGAATGTGCTAGAATCTTGATAATGAGTCATTAATCATGGTAACATAAAATAAATCAGTAGATTGTTTTAAAACTTTCACTCCCAAAACTGAAGATATGAGCTGAGCTAAAGAATTCTCTCAGGATGAAAAATGACAGAACAAAGAACAGTAGGCAAAAAGAAGTTACACTTATGAAGGTCACATCTGAAAGTTCCTAAAGACATTTCCAGAAATATCCAAAAGCAGGAAAATAGGTAGAATTAAAGATGCAAAATAGCAATTTATTTTCAAATTTTACTTAAGGAAAAAATACCTTAATGCTCAAAGTAAGTATTCATAGTTAGAGCCCACATATCCTAGCACAGGCACAGAAATGTGTGTGTGTGTGTGTGTGTGTGTGTGTGTGTGCGCACACACCACTAAAAATTGCCTTCAACTCAGAATTTTATATTCAGCCTTAGTGGTAGTTTAGGAATAACACTAAGTAAGATATTTTTAGATACTCAAACATAGACAATTCTTATATCATCTCTGAGAAACCACTAGAGGACCTTACCAGACAATTGAGGAAAAAAAACCCAAGAGAAAACATAAGATGCAAAGGTAACTATATTAGAAAAGCATAAGTATATGTTCTTTTCCTTCCTTTCTTCCTTCCTTTCTTATTCCTTCATTCCTTTCTTCCTTACTATTTTGTTGTTGCTGTTGTTTTTTGGTTTCTTTTTTTTTTCCTGAGACAGAATTTCTGTGTTGTGACTCTGGCTGTCCTAGAACTCACTCTGTAGACTAGGCTGGCTTCAAATTCAGAGATTTGCCTGCCTCTGCCTCCTGAGAGCTGGGATTAAAGCCGTGCACCACTACTGCCCAGATTTTCATTACTAATTCTCAATGCCAGTTTCTAAGTATATTTTCAAGTAATAACAAGACTAGATACAAATATTCAGAGGTCCTTTATCATATCTTCAGAAAGACTTCCCCAAATCATGTAAAAACCAGGCATGGAACTACACATCTTTAATTCCAGCAATGGGGAAGCAGATAAGAGAATCCCATGAGCTGAAGGCTCAATGAGAAGCATGTCCCCAGAAATAAGGTATAGAGTGATAGCAGGAAATTTGATATTGTATACACATACACATGCACATATCCCCTATGCATACACAAACACATATATGATCACAAACATCTAGAGAAAAAATGCAGCTTGTACAACTGCCAATAAGGAATAAAAAGAGCATAAAAAATCAATAAGAAAGACCAAAGAAGAAAAATAAAAATATGTGGACGTAATAACCATATGTGGTGGAAAAATAAAGATATCCATTTAGCACTACAGGTATATTTACAGTTCAGTGAATGTTTAGTCAGATGCCACTGGCTCCACTGCTTCTTGCCTTGGTCCATTTGGAAGTTTTCCTAAAGTTTATTTACACAGTCCCCAACATGTTGACTTCTTGTACTAAATGCCTGGATTGTCCTTCTGCATACAATGTTTTATCTACCATCACTGAAGTTTGTTTCAGTCTACATCCAAGGAAGCACCGAAGCGCTGAAGACTTCATGTTCCCACAGGCAACCTCCAAACAAGGAATTTGATTTGGTAGATAAACAACCCAACTTCCTATGCCATTGTTAGATGAGTCTGAGGCCCATACAAACACTAGCTATTCGTCAATGCTCCTTTGCTTTCCTGATCACCTCCATATGAAATCTTAGCATAAGACTCAAAAATTAACATAGAGAGTGATTGAGGAAGATTCCAAACTGGCTTCCAGCTTTCATTTTCCCACACATACATGTACGCATACACACAAAAATACACATATATCCACACACAAAAGTGTGTGATACTACTTAAATATAATACTTATTAATAGTTAACATCTAAAATGGTATTCTTGTTTTTTTTCTAACATTTTCTCTTGGTGTTTATGCATACAAATATTATTGATCATACATTAGACTACAGGAGAAATCTCAGCAAATTCTGTTTAGCTTCATTTATATTCTTTTTGTTTACTGATTGCAATGTAAAAAAAAAATAAATGAAAGGAAGAAGAAAAAGAAATGGAGCCAGCTTGTTTCCAAGAATGTTTTATTTAAAAAATGAATAAAATACTTCTAAATAATTTGGTGATAATAAAGACATAAAAAATAAAATATTGAAGATGTTGGAACTGAATAAACCATGTAAATCTAAATAATGCATTCAGAAATGCATTTTACAGACTTAACTATTTTTATTAATGAAAAAATAATTGAAATTTTTCATGTAGGCTAAAAACTAATCTAGAAAAAGAATAATGACTCCCAAAGAAGTAGAAGAAAAAAACAAGAATAAACAAATAATTTTAATTATTGACACAGAAAAGCAAATCAATGAAAACTTAAAAGTGAGTCAAGTGTGGGGCACACACTTGCAAGCCCAGGACTCAGGAAGCAGAGGTGGGATAGCCAGAATTTCAAGGGCATTGTGACCCACATACCAAATCTGATGGTAGCTTAGGCTGCGTGAAGCCCTGTATCAATAAAAATAAAAATAATAAACTGTAAGAGCTAAAATACTCATTTATATTAAAGAAATTTAATATGACAGCATTTACAATTACAAATGTTAGTGAGGCATGTAAGATTAGATATACTAAAAATGGCATATTAGGATTTGAAGTAAATTTTAAGAATTCACTATTCTTGATATTAAAATGTCTAATATAATTCGTGCGCAGAAATCTCTCCATCTCCTCTTCTATAGATCATCTCTTCACTAGAGACAAATGTATGTAATGCCCTTATTCCATGTAGGCTACTCTTCCAGGGTATCAGGACCAATGGGAACATGAAGCATAGCAGATGCTTCTCTGGTTCCTTCTTACACCCATGGAGTATTAAGCAGTTCTTAGAACTTCCAGATTTTCTGGCAGTCATCTCCTTTGTCCAAACAGCAATGATATTTTTATTTTGTAATTCTCTACACTGCAATAAAACCCTGATGACCCCTGAGCATACTTATTATGATAGCTAAATATGAACACATAGAAAGGAACCTGGATGAGTGGCATTGGAGCAAAGGTTATATTGCCATTTGTCTTTTCTTGTTTCTATACTGTTTGTTCATGATTAATAATAATAGCTACTTAGAAGTATTCTTGCATCTAAGTACAGTGTTTGTTTATGGTAAGTATGGACTGAAACTAATACATCTGGAAATCAACCAAGAAACGGTTCTAACTTTGCTTATTAACAATTATAATGAAGTCGATTTATTTTCAGACTGAGTTTTTCCCAAGGTCTCCTTTGGTAATAGTATAATGCAACCCAGGGTGTAAGAAAATACTTTCCTTAAAGCTGCACTGGAAAGCAGTCCTGGAATTCAGAGCCCTGGGAAGTCTACGAAATCTTTAACTGCTGCTAAGTATTGACTCGCCTCCCCTTTCCTGCCTTGTCTTTCTATGATGTGTAAGGAATGTAAATGGATAATAAAACTCTATTTTGCTCTTTCTCAATGTAACTACTGTGCCTATTTAAAGATTCTTCTTCATATGGATTATTTTTATAGTATACTTTATTATGTAGGTATTGCCACTAGGTTTGGATGCCATATGGGTTAATCAAACCTTGTTCTAAACTTTGACTTTGTATACTGATTTATTAGAAAAGCCTTCTCCAAGAATATATATTATTTATATTTAAGTATCACATTATCTAAAATAAATTAGCATATTTAAATTTTAAGTAAAACTTTCTGTATTTAAGAATGTTATATTTAAATCACAATTCAGAAAATGTAAGAAGAATATCAAAACTCAAATAGAAAATTTATATGCAAATGGAACTATGGAGGTAATTTTTTTTCTTTTTCTCTTTCAGATGAGGAAACTAAGAAAGAGAAGGTTGATTGGCTTGTACCATGCTATATCTCTAGTTAATGAAAAATAGAAAATCTACTCTCTTGGGCCTCATGTAAGGCTTTTTCCATTGTTCTGTTGACTAGTTGACATTCTGTATTTGATTTTGCTCCACCATCCACATTGTATAATGAGATTTTAAAGGAAGAAGTAAGCCTCCTAGTTTTATTACAATTCCCCACACAGCTGTTGCCTGAACACTAAGAATTCAATGTGTGTCAACTTACTGAATTCTTGTGAACCTGCAGAAAACGCAGCATGCTGGAGTGCAGCTCCAGCTAGAGCCAGGCAACACAAAGGGCATGTGACGCCAATGAGAAAAACAGGAACAGGCAAGAGTCTTTTGGTCGGGTCAAAACAAGCAAGCTTTCTCTTTATTTTGGCTTTCTTTCTTCTCTCTCTTTCTTTAAGCTTTTTCCTCTGTGTACAATTTCTTTCTTTTATTTAAACATATTCTCTACTATATTTTTCACATAAAATCTCTCTCTCTCTCATACACACACACTCATTCACACACATCTTGTGGAGGAAACAAAGCCTTGGCAACCTTATTCTTTCCAAGTCACATAAAACACACTCATTCACACATTCATACATCTTGTGGAGGAAGCAAAGATTCAACACACACCTTACCCATATATCTTACAAGCTTCCTTTTTCCTTATTATTTCCTATACACTTATATACCTTTTAAACAATACCCTTTATATAAGAGAAATTACACCATAATGATGAGTCCTATTTCTCCTTCTGAATGATTACAAACTAAATATTTACAAAAACAGGCTGTTTCCAAATACCTACACATGATTACACATGAACATCCAATTCTCCACGAACTTTTCCCCACAACACATCTATATCCCAAGAACAGTATTTTTTTCAATTAAATATTAACAGAGTTTAAGCAAGCCAAGTGTTCTCAGATTGAGCTTCTACTGTAGCTAGCAGGAAGCAGTCTTGGGTTACCTGGACATAGGTACACATCATGGTATCCTAGCTTAACACAATTCTTATTCAGTCAATACAGAGAACCATGTTTGTTATTAACTGGAAAACATTAAGTAAGGGTTCCTTTTGCTTTTCTTAGCTGAAAGGAGAATTTGTCCAGTCTGCATGCCACATAGCTCTATACCCTCAAGGAGTACACACACAGAGAAAAAATAACTTATAATTGTCAAAACTAGGAAAATACCAAATTAATGGTGGTCAAAGAAGTACAAATTTAACAGTGAGCACTGAAACTCATTTGTTATACTTAATCATAGGCCTGTCTCTCATAGATAAGACTCGTGGGGCCTAACAACCAGGCTTTCTTCGCTTTTACTCTCTAACCCTGACCAAAACAAGTCTTCAGCTACTAAGAAAATGTTTTCTTACGTAGTTCCCTAAGTTACTTGTTTCAAAGCAGCTTGAAGAAATACCCTAATCTGATGTTATTGATTAGTTATTCTTTCTGGAGTTTCAGTAGAATCACCAATTCAACTGAGTAGCACTACCTTTTAGAAAATCACCACTGTTGTTGTGTGTGCCGATAGCACTGCCCAGTAAGGGGCTAGAGATCCCTTTTGTGATTTCACACCATTCATACCAGGAAATGTATGAGGATTCCAAGCAGCAGCTGGAGACATTCAGGACTCATAGTTCTCAGGGTTCAGCAGAGACTTTCCATAAATAACTAAAAGAAACAGAAAGAATAGAATAATATAATTGGAGTCAAAAATGATCTTGCTAATATGGTCTCTAAGTGGGCATTTGGGATTTTGCATTTCCTAATTCAAATGTTTCCATATAAACTAGATGGCCAGTGATTTTTATTCGTCCCATAACATCTAGGTATGATTCTCTCAATCTCTTACCTGTATATGGGTAAAGAGTATATGCTAATTTCCTCAGGCTTATATTATCAGAAAACTAAACATAGCCAGAAGTAAAGTCTAATATCAGGTGAATGGAGCAAAGTGTTTGAAATTACATTAGACAGTAAATAGATCTTCCATTTTGCTGTTATTATATTATATAAAAACGTAGACATTTGCCAAAATATTTTTCTAAATCAGCATCAAATCTGAGAGCTGGAACTTAACAACTTTTATACACTTTAGTTAACAGAAAGTAGGAAGCTATGACTATATAATGTGGGGTATTCTGTTTTTATAGCAGGGAAGTCTTTCTTTTTTCTCCTGTTTTGATTCCTTTTATTTTATGTAAAGCATTTGTTTTTTGCAATTAGATACCAAATGTGTCTAGTATATGTGGCTGAGTGACTAAAGAGTCTTGAACAAGGAGAAGCCCAGCAAATCAATTCATCATTATACTATCACATAATTCAAATACCCAAAGATCTCCTAGTGACATCCAAATGATCCAAATTTCTAACTTATCCCTTCCAGGGATTTTATGTTACATCATCAATATATCTACATTTACCTCAAAAATAGTAATCATCTGTTATGAACAGATAGGTTGAACAATGGGCATCATTACAACATCATTTCACACTTTTAAAAAAAAAACACAAGTTGAACAAATATCTGTTTCACAGATTCTAAGTAGACTCAGTAAAACAAAATTTCACCTGCACATGAATTGTTTTTAACTTTGATTTTAGTGACATATAATTTAAATACAAATTTCATATTTAGTGTCCAGTATTACACTGTAGTTTCATCTGGAGCTACTATAATTTAGTTAGTAAATCTAGTTCATTGATTTCATTCCATTCCTCTTCTGTTATTAGAGTGTAAGGAAGTTACATCTTAAATCTATCATCTAAAGCAATGGAGTTGATAATGTGGTCCTTACATAATTAGGTTATTGTGCAGTTTTAGGCAGAGCTACCCAGAGAAACAGACAGATAGATCTGCTATATATATATATATATATATATATATATATATATATGTGTGTGTGTGTGTGTGTGTGTGTGTGTGTGTGTGTGTGTGTGTATGTGTGTGTGTGTATGTGTGTACTTGGAAAATAAGCTCCAGTGTTGTAAGGCTATGAGTATGAGGTCCCACAATGGCTGTCAATGAGCTAGAGAACCTAGGCAGTGAACAATCACACTCAAGTTCACAGGATGCAGAGCCATGAATTCTATCTCTGCCCAAGGCTAAAGGGCAAAGGTCCTATATAGCTGGTACAAGTCCCAGAATGTAATGGTCAAAAGATCTGAAGCTCTAATTTCTAAAGGTAGAAGAGAGACTTTGGGCTCTAGAAAAGAAAAATGGAGGGCTTGTCCTTCCTTCTTCCTTTGGACTCCTGCATATTGGGTAGTGCCTGCCTAGACTGAGGCAGAATCTTCCCTGACTCTGTCCATCCATGTATCTATTCTGAATCATCCCACTTATACCATCAAAAGCAAAACTGTCTAAATGTCCTTTTTGACAGAAAAATAATCCAACATCTACTGAAGGAATTCAATATTAATGCATTGCTATGGTCCCTGGAGTAGCCCTTCATCCAGCCAAGTCAATATTCACAATCAAGATGGAAGTCAAAATTGTGTGAAATAGAAAGTATGATTTTACCTACAGATACAAGTGGTATTCTTAAAGGTGAGGAAGGTATAAAAAAAGCTTCAATTCTACCTATTTTCTAAGAACTAATAAAAGCTATAATTTATTTTTAATATTATTAACTAAATAATTATGGATTCTTTCTCTTCTGATATAATACAAGATAACAGGATTAATTATTAATAATCAGAATACAATAGAGATTTGAACAGTTGCAGTGTATTTATTTCTCACTATCTAAAAAATGAAAATACTTTCTTATTTTCTGTAAAAATAGCAGGGTTTATCTGAGATAAATATTATTTTATCTCTACTTCTGTATAGCTAAGAGGTCCAAAGTCAATTATAACATTGTTAATGACCTCACTAAATATAATTATATCATAAAGATAATTTAGGATGACCAAATTATAAGTTGTCATTGGTTTTTCTAAGTAAAAGAATATATGCATGTACATTATAGAAACAAAATATAGAAACCATAGAAAACTATGTATTAGCAAATGATCATCAAAAAGTTCTAAATTCCAAAACCCAGAGAGAGACTGCTTCTGTAATCTTAAATTTTCTTAAATTTTCAATGAGAAGAATCCAGATACTGGCAAATATATTTTATCATCTGAAATCTTCTGCCTTTTACCTATATGAAGTTTGAAAGAAATATTATATTTACTTCACAGTATTCTTGGATTAATCCATATTTTCAAAGCATTCATGGCTCCATTTTTATCTAAATCAAAGAAATTAGAGATTAATTGGGCAGATACTTATGAGTCTAATTTAATTGACTTTCAACAAAACTTCTAATATAGTTCTGAGGACCAGAGCTGTATGAAGAGACCCTTCTTCAGGATTGTTTTATAGACTACCCCTTCACTTATTTCTAAAGATGATTAATGACAGATAAGGAATATAAAATGTTTAACCACATGCCATCTTCATTCATATCTTTCTGTCCAGAGGCTAGCATTTATGGCTCTTCACCTTTATCACACAGTACCTTTCAGAGGATCAATATGTTTTGTTCTTTATCAAGTTACTTGTATACCAGATAGCATCCAGTTTATTTGGCACCACAAATGAAAATATAACCACCACTGCTAAGGAGGTAGAACATAACTTGGCTTATTATCTGTAACAATACTGATAATTCTTCAAAATATTTCTGTAAGAAATTTAAATGCTTATCAATTTATGTACAACAGTATAATGGATGCACAAGTACAAATTGGCTGCATAATATTGGCTTAACTGAAATCTCTCTTTTTAAAATAAAACAAAAAGGGTGGCTATTTCTGCTATTTTAAGAATGCATGTGTCAATTAGGTTACCAAAGAGGTCAGAGGCTTGGGATATTTCTGGAGCTGGAATGATAGATGGTTGTGAACAAAGGATAGATTTGGGGATTGGTAAACAAGCTTGAATCTTCTGTAAAACGAATACCCACTCTTCATCATCAAGCCATCTCTTTGGAGCCAACAATCACTCTTGTAGGATTCCTCTTAAATGTCAATAATCCAGACATCCTTCAAGTACAAGGTGCTCCCACAGACACCAGGACCTCCTGTGGGCACCATGACACCCTGCAGACACCTAGGCATCATATAGGCACTTGGCTAATCTGCAGATGCCTAGACATCACACAGACACCCAGTCTTCCCATAGGCATCCACGGGACATCCTGCAGGTACCTGGACCCTTCATGAGGACCTTCTGCCAGCACCAAGATATCTTGCAGATTGAAGAACACCTAACAGGCACATCAGGGCATTTCCCCAATTCCAGGGCATTCTGCAGATGCCCAGGTATCACATAGGCACTGGGCCAAGCCACAGAAATCTGGATACCTTACAGGCAACCAAACATCCTATAAGTACTTGAACATCTTGTAGGAACATGGATATCACAAAGGCACCTGGACATACTGAGCATCCAGTAGGCACCAGAGCCTTCACAGTCCCCTGGACATCTCATAAGTGCCCAGACATCCCATAGGCACCAGAACATCTTGTGGGCACCAGGGCATCCTGCAAATGTCCAGGTATCCAATTGGCATCAGGATATCCTGCAGGCACCTGGGCCTCCAGCAGGTACCAGGACATCCTGCAGACATTCAGACTTGGTCAGGTATGGCTATCCTACAGACACCTGGACATCACTCAGGCACTCTCTCCTCCCACAGGCTGCCAGACACTGCACAGGTACCCAGCCATTTCAGACACCCTCATCTCCTGGTCCTGTTGTAAACATCTGGTCATCCTGCATGCAGCCAGACACCCAGGAGATCTGCCAGCATCTCACAGGCTCCTGGCATCTCCCAAGAGTTCCCAGGACCTCAGGCACCACACCAGTCACCACATTTCAGGTAGGTGCCCAGTCATCACTCAGAGCCTGGGCTGCATGCCTAAGTCAGTACCTCATAAATCCAGGGTCCACTGCTAGGTGAATTTCAGTGGTGTCAGCAATGCAGATGGAACTCTCACCATCCTGATCCACATGAACATCCTAAGGCCTTCCAAAGTCCCTCCCAGAAAGAGGTGGCTCATCCCAACTGATGGAACATTCTTTGTCTGGAACATCTTGCTGTTGGTCAGAATCAGGGTGCTGCGAACGACTGGCAGCATGTTCCAGGGTCAGGTCTAATTGAGACTCATGAAGCTGGGCATTGCCCCAATCTCAGAACCATGAATCCACCATGCTACCTTGGCCTTTGCCCCTGCAGCCCTCTGGCATGGCTGCAGTCTGTGCCCTCCCCCACTCTATCAGAGATGGCATTATAAGCAACAATCACAACCATAGGAGCAAAAGCTCAGCCCTAATTTGACCGACAGCAAAGGGTACAGGAAGCTCCAGTGGTATCCTGAAGGCCAGGTGCCTGCAGGAGGTCCTGGTGCCTGTGGGATGCCATGGTGCCTGTGGGGTGTCCTAGTGCCTTCAGGATGTCAGCATACCTACAAGAGGCCCTGGTGACTGCCAAATGACCAGGTACCTGTGTGATGTCTGAGTAACTAAGGGGTGACCAGTTCCCTGCAGTAAGCCTTATTCCCAGTGGGACACTGGGAAGCCTGAAGAATGCCCTGGTGCTTGTGGGATACCGGAGAAACTTCTCAGTTTCTGGGTTTGGGCAGTGAGGCCCAACATTGGGTCAAACTTTGTTATGCTTTATCTATGGCTAATATGGACCAGGTGAATGTCCATGATCAAAGCAGTCTTTGGCCTCCAAAGACCATGGTATTTGCTCTTTTTACTTTTCTCTTTCCTAACTTATTTATTTATTTATTTATTCATTTATTTATTTGGAGAGCACAGAGGCAATAGGGTGGAACATGGAAAAATGGGAAGAGGGTGTGTTATAGAGATACATTTTATGGAACTAGAATTATTAATAAAGGTATCATAAAAAATGTCAATAATCAACAAAAAGGAATGTGATTATTAAAGGCCAAGTCAGATGCATTGTTGTATTTATTGCCAATTGTAGACCTAGATTCAAGGCAAAGGGCAGTTTATTCTTTGGCTAATTCAATTTCTGGTCCTAGTCCAGGAGCCCTGGAGTGTTTTGGCCTCCATACAATCTAATACATTTAAGCACAGTACTGGAAGGCTTCAGCCTCAGCCTCCTTACTGAGGCTGGCTGAGCCACTCTGACTAGCTCCTTCTGAACTCAGATCAACTGACCTTTCTGGTTCAACTCAACTCACTTGCTGTTCTGGCTCAGATTCGTCTCCAAGCTAATGGTTCAAACTGATCTTCTGAGCTGATTTACTGTTTCTGAGCGAGTTCTAACTCTGGCAGATTCTGGCTGACTCTCTGAATGCCTCAGACTGAACTGCTTTGTTCAGCTTCAAACTTACCATCTGATACTGACTTCTTCTGCCAAACTTCCTCTGTGTCTCTGCCTCAGAGTCCCCAGACTGCTCCTGTGTTTCTGCCTCTGTGTCTTATCCCATGTCCCTCCCCTGCCTGCTTCTATAACTGACGGCTTGATTCTTTCAGCTAAGAGCCTGCTTTACTGTCATGAGAATAGAGCATATCCTCACTCTGACTGACTCTGCCAATTCTTCATCTGATTTGTTACTTTGCCTGCCCTGCACTTTGTCTCATTTTAGATGTCCTTCCTGTTTGACCCTGACTCCTTCTGAGCTTTACTTTCTGTCTATAAGCTCTGCTTCCTGTTTCCCAAGTGCTGGGATTAAAGGCATGCACCACCACTGCCCTCTGAATACTGGAACTAAAGGTGTGTATTAACATTCTTTCTACATTCCATCTAGACCACACATACCTCTGAATGTGATCCCTTCACATAGACCCCTGGATGTGTGTAGCAGTATGCTGCTGTGGCGGGTCACCAAAAAAGATACAGGGGCACTTTCATAGGAGCAAACCTTGCCAGACCTTAGCAGAGGGAACCACTGTCATGACAAACACCATCCTGGGCAGTGGAACCCTGAGACTCTCATCTCAGGGTTTTTTATTGATACCTAAGCTCCTCGGGTGTTTTATTGGTAGCATGAGCAATCATCCTCCACATAATATCAACATCTGCAGACAATACAAAATGCCAAGACCTAGGCAGCCCCTCACCCAATAATGCACAAAACAACCATTTTTAAAAACTAAAAATAAACTTCTGTAACTGATGTGATCCTTTCATATAGACCCTTGGATTTGATTCCTTACTAGGCATCACACAGGACTTTCAATATGATCCTTTCCCAGAACAGACATGTTGCTGAATTAAATGATTAAATATTCCTCTACAGCAAGCCTTACAATGAGTATGAACACTGTATAACAGAACATCATACATTCTTTGTTGTTCATAACTTTTTTTCTATTACCAATTCTGTAAATACCTATTTTCTCATTAATATAATGCTCATGTTTATCTTGATAATATACTGATTCTTCAACTGGATTATGATTTTTGCTTTTTCTATTTGTTTTTGAGGCAAAGTCTTGCCATGTGCCCTTAGCTGGTCTGATACTCACTGTGTACCCTAAACTGGTCTCTTGAATGCCAGGATTCCAGACATGCCTCTGTGTCTGGCCTGTGACTCTCACTTTTATCTAATGGAGCTAAATGTACCCTATTTTTGTTAACTGGTATGGCCTCTGAGTTGCAAATATAGCTGTTGTGTAAATCTATGACTTCACACTTTCTTTTCTATTAATGCTTCACATGTTCATTTTTAACATTTCATTGTTCTTGTTATTGCAAGTAGCTTCACTTCTTTTGTGAAAAAACATTAAATAAGCAATGTTTACTTCATCAGGCTTAATATTTCAATAAAAGGAAATGTGTTGCTATTTTTATCTAAATCTTCTTCCCATGTGTATGTGTGAATTTTAATGTGCAATGCACTTGTATAAGAATAAAGAGACATTGAAACTATTTTAATGGAGTTTTCTTTATCTGCATTTTTTATTGACTTAAATAACAAACGAGGCTTTAAAATCCCTTACTTTTCTTTTGGTTCAAAGATTCATGAGGATTTCTCAAGCAAATGTAAGAAAAAAAGCAAATACAAAGATTTATAAAGAGGATACAAATTAATAAACAGAGAGAATCTTCACTAATCCAGTATAGGAAATTAGTTAGTAAGAAATCTCCTGGTAATCCACTTCTCAGACCTCTCTAGCTTATTCAATCATAATGTGAGCTTGTATTGGTCCCAGAGGGCACTTCCCTGTACCAAAGTGTCAGTGTTTAGCTTGTAATTAAGCACTTAAAATGCTTGAAAATGTTCTTATCCTGTCATCAACACATTGCAGAATAACCTTTTTCTCTTTCCCTCTAAATATAATGGCACATCAGCATGAGTCATGGAATTCCAGGATGCCTCATGCATCAGCATTATCTTCCCTCTGTTCTGCTTAGGAGACAAAGTTGAGATGATGTAAATTAAACTACTTTATTTTCTTTGATTTCCTTACTTGGTTCTATATGCTTAAGGATATAGGTACTGCTGGAAATCTAAAAATAAAGACAGACTTTAGGTCTTTGTACACTGTCAGCATTTACAAAATACAAATATAATGTTGCATTTCTTTAGGAATGCTTGATATTTAAAGCAGAATTAATGCACACCAAATAGTATTTGAAAAAGACCAGTATCTTTCAAAGTGATCTACCTCTTTACCTCAGGTGCCTTATTTATAGTTGAAAATGTTGGCAGGAGTGCATGTTGGAATGGTGAAAAGGCCCACTTTATACTGGTCATGGAGCAGAGAGATGAGCATTGGACAATAAACCTTCCATCCACGCATGCTCCCCAGTGATCTATTTCCTCCAAATATGACCCTATTACTAGAGTTTCCACCACCTTTAAAAGTAGCAACACTAATTGGCGACCACCCATTTAACATGAGCAGTTGGCAGGCACTTAATACTCAGAACCTAACAGTTACAGAGTATTGACAGAAGGCTAACACTCAAAACTTCCAATGCCTTACTCTCCATGTAAATCACCACTACCATACTGAGGAAAAGAAAATGCTTTTAACCACTTTAAATGCCTTTTAGTAACATACTATTTGCTATATTATCATATCATATTTGGATAAAAACATTTGTATTTAAAGTGTTTTTCACTTATAATTTAGTAGCCATTTTAAAAATTCTTAGGTGAATTTTTAACAACTTAAACTAAATTGAGGTTAGCATTGAGTAGGAAGTAATGATAGGAAATATATGCAAAGAAATAACCAACTAGAGATAATTTCTTTCCCAAGTATTCAAGTATTTATTTTTCTTATTGTAAGCATATACTCTGCCAAGTTTGATTTGGTGCTAATATGAACCAGATTCATTATTTTGTATTAACTAATCAGAAAGACATTCTATATTAATAATGGAAAAACAACAAAAGATAATTAACAAAATCTATTAATTTCTTGACTTACAAAAATACCATGACTCATTTAAGGTTAGTAGTGTTCTCAGTAATGTGTGGGGACAGAAAATCAAACATTATCACCCAGATCCTCCTGCTTTTGGAACTCTACAGCTTGGTTAAAATTCTGATTTTCATACACATGAAAGACGAGTGTTTATTCTTTTCAACTCAGACAGCATCATCAAAGAAACTTCCATGATGCAGATGGAAAAGTGAAGTCTTCAATAGCTCCAACAAAAATGACAGAATTACACAAACATGGGAGTACATGCCTGCAATTCCAGCACCCAGGAGGCAAAAATAGGAAGACATGACTATGTGGCCAAACTCTGTCTCCCAAAAGGGCCCAAAAGGGCTACCACAACAGGAGCAAATTCCTATAATACAACCTCAGGGCTCTGAAAATATCATTTCTCACCTTTAATCATCACATTTGCTCACTGGATTGAGCAAATCCAGTGGATTAGTATTGGGTTTCATAGCTGCCCACAGAACAGAGTTTAAATCTACCTTGCTCTAAATACATGAGGCATACACTGTAAGAACATTATTTTTTTCCAAAAATGAATATGAATGCTTCGATGGCTCACAACAAATGTCTTCTCTAGTTTACTTATTAGACAAGAAAAGATGTTTGGTGACTATTTTCTTATTTTCCTACTACCTGCCTAGAATAGTTGCTTGGATTGTTTCCTGTTATACTGATTAAAATATCTGAAAATAACCAAGGGAAGAACAGGTTGTATTACAACACCCAGGGACAAAATTTTATCTCTAACTCCTCCAACGTCCTTTCTTCACAGGACAGCAATATTTATTGCAGATTAGCCCTCAAGAAGAGAGACTGATTTCTTCCTATTTCACCATTTTGTTTCTCCTGTTGCTATCTTAAAGCACAGTGGTAAGAGGCAAGAATAGATTTGACGTTATGGTGGATAGAGTGGTAAATGAGACAGCAATCTTAATAATGGCATTAGTACTAAACATATTAAAGGTTTTAAAGATAGAATGACCACTGTCGTTTAGCCCCATCTCCTCTGTAAAATTATAAGAATGATGCATTCATTCCTACCTTTCCCTTTCTAACTTCTAAGTGTTTTTATTTCAGAGTTGAATACAACCCTGTTTCTCCAAACTTGGGTTTGGCTATCAGTAAATTGCAGGGTACATTTATTTAAAGATGTAAAATTAGCTTGTATGGTTTGGCTAGTGTTTTTACAAATCTGTATCTGTCATCAGTGGCTCTCACCTAGTGCCTCGGGGCAGTTATGAGTTTGACTTACAGACTGAAGAATGTCATCCCAGCTAATACCCAGACCTGTAAGCAAGACAGTGTCTCCTATTTTAAGTCATTTGAAATGCTGGACTGTTTATACGGTTGACGTACCACACAAAACAAATTCCAGAACATTGCACATAACCTGTGATGTAGCAACCTTCCCACTTCTGCAGAACACAATTTAAATATTGTTTTAGAACATCATAGCCATAATTTCCGTCGCCTTGTTCCATGAGTCTTTATCTAAAATATCTTGGTAAGATATTTTAGAAAAATCCTGAAACCTAAAATAGGACCATATTACATAACAACTAGATTTGCATTTCTCCAACAATTTGTAGTTGATTAATCAATAAGGAAAATTTTATGTGCTTTCCATCTTCTCTGTCTTTTCTCACACATTTCATGTACCAAATGGCCTTCATTTGGATACCTTTCATTTCTATCCTGTAGCCAGCTTTCCTTGTCTTTGAGTTAACAATGCACAAAGATCTGGTGGGGTTGGAGTGAGGGCTCAGTGTTTAGGAGCACTTGTTGTTCTTCCAGAGGACCCATGCTCAGCTTCAAACACTCAGGTGGCTCATCTATACCAATACTCATTTATAACTCCAGCTCAAGGTGATCTGAGGCCTCTGACCTCTGTGGTGCACATGCATGCAGGCACATACCTACATACGATTAAAAATAATAATAAATATTTTGAAACAAAAATAACTGGTTTAGCAAAAGGTTTCCGTCACAAACCAGGGGAAATAGATGAGAGTAAACGCAGAATTCCCTGTTATTAACAGGGAGAGGAAAGCTTCATTCTGCCATGGACTTCTCCCAGGACTGCATTGGAAGACATGATCATAGGCTCAATAGAGGCATTTATGCTCCTTCTCTATAAATGTCAGTCACTATATGTCAACTTAATAGGAAAAGATTCAACTCATTTATTTGTATGTTCAATTTTATAGTTATAAAAGTGAAAGCAGTTTTCTAGAAAAATATTAAACACTACAAAGTTTTAATAAAAATGTTAATAATTAATTCTTCTCTTCCAATACACCTCTCTTGGATATAACATTTTTAATGTTAGGTTAAATCTTTGAAATGTTTGAGTCTAAAACAACATTATTTTCTACAGAATGAAATTTACTGTTTTCATGTAAGGTAACATTTTCTTTTCTATATATCATAGGAATGACTATAAAACAGATAACACCTAAAATAATTAACTTATAATACAAATTCTACAACCAATTATTCTTAATATTAAAGTAATTTTTAGGTTGTAATGATCACTGTAGCTAAGTTAAACCATATGTAGTCGTTAGTAATTAGTCTTACTAAGATAAAGAGAAAGATGTCGTTTGTCATGGATGGATGGCATTTTACATTATAAAAGTTTGTGTGTGTGTGTGTGTGTGTGTGTGTGTGTGTGTGTATAATTTTGATCTTTGGGTTTTTTAATGTTTTTATTTATTGTGCTTGAAAGTTTGATTGTCCCATCCAAGCAAAGGTATAAAATAAACACACTCTGTCCACAGACCAGAAATAATGAACAGGATAGGCAATCACTTGATGGTATGAATTTGGGGAATTTGGAAAGACTTCATAATCACCTCAAATCCCTCTCAAATTACTTTCTGATACCTGACATTTCTTTGTCTTAAAGTAATTGCAAACATCACAGAGAGAGCTAGCACACATCTCATTAGACTTTTACATATTATTTTTAGTTCTCTTGCAAAATCCTGCATGAGAGTAAGTTTCTATGTAGAAGAAGCAAATGAACTAAATAAGAGTATTCAAAAAGTGTTACAGATAACAAGAATAAAACTGCATAAAGGGAAATTGAATAAGTCAAAGACAAACTATTTAAATTATAACCTAATAGGAAAAAAGATTCAAACAGATGGCTTTGTGTTGAAGATATTTTCCAAATCAAATACAGTTCAAAATTTTGTGTCAGTCAAGGACCTAAGGTAATTGAAATATTCAAATAGAGTTTTATCCTTTAGCCTGTTATTAAATGGCAGAATGTCTACTTCAAAATAAAGTGCACTTTTATCTAAGACATACTAGAATTTCATGGTTGAAAGAAACAAATTTTGTGGTCTTTGCCACAATCTGGGACTCAAAAAGCCACCACTTGACTTCCCAGTAGTAGAACAGAAACTTATAACATAAAGCTGAACTCGTCAGATACACTCAGAGCTCAAATAAATTTCAAGACAACCATTCTCTCTCTCTGGTTCCCATGAAACAAATCTCATCAATAGATGGAAAACTGTTCTTTGCATCATTAAGTATTTGACAAACATAAGAGACTGCCATTGACCAGACAGAGAACATTCCCATTTTAAATATATGAAACCCATTTACATATGAAGAGTCTAGATTGATTCTGTGTAAATCAAAGGCATAGTCACTTATTCCTTCCAGTTTCTTGAAGAAGAAAAATACTAACTTTCTTAAGTTTTTAATATTCTGACTCTTTTCCCTGGAGCCTAAAGAGCATTTGCAGAAAGACCCCTCAAATAACATTTTCCCCTTCCACAACCAGCCAGAAGCTTTTATAATTGCTTTCATAATTGCACATTCATCTCTCTATATGTAAATGTATACTTTCAGAGCATTTTCTTAATCTCCAAAAATGACCTCTTAAAGAAATAGGACACCACTGTGACAGATGATAGTCTAAAATGCATCTGTTAAAGGGGAAGCCAAACATTTAGTATGCTCTAGGATTTCAAAAGGCTTAACTGAAAAAAACACTCCAAAAAGAGCACTTAAAATAACATATGATAAAAATTAAATCAAGATTTGTTGATCCTAGAATTAACACAGGGCTTGAGGAAGTGATTGAGCAGAAGTAGTCATTTATATGGTTTTTTGGTGGTTTTTTGTTTTGTTTTTTTTTTTTGTTTTTTTTTGTTTAAAAACACATTGATTGAGTTGGAATTAATTACGTTCTATAGCTGGTAAATAGAGGATTCTATATATTTCTGTTAATTCCATTGACTCTTGACCATAAGAGTGTCTCTTGAAAACAAGAAATAGCTGGATCTGGATCTTATATTTTGATCCAATAATCCAGTCTTCAACTGTTAATTGGAGGATTGTACTAATTAACACCTAGACTATAACGGAGAGGTGTGTGTTGATCCGATAGTTTGTTAATTTTTTTCCTGTCTTGTTCTGCATTGTTGTTCTTAGAGGTATATTGGTTAAGTTGGACATTTTTTTATTTCTTGTTGTCATTTATTAAGCTGGTCCTCAGAATTATATTTTTCCTCTGTTTTTTTTTTTTGCTACAACTTCCTTTTTCTTCTTCTATGTGTAGAATTCCTTTATTTTATATAATGCTGTCTTTGTAGTTACAAATTGTTTTAGTTTGTGGTTGTATTGCAGGACCCTTGTTTCTATGTCTGTTTATAAAAAATTGCTTTGCTAAATATAATAATGTTAGTTGGCAGTTATTTAGCTTCATAGACTGAAATATATCATCTGGTGCTTTTCTAACTTCTAGGCTTTCTTCGAGGGGCTGATACCATTCTGATGGCTTTGCCTCTGTGTGTTAGCTTTTATCTCTTGAAGCTTTCACTATTGTCTCTTTGCTCTGTGATTTTCAGTGTTTTAATGACATGTCTTGGTCATGGCTGCTTGATCCATATGACCCTGTCTTCTCATAAACTTCAGTAATAGTCTGCTGTAATTTCAATTTCATAGGATAGGTTTCCTAACCCTTTAACTTGTTTTTTCTTTGGTTGTTGTTGTAACAAAAATTTTTATACAATATATTCTGACCACATTTTCCTCTCTCTCAACTTTTATATCAGCGTATTCTGCTCCCTGCTTTCTTAAATAGCCTCTCTTCATCATTCCCAGAGTTCTTGAAAGTTGGAATTATACTTTTATCTTTTCCTTAATCAACATTTGAATATAATAGTTTCTTGCCTTGATTGTCCACACTTTGTCTTCTTTCTTCTGCTTCATCTGACCTGTTGGTGATGCTTTTTCACTACATTCTTGTTCTTCATTTTCAACATTTCTAGATTATTCTTTTACAAACATCTCAATTTCCTACTAATGCTGCCTTTATGTCGCTGAAATGCCAGTCATTTTGCTTTCTCACTGGCACTGCTGACTTTCTTCAAGTCCTGAATTGACCTCCTTACATCATCGTTTTGTTCGATTCTTCTTGTAGACCCAAAAGCTCGTCCTCAATAGGGATAAGAGATGCTTTCTTCTGGTTCAAAATCTGACTGAGTATGGCCTGGAAATTCAGATTCAAATTATGACAAATTCACCATTCCAATGTAATAACATTTTGATTTTTTTATAGTAACAGAACCAAGGAAGTCATCAATCAAGACACTCTTGAATAATGCACAATTGGAAACATTCAGAAGATAGGATACAGCAAAGTAAGGAGAACTCATTATAGGTACCCAATGCTGTGTGCCAGCAGTTTAAGCCCATTGCTTGGCTGGACTGTAGTGCTTTGTTAAAATATTTTACAGGATTTACCTAATGATAGCAAAGATATTAAGATGCACACAGTGGATGGCAATAAATAGCTATTATGCAGACTACAGATGGCCCAAGATATTTTGACTCTGACTTGCAACATTACATCTTCTCAACATATCTGAAGTCCTTATAAGTTAATCAACCTTACAGAAGGTGAGGTCTTTCTAGGAACTTTCTGTCATGCTCTCTGAAATAGTTGAACATATTTAAAAGTAAAAATTATTATATGTTCTTGGAAATTTCAGTGCTTTACTTTCTTTGACTTAAAGTTATTGAGGAATCTAGGCTTTGAGGATGTCATATTGGCTGGCTTTTTCTCTTTTTTTTCTTTGAATATATCTCTCTCATGAATTGTATGTCTTTAGAATGGATTTCTGTCTCTGTTTTTCTTTGTCCAGATCTTCTGGCTTGTTTGTTTTACTTTATGTGGGTCTTCTTAGCAAAGAGTGTCACTTGGGTTATAATCCCCTTTACTATTTAATGAGAAAAGGAAGAAAACAGTCACAGGGACAACGGTTTGACAACAATTCTTACTAAAATGCAGTAAAAAACCAATTGAATATTTCAGTACATCACCAAGAATGTGAGTAGAAAGAGAAGTGGTGCACTGGGAGGAAAAATGTGCAATAAATATTAGTAAAGCAAAAAACAACTATAATGGTGGAATAAGAAGTGTAAGTGATGGTGAAAGTGAAACTCATAGGGAATGTGAACAGGGAGAAAGTGCTTGGGTTGAAGGAAGCACAACTAATGGAGCAGAACTAGGTACAGCCGAAGATGAGACTAGCATAAAGCAAAACGAGCAACATAGAAAACAAAGCAAGTGAAAACAAGAGTAATTATAAAAATATAAAAGTAGAGAAGAGAAAATTGTATCATATCAGTCAATATCTGTTACTCGCTCAGGTGAGCCTGAGCTCTATTAGCCTTTGAAATGTTTTCTGGCACTAGGTCTGAAGGAGGAAACAATCGCTTCTGTTGATGGAGTTCAAACATACTAGATTAAGAGTGGTTGTGCACAGTGTGTTTGGAATTCACAGGCAGACACATTCACACAGAAACTATCTGTGTACACGGGTACAGGGATAGGTCTTTCCCCTATCTTCTCTGCTCAGTCGAATTCACCTGTAGGATCAACTCTCCCACAGGATTTCCCAGTCTGCATTCTGTGGAGCCCTTGCACAAAGCAGCCTCCCCACTGCCAGGCAGCATCTGTCTTGTGTGGTTAGAGGGCTGGAATTTCTACCCATGGATTTTAATGTCCTTAGCTCTGCAGTTACTGTTTCTGGGTTTATAACTTGAGGCTGGAACGTCACATCTTCCCAGGACTCTACTGCAGCTATTCTGTCAGTGCACCACAATCTGTATCTCAGTATATTCCACCAAGTGTGTGCCTAGGTCAGCTGAAGCCCTGTTTACATGGTTCTCAGTTTCATCCCTCATTTAATCATGCAAAGGAAGGGGCTTTGTAATTTAGGAAAATAATGGTGCCCAAGTGCCTGACTCTCCAGCATCCTGTTTTGAATGTGAAATTTTTTGACCAGCCTGAATAGTTCCATGACACAGCCTTCCCCAGCATTCTCTCCAAGCCACATGAAGTTCTGCCACAGAAAGTTGGGGTTTTAGTGTTTTAGCTTGTGGAGGCATTCTTTTCTTTTTTGATTGCTCTTCCCAGAGTGGGAGAGAGGCATCCTTTCCATCCACACTGCTTTGTTCTGCACACTGAACTGGGTTCTGTGGTTCCCTTTGTAAATTTAAAATTCAGCACTTCTGGATTTGCCCTAGTCTCCCTTCTTGTCTGCTGTGTACTATGGCTCTCCCTTGCTATCCATGATTATGGCTCTCTTCTGCTCTCACAAACCAAATGTATTCTTTCAGAGACAAATAGACACAGGAGTGTGCTAAGGCTGCCATTATGCAGTGCCTCATTGCATCCTTGGTTACTTCTAAGCACATTCCACTGACCTGACCAAATCAAGTGCAGAAGACTGACATAGGGAGATCAAAGATGTCTAATCCCCCTCCACAGGGAGGGGGAAGGCTAAAGAAACACATGCACATATTTTGAATCACAGAGGGAGATTGTTTAGGTTATCTTAAAGTTCTAGAGAAGAGAGGATAATGATTAATTCTGTATCAGTCACATCTCCAACAGTGGAGTGCTGTACAAAGTGTCAAACAAGAAGGAGCCAGTGATAAAGAATAGAAGCTCTCACAGGAATAAAAGAAAACTGGCAATGAAGGATAAAACTTGGGAGAGGGATCAAGAAAAGACATAAACATTTGCAGGTAAGATTCCAATAAAGAAGTGGCCTTTATGAAGTACATACTGCTATCCATGGACTTATTTGATCTTGTCATTCAGACGGTACTGTTTGTTAATAGCATGCCCATTTTTCCTTTCTTTGATTTGCTTTGTTGCTTCCACTAGACAGAAGGAAATCTTTTAAATCAACTATTACAAAGTCTAATTCCACCAAAGATCTTACATGTAGACAAGTGATAAAGGTCAAGTTAACACCATCCTTATTTCTATGTCTCCTGTTGACTGTTGACTGTTCTGGGTAAAACTTGACTCCAGTGTTCACATAACTATGCCACAACTTCTATTTACAACCATTGGTTTATTCATTTATGCATGCTCCTAATAAATCTTAGGGGCAAATGCTAGATGCTGAAACTATTAACATAGAAATGACATCCCATTTTGTGAGATTTTAGAGACCAGAAGAAAAAGGGGGTTAGGATTTATTGAAATAAATTCTACCTGGGGACTATTTGTGTGCAATGGTAGCAGGAAGGAAAAACTCAACTATGGGAGGCTTTAGCCAAAAGCTTCAGGCTGCTCCTAATGAATCAGAATAAAGTACATGAGATTTCTCAATCTGCAAAAAAACAACAGTGAAAGATTCCTAAGCAGGAGGAACTGTTCATCCAGCTGACAGGTCTGTGATGAGGTGTAGAAGGTCTGAACCTTCTAAACAAGAGGTTGAAAGACAATGTGGGAAGGGTGAGTGGGAAGGTGAAACTGAGCAGATAGGAGACCAGGTCTTAAAGGAGTTCAGCCCCTCCCAAGCAGGAACATAACATAATTCAGTGTTTCCAGCTGGCTGGAGGCTGCATTAAATAAATAATCAATTTTTTTTTTATTTATCATCATTACTGGATCCCCAGAAACCGTCACAGCAGTGAGTAGACAAGAGCCTCTGAAATCTGCTCTGTCATTCAAATAGCAAACCAGCTCCAGAGGCCCACCTGGTGCTTTATCAGTCTCAGAATGCAGGGCTTTCCTTATTGGCAATTCCACTATATCAGGCTTCATGGCAACTTGTTAGATTCTCTCTTTTAATGACACAGCTCCACATGTCTTCTGGAACTCTGTGGCTTCCATACCTTTTAATGATTTTCAAAGCTGGTGAGGGAGTAGGGAAAGCACTCAGTCAGTAAGGTGTTTGCCATGTCACCCTCTCTTCTATGCCCAGAAGCTAATGTAGATCATATAGATATAGGTGGCTGGTATAATCCCAACACTGAGGACATGGAACAGGAAGCCTGAGGCTCACTGGCTAGTCAGTTCAGAATGTATCACTGGAACTAGTAATTTACTCAGTGATCTCCAGGCCAATGGAAAACCCTAGCTCAGAAAAAAATAAAATAAAATAAAAAGTAAAAGATGCCTGAGTAACAACACATAATGTTATCTTCTGAGCATCAAGTGGGTGTGGCACACATGAGCACATATATCCACTCACACAAGCATGCACACATACATCACACACACAACACACACACACACACTCACACACACACACACTCACACATACACACACACACATACACTCTCACACACACATCTGTGACCTCTACAAACAGCTTTTGTTTCTATGGATTAAAGGTAACAAAATTCACTGCATTCAAATTACAACTGAAAATGTTTCGATGTATTTATTAATTTTTTACAAATATCAATAATTGTATCATTTCATAGTCACCTTTTAATTGTTTTTTAAAAGAAACTGTACTCTCTCAAGCATAAAGGAACTATGATTAGTGTTCAAATTTGTTTTTGAAAACTTCTCCAATGTCTGGCTCAAGAGAGGACACATGAATTTTCCAAGCTGCTTCTGTATTTAGTCAGTTGCAATATGTTGTTGGAATATATGATGAGGAGCTGCTCTCATCCAGATAGTTACATAGCTAGCCCTTTTCAGATATTTGTTTTTATCTGTTGAGGGCATGGATTGAACACAGAGGTAAAGGATGGATAGATTTCCTCTCTGTTTGAGGCTTGAGCTGGGACATCCATCTCCTACTCACATACTCATATACCTAGTTCTCAGACCTTGGACTTGGATGACAAGCACACTTGGCTCTCTCATGTTCTTTCAGCCTTCAGAACTGTAGTCCCAGCTCCTGGTTCTTTCAGCACTAATATCTTTCCTCCCTCTCTCCTTACTGCACTGCACTCTGAAACTCCTTTTGAACATTAAATGTGATATTCCATTTAGGACATTTTGAGAAATAAGGATGTTAGGAAGGCTGTCCGAGGCCAGCAGCCTCACAGTCTCTTCTTTCTTAGTCATCCAACAAGCACAATCCTAAACCAGACTGCTAGAGGAACAAGAGCTCCCCTGAGCTTGAGTTTAATGAACTTGAGGGAATGTTTGTGTGCGTAAATAAGAGGGAAAAAGTATTATGAATATGTTTACCAGATGTTGAAAAACATTTTTTAAAAACACTGCAGGGAACATAAAGTAAATAAAATAGCTAATATAGAATAGGCTCACTGAGGCATTCCGTTATGCTTAGTCTGCTCAGAAAATGAAAGGTTTATAGAGGCTAAAAGGAGCAAAAGACAGAAAAATTAATTGCTTACTATACCCACTGGCAGTCAAATAAAACACAGCTATGTTCATTCAGATATGGTTTTAAGATTTAAAAATGCTGTGTTCATTTATATATACTCGAAAGTGATAAGTTCAGTATCCAGTTAGATATCAATCATTTAGCTTAAGGGATAGAACCAATCCAAAGCTGTGATCACTTTCCAGTTCTATATAACAAGTCCCCATGAAGTTAATGGATTAAAGGCCCCACATGTACTACTTCAGTTTGTGAGGGACAGGAGGCCAGGCCTAGCTTATACGAGTCATCAGCTTAATGTTCACAAGGCCTCAAGTAAGACTTTAACTAGGCTGGTAACCTCATCAGAAGGCATAACTAGAGAAGAATCTGCTTCCAAGCCCTGAACACACTGGAAGAATTCATTCCCTTGAAAAATGTAGGACTCATGAAACATGGTCTATCAAACTGGAACAGAGAGACATTCCAGTGATATAGGCTCCCACCCTCTGTAATTAGCAAGCACATAGTACCAACCCTTTGTTATAATCATCAGCCCCTTCCCATCCAAACAGTAGTGACACACAATAGCGTGAATACCAAGACAGTTTGCATTAGCAGTCAACTTGTAAGACTTCTAACTACAAATCATAAAATTCTAGTCTTTGAGATTCATGTGGATTTTATTTTCTATGGCCAAATAGAAATATTTAATATTTAAAACACTTGCTTTTGTTACTAAAAATGGTCTAAGGCAATTTCACAACTTATGCGATACAGTTGCCAACTGAATGCAACTATCTGACATTATGGAGGAAAGCATGGAGTTAGGGATCAAGTTTTAATTTTGCCTCAACTACTTACTATGTGTTTATTCTCAGAAATGTTCATGGACTTTTGAGGGATTCGCCCTACAAGGTTCTCATGTCAATTAGAGACGATAGCTGTAAAATGGACTGATTAAGACTTGTCTAAACTAAACACAAATGCCAGTAATAAAAATCACAGCTTTTAAAGTCCATTGTGTGGATAATAATTCTGTGACATTATGAGATTCTTTACTGAGGTTTAGCCATCATCCCTTTGAGTATTGTATATGGGGAAAAGAAGCAACCTGATCTAGCATGTACAAAAAGAAGCAATTCAAAAATGTATAAATACAAGCAGGCATATTCACAAGAAAAATTAGGGCAATTTCACAGACATAAAACATAAAGAAAATTGTCTATTTTGACATTGAGTCTTGTTCTTATCTGGTACACAGGAGTGTATTACCATTCCCTCAAGTAGTTTCTACCTATAATACCTAACGCCACTGCTCAGGATTATAGGCAGGTGGAAGTCTCTGACACAGGTTAGAAAGCCTCCATTTTAAGGGAGGGTATATTTTTTTGTAAGGAAATTTTAAGAAGCATTAGCTTGCTCTTATACAAAATGAATCAAAACAACTACTTGCCTGTAAGACCTGGGTGATAGCAACATAAATGCCTAAGCTTTCTTTCATTGGCTCATGCCACTGCTTCTGATTTCAGTGACAATATGTACCTATTAATCCACAGGTACATATTGGTGACTTCTTAGAATACAACTCAAACCAATGTTCAGGCATTTGGAGTTTGAAAACAACTTGAAATCACTCAGAGAACAATGGGTTCTACCATGCTTCATAGGGAGTTGTTTGCACGTTATCAAAATGATGAAAATCTATGAATACAACTTCAGAGGATATAAGAAGTAGAGATAGAGACCAAGTCCAGGGAACAAGACAGATTTCTATTTGCATTAGTAACAAATAATGCTGTTAGAATGAATCTGCTTGACAAGATGGTTCTATTAAGAAAAAGGTTTGATTCTCACACATTTTGTTAGCAAACTCATGAAATAACATTCGAGCCTTAGACAAGCCAGCAATCTGATCCTAACACAATGTTATTGTTTATTGGGTAAAGAGACACATGTATGCTCATAGGTTAAAGAGAAAAAAAAACTCAAAGGAACTGATATGTTTATAGGAATGAGTTCATATTCTGACGTTGTCAAGAGTTTATTATAAAATCTTGGATAAAAATATATAAATTAAGATAGCAGGATAAACAACCACAAAGAAGAGAAGGGTCATTATTATATTTGCTTTGCAGGAAGCAAGGCATTCAATTAAGCCACGTCTGCTGGAAAAGAAAGTGGTGAAATCAAACTGAGGTAGGGAGAGAACAGCTTTCACAATTCAATTACTTGTGAAAGTCAGAAAATCCCACCTTTTAAGGAAGACTGCAATGTCCAAAGGAGAAATGGAAAGATTAATACAAAAATCTGAGTTCACAGAGGGCTTAGCCAAGAGATAGCATGTTAGGAAAAATGAAGACTTTAACAATTGATTCAACTTTTAATTATTATTATTGTCTTATATATGTTTTGAAACAGATAAAAGTTGGGAGATTAAACTACAACTATCATGAAGCTGACATACATGAAGCACACAGTCTTTTTATTGCACTGCTTCAATCATTTGAAGACTTGGGTAAGAAATAATAATAATAAACCATTATTCACAGCTAAGATTACTAGTACCTAGAGGTAGCAGACCCAACAGCATTGCATAGAAATTATCAAGGTGACAATTACCAAAGGCAGTTGGATATTTGATTAATTACTTAATAATATAATACTTCATTAAGAAGCAAAGAAAAGTGAGCATAAATAAAATCCACATCATTCTTTGGTAACTGCTAATTAATTTTTCTTTTTTCTTTTTCTTTGGAGTTCCTGTTTTTCTCAACCACCTTGTAAACTTCAGGGACAAAAGCTCCTGTTTCTTGTTCAACCTTCTTCATGAGAAGCAATGGTGTTGAATGGCAATTATTTCTTTTCATACTTGATTTTGAGGGTAGCCAGCATGCTGATTCCCAACAATTTTCATGGGGCAACATGTCAGAATATGCAATTTCAAAAATAATTTTTCTTTAAATTTTTCTTTTTTGTGTGCACTTTGTAATTATACTATGATGATATGTGTCAGTAAAAATGAGTACATGCCCTATCATGACTAGGTACCCAAAAGCATTGGTCGCATCCACAGACAATTCCAACCAAATGCTGAGTAATGCTCAAATTAGAACCGAGACTTCACAATGCATGGCTGTGCTGGATAGTCTTAAGTCAACTTGACACAAGCTAGAGTCATCTGAAAGGAGAGAATCTCAATTCAGAAAATGCCTCCATGTAAGCTATTATTTTAATTAGTCATTGATGAGGAGGGCCCAGCACATTGTGGGTGGTGCTGTCCTTGAGCTGGTGGTATGGGTTCTATAAGAAATCAGGTTGAGCAAGCCATGGGGAGCAAGGCAATAAACAACTCCTACATGGCCTCTGCATCAGTTCCTGCCTCCTGGTTCCTGCCCTGTTTGAGTTCCTATCCTGACTTCATTCAATGATAAACAGTGATATTGATGTGAAACCAAACAAACCCTTTCCTCCCCCAACTTTTTTTGGTCATAGTGTTTCACCACAGCAATAGTATTCCTAACTAAGACAATGTCGAGACAAGATTACTACTTCCAATTACACAAGTCATCATTAAACTGTTAGATGTCACAAGTATTTTGAATTACTATGTAAGTCACAAATGTCTTTTAACATTCAAAAATTGTTTTTGTTAATAGGAAAAATATCACACATCTGCCACTTGTGTGTGAAAAGAATGGCTATCAAATAGTAACTGGTTTTTGTTTGTTTTTAGTTTTTCCCATGCTCCCAAGTCTCCATTTGACATTGAGAGATGAGTTTCGTGACAACTTTGTAGAGGGCAGGCTGCTGATAAGTAGAAGCTGAAGAATAGGAAAATCACAAAAGTTTACCTTAAGTAAATAAAGCCCAGGTAAAATAAATTTTCCAAAGAGGGTCACAATAGGCTCTCTTGTGTAGACATGCTTGAGAACGCCCTGTAGAGAGGAGAATCAGACCCCAAAGAGTGTTGACCTAAATAAGATCATTCAGGGAAAATCACTGAGCCTTTCAGAGATGGAGAAAAGTCAGATAAACACCACAGTAGGATCTGTGCAAGCAAAAGTGATTGTAAAGGGAGACATTGCTGAGAAATATGCTCTAATACTGTCGACTTGATTAAACCGTTCAGCACTTTCATTGTGCCTGGAGGCTTCAATATAATTGTATGCCATCATTGAAGCACACAGTGGCATTTGATATTTGGAAAGAGAAAGCAACTGGTAAGATTCATCTGAAGAGCTTCACATTCTCTTATGAAGCGCTTCATAGTCCAGGAAGTATTTGATAAGTGGATTCCATACATGCAAATTAAGCAATTTCCCTAATGGGGTGCCATAATGACAGATGCGTATGTACACACCTACATGTACCAGCTGCTCACTTAGGCTTTGCTTTTGTCAATCTCCATTCCACTCTGCATCATCAACGTGGTATCTTTTGTCCTTTCTGAGTCCCCACTGCTCCTGTCAACATCAGTGACAGGTACATTTCCCCCAGAGAACCATTAATGTTTACCATACCTTGCTGCACCTCATGTTCTCCACTGATAAACAACGACTCAAAGCCAATGTCAAGGAAAGTCATTCAGCACATCTGTTTTGTTCGTGCAAATTGTGAGCCCTCCCCTCTGGGTTCCTGTTGCATGACTACAGCAGAATCAAACAAGGAGTATGAACATGTAAGTGATATGGTCCTGCCAGAGCACCAAGGAATATAAATCCTTTTTACCACAGACCCCGTGGACTCAATTCAGATTTTGATTGTTTTTAGTGTAGTATATGTTATAACCTACTGATGTTAACATAGCACACACATCTTCACATGTAAGGCTGCTTATGTTGTCAATTATTTTAAATGTTGGATCTGAAATTTAAAGAACAGACTAACTTTCTATTCTGTCCCACGACTGTCATAAACCAGAACTTATTTTAACCCCAAATATTTACTTAATTTGGTAAACTTTTATATTCTTGCATATTTCTGGGGACTGGAATGTGGGAAATTGGCCCTAAAGCTCAGCCTTGCCCAATAAATTCAGGTCTGAGATATTGTTTCTACACATGAATAAATCACCGTTAAGACCAAGGGTGGAAAGCGAGATGAAATTGAAAACATAGAACAATTTTTCACAGCTTTCTCCAACTCTCACCATTATTCTCTACCTCTTTCAAATTTAATTCCCTGAGTGAGGAAATACAGTCCATAGAGTTTTGAGATACAGAGGACCGGAAGTCATTTGTTCTTCTGCACCTGAGTGGTTTTCAGTGTTATGTGTTCTTCTGTTTGCATATTTACATTCTATTCCTAGGTGGAGTATTTCAGTATTTACAATAAAAATAATTTTAAAATTCGGTTCTGAAGTTTAACTTTAGAAATAGAATATGACTTTCCACTCTGTTCTATGGTTGTCGTTGTTCTTATACTGGTAAGTTATCACATGATTGCTGAATTTTTTTCAGATTTTCTTAAAATTTTAGAGCATTATATTTGCTGACAACACAATTTTACAGGATACTGAACTCTAGCATAGCCCTGAAATATAATAAAAATATATTAATGGCTACTAATATAGAAGTTTTGATATTATCCCTGCTTAAATGATTTAATTTTAGGAACAAAAGCAAATGGAGGAAGCTTTGTTTTCTAATTATTTTGTAGTGCAAAATACAGGTCTCCTCTCACAGAATGATGTTCGTGTCACCGGGCATGGTCCTGTGTTCTCATTCTGGATGACAGTCGGGCTGCTAGAGCATTGGCAGTACGGAGAGAAATGTAGCATAGCCCATGGGAGTGCGAATTCTGGTAGGGAGGCGATTAAAAAGCACCGACTCCTCAGCTCTTTACTTTTCCTCCAAAGTCATCTATACTCCATCTCTTAACATAGATAAAACAAATGTTTTACTAGAAATAAGTAAAAGGGCTGTAGATGCAATTCATCATTTACATTACTTAATCAGCATGAGGAAGACCCTGGAATCAATCCCTAGTTAGTACAAAAAAAAAAAAAAGTAAATTAAAAATAAGTAAAGTATGGCCTTGAACTTTATTATATTTCAAATTTCCATATTGAGCTCTACCTAATAGAAGGATACTGTTGAAGTCGATGCTTGCTCTTAAATGACACGTGTTTGACAGACATGCATATAACAGTTTGCCTATGGGACTCTCTGGCTGAAACATACTGTCTTGTTTGCAAGCTTGGACAACTCACAGAGAATAAGACTACAACAAAAACAAATCAAATGAAATAAAAGTCATCTTGTAATTTATTTTCACTGGAAAACAGCCATCACCCAACAATCTAAGCTTAATTCCAGGGGAGGACAGCAGCTATGTTCTAAAATTCAGACAAAAAATAAAAAAATAAATGGTGCAGTTCCCACTAAGAGATTGACATGATTTTTTTTTTCTTGCTTGCTGCTTTATCAACTTATAGAGTGAACAGAGAGCACACTGAAGGTAGATTTTTGATCTCTACCAGTTTTACCGTATAAGAGAAAAACCACGGTTTAAAGATAAGTTAGGGACACTTTAAGCAGAAAAGATAAGGACAAGTCAGAGTTTACAGAGTTCTAGTGTTTTCTGTCTGTCTAGCGCTCTCTCTCTCTCTCTCTCTCTCTCTCTCTCTCTCTTTCTTCTCCCTCTCTTCCTCCTCCTCCTCCTCCTTCTTCTTCTTCCCTCTCTTCCCCTCTCTCTCTTTCTTGCCCCTCCCTTTCTCTCCCCTATTAAGGTCCTCTATTGTAGTCGTTAACTACAATCTTTTACCTTCAAGTTAGGGAAACAGAAGGGAAGGAAGGATAGAAATTTTGACTACTTTTGCAGGCGGCCTTGATACAGAGTGAGAGAAAGGTAGAAATCTTCACAGCCTTTTTAGGCTGTCCTAAGCTTGAAAAGGACTGCCTGACAGTCAGACTCGTGTCTCAGCTCACTATCTATAAACTCCATCTCTCCAACCTTTGTTCTTTTAAGTAAGAATTGACACACTAACAACAGACAACCCAATCAACAAACCACCAACCAACACCCACCCTGGCTCTTGGGGCTTCAGACCTTTTATACCCTAAGCCAAAAGTTCCCATAAACCCAAACAGCACACAAGCCCAAGAACACGCTACATGTGCCAGGACAACTGCACCTAATCAAATTATAGCCAGCTGCATCAAGAATTCCAAATCAACACATACACTTCTGAACACATCTGCGGTGAGAACATAGACCTAGTCCAAATGCCATTTTGCAGTTTTAAAGAAACCAAATTGACAAAATCTTCTTCTAAGAGTTTTGTTACACTCCATGGCAGTTTCTTCAGTGACAAATGTATTGCTAGAATCTCTTCCTCCTACCTCAAACTATAAGTTCAGTGGAGTTCTTATTATCTCTAGAAGGAATTTCATATCCCATGTATTAAGAGAAAGAACACATTACTTTCTGTGGAGTCAACATTGTCTTTCTGAAAACCAGATACTGTAAGATACAATTATGGCAGACTAATTTTTATGGAGCCTAACAATCCGGCTCCCATTATTCTAATTAAATATATGGTAGGTTACTTTATATTCTTGTAATACACCACTAATAAAAGTATATATAAGAAATAGCATTATAAATTTGACACAGAACTTTTCCTAGGTTTGATCATTGTGCCAGTTAGTTTTTGTCAACTTGAAACAAACTAGAGTCACCTGGGAAGAATGAACTTTAATTGAGGAACTGCCTCCATCAGATGGGCCTGAGGGCAAGTCTGTTGGGCATTTTCTTGATTAACGATTGATATGGGAGGGCCCAGTCCACTGTGGGTGGAGCCATCCCTGGGCAGGTGGTCCTGGGGTGTATAAGAAAGCAGACTGAGCAAGCCATGGAGATCAAACCAATAAACCATATTCTGCCATAGCTCTTACTTTAGTTCTTGCCTCCAGGTTCCTGCCTTTAATTCCTGCCCTAGCCTCCCTGGGTGAGAGACTATAACTTGTAAGATGAAATAAACACTTCCTTCCCAGAATTGGTTTTGTTTAGTGTTTCATCACAGAAACAGAGAAGCAAAGTAGAATAAAAATTAAAGAAACTTAAATAATTCTATAAAGTACAGGCAAATGTCTATGAGATCTTTAAAGTTGACTCAAAAAGAATAAGTCAATCGGTCCGTTTGAAATGCAATCAGAGTATTTTAACTTGAATTACAATAGCTAATTACAATAATGTTTACTGTGTGCAAATTGCTAAGATATCCAATCTTATGTAAATGATAGACCTTTAAGACTTATGACATAGCATCAGTGATAAACATACAGTAAAGTCAAGTCTTAGGAACAAGAACATATCTCCCGAGCTGCAAGTATTCAATGACTCTCACAGCACCTTTTAATTTAGGGAAAATGTATAAATAATCAAATTATTTCACTTCTATCATTTAGCTTACAAAATAATTAAAGGCATAATTTTTATTTTACTCTTGCCAAAAAGCTAAACCTGTACACATTTTGTAAACTTCCCTACAAGATATATTCGCACCTAAGTGCTAATCTTTTGTTTATTTTTGAGTAATTATCACATTAAAACCAAAGAGACAGGAAGATAGAAACAAATCAAAGAGAAAAATTCACTCAGTTTATAAAATTAAGAAAATGCATTGTCCTTAAAGTATTTGTAACAGTACAGGAAGGGGCATAAGTGACCTGTGACCTGTGGGTGGTTATTCTAGGACTATGGCTACTCCTCTGCTGAACTGTGGGCACGATCTGTCTGATAAAGTTCACAGTGTAGCCCTCACAAACAGTGTGAGAACGGGACATAGAATCTTACAGCACATATTATTTTGCTTTTTATCCACCATTTTACATTCCTTTAGGACTAGAAGAAAGATTTTCTAGCTGGAGAAATACAGTGTGATAATCAGCTTAGCTATGAGGTCCATCTACCCGCGTCTAATCGAATTGAACCTTGAGTTGAGGTGTAATAAATGACTCCCCATGCTGCCCAAGGATCTCTATCCTCAAATCAAGGTTAAAAAAAAAAATCAAACTCAATTTTTTTAATCCCTTGAGAAATAAAACCAAAAATGGAAATGTCATTTTTAGAAAATGTCCTAAAAATTTTGAAGCTGTATTTTAAGAATATCTGCCATATAGTTTATAACTGTTAAGACTTCTAATGTCTTCTTTATACAACTAAAGCGTTAAAATCTGAAATACTCATTTCTCTCTAAGCTACTAACAACTTCTTTAACAATGGAGAGACCTGATGTAACTATCTTAGCAGCGTTTATGCATTTATGAGTCAAATGTTCAGTCTAGCATATGTTAGCAGACATTAATTTAATTACATAGTCATGCTCTGTAAGTTGTTGTGGAAAAACTTGCTCATCTAGCTTTCTTCTGTAATCTTTCTTTTTAAGACAATAAATGTATAAAGGCAGTCCTATCATTTTCAATCAGCATCAATATATTCTTGCTAATAACTTATGGGTCCATAGCCATTTTGAAATAGTCACTGACTATCATCAGAAATGAAAGATTCCCCTGTCCCCAGGTAAAAATCATGGTGATAGACAAATTGGAATGTTTATATCTATGAGGTGGATGGGTCTTCCTTGAAACCTAGGTCTCAAAAATAAAATATTTTACTCTGGACTCAAGTTGTTAAGATAGCGAATTAATGAAAGCCTCTAGGGAACGTAAAAATTGAAGGTATGTGTGTTGACATTTTGAAGATAGTAGACTACACTTATGGTACCTAAGCAACTACCTCAACACAGAAGAATGAATGTAATTCATGCTTGGGAAAACATGTGAGTTTGAGTTAATACAACCATTTACTGAGTTTAAGTAGAACCAGGCATCTGAACATCTTATAGGGACTGAAAAATTTTGTAAAATATGTGAAAGGACATATTTTGTGCTCTGAAACATGGCCCCTGTATTTCGCTCATATGTATGTACCCAACAAAGTAATAAACGTGTTTTAGGAACATTTCTTCGTAATATGCTACCTTTAAGAAACTGATCAGGTTTCTTTGATTTATCCTTTAATTTATTCAAAAACATGGGTAGGCTACCATGGCTAAAACACTGTATATTGTACTAGATGCTCATCATACGAGACTTTGATTCTATATACTGAGTATATTATTGTAGAACCTACCATACTTCCTGACAGAGTTCAAGTTTGTTGGATAATATACAATCAGATTAATTAGACAATGGATACTTGTGTGTGTGTTTGTGTGTGTGTGTGTGTGTGTGTGTGCTCATGTGGGTATGTGAGTACCAGTATTTTTATATATGTGTGTACATGTGAAGGCCCAAGAACTTCAAGTATCCAGATGTTCTGTTCTTCCTCAGATGCTGGCTACCTTATTTATGTTGAGACAGGGTCTCTCAATGATCTGAAGAGTGCTTAATCAGGCAAAGCTGGCTGATCAGCAAGCCCCAGGGATCCTCTTCCTGTCCTAGTTTGCTTTCTATTGCCACAACAAACACCATGACCAAAAGCAACTTGTGGAGGAGAAGGTTTATTTCATCCTACAGTTTATAGTCCATCGCTGGAGACAGGACCTCAAGGCAAGAACCTGGGGGCAGCAACTGAAGCAGAGACAATGGAGGAACACTGATGACCTACTTGTTCCCCTAGCTCATTCAGCCTGCTTTCTTTTCAACCCAGGACCACCTGCCCAGGGGCAGCACCACCAACAGTGAGCTGGGCTCTCTCACATTAATCATCAATCGAGAAAATGTCCTGTGGACTGGTTCACAGGACAGTAGTATGGAGGTAATTGCTCAACTAAGGCTCATTCTTCCCAAATAACCGCAGCTTGTGTCAAGTTGACAAAATCAAACTAAATCCAAACAACAGTGAACATATGCCCTCTCTCCACAGTGCTTAGAATAACTGATCACCACATTCTGGGCTTTCTCCATGGGGATTGGGAATCAAACATAAGTCCTTATGTTTGCAGAGCAAATAATTTATGGAAAGAGCTATTTCCCTAGCCCTACTAATAAACCCTTTACTATAAAAGATGACAAAATTTATTTTCTGAGATATTATTTAACGTGAAAAGGAAATACATTTTTGTGAATAAAAGAACATTTTAATTTCTACATCTAAATATCACAACACCCCTATTTTACTTTTCACAATTTTTTTCTTTTGAAATTCACAATTCCTAGTTTTTATTATAGTTTTATAGAATTTATATTAATGAATTAGCCTATAAAATTCATGTTTTCTACTTCCTGTCAACTGCCTACTGCCTAAATACATTTTACCCCAGTGAACTTCGAAAGACCTCTAAGACATATTATCTAACATTTCACCTCTGACTCACTTCTGCGAACATCCAAAAGCTTAATTACCTTTTCTTTTCAATACACTTCTGTTAGATGAAGTAAGCCAGGAACAGAAAGACAAACACTGCATGATCGTACTCATATGTGGAATCTAAAAGCGTTGATCTCATAAAAGTTCAAAGTAGAATTGTGTTCTGTAAATATTGAGAAGAAAAGGGAGAGGTGGAGAAATACACATAGGTCAACAAATAACATATGACAGTTTGATAGGAGTGAGTTCTAATATTCTGCAGTACAAAATCGTGAATATAATTTAAAATATATATCAAAACAGAAGAAAGGATGTGTAACTTATCTACCTTGAAGAAATAATAAATCTTTGTTGATGGATTTTGAGTTGATCGCTTCTAAGCATCAATCAAATGCTCATAAATATGTAGAAATATAAATCAGCCAATAGGAAATACTATTCAGAGAAAACTGAATTTTGCATTTACTACTACAAGATGGGAACGGGACAATACACAGCAATTAATCACTTTGAACTAGAAGAAAATCATAAAAGGAAGTGCAGACCTTACTTTATTTCCTAATGATTGGCAGCTCTGCTCCTGAGGCTCTCAGTGTGCAGTCCTCAAACAGGAAGCATCAGCTCAGCTGGAAATTTTTAGAAATGGGTTCAGGAACCGGGACCCATCAGTTGGTTTTAAAAAGCCCCACTAGTCATCCTGATTCCTGAATATTTCCACTATGACCGTTCTACATTTTCTTTTTTTAAGAATCTATTTATACTTCTCTCATACAACACATCCCTACCACAGTTCTGCCTCCCTCCAAGCCTCTCAGTTCCTCTCCCCCTACCCTCCCCAAGATCTACTCCTCCCTTTCCTTTCAGAAAAGATCAGGCCTCCCAGGGCTATCAGCCAAATAGGGCATAACAGGATACAATAAGACTAGGCAGAAAGCCTCATGTCAAGGCTAGAAAAGGTAACCCAGTAGGAGGGAAAGAGTTTCCAGAGCAGGCAAAAGAATCAGAGACACCCCCTCCCCACTGTTAGGAGTCTTACAAAAACTCTAAGCTGAATTACTTTAACATATATGCAGAGGACCTATGGCAGACCCATGCAGGCTGCATGATGGCAGCTTCAGTCTCTGAGCCCCTGAGTCTGTAATCTTGGTGTTCTTACCCCTCTGACCCCTTCCTTCCCACCCTCTTCTGTGGGGTTCCCCTGACTTCCATCTAACGGGTCTCTGTATCTGCTCCCATTAATGGTGGAGGAAGCCTCTTTGATGGCAATTGAGTTAGGTACCATTCACACAGTCACTTCCTCCTTGACTGCAGCATCTGCCTTCTGCTTTAAGAACTTAAGTGTTCAAAAAAAGAATTGCTCCTCATTAACTACTTTTATTTCTTTTTACTCACACACACATCCAACTCTTCCCAGGTCCTCCACACCTAAAGTTATGTTCACCCCTACCTCCATCTCTCTCAAATAACCCACAAAAACAAAACACAAAAAGTAAAATCAGAGTAAACAATAAAACCAATGAAACAAAACTAACAAAATGAAATAAAATGCCCCTCTACACACACACACACACACACACACACACACACACACACACACACACACACAAATGAAGGTCACTTTATGTTGACCCACGATTCTGGACATGGGACCTTCCCTGGTGTGTGGTTGATATACGAAGTTATGTTCCATTGGAAAAAACTTGTTTTTCCCTTTGCCAGAGGGTCACATTTATTTAAAATGCATTTTAAATCACTTAGTAGGATTCTAGATGAAAGATTCCTAGGAAGGTAAGATCAGATGTGGGGACATCTGAATCGAAAGCAAAATGGGGCTGTTGCTGTGTATTTTCTCATACCAAGGGAATTGTGAGTTGAAGTCAGTGAATCCAGCTACAGAGAGTAACCTGTCTTTAATCAGGAGACTTCAAGCATACCGTGAGTCAGTGTGGAGAAAGCAGGTTCATATTTTTTTTCATTACAGCATTGTTGAACCCTGACATGCATCCAAATCAATATAATAGAACACAGGAGAAAAACACAATTTCATTTAAGAAACTCTGAATTACATCCCACTCAAAGTAGTGAATGCACCTATTCTCCCAGTTAATCAAAAATAGAAAACCCACAAGCCCACTCATATTTTGCTTTTCTTTTTCATTTTTATATAGGAGATATATAACCCCAACATTTGAAAACCCTGACTTTCATACCAACTCAGAGCTCACACTATATAAAGGACCACCGGAAGTCAGGTTCTCTTAGTTTTTGAAAACCTTTCCAAGCCTTGCAGTAACCCAGAATGAAATAGTAGCAGCATATCAGAGGAGTTGAGACCAGAGTCTGTAGTCAAACTGACAGGATTTGAATCTTAAATCTGCTCCTTGGTAAGTATACAAACACAGCCAATAATTTAATCTTTGTGTTCAGTTTTCTCATTTGTAAAATGAAAGTCATTGCCTTTGTGGGCTTTATTTTGATTAAAGAATATGAGTCTTCTTTAATACTTATGAGTATTAACTCATAAGAAATATTTTAAAATATGTATTTTGCAAAGACTAATAATGCAGGCAACCCTCTGAATGAATCCATGAGGTTTGTATCTGTGAATTTGCCCTAGCTAGTTTCATATCAACTAGATGCAAGCTAGAATCATCTGAAAGGAGGGGACCTCAACTGAGAAAATGCTTCCATAAATTCTAGCTATAGGGCATTTTCTCAATTAGTGATTGATGGAGGAGATCCCAGCCCATTGTGTGTGCTGCCATCCTTAGCACGAGATCTTAGGCTCTATAAGAAAGCATGCGTAAGCCATGATGAGAAGACAGTAAGCAGCACCCCTCCATGGCCTCTGCATCAGCTCCTGCCTCCAGCTTCTTGACCTATTAGAGTTCCTGGCCTGACCTCCTTCAATGACAAACAGTGATGTGGAATAGTAAGCCAAAGAAACCCTTCCTTCCCCACCTTGCTTTTGGTCATGATGTTTTATCACAGCAATAGTAACTCTAGCTAGGATAAGATTCAAACAACTATGGAAATAAAATATATTTTATAATTGCATCTGTACTGAGCACTATAGTTATTTTTCTTGCTATTCTTTAAATAAATCAGTGTAATGACTATTAACATGGTATTTTCATGTGTTAGGCATTGTAATTAATCTAGAGATGATGAAAACTTCACAAGAGGGTTTTCATAGTGATATGCCAGCACAACGTCATTTTGTCCAAGAGACTTGAGCACCTACAGGTTCTGGTATCCATGGGAATCCAGGAATCAAATCCTGAAATAGCCAAGAAGTGGTTGCAACATGGTAAGAAATATAACAATGCTTATCAGCAAAAACAGTCCAATCACATTTCTGAGGCAGTAAGTATAGTCACTAATCAAGCTTTGTGCAACTTATGCCATCTTTCCCCACACAGTTTCTATTGAAACAGTTGTGCTAATGAAAAACATTATCTCTTTTACAGAACACAACACAATGATTATAAGAGGGGAAAGGTAGGTGGTATGCTTCTATTTATCAAGAATTAACAAAAAATAGGCCCAAGTGATTTCTATTTTATGCATAAGGAAGTGAATTTAGTAGTAACCAACTTTGAATTGCTAGTATAAGCACTACAATGTCAAATTAAGGCAGCAAACAAATGGCACGTTATGTTATTTGTCTCAATCAACGAGCTTTGCTTCTTCCTATAGCAATGCCCATTTTCATGAGGTGTGATAGTAAATGAATGCAAACTTTTAGACAGAGGAAAGTTCATTTGTAGAAGTGCCTTTAAAATTATACTTTATGAAAAATTTAGTCCCCTTATTAAACAACACCCAAGGGAAATGTAAGGAATACAATGATACTGTTATTAAAAGTAGCTTAAGTTCAGAGAGCTAATAAGTGAAAACAATCACAGTCTACACAAAAAACAGAATCAGTTATCAATATTGAAAATACTATCCATAAAATCTTCAATCAAGTTCCCATTCCCCAGTAAACAGACCCTGATTAATTTATACATTTTAAGTATTCATTTTATTTAACAGGAAAACAAACAACATTTTAAGTCTCTTACTGCATGCAAATTGGTGACTTATAGCAACACATATTACCACTTAATTGCTGATCCAGCCAAAGCAGCTAAAGCAAAGTCATACCCTTTGTCTTGTTCATTGATAATTTGGGTTACTCCTTGAAAGGCTATCATCAATCATGTCCAGAACAAGGCTCTAGTTATTCGTTTTCTGTAGTAAGAACAACTTCCTTATAAAATGGCTCTCTACCTAGAAGGAAACTAAAGCAATATTAGTGACAGAAAATTTCAGAATCCCAGTAATATAGCATTGCCACTTATAAATGACAAAGAAAAGATATTGCTTTCTTTGCACTGTGTTCTCTCTCATCTCTTTATCTCTGATTTTTTAAACCTTGATTTTTGAAAATAAAGGCACCAAACTATTAAAATGAATAAAAACATACATTGAATAAACACACAATCAGCATGTGAAAATTATCTTCCAATAAATATGAAATGATTAAAGAGTGAGACTGTGTTATTGAAACAGAGAAGATATAAAGCACCCGCGGGCCTCCAACATGAAAGAATTCACATAATAAGAACAGGCATGGGCTAAAAAATATTTTTTCTTCCTAAAAAGAAAGTCTGTAAATGGAACGTTTACTGCAGAGAGGATACAGATCTAAAGAACCTAACAAAGAAAAAAAAATTCCAAAGATCAGAAGAGAGTAGAGAAACCTGAAGGGACAGAGGTCAACTTACAAATAGGGTATTTGTAAACAACAAGTAATTGGTATTAAGATTTGAGAATCACTGTTAGAGAACATAATTCTAATCATTAAGAATCATTGGGATTTTTTATATAAAATATGCACTTGAGCATGTCTAATTAGAAAGTAAAATATGATACAATTGGTGAAATGATGATTTTGGATATAATACAAACGTGAAACCTTTCGAACATGTCAGATATCATGACATTCAGCTTATAGCAATTGTTTCAATTGGTCCTCAAACAAATATTTTAGGTCAAACTATTTTCCCCCTTAGCATAAATTAAAACTTACAATCAGGATGACTTTAGCAAAGATACCATTAAGTAGAATATACCCACCCAAACACAAATGCAGTGCTCTTCTATCACTAAAGAACAAAGGTCACACTCTACTGAGTAATACACTGACTACAACATCATGCCTTCGAAAACCAAAGTAAGAAATGAATAAATGGGAGAGACAATGACCACCATTTGCCCATGGCTCTGTTATGTGTCTCAGCCCATACATAGTAAGAAGAAAATATGTTAGCACTAGAGTACTACTGATTTAAGAATATGTCTTACCAAATTTGCAGAAGATGCTTCTCACTTATCCCTCTTATATAACAATTTTATGACTTGTATTAAATTGATAACTCCTTAAGAATAATCAGTGTGTATCAAAGGCAGACTTCATCAATCATTTTAAACCCTTTCTGGGGGTCATAATCTATTTTTTTATTTCCACACTGGAAAGTGCTAACAATGTAACCAAACTCTGTGCCTCCTGTTTTCCCTGAGCACTGATGAGTGCAATTTTAGCTGTGATGCTGCATTTAGTAGAGATCACCTTCACTCCACAGTCAATAATGGAACCGCCTTTGATATGTTTTATATCTTGTGCAAGTTTAACACAGGAGAATATTGACAATTAAAATAATAGTCAAAGACAACAGAATTATCAGAAAAATGACTTTCATGACTTCCTTCCCTTGCACTCAGTTGTATTTACAAATTTGTCATCGATTTGCAATACAGGGAATCTAACCAGGTCCTTACACATGATACACAAGTGCTCTACCTATGAACTATAGCCCTAGTTCTTAGTTTCTTGAGATAGGGTATTATAATATGTATAAGACTGGACTCAAACATGCAAACCTCCTGCCTTCACTCCAGGAGTATTGGGATTACACACATGTGCCACTGTGCCCAATTATATCAGATATTTTTTCACATCTAAACTTTGTTATTGTTCATAGTAGCCCTTAGGATATTCAGATATGTATTTATATTGTCATGTTTTTTCTGATACTGACATTTCACTCTTAGCCCTTCTCCAAACCATGAAATATATGTTATAGAATGTTACAGAAATCTTTTCAAGTATTAGCAGCTATCGAACTACATTTTTGATTCAAGACTTTTCAAAGTAGTAAATGGATTAATAGGAGAATGATTAAATAAACTACATAGAATAAGAAAAGTACACCAATTATATAAATGTGATTATTTGTCTGACAAACTATAAATAATAGTGCATTCTCTTATGATGAATTCTAATTTCTTCTTACTAGGTACATGCTTAGGATATTTTATGTGGACATAGGTAATAATGTAGTCTTCATCTCATTCTATTAATATTCATTCTTCTGGTAATATATGCTGTTGTAATAAGATTGTACAGTGAAACACAGTGTTTTTGTTTAATGATAGAACAGTGCTGGCTTTGGTATTAGACAATTGAGTTACTGTGTCTCCACTGCCAAAAGTTTCTGCCGCTTCATGTAAGCAAAAGACAGAACCACCTTATTGTCTAGCTTCTGTGAGTTGAATTGACTTCCTTCCAAAATAAAACAGAATGGAATTCTATATGTTACATCTTGTACTTTATATTCTATGTGTTCTCAGTGTGAAAAAAAAATGTACAATGCAAACACCTGTCGACTTGCATGACAAATCACATAGAGATTCCTCTAATTAGTTCAAAATTTTGAAAGAGTGACAAAATCTTCTTAATATTAAGAAATATTTGTAGGTCACTTATGATAGGTCAACCATATACATTTTTTAACACTTAAGACAACTAGTAAGTGTTAGGGACTATTGTTATTACAGTTTTGTAGCTGAGGAAATGAGACACAGGGTGATAAGAATCACTTCCTGTGATATCTTACTCAAGAGCACACTGAGAATGAATTATAACTGAAATCAAGCCACTGGGGGCCTGATCCCATCTGCCTGTGTCTGTATCTTGCTCACTGATCTCTAGTTCACAGTTTGTTTGCAGGATTCACCACATCTTTAGAATCAATTCCACTTGACGAACCTGCTGAAAACTACAAAAAGATTTTTCCCATCAGTTCTCTACTCAGTCATCAATCTTATTGACCACACACACTATTCTTCCCTTAAGAATGATATCTCAGTAGCATGCATATCCATATGCCAAAGATCACAAAATGTTCATTTCCAGCACTGGTTTCCTGTTGCCCCAAATCTCATTTTAGCTATCGGTCCTTCCAAATTAGACATGCCAAATCTGAACACATCCCATTCTCCCAACAGTCTCTTGGATTTCTTCTATCACTGGGATATCAGCATTTAATATTCTACTATGATGTAATGGCACCAAGTCAAAAACCCTTCCACTACTTCACGTGTTTATATGCCATTTTCCCCAACTTTTATGGCGAAACTATTCATAGCAACTTCCCAATATCGCTTTATCCCACGTCATTCCACGAATTAGGATTATTTCAGTAGCATGCCTTTGCTCTGCTTTTCTCCTTGTTTTAATTTTCTGTTCTAATGTGTTATTAAATTTCTACAATCATTTACTTCAGACATTTAATTCACTCTTTCTAAAAACAGAGAGATAAATGTTGGTTCCTTAAACAAACTGAGTACTTCTGCATCTCACCATTCTTGCTTATTTAATAACTCCTTACCCTGGAATCTGGTACTTCAGTTCCACTATATTTCTAGAGATTGTGTCCCAAACATCAATGTTCCAGTGCACACTATTACACACATGTAGACTCCTGATTGTACTTTTCTTCACGCTAAAAAAATTTTTTTGTAAGTTTCCATAATTGCATGTCCCTACCTGTGTGATCATGACACATATCCTTTTCTGTCATTTCTCAAATTGTATTAGTAGGAAGTATTTGTTATGATTACCAGATACAAAATTCCTTCAGATGGACACTGCTCCATCATCGTTTAAGCAATGCCTACAAATGTCATAATAGGCACACAGTAAATATTTTTATTGAGTAAATAAGAACCCACTGAGAAATGGATAGGTGAGAAGTGTCATTTACACCAGTCCTTATTATATGAGGCAGAAGAAATAGAATTATAGTCAATTTCCAATCATAAATAAGAATGCATTCTGCTTACAGTTTTTTCATAGGAAAATACTTGCTATTATTCACATGCATTCTATTTAAATTTTAGTGTCTGTTTCTTGAGTTAGTTTAAGTAAAATAAAGTCTGGACATTTCAACTTCAATAACTATAAGCAATATAATTGAATGATGGTTAAATAAGATAATCTACGAAACCTAACTCGAATGCACAATAATCTCTCAAAATATGTTCTTAGTAGTTTCATGATATCAATTTCCAAAAGCCAAAAGTTAGAAACTTTAATTTCTTTTTTCCTCAGATTTTTTTATTTTTCTTTCATACAATACATCCCTACTCCAGCCTCCCCTCCCTCCACTCCGCCCAGCTCTTCCCTTCTGCCATCTCCCCTCTCCCCAACATTCACCAGCCCTTATTTCCCCACAGAAAATAGCAGGCTTTCCAAGGTGAATAATAGAAGAGGATTTAACAAGATGAAACAAGGCCAGGCATATGCCCATACATCAAGGCTTCATAAGGCAACCTAGCAGGAAGAGAACAGTCCCAAGGGCAGGTAAATGAATCGGAGACACACACACACACACACACACACACACACACACACACAGTCTCCAACTTGTAGGAGTTTTACAAAAACACCAAGACAGACAACCTTAAGATACGTGTAGGATCCTAATGCAGACCCACGAAGGCTCTGTGTCTGTTGCTTCAGTCTCTGTGAGCCCCTATGAGTCCTGGTCGGTTGACTCCATGGGCCATATTCTCTTGGTGCCATTGACACCTATGGTCCCCACAACCCCTCCTCTCCCTCCCCCACCCCCTCTTCATAGATGTTCCCCAAGTTCTCTGCCCAATGTTTGGCCACAGGCCTCCACATCTGCTCCTATCAGCTGCTGGAGGAAACCTTTCTGATGACAATTGCCTTGGTATCAATCTATGAAAATAGCAGAATATCATTAGTAATCATCTCCAGGCCATCTAGTCTCTGGTTCCTGGTCAGCCCTACAGTGTCAGGCATGGGCTTCCTCCCAGGGTGTGGGATTCTGCCCCTCTTCTGGCCCAGCAGATCCTACAGGAGTAATAGATTCTAGGTTGAAGGTTTTGTGGCTCAGATGGTGTCCCAATCCATCACTGGAAGCCTTTCCCAGTTACAGGAGGTGACCTGTTCAGGCTCCCCATCCCCTATTACAAGGTGTCCTCACTAAGGTTACCCTCATGGATTCTAGGTAGTTTCCACTGCACTAGGTCTCCAGATTACCCCTAAATGTTCCCCAGTTCTGGTCCTTCCATCCCTCTCTCCAGAACCCTCCTGTTCTCATTCCCATCTCCCCAACCCACCTGCAATGTCTGTTCTATTTCCCTTTCCCACGAAAATCCATGTGACCCCACTAGGGTCCTCTTTGTTGAATAGTCTCTCTGTGTATTGTAGTATAATTGTCCTTTCCTTAGCAAATAATATCCACTTATATGTAAGTACATACCTGATTTGCCTTTCTTGGTCTAGATTACCTCACATAGGATGATTTTTTCTAGTTTCATCCATTTGCCTGCAAAGTTCATATAGTCATTTTTTAATGGCTGAATAATACTCCATTGTGTAAATGTGCCATAATTATTTTATTCATTCTTCAGTTGAGAGGCATCTAGGTTGTTTCCAATTTCTGGCTATTAGGAATAAAGCCACTATGAATATGGTTTAGCAAGTGTCCTTGTGTTAGGATGGAGCATCCTTTATGTATATGACCAGGAGTGATATAGCTGCTTCTTGATGTAGGTCAATTCCTAGTTTCACGAGGACTCACCATACTGATTTCCATAGTAGCTGTACAACTTTGTACTCCCATTAGCATTGAAGGAGTAATCCCCTTGCTCCATAAACTCACCAGCCTCAGCTGTCACTTGTGTTATTGATTTTAGTCATTCTGACAGGTATAAGATATAATCTCAAAGTAATTTTAATTAGCATTTCTCTGATTGCTAAGGATGTTGAAGGTTTCTTTGTTTCTCACCCATTTGAGATTCCTCTGCTGAGATCTTTTTGCTTAGATCTACACCCAATTTTTAAATGGGATTATGTGTTTTGTTGATGTCTAGTTTCTTGAGTTCATTGTGTATTTTGAATAATAGCCCTCTATTGGATGTGGGATTGGCGAAAATCTTTTTCCATCCAGTTGTCATTTTGTCTTATTGACAATGCCTTTGCCTTACAGAAGCTTTTCAGTTTCGTGAGGTCCCATTTATTAATTGTTGATCAGAGTGCCTAAACTATTGGTGTTCCTGTCAGGAAGTTATCTCTTGTGCAAATGTGTTCAAGTCTATTCCCCACTTTCTTGTCTATCAAGTTCAGTGTATCTGGTTTTATGTTAAGGTCCTCAATCCACTTGGACTTTTGTGTGGGATAATAAGTATGGATCTATTTGCATTCTACTATATGCGGACATCAAATTACACCAGCACCATTTGCTGAAGATACTGTCTTTTCTCCATTGTATATTTCTGATTTCTTTACCAACAATCAGTTGTCCATAAGTGTGTAGGTTTATGTCTGTATTCTTTATTCAATTTCACTGATCAACATGTCTGCTTTGTGTCAATACCACGTGGTTTCTATGAACTATATCTCTGTAGTACAGCTTGAAATTGGGGGTGGTGATACTTCTAAAATTTCTTTTATTATTCAATATTGTTTAGCTACCTTGTTTTGTTTTTGTTGTTTCATTTGTCTCTTTGTTGTTTCTTACTTTTTCCATATGAAGTTGAGTATTGTCCTTTCAATGTCTGTAAAGAAATTTTCTGGGATTTTGATGGGGGTTGTGTTGAATGTATAGATTGCTTTTGGTAAGATGGCCATTTTTACAATGTTAACCCTACTGATCCATGAGCACAGGAGGTCTTTCCATCTTCTGTTATCTTCTTCAATGACTTAAAGTTTTTGTCATACAAATTTTTGCTTGCTTGTTTAGAGTTACCCCAAGACATTTTTATTTTATTGTGAATGGTGTTGTTTCCCTGATTTCTTTCTAAGTCCATTTATCATTTGTATACAGGAGGGCTACTGTATATTTTGTTTTTTTAAGTTGATCTTGTAGCCAACTACTTCACTGAATGAAAGAAACTTTAATTTCTTAATGCATTAACTGAATTCAGAAATTTTTTTAAGAAGTAAAATGTGATCACACACCTTACCTTAAACATTCTATTAAAAAAAATGAACCCAGAAAACATAAAATAAAATGCTTTTCTCGTCATGCAGGTACTTTTAAAGTTACTCAAACAAAATATACTGAAGCATTGCAGAAAGTAACTAACAGCCTCATGTCTAATGCCCTGGCTCTTGAGCCAAACATGAAGAATTTAGATCATTAAAGTAGACCCTTATTCTACCACCAAATAACAGTTTCAAATCTAATTTGAGAAATTATATTAGACTGTGCTAGTTTGTGTGTGTGTGTGTGTGTGTGTGTGTGTGTGTGTGTGTGTGTGTGTGTGTGTTATTCCAGGAAATCAACTTCCTAAGTTTTATTCAAATAACAATATAGTAGTTAGAAGTGTTTGTTATCCAGTGACTACTAAGGAAAATATTATCAATCCTTCTAAGATGAAGCAAGCTTTGTATTGATGGAACACAAAAGTAGAGTAAATGAATATTCAGTAGCCTTACAAAAATGATTGGTTTTCCAATTGCATTTAAAATGGCAATTGGAATCAATAGTCTGCCATTTTAGAGGACATGCTCTATTTCATAAATACAGAGTATAATAATTAAAAATGCTGTTGTCAATAGGCTAGAGGTTAATTGCAAATACAGCCAGAAGGCCAGGGCTGGCTTGGGAGTGTTTAAACTGAGCGGCCTGAGTGCAAAAAAAAAAAAAATTGTGCATTTGTAAGATGCTGCAGAATAAATCCTACATTGAACTGGGCACTGTAGTAACCACATTCTGCAAATGCTGATGACAAACATTTGAATGATATTTGGAAGCTATCAGTACCCAATCATTTAAAAGCTCAAAATTTTCACAAAATGATGATTTTTTTACTTTAATTACATGAATTTTCAGTATCTCCTAATACAGTCTATTACTGAATGACTGGGACTTAGCCAGATTCCTTAGCATACTTACAAAATCATATATCTGTATAAAAATATAAATAAATTGCTTAAATTGAATATTACCTAGAGTGAATTTAAGTACATATATTTTTACAATCTTGAAAAATAAAACTGTGAGACCAAAAAATAAACCAGAATTTACTTGAATTACAAGATTTAAATTAATAAATTTTAACTTTTTGTTGTTATTGTTTTTCAAGACAAGGTTTCTCTGTTGTAACTCCAGCTGTACAGGAACTCACTCTGTAGACCACGCTGGCCTCAGAGAGATCAGATCTGCCTGCCTCTGCAACCCAAATGCTTTGATTAAAGATGTGCATCGCCCAGCTTGAAGTTGATATTTATAAGGAAGTTATTAACTGATTATAACTACTTACTAACATTTGAAAAACAAAGTAACAAATTTATATAAAATAGTGCAAAAATACATAGAGGAATAAATAGTAAATTATCTTTCTTATCTTCAGTTCTGTATTCTTTCTACTATAACTAGAATCAAAATTTGATATGTATCCAGTATATATTACATTTGAAAATATATGCACATATTTTCTTTTCTAAAACTGATTGTTTAATCTACACCCAGAACTCTATCACAAACTGGGTTTGTTTTGTTTTGTTTTATTGATTTGTTATTTTAATATACTTTGATTCTCATTTAAGTGAAGTATGATTGACATAAAAAGAAGCATATCTAGACTAAAGATATGGCTTAGCAGGTAAAGGACAAGCTTGACAATTTTCAAGACACATAATAGAAGAACAGTGCTCATTCCTCTGACTGCTCCATACATGCAATGGCACACCCAGGATCCCCACTAAATAAATACGTACATACATACATAAATATATACACACACATACATACTCGCATACATACATACATACATAAAAGATTTAAAGAAAACAATACCTAGGTAATGAATTCATCTTAATAACTTTGAAGATAAATATAGATTTATTTACCATAAACTAATCATCACATTCAAAATTCCTCTTTCTCTCTCTTTCTCTGTATCTCTCTCTGTCTCTCTGCCTTCATCCCTCATGTGTGTGTGTGTGTGTGTGTGTGTGTGTTGTGTGTGTGTGTGTATGTGTGTGTCAGAACTATGAGCATAAGATCTATTTACTTGGGGATGGAGAAATGACTCAGCAGGTATGAGCACATCTTTCTCTTGAAGAGGATTAAAGATTGTTTCCAACATCCACATGGAGCTCATAGTCACCTGTAACCTTAGTTTCAAGGAAACTGACCTCCACTTCTGGCCTCCCTGGGTACCAGGAGTGCATGGGCTACCAGTGTCTACATGCAGATAATATTTTAAAAGATCTACCACTTACAATGTTATCTATACAACATAGCATTTTAAATGTAAGCTGTATATCATATTGTACGTTTGTATTACTTACTTATCTATTTGAAATTTTGAAGGACTTGAGTTATTGCTCTCTAGTCCCATTGTCCCCAATTCCTGCATCATTCTACTCACTACTCCTGAGTTTAGCTACTTTAGATGCCAGATGTGAGGTCATGAAGCATATGATCTACTAGGTCTAATTATTTCATTTTACATAATGTTCTATAATTTCATTTGCATCATGACACATATAGGGTTTTCTTCATTAAGGCTGAGTAATATTTCATTACATGTATATAAAACTTTTGCTTTATTCACTTACCTCTCAATAGATACATTATTTTCCATGTCTTTATTCCTTTAAATAATGGTTCAATGGATATGGAAATGATAACATATCAGCAGAGAATTTTAATTCTTCAAGAATGTCTCTGTAGTGAGACTTCTTGCTCTTATCTTAATTTCATTCTTAATTTTTGTTTGTTTATTTTTTCAAGATAGGGTTTCTCCGTTGTAACTTTGACTGTCCTGAAACTCACTCTGTAGACCAGGCTGGCCTTGAACTCAGAGATATCCATCTGCCTCTGCCTCCTGAGTGCTGAGATTAAAGGTGTGCACCACTATTGCTCAGCTCATCCTTAATTTTTGAGGAAACAATTTTTAGTATATTTATGAGAGTTAAAAAGACATAAAATAATATCTCTGGCCAAAGGGAACTTAACATTTGTAAAAAAACTTTCTAGGTTATACCTTTACAAACTTAGAAGCCACAATGGAAAATGTTACATGTTTTAAACTAAATGATAATGAAAATACAGTATATTAAAGTTGGTGAGTATGGACAAAACAGTGTGTTGAGTGACTTATACCTAAATACGTGCTCATTAAAATGAAGAAAGGCCTCCTGCAGGTACCTGGACATCATAAAGGAACCAAGACCTCCCTCAAGTACCAGGATATCCCATAGGCACAAAGTCTTCTCACTGGCACCAGGACTTCCCATAGGGACCTCCCCTATCCTCCAGGGACCAGGGCATGCTGTATGCACTCAGGCATCATGCAGGCACTCAATAAACTCACAGATACTTGGACATCATACAGGCACACTGCCTTTCCAGGCATCTGGACATCTTGCAAGCATCCAGACATCCTATAGGTACCATGACTTCCCACAGGTATCCAAATATCCTGCATCTGCAGGATGCCTTTCTCCATGTGGACAAAGTGTCTCCATGTGTCCATTTGTCTTGGTCCTGTGGGATGTCAGGGTGCCTGTGTTATGTCTGGGTGCATGCAAGATGTCTAGGTGCCTGAGGGATAGTTAGGTGCCTGCATGATGTTTAGGTGCCCATGGGAAGACCAAGTGCCTGTGTGATGTCTTAGTGTATACAGATGACTGAGCATCTGTGTGATGGCTGGGCATCTGCAAGATTCTCTGGTGTCTGGGGGATGTCCTGTACATACAGGATGACCGGTTGCCTGTGTGACACCCCGGATCTTTCAGGATGTCCAGATGCCAGAACTATGGAAAGGTGCCTGTACAATGTCTGGGTACCTGTGGAAAGACCAATGGCCTGTGTGGTGTCTGGGTGTCTACAGGATGCCCTGGTGTCTGCATGATGTCTGAGTACCTGTATGATGTTCAGGTGCCTGTGTGATGTTTGGGTGCCTGCATAATGACAGGGCATATGTGGAATGCCCTGGTGTCCTTGGGATATTCTGATACCTGTGGGATATTTGGGTGCCTGTTATGTCACCTGATGCTGCAGGTGCTGTTGGTGCTTGCAGGATATCCAAATGACCATGGTGGCCCTTGTTCCTGTGGGATAAAAGGGTACCTGCAGGATGTCTGGTTGCCTGTGGGATGCCTAGGTGCCTGCAGGATGCCCAGGTGTTTGTATGATATCTGGGTGCCATCTGGTTTGGGCAATGATGTCCTCTTTTAGGTCAAACTTCTTCATAATTAATCTTAGGTTATTATAGGCCCAGTGAATATCCATGATCAAAGTAGCCTGCTGCATCCAAAATCTATGGTTATGACCATGATCCATGCTCCTGGCACACAAGCTGGACTTAACAACTAAAAAGAAAACTATAATCTGACATTGTTCTACACAGACACATACACACACACACACACACACACACACACACACACAGATACTGTTCTTAGTGTAGAAACAAATAACAGGATATACTACTGTAGTTTCACGGTGCTGCTGTAGTGATCAGCAGAGGGACAAGGAGGCATAATCATAGGTGCAAAAACTTCCAGACCTCAGAAGCGGGAACCACCATCCTCACCAGCACTGTTTTGGACAGTGGAACCCCAAGCATCTGAGCTCAGGTGTTTTTATTGATTCAGAACTCCTGAAGTATTCTACTGATAACACATGCAGATCATAAGCTATCAAACATCCCCCACATAAATTCAACACCTGCAGACAATACAAAAAACCAAGACCTGGGCAGCTCTATTCCCAATAGTGCAGAAAACAATTATATTATACAACTAAAAATAAACTTCCACAACACACTACCAACCCAAACATAATGATGAATATTGGAGATATTCTTACATAAAAGAAAATAACAGCCCCTGCTACAAGACAGGAGCAAGGACTCCAGCACCACTGCAGCCCCAGCCAATGGACAAAACAGCATCTTCACAGCACACCCTATTTGAAGAACTAGCTCAGACCATGCCAATCTGCCAGAAAAACAACACAGGCCAGAACAGATAGCCAAAAAGAAAAAAGAAAAAATGTAGCAAAGTCCCAGATCCCAATCGAAGCAGAGGGATCTGGCTGGACCAGAGGCCAAGTAGACCACCAGAACTCCAGCATCAACTTAGGTGGAGACCCGCAGCTTGACAAGAGGCCACAAAGAACAAAAGACCAGAGAAGAAACTAAGAAAGAAAGAAAGAAAAACACTCATCCAATAAAGGCAAACACAGAAATTCAGCGCCTAAATTTACAATCATCTCAATCCCAGATGCCTAAACATCAACATAAGATCACAATCAGTAACAACCAAGACAGTATGTCATGACCAAAGCCCAACTTTCCCAATAAAACAAGCACTAAACACTCTGACACAGCAGAAGCACAAGAAAAGTATTTCAAATTCAACTTTATGAAGATAACAGTGGCCCTTAAAGAGGATATGAATAAATCCCTCAAAGAAATGATGAAAAGAAAGACAATGGGAAAAACTGAGTGAATTCATAAAAGAAAGCCAGGAAAATATAAACAAAAAATAGAAAAAAAATGAATAAATCCCTTAAAGAAAGCCAAGAAAAAAACAAGCAAACAATTAAAACAAAGAACAAAACCGTTCAATATCTGAAAATGGAAATAGAAGCCATAAAAAAAAAACACAAACAGAGGAATTTTGGAAATGAAAAAATCTAGAAAAGTGATCAGGACTACTGAGACAAACTACAGCAACAGAATACAAGAGCTGGAAGACAGAGTCAGGAGTTGAAGGTACTACAGAAGGAATAGAGACACAAGTAAAAAATTACAGAGATTAGAGATTCAAGGAACATACCAAAACATAATAGAGGCAATTTACAGCAAGCCCACAGCCAACATCAAATTAATGGAGACAAGCTCAAAGCAATTCCACTGAAATCAGGAACAAGACAAGGTTGTCCTCTCTCCCCGTACCTATTCAATACAGTACTGGAAGTTCTATCTATAGCAATAAGACAACTAAAGAAAATCAAGGGATATAAATTAGAAAGGAAGACGTCAATGTACCCTTATTTGCAGATGATAAGATAGTATACATAAGTGATCCCCCCAAAAAAATATTCTACCAGATAACTCCTATGGCTGATAAAACAACTTCAGTAAAGTGGTAGGCTATGAGATCAACTAAAAAAAAAAAATCAGTAGCCCTCCTGTATACAAATGACAAATGGACTGAGAAAGAAATCAGGGAAACAACTCCCTTTACAATAGCCACAAATAACATAAAATATCTTTGGTGACTCTAACCAAGCAAGTGATGACTTGTATGAGTTTTTGGAGAGAGAAATTGAACATCTCTGAAAATGGAAATATCTCCCATGCTCTTGGATTGGTAGGATCAACATAGTAAAAATAACCATTTTATCAAAATCAATCTATAGATTCAATGCAATCTCTATCAAAATACCAACACAATGTTTTACAAACCTGGAAAGGACAATATTCAACTTCATATGGAAAAACAATAAACCTAGGATAGCCAAATTAATCTTGAAAAAAATAAAAGAATTTCTGCAGGTATCACTATTCCTGATCTCAAGCTCTACTACAGAGCTATGGTAATAAAAATTGCATTGTATTGGCATAAAAACAGACATGTTAATGATTGGAAACTAATTGAAGATCCAGTCATAAACCCACACACTTATAAACACCTGATCTTCAACAAAGAAGTCAGAAATATACAATGGAACAAAGAAAACAACTTTCACAAATAATGCTGGTCTAATTGGATGTCTACATGTAGAATAATGTGAACTGATCCATATCTATCACCATGCACAAAACTCAAGTCCAAGTGGTCCAAGGACCTCAACAAAATCAGATATGCTGAACAGAATAGACTAGAAAGTGGGGAATAACCTAGGAGACAACTTTCGGAACAGAGCACCAATAGCTTAGGCACTAAGATCAATGATTAATAAATGGGACCTCATGAAACTGAGAAGCTTCTGTGAGGCAAAGTACCCTGTCAAAAAGATTTTTTAAAAAAAAAAGAGACAGCATATAGAATGGGAAAAAATATTCACCAATTCCACTTCTGATTGAGGTCTACTATTCAAAATGTATAAGAAACTAGAGATCAACAAAACAAATAATCCAATTAAAAATGGAGTAAAGATATAAACAAATAATTTTCAAAAGAAGAATCTCAAACAGCTGAGAAAAACCTGAAAAAATGTTTGACATCCTTAACCATTGGAGAAATACAAATCAAAACTACTCTGAGATTCCCTCTTACACCTGTCAGAATGGCTAAGATCAATAACAGAAAGAACAGCTCATGTTGGCAAGGACATGGAGCAAGAACACTCCATCATTGCTGATGAGAATGCAAACTTGTACAGCCACTATGGAAATCAATATGGTGATTCCTCATGAAATTGGAAACCAAACTACCTCAAGATCCAGCTATACCACTCTTGGGCACACTCAAACATGCTCCATCCTACCAGAAAGACATTTGCTCAACTATGTTCATAGCAGCTTTATTCGTGATGGTCAGAAGTTGGAAACAACCTAGATGTGCCTCAAGTGAAGAATGGATAAAGAAACTGTGGTACATTTACACAATGGAGTATTACTCAGCTATTAAATGAAATTACTTCGTGAAATTTGCAGGCAAACGGATGGAACTAGAAAAAAGTAATCTGCATAAAGTAACCCACTCCAAGAAAAACAAACATGGAATGTACTCACTTATATGTGGAGATTAACTGCTAAGCAAAGGGGAAAGGTACTAGTGTCCATAGGCATAGAAAAACTATACAACAAGAATGGCCCAAGTTGGAACACAGGGATCTCCTTGGTAGAGTGGAAAGTGAACAGAGGGTGCAAGTATTTTGGGGGAAGATGGGAATGGGAGGGAAGGGGGCCAGGAGGTGGAGGGGAATGGAGGGAGAATATATAAGGAGAGACAACAAGAATTGGAAGACAATTAGGGGGCAATTGGGAGACCTAGTGTAATGGAAACTCATAGGAATCTATGAGGAGGACCTTAGCAAGGATCTCTAGTAATCCGGCATAGGGAGCCTGAAAGAGCCATCACTTGTCGCCAAGCAAGGCCTCCAGTGATGAGACTGGGACACCATCCCAGCCATAAAATCTTTGAACCATGGCCTATCCTTGCTGCGAGATACTCTGACAATGGAAGGGCAGAACTGCATGTCAGAGGAGGGAACACCTGTCTGAAACTGCAGGGTAGGCCAGGAACTAGAGACTGGATAACCAGGAAATGTTTTCTAATGATGTCTTATTCTGCTCATAGATCGGTACCTAGCCCAGTTCTCACCAGAGAACTCCTCTCCAGCAACAGAGAGGAGTACATGGAGAGGCCCAAGGATGAACATCAAGCAGAGATTGGGGAACCCCCACAGAAGAGGGAGAGAAGGGGTGGGAGAGACCTGAAGGGTCGGTCAAGGATAGCAAGAGAACTAGCCCCACAGTGTCAACTGACTAGCAGCACTCTTAGGATCTCACTAACACTGAAGCCATAGACATGGAACCTGTAGAATCCCTTAAATACATCTTCTGCCTGTCTAGATTGAAGTACAGGTGTCTCTGACCCTTTTACTCGTCCTTGAGACCCTTTTGCTCCTGCCAGGTTGCCTGACCCACCCTTGAGGTAGGGATTGGTGCCTGGCCTTGTTCCATCTTGCTATGTCATGCCCTGATTATGTGGTAACTCCAGAGAGACAGTTCTTTTTTGGGAGAAGTGGGGTGGAGTTTGTGGGTCAGAATGGGGGATACATCTGTGAGAGAGGGGAGGAGGGGGGAGCTGGGGGCTTGATGGAGGGTAGGAGTTGGCTGGGATGTATTGTAGGAAAAAATTACAAAAGGAAATTACAGCTATGATTTTTAAATGTTTTGAAATTATTAGAATATAAAGCTGTAATTAACTAGATGTGGAAAACATTAAGGTTAAATCTTAAAATATAATCACGTATTTAAGAGAACATTTGCACGATACTATTATTTGTTCATAACAAAAGAGCAGAACTAAATTCATTGAAGGAAAACATTATGAACCAATTCGACCTAAGTGTAAAGTTCTGAGTGACACATGTTCCATAAACATTAGAGCAAAAAGCTACAGATTATAAAATGTATGTACAACTTGACAGCCAAAATGAAAGTATTTGATATGCATAGAACATTTATGATTAATTTCAGAGCATTAAAACTGTAGGTGTAGATGTAGATTCATCAGATGTTGACATTTGTTCAGTGCGAAGGCTTTTTATTCTTTGACTAACTTATTATCAGTTCTTGCCTGGAGTCCTGGAGTCCTAGAGAGTTTTGGCATCTGTACAATCTATACTTAAGCCTAGAACTGGAAAGCTTCAGCCTGCTTACAATCTAGAAAATTTAAACTGCTACTCTGGACCTGAAAGGCTTCAACCTGAGTCTCTGACACCTACTTCTGACTGAACCGTTCTGATTAGTTCCTTCTGAACTCTGACTCTTCAGGTTCAACTCATTCTTGTTCTGGCTCAAATTCTTCTCCAGGCTGTTTGGCTTCAAACTTTTCTCATCCCATCTGATACTGACTTCTTCTGCCGAGCTCTACTGTGTCTCTTTGTCTCTCCCTGAGCTCTCATTGTTCTATCCTGCCTCTGTAGCTGACTCTGCTGTTACTCACTCTTTAACTGACAGTAACTGACCCATTTTGATCTGAGAGCCCACCTTTTTCTCTTGTGAGAGTTGGGCATGTCCTCATTCTAACTCACTCTGTTAACTCTTCCTCTGGTTAGTCACTTTGTCTGCCCTTCACTGACTCATCTCAAAGGTTACGCCTTGTGTGACATTGACTCCTGAGCTCTGCCTTCTGTGTCTGCTTCCACATTCTGTTCCTGTTTTAGGGATAAAAGGCATGGACCACCACTGCCTTCTGAATACTCGGATTAAAGTGTGTATTCATTTCAGTCAGACCACACAGGTCTCTGAATATAGACCCCTAGACCTCTGGAATATAGACCTTTCCTCGCTTTCACACAGGCCTATTCCTCTGTAAAAAGTAATGAAATTCAAAAGTTAGAAAGTTCAGAACACATGACAGTTGCTTTACTGGTAAATAAGGAAAAGTCAATTAAACCGGAACTTAAATTTTTCTCGTCCATAATATTGGCAATGAATTGTAAGGGATCAATATCATCTTGTTACAAATGACTGGCTAAGAGTTCCTGTATGTTAGTTAAATGGAAATCATGAATACACAAGGGAAGCTCCTTCCAGGTTAGAAGTCCTGAGTCCCTGAATTTTAGAGGTTTAGGGGAAGGCTTTCAGGCCTAGGGTCTTATAAGCTAGACCCTTAGAGTCAGGATCTTATGGCTTCAAGCTTTAGAAACCACAGAACCGTAAGTATGGTTGCTCAGCCCAGAGTGTCATTGCTCTGGGCTTTGAGTGCCAGTGACCCTTAATGCAGCAGCCATCCTTGCAGTCCCTGGTTTCAGGTGCCTCAGACCTAACAGTAGTTAGACCTAATACTGCTGAGCCCAAGACACTGGTTCCTTCTGCTCTTTACCTTGGAAGGGTTTCTGAAATTCTTCCAGTGATTGAGAGTGGAACTTTTTTGATTTGGTTTCCATCTTGACTTGTCTGGGTAGAGTAAACCTCAGTTAAGGAGTTGCCTCCATCCAATTGGCATGGGCATGTCTGTGGATCATTTTCTTGTCTGATGATTGACACAGAAGGGACTAGCCCTTTGTGAGTGGGACCATCCCTGGCCTGGTAGTCCTTGATGGCATAGAAAAGCAGACCGAGCAAGCCTGAGAAAGCAAGCTAGTAAACAGTGTTCCTCCAGGGTCTCTGCTTCAGACCCTTTCTCCAGGATCCTGCCTTGAGTTACTGCCTTGCTTTCCCTTAATGACAGATTATGAAATGTAAGCCAAATATAGCTTTGTTTCTGTTGTTTGGTCATGTTGTTTATCACAGCAACAAAAATCAAACTTGGACAGAGAGTTAGTCCTTCTGCTTGCAGTGACTTGTTCTTTTACTATTTCATAGTTTATTTACATCTTAGCTCACTTAGTACCTGTCCTGAGCTACGTGGAACTCAGTAGCTCTCAGCACTGCTGTAACCTCTGCCCTTGCAGGAAACTCCAGAATTTATCTCTTCTCTGTGTTACCACCCTAGCCTGTTCTATCTATCCAGGATAAAGACCACAACTATATCCCGGCCCACGGGATCTTCAACCAAAACCCTAGGAGAAGGCGTGGGAATGGGGTATGGGCGGGGGCGCGAGAAGTGAAAGGCAGACCATCTGTCCAGTCAAGCCTTCGATTTATTGAACACATAGTACCAGTATTTACACAATTTTCGAAGTGGGTAGAAGAGCGGGGGATGCATAAGCAGGTTGCTGTGGTAACCTTATCTGGCATTTAGACTGGCCTGGTCTAACCGGTATTCCTAGGTAGGGTCAAGGATGTCCCAGAGCTCGGGATAAGGAAGTGCGAGGAGCTGTGAGATTCTCTCTAGGGCTTCCTGTGTAATCTACAAGGGTGGAAGTGTGGAATGAAGAGGCAATAAGAATGTGTTAGTTAGCTGAGAAGGCAGTTTTCCCAGAACTGAGCAGCTTCGGGCTATCTGACCTTAGTCCGAGTTCTGTCCATTAAGGCCAGAGAGAAACGTGGGGTGCCTTGTATTTCAAGCTAGCGCACCCAGAGGGTACCACTTCCTACACAGCTAGATAACAAAAGACTATTCAAATAAGTTTTATTAGGGACTAGCTTTGCAACATGGGGCATCATACAGATGGACTAAGATTCCATTAGTTACCCAAAAGAAGTGAAAACAAATCTTTTACATTCACAAGAGAAGTGTGTCGTAAGTATGCACAAATTTCATTTCTACCAATTGTAATTTCATTTGTGCTTGAGTCCTAATTCACCCATTATATGTCTCATATATACTTCAATTACAACTTTGAACTTGGTCCAGCCTCCCGATTCCAAGCAAAAGCATTTTGTTGGGTCATTAGGAAAATGCTCCAGCACTGGCCTGTGTGAGACTAGCTGTAAGATGGGTCATATTACCTAGAGCAACTGTAGAAAAGATCATCTAGAATACACTAAACCTTATCAAGGCCAAAGTTCTCCTGACCCAGTGCAAGTTGTCTGGAGAAGTCAGGATCAGAATAAGGCCTCCTGTATCAGAAGTGGTGACTTCCACAGCAGCCATGGCGTCACTGGTCTTTACAGCTGGAATGGGTTAGTTTCCTTGAAGCATCTGTGAAATGTTCAAAGCAGCTGGCCTCAAGTGATCACAGCCCATCAAGTAACTGAGGAAGGGATGACTTGATTTACAGCTTCTCGTGCAAGGCAACTGGGAACAAGAGAGAGATTCTGACACTGTCAATGAGGGAACAAATGGCCATCTCCCTTTACAGGGTCATTACAATGAAGACTTATAATAACATTAGCATTCTGAGTACTACCATTTAGTGTACCGTTTAGTACCACTTAACACCAAGTCAACTAGGCAGAGAAAGGTTGAGTCCCTGTGATCAGTATCAGTGTTACTAAGTAGGACATGCTCCTTTTCAAAGATATTATTGTATCCACTTAGAAAATTAATATCACAAATGATATTTGATGCTAAATAAAAGTGGGAACAAAAACAAGAAGAACTGGATCTGGAATTCTTAGAAATTAAAACCTCTGAGTTGTCAGACATGACAGCCAAGAATACAGGCAGGCACAAAAAACACAGGAAAGTAGAAAAGCAGCAAATCAAGAGTAGGTCAAACTTGACCTCAATAGGCGCTGTTTAGAAATGATGAAACCTGGGGACCTAGCATGTAGGAGAAAATTGCTTCAACTTCCTAGCAGGGCACTAAAACTGCTGGCTGCAGTATGGAGGAATTTCATGGTGTCCCAGGGCCTGTCATTTGCTCTGCCCACAGGGAAACCTCCATGAAGCATTTTCTTCTTATTACAAAAGGAAAAGTAGTCTGGAATCTGTCCTCTGTGTGGCCAGGCAGACTATACCACAATCCCTCTTACTGTCTTAGCCTCCGTTTCATCTTGTAGAGAACTGGGATATGGTTTGCAAAGTGAAGACTAAATGAGAGAGCAGCCAATGTGAGCAGCACAGTGCCTGAGATGATAGAAGCTCGCAGCAGATGTTAGCCTGGGTTTCCTTCCAATGCCTGAGAAAACCAGACAAAACATCAAGGATGCTATGAAGCTCCCTGGAACAGAGTTCAGTATGCCAGTTAGTAAACCTTTGAACTTCACACCAACTAGTTAGAATCCTGTGATAAATTGTCAGGAAAGAAACGGTTTCTTAAACTGAATAGAAACTCTTAATATAATCAAGGAAAAAGAAAGAAAACAGTAGCAAAAACTGCTGCCTTCTCCGAATTTACATTCGATCTTGCTGCAGCTAAAGGGGTCTCTGAAGATTTTGTTTCTTTAATTCATCCATCGATGAAGAAGCAAAGGTACTGAAGTTAGTTTGGAAAGCTTTGGTCATTCCAACTGATTGCCAGACAAAGCAGGTACCATATCTCACTCCTGACCCTTTTAATGAGAAGGGAGTAGAAGTGCAGAGATGCTTCACTCTGGAGTCACATGACTCAAAGTAAGAACTATCTATGAAAGACCATCTTTGAGGCTGGAGAAATGACTGTGAAATCATGAAGACTTGAGTCCAAACTGTAGCATCAAAACTAAAATTTAAATGTGGTAGCTTGCTTATAGTTGTACCACTAGGGAGGCAGAGACAAGAGCATCCCTGGTCCTCATGGACTAGTCAGTGTATCCAATGGGTGAGCTCCAGGTTTAGTGAGAGACACTATCTCAAAAAGTAAAGTAGACTCGGTGGCCAGCAAGATTTCCAGTGGGTAAGGGTGCCTGCCCTAAAAGCCTCATGACCTGAATTTGATGATTTAGACACACATGGTAGGAGACAGATTGGAAACTTGTCCTCTAACCACATGAGCTATGACATGTGTACATGTGTATGAGTACATACACAAATGGATGAATGAGTCAATGAATGAATACATTTTTTAAGTGAAGAAACAGTTGAAGAAGACACAGAAGATCAACCTCTGGCCTCCAAAAATGCACACATGGTCACACATCTGCACACAGATGATACATTCACATTCATGCATTGTACACTAAAAACAAATAAAATAAAATTCTCAAAGCCTGTCTCGGGGGAAAGTATTAAGTTTTTTGGGGATTCTTCCACAGAGACAAGGATTTTGGAGCACATATCTTTTGAGTGATATAAATGTTAAGCAGAGAACAGCAGTAAGGGAAGAAGTAGAAGAGGAAACTATAGGCTAAAGTGGGTCAAAATGGCCACAAAATTCTTCTTAAGATAGACAGAGGGATTCTATCTCTTAGTTTTCATAACTAAGTAAAAGGATAAATAGGTTATGAATTTTCTTTGACTAATAGGATATGGCAGAGGGATGTTATGTCAACTTTCTGCTGAATCTTAAAAACTCTTATAAATTCTATTTTCAGCCTCTTAAATACCTGGCCAGAGGGTTCCAAACTGCCTTATCTAAAGTTCAACTCTTGCTGAAGATAGAACATGAAGAGACAATTCATGTGGGAAGATAGAACCTCTGGGATCTGTATTCAGATTTACCCATGCGGCTCTAGGAACATGAACAAGAAAGCAGAAATAATTCAGATCTTGTAAACCAACACAGTCAACTAACCATCCTCAGAGCAATTCCAGCTGATAGACAGCAAATTAATCCAATGAAATGTACAGCTGAGTTCAGGCTAACTTTGTGAATTTCAAAGTTGTGATATGTAATAAAATGAATGCTGTTTGAAGGCACTCATACAGAAGTTCTTTATATAGCAACAGACGCTCCAAACATATCCTCAAACCAGCATATTGAGGCAACTGTCATTGAGAGAACAAAGTTTGATCACATGGTAAAATTCAGGAAAATGGTGTTAAACATACCATATAGTCACCCTATGTGAAGGAGGAAACACCTTACGGGTTGAGGCCTGCTACAGGGATGTCCACTCTCCAGCTCAGAATGACCTAGAAAAGCCTGAGCTATACAATGAGTTTGAGGCCACTATGGGCCACCCAGTGAGACATTTCTCAAATGTCTCCATACTCGCCAAGTAAATACCCTCCAAAAATCTTTCACAATACTTTTAAACTTATTTTTTAATTTAAAAAAATCACACTCTGAATTTTTTTATTCACTTAAATCTATAGTCGTGTTCTTATAGGTTTCTTTCATTTTTTTTATATAAATTATTAACCAAAACACAACATTACCAAAATTGGAAAAGCTATAACTTTGTAATTAAACCTTTTGGCACTTTTCCTGCTACTTTGAATTTGGGAAGAATTAGAAACCAATGGTTGCATTTATAAGTAGTTATCAGTTAAAGCTGATAAATTAGCTTTTCAGTGTTCCTTTCTGTGTTGCTCCACTGTGTCTGTGCAGACTTTAGGAGAGGTGCAGATGGTAGAGGGCTTCCTGAAGTTGAATGTCTGTTCAGACTCTCTGGTCTTGAGACGTCTGTGGCTCTGTCTTTACCACTTCCACACTTAAATGACATCTTCTGTCATTTCCTACAAAGAAGGAAAGCAGCATTGTACTTATGGGGTCGGAATAAGTATGAATACTGCTGAATTATGAAATGCAAAGCACTTGAAACAGCATCTGACATGTATGTTGGTCCTCAACGATAGATAAAACATTATTATTTTATGTATCATAGCATAAAATATACAGATGACACAAAAGGATAAATTTGCCAAAAGACTACGAAGAGGTCTCAATACGCTAAAATTTCTGGCTGAGTTTTCATACCAGCATAAAGCTGTTTATGGAATCATAACTCCCTCACTGCAGAACATTCTCTGAACTTTATTATGCTACAATTGGAGCAGAGCTGTCATAAGCAAGAAGTATTGAACTGAGCGTGAACTGCATAGATTCACAAGTATAGATGATAAAAGCCTTCCACATCAGCATTTACTGCTCATGTCGATGCCATCTGCAGAATCCATCTAGGTCCAAAAACCATGTGCCCAGTTTTCAATAAGTAATCTCCCTCATTTTTGATAGCTCAAGATCTTTGTTTTTGACCCTCAGATTGAAAGTTGGCACAGATACAAGCATAAAAGCAGTTTTACAGTTTAATGAGTTTAAGCAAAATCTCTTTAGAGCCCAGAGTCTCTAATACAATTCCAAATTGCAATTCAGGCTGGAACAAAAAAAAATAAAGAGGAAAGAAAGAAAGAAAGAAAGAAAGAAAGAAAGAAAGAAAGAAAGAAAGAAAGAAAGAAAGAAAGAAAGAAAGAAAGAAAGAAAGAAAGAAAGAAAGAAAGAAAGAAGAAAAGAGAAGCTTAGAGAAGTAAAATGTATGAAAATGACACTCTGACTTTCACAGTGAGATTTATTGCATGTGATAATTAATCATGATTTTCTCTGAGTTCCTGTTGGAATTTCTATCTTCTCTCTTCCATATCTCTAACTTTCACAGTCATTTGCATTTTAAAGAAGACAAAATAGTAGCATGAGTGCAAAAATAGTAATATAAATTATGTCATTTAGACTTAATATTTTTTTTCATAACTCAGAGGAGCATACCTAAAGACCTGGTCAGTCTTTAGTCCTATTTTGGTCTCAGCTTCTCATCTGTGCTCAAGAAAGTCTTCCAAATGGATTAACATATCTCTAGCTACTGTGCCTCTCCTTACACCCACTATGAATGATCAAGAGGCCAATCTTTAATTACCTTTTATGCTAAATGCAAGCAAGTCTCCCAAATGCTTCAGTCACCTGTACTGGCCTTTCACTTAAAATTGTTGAAGTTACATGCTTCCAGGAGGGATCATTCTATAATCCTGAATAAAAAAGTTTGAATTTTTTCCTAGTATGCTTAAAATAGATTGTTAATTTTATATATCACCAGAACTTTTACTGAAATCAATCTCTGTTATTTTTTGGCAGGTTTAAAACATTCTAATTTATGACTAATTTATTTGGGTATAATAAGAAAAAAATGTACAATTTCTTCCTCAATGTACATATTAGCTAGCATTAGTAAAAATTGAGTTCTGTCTACCATGACTAAATATTCCTCATCTGTGAGATCTGGTCTATGATTCTGAACCATGGTGAAAGGCACACAAACAAACTCTGAAAATGAGTTAACTAAGCTGTATAAAAATGAGGCCACCCTCAGATGGAAAAAAAAAGGCAAATGCTTTCCCCTAGGTAGGACACAGAATTGAAGTTTTTAAATCATGGTAGCTGTACTGATATGTACTGTGTCTGTACAAGACTGATCCCATCTACAGTCACTCACAGGGAGGGAAGAAGCACATGAGGTCCTACCCTTTACAACAAAACTATTAGCTATTGTTGTCAGTTGTGTACCCACTGCTGAACCCACCAGTATTTATTTAATGGACAACTCCAAAGACATAATTGCACAGACAGCCCTGGTTGAATTCCGTGAGTCACAAAAAATAATAGAGAAAGAGAAAAGGATTCTTAATGGAAAGGAGCAGTAGAAAGGAGTGTAGTTGTAGATGTGGGTGTAGATGTAGATTCACCAGATACAGACGTTAATTCAGGGCAGAGGACAGCTTACTCTTTTACTAATTAAATCACTGGTTCTTGACTAATTAAATCATTGGCTCTTGTCTAGAGCCCTGGAGCCCTAGAAAATTTTGGCCTCTTTACAACCCACTCTTAATCCTTGAACTGGAAGGCTTCAACCTTCATACAATCAAGAACATTTAAACTGCTAGCCCAGACCTTGAAGGCTTTCAGCCTTAGCCTCTTAGACCTGCTGCTGACTGAGCCACTTTGGCTAGCTCCTTCTGAACTCTTACTTTTCTGGTTCAACTGACTCTTCAGCCTGCTTCTCAATTGATTCTTTTACTCTTATGTAACTCTCTTCAACCCAGCTGAGAGCTGCCTTTTCTCCCAAGAGCTGGGCATGTCCTTACTCTACTAATTATTTCTCTCATCAGTCACCTTGTCTTCCATTCACTCTGACTCATCTCAGATGTCACTTCCTGTGTGACACTGACTCCTTTTGAGTTCTGCTTCCTAGGTCTGCATCCACTATTTTTTCTAAGGATTAAAGGTGTGGATTACCACTGCTTTCTAAATACTGGGATTAAAAGTGTTTGCTCCCACTGCTTTCTGAATATTGGATTAAAGGTGTGTCTACCTTCCATCCAGATCACACAGGCTTATGAATGTAGACTGTAGAATGTAGACCCTACATTTCATACAGGGCTATTACTGTACACAGGATCAAGAGGGAGATGAAAGAATGTAGGGGTGAGAGTAATCTGTATGCATTATTTAAATGAATAAGTTTGACAAAGAACAGATTTAATTAGTAATAACAAGGTAAATCCACTACCCGATCTCCCTACCCTTCCCATTCTCTTTGATCACTGTTCTTCCTGCTTATTCTTTAAGAATGATTTTCTTTAAATTTCCCCATATACAAAAAACACATATTATTTGTTATTGCTATAGTTCAGAATTTTTAATATCCTTCAAAAGCCCTAGTATTGAAAGCTTTGTTACAGGCCCGGGACACTACTGGAAGATAAGGGAATCTTCATAAGTTGGGGCTTTGTGGAAGAAAGGTATGTCATTGAGGGTATGACTTTGAAAGGAATGCTGGAACCCAGGCCCCTCCTATGTTTTTAAGCTTCCTGTTTGTCTTAAAATGATCAACTTGATCACTTCGAGACGAACAGGAAGCCATCACCATACGCTGTCACCATGGTATCAGTGCTGCCACAGCTGGAAAGCAACAAGCCCAATGTAAACATCAGCAAATATTTCTGAAACCGTGAAGTCACACAACCTTTTCCCTTATTAAGATAGATATGTCAGGTATTTTGCTAACATTATGAGAATCTAAATATCACAACTTTTCTGTGCCTGGGTTATTTCATTTAACACGATTGCTTTGAAGCCTCTTTGATACAAATGACAAGAGAAAAGTTAGGTAAGAGGCTCCAAAATACAATTTTAGGGGCTAGAGAGATGACTCAGTGGGTGAAAGTAAATGATGCGCACTAATGAGGACTCGAGTTCAAATCTCTTGTACTCAAGTAAAAAGCAAGTAAAAAGCATATGGCTACATATGCATAGGGAACCCTAATACTGTGGGTGAAAGGAGGGGCACCTCTGGGGCTTGTTGGTCATTGGACTAGCTTCAGTTTCAGAGAGAGATAGTGTCTCAAAGGAAGAAGGCAGAGGGTGATAGAACACCTGACATCTGCCTCTGTTCTTTGTGCACAGATGCATGAATACCTGCCTGTACACAGTGCACATGTCATATACACACATCATATAAATAGGAAGATTTACTTCTGATAATCTATAGCATGAAAGTAGCAATCTACAACAGACTATGATACAATACAAAATAACTGGAGGATTCCAAAGATTTCCAAGATATAGAAATGGTTTGTTGAGAATATGGGAATGCTATTTATGTGCAATAGTTCATTACACATTTTATATATGTATATTACATAATTATACTGTAGCTAGAATATGCAGCATGTTAATTAAAATGTGTTAAAATTCAATAAGAAGTTTGGGTTTCTTTCACATTTTTTTTTTGTTTTCCTTCCTTTCCTTCTTCATGCTTCATTTAACATAACAGGGAAAACCAAAGAAGCTTTAGAAATGGTAGAGATGCATTTTACAGAAAACCTATATTCTATGATTAATCTATAAGGCAGAGTGAAAATAATACCTGATAATTTATTAGCATTTCATCTTGATTTTAGTGAATATTGCAACTTTGCTTAATAATGCCTTTAAATATGCAAACTAAATCTAATATAATATTTTATCACATAAAGGGGAAAAGGGACCTGGAAGAGATTAAAACAGGTAGGACAAAGTTTATAGTTGGTACATTGTATGGATTAACTACACTCCTGCTTTGTTCTGTGTCAATGTTTGGTTTTCACACATGTATTTGAAGAAGTAATAATGCTTTGATAGATAAAGGAATCAATCAGCTTCTCCCTCTCTCTCATCCTTCTGCTTTTCCTGTCTCCTTTTTCTCTGCTCCCTTCCTTTCTTCCCACTTATATTATTTATTGTTGTCTCTGAAGAAAGATGGAATGAGCATGCATAAAGATAAATAAAGCTGTATATGTTGTGCTGTGAAAGATTTGTACCACGTTAAATTTGTTTTTGATAATTTTATAATAAAATGTCTTTAAATAATTGCCCAAAATCTTCATGTGGGACATTCTTTCTTCTTCATTTATAACAGAAAACCTGAACTTCAGTTTTTGACTTGAATCATATCTATGACAAAATCAGTCTCCATTTACCAATGTCAATGGATATTCTCATATTTGGGAAAATTTTAATGTTTTTAATTTATGAAGGTAAATACTGCCACAGGTTACTTGAGAAAAAATGAAGTGATAATACACATCAGAGTCACAATTTATCTTCCACAGGAGAACAAGACTGGTTCTCTTACTGGGAAGCATCTTAAACAAATAACAAAATCTAAAGAAGTGGTTCAGGTTCTGAAGCGTCGATGCCAGAACCTGGATCTAATCAACAACCAAAGACCCCAGACCCACTGCTCTCAGTATGGCAATCCTAGCAGAAATAAAACTTTCTTCCCCAACTCATAAAAACATACTCCGCATTGTATTAGTTCTGAAAGTTCCTTCTATGGTGCTCATTTGTCCATAAAGGATGAGGTCCTCTAAATGGTAAGATCCAGAGTATACACCTACATCATCTTCAAAACTCTCAATCTCTTATTAAAAGCAAGTGGGGATAAAATACATGTAACAGATCGAATAACTGTCTAGTATCCAAGGGATATATATTTATTAAGATAGGAAACATTTTTATGTCGAATCCTTTTCTTATAATATTCTATGTCTATAAACACAAGTCAGCCCAGAGATTTGCATTCTCAAAAATATTTAAATTCTACATTTCCCTTAACTGCTAATGTGATATGTTAAATAAATGAATCTGAAAAAATCTGGAATTTTTAGTCATCTTGCTTATAGGTGAAGTCAATCTTTGGGAGCTCTTAGCAATTGCAAAATGAGAAGGTATCAACAATAAAAGATTATGAAAATAGTTCTAGGCAAAGATTAATTCAATATTATTTTGTTTTTCAATGTTTCTTCCTCAATTAAAGAAACTATGTCTGAAAAAAAAAATTGTGCTTGGGCAAAAATAAGTGAATCAATAAAGAAAGAAACTTAAAAGCACATACACACATAAAAATCGATAGTCTTGTTCCTTTCCCAAACCAGAAGCCACAAGTCTGAAGTGCCTCTCGGTTTTGTCAATAGTTATTAAAACTAATTTGAAAAGTCATACAGAATTGTTACCATACAAGTGAATAAATGCCTGAGATCCTAAACAATCAATAGCAACTTGTTTCTTGGAGTTATAAATATGTTTTGGATAACTTCTGAAAGATTGGAGAATGACTAGATATGAGAATATATTTTTAACTAATTATTCATAATACTGAAAAATATAATCAATCTTTGAATTATCGGAACAAAGTCATTTCATGAAAATTCATAAGTTATATTTACTTGTGTAAGGCCAAATACCAGCACATAAAACATTCAGCTTCTTGAATTTAACATGACTTGTTTACATTGCTATTTATTTTATTTACCTTTCAGTTCCCCCACCATATGTCAAAGCTTTACCTTCTCCTTTCTAAACCAAATGTACCACGAAAAAAATCCAGATTACTGGTGTCTATGGATGTATTTATCACAGTCTGATCAGCAAATCCTATTGAAAAGAAAGATCTATTATTTTCATTTAGTCTAATAAATAATAACAAATGGTTACACAGTTATTTGTACCAATCATTTTCAAAGAAGATTAAGGTATAAATGTTTGTAATAGATAATTTATCATACAAATTAACATATTTTCCCAATAAAAAAATCTAATGCTTAGAAATGACCTATAAGTTAATCAAGCCTGACTTTAAACTTATTGCATTATTTACTTTACTAAATTGTTTTCTAAGTATAAACTTATACTGGTGAGCAAAATTATTTTTACATCTACTTATTCATTACCCTCTGAGAGCTTAGACATCTCTGCACATTGCAGTTTGCTATCAATAGCTCTCTCTGATAATATACATACCACTCCCTCCAAAGTCAGGTTTGTGATTTATGAGACCCATGGACTGTGAACATGTGCTACATATACCAGGTCTGAGCAGAATCTTACCACTTGCTCTTCAGTCTGCATCATTAACAGAATTTTGTTCAAAACCAAAGTCTCTTACCTGATTCTTGTAGTAGATAGCTATGCGCAGCAGACAGATTGACACAATAATTCAATGTTTGCTAATGCAAATCATTAAAATTAGGGCTATATTACTGCAACTTGCCAATAAATGCAAGCAGTACTATGAACATCAAATAATATTTGTTATTACTTTAAATACTGTGAATACCATTTCCTATTATGAAGAAAATCTTCAAATGTGGGGACTTTTTTGTCTTCACCAATCACTGCATCTTGGGAGCATAAAATCCAAATCCATTTCTTAAGGACAGATATTTTTTTTAATGGAGCAATTCTGGATACCAGAAGTCCTACTCTTCCAGATGGAGATTATAATCTTCCAAACATTTGTCTATCCTGAAAAATAAGCACTGTGCTAATATAAGTCACGATAGCTAGATTTCTATTACTCTTGACCAAAGGTAATTTATATAACAAAATATCACTGCAACTGTAAAAGTTTTTCATACCATTAATGTTTTTGGATTGTTAATGATAAAGATTTTTATGGCAAGAATAATGGACAAGTAAAAAGTAAAATCAAAGAGGAAAAAGACAGAGAAAGGGAAAGAGAGAGAGTCATGTAAGGAATACCAAGAAATACAACTGTTTGATCATAGACAGGCAAATAGTTTGTTTTGTTTGGGTAAAGAATCTGTCAAGCTGTTTCGTAAACTAGATGTATCAATTTGCATCCCACAAGGAATGATTGACAGTGCCTGTGGCTCCACCTTCTTGACAGCATTTGATGCTGTCTATATCCTGGATTTTGGCCATCATAGCAAAATAGGCACCATTATCATTATTGCCCTAACTTGAATTTTCTTAATGACATGTCAGGTAGAGCATCATTTTGTGTTTATTTACTTCTTTATTTCTAAGGCCTCTGAAACATCTGGTAATGTGTCAACAAGAAGGTAAGTACCTTCTTGTTTGAATTCTAAGAGGTTTCTGTGTTTTGCTAGCGTTCCTTCATTAGATGTACCTTTTGCAAATATTTTCTCTCCTAGAAAAGCTTGTCATGTCATTATCTTACTAAAAGAGCATAAATTTTAACATTAAGTAAAATAAATTTTTATATTTAGCTCTCCTTTTTCATTTACTTAAATACTTATGCTTTTTGTTTGTTTTTATGGTATCTTACAGATTTAACAATAAAACTTAAAGAATTAAGGTCATCAGCCTCCACATGTTTTACTTCTCTTCTCTGTGCCCCCATGCTGTCCCTCTCATGTATATTCAAAACTGTTTTCAGTGTGACGGTGTAACTTTTCATACAAAGTATGCATTTTTCATGAAAAAGTATGGACTTCATCTCGGTCTCTTGCCTTACTCACTTTGGGAAGATAGACTCCAAATTTGCAGGACACTGAAGCAGCCTCATATAAGAAGACCCAGAGAGAAACTGAGCCTTGTGACACTGGGTCACTATCAACTTGTTAGCCATGAGAAGGACCCACTTCAAGCCTCCATAGAGATATCAACGTTGAGACATCTGAGAGCACCTTCCTGAGTGACTCTAAGCACACCTACATCCACCTCTCAAATCACTCACTCATAGAAAATTGTGAGAAAACAAGCAATGTAAGCATTCATTTAAAAGAGGTTTTAAAGTAATTTGATAAGTATGCCAACAGCTCATTCGTTGGAACTCTAAGTTGAACTTTTTCTATGACCCACATGCTTTGGTAGGAGTGATCATGTCAGATTTTCTAAAGAGTTTCTGTTTTCCCTTTAGATTTTCTCCTTTACTATACCCATTACTTGAAAGCACTTTTCGTTGTCATTTATATCTAAAAGGCTCTCAAATAGTTCTCTTCAACTCTTCCATTTCTCTTTAACTGATCCGTGGATTCTTCTTTTCAGTAGTTCCTCCGTGGCAGTAATTTTCTTTCACTGTTTATAAACATAAGTTTTCTGGCTTCTCTCCACTGTTGTCAGTGCAAAGTTCGGTAACAGTATTATTTCCCCCCATGATATAGACTGGCTTTTCCTCCATCCAACTGTCCAGAAATCTGAATGTTTTCTCCTCATGCTCATTCGTGCTTGCTTTTTACTAGTTATGCCTGGAAAGATTCTGCCTTGTATTTCTCATACAAGAATGCTAAAACTTGAGTGAACCTTTAAACTATGCAAATCCAGGCCTTCCTACTGCTTAAACAAGCATTCTATTTTTTATTTACTCTCTCTTCCCACATTCCTCTCCCCTTCATGAGATCATATTATTCATTTAGTTGCTTAGGTCAATTCGATGATACAAGTCTTTTCAGTTTTCAGACATTTTCTTTGTTAGTACTTTGAGAAATTTTGAATCTAATCTTTCAAGGTATTAATGCAATGTTTGATGTGGATCATGCTCTTCTTACTTCATAAACTACAGTTCTAAGGCTGTAGATAGCGTGGCTCTGCCATCCATTCGGACTTTAGAATGTTGCAGTTAGAACCTTCATGTGTTTAAGTTGTTTCTGCTTTTTTGTTTTTAATTTCAAGAGTCAATCCCTTCCTCCAATATTCTCACCTGAACAAGTGCATGTTTCCATTATTCTCCCTGACCTTTTGTGGACATGAAGGCTGGTTTTTGTACATTTATTAATTGTTCACCTATTCATTGGCTTTATTGGGCTGGAGTCTAAACAGTGAAAGGCAGTAAGGTGAGAGTGATGAGGGAGAAGCCACACTGTGGCTCTGTGAATTAAGGGCCAAGTCAATCCACACAGACGCCCTTGCAGGAAATCATTTTACTAAAGGACTTTCTACTGAATTTCTTTTTTTCTGTATAAGGAAGACTTAATTCATGTCTCTTATCCCTTGGCACTTTGGGAAGACACAAACTGTTCTTTTAGTACTTTGCTGGCATTTTAACATTCTCACTAAAGACATCGCACTTCTTTCAGATTCCACTACTCTCCTCCCCAAAAAGCTTTTTCAGTGAACCACTTTCTTTCATTGACCCTTTGGACTATCAGGCAATATTCCAGGTGATTTGGGGATCACCATAAACGTTAAGGACTCAGCCCTTCCTGATAGCCTGCTCATCTTTTGGCTCACTTAATACAGGAGAAGCAAATGGCTTAATATATGAAGAAATTTGTGTGTGTGTGCATGTTAAAATAGGAGGGGTTTAAGTGATATATAATACTTTTCCTATTACTCCCAGGATGGTATCCACAGCAAAATAGTACGAATTATTGATCTTACTAAAGTCTGTAGACCAGTAGTTTTCAATCTTCCTAATGCTGCGACCCTTCCGTACCGTTCCTCATGTTGTGATGACTCCCAAACATAAAATTATTTTTGTCCCTACTTCATAACTGCAATTTTCCTACTGTTATGAATCCTGATGTAAATATCTCATATGCAGATGGTCTTAGATTCTCCTGTGAAGAGGGCCATTCAACTCTCAAGTGTGTTGTGACCCACAGGTTAAAAACTGCTACTGTAGATCAAAGGCTTGAGTGGCAAGAAACAGGTTCTGGCAAGGCTGCACTCCCTTGTGGAGGCTCTGGTGGCCTAACTCCACCTCAACACATTCAGAATGCCTGCTGTGTTCCTTCCTCAGAGTTGCAGGACTTAAGTCTTCATCTTCTTTTTCCCACCCTTTTTAAATTAAGTTTTCATCTAATATAATTTTATTCCATTCCCCCAGCTCCTTACAAGTACTCTCCTGCCTGCCCAACTTCATATTCTTTCTCAAAAATAATAAAGAGATGATAGATAGGTAGGTAGGTAAGTAGGTAGGTGGAAAGATAGATAGATAGATAGATAGTAGATGATAGATAGATGATAGAATAAAAACAAAATCCTAGAGTCCATTTTCTGCTGGTCAATTATACCTGAGCATGAGACTTGCTCTGGAGTGTGGTTGATATACTCAGTCCCACTCTATTGAAGAAAACTTACGTTCCCTTTGCCAGGAACTATCAGTTGTAAATACCTACTTTTCTCCCTTGGTAATGCACACAGAACCTTTCATCACTATGGATGCTACTAATTAGAGGTGATGTTTCTAGTTAGTTGGGCACCAGCTCAATTTCTTCATGTTCTATGATACAAGTGTGTGGTATCTTCAGCAATAGGATCTTATTGTCAGGTTGTGGATGGTAACAAATACCATTCACAATAGCCTGCAGTGTTTGGAGAGGGAGCTCTATGAAATTTATTTGGCCAATGATTCAAAAGATGTAACCCATTCCTGGAATTGGGAGTTTTATTTGGTAGCATATGATGTCTAGCTGAAGCATTGTTTTAAACATTAAATGCTTATTTCATACATTGACTTTCATACAAAAATCAATCTTCCATGCCATATAAAATACCAACTTATGGCACAAACATCTTTAAAGAGCCATTACACATAGCATATTATATCTAAATACAATTTGGATAAACACATTTTACAAAATATAATAAGTATTTATTAACATTCTGTATCAATATTAAACACATTAAATATATTAAGTATAAAGGTTGATTTTTTTAAAAGATTTATTTTATGCATATGGGTGCTCTATCTGCATGTACACCTGCATGCCAGAAGAGGCATTTGATCCCAGTATAGATGGTTGTCAGTCACCATATGGTTGCTGGGAATTGAATTCAGGACCTCTGGAAGAGCAATCAGAGCTCTTAACTGCTGAGCCAACTCTCAAGCCCCAGTTTTACAGTTTCTAGGACTGTATAGATTAATGGTCTAAATCAGGAAATAGAATTGATATTTAACAAAAGAATAGTTTCTATACTAGTTGTAAGAGAAAGAAGAAATGAAGAGTAGACATTGAGTCAAATAAATTAGGGACAAGAAAAGTTGAAAAGGAGAGGATAATAGAAGTAAAAGCATTAATGAAAATGAATATAGTAAATTATATAATATAAATATATACATTTTATAATATAAGAACCATCATTTTATTTATTAAGTTTATCATTAAAGGCTTTTCAGGGGTTCTACATGAAATGTTTTAGAACAGGGAAACAGTAGAAAACAGGACACAGTGGAACAAGAAGTAATGAGAGAGAGCCCCTTGATGTATGTAATACATTTTTGACATTTTCATTAAAACTGCAAGAAATATTAAGTGAAACCAGGATTAAAGTACATGATTGAAGAAGTCAAAATCCAGAGCGTGTTGGCATGTTTGCATCTTTAATGAAAAAATAAAATAAGTCTCATAAACTATTTACAGATTTCTACTGTCTGTTAGTAGCTGATCTACCTACCAAGAGTTCACCGACAGAGGAGAGAAGGCTACTGTTGTGGGAAAAGAGCCCGAATTTAACATCCTAAGTTGCTGTAAAGAACAGTCGCTCCTTTCCAATACTTGTGTCTCCTTTCACTCTTTTATCATTATGATTCTGTGCTGATGATAAATGAGGCAATTACTTTTTAATTTCAAAATTTATAAACAGAATACCATAAATAGGGACCCGAGTTCAGTCCCCAGAACCCACATGGTGAAAAAAAGAGAATGAACACCTGAAAGTTGTCCCCTGATCAGCACATATGGATTGTAGCAACACACAAAGCACACTCACACGCATCAAATGCAAGTTCAAATAAGAAACATAAAATAACTAAAACACTATATGATTATCTAGCTGCTCTGGAAGTTACTAGTGGCCAAGCTGATTTAATTCTTCTAGGTTTACTAGAGAAGTCCTTAAATCAGGCTCTGATTCTTTTGTCTACCTCATTGTTCCAGTAGGTTTCTCAGATCATGAAGCAACCTCAGTTATGGACAAATTCAACATAGATAAAATTAGTCAATTGAGAAAAAAAAAATATCAAATATTCTAAAGTGCAGACCCATGAGAAGTTAAAAAGAAAAATAGGGTCCTTCAGTAAACAAAACAAGGATATGACAGATAGATATTAAGATATCCACTCTCCCCTCAAAACACATGATCTTCAATTATCCCTGGTATTGGTCATAATAAGCACAACACCACAGTTAATCTATGTCCCTCAGCATCCTTCTCCAAATGGAGCATTGCATGGTAATGAGTCTATGATTAATTCACTATCATAGACTGGCTATCTCAGAGAATATGTCTGTTTAAAGGTTTGTCAGCCCCAAATTGTGCCTAGAGAATAGGATGACAGACATTTGAGTGTACACTGATGGAATAAGATATTTGCTGCAATAAAGGGATTAGTTCATTGAGCATGCAGAGTGGAAAGTAAACATGGGTGGAGAAGAGGCTGTAGATCCAGAATACATGAGGCATGTTTGGGGGGAGGGGGGGGTCAGCCTGCAATTACCTCTCATAATGAACACCTTACAAAACATAATCCAAAATGATGGAAGAAATTAAAAGGTGCTTCAAAATACTGAGCATGACTTTATTTTATGGAAAAACTACAAAATAAAAGGAAATTCAGTCTTTAAGTATATTCCTATGCTAAGGAAAATGTTTTAGATGCAACCTAACAATATAACATGCCTGACTCGTTGCTACAGCAATTGCCCTATCTGAAAATGATAAAAATATTCTGTGAAATATCTGCGTTCCTAACGCCTTATATTTTCACACCAACTTATTTAATAATTCCAAACAACACCTTTAATTTCTAATTACTTTCATTGGTATGGGTACAAAGGTACAGAAACACAAAACTTTTATTCACTCTTGATGTGTGATATTTTCCTGTTATTTTACCAGGATTTTCCATAACAATTTGATACTATTAATATTGCTGTTTTCAAATCCTAGAAACAAGAAGTATAGTAGTGTATGGGTCAATCATTATCTAAGATTCTTTGCAGTTTTGGCTGCCCGTATAAGCACATCAGAATTACCTACCGTGACATTTTCCTTTAATCTCCTATCAACTGAATATCAACTGAAAACGTATGTGTTTTTTCAAATCAAATCTAAATTTAAATTATAGTGCCAGGATAATCATACGGACACACGTCCCTGCAGGATGTTGGTGGTATGCAGGAAGAGTCTCCATTCCCCAGTTTAGACTTTTGGCCAAAAAAATCTGTATGATAAAAACAAACTGGACAGGGTAGTGTGGTTTTCAATGTGTAGACAAACACTAAATGTTTTATGAGTTTATGACACAGAAAAACCCCAGCTAATTAACACCTCTTACAGTGGCAACTCATATTATCACTTTCTAGATTGAGTACCTTTTAAAAACTGTTATATTAGTACTTAATGTGAATAAACCTAAGTAGTAAATTCGTATTCTTTTTCATTGTTTTATAATTTTTCTACCATTGGAGTATGTCCTAGTTTGCTTTCTGTTGCTGTGATGAAATATGACCAAAGGCAACTTAGGGGAGGAAAGTGCTTATTTGGGTTTCTGTGTTACAGGCCATAATGGAGGGAAGTCAAAGCAGTAATTCAGGATAGCAACCTAGGAGAGACCATGGAGGAATAGTGCTTACTGACTTGCTGCTGTGCCCTGCTCAGCTTGTTTCCCTATACAACTCAGGACATCTTTCCCAAGGGATGACACTGCTGACAGTGGGCTGCAGCCTCCCTTATTAATCATTATTAAAGAAAGTGCCCCAGAGATGTGCTCACAGGCCAGTCTGAGAGGTAGAGATAACATCAACCTAGCTGACTCTAGTTTGCGTCAAGTTAACAAAAACTAACCATCATAGAGTCTTCATTCTGTAGAGTCTGTAGATAAGGTAACCTTAAATTTCACAATTTGACTATATATGAGGATGCCATCGAGAGCTATCAATCAACTATGTTTATTTAGATTAAAGGAGTGGTATGGTAAATATTAATAGTATATATTAGCTTGTACGTGTTCTAGACCACAAATGTATTCTGATTTAAGAGAGTTTAACCAATTCGCACCAACTTAGATTTGTCAAAAACCTACTATCTATTTTTTTTTAATATTGGTAATCTGCAAACTGGAACACCACCTTCAGAAATGGAAATTGTAATGAAGGTACCAGATTGGACATCTGTATGTTTATGACAATGACATCTTCACCACATCCTTATTATTATATCCTTGCTCTGCTTGTAGATGATCATTAAATCAGTACAAATTGCTTACATTATGGCTGCTCATTGTAAAGATTCCCCTTGAGGAACGTCAACCTACTTCTTAAAGAGAGATCGCAACAGCAGCTGACTGTTAGGAGGGACGAATACTGGCAGCTGCATCTGATAGATCTCCAGCTTTAATGGTTAGGTTTCTAGGCTAACATCTTGAGTTGCAAATTGGAAGTATTTAATATTATAATGTATAAAGGCAACTTTGTAGAATTACAAAGCTCTTAAAATCTTAGCAATCTTTGTTTGCTTTTTTTATCTTATATTAGTAAAATATTTTAAGTAAATTATTTTATATACTCTTTTATTTATATAAATATATTTTATTCAGTAGTAAAAATAATTAACATCCCTCATATTTCGTACTTCCTGGAGCCATTACCCTTAAAGCAGTACTCAGAATTGTGTAAACCACTACTGTCTTAAATGTTATTAAGTTTCACTATTGTAAAAATCATAATTAGCCATGAACTTTTGAAGTAGTTAAAAATGTGAGGATTTTATTTATATTTATACTTACTTATTCATTTATTTAATTTGGTTTTAAATTATGCTGGTATTTACAGGCCAAAGTTCTCCTAGAAGCCTTATTTTATAACTTAGGCATATTAATAAAATTAAATACCTAGGCTGGAGAGATGGTTCAGAGTGAAGAATGTGTACAACTCTTGTGAGGGACCTAAGTTTGGTTCTCAGGACCTATGTCAGAAGGATCACATTCACATGTAATTCCAGTTTCAGTGAATAGAGTCCTCTTTCTGTTTATATATGTTCAAGTACCTATATTTACATAGTTAAAAAGTAAACATAAGAAATTTGATAGATTTTTAGAAAAACAAACAATTAAAATATCTAAAGTGCATGTCACTCAAATTTTAAAGTATATTTATAACAGCAAACGAAAGGTTAATAAAGAGAATGAGATGATCAATGTACAAAATAGTATAAATTATTTCTAGAAATTGGAAATGAATCTTTCATAGCTGTTTCTAACAGACTATGTCATTCAAAAGGCAATAAATAAGGGCAAGAATCTTGTTAATTTATTATGTTTCCATATCTAAAAGTGAATTTGATTTTGATTGTAACTTTTAAGTTAGCAATAGATGATGGACATGATTTAGAGAATTCCACTTACATGTACATATTTATATAAACGTAGACACTGAGAAATGATAACTATAAAAAGAATCACTTACTCTTTAGAAAGCACATATACTGTAAGACCTCTCCTTGTAGACATATTTTCTTCTCAGAATTTTCATAATTTTTTTGCATTTTATTATTTATTTTGCATATGTGTGGGCATGCATGCCAAAGTGCTTGTACTGAGATGAGAAACCAACAGTTGGTTTTCTCCTTCTATAGCGTGGGTTCAGAAGAAAGACTACTGAAAGGAGTCAGAAGTAGGTTTACATCTGGGATGAAAGGTGATCCTGTTTTCCTCTTCACCTGTGTCAGGTAAAGGCAATAATTCCTGTGGATGTGATATGAAAATCTTTCACTTATTTAGTTGCCATGTCTGCACTTACAAGATAGTGATGCAGTCCCTGTGTAGGGGTAAAATGTTTAGAGAATGGCATTGGACTGAGTCCAGTTCAAACTTACTGTGTAATGACATAATAGTTTAGAGGTGTTTGGAAAGTTATTCCCCTCTACAATATTTTTCTTTAATTCTGTCTAGATAGGTGTATAGAATTTATATTAAAAATGAGCATATAATCTTTTTATAATCCTTAAAGGATTAAGCTGGATTTGAAACATTGATCAGCAGAACAATCTATTGGAAAGCTTAAGGGAAGGTCATCAGAATGGAAAATAAGATATTGAAGAAATTGTATTCTTCGGAGAAAAAGAATCAAAATATCCAGAATGCAGAATTGTCTGAACTGGGCAAGGAAGAAATAGGGCTTTTAGCAGACACTTAATTGTTTTTGTCTTATCTTTGCAACACTTCACTTCCAGCATGAAGCTAATGAAAAACATCCTTCAGAGGACTCTGATCAGCTCCACTTTGTGGGAGGGTGGGGACTGGTGCTCAATTAGCAACCTGTAGAGCTTCAGAACAGCTTTTCTCAGGTGCAGATGTACATCATTACAACAGACGCCCCTCAAAAGGCCGTTGGAACTGAAAACTGTGGTCCTCACCTTGACCTGAAATAGGAGCTACAGTTCAATAAGATCTCAAGCAGATTTATTTATACAGCAAAATCTGAGAAACATGCTCTGAAGGACATTGGGTATTAATGACTATTTCTTGCAAGAACATTGATTAGTTTAACATGAGGCAAAAATTCTGTAGTTAAAACCACTTTTTCTCTCCCACTGTCAATGATGTCTGTGTGCCAACATAGACAATAGCTGCCTGGATTGGTATCCGGTGGACTGGCAGGACCACAGCTATCTAAGCACCTAGCACAGGTGATTGTCTCTGCTCTTCATTCACTTTGAGGGAGCTGACAATACTAGCCTGAACAGTGCACATTTCTTAATTTTAATGTGGCAAGACTTTCAAATGGTAACATTACTTTTATAAACACGTCATAAGGAAATACCACAAGCCGACACAAATGAGAATGTTCTTCTTTTTGTAGAAAATAAAGCTAATAGAGCATTTTCCCTAGAGATTAGAAAAAATGCTATTAATATATTATATGAATCACATGAATAAATATGTTGCTCTATTAATTAGATACTCTTTCTTGGTTCTAAATAGAAATATTATCCTTTTAATGTTTAATGCACTATGAAAGAAATAATTTACAACTAAACTGCTTAATTTATTTCTTCTGGTTTTTTTTGGCTGAAAGTCTTAAATAGGTCTCTGCACATTATCATAAAGGATCATGTTAGAGCTTTTTATTTCCTGGGGAGTTAGCAAAAGATCATAATGCTCTTATAAAAAAGTTTGAAAATCTGTAATTGTCTTTAATAAATTTCATTCCTACTCCCTCATAGTCCATGAGGCACATTCATTAAAGAAAGGTTTCCATATGGAGAATCCAGAAATCAATCTGACTACATTCTCCTAAATCGATAGTGCCCAGTGGGCTGTGCTTCATGTAGCAAATACCCACACGTTGTATGATAGTGGTTTTGGGGCCCATTATTGAACAACCTTTCTCCTTTAAAGAGAGTCTGGAAACTTTCGAGTAGTGATGAGTTTTTAGAATACATTTTGTTGAAATTCCGTGCTTTATGTAAAGCTAGAAATGAAAAAACATAAATCATTTTCTACTTGTAAAAACGTAATAAGAATGGAGGTTGTATTAAAATTTGAAAGTTACAGTTACACATGAGAATGTTTTACGTTAACTGCAAAATGAGAATTATAAAAAATGAGACACAGCCTTTATTCATTGGTCAAATAACATCTTTCAAAGCCTAAAGAAAAATCGTTATTGGGTGGCTCTGAAATTATCATCACATTTCACATTTATTTCTTAAATTATGCTTTTTTTTTTACTTAAATCTTTGGTGCTAAGAGTATTCTTATTGTATTCTAATTAAAAAAATTAAAATAACAAGCCAATGAATATATCCAAGGAACTTTCGGGAAAAAATGTAATTTTTCGAGGCTGGTTTAAATCAGTGCTATGGTGCTGAATAATGAATATAACACACACACACACAATTTAAAAAAATGAATGCTTTATTAATAGTCAAATAGCTTATAATTCCTAGTATTTATATTTAATGACTATAACAGCATGCTTAAAGACATAATGTTAAAAAATTAGAAATTTCGAAGTTAGTCAGATGGTCTTATGTTGATAGTTTTCTAACAATGTCATCAAATCTCTCACAAACATAATAAAAGAATACTTTTCAATTCTGCCTCGTAAACTAAATATTTCTAGAAAGTTTTTAGTATAAAGTATAGCTATTGAAACTCAAAATTTTGGATCTTAAAATAACTTACTAAGAAACAGGAGCCAGGCAAGGGCAAGACACTTCCTAGAACCGCATGATAGTAAAGACAATAAAGATTTCTCCTCAATACCCCTTTCTACTCTATCTCCTTTATAGGGCGGGTCTTAAATCAGCCCTCCATAGCATTAAGCGGGTACCAAGGCAATATTACTGACTAAAAGTCAAATACTAGAACACAAGCATGATTGGAAATAAACCAGATAGTTCCTTGAGATCACATGGTGCGAGTGTATCTATTTTAAATTCACCCAGCTTTTACCATGTGTAGCACAATGGAGGACAGGGTTGAGGTTGCAACCACATCCATCACAGGTAGCCATATGTTTCTGCATCATCACTAAGCTTTAAAGATTTTAAGCTCAACATAGTCTGTCTCTAGAACTGAAATTGATAACTCTAGGCACTGACAACTGAAAGGGGAAACAATTTAAGAAATTCTGTCCCAAGGTGTTAGGGCAAACGGGTATTCCTGCTGTTGTGGTTGCTAACTGGTCTCTTTTGAGAGTGGAGCCTCTGGTTTGCTCTCAACTTTGTGTGTTGTACCTCCATTTTTTTTTTTTTTTAAGAATGAACTTCAATTTGGCTCCTTATGATTAAAACACTGAATCCCTATATGGAAATCAATGTACTTCTCAGACTCCAGGGACAGAATCCTACCTTATCTTATAGCAAACTGGTAACTTCTCAGGGAATGCACTCTGGTTTACAGCCTAGTGGAGTGGCAAAGGCTCTGCACCCTGATGTTTCCCTTAAACTTCTTCCTACCTGCTTCTTCCTACTAAACTTCCTGCCTCTGTGATCTCTCCATGGCTCTGAATCTGCTGACATAAAGCTTAAAGACTGTATGTCATAGTTATAAAATAATGATAATCATTTTTATATCATAAAAAATCATAAAGACTGTCATATCTTTTAAATATCATACTAAACTGGATCACCTAAAAAAGATAGTTATTGTGCACTGTCTTTTCCTAGTTATAGCCTCAAACAAGGAATCCTTACCATGTTTTGAATTTTATTTTGTAAGAATGGGAAAAAATGGGCTCATGTTTAAGAAAAGTAATGATGTCATAACAGACTAAGAAGAGTAGTTTAATTTTTCACAAACTAGAAGCGACATACGATCATAGTATGTACTTAGACAGCCTCCTCACTTGGGTCCAGACAGCAAGAAAGGAATGACGAAATCTTGGCATTCTTGTCTTCATTTATAACCTTTCCCTTTGAGTCAGCTTCATGCCTGACCCTGCACATAGACATGTTTATCACTCTAGAACACAAGAGCACTTTTCTGTCTGCTGTGACAATGTCCTGTTTCAGACTCTTAAAAAGGCACCTGAATGTCTATAGTCCCCATCCAAGCCAGTAGCCAGCTTGGATACCAGTGACAAAGACACTGTACAGACAGGTCACTATGAACTGAGATCATACCCTCAAAACCCATCCTAGATCTTCACTGCCACAAGTGTCTTTAAACTTAGTGTTCATGCCAGTACCACAGATATGGGCTGAGATGCCTAGTCTCTATACTCTCATTTAATTTATATCCTTAGCTACTGTTCTTAGCATTCCATTTGCTTTTTTTAAGGCATGTGGCCTGACCTGACACACTGGAACCTCTAACGCTGGTCTTCAGCCTAGGGCTAGAGTAAGAAGCTGACTGACCAGGAAATTGTGCAAGTTTTCTGTCTTACCTCAGGAAACATTTCTTACAACTACACACTGAATCTTACCCCAACTCTGGGCCAATTGACACCTTCTGTGGATATTTAAATCATGATTTCATTTAGCACAAAAAAGCAGGATATTCTTATGGAAATTCTGGCTAGAGTGCCCTTCAGAACAATAATAAAACATTTCTTAGAACTGCATGATATCATAGATATCTCCTTGATGCCCTTTCTACTCTATCTTCTTTAGGAGCTGGGTTCTAACCTGTAGTGTCCTGGCTTTCTCTACTATTAATTATCTCTGAAATCTTTCCAGGTAAATCTCTCACAGATTTAATCCAGCAAGCTCTCTAAGGTCCCAAGGACCCTAACTAACAGTTCAAGGACTGTCACCTCAACCTGTCACTCCCAGTTGTTGATTAATTTAAAAGACATTAAAAACCATAGGATTCTAGAAGAGATTTTGCACTTACAGCTCCCTGTCTACCTAAAGCATCAATATCTCAAGGAAGAAATCAATTACCTCTGGCCATATCTCTAGGTTTTCATCACTAAGTTCATGATACAGGAAGCAAGATACCTGATGTCTGTCAAACACTATTTCACAGATGTTATCATACTTTTTTGACTTCTACTTGAGTCCCACTGAATGTTCTACAAAGAACCATTGAAAAGCAGTGTCTGTTCTCGAAGTCCAAAAACTTTGTCCCCAGAGATGCATTTCCCTATGTTCATTAAATTCTCCTAAAATCATGGCAGGAAGTTATGAAAGCAGGGGCTTGAAATACTTGGTCATATTGTGTCCCCAGTAAGGAGGAAGGGAGGAATGAAAGTTTATGTTCTGCTAGCTTTCTATTTTTGATGCAATCCAGAACCCAAGCCTAGGCAATGATGCCAGCATCCTTTAGGGTTGCCCTTCCAACATCAAGTAAATATACTCTGTCATGGGCATGCCCAGACATTAACTTAGTGTAAATAATTTGTCAGAGTTGTACCTGCAGGATAGTCTCCTAGGTGATTTCAGATCCTGTCAAATTGACAGTTGGTGTTTGTCATATTTTTTTAGGATTTTTAAAAATAGCAACTACATTAAACGTGTTTTTAACATGCTAGTTAAAAATAATTAATAGCAACTTTTTATTATAAATCAGAACAGAACGTGCCAATTATAGAATAACACCAGTTAACATTCACAATTTCTTTTCAATATGTGACTTTTCAATATGTGACTGTACTCATCGGTATAAAAATTAAAGAAAGGAAAATGTTAAAACTTCTGTGAGCTACAGAATTAATTTTTTGAATGTATTTTATTTGAAAATATCCCTAACAGTGTATTAAAACCCCCAAATTAAGTAGGGATTTCAATTAAAATTAAACATTGGACATTAGTTGCAAGATTATTTGTAGATGTTCTAAGTGTGTTAGAAAAAAGTAGAAATAGTAGCATACCACTTTACTTCTTGACAATTCTAAAATGTTCATTTCATAAGCCAATGAGCAGAAAATACCATATAACTCTGTGCTATATTAATATTTAGGTTATCATTTCTATTTTTATGGTTGAAGAAACAAGACAGTCACAGGTTTGACTTGGTGTGAAGGAAGAGTTTAGTCCTGAAGTTTAATTTTTAAATTTCTAATCAAAGAAAAGAATGTTTAAATTAAAAATTAAAAAAATAAATGTCAGGTGGTGGTGGTGTGCGCCTTTAATCCCAGCACTTGGGAGACAGAGGCAAGCAGATCTCTGTGAATTTGAGGCCAACCTGGTCTACGGAGTGAGTTCCAGGACAGCCAGTTACAACGTAGGAAACCTGTCTCAAAAAGCCAAAATAAAAATTAAAAAATAAATAAATAAATAAAATTGAAACTATTTTTTTCAAATTAAGACTTTCTGTAAGAATAACTCAGGGTAGATACACAAAAGGCCCCTAAGACTCCCATTAAGCAACATGTGTGGTTCAAAGGACTCACAAGGACAAGAAAAATGACATATTTATGGATGAGGTGTTTACAGACTGATATCGAAGAGATAAAATATATAAAGGGTGAGATCCAAGAAAAGCTAGGCACAAGTTTCTAATCACCTTCTACTGGTGGAATTGCATGAATAAACACTTTTCCCAGCAACACTGTATGATAGGAAATTGAGTGTCATCAAGCAAGAAGAGCTCCCAAACCTCAGCAGCTATGGCTTACTGGGATTTAGACACAGGAATATGGAGAATCCAATATAACTGACTTCTGTTGCTCAGAGCATATGCAGGACCTTGCCAATTGTCACATATTTTAGCATAACTATCTGATCAAACTGGCTCCATGCAGCTTGAAGCCATGGTCATAGAAAAGTGAGTATTCTCTATAAATCACATTGTGAGGATAAATTGACTAATCAAATGCAACTCTGTTGTACAAAAATTTGGACATAAGCAAACTCCTATTACGTAGAATATTTCTAAGATTCTCAGGAGTTCGTTTTCTCGGCCTTTGTTGGTGATGCTAGGTTTGAATGATGGGGCCCTGTTAATTTAATCCTAGTGAGGTATAAAGTGAAAAATAATCACATGAGACCAACTCAGATGGGTCAAGCACAAAATCAAAAAATATTTTAATGTAGGAAAAGAGCAATATTCCAGAAACTATCTAACCAGGAGTGCAAATTACTGACCGGTCTTCACCCACAATACAGTTCCACTAACTATCCACAGAAGAGGACAGACCACTGAAGGAAAATTAAGAGAGATTAAGAAAAATGAACACAGTAGTTCATTTTTCTAGTGGGACAATATATGACGCACTTATAGTGCTTTTAAGATGTGCATAGAACACAGCTTATGTATGATAAAGAGTATAATTTAATAATAAAGAAATTAAAACTTAGAAAAATTAAGAATTAGAGAAAGCAAGATAACAATATGCACAGTGGGGAAAAAATTACAACGCTTCCCTCCTTCACACCGACTTTGCTCAAATAGTAAAAAACTTCAGACTTTCTTATCTGCAGGTGTCAAAACATACATCAAAAGGGGAACCAATGCAAGCGTGTTCATCCCCTCCCAGCTGCAGGCCTCTGATCTTCAAGGTTAATTTTAGTGAGTAGTCTTAACACAATAGTTTAACTAATGAATAGCTGATCTTTGGTCTGCATACTTACTGTTAAAGGAGGCAGACATTCAAGGGTGAATTTTCTATTTGTTTATTCAAGCTTGCTGACCTCTGTCTATACTCTCCATTTCTGATCTCAACTATGACTCTGTTTCCATGGGAAGGTCAGTTTAACTTTGGTTAAACTTTTTAAACGTTTTCTTGAAAAAGTTTTTATGATATGTTTACTGAAATCATGAATAGTTCTCACATGCCAAAAAACTTGAAGGTTAGTTTACAATGACTTAGAGATGAGATGGCAATGTCCTTCTCCCAGCCAGCCCAGGAACTGATTTGCATTTAAATGATTAGGCCAAATATTACTGATTAGTGGCTTTTGTCACCATACAGTAAAGATGAGAAAGGGGCAAAGCAGTTGGTAGGCTCAAGATTCCCTACAAAGGGAAAAGCCAGGATCCTTGTCAAGCTGATGATGTCCACTGCTTGGGCATCATCGGCCCCCAACACATGAGGACCAATTTTTATAATCAATCCAGTTAATCCACTCACACGACCCTCCACACAAAACCTACAATTTGCTCATCGCTAAGCTAAGCCTCCAAGGAAAACATACTTTCCCAAACTCTTTCTTATTGAACAGTTTACATAAAGACCATAAACACATAGTTTTAATTTAATGCCATTTATTGTAGTATTTATCTCTTTACATGGCAGCTTAATTTTAATTGTAAAAAGAAGAATATCTAAACATAGATGCACCAAAAATATATTTATATCATATATGAAATATAAATAAGCTTAGCTGAGAGATATATTGAGAACATGTGAAGTAAGATGCCTCATGTTTATGGATGGGATGATTAATACAGTAATGATCTCAATTTTCTGTGCCTTGATCCATAAATACATTATTACTGAAACAAAATGCTACCAGGAGTTGAACAATATCAGTAATATATAATCAATATGTAACAGCTGCATGTAAAGTACTTGACTCTGTATTTCACAAATATGCACACAACCATTGGGATACCTTTATAATCATGACGAATATTTTCATCACAGTCAAAAATGTTTTCCACGCCCCTTAGTAACACATTACTCAGTCTCTCTCCACTCAAGAAGAAGATTGGGATAGCATTTCACAACATCAATCAACATGCATTTTTCATAATTTTATATGAATAGAATCATAATGTATAAACTCTCTACTTCTGCTTGCTTTCATTCATGAGCATTCCAAGATTCATATTATTTTGCACACACAAACATTTTCATCATTGAGTAGTGTTTCTGCTCATGATGATACTACATATTGTTCATTTGTCTTAGACATTCTTGTTTGATACCAGGTTTTGAGTATTATAAACAAAGCTGTTGTAACATTTGGGTGAAAATCATTGTATAGACATAAGCTTGCTTTCTTTGAGCTTATGCTAGGCCATGAAATAGGCATATACACATTTTAAGGAAAAAACAGCAATAGTTTTCCAAAATCATTGGGTAGTTGTGTGTTTAGGACAGTACAACAGCTGCACTGGCTTCTCGTCTGAACCGAAGCTCGATCCAGTAGTCTTTAAGTTAGCCTTTCCATTGAGATTGTAAACACATACGATATGAAACTTATGTGCGTTGGTTTAAAAATTAAAATGTCAAATACCTCTTTGCATTCACTGCCATCAATATATCTTAAGTGTTATCCCATTTTTAATTTAGGCTGTTTGTATATTTAGTGTTATGTAGTAAGACCATATATTCTTATATAACTTATCAATCAAATATATTGCATATAATGGTTTTAATGTCCTTCAAAAAGCTAATATTGGTGATTTCTTTTTTTTTCTTTTCTTCTTTTGATTTGTGTGTGTGTGTTTGTTTTTGTTTTGAGACAGGGTTTCTCTGTTGTAACTCTGGCTGTCCTGGAACTCACTCTGTAACCAGACTGGTCTTGAACTCACAGAGATCTGCTGCCTCTGCCTCCCGGGTGCTGGGATTAAAGCTGTGTGTCACAACTGCCCAAGAATACTGGTGATTTCAATGAAATCAGCTTATTTTTTTTCTGATTTTGGAGGTTTGTTTCTGAAAAAAAAAATCTGTCAGATAAAAATCATGAAGATTTTCAATGTTTTTATTTGTTAGAGGGTTGAAGGTTACTTTTTTGTTCATAAAGACTATATCTTTCAGAATCATTTGTTCAAGGGATTTTATTTTCATAATAATGTCTTAGTCTTTATACTTGCCACCTCCATCACCATACTCCATACCAGACTTCTCACACCCTCTTCAAGGGTCTAGCCTGTTGAGTACCTCCTCATTCAGGCCTTTTCCACAGTCTACCAGATTTGATCTGGGTCCTACTAAAATGCACCAGCCAAGTGGGTCTTCCATGCCTTCACTACAGAAGAGCTCTAACTTAGGCCAATAGTCTCTCTGTCTATCCAGCATACCAAAGACTCTCCTACTTCATATCCAACTATTCCCCTCATACCTCTCTATCTCCCATAGTTGCAGCACAGAACAGTAAGCACATCCTCTACACCAGCTCAGTTTCCTCTGTATTTCACCCAAGCCACTTCCAATATCTAGTCCCAACCCACCCACATCTTCTCCTATCCCCAACTAACTCCATTCATAATAAACTCAGAACTAGCAAAGGAAGTCCACATGCCCAGATCTCATTGCAGAAATAGCAACAATATCAAAGATCAAGCCAGTATCTTCTCCCCTAAATCTCCCAGTCTTGTAGAAATGTTTGCCTCTGAGAGTTACCTACATGAACTCCAGAATACAGAAATTAAAAGGACAATCATAAACTTCCTCAAAGAATTCAAGAAGTTTAAAAAAAAACATAATAAAAATTTTTCGTTATTTCTTAGCCACTTTTATTCCTCTTGTTGAGAACTCTATATTTAGATCCCTAGCCCAAGTTTAAGTGGGTCATTTGTTTCCTTGACTCTTTGTTTTTGGAGTTCTTTGTATTCTGGATTAAATCCTCTTCCAAATGGGTATCCAGCAAAGACTCTTTCCCAACATGACAGTTTCTTCACCCCTCAACTGATTGTTTCCATAGCTAGCCAACTTCTAGGGCCTAGCAAAGTCATGAATCTTGGAAGAGAATCTACTACCACCATTTTGCTGGATCAGTATAATTCCTAGACTACATTCTATTATCCTTATACCAATGAATAAGTATAGCTCTCACCCCTCATCCAAGAAGAACCTTCTCTCTATAGCAAATGGAGACCACTGCAGAAAACCACAACTGGAAAAATGCAGAGATCAATTGTCTGTGGGGAGTTCAGTCCCAGTGGATATGTCTGCATCACACCTCTAGAATCTATGTCACAGAAGAGTGGAGAAAAGATTGTAAGAGGAAGAATACCAGGAAGTCTGCAATGAGACTTTCTTTCTTAGAAATGACTGCAAAAGCAAGACCTGACAAGGACAATACCAATATACATGCTAATACGGAAGGGATGATGTTGCATGGGACTCCATCCCTAGACAAAGAACCACAGAGACCTAATGACTGCTGAGAGAGTAAGGATTAGCATTTCCCACAGATGAGCCCCTGATTAGGTATCCAATATAAAGCAGTCATCCCTGAAAATGTATATATTACCTACAAAATAGTAACAATAATAATAAGAAAAAGAGACTATCAATTTGAAAATGGGGGGACATGGGAGGGATTGAAAGGAAAGGATATGGGAGAGGGGGGCGGATAAAAGGGTAGGGACAGGAAGGGAGGAAGTGCTGTTACATTTTAAAGCAAAACTATTTTCAAACTTAAAAAGTAGAAAGGAGATACTATACAGCTGAATTATTAGTGAATATTCATAAGATTTCAAAGATGATAACTGAAAATGTTATTGGCAATAGTCTTTATTCTTGCTTTAAGATATTTTCTAAAATGACCAATAAAAAAAATAAAGAAATCACTCCAAGAAGAGTTGAATGATTCATGAATTAATAATAACAGTGTTTGAGGCCAGTCTTTGTGACTCATCTGACATTCAGTTTGATGAACAGCATGCTTTGTACTCCATACTCATAAGCAAAACAAGCTATCTAAAGTAAAATCAAAAGTAGTACTTGCTAGTTGATGTTTATATTATATTATGGACAAAATTATCTGAGATTTGAGTATTAAAAAATTTTTTTATAAAGACCAAGTGAAACACTTACTTGGCAAGTTCTGAATTGTCCACAATTAGAAGGACACCTTCAACAATATTTCTTTAGTTCACTACTAGCCTGAACTCACTATTCAGACAAGGCCAATGCCATAAGAATGATGGTAAGGTTAATGGGGACTTTGCCAATTAAAAAAAACACTGAATATAAAAGATTCCAGATACTTTAACTAGATCAGAACATGATATAGAAAAACAATATTTAACGCTACCCTTTATTTTTTAAAGTATTTTTGCATGCCTGATTCAAAAGATCCAACAATCTTTTGAAAACAGTTTAATAAACAATGTTTTAAGATTCTAGAAATGCAAAGCTTGGTTCCTGCATCATTTTTTCTTACAGGAAGCTTTTGTATAAAGTAAGTCTTGGCTCTTGTATTCATAAACAGTTACTTGTGATCATTTGCTCTCAATGAATTAGTTGAAGTTCTAAGTAATTTTCTCATAAAATTTGTATACTTGTTTCCTGTTACATGGATTATCACTGAAGCAACAAAAGTTTAGTAGCATATCCAAAGCAAATAATAATAATAATATATTATTAAAATAGAATCCATATTGAAAAATACATAGTCTTATTTTACACCTATTTTTGTAGGAACCGTTTTTCCTACATTACCATTCACTTATGTCTCCAGTGCCTAAATGTTAACATGGCCTTGCGCTCACAACGATAAAGAAATGTTGAGCAGCTTCACTGTTGCTTGCAAAACAACTGCCAGCAAGATTTACAGAGGTGATGTGGGCTAAAATTCAACAAGGTAAAACTAATTCTAGGCTTACAGATCGACTTAACATTCAGTCAGAAACACAAAAAAATGTAGCCTATCTATAGCTAGAGAGAAAATTAGTCATCAGATTTTGGTTTACAAAAGATACAGATCATAGATTTAGCAGTGATTATAAGCAAAAATTCTGTGCCAAGACGATAGAGGAACAGATGAATAGGAGGAAAATTTTTTAAAAGATTTAAATATCCAAAATTATACTAAGGATGAAAATGCAATGAATTAAGAAGAGTCCACTGGGAATGGCAGCATATTAGAAAATAGAGATCTGCTTAGCAACTTCAAGGCATAGAAAAAGAAATTCTAAGAAACAATAAAAATCAAATGTGGGATAAAATATGACTACTAGGCATCCAAAGGAAATGTTACCATAGAAAGCAAGTCTATCAGTGGAGGCTGGCAGTAAAGCTCAGCTGGTAGAGTGCGTACTAGAATGCACAAAGCTCCAGGTTCAATACCAGAACAAATAAAACTGGACATGATGATGTATCTCTATAATCATAGCATTCAGGATATGGAGGCAGGAAGAGTAGGAAGTCAAGGAATGCTTAGATACACAGTTTCCGCTCAGCCTGATCTAAATGAGAACAATTCTCAAAAGAAAGAAAAATCAGTATGTTGTAGGGTAAACATGAACCACTATGTAGATACAATACTGGCATATTCGGAGAAAAAAGACAGAAAAGAATATAAGATATATTAGAAAAAAATCACGGCAAGTGTTCTCATGGTAAATCCAACTCCCTGTGGATATATCTTTAAGACACTCCCACATATAAGGTATGGGAAATATTGCAAAAGAGGGGGCAGAAAGATTGTAAGTGCCAAGAAATTTGCTGTGAGGTGTGGTATACTAGTAGCATCAGAAGTTACACACATTAAGTCACCAACATGACTACCTAAACATGAGCTGAACAAGAATGTCAGCAAAAGACATGCTAACAAGGACAGGGGAAAGCCCACAGGGCCTCAACTCCACAAAAGAACTGCAGGCAACTCAATAATGTGGAGTGGGAGAAAGTCTTCCCCAAGAAAAAACACATCTATTGGATATCCGATACCAAATGGTCAGCCCTGAAAACATACATACAAAATAAGATTGAGCAAGCTACATTTAGAAATATACATTTATATGCAGGTATGTGTATTCATGAAGTAACAGTTAATGAAAAAGAGGCCATGAATTAAGGGAAGGGGGGATAGGAGAAATTTTGCAATTATATTATAATCTCAAAAATTAAAATAATAAGTGCTTGCCAGTAAGCTTGATGACTTGAGTTGAATCCTCCAGCTCCAGACAAGTTATCTTATGATTACTACACACACTCTCACACACATAAAATAATAAATAAATATATAATGAATTTAGAAGGGTAAATCCCCCTATTGGTTTACTAGTTCAAGAAAAAATGTATGCATCATTCAAGATTTGAATACTTCAGCTGATTCTCACTTAATAATTATTTTGGTAATGCTTCACACTTAGACACAGAAACTTGAAAATCTAAGCTTATTGTGTCATTGCACACTTAAATTCACAATCTCTTCCAAATGGTGAGCTAATTGTCCACGTAAACCATACTGGCTAGTAAAGAATAAAAGAGATGGAGTTTTGATTTTCTTTGTGGAGACACATAATTCCATGGAATTGGTTCTTTTTGTTGTTGTTGTTGTTGTTTGTTTGCTTGCTTGTGTGATTGTTTGCTTTGTGAATCCTTACTTTTTCACTCAATTTTCTTATGTATTTCGGACTCTTGTCCCTGTTCCTGGCTCTTCCCCATTGCAAGCTTGCATGAAATGGGCATGTAATATACAGCAGAATTCTTAGAAACTTACAATGTGTTTTCTTCACATGTGTTTATTCATCTAAGCCTCTGGTTTTAAGACTTAATGTATGAGCTAGTGATCACTTTATTTGTGACTTTGCCATTTTTATAATCTGCTGATGTGTCTCATCCAGATTCTTGATGATTCTTCCTACTTACCAGAGTATCAGATGAATCAACAATCCCCTGAAACCAAAGCAGCATGAGGAACTAACATTCATCCAACTACTAAATGCTTCTTCCAATATACTATGTTGCAGCTCTGAATGCCAGATTAGCTTCATGCAGACTGAGAATTTATCTACCACTAAGGTGATCTAAGAAATGACAAAACAGTCCTGACAGCTGATAAGTGTTGGCTATCTGGGAAAATAACAATAGGGCATGGTATTTGCTATTGAATCTAAATGATTTAACAGATTATGAACATCTCATCCATTGCTCCATGACTATTACCCAGCAAATCGATCAGAAGATCATAGTGAGATCATAACAATTCCTAAATACGCCCTCTATCTTGGTCACATTCACCTGTGACAATAATTTCCAATATTGGAAATTATTAGGATATTCAATTGTTAGCTTGTCCTCACTTCATGGGACTCAGAATGTACACAGAGCTTCTTTTCTTCATCTGTCTCAGAAACTACTTACAATACATTGATATACTACTGCTACTCACACCACCCACGGTGAAATAACTTGTAATTCTCTGTAATACAAAAATTTCAAAAGGTGCTTGTTTCACTCTAGATATGTTTCTGATGATCTTCAAATACTAGGTTTTAGTATCCTCACAACAGGTAAGCTTAGTTATACACTCACTGTTCCAAATAGTGTTTAGATTTCAGAGTAAATGATACTTCAATGCCTCGTTGGCATAAGTTCACATTAGTACAACAGAATTGAACCCTTTAATAATATCTTCTTAAGCTAAGTATAGACATGTACTATATCCCAACAGTTGCACCTTAGATGTATACCCAAGAAAAAGAGAACAGGACTCATATCTACTAAGATGTAGCATGGAATGTCTACAGCTATGTGACTCACAGTGCACCACCTGTGAGAAACCGAACTGTTTAATTAAAAACAGATAAGTTATATGGGCCACTATGGAGCAAGAAGAATGAATTAATTTGATTATACATAACACTACGAGTTAATCCCATAATATATATGTGTCTTTGGGGTTTCATGTTTGTTTGTTTTTGTTTTTGTTTTTTTTTTTCTTATGGTGGAACATAAGACCCAGATTTTATTCATGTTAAGTAGATTCTCTGCATCAGAGAGTATTAATACATCCCAACACTCTTGGAAGCATAGAATCAAGAAAACAAATCCATATACTAATGTGTATGCTCTGAAAGGATGCTACTACATAGTGCTCAAAAAGAAGGGAAGCCCATTCTTGTGTTAGATGGCAAGGCCCTGGATACATTTAAGAGACAAAACCATCAAAGATCTTTGCAGAAAATGTAGTGCCTCATGACCTGGATGTTGATTACATGGGCATGTTAGGTTTAGGAAAAGCCACAAAGCAGTATGCAAATGATGTGTGAGCTATTCTGTTTATATGCTAATGTTTTGAATTTACATTGTTCATGTAGAAATTACAATGCTTACCTCAAAAGGGTTAGGAAATAATTTATTCTGAAGCCATATGTGTGGTCATGGCAGCCCAGGAACACATATTTAGGTTACCCCAAATTCCATGTTTTAATGCAGTAAGATTGATGAAGTTTTTATAGAAACATATCTAAGAAAATCATCAATCAAGGTATTTTTCAAATACATTGTTGGTTACATCAGGGAGGCAAGATATAGCAAGGCAGAAAGGCTCTGTTCCAGGATTTTAGATGCCATGTGTCAGCATTTTTAGCCCTTCACTTGGTAGGAACTAGGGCCATGTTCATACAATCCAAAGAACTTACCTAATTGCCACAAAAGATATTAGGTAACACATAGAGGAGGATATTTCTAGACAAAGAAAAATGAACTAAGTTACACAAGATGATGATCCATCCACCCAGGAGCTGTCACAAGTAAAGACATTCTTACTTCCACCCAGCTACACTGCTATAATCCACAGGGGGAAGGACGTCACAAATGCAGTTAAAGAATGTACCTCTAGAGATGAACACCCAAGCAGCAGACACTGTGAAGGACACTGTAGGAAGAAAAACAGAGAAGAAGCAAAGACTCTACCCAGAATTTCTCCCAATCCAACAGAGCCACAAGGAAGGAGTTTCCAGAAGGTGCATTCCACTGGAATTGTTATTCCAAAGCACAGAAGCAGAGCAGAGCAGTGCAGAGAAATGGTCTGCAGTAGGAAACATTGGAAACCTGACGTAGGTACAGGGATCTACAGCCAGTGTTTGCAACCATCATTTTCCTTAGTATGTGTCTCCTTTGGAAAGAAAACATGCTCTTTTCATTTCACCACAATCTTATTCACTATCATCAGCCTCTATTCTGATACTGTCATTTGAATTTATTATCCATTCTAGGTGTTACATTTATTTAAGAGATAAAGATCTCTTTATGTTGAGATTAGGCTGTGGCCTGCTCTAAGTTATTGCATATTGTATGAAACAGTGATGTTTTTCAAACTGCTCTATTCCTGGAGAGACTCCATTTTAAAAATCACCCTTGACTCTGCTCTGAGGCTGGAGTATGACTGTGCATGTGGGTGGGTATCCACATATCACAACCCAAATATCACACTGATAAAAGACTTATTTCTGGGAATTAATGAGATGTCACCTAATCACATAATAAATTTACCAGAATGAGTGGAGACTATAGGAGTGTATTGGTATGTTAATATGGCACCAGGGAAGCCAGGTCCAACAATTTACGGGATGCATCTCAGCAATACATGGTATATCTGCTTTAATTCCATAAAAAATTACACTCAGTACTGTTGATGGTCATAGCCTCACCAGTCTGGCCCCTGACCACCCAGTGTGTGCATCAGGGACTGACAGGCAGAAAACTCCCAATTATGTCTGTGACTTCAGCTCTTGTCATTAGCAAGACCTATTCAGTGATCACTTGTCCTTTCTACTGTTAGTCTACTGGGCCCACCATCCATTTATCTGCCAGCTTATTGCTCTGACAGTCCAGTTTTTCACTTCTACCATTGAACTCAGCTCTACAGGTCCCCTTCCAAAGCTGTAACAATCATAGCTGCTTTGCCTGCTTCTTCCATCTGCCTACTTCTGAAACCTTTGCTTTAAAGCCCTTTATAATCACTTTGTAACCTACATGCTTATATCTGTGGAGGTAGGTATATATCTATTTGTTGTGTGATGTGTGATCTGGACACTCGTGCTAGCAATTAGGATTGGAATAAAAGAATTTGTATCCAGCTTGGCTGGGGTTACCAATCTGGCAAATTGCTACCAATGAAACCATCACACTTGGCAAATTTATTGCTCTTCAATGAATAAACTGACATCATGAAGAGGCACAGCGTGTTCATCTATGTTTCTGACATAGTGTGCTCATGACACTCTGCCATTTGTCCAAACAAAATAAAATCTTGAAACTAAAATGTTCTCTAGAAGGCAAAAAATATGTATTTATAGCACCAGGGATATAGTCCCCTATGGCATTTGTTTAATCTATGTCAACATTTTGATTTCTAATTCATAATCTAGACAGTTCTAGTAAATACTTAGTCAAATTAATCATGGCTTAGAGTTGAGTAAATTAACTACATAGTAGGAGAACTCTTTTTTAACAATTCTCCTTTGACTTCCAATGGTATTATATAGAAGTCAGTCTCTGTGTTTGAATACCTTTGAGGATGCTTTGTTATATGGCATATTTTAGTTTTAGTATAACATAATGTCATCTCGGAGTAGAAAATACCTTAGCCAGTTAGACCTATTCAAACAAATAGAGGAATCCAAGTCAATGATGGAAATGTATCTATTGACAGTTCCAAGTAGAGGGGAGTTGCTACATTCCAGTTATTTCTCTTATTTATCTCTGCAGCACAGCTGCAAGGAGTCTTGGAAGATGTTATAGTATATAGGAAGTGGAGGACTGACTGAAAGGAGATCCTCATGATGCAGCTTCCATGAGATTTTTATCCATTATAGGATGGGACTTTGCACTGATACAGCTGTTAGGGAGCTTTCTCCTGTAAGTTCCTGTAAGTAAACCCTCAACTGTGCCATCTAACTCAAAAAACTCTGATTCATCAGGTTGTACTTTGGTGAAATCTTAATTTGGACTCTTGTTTCCTGTAGGTTCTGAAGTGAATTGATATTTGGACTCTCCTCTCCAGCAAAAATTGATGAAGCAAATGCTTTACAAGACATTTCCCCCTGTTAAAAAGACAGTGAGTAATCCCAAGCAAGAATTTAATATTACTAGTGTTTTTCATCAGCCAAAATAATAATGAAGAGAAGGAGAATGATGATGATGATGATCTTGACGATGATGATGATATTTAAATTGTTATAGATTGGATGTTTCCTAAAGCCCTTGTGCTAAAAGTATGGTCTCCAGCTTAGCGCATTATTGAGAGTACTGGAAGGTTTACGAGGTCAGGCCAAGTGGGAGGACAGTATGTTAGTGGTGATGCAATGTTGGAAGAAATCGTGGGCCCTGCTTCTGTCCTCTGATTCCTATTTTCGAGGAGGTAAGCAGTGTTACATGATCATTCCTGCATGGTGTATTGCTTCAGCACAGGTCCAGAGCAACACAGACAACCCACAGAGGGTTCCACAACTGAGAGTCAAAAGCAAATCTTTCTTCTTCTGAAGTTGGTTTCTCAATATTTTGTCACACCGATGGGAACCTCACTACCACATCAGCTAATAGACCATTACGTTTAATGTAGGGAACTTTATGAGGTGAACTTATTTTAGGTATTAACCTGAATAACTCAAGCTTGCTATGATTATAGAACTTATTGCCATGAAGGTACATTTTAAAATATATTATGAAATTCCTTGCATGTGCATGGGATAGAAGTATATGTATATGTTCATGTGAAGGATGCACATATTTGTATGCATGTGTAGAGGTGAGAGGTTGATGTTGGATACATTTCTCTGTCACTCTCCACCTTATTTTACGTATTTACTTACTTATTTACTGGCTTTTTTTGGAAACAGGGTCTCTCACTGTTCTAAACTCAAGAAATCAACAAAACTGGTGGGCAGTAAGGCTCAAAGGGTCCTCTTGTCTCTACCTCCCCAGAACCAAGATGACAGATGTGTGCCATCTTTTATTTGGGTGCAGGGATGCAAATTAAGGTCCTCCTGCTTGCATAAGAAGCACATTAACAGCCATCTTCCCAGCTCAGCTCATTATTTTATCTGCTTAAAAAAGCTATGATCACAGGCATATGCATTTAAACAGAGTTTTGAAATATATAAATGGCTTTTTTTTGACTAAAATTAGTTTTAAAAGATTGCAAAATAAGAAGAGATTAAAAATATGATCATTATAATCTAAATTTTAATCAAATGTGTGTGAAGGGAATACAACATATTAAATTAAAACTATCTTTGGAATGTGGAAATCAAAGTTATACTTATTAGTACTAATTATATTGAGCCTTTAATTAAATCTAAACCACTCATAATAGAAATTTTAAATATCATTAAAATTATATGCTACAAGTAATTACTTAAAAACTTCTAGTTTTGACAATCTTGCAAATCCCATGCCAACACAATTTTTACTCAATACTCCACAATTTTGCTTTACACAGTGTTTTGAAAATGACAAATTTGTAGTGATTTTTACAATAAAATGCTCTTCTTTTAACATAAAAATTAGTGAATGACAAAATCATTGTATCCAATTTACTCACAAAGAAAATCCTCAAGATCTAGAGTAAGACCTCCATCATTCTTCAGACCTCAACCCAAGCCTTATCCAGTAACAAACAAGAAACACAAAATATCACACATTATACAAGAAAATACAACACTGAGTTTTGTAAGAAGCATAACATCAATAAACTACAGAAGCATATCAGCTTTGAAGATAATATCTTACAATGATAATTTGGTATCTAATGCTTTAACAATCCCGATGATACAAGGCAATAAAGGCATTGTGTGTTTATTACATAACACCACATATCAATACCAAGTAATGGTTACTTACATTTAAAATATGCCTTTTCTGTCAGTAATCACTGAAATTAATATGCAATGAAGAACTTGATCTAATTTATTCAATTTCTTTTTTATGCATAAGCATGTGTCACCATCGCCACCTATAATGGTTATTTTTATCTTAATACATTGATGATTAAGAAACAACTTCACACTTGTGATTTTGATTCCACTGCAGAATACACAATCATGTTTGCTGAGCTAATGCAAAGGATCTTATCAACTCAAACTCACACATGCCATAACTCTCACCAGCATCATGTTTTTCTAGTTGTTTCAAATACATGAGCAAGGAAGATATACAGACAAAGCAAAAAATAAATGAAACAATTTACTTGGTTCCCTAATTTATTTTCTTCATTAAAACAGTAAAACTGGATAAAGAGATCAGATAGATTTAGTCAGTAAAGGATAAGTTTATTTGATAGTTCCCATGAACTAGTAAAAGGCAAAATGATTTAGTCACATGTAATACTCATCCAAAGTATATGCCCAGAAAAAAAAAAAAAAGATAACCACCGGATAATCTCCATAGCCAAATCTTCCAATATGTAACTTCCCGCTTATCTTAAATACCATCCACAGTGGTGTTTGATATTCTCCCACATTGGGGGTTATTAAATATCTTTTTGCTGCATCAGCAATATTGATATTCTGCTATGGCTTTTTTTTAGAATGTGCAAAGGGAACATTCCTATGTATTACAGAATGGTGAGCCGCATTTCTGACCCCAACTTAATGGTTACAGTTACAGTATTGTGACAAATAAGAGTCCCTGGAAAATTCTGAGTGAATGACTTCAAATTAATAACAATCCCCCCCTAAGAATCACAGTTATTTATTAAGCATCCTTGCCTAGAAATCTCACAAATATTTGCACATCAACGCTAGACTATATCACTCAAACTACTGCAAACGATCTATAAGAATCTCTACAGTATGCCGGTCTGAGCTTCTGTATCAGTTATTATTCTCAGTCCTGGAACAAAATGCCTGATGGAAAGAAATTAAAATATATTATTTTCGTTCACTATTTCTCAGGTTTCAGTTCATCATGATGGAAATGTCAAGGGGTAAGAGCTGAGTTTATCATGGATAAAGCATGAAGCAAGAAGCAGCTCACATCACAGCAGGCCAGCAACAGGGAAGAAGACACCAAGAACTGTGTATGAACTTCAAGGTCTATACCTAGTAACACCACCTACAAAAATTTTTCAGTTTCCCAAAAGAGTGCCTTATTCCAACTTCTCTATATAGAGCTCTTAGTGATATACTATAATTTTTTTTTGTTTATCAAATGAAATGACAAGTTCAAAACATAATTTATCTTTCCTCACTAAATATTTTTTTACCTACTAAATATCTCATCAAATTTATCTAGGTCAGACTTTCCTAAAGAGTCATTTCTCATACACCATGCCATCTGCCTTCTTTCCTTCCTCAGGAGAAGCTACTCAGCTACTCACTTAGAGAGATAGGAGTGGATCACAAGTAATATGTTTCAACTCTTGAGTACTTTCTAACGTGTTCATTTCAGAGTGGAAAGACACAGAAGAGTATGGGATTTAATAGTGAAAAATGGTAAAAAGACAGACAGCCCATTCCAAAGCGAAGATGTAGGTAACATGCAACAATAGGTACCAAGCAAAGTTGAAACTCAATAGGACATGCAACATTAAGACTTGAAACTCGAGACTGGGAGAACTTACGATGTTTGGTACTGATCTTTATATGAATGGATTAAGTGAAACTATCATAACTCGTGAAGTATTGTTTGTTCTCAGTGTTTCAGATGCTAATAAGCCAGTCCTCAGAGTTTAAGTAAGATGACTATGTTTCTCAATAGATTTCCAGAAATTTCCAGAAGAGATTAATGTGTGGATTGGTAGAGTCAGACATGTTAATCAGCTGAGGGTCCACATGGAACAAAAAACGCAAACAGAGGAAAATGAAAAATAGAGGAGGGGTAAATCTTGACTTCTCTTTTCTGAAGCAAAGAACCCCTTCTTTTATTGACCATGAACATCAGAACACCGAGTTATACAACCTTGGATTTATAGAACATGGATCAGAAATCACTCATCCAGCTCTCAATCCCTTTGAAAGAATATTATATGATATTCATAGTATATATTTAAAATAGCATATAGGTATAGGTATGTGTTTCTGTTATTTTGCTTTTGGTTTCCTGGAGATCTGTATTTGAAGTAGGATGAGTCCAGAAATTTTGCTAAAGCCAATTTATTTTTATGGAAAAGTTTGTTACATTTGAATGTATGTGAAAAAATTTACAGTAGTTATAAATTAACAACTCAGTGCATCATTAAAAGGGGAAATATCCACAATGACAGCTTGATTGTCATCTGTAACTCTGAGGGTATCCCCTTTTTGCATAGAACACTGTGCCAGTTGTGAAAAAGCACAGGATTAAAGTTCCGAAAGTAATGTTAATATTTTAGATGATTCACATGTGGCATAATACGTTAATAAATTATTGGAGAGGTATGCGGGAGATGAAAATAAATTACGTATGATTATTAACAGTTGAGAAAAAGAAGCTAAGAAAGGGTAATGATGAAGGAAGTAATTGGATGGATGGATTGGAGGCCTAAACACGGTCAAAGAAAAAGGAGTGCGTTACTAATAGGGTTATTAATGAAGACAAAGAATATTTTAATGGTTATAAAATAGGCCACATTATACAACTGTCTACAAGCAGATTTGTATTCACACTGGTCACTGGCTTGATTTCCTTAACGCTGTGGAGCTCTTTGGCTTAACTGACAGAGGGACTCTGGGAAGCATAAGCAGCGTTCAGTTGTGGGTAATACATCCAGAGGGAATTTTATGTTTTCACAACTTTTTATATCTACATTACAAATGATCAATGCTACTTTTTAAAAGAAGAATTATTTCCATTGTGAACATTTTCAAACCTAGTAACTTTTTAATATAGAAAATTATCCTCAAATAAAAGTTGCCGTCACACTTTTAGCTGAAAAAAAAAATTTTTTTTATGCTTGTTTTGCTTTTTTGTTTACAGGGTCATATCATGTAGCCCAGGCTGGCCTCAATCTCCAAAGTATGGAGATTATACACATGTCACCATGCCTAGCACAAGCAAAATCTTAAAGAAAACCTGTAATTCTGCCTCTTTTTAATTTTTAATATGGTAATACAAAAAAGGTGTTCTTTGATTCAAAAATCTTTATTTAATTTTGTTCACTAATAATATCACATATTTATTTTTAAATTTTTATTTTTTATGCATATGACTGTTTTGTCTGCGTGTGTGTATATATATATATATACACCATGTGTGTACAGTGCCCTCAGAGGCCAGAAGAGGGCATCAGAATTCCTAGAACTGGAGACACAGATGGTTGAGAGACCACCATATGGGTCCTGGGAACCAAACCAGATTCTCTGCAAAAGCAATAATAGCTCTTAACCACTGAGCCATCTCTCTAATCCCTGTAACATATATTACTTAAAGAGACACAAATTGATACAATATAACAAAAGCAAGTAAATAAGTTTTATTATAAAATCCAATCAATAAAACTTATTGATATATTACTTAACCTATACAGAAATTTTCATGCTTTATCAAAGCTTCTAGTTACAGTCATTCAGAGAAAATTCTGAGAATAATTCCGTTACTGTCTTTCCTGCAGTGCAGATGATCAAACTCAGGTACTCATGCATGCTGGGTAAAGGCATTACCATGCTTACTTACACTATTTTCTCTAAATATGTCAAGTATTTTCCACATTGTTTAAAGAACCCGTCTTTTTGTAACAAAATTAATCACATCAAAATTCCTATTTAGAGATAGCAGTCATAAATGCAAGATAATAAAACTAACAACAAAAAAAGTACAGATAGAAAATTAACTTGGAAATTTTTCCAATATCTATTTGGAAATGAATTAGCCTCCCAGAATTACTCCTGAAATACTTATGATTAAATGCTAGCACTACTGTGTATATGAAGAGCAGTTCAATTACAGATGCAAGCCTGCTAGCTGGATTGTCCTTCTTCTTTTTCTTTTCTTCTTTTTTTTTTTCTTTTTAAGATAGGGTTTCTCTGTAACTCTAGCTCTCCTGAAACTCACTCTGTAGACCAGGCTGGCCTTGAACTCATAGAGAGCCTCCTGCCTCTGCTTCCTGAGGGCTGGGATTAAAGGCATGTGCCACCACTGCCTGGTTCACTCTTATTTTCCTAGAGGAAGCACTGATAGGGAAGCTGCCTTACCTCACCTTACACGGTCTGTTTATGGCCAGGTTTAGACTCTCCTAATAGCTACCTTGCTTTCAGCTATTCTAGTACAACTGAACACATCATTAGGGTGTCCAAGCTACCAAATCAATCCTCTGTGATATACACCTGAAATTTTACTTCAAAAAAAAAATTTTAGATTTGAAATTTATAAAAATCCACTTGGCAATAATTCATTGTATTTAGCAACATGTTAATTAATTACAAACAAACTTCTATAATTATTAGAGGTTATTGTACAAAAATCTGTCTCTTTTACATGAGTGCATTTTGTAGAAGGATATCCTTGTACATTTCAACAGAACTTTGAAAATTGCTTGATTTGGATATGCCGGTTTGTAGCAGCTCATGGAATTCGCACAGACCTCGGAGTTTCAAGTGGTTCTTTGTAAGAAATCGGAAGCAGGATTACCAGAAGCGTTCAGCAGCTGTCTGCAAGGGACTATTTTAATAACTATGTATACTTTTTCTTTTCTGAAATCTACGTAGAATTTGGCTTTCCTGATGCAAAACAAAACAAGGAGAAGAATACATTTGTCACAAAGCTAATTGCTAGTGGAAGAGAATGAAAATGAGTAAACAAACTAAACATCCCACCTGGTAGTGAGTGATGCAGAAATCAAGTAGAGGATGTCAATCTAGAGGAAGGAAGAAAGGACGAGGTGGGGCTTCTGTCAACAGATGGCGCAGAACGATCCAAAGAAAGATGTACTTTTTCTTGTTGGGACCTCAGGGACAAAAATAGACACTTCCACACACACTCCCAAATACAAAGGTGGCAGGAGAGAGTGTTCTAAGCAGAAGAAACAGCCCAAAGCAGCATCTCTAAAGGAGTAAGGAGTTGTACTTAGGAAAAGTACTGAAAAAGAATGTGAATTTGACATCTGCTCATGGATGAGGAGAGAGTTGCAGTAATAGACCTTAAGGAGCTGACCACAGACAGACAAAAAGGAGCCTTCAGTGCAGAATGTATAGTGTAGATATGTTCCGATTACTGTTTGTAGCTGCCTGGAGTTTTAAACATTGACTCCTTACACTATGGTTAAGGAAGCCAATTAATAGAAAAGTGACTGCAAGAGGTTCTTTTAGGAACCAAGGAAAAAGTAATGATGCTTCAGAAACGTATTTTGACAATGAAAATACACACTGCTGAATATAATATAGGGACAAAAGCATTCAAGGTGGCATAGATGGACTCCAGCATTCATTTAGATGTTCTTGTCAAAAAAGAATGGGAAAGGAAGAAGAATGAAGAATAGAGGGATTAGACAAAAATTAAGAGTTCCATCTCAAAGTCCAAAGTTTTTCTGAGGAATCAGCCTTCATTATTAGACTAAAGCTTAAAATAGGTACAGAATGTATGAATTTTAGCATCATTAAAACAGAAAAATAAAAATGGGATTGGCATTATGGCTCAGCTGTTAAATGGCTTGCTATCCTTTCAGAGGAACTGAGTTTGGTTCTCAGCATCCATGTTAGACAGCTTACAACTGCCTCCAACTCCAGCCCTAAGGGATCTCTTACCTCTGCTAGCCTCTACAGACACCTGCATGCATGTGCATGCACACACACACACACACACACACACACACACACGCATGCACACATCTAATACATAATAGTAATAATTTTTTTAAGATCAAACAGCAAAAAAATTAAAGCTAGATGTAATATTTAATGCTTCTGTGTTTTACTGTACATTATTTCTTTTGCTTGTTTGCATCTCTAAAATTTATTGTTGGGTGTTTTCTACTTAACTGGAAATTTCATGATATTTTCCCTCTGACTTGAGGACTGAATCCAGGGTTGTGTATGTGATATTCAGTACGACATCCTCAGTCCTTAAAGTGGAAATTTTCCTCTACCTATGCCAAGTCTAGTCTCATCAGAAAGCCAGACTTTATTAATTTTGACCAAATACAGCAAGCACCTTATATCTAAAACTAATACCAACACCTAACTGGGCTAAATTCTTACATTTATACTTGCTAACATTTTAACATTCTCTTTGATTCTTTCCAATGTCCCCCCCTCCAAATTATATGTTCTGAATCATAATTTTGTAAGGTAAAGCAGAATCTCTGTGGGACACAGATCATTGAAATACCTTTTGCTCCTTTTCCCAACATCAAGAACCAATTTTCATAGGACATCATCCTCATAAAGAATGTGAATTCTGCATCATGCTGCATGCAAGAATCTGGAGCAACAGCTCCTTCATCATCATTGATGCTGCAAACAGAGTCCTTCACATATTTCAAGGATGATGGCATCCCATGCAGCTGATTTATAAGGTGGTGATGACCTCCTTAATACTACATAGCGTACACATAAATAAACGTATAAACAGCTGAATCATATATACTAACATTTTCAGACACTCCAGTATAACAGAAAAAAATATAAAACACTAAAGCATTTTCTTTCGGTGCTACATGGATTTATGTCTATATTCTGCTTAATTATACATAAACTTCAATAGATGGTAGTCTAAAAAAACACATCTGGATTAGGGAAATATTTAATGACTGGTACATTTTTAAAATGTATGTCTGTATTCACTTCTATTTCAGAATACCTTGACCTAATTCTTCACCATACTGACAATTTTCTTTGCAGAAAAAAACTGAACCATGGATAACATAGTCCACAGTTGTTTAAAAGCTTACATATTATTTCAGAAAAGTAGGCTAAACTCAGATAATCCAAAATCTTAATAGAGGATAAACTTCCAAATGATATTACTATCTGGAGAAAGCTCTTCCATATGAAATGTTACAATTTAGGGGGAAGAAACAAGCACTATTAGTTAATAGTCATGACCTTTTTTTTTGCTGTTTTTGCTCTGTCTGCTTTTTTTGCTCAGTCTCTAGGAAAATTCAGTTTGGCAAAAATGTATCTTAGAATACAATCATACAAGAGAATTGCATCTGAATAATTTTTTCTTAATTTATCAAGGGTGAGAGACATTGTGTGGTTAAAAATAAGAGGTTTCTCCCCCGCTCTGGGAAATAATATTTGTAAGTAATCTTCAAACCTCCCAGCTGGAAGTGAAATAGTCTTATTATCAAATTTAGTAAAGTACTGAGCAAGGCACAAGTGGCAATTTGCTGATCACATGAAGAGGGATGAATTTGGCAGGGCTGGAAGAAGTAAACACTCTCTGAAGCTGAGCCTCCCAAGCGACTTCCACACTCCCAATGACCATAATAGGCACTCTCTACCTATTAATCATATCTCCAGAAACCTTTGTATCCTTCCAAATGGCTAATGAATGGTTGTCCAGATCTGCTACTGGCTGACATTGTTTAGGACACTGTTAAATAAGGGGAAGACAATGCCCTGCAAGTGCAATTTTGGCTTCCATTCAAAAATACAAGATTTCTAAATCTTTTCCTTTTCTTTCTTCTAACTTTAAAGCTTAGACCTGTATCCTAACATTCTGAAAACCTGCGCTCTATTTTGTGAAAAGCTAGAGGGCTGTTTTGTATTTGAGCAGTTTGTCATTCTCTTAAGATTCTAATATTTTTTATCTGGGTATTGTTCCATATTACATTTTATACTACTCAAATGTGAGATCCATTAAGCTTCATCTCACTCTGAATAGCACCAAGATAATGACATTTGCAAATACACCCGTAAAATGCTCTGAAATGTAGAATAATGGTATTGACCAGAGACCCCAGAGAAGAACTAAAATTGTTTAAAAGACAATAAAAGAAAGTATGTGTTTGGTATGCACCAAGTTTCAATCTCTAAATGGTAATTATTTCTCTGAGAGTAATTAGTCTAGTTGAAAATGCATCAAAATAATGAACATGGTACTTTTTCACATTAAGAACTTTAAGCCAAAAGATGGAGCTGGAGGAATTAATCCTCAGAAAATATATATAGTCTCCTAGCCATTCCTAAGAAGTTAGATCAGGTTGTGGGTTTAATTCCCCATCAGAACACACTTTGGACTCTTATATTATTATCATCTTGCTTTATTTTCCTTTAGCAATAGACCCTCTATAATTATGACAATGTCCAAAAATGTAAGATTTTAATCAATGTACATTCACAGTTGTTTCTTGATTGTTTACTGACCACTAGCCTTTTTCCACAATTCACAGCTTTTGAAGTTAAAAGGGGAGGTCCATACCATCACCTTGTCAGTATGAAACTTTGGGCAGATCATTCATTTTGCTCAAATTTTAAAAGAGGTTGTTAGTAATATATTATAAAATCATCCTTTTGTTGTGCTTAGTAATTATAATGTGTTACGTTGTGGGTACATGTTTGTGTTGCTATGTGTACTTGTATGAAGTTGCACGTGAAAACCCAAGGACAATATCAGTGACCTTTTCTACGTGACTCACCAACTTTATTTCTTGAGAATAGATCTTTCACTAAACGTGAAGCTCGTGGATTAGGCCAGGCTAGCTGATCTGTGTGCTTCAAGGATCCACTTGTTCTCTCTCTTTCTCAACTACTGGCATTGAGTTACAGAAACTGAGCAAAATGTATTTTAAAACAATATATTTTGAGGGATTATAGCAAAATTACATCATTTCCTTCTTCCTTTTCCTCCCTCTAAACCTACCCATGTACCACCATCCCCATGTTCTCCTTCAACTTTACAGCCTCTTTTTCTTTAGTTGTTGTTGTTGTTGGTGGTGGTGGTGGTGGTGGTGGTGGTGGTGTGTGTGTGTGTCTGTATGAGTAAAGTCAGCTCAGTCTGCATAATGCTTCTTGTATGTGAAAGTTTACAGGCATGACCTTGCAGGAGGAATAGTCTTCTCCAAGGAAGAGCACCCTCAGGCTATTTACATGCATTCTGCAAAATCCAGACATGAGCCATCTCCATGACTATCTAAGAAATTCATATTTATTTTTATGTATTTATTTTTAAGGTTGTACGTGTGTGTGTGTGTGTGTGTGTGTGTGCGCGCGCGTGTGTGTTTTCATTGTGTGTGTGTGTTTTGATTGTGTGCATGCACATGCATGTTGGGCTACCTTTGGAAGCCAGAAGACAAAGATAGACCACTTGGACTGGAGAGAAGGATGATTTTGGGCCACCCAGTGTGAGGGCTGAAACATTTGTAAGAGCACCAAGCTCTCTGAACTTCTGGTTGGCCCTACATCCAGCAAATTTTAAATGAAGTAAAATGAAATGTTACTCTTTTAATATTATTACTAAGATTTTATTTTTCATTAAGATTTGTAAATGATATTTTGTATATTTAAAGTTTGATATCATTTTGGATTTTGATTTGAGACTTTTGCTAACTTTATGAAATGGAGAACCCATTCTTCTGCTCAATAAAAAATTTATTCTAAAAACTAGAGCTATTATACTCAAAAATGTGAACAAATTGCCTTCTAAATATGTTGAAATGACATTTGGAAAAGAGGCACAGGGGATGGAGGTCAACTCTGACAAAATAACCCATTGTTATCATCAAGTTGTTTCTTTGTAGCTATTTAACTGTGGTGAATTTCACTAAGGAAAATTTCCTTTCATATGTATTGAATTTTTCTTCTCTACAGCCTCATGTTCACTCCAAGGTGAATCTTATAATTTGGTGTGATTTAGCTTTTCCTGTTGTTGTTTTCTATCACTGCATTTTATTTAGGTGCTGGTCTGTTGGTTGTGTTCAGACATGTTTTGGCTTGGCTTGTATTTATCGATATGCAAGAGTTTTCTCTATAGGCAGCTGTGGCCAATGGCTGCACAGCTGAGCTTCACATTCTTAGGTCTCCTGCATCTTCTCTAAGTTCTTGGTTATGTGTCTCTTGATCTGCCAAAACAGCCCTTGCACTTATTTCTTCTTCTTCTTCTTTTGAGTTTTACATGCTTATACTTACTATTTCTCAGGCAGTTCTCAGTAATACTTCAAAAATATTATACGGGAGATCTGGGAGTTATTTGGCAAATCTTGTAATTTAGCCAAAATGTAGCTTTCTGATGGAAGGTCTTTACAAATTGAGTTCAATGAGGTTACATATATTTCAGTCTTTCTTTTATTCAGTATACTTAGGTTCAGAGTTTGCGTTAAAAGTATAGACTCTGCTACCTTTGCAAGCATCTCTAAACCCTGACTCTGAGAATTAATCCCAAAACTTTCAAATAAGTAAAAGAAATCTATTATGTTTTGTGTTGGTACTTAAAACATATGGCTCTGTTAATCTCTGTACCTAGATTTGACTGTCTTTCCAACAAAAAAGTTTTTGGCTTTGATTTCCCAAAACTGGGTTTTCTAATATAAACAACGTCTTAGTGACTAAAACTCAAATACAATAGCCTAGAAAGAACAAAGAGGCAGATTAAAGACAATGCAAATGGCTGGCCCATTGGAGGGAATTTGAAGAACCTAGTTATGAATGCTAAGAATGAGCTTAGTGTTTATTGGCATGTGTTTGAATAATACTTGTTAATAAGGATGAAAAGAGGGAAAAAACAAACAAACAAACAGATGGTGACTTGAGCAAGGGGAACAGTGGCTCTGGAAAGGAACTGAGAAAGTCAATAAAATCAGACACAAAGATTGCCCTCTGGGACAGCTAAGCCATCAACTGGAGTGACAGGAAAGTCATTGAAAGGGACATGTTCTGGCTTAATAAGATAAGGTTAAAAAAAAATTCTCTTTCAAGTTATTTAATTGTTATTAGGTTATTTCATCTCAATTAATAAATGATTTTGACATAACAACACATGCACAAATTCCTTAAAATATGGAAGCAGAATACATGGTTCTATTTAAATAAAGCTTTAGTATCCAGTAAGTAGAATTCAGAAATTTCAAGAAATATATAGTGATCACAAAGCAGAGCAATGATTCAAATCAAAGACAAATTATATAAACTAACTTATCCTTCTATGTTCAGTCATGCCACATAATATTAATATCAGCGACAGGTAGCATATCTGACAGTGACCCTAGAAGAGTACCACAGAACTGAAAATGTTCTGCTGCCGAGTGACCTTATAGTAATCATAATACTAAAGCACAATGGGAAGATAGATGGATGCTTTCAGAAGGAAAATAGAGGCCAAGTTTGAAGCTCTAGACGAGAATGAATACAGCAAAATGCATATGCTGGGAAGACTTTTGGGACACTGGTTTCATGAAAAACTACTGGACGGCAAACAAGAAGAGGGGTGCTTTCTCCTAAAACTCTGGAGGGTGCAAAACAGAAGTGTCACAAATATAAGCAAGTTAGGCAAGGAATGCAGATGATGGTGTGTGCATGGAAGTCTGCATTATGAAGATGGATCCATTAGGAAAAACAATATGAAAATGAAATTTAGTAAAAGCTTGGGTTCTTCACCGGGTTCTTCTACACAAAGTAGAAGTCAAAACTAGGAAATGCGTCATTTCTTAAATCAAATTATGAATTTAACATTGAACACCCAAATCTAACAAAGGGTAGTGAGGTAAAAACACGTGGCATGACTTGCCACGTGTGCATGAGAATGGCTGACCTGAGACTTTGGTTTGAGGACTGCCATCCTTATAGAATAAATTATCAATAGTCAATCAATAATTGAGCCAAACTTTTTCTAAAAGAACAAAATACTGTGCCTTCTTTGTAGGAATATTTGGTATGACCTGGATACCCTTAAGAGTCGAGTATCTATAAGGCTATGTCATTGATAGAAGATACTCTTTACTTACTTGATTGTGGTAAGTTCTTACCTTTCTTAATGACTTCTATGTATGCTCTCCATCAAAATGGAAAGAAAAACATTCTGAGAAATATATTAGATGATTGCAATTTGGTCATGTGTAACTGTCATACAGATCTACATGACATAGGTCAATCATTCTGTGTATCTTCCTAATAAAATGTAAACACTGTAAACATGAGACACACGGGACTGCCACCAGTGTGGCATGCCATGCTGTTTTAATACATGTATAAAGTTAGCATGTGATAGACATTGAGGGTGTATAAGTGAATTACAAGATTAACGTATTCCAAAAACTCTTGAAGTTTCAGAGGGGAGGAAAATGTTTCATGTGTGAAATGTGAGAGAATGATATTCATTCTGCAGTACTGACTGCAAAGGGGTTGTAATTTTACAGTCTGAAAATCTTTTGAGTCATCAGCCCAAACCACAGTTGTTTATTGCATGTAATTTTCTTCCTTCTGCGGGTAAATTTTTATCAGTTATCTCGTTGCTTTTAAAGAATAAACTGCCTTCTTGTTGAATGGATAAGTAATTTTAATTGTTAGCTTTGGGTTTCATTTTTTTGTTTTCCTTTCAAACTACAAAGAAGAAATTAAGATGAGGACCTGGAATTTCAAACGAAATTATGATTATATACACGGTATTATTTTCTTGTACAACAAAAGAAAACACAAAAACGAAGCAGATACAAATGCCAGACAATGGAACCCCTGTGGGATGACTGTTCTTAGTGTTGTAGTTTGAAGACGAAATTCTCCTAACAGGCTTCTGTTGAATTCTTGAGCTCCTGCTGGTACAGATTGGTACAGATTGAGGATTGTCTAAGAAATCCAATATACTGATCTTTGTCACATGCATTAAGAGGAAGAAGTTGACAACACACATATGCACATATGCCTGCTCATGAAAACATACAGGCACACGCAAGGGCAAGAAGTCTACAAAATGACTTGGGCTAAAGAGTAGCGAGGGAGCACGGCTTGATTCTGAGTGTCAACACACTGTAATGTGGGGTCTGTAGGAATAAAAGAGGAAACAGAGAAAGATAAACTACATTAGTACGTACTTTCTACTTGGCATCATGCTTCAGTCTACTCGGCAGTGACATGCTTTTCTTGTCATGATTTGCTGAAACACTAAACCGTGAAACACAGACATCTTCCACGTTATTTTCTCAGGTGTTCGTAAGAGCATCAAAGACTCTAACACAAGAAACAATAGGCATTTCCAGTGAAGCAAAATTGTCAGTACAAAGAAGAATCAGTGAATTCTGTCCTGCCATGCACAGTATTTATACAGTCATCATGTGACACTGTTTAAAACTTTCATTAACCTTCAGGCACAAAAATAATTATGACTATCAGCAAAAAGTATTATTAGCAACCCTCACAATGTATGAATGACAGCAATTAAGGAGGAAGTAGAAGGGCATCTCAATATAAATTTTGGAGAAATATGATGAAAATCTCCTCAAATTATCTCCATAAAGTTACAGAAAGAAGCTACTTTTATTATTGAAAAAGCATTTCACCAGAATGTGGTGCACATCACAGGCAATCTGCTGAGGGAATTTTGTGAAGACAGAAAGAAATCGCACCCTTTTATATAGCCAAGCAGATACACCCCATTACACACACGTTTTCAAGATAAATAATATCTAGTCTTCAAGTAGGAGGAAGTGACAGCACCATTTGTCACTCATAGCTCATCTTACCCATGTCTTCATGGCAGCAGGTAAGAACTTGGAACAAGAGGTCCCTGAAGTGCCTTCCCACCCACAGATACTGGGAGACAGCAGCACTGTCCTTCTTTATGTTTATACGTCCAAGGAATGGAACCTAGGTCCTTGTGAAAATAAATATTCTCATGTGATCAAGCTGAGAGAAAGCCTACCCAGGGTCCCAAGAGTTCTGAATATTTTAATGAGAGGAGAAGCACAAGTCTAGGAAAGTAAAACTGTGACCTTCGAGTGGAAGGAAGGATGGGGTGAAGTGGGCATGTTATTTTTAGTATCTATCTAACCTTTCAAAGATGGCTGTGTTTGCAGCCTCGTCCTATGAAATGGACTGCCAGAAACAAAGCCCTGAGAGAGCAAAAGACCCCCCCCCAAAAAAAAGAGCTAGCTAGTCTTTGAAGATCGAGATAAAATAAGACTCTAAAACAATGATAAGAACATACTAAGGGTAAGAGAAAAAGTGAGTACATTATGTAAACAAGAAAAATTCTCATTCTGTGTAATTAGTGGCTAAATAAAAGAATACTAGGGCCTCATATGTAGCCTTATCCTGGATATGATATGCATTGTTGTGAAAACTGTCCCAGGAATCTGATATGGATTGTACTGGACAGCAAGACATGAGCAAAGGCTACAGCTTGTGTCTTCTTTAAATATTTTGAAGAAAGGAAAAATGGCACATTTTTTCATTGACCACTCATGGTTGTGAAATAGAAAGACATAAACATGAAGAGGAAAAAGTCACATGACATTACATAATTTTTAAAATACAGTTATAGCTCCTTCTCTATATATCTTTATAGAAATATGCTTATCTCTATATCCCAAAAGATAAAACATCACACATAATGAATATATGCATTTATATATATATTGGAATATGTGTATATGTATGCATGTTTGTGTGTGTGCATGCATGCACATGCATGAGAGAACACGCCTTTGCCCACTCAATAGTACACTTACCCAAGAAGAACGAGGTTAAGAAACTTTAAAAAAAATTGCAAAATAGCACAAAAACTACTGAATGTAAGATAACATCATAAACACTTTTGTGCCAGCTCCAGCAGTGTACAACACCCCCCCCACCCCCTGCCTGCCCCATCAGACTAGTTCCTGAGGCTCTGGTTTGAGTCTTAAATCTGTGTGCCTTGTTTTGAGACTGTCTTGGATCTTCTTTCTCTAATACTGATGGTTTTATTGGAAGAGTCTGTCCTTGGGCTAACAGAGATGAGGGAAAGGCAACAACCATGCTAATATCACTCCAGACAGACATACATCTCAGGCCAGTAAGTTTTTCTGTACCAACAGTCTAGGCAGTCTCACAGATTTTAGTCACTTAGACCCAAGGAACAGGGAAAGAAAGAAAAATGAGTTATAGGACCATTTCCCACTGTCTCTTGAGGGGCCCTGTGCTCAGATCTGGGGTTTCTTACCAAACCTGCATTACCAGTAATTGCAACGTGTAGTTTAAAACCTTCCCTCATTGTTTCAGCATTTTAAGTTTAGGGCTTAACAAGATTTAAAAATAATGAAAGTAAACATTGCATTCAGAAAATTATAGCTCAATAACTCATCATTCCTTTCCTCGGATTCTTCAGCCAAAACTCACTTCCTTCCTTGATGCTACATTTTCCAGATCTCAACCACTGACATCAATCAGCTGCCAATGGACTCGAACTCTCATTCCTCCAGACATTACACCACCCCCAGTCTCAATCTTTCTTGGATTACTAAAATAGGCTTTCTTTTTTCCATTTTTTATTTATTTATTTATTTGTTTATTTGTTTATTTATTTATTTATTTATCTATTTATTTATTTTCAAGACAGAGTTTCTCTGTTGTAACTCTAGCTGTCCTGTAACTCACTCTGTAGACCAGTGCTGGCTGTGAATTCACAGAGATGCTCCTTCCTCTGCCTCCCAAGTGCTGGGATCAAAGACGTGTGCCACCACCACCTAGCATCTTTTACCCCTTTTTATCTTCTTTCTTCCTTTTTCCTTCTTTTCTTTTTTCTCTTTCTTCTTCTTCTTTTTAATCTCCCTCTCCCCTTTTCTCCTTTCCCTTCTCTTTTTCAAGGTCTCACTATGAGCCTTTTCTCAGGAGACTATAGGATAAAACAAGCCCAAATCCTTCTTCCAAGTGTTCCCAGTCTCCCCTCTTCTGTTTTACTTCTGTAGTAATGGTGAGCCAAGGATACATTTATTTGTAAATCTCCCCCATTTCAGTTGAATTGTGATAATCCCCCAAACTCCAGTAATTTTCTTTAAAGAACTAAAGTAATTCCTTTTTCTGTATCCTTGCCTCTCTACCCCATGAACCCCTAGTGAAAGCACAAGAGACTTTAATCCATCCCCTGACATCCCTTTACCACCACACTAAATGAATAGGATTTTTCTTGTCTGCCTTTTCTTTTCACAGACTTACAGCAATCATTACCAACTCACATGCCACATGGTCATATTTGCTTAAAAATGTCTTGTGCCCTTTGTTCCTACACAGCGTGTGCCTTTGAATGATGACCTTTATCTTCCTAATTTAGTATTTTGTGTCTAGCCCTTGTGAAAAAAAAATCACTGCAAATGGAATTTCTTCACAGAAGCTTTCCAGCTAGTACTACATTAATTCTTTGGTTTACATATTTTCTTTCTAATTCTCAGAAATCTACAAACCACGTCAGCACCATGAACACTGTGAACACAGAGAGTGTCTGCTCCACTGAAAGTTAAGTGGCAAGAGGACCACGTACTAGGTAATTTGGGCACCAGCACCAAAAAGTTCTCCATTCCCTTATAACAAAAGATGGCATTTCCTCCATTGTCACAAGCTCCTTACTTCTATTTCAGACCTCACTAGAATGATCTCCACTACCCATATTGTACACTGTTAAATCTACCACCCAGTGTCTACGCTCTAAGAAACTACTGTTGAATTTACCATCCAGGGTCTACACTCTAAGAAACTGGGGCTTTTCTTGTCAATGATGGTGATGATGTTTGTTGTTTTATATTTTTTATATATGGTCTTACTGTGTACCTCAGGCTGGCCTCAGAATAAAATCCTATTGCCTAACTTCTTTATCCTAGCCCTCCTCACCAAAATCAACTTTTAAGGTCCTCTGTTCAAAATAGATCCCTGACTCTTGAGGGCAAGGTAGAGCAGTGTTCTCTATCAAGAATAACTCCATTTCCAAAGCTGATGATTTACTTATGTATTCTTCCAGCAATCATTTTTGAATAATGTTTAACCAGATTGATCTGGGTAAACACTTCATATATATACTTCAAAGCGTGTCTTTCTTAATGAGCATATATTACCTACCATATAGGATATTGGTTAGGGACCCAGAAAATTGATAGATAATAAATAAAGGGTAGAGATCAATAGCTATAAGGCCAAAGAAAAAGATAGATGATATCAGTGGGTGCCTTTGTGAGGTAGAACAGAAAATCTGTGAGATGCAGTAAGAACAAGAAGAATAACCCTGGTGGCAGTGCATACATAGTTCCTTGAATGAGGGTCTGGCTCTCAGCTTCCCAGTTCTTTTTTCAATGACTTACAAAGGAGATCCTCCTGAAGAAGGCCCCTGAGGTATAGAGACTTGAGAGTCTAGATATTTACTGAGTTCTTCTTTTCACCCAGTAATACAAAGCCAATGGTCTAGTGTTGTGAAGAAACAAAAACCATTGTCTTTTTCAGGTGCTGTTCATGCTCCAGTGGCAAGGAACCCTGTCCTCTGAGCCACTCCACTAAAGCCCAGCTGGTTCCTGACACCTTGGCTCTGGATCTACTTCTGAGAGATGGGATCCGTAAAAAGAAAAAAGAGAACCCCAGGCACAGAGATGGCAGGTAAGAAGCCACAAAGGAGAAATATCATTTGTATGCCAGAGGAGACACAAAGAAGTATGCATGACTGAAGACTTGGTGAAGTGATAAGAAGTGACATCAGAAAGGTGACCAACGTGAGTGTCTGTGCTGCTTAATGACACCTTCCCTAAACCCGTTGAGCCCTACCTACCCTCTATGATCTTCAAGACAGTAGCTGTATCTTATTCCTTCTCTCAGCTCTGACCTACATGTATTTCAGATGTTCAATAATATTTACTAAATTTATCTTTCTCCTTTAGAAAATGTCTCTATTATTCAGTTTTTTCGTTCCTAAAAGAAAGCAGCCAATTGAAAAGTTTATTTTGGCTCACAGTTCCAGAAGTTTCTATTAGTGGTCACTTGATCCATGTTTCTGAGGCAAGATATCAAAGTAAAGAGAGTTATGCACACCAATGTATCCAAGAAGTAGGGGACAGAGAGTCAGAAGAGGCCATGGTCAAGATTACACTTCCAGGGAAATTTCCCAGTGACCCACTTCCTTGACCCAGTCCCATCACTTGAAATTTCCATCACCTTAAATCACGACATCATCTGGAGACCGTAGCCATACCCCAAGAACGCTGGGAGACATTTCAGGCCCATACCGCAGCAATTATCCTGTGGATATGTATTTGAACTTACTGTCTTAATTCTCATTCAGCCAACATCAACATTATTTCCCTTGATATTTGAAGAAACTTTACAATTCTAATTTTTATAATTAAAAATACAGAAAACTGATAGAGGTGAAGCAATATAGTGGCTTTGTTTCAGAGTAAGTAGGCTAACTAATTGATTTGATAAGGTAAAAATAATGCAACAAATCACATAAATGGCTAGGGCATTCATGTCATGTCAATTAACACAGTGTTGAAAATAAGTCCTGCATTGACCATTGTGAGTTTCTTTTTCTGCCCACTTAAAAAAAAACTATTAGATTTTATTATATCTCTTAATCATCTCAAATTCATGATGCAATGAAGTAATATATAAATATTTAATTAATTATGTCTGTCTGTTTTGAGGTTTTAAGAACAGATACTGACGATAAATATTTCAGCTTAGCTATGTCAATACAAAGTCACAGTTTAAAATGTTTTGGTTAAAAATAATTCCATTACCCATATACACAAAAAATTAAAATATTTTCAAGACCAAAAAAAGACTTCTGTGGGTGAACTTGTCTGTAATCAGATAGGTAGCCTGCCAAGGATAAAATGAATCATTAAATATTAATAACTATCAATTTCCTGCAGAGATGTCCTGAAAACACTTACCACAGCTCATGAGCTCTTTGCCATTGCCAATGAGTCATGTCTAGCTTCTGGTGTGGGACCGGATCCCTTAATTGAGAACACAGCACTTTACCTTAGCAAAGCCTTATCCTGGACTTTAAATTGGATGCTTGGATAAGGTCTGTGAAATATTGGCTTTTCAGTGATGCTATGTGTTCATCTTCCACACCCACCCTGTACCCAGACATTGGCAACTCTTCTAAATAAAATGTCGAAATGCATCATCAAGCATCATTATTAATAGCATATTATATTAGTCCTCCAAAGCTGCTCTAAAACATAACCGCAAACTTGCTGCCTTCAAACAACAAAAATGTATTCTCTCACAGCCTTGGAAGCCAGACATACAAAATCAGCTCCACACAGCCAAAATCTGAGTATCGGCAGGACCGGGCTCTCTGTGGGGGCTTTAGAAGAAATATGTTCTTTGTCTATCTTTTTTTTCTGATGAGTATAGGCATCTCTTTGTTTCTGAACAACGTTCTTAATTTTCTTACATTTATTTATTTGGAATGAAGACAGGTCTGCCAGGGCATGTGTAGGTCAGAGGACAACTTGTGCGAGTCACTTGGCACCTTCCACCATGTTTGTTCTGGGGATTGTACTCAGGTCACCAAGCTTAGTGACAACCATATCCACTGAGCCAATTCACTGGACCCTGGCTTTTTGGCACCATCATATCACTTTCCCCTCTGTATGTGTCAAAATTCCATTCACCTCTATTTTTTAAGGATCCACATGATTGGATGTAGACCACTCCCAAAATACATAATAAAAGCCTCCTCTCAAGATCCTTAATTTAATACAGCAAAGACTCTCAAAGCATATACACAAACAAAAGTGCATTAGTTTATGCTTACTTTCATTCCATTGTATCCATCTTGAAAATTTAAGATACAAGTACCAACTTGTCCCTATTACAATACATAATTCTATACTATTGTTCAGTATTATCAAATTATCCATCAGAATGGAGCAGGACTTTCTTTTTTCTTTTCTTTTTTACTTTCCACATTAAATGGATGGAATGCACGGTTTAAAAAGAAAACACACAGATTATAGGAACAGGCAAGAACAAGACTGAACGTATTTTACTTAGGAGGACTTATACCTAAATTAAGGTAACTGGCATATTTGCTCATTTGAAAAATGAATTGAGGAACAAACAGATAATAATTTCTTATTTCAAAGCTGACTAGCATAATCTAAAATTATAGACTAAACGTATTTCCTTGAATGAAAAACATGTGTTTGTACTAATACCCTAAACCCACAAGAGAACATCTTTTCCACAAGAAAATCTGAACATAAAACCATTTCCTCAGAACTTGAGAAGTAAAGCTGTCCCTACATTAAGTAAAATATCATATTTTGCTTCAGGGGAACTTTACAGCTCAAGAAAATGCCATTAGTGTACTTCCATGAAGGTTGCTTATAATAGAGTTTTCTTATATCCAGTAAAAACAAATTTCTTGCAATGTGTATAAAAATTAAATATTTCTGAAATAGCCCACACCTCTTTAGTACCAACTCTAAAGGTATGTTTCATATTTTTCATACACTTTACTGCTCTGTAAGTTCTATGATTTTTCCTGACATTACAGCAGGTGAGAGCTAATATACCTTACCTCTGCAGTCTGAGAATACGTGCCTACTTATGTGGGTAACACTTCTTTTATTCTGATAGGGATGAGCAACGAACAGTGCAATCAGATTGTATATGACATAGAAGTATGCATCTTTAAACTGAGGATCATGCCATGCAATGAACTGAGGAGGATACATTAATTGACAATTGAAGCACATTGTCACGTGATTTTGAGGATATTTTTCACATTTTTATTTATTGTGTAATGCCAGGATTGAACCTAGGGACACATGTCTGCAGAGAATCGCTATAAAGAGGGATTCCTGATCCCTGCCACGATCTCTTAATAAGCAAACACGGCAAAACAAGCAAGTGATGACACAGACACTTGTTTTGTGTGTAGCCATAGATTCAGCAGATGTAGATGTTGATTAAGGTTCAAAGATTTTATTCTTTGTCTAATTAAATTACTGGTTCTTAGTACTGGAGCCCAGGAGTGTTTCAGACTCCATATAATTTACTCTTAAGTCTAGAACTGGAAGGCTTCAGCCTTCCTACAATCTAGAACATTTAAACTGCCAGCCCAGACCTAGAAGGCTTTTGTGTCAGCCTCTGAGACCTTTTGCTGACTGAGCCACTCTGACTAGCTCCTTCAGGACACAGAGCTGTACTTTACAACTCACTTTTCTGATTCAACTCAAGTCATTGTTCTGGCTCAAACTTTTCTCCAAGCTGACTGATTCAAAC